>CM056997.1:175519932-176830765 GCA_029891345.1 Dryococelus australis | reverse complement strand
CTACTTTTAGGGCTTACTCCTTTATTAGTGGTCCAGAGACTGGCATCCCTTTAGCCCTATAAGCAACAAACCATTTCTTGCTGATCTTGCATTTCATTGTTTAACTTTTCCTGCTGTCCCTTTAAAGTGTTACTAAAGAATTTTGTCTATATTTTTTGTTTCATAAATGTGTGTTTTTCTGCTATGAAAGCGTACCACTAACGATTTTGGAGGCACTTTTTTTTTTTGTGGGCCTCAGTCATTTTTATATTCTTCCGAAGGGAAACTGGGATAATTTTTTAGTACAACTGAATGGACACAATCTTAACAAAACAAACACCTCTGTAGGGGACTAAGCTGCACAACTAACTAGACTGTGTAGTAACCTTCAATTGTTTATCGCGTTATAACAACCATAGAGTGAAACTGGAGTAGAGTGTGAATGCTGGCTGCGCATTAACCAAGCTCTATGTCACAACACGGAACTGTTTTTTGTTGAGAGAACAGTAAAAGCAGTGTTTCTAACTTATAATGTGGTGATGAGACAGAAGACACTTAGTGTTTTGTTCTATCTCCAGCCACCTGGCAGTGTGCACTTGTAGGCTGCAGGTGGCAGCGAACACATGTGTGTGGATTGATAAGTAATACTGCAATGATTTTTCTCATCACTTTCCTAATTTTACTTGTTGAAAACGAAATTGTTTGTCTTTTTGACTGCACCCGACGCTGCCACCAGCGCCTGTTTTGTGAGCCATCTGAGACAAACTGGTGCCAAGCCTCTCCCGCAAACTACAAATGAGCAATAAGCAAGTAGCATGTAAATAAATAAAATACTCTTGTGCAATGCGCACCATACTTTTGACAGTACAGGTTTTGGAAAAAAAAAAATTTGCATGTGGTACATAGTGATGATGAACAACTGGAATATTTTATAATTATGTTTAATTCCGTTTTAAAAGCATCTCTTTCCACATTATGGAGGCATCCGTTTTATACAGGCTGTTATACGTCGATGATGTAAGGGGATTATAACATTTTTCCATTTATACAGGTTTCCATTTTATAGAAGGTCCATTTTAGACAGGTTTTACTGTATCACATTTTAAATAAAAAAATTTTAAGGCATCAAGATGTTGACTGCTTTTTTCATGTTCCCTTTTTCTACCCTTATTAATTTTTTTAATCTGTCCCTCTCTCGCTTCTCCCCTCTACAACATTCTTTAGCTGCACCATGCCATTGGCCACAAATGAGTGACCATTGGCCATAAAGTAGTCAATCATGAGTAACTTACTGTGACATCATGACTAACACACACACACACGCAAATTGGTTTAAAATAAACAATCATTAGCAAACAATTTAGTTATGAAATATAACTTAAAATGAGTTTATATGGAGAGACCATTGATATATTAGTGTTTTAGTATATAGTAGCATTCAATTCGGACACTGTTAGTAGTCACTTCTTCAAAGATAGTTGTAATTTGGTATTTTAGTAGGATTCATTACATAGGCCTACTAAAAACTAAATATGTACTAAAATACTAAATAAGTCATCATTTTGGTCAACTAATTCTGGTCACGTGACCTTTTATTAAACAAAAAGTGCTAATCCGTACACACACTGAATTATATGCAGAAGAATGACTAATGCCTGGTTGCACCATTAAAGTTGAGCAATGATGTAGGATCAAATGCCGGTTTGATCCTGGTTCAGCATATTTGGCTGTTGCACTATTGTGTTTGGCGTGCCAAACTAAGATCAGTGTGAACCTCGCCTTGAACCGTGCATTTTGGCGGTTCAGGAAGATAATCTCGGGTCAAATAAATAAGCGTTATTTCTTTTAAAATGTTAGTTATATTGAAAAGCAAATTTGTTTTAAACATGGCATAAGCATTTAAATATCAGGAATTTAAGCTTTGTTTAGCACATAAAAATACATCTTAAGTGTTTATAAAGTGTACAGAGAAGAATAAAAGTCTGTAATGAATAAAGATAAAAAAAGTGGTATTTATTTCTATTTATTAAAAATCAATTTGGTAATATTTAAATTGTTGAAAAATGGATTTGGTTGTTCTTAATATTGTAGAGTGTAAATTGAGACATTTTACTTAGGCTTAAGATGCAATGCATTAATTTAATTTAAGATGGTATTAGTGTTTTGTAAAGAGAGAAGGAAATTCATGCTTATCCCTCCGAGCAAACAAAACAGAAAACTGGAAAAGCTATTCAGAATATCAGAAACTGTGCTAATTTTCCGTACGTGCTAAATTTCGCTTCAAATTGTTTGCTCATGGAAGAGCAGCCATAGCTGACAAATATAGTTTGAAAATATGCCAACAGATAGCGCGCAAAGTACAATTTGGGGGGGATTCAAAACTTAAACCAGATAAAACCTTGCATCATCTAGTTCTATGTACACTACTTCTTCAGTAATATTGGTATTAAAAATAAGGAAAAAAAGTGTGTGCAAAGTGTTTCCGATCAAACAAAACAACTGAAACAGAAATTTTGAAGTGCATTCAAATAAATGATATAGTAAAAAATGCTAATGTCCACAAAGACTTATTGTCTCCGAACTTCAAAATAAAAAGTTGCGTCATATCACGAAATGAGAACCAATTACAAACTGTGTTCCATCTCAATCCTAGTTCCGAACCGAGATCACAAGATCTACAATTGGAACTCGGCCGTTTGCATTGTTGCAACACTCATACATTGGAACTCAGATCCAACTGAAGATATTGTTTGAACCAAGACCCTAAGATCAGAGCTGTTAATGGTGCAACCTGGCATCAGAAACACACATTTTGAGGTGCACTTCAAAATTTTGAAGTTTTTCAGAAAAATTTTGATGCTTTACGGTATAGCCGCTATATATACGTTATAAAGTTTCTATGTAATATTTATAATATTTTTATAGTGCTACATAGCATCACATTTGTATTATAGGCCTAAGAACGACTTAGAAGCACAAATTAAATGTGATTATGTTGTGTGCCGACGGCCTTAAGGGACCCTGGAGATCTGCTTCAAGTTTGCTGGTGTTTTGGAGGAATTACACTTACCAACACTGATGCTACGTAACAGTTTGTACTGCTATTCTCGGGCAAGGCTGTGGGCCGCCTTGCACGTCCTTCTACTTTAACTGATGTTGCTCTGCACATAAACTCCCTAGGGAAACAAAAACTATGCACTGATTCTCTGCCTTCAGGATGCAGTGCCCAAAATTACCTGAGGAAGGTAGTAGACCAACTAAAAGTCCAGGTTGCGTTTTCAGACATTTTATTGGTCTATTGCATGTTACAATACAGGGATCTGTATGTACAAATACTTATGCGGACCTGACACAGGTCTGTCGGTGACCGGTGCTGCAAAAAGGGTTACACCATGAAAATTATGGTTACGCTGTGTGCATTAAGTCCTGGCGCTGACACGCAGGAAAACTGCCTTTTGACCCCTTGGTAGTAAATAGAAAAAGGTTTCAGTTATTTAAACAGTTATTGATATATTAATGAATATAGCATAATGATGAGTGTGCCGAGGGGGCACGCACGAGATGAACTTCCGAGCAGCCAGTCACTTTAATTGCTGAGATCAGATAGCAATAGTGGCGTCGGCCTGGTTGGAAGATGGCTGAGGCCATTCTGAGAAAACGACATTGACTATGATTGGTATGGCTAAATAATTATACTTTTTAATTCTAAACACATTGGCGACATTCCAGTGCATGTCAAAGCATTATTTGATATGGTGATTGTGACGTCAGTGGAGTGCTGCCACACTTACAAGGTGATATTAAATGAGATGAATCCATCATGGGCAGTTTGCTGATAAATGAGACACATCTGCCCTTTCACAACTAACTTAAGCTTAGTTACACAGATTGTACGAAAAACGGTACTCTGTTCACTTGTACTTTAAATGGTGGCGCTTGTTTAAAGTGCGTGAGCGCCACATAAAGTAAAATGCCATTTTGCAGTTTTCTTCCATTTTTGTGTCCATCTCTGCAAAAGTGTGCCAAGTGTCACTCTTGTTTGTACTACTACAAAATAATCTCACTGGCTTTATGTTTTGATGTTAAGTAAACACTGTGGACACTATGGGACTATTATTTCTTATTGATTTGTTACACTTGAGGCAATGTAGCAGCTGGCCACTGGCCAGTAGACCAATCGATGTCACGCACATAGAAGATACGTTTGGCATCGCTGTGCGAACAGGTCCAATTTTCCTTCCAATTGCCGGTGCGCCTGACGGCTGTGGCTTTCGTGGGGACACCGTTCTAGACAGCCTGATAATTTATTCCAAGAGTTACCTCAGGAACAAATTAAAGCAAAACAGCTGCTTGGGACATGTCCCTGTCGGCGAGGCAGTGTAAATTGCAGTTCTCTTCTACCTGCACTATTGTACTTTGGGCTGTTCTGGTCGACCCCGGTATACACTAAATGGAATAGTTGACAGTGGAGGTGCAAACGGTCACAGCAGCACTCGTGGGCGCTTGTGTTAACGTCAAATCTTTGATTATTTTAATAGTTTATTGACATAGATATCTTGTGTAAGTATTTTTCATTTGTTTCTAGATGGTATACAGTGTTAATATTTTATTTGTTATTTTTCATTTTGTTCTTAGAGGTGGTCTGCATTAAATATTTGTTTAACAAAAATACTGAATAAAACTGTCAAGGTTCTCTCTCACCGCGCCATTGCTGATTGGTGGAGAGATGTGTCATGGTCAGACAATAGCCAATCAGAGGACAGGAGAAAACATAAGTAAGGCAGAAATAAAATAGAACTAATCTTTTCTGACACAATAAGTGCAACCACCTCCAAAGACGGATGTGTGATTTTAGAAAAGAAGAAAAAATTATATAAATAAAGATATTATTAATGATTAAGTATAATAATTGCTGCAGAAGGCATAAATGTATATTTCATTGGTGATGAAGAATTATGTAATGGTTTTGAGAAGAATCAAGTGATAATTATGTTAATGTAATTGAGAAGATGAAGTAATCATTTGTTGAGTTTGTTCGAGATGAAGGAAGATTTTAAGTAAAAATTATTTTCAGAAGCTGAGAATTTAGACACGTATGGTCTCAAAAAGTACAGTGTTTTGTGGCGACCCCTGTCACCGACCCTATCTGACCTGACAGGGCCTGACACTTCACACCACACTGAGCACGCTGTTACTGTGATTTTTGCTGTACAAAAATAATTTACTTGGGTGCCTACATAAAAAACTTGAAACAACTAATAGACTTACAACCTGCTAACTTGGAAAACGTCTTCTCAGGAAGAACTGCATGGATGGTGCCGCTTGCTGAGTTGGTGGTGTCCGTGCATGGTTGAACTGAAGAAAAGTAGCGGAGCAACCAATGTGCGCTCCACCTTGTGTGACGGGCGATAGCCCACTTATGAAACGGAAGAACTATGTTGGCGCGCTGGTGTCGCGGTTTTCACCTGCGCGACCGGATAATTCTAGGAATTGGCACTGTCTTGGCATCACAGTGAGTGGCCAGCGCCGCTAATTGCCTGCGACGTGGAAGAGTGGGGAGACTGATGTCACTTACGCCCTTGGTGTCATCAGCCAGAAGATCGGCGACGTGGCAGTGTTGGCTACCATAATTGTTCATGATGATGTCGTCACTTCCGGTGGAAGAGCTGTTTCCCTGGAAGTCGACTGTATAGTTCAGTCTAGAGAAATCCTCAGTATACCATTGATTGTTAATTGATTGAACCCCTCTAAGGGGATATTGACACAAAGTAGTGTATAATCCCCACAAGCGAGTCATTCGAAGTTGATGGCAGCTCAGAGGGATCATCACCAGTTAAGTACACATGTCTGGAGTTGCACGAAAATAATGAAATAATGCCCATATGGCAAAAGTAGGGCAGACATACTTTATGTCCATGGACTGGTTAGGCGCCAT
Source organism: Dryococelus australis (assembly GCA_029891345.1). Classification (NCBI taxonomy): domain Eukaryota; kingdom Metazoa; phylum Arthropoda; class Insecta; order Phasmatodea; family Phasmatidae; genus Dryococelus; species Dryococelus australis. The sequence goes on along the minus strand of CM056997.1, from coordinate 176,824,851 downwards.
GTTGACTAAAAACATTAAAGTTATGGAAGTTGCTTTATTTTAAATTTGGTGGGCAAAAATAAAAATTTTGGAAAAGTACCACCATTTATTAAAGTTAAATTTTAAAATTCATCCTTGTGAAAAACAAAAAAATTGAAAAGTGAAACAAATATTGCTTTGAAAATGGCTATTTGAAATTAATGAAATTTTGTAATTGTAGTCTATATAGTCAGAACATGTTGAATATTTTAGAGCATATATATATTATATATATGTTCCGATACCCACACAAAGTATAAGTATCTGCCGATACTTTGCCTTTTTTCGATGTATCTGTGTCGGGCCGATCCTTTAGTATTGGCTGTAGACAATGAAGTCAGGTTATTACTTTCTTTTGGCACAAAAATTTCTGTATTTTGGTTTGTATACCCAGTACATTAAAACAAAAAGAAAAAATAAGAATAAATACTGTATTTACTCGTGTATAGTGCACTCTTCTTTTCCCAAAATAGAGGAAAAAATTTCTGGGGTCGGGCTATACACAAAAAAAATTGGAGTGGTAGCCATAAATTGTCCGGGGAAGCTGAGGGAAGTGGCGGGACTGTGTTATCTCATCTCTCGCTCTTACAACACTGCTCTCCCTTCTCTCTCTCTCAGCGACCCTTCAATTATGTGCAGGTTGAAACCCTCCCCCAACCACCTAACGACATCCTGTCACGCCTCAAACCAGAGCTGCAACGTGTTTATGCCCCCCCCCCCCCCAAATCTTCAAATAACACCCATATGTTGCTGGTCGATTCCCCAATCCCTCTTTGTTTATTTGGAATGTTGGGGGGGGGGGGGACAATGAGACCCTTTTATTTTAGATAATTGAAGTGTGATATTCTAGCATGGCAAAAAAAAAAGAGCCTGTCACTGCTAAGAGGAGAAAGTAGAAAAAAGAAAAACAAAGCTGGAAATGTTGAGTAGTAGGAGTGGGAGGTTTCTGGATTTTTTTTTGGCTTTTTGCACTCAAGTTATTTAATTAAAGTATTTTCCACACATATCACAATCACCACACATTAATGTAAAAAAGAATAATTTGTTCCATACTTACTAACAGGGTGCCACAATTTTTTGGTGCAATTTTATTTTTAAAAAATTTTCCCTCGAACTTGTTACAAAAATCATGGTGTGCACTATACACAAGTGTGCATTACACATGAGTAAATATAGTATGTATTGCTCAAAATAGTTGCACCTAACATCAATTGTATTTCAAAGCAAATGGTTTCACCTGAAAATGTTATGCAAAACATTTTAACGAGGAAGTATTATATTTTGTAAAGATGTTTTCTTTTGCGTAAAATTTACATGACTTTAAAACTTAATATTTATTTAACTCAAAGGGTAGCATCTTCACGAATAAAATTATATGTCCAAAAGTATATACTCTACCACTTGTCAGCAAAAAATTGTTTGAACATCGAGCGACTTGTATTATAAGTGTTCATTTTCAGTAACTTCTTGTGGAGAAATTAGATGATTTATATTAATTTATTTAAATAGACACACGTCTTTGATTAAACTGATAATATGTAAGTGCCTATTCGACACCTTCTGCCATCTGATAATGGGTAGGTAAGCACCGAGTCAAGTGCTATGTAACTCATTACAGGGAAAATCAGAGGACGTGGTTTTGAATGATTAATTACTAAAGACAGTGAAGAAATCAATTATAATCACCTCATTTGTGTCTCAAAATTACAAGTTTTCTTTGCAGTAAAATATGATTAATTACTTAAAAAGACAGACATTTGCCATGTGTGCAAGGCATCGCGAACAGGTAGCGACATGGAGAGGTCATCCTCCCGTTGCCCCACCCCCCTCTTCTCATAAACCAACAGACATGACACTGCCCGATTGATAACTTCTCTGTGCACTCTTAGCTGATAGTGCGTGTGGGACATTAAAAATTTGACTTGCTTTTGGCGTCATATTATTTGCATTTTCAGAGGGTGTGAGTGTTTAAGGTCAGCTTGCATTTTGTGTTGGATTACAATAAATTATATATAGTATTTTAAGACCTTATTTTCTTTATTTAAATGAGTGTAGGATAAATGTTTGTAATGTATTATTAACAGCAATACTTTTTCTAAAATTCAGTGTGAAGGGCATTGGTATCAGTTTTTGGTATCGGCGTATCGGCAGTGGTATCGGAAAACATGGTATCGGAACAACTCTCATATATAAAATTGTACTTTATAATGTTCGAGGTTTATCCAAGTTTAGCATTGGCCTTTTGTGGGAATATATGGCCAGAAAAATTACATGTTTTCACTATGTATTGATTGTGGTTTTTTCAATTATTGACCTTTGTTGGCAGACATAGCCATAATAGTAAAAATTAGTAAAGGTTGTATTCTACCATAATAGAGATCATTAAAGGTAATGTTAGCCTGTGTAGGCATATATAACCAGAAAATGATAAATAATTTACTCTGATGATTAATTATTTGTGTATAAGAAAGTGTGGATGAAACTGTAAATAGTGTGAACAAGAATGTAAATAGTGTAAATGAGCACATAGGCAGGAAAATAGACACTGTAAATGAAAATGTACACAGGAAAATAGACTCTATAAATGCAAATGTAGACAGGAAAGTAGAAGGCATTAGCGAGTTAGTGAACATGAGAGTTGAGAGTGTGAACAAAAGTGTAAATGAAATAGTGGACAGTATCAATGAAAGGATGGACTGCGCCGAGAATGAAATGAGTGCAGTGAAGAACAAATGGCAATAATTTCTTCAGCAGCGGAGTTCCAGTACCACCACACTTGCTGCCGAGGAAAGTGAGGCAGCAATGCAAGTAGTAACCTCGGAAGATAGTCAGTATCTCTGCAGCATTGGTGTCGTGCAGCCAGGAGTGGGAAGGCGGTCTGAATTAAACCTGCCTCTTACGATGGCCAGACTTCTTGGCTGGAGTACCAACACCACTTTGAAATAGTTGCTACCCTAAATGGCTGGGCAACTGAACAGCGGTCTTACTACCTTGGGGCTGTACTGAAAGGTCCTGCACTGAGCATAATACAATCTCTGCCAGAGCGACATCGACTGGCGTACACCACACTGGTGTCGGTCTTGAAGTTAAGTTTTGGCGACTGGTACCTGCAACATGCCCACCATGCACAGCTGTGAAGCAGCGACCAGGGGAGCCACTGCAGGAGCTATGGCAAGACATTGTGTGGCTCTCCCACCTATCTCTGGAAGGGTGTCACGAGGAGGTGCATGACATCATCGCAGTCTGCTTTTTCATCGATGCCATTGTCGATACAGAGGTATGGCAAGTGGTAAATCTGGCTGCGCCCCACAACATGCAGGACGACCTGGCCCGAGCACTGGAAGGGGAGTCAGCAAGACTGATGGCCGCACCACGATGTCCGGTACAGGCAGTGATGCTGTACAAAGACTATGGCGGCATCAAGAAGACATTGCAAGAGATGCAGACAGACAGCAAGGACATCGCTTCCAGGGCTTGCGCTACAGAGCTTCGCCGTCCCCCACCCAAATGACCTGAGTGTTGGTCATGTTGACAACCGGGGCACCTGATAGCCTACAGCCCACAACAGCAGCAGCAGAAGTAGCAGCAAGAAATGACGCAGCAAGAGGCAGGTGGGAATACAGCACATTCGGAAAACTTGTAAACACTGATCTTGCGATCTTGAGGGGCGAAGGTCAGTGACTGCTGGAGGGAAGGTTCCAATGTTCTTACATGTACAGTTAGTGAAACAGGATTGGGATGCAATACTGGTGGAGGGGAGCCTAAATGATGCTCCTTGCCAGATGGTTGTCGACTCAGGGGCAACCATAACAGTAGTAAGACCAGACATCCTCGGGCTTTCACCCCAGCGATCACCCTATGACAGTATGGAATGGTGCTATTTGACTACAGGAACAGGTGAGACCACACAGGTAATAGGTAAGAGGAAAGTGATCTTGAAGCTTGGTGACTTTACCATAGAGAACAATGTTTGCAAAGCAACAATAGAAGATGAATGTCTTTTGGGGTTTGATGTACTACGTATGCTGGGGTGCTTTATCGCTACTCATCTTGGTGTGCTACAGGTAGGCAGTACAGAGTTGGTGGTGTAGACACGGCATGATTTGTCCTTCCCAATTTGCCGCCCAGCAATATGTAGTCAATCCACTGTGCTGCCTGCTTCTAGCAAAATTGTCATTATAGGCAGATGTCAAGGGATATTTGTCAGACGTTTGGGTCTAATTGAGCCAGCGGAGAAGATTGGAATACTGCCAGGTAAAGTTGTGTGTGTCCAAGGGAAAGGAACCTGGCAGTTCAAAGTTATGTCTTTTGGGCTATATAATACCCCTGCCACATTCGAACGCCTGATGGGAACAGTTCCTGCCTTTAGATATCAAGTCATGTAGACGAAGATGACATTGTTGTGACAGGAAGGACATTTGAAGAGCAACTATCACACTTAGATACTCTATTGCAGAAAGTGACCGCAGTCAACGTGAAACTAGCTCCTAAGAAGTGCCACCTGTTCTAAAAGAAAATTTCTTGGGACATGTGGTGTTACATGCTTACTGGTTTTTCCCATGGGAGCAAGTGAAAGTGAAGGACAGAGTTGATGAATAATTTATTGATGCGTGCATGCGCTATCAGTTGTAACCGGAGATGTGGTGGCTGTAAGTCAAAGGAATGTTTACAAAGCGTGCCTGTTATGCCTATCAGGTTACGTGCTGCTCCCAACCTTGGGTATCTGGTGTCTTCGAGACATCTAAAGAATGCTCTAGATTACTGACCTTGTGTCTCTCAGCTAGAGTCGGGATGTGGTAAACCTTCCAGGTCAAGGTCAGCAGCTATAAAGGGCGTGTCGGGCCTCTGGACCGGCAGTTGTTTAATGGATGAGTTTCAGCAATACATGACTAGTGAGAAGCAAAGTGCACAGCGAGAGAAGTGACCAGCAAGAGACAAATCTGTGATTGAGAACATCAGAGCAATGAAGATTATGACTGGATGCGTGAGTGAAAGACATTACAAATTATGGCAACAGATATACTGAACGTGTGTTAATGATGAGTATGAGTTGTTGCATGTCCTCCTGGTCTGGTTTAGATTGAATAAGGGTAATCAGACCTAAACGTTAAAAGAGTGTGTTGTGTAACAATAACTTCACACTTAAACTAGACCAATAATGAAGGTCGGAGTCAAACCCAAGCCCAGGTATTAAGATGCATTGATGCCCTCGATTAAGGGCATCACTTAACTCACTTGAATTAAAACAAGCACCGGCCTTACTAGCATCCGCTTTGGTCAAAGAACTGGAGACCTTGGTTTGATAGAACCAGTTTAAAATACGTTCGTTTTAGGCTAGTGTTTGTTTTTATTACAGAAAAGGACTTTGACCAAAGTGAAGCCAGTATCGCAAAGGACAGTTAAAATGTTAGGGAAAAAGGAGACATTTAAAATGTTAGGAAAAAAAGGAATTAATTATGTTTTGGTGCCTTGCCATTATACAGTGTGGGCCTAGTGGGTTTTCTCATGGGAACAAAATCGGGCGTTGCAAGAACCACTCCATCGAGATATTACCTTGTGAGTGCCATGCCGTTGTGCGATTCTCCTTGTTGACTGGCTTGCTGTTGCGGGTGGTGGTGGAACAGTGTCCGGTGTTGACTGTGGGGGAATGGTGCGGCCCAAAATCTATCCAATGTCTATCCAACCTTAATAAGGCATCTGTGTATCTTACTATGGCTAGATGGATTGGGTGTGGTTCAAAAGGTAACAAAATTGAAAGTGCAAATAAAGGAGTAGTGCTTTTGGTCTTTACAGAGGCTAGTGTTGATTAGTTCCTCCACAATCTCCTGGATTTCTAACTTAAGCCTCTATTCAACACCATGTTTCTTGCTGTACGGCATGAGTAATCAGTAAATAAAAGTATTCTGATGTTAATCTGGTTTGGAATAGTGATCCTATAAGGAACTTATGGACACTATGGCTTTGCGACAAGACAACACATTCTATTGTTCCGGCCCTGCCTTGCGGCAGTGGGTGGAACTTCTGACTCTTACAGCGATGGAACAGAGCTTAGGTTATTGTCACATCGTTTTATGCAGAGGTGTTCAAATCAGGTCTCCGTAATGGGTCAGGTGGCCAAAGCATTCTTCTCTCCAGACCGGCTGTTATCAGTGGTTGCAGAGTAGGGAGGTACTTCAATTGACTCGATTCCATGTACAAATGTGTACCTAGGGTGATTCGGGCACTCCCGAAGATCTACCGATTGGCAGAACTCTGTTTGTCTCTCAGATGTGTGTGTCTGCCTTTGTGGTTTTATACACACGTTTCACGGCTTTCCCTCAGAATCGATAAAGAGTTGACCTGACCTTTAGTGTCTTAAACTGGAGTGGAAATCTACCAATGAGAACTCGCAAAGGAATTATGTTTTAAAAGAAATATGTTTTAATTAAATACATATTTATACATAAGAGTCCATACTGTCCTGATAAAAGAATTTAAAAGGATTAATAATAATAATAAGAAGAAGAAATGTCAGTTATCCCTAATTGAAATCAGGCAAACACAACCTGAATGCAACGCTAAAGCAAGGATCACACGATGCAAGATGAGTATCAATCTTGCATGAGATGCCGACCTTGCACGAGAATTTCTTGCACAAGTTCTTGTTCAAGGCACATCTTGCACGAAATGAGGAGATAGAGCATGTCTTATTTTTCTCGTGCAAGGCGATGCAAGTTGCGATCCTATTGATCCTTCCTTGTATGCTGGTCATGTGACCTGTTGTAAACTTCACCATAGAGTAAAAGAAAATCATAATCTGAGGTGTGCGAAGAGGAATACAGGGAAATAAAACATTTTTGGAAAATATCTTTAAAGCGTGGATTGAAACTCTGAGAGTTTGCTGAGAATAAAATAATAACAGTTATATATTGGAGGGATAACTTTGAAATAAGTACCTTGTTGAGGTAAGCAACTTCATATTTTGTATTATGATACCTTGGCTGTTTGGTACTCACTAGCGCTATCAACTAATTTTGATGCGAGACAGTAGTCATCTTATTTATCTGTGTGTGAACTCGTTTCGCATGCTATTTAGTTGGTATTCTTGTACGAAATCTTATGCGAAATGCATCTTGCATCGTGTGATCCCTGCTTATCCCTTTTATGTAGTGAATTGTATTGGCGAGAAAGGATTAATTTAATTAACGCCAAATTAATAAAATTCTCTAATTGAGTAAGGGGTATGTTCAGAAGGAATCTAATCTAACAGGGGTTCATTACCAGAAGGGCAATGAAGAACGGCTTGGCTGGAGTCAGAGGGGATGTCGTCATAGAGACCTGGGTACCTCGCGGTGGTCGACCAAGGAGGGAGGGGGGGAAGTCAACGAGAGTGACATTAGCCGGACCCTCTGGTTGGAGTCTGCGTCCAAGGCCTCTGGTGCTGGAGGTCACTGAAGAGGCTGGGACCTTCTGGATCACGATGATCCTCTGGAGCTGATGGCTGCTGACGACGTTGAGGATCCTCTGGTGGACGCTGGCTTACACTGAAGAGAAACTCCAGCCCTACAGCAATGGAGAAGGGTTGGCAAGTGCTTATCCGGGACTGTCACTTCCGGCAGTCACAGCGATTCAAGTGCAGCAGACTGCCCTGAGGCTTGCTGTGCTAGTCCTTTTATACTAAAATCAGAGCTTGTAGGATCTCAGAAGGGTGACGGGGAAGCTATCCTCGCTTCACAGGGGTTGAGAAATTTCAAGGTTCAGAAGGGGTTCCTTTTCTTGTCGCCTGTAATGGAGACATTGACATATCTTATTGTCTCGTTTGAAGGCTCTGGTGGCTGTGGCGCTCCAGTAGAATGCGTGCTGCCTTCCAGCGGCATGCTATTGAACTAGCGCGACTTTTCTTGAGAGTGCGGGAGGCTCAGTAGATAGGACAATCTTCAGAGAGGGGTGTTGACGTGACTGCTTCTGGGTGAGTTGCGGTGAACCGTAACATCTAGGAGCACGTGTTTGTAGTATCAGTTGGGCTGTGCCAAAGTACTCAGTAGGCACGTGTCCTGCCTCAGTTACTGTTTTAATTGGTGTGACTTGTCCCATAAGGATTAATGCTCTCCAAGATGGGGTGAAGTTATTTAGTAGAGAGTGGTTCCTAGAAGTGCAGAAATGTGTCGTGTGTCAATAATTGACAGTAACCAGAAACATAAAGGACATTAATTTGAGTTGAAATAGACATTAAATGTTGTGCTCACTGAAATGAAAAGAGTAATGCTGGAGACAGATAATTTAATGCTGTAAATAATATCTGTGAATAAATTAGAAATAAAATCTAGTTCTTTTATTTTTATTAAGACCTCCATCTCTTATGAACTCAGAGATGCCCTTCAGGCGTCCATGTAACAGTATGTTATATAAGCTTTTAAATAACACAAAAAACTCCTCAATAGGCGACTTATTAAACAGTTATGGCTAGTTACGTTAACCTCGGAAATCTGTGAAATTTGTTTGCAGTGTGTATGAAAAATGGCTGCCATCATCTGCAAGTAGCTAAAAATGTAAATTAATGTATTTCTTTCACCTTGAGGATGGGGTAACATAAGAACAAATTTTTATCAAAACAAAAAATGGGCAATTAATTTTATATATATATATATATATATATATATATATATATATATATATATATATATATAATATATATATATATATATAAAAGTGGCTTTCTCCCAGGCAGTGTCGGTGATAGGGGTTGAGCTGCTTTTAGCGTTATGGTCTCATCGGATGCTTAGTGTGCAGTCTGCAACTTCTCCCAGTTAAGGTGGTTTTTGGATCTGTAGGAATCAACTTAAGTCTTGAACATTTCTACAATGAAGGCCAGACTGTTTATAATAAGCCTACAATGTATAGGCTGTTCATGGTAAAATGAGCACTTTTGAAAGCCCTATTAAGATCTACTTATACGAACAAAATTTATTCTTCCGCCTTATGTAAAATTAACATTGCCATGGGCCTCATAACTTAATTCATACGTCAGTCAAGTGAAACTGTGAAATGATTAGAAAAGTAAAAATTTTATATATCTGCTAATTTTTACACATCTGATGCATTAAAAGAACAGAAACCGAAATAAATAATTTAAATGATCACAAATTGTTACCTAACACTTTTTATTCAACGTTAAGATATGGAACTACTTTCCATTTATCATTACCAACTTTACTGGTTTCATGTCACTCAGTGCGCCCGTTGAAGTAGGTACATTATATGTGACAAACTGTGCTGGGTCTTTGTGGCCTTATCTGCAGGATTAATTCAGGTTGATTTTTGCAGGTGTTGAGTTCTTATTGTTAATGAAACATTATTTTTCAGCAAAGAATAATATCCGTCACCTTTAAGTCATTTATATAGTTGAAAAATGTGTTTACACGTTTTTTTGAAGGCTGGAAAAGTGGTGACATTGGAAGTTGATTCATGTATGTATTTTTGCTTTTTTTAAAAATATTTATATTAACTTTCAGTGTAACATATTTCTGTATGTTTTCTTTGGTCCCATTTCCCTGGTACTTAAAACATTTTTTCTTAGGCCTTTGAAAAATATTAAAAAACTTTGTGTTTAATTTTTGGTTGAAAATAACTCATAATCTCCACATTGCTTTAATTGCTTTAACCCTTCAGCTTAACTAAATGATACTTGAAGCATGCCTTCTAACTTCTGTGAAATTCAGAGCTACTTACTTTCTTATCCAGTTTGCGCAATTTGAAGTCTTGAGGACATAAAGTTACAATTGACCTCCCCCCCCCCCCCAACCCCCTTTCTCCCTATCCCACCTAAAAGTAGTTATTAACTATATTGACAGAAATATTTGTGGATTAAATATTTTTTCCGTGAAGAATGTTGAAAAAACGGGTGGTTGTATTTCCATTTCCCAGTACCCGTACTTTGTGTGTGTTTGCAATAAGTGTTATTTTTGTAATGAGCTACTTGCTAACAGTATGTGTAGCTAGTTGTGTGTGCATGACTAACCTCTGGTCGTTGCATGCTGTGTATGTGTAGTGGTTGGAGGGGACATCTCCAAGGATGACGTTCACCTCATTCTGGAGTACAAGGCTGGGGAGCGCTGGGGCCCACATGTTGCACCCAGGGCCAACAGGTAGGTACACCTCCTAGCTATACATTGCAGTCACTACTTTTTCTGTGTTGTACGTATTTGAAGCAGTGGCTATGAATTACTGGGATTTGGGTGTTTATGTTATAACTAACTTTGCAAAGTACCAAATTAACATATTTTTTACATTTAAAAATTATTTTTAAATTCATTTTGTTTTTGGATATCAAAAATTGAAGGGAGAAGCTTTTATCAAGCCTGTATCTCAAAGATTTAGTGTAATCATACATATGATTATTCAGAAACCAAGGGTACCTCTAATTTGCTAATCAGAGCCACTTGACCAACTGCTACCCCTCCCATGGGAAAACTAGGGAGGATTTACCCATCCTGCAGTTGCTAGGAATTGAATCATTTTCCTTCGATAATGCAGTCTGTAGGATCAACATACATTGAATGTCAGTAGTCATAGTGTTTCGTGTCTGTATGTACTGTTGACTCTAGGTGTATCGTTATAGCATTTATCAATAAACTGCATCCACCAACAATTTTTTGTGGTCCCTGCAAAATCCCTATGTAAATAATATTACCATAAACCACTTGCATGGAGCATTAATCACAGTATATTTCGAGTCCCTTCACCTAATATTTTCTGCAACTATAGTTTTTAAGCTGGTTGTTTATGCAAACATCTAGTAACTGGATGTGAAATATGTCATGCGTGCCACTGCTTTGCGGCTCGCTGTATAATGTCTTTTCTTTTTCCAACACGTCTGTCGACACTGCGGCCATGCAGCTTGGTGCGAGTCTGGCTTACCCCTCACAAGAGGGCAAGTGGTTACCCATAGCAACGAGCGGCAACTAGCGTCCTCTCTCTCACACTTCTTTCTGTCTCTCTCAGCCATACACCTTCCTTTCTCCCCTCAAATACCATTCTGCCGAGAGGGGAAATTGTTGTCAAGCAAAAGATAAAGCATGTCCTCCCTCTCTCCTGGCCACTTCCGCTTCACTTGCATTCCACACGCCGCCCGCCGGCAGCAGAGCAAATAAATTGCACCTGACGAGCGTAATTTTATCAAGATTATGCATTGCTCAAAGTAGTTGCACCTAACATCACTTGTATTTCTAAGCTAATGGTTTCACCTGAACATGTTACGCAAAACATTTTAATGAGGAATTATTATTTAAAAAAATGTTTTCTTTTGTGATTAATGGTGGTTTCCTCCCGTAAGGTTGGTGTTTTATTTTATCTGGCATAAAATTAACATGATTTTAAAACATAATATTTATTTAACTCAAGGGGTAGCATCTTCACAAATAAAATTATATGCCCAGAAGCATATACTTGAACTTCCCTTGTCACCAAAAATTGTTTGAACATAGAGCGACTTGTATTTTAAGTGTAAAATTAATTTTCAGTAACTTCTGCAGGAAAATCGGAGGATTTATATTAATTTATTTCAATAGACATGTATCTTTTGAATAAACTGAAAAAGTGTAAGGAACTATTAGACACCTTTTATGTTAATAATGGGTAGGTAAGCACTGAGCCGAGTGCAGTGTAACTTACGACAGGGAAAATCAGAGGACATAGTTTTGAATCATTAATTATTAGACAGTGCAGAAATGAATTATTATTACCTTATTTATAGATTTTTGTCTCAAAATTACAAGTTTTCTTTGCAGTAAAATATAATTAATTACTTTAAAAGACAGACATTTGCCACACGTGCAAGTTGTCAGCGGAATGTAACAGCGTGGAGCTCCCACTGCCACCCCTCCTTCGCCTGCTGCTGTGAACACACTGTCCGATCGATAACTTCTCTGCACTCTCTCAGCCGATAGAGCCCACGCCAGGCATTCCAGATTTGACTTGCCTTCAGTGTCACATTATTTTCTTTTTCAGAGGGTTTGAATGTTGTAGGTCAGTTTGCATTTGGTGTTGGATTACAATCAATTATATATAGTATTTTGAGACATTATTTTCTTTATTCAAACGAGTTTAGGTGAAATGTTTTTTAATTTGTTATTTGCAGTAATATTTTTCTAAAATTCCTATTGTTATTGTGTTTATTAGCTAAACTGTATTTTATTGATGTACATGTCGGAAATCGCATCTGCTGAAATCCTGCATGTATGGACATTTTTTGGCATTCCCCTGAATAACGTTGATTGAGAGTCGACTGTACTTGGTATTGGTACACACATACTGAAATAGACTTGTGGAAGTGTAGATAAGACTTTTCTATGTTAGGATTAGATCATAAATGTAAAGGATTTTTCTCAAGCAGGTATTTGAATTGTACTGTGGTTGTGAATATTTTGAACTGAGTTAGCAGTGTAATGATCACGTACATTATTGTTCTCAGACAGTATTGTTTCTGTCTTGTAGTTGCCTCTCATCTGAGACTACATTATATCCATCTGTGTTAATTCTTCTGTAAACTGTTTCTACTGTAAACTGAGTTCAACTTTTGCATTAAGAACATGATATCGGGGCAAGTCTGCATGCATAGTTTGTCTGCATGTAACATTTTTATGTGAATAAATCTTTGAAATCATGACACATGGGGAACCAGAATTGAAACTGTAATATAATGTTTGCAGGATGATTAATTCAGACACTATATGTGACAAATAACACAATTGAAATAAATGTGGTCTTGTTCAGTTGAGTATAAGACTACGATGCGAGCATGACCGTGAATTGGTACCACTCATACATGAGGCACGGGTGGGAGCTTGCGACGAATTACAGTAATTTTGGGCGTGGACAAAATTTCCGGGTAGTGTATTTTGCAACCCCAATATGCTAGCATGCTGATTTTGTTGCCAAATAAAAGATCTTGTATCGGTCTGTCAATCTAAGCCATTAAAAGCCAAGGGTCCATTTAATTATTTTCATTTCATCTCCATATTCCACAGAAAATACAGTGTATAGGCCGCACATAAAAAAATAACTACAAAAAGTGGGGTGCGGCGTATATACGAAATATTGGCTTTAAACATTTTTTCCCCCCAAAACATGTTTAGAAATTTGTCAACATACAGTACATTTTAATGTTGTTTTAACTTGAAGGAAGGAAGAAAGGAAGGGAAGAAGAAGACAAAAATTTTCACTTGTGCAATTATTTGAATTATTTGTTCACTCGCATTCATAAAAAAGATAACCTTCATCCCGCATGTGTGAAATGTAAACATGTGGGAGCTTGGCCATAGATGCCATACATGAGGAAATAATTTCTCTGCTGTACAAGAGAAAGATAACTTAGTGGTTTGCATGCCCGCCTTGGCACTACAAGTGCACATTGATAAGACGCCACTTTGTGTAACGTGTTGCCATGGTTTCACTTTCTCAAGTCAATTTACCATCAGTGGAATAGTAATTGGATTATGAATATTTGTAAACATTGCAACATAGTACAAAATTTCTGTCACTAATGTTTTGTAGGGGAGAAATTAAGTCGGAATTAATTATGTTTGTATGGAATCGTAACTTAGCAATATTTACAGGAATACAAAAATTCAGTGCGGCCTAAACTTGAAATATTAATTATCCCTAATTTTTCATCAAGAACTTATGGTGCAGTCTGTACATGCATGCAAGCTATACACGCCAAAATACATAATACCTGTTATGACAGATGTATTCCTGTAAAACCTATGGCTGTCTCCCCAACACAGTCACAGCCTGGTTTTTTTATTTTAATTTATTTCACAAGTTTTGAAGCTAATAATGTAAACTATTTTTCTTTTTGTATTAACTCTTTCGGACTATCATCAGATGGAATAATTGCATTTTGTCCCCATGGTTGATATTTTTTGTCGGTACACCTAATGATCTATCTACAATACCTTTATCATAGTGTTACTTAATGTCTTCAACATGCGTGTCAAATGTACAGGTGTTTAGTTGGTGAGATCAATCTTGCCTCGTATAATATTCTGCCAGGCACTCAGACATTGAAGGTTTCATCTACCTCCAGAAGGTTTGTTATTGTTAGCAAGGAAGTTCAAGTTGAGAGATACTCTCATATGGGTTGGTCAATCTTGATTCTCCCCTGGCTTTGCCTTGTGTAGCTCCAAATTTTGTAGCTTCAAGGAAGAACGATGTAAGCTGAGGGCCTGCTTCCTTCCCTGAGTAGGAATTTGCATTATGCCCACTGCCCAATAATCTGGCAGCCGTGGTTCACGAGCTTGTGTGTCGCCCCTCTATGTCATGGAGCTCTTTGGTGGTTCTTGTGTGGAGTAGGCGAGTGGCAAGCAGGTGTATGTAATTGCTGCTACTATTACAACTGCTCCTGGTTCCGTTGGGCTCACTTTCAGATGCATAGGAGGGGTCAATAAAGTTTATATAAATTGCCATCTTTCACGTATTGTCTGTCAAATATATTCAACTGTGACATCACGTAGTAGGCAGAATTTGTTTAATTATTAGATGTCTCATCACTGCTATCACTCGCAACAATTAAATTTTTACATACAGCACAAAAACTTCAATGTTTGGCACAAGAATTGTCAAAGAAAATTGCTTCTCAAGTGCCTAACAGAGAAACTGCCTTACTATGAAGGAATATTCAAAAATGGACTTAACTGCGTACATAGCCAAAAAGGTGCAGAACAAATAATTTTATTTAAACATACTGACAAGGCTCTAGTGGTATAAAATATAGGATTATCATTAAGTAGTGGAACCTCCATGTTGCATAATACATTGCTGAACGTGATATAGCATTGATTCAACGAGTGTCCAAATAATGTGCTAAGGTATTGTGGACCATGCATTATTGACCCAGAGTCCACAGTTATTCATTTTGTGGGAATGAAGGGTATTCAACCGACATTCAGTTGTGTCCCTCGTAGTCTTATTTGGTGATAAAATAAGAGATTTGACCAGGCAAGGAAGCATCTGTAGTACACCTGGCAAAGTATTGAAATTGATCTGAGCTCTACGTAGCCAGGTGTTATCCTATTGAAAACTTGCGTTTGGTGCGTCCTGCAGGTATGGTATTGCCACGGCTTGCAGCACCTCATCAACATAGTGGTGTGTCATTAATGTGCCCATAATGCCTACTAGAGGTGAGGGACTGGGGCTGTGTGGCACTCCACAATGGCAGAAAAATCTGCTCGATGGTCATGTCGCTGCCAGACTCTCACACTGTGATTATCATTTGTGAGACAGAAATGGGATTTGTAACCGAGTATGCTGTTCTATTCTGCACGCTATGCAGCTCTGCTGTGACACCATTCTAAGCAGTGATGGCAATGACTTGCTGTTAAGCAAGCAGTAGCTTTTACAGTGGATGGCTGGACAACAAACCTCCGTCAGCAGGGCGGCACGACACTGTGTTGTCTGTGCATCCAAACCACCCTGCGTATTTGGTAAAATGTTGTGGGTTGTGGGTGTGCCACAACATGTGGTGTTGGTGCAATGATCTCTGTAGTCCCACAATGTTAATGCATATTTCCTATTTCCTTCTTGGGACCGCCATCACTAAATGCCGTCGGTGGTTGTGGCATCACATTTCTTATCTTCTGCAATATGGTGCAAGGTCCAAATGGCAGCAAGGAGACATACAATGGAACCTTTCATGAACACATTTTTTAAATGTAATTTCATACTACATTGAAACAACAATGCCTTGTTCGTTCTCCACAACAGTAACATCCAAAATACTTGCTTCGTGCTGCAGTGACAATGTCTTGACTGATGGCTTCACATGCTGCTTGTTTGCCAATATCAAGCACATTGTTCATGTGATTGGCCAGAAAATGGTATACATATGCATAATAGGCATATGTACAGCCGTTCAGTGTGTTTCGTGGTACTATATTTATGCATTCATGGTGTGCAATTTTCTCTGAGAGTTGATGTATAATGTGGCAGTCATATATACACATGTACATGTGTTAAATTTTGTATATAGCTCATTCAAGTAGGCTATTGTTTTTTTTTAATATTGTATATTATAACCAAATTTTCATGAGGGGATAAGAAGTGTGCAGATCATAAACCACTTTCAGGGGTGAATTTAGCTGTTTAACACTCATCCGATAGGTAAAGAATGTTATTTTTGCCACATTTGTTTTGGATATTTATTTAATTTTCCTAGTTCCTCTTTAACTTGGCTTCGATGAAGTACATACCAAAATTCCATTACTGACAATGATCTAGGTTAGCCAATGTTACAGGCAAGATTTCCTTTGAAAGCATTATTGTTTGAAGAGTTGGCATGTTTATTTTTATAAATTGTGTGCAACATAAAATGTGGCTTTTTACGCTTTTCCTAATTTGCTTAGCCACAAATTATATGAAGTTTTTAATGCTGAAAAGTGCAGTAGCATCATCAAATGTGCCAAAAGACAATACCTGCTGCTTCTCCTAAAAATCGCAAGAAATCTGTTAAAAATATAGTGGTAACAAAATTTTAAA
This sequence comes from Dryococelus australis, assembly GCA_029891345.1. Classification (NCBI taxonomy): domain Eukaryota; kingdom Metazoa; phylum Arthropoda; class Insecta; order Phasmatodea; family Phasmatidae; genus Dryococelus; species Dryococelus australis. The sequence goes on along the minus strand of CM056997.1, from coordinate 176,808,321 downwards.
TGCAACCTAGTACGCTAGACATGTGCATCAGTAAATTTGATAGTAACATTTACTTCAACAGCTTATTTGTATTCCTGGGAAAGTTTTGAACTACACAGTCTTTCATACATAGCATGCTGCTGAAAAATCATATTTTTATGGGGCCACGATGGCTGAGTGGTTAGCCTGCTTGCCTCCTACTAAGGTGAACCAGGTTCAATCACAGGCTGGGCCACTCCTGGATTTTCACATGTGGTATTCCATGCTGCTGGTTGGTGTGTTTTCTTGGGATCTTCTGTTTCCCCCACCCTTTCATTCCGGTTCTGCTTCATACTCACCTCAATCACCCTCATCGGCTCTCAAGACCTCGCAGTTAAGGGCTTCCCAAATATATATATATATATATATATCCCCCTCTCCCTCTCCCTCTCTCCCTCTCTCCCCCCTCTCCCCCTCTCCCCCTCTCTCCCCCTCTCTCCCTCTCTCTCCCCCTCTCTCTCCCCCTCTCTCCCCCTCTCTCCCCCTCTCTCTCCCCCCCTCTCTCTCCCCTCTCCTCCCCCCTCCCTCTCCCTCTCTCCCTCTCCCTCTCCCCCTCTCCCTCCTCTCCCTCCCCTCTCCCCCTCTCCCCCTCTCCCCCTCTCCCCTCCTCTCTCCTCCCCTCCTCCCTCTCCCCCTCTCCCCCCTCTCTCCCCCCTCTCCCCCTCTCTCTCCCCCCTCTCTCCCCCTCTCTCCCCCTCTCTCTCCCCCCTCTCTCTCCCCCCTCTCTCTCCCCCCTCTCTCCCCCCTCTCTCCCCCCTCTCTCCCCCCTCTCTCCCCTCTCTCCCCCCTCTCCCCTCTCTCCCCCCCTCTCTCTCTCCCCCCTCTCTCTCCCCCCCTCTCTCTCTCCCCCCTCTCTCTCTCCCCCCTCTCTCCCCTCTCTCTCCCCCTCTCCTCCCCTCTCTCCCCCCTCTCTCTCCCCCCTCTCTCTCCCCCCTCTCTCTCTCTTTATGATTGTACAAACTAGATTATCCAACTATTTGAATGCTAAGAAACTGTTCTACGATAGACCAGTCAGGATTCCGACCATGTCACAGCATATACATAGCTTTATTAGATATTACAGATTTTATTTACAAATCTATGGATGAGGGAAAAGTAATGTTTGACATATTCCTTGATTTTTACCAAAGCCTTTGATACGATTAATCATAAGAAACTACTTGTAAAACTGGCAGCTGCTGAGCTTTCAAATGACTCCTGCAAATTGTTTGAAAATTACTTTTAAAACTGCACACAGCAAGTTGAAGTACAAACGAATCATGGAAAAATATATTCCGAATGGCAGCCAGTAATAAACGGAGTTCCACGGGGCTCAATTGGCCCATTATTATTCTCGCTCTACATCACCCCGCTAGCGTCCTGCTTCAAACATGTTATATGCTTCAGTACACAGAGGACACTCAATTACTGCTGTCCTGTCGTGTAAACAAAATTGACAAGAGTATCGTAAAGATTAATAGTGATTTACTAAATTTATTAGAATTGTGTGAATCAAACTTTCTGAAACTTAGTCCATCGAAATGTTCTTTCATAGTCACATTGGTTAACAAAAAATATTACCGGAAATTAAATCCTCTACAGCAATCTCTATAAACAGAGAAAATATACCGGAAAAAATTCATGCAAAAGCCTAGGTATAATTTTTGACAAATACCTAAACTGGGATAAACAGGTATTTGCAGCTATTCAGTCCGCATATTATCGTCTCAAACATCTATATTGACTAAAATTAATGTTGACTACTGACATCAAACTTCTTCTGTGTGAAATGCTAGTTCTATCAGTTTTTAACTACTGCGCGGGTTTGTTTGTTAATAGCAATCAAATACAAAAATATTGAGTACGGAAAGTACAAAACGCATGCCTTAGATATTGTTTCAATCTTAAAAAGCGAGATCACGTCACAGACACCCTTTTCACATCCAAATGGCTGAAAATGGAAAATAGGTGTTTGCATAATTCAGCCACTCAACTAAAAATAACTATTGATACGCAAAAGCCAGAATATCTACTAGTCAAGCTTATTAACTTCGACTCTTTGCATTACCACAATACTCGTAATAAAAATTCCTTTCAAGTTCCCCAATTTTCGAAGTCCATTTATCAAAAATCTTTCACATATATGGCAAGCAAAATTTGGAATGACCTGCTGGGAGATTTGAAAACCACCTCACTGGACTTGTTCAGGGTGAAGTATAAGTCCTTTCTGTTTCAGAGACAGTTTAAGTAGAGCAATTGTACGTAAGTTTTATTTTTGTCACCATAGACTAGGATTAAAATTAAAGTTAAATTAAAATTTAATAATTAAGGTTAAAATTAGTCATAGTATAGGCATCCGCCCTATGTATAATGTGTAGTACTTATATTCTAAAAAAAGATTGTATATCATATGTAGAATATACTAAGTTGTAAAAAGTACCAATTATAAACCAGCCTTGGGCTGAATTTGGTCATAAATAAATAAATGGTGGACAAGCCTCTCCATATACTCATTCCACTTTTTCGTGTTGTTGGCAAGAGGTGGTCCCAACCCACTGCTTGGGTCCACAACCGCTGCAGCAAAATTCTTACCTACACTACCACTGGGACAACCAGCGCATGGGATGATAAATACGAGCTGAGCTATCCGTGACAAAACAAATTGTTTGGTTGGGATACCAGTGCAGATATTTAAAAAGTAAAAGAAAACATCAGTCTCAGGACTCCACTGAAGACCCAGAATACTCAGTACGGGCTCGGATGAGAAGTCAAGCACTCTGGGATTCTCACAATGAGGTATAGGAATGTCATCCAAGAAATAAGGCTGGTTGCTTGACCATTTCCCAAGTTCAAATCCACCTCGTCATAAGAGTTCAGTCAACTGATTCTTTAGCACAAGTGCACTGGTGATGCACCAGTTACAATGTCATCTACAAAAATATTATTCTGAAGAACATTTTGTGCCAGGGGATAATGGAGACCCTCATCAGTGGCCAACTGGTGCAAGTTACGAATCGCAAGCAATGGAGATGGTGCGAGTCCATAGGTTACAGTATTAAGTTGGAACATTGCAGTTGGGAGAAACGGATCTTCATGACGTAGAATAAGTTGATCTGGTCAGTCATGCTCATGGATCAGTATCTGCCATTACATTTTCTTTATGTCGCAAGAGAAAAAAAAACATTTAGAGCCTGAACCTTAAGATGACATCACATATCTCATTCTGAAGCTTGGGTCCAGAGAGAAGAGTATCTTTGAGGGATACATCATTTGAAGTTCGGGTACTACTATCAAAAACCACCCTCAATTTAGTGGTTGAACTAGCCATTTTGTTCACCATTTTGTTCACACTATGGTGCAGGATAAAGAATTCAGAGGTTTCTAGACTTTCTACCTGTTGGATGGGTCTGACATAGGGTTCCATATAATCTGAAGTAGCATAATTAGCCATGAAGTCCTTGTACATTGTTTTCATATCAGGTTGAGATGCGAGTTTGTGCTCTAGAGTGTAAAATATGTTTTCAGCATCTACATACAAGTTTCTGATACTCTCCCTCAGGTTTGAATGGGAGACGAACCTTGTATCTACCAGATTCATATCGAGGGTGAGTGACCATGAAGTAGGTTTCACATTAGCCATCAGCATCCTTTTGTTTTTCAACTGCATGAGAGGGTTCCTCAGTTCCAAAAACTGTTTGAGAGTATAGTTAGAGAGTCCTCAGTCGTCACCAACATGGAAATCAGCTCTTGACCAGAATTGGCATTCTGTTCAGTGTATTCTCCAAGAAGCATTAATCCAAATTTAGAATCTAGCACAACAGGCATGTGCTGACCCAGTTCAAGTCGTCCACTCATACTAACTCGTGCATAGATGTCAGTGTCCAGCAATATGTCAATGGGACCTTGTTTGTCAAATTCAGAATCAGTCAATGGAGAAGACCCCAGTTCACTATGAACACACAGATCCACAGTTGATGATGGTAGATTGCTAGTGGTTTTAGATACCACGAAAATAGTGAGTGAAGGAACATGGTGATACAATAAAAGATTGAATTTTGCAACTGACAGCTCCCTTCAAGTTGATTGTACCATGTGCGAGACCACAAACTCTTTCCTTGAGCTTTTGGAATTGTAAAGACAGAACCTTAGTAGCTGCTTCTGTCATGAAGGATGCCTGAGCTGCTCTGTCAAGTAAGCAGTGCATCACATGTGGTTTACTGTCAGCATCATACATAATAACCATGGCAGTAGATAACAATACTGAAGTGCGACCATGAACTGAAGAAACACCCACAAATTGTTCAGTCTCATCATCAGCCCTTGAAGCATAATTTTCAACATGAGTCACTGGATTAGACCTAGACTGATCATCAACATGAAGTAGAGTGCGATGTCTTTCCATCAAAAACAGGTATGGTGGGATAATGAACAGGACGCTACAGTATGGGCAGTTCCCAGGCAGTTGAAGAGTGAGCTATTGACTGTCTTGCTGATGGTGAGGCATTAATGAAGTTTGAACATTTATACACAGAATCAGTGGTCTTATTTAAGACAATACATGGCTTTTACGGATTGAGTTCAGAATTGGTTACAAATACTGATTTTGTTGATTGTATTACATGACTGATTTTTTTTAAATTTGGCCTTCTGGGATGCTTGACTGGTGTTTAACTCCTATATCAATGGCACAGTCAATATTATAGACCCTTGCAACCAAAAACTCTATAAGTTCTGAAACCTTAGGCATATCATCAGTCTGCCCTGCACGTAGTGGTTTCGGACTGAGTGCACAGCTCCACGTCCAACTTTCTCATCAAGACTGTGACAAGAACAAGATTTTCCTCAGTTACATTATAGCCCATTCCCTCAAAGGTTCGTGCATTTTCGTCCCACTGACCAGAAAAAGTAGGCAAGTTTGTCTTGGGAAGCCTTATATTTGCAGATGGACTGGCAACAGATGGAGTTGATCCACTCTGAACAGCATCCTTACCCAAAAACGAAGCCATGGTACCAAAAGTGTTGAACAGTAAAGTAAACAACTCATTATGTTCAGAGGTCAAAGTATTTTCTTCCAAGTCATCAGGAAGTGGGTCTGATTACAGTAAGTTCATACTGAAGTTGTACTATCAAAAATTGCCTCAAGTTGAACGCCAAATGCATTTACCTGGTGCACAGTTTCCAATGTAACAAGTGGAGCACTTGTTAATGCCTGTATTCTTTCGCTCATGTGGCTGTAATTTTGTTTGAAACCCATGTCAAATTATTACTACAATGAAGCAAACTATAACAGTACAGAGAAGATAAATCTGTACCCTAGCATGTCACAGCACAAGTGATGTTATGTACATCTGGTCAAGCGGAAAGGACACACAGGCAACAAACACAACTGAGAAAAGAAAATGGGTAAATTATTTACCCACATGGCATAATAACATGCAACTGAGTGGATAATATTACAAAAAAATTTACAACACAATCAAAATTTTGTTGTAGCGATCACCATTATGTCGAATCCACCCTAATTGATGAGATGAAGGCAGTTATCTTGTTTTCTTCACAGGATGACTGAACCGTTAGTGATTTTCTGTGGTAGCATCTTTGCTTAATTCACACACGTAGCACACGTAATTGAGTGTTGAAATAACAACTTATAATTGCTGATCGGTATCGCACATAAAGTTATCCGACCCAGAGGACCAATAATGTTTTACAATTCATGTGCAAACTTTGCCGGACAACCTGAGCAGTTGTCACTAGGAAACTTACCCCGACACCATTTTGAGTTCCACTGATCTTGAGGAAGTGGTGCATGTTACTTCCAGGACCAAGTACTCGTGCGCCCAATCACATAGTCCGTTGACACATTTGTACACAAATGTTCATTTATAAAGAATACTGAACATTGCTTATATATTGTTTGGACCCCTTCTTCTTGCACAGCCAATGGCAGTCAAGCTGTGTCCTGATTGGCCCTGGACCTAAGAGTGGTTCTTATGAGCTATTGTCCTTGTGTGATAGTTGTTTCACTGCATCCTTTTTTTTATATAATTTTTTTTATTTAAGTTTTCCATATGTTTTTTAATTAAGTGCTCTGTTGACTGAATTCTTTTGTATCGCTCACAATAAATGCTGATTCTTTTATTTTCCTTTTAATTGGGTGTGTTTCTATAGTAAGTGGAGTAGCATTTTCCCATAATATTTTATGGCTGTTTTTTCCAAACATGATCGGAAAGTCCAGATTTTAAAATTTAGCCCTTCTTAGTATTATTTTTATGCTCTTTTAATTGTGTGGAAAGGGATCTGCCAGCTTCTCGAATATGCATGCTTCCACACTTGCAAGGTATCTGGTACACACAGTGTTAACTATGTAATTTGTTGTTTGCTGGTTTCACTCTGGTGACGATGCTTTTTAATGTGGCATTTCATTTGAAAGCTGTTTATAGCCCATACTTGTTGCCCAGTGGTCTTATTTTTTCTGAAAGACCACAAACATATGAAACAACCAGGTTTCCAGCAGGTTTTTCAGATGTCTTTTGTGGATTGGTGAGGGATGTGGAGATTTTTGTGTGCTGTTTTATTGTCCTGTTAGCCATCCATGAGAAATTATTTTTATAGATGCTTGTGTCCAGCAGCAATTGATTCCTTGTTGGAGTATATATTTTCAGCACGGACAGCTAAAGTGTGGATAATTTGAGTTTTTGTGCTTGCCGAGTGGTTGGATTCAAAGGGAAGGTATTGGCCAGTGTGAGTAGGTTTTCTGTATACTTTTGTGGTAGTTTTCTGGTCTTTCTTTGATATGAATGCATCTAAGAAAAGAAGGTTCCCATTGGTTTTTGTTTTGTACATGTTATGTATTGATGACTCGAGTGAATTGAGAAAGTTGGCAAATTTTGTCCAGTTTGTTGGTTCCATGTTACCAGATCAGAAAATTCTAGTCAACATAATGCAGCCAGTCTTTAGATGGAGTGTTAGTTTTGTTCAATGCCTCTTGTTCTAAACTCTCCATAAAAGTGTTGGCCATGAAAGGTCCTTTGACTACATATAGTAACAAACGGAATGGAACCTTCCAACGCAGGCGGCGTGGTACTTCCGTCTGCGTTGGAAGGTTCTATTTATACTTGTAATATGCGGGTACTTCTTCATATAGTAAATTTTTGGCAAAGTCATGTGTGACATAATTGAAAAAATGTAATGTTTTTTGGATTTTCTACTTTATCTTGCACATTACTTGAGTCACAATAAATTCTTTGGCCGTTTTCCAAATGTATGTCCAGGTGTGTAACTGTTACGAAATGTTCATGGATAGAAAATGATAGTATTCACCATACAGCTTCTGAAGTACTAATTTATCTTCAATTTTTGTATGAAGTTACTTCATCATTTTGATTTTCACACCAAAAGCCAATAAGTCAGAACCTTTATTTACATATTTTTGTATTTAATAAATTTTATACTGCTGCAGATCTCAGTATTGATAGGAGCTTTGAATGTTTGTGGTAGTACTGGTGAATACAGAACTATCCAATTGGTTATCAATTTCAATGGCATTGTTATAGTATGCTAATCATTGCTTTCCTACCACCTTCTGTGGAAGAATGATGCCTACAAATGGATACCCATCTTCAGTGGCAACAGTTTCTGTTGAAAATTATTTTGGCAATTTTTTACTACAAATGCTATCTTTCGTACATGATTGGTGATTGAGGGTTAAGAGCACCACGTGGACCATGCACCAGGTGTGTTTTTACAATTCTAAATAATTCCCACTCTTCCACTTCGTCAGATAACTGTGCACAAATAATGCTGTCTAGTTGATCAGGTGCAATTTTAGCTTACAGGCGCAGTAAAATATGGGCATGCGGCAAGCCGTAATTCTGCCACTCAACACTGTACATGTAGCAAATAACAGATTCGAATACCATTCATTTTACCAAAAGATATATCAAAGTTTTCAGTTTTTGTTTGAAAACTCTTGAGACTACGTCATGACGATCAGATGCTAATTGTCCCTCAGAAATTTCTATTTAGGATTGGTTGTAAATGTAATTGTCCACTTTCAAGTTTTTTTTTATTTGTTCTAATGAAAATTGGTCTTTCTAAATTCTCTCATGGACATCTAAATATTGACTAAACAACTACTTAAACAGGTGTAAATGATTGTATTCATCCTTATGTACCATGAGTTGATAACAGTAATACTGTTGCAAAGAAGTATTTTATTTAAATTTTCCTTGTGTGCTTCTGGATCAGTTTGATAAACTGCTAAATTATATCAGTCTTCACCACGAACAAAGAGTAATGGATACTGAAGTGCATCATGTGATTTGTGTGTTTTATAAATTCTCTGCCATTGGTTGTCTTTTATGTGTATTACAATATCTCTCTATTAAAATATTCTTTCTCTTGATCAGATTGGTTTTCATGTTCTAATATTTTCCTCTTTGCATATGCACTGTTTGATGAAAGATTAGTTTTTTATCTTCTAGGCATTGCGGAAAACACATTTAGACTTCGTAATCAATACATGAAATAATATTGATGTTGAAATCAATTTTTTTTTAAATTTACAAACTAAGACAAAAGACAGTATCTATGAAATTTACAAAAGGTACGTTTTTAACAATAACTTTTTTGTGAAGAAAAAACTAATGAAACAAAAAGGAAATTAAATTTAAAAAAATAATTAACTTCAAAATCAATTAAGATAGAAATGAAAAAAAGACCAGATTATAAATAGAAATACAGTCTATGATCTCTGAAAATTACATCAAAATCGATTCATCAGTTTTGAAGCCTATTCTGGACAAACATCCAGATAGACAAACATACAAAAATTTAAAAACATTTATTTATGCTTTAACATTGTGTAAATAGAATATTTCATTAATATTTTGGTAATAATCATTTACACAAACACAAACGAAATTGCTATTTACACAATGTTAAAGTATAAATACATTTTTTTTTCAATTTTGTCTGTCTGTCTATCTGGATGTTTATACAGAATAGGCTTCAAAACCGATGAATCTATTTTGATGTAATTTTCTGGCAAAAAAGAATAGACCTTACACCTGCTCTTGGAAAATGGTGCAAAACACACTCAGCTTTGAAGAGTCTCTCTCATGCTCGACTGTGGTATCTGGCTGCTGTGTTCCCCATATTTGTATGTTGTGATGATGCACTTTCCCACTTAAATGGAACATGGTCTCATCACTGAATATTACACATAAACAAAAGTTTTCATATCTATCTCCATGTCCAGAATGAATTCACAAAATTCAGAAGTAGTTGTTTATCATCATCACAAAGGGCTTGTAGCACTTGAATCTTGTTTGGTTTGAAAAACAATCATCGCCGCAAAACACACTAGACAATCGTATGGGAGATAGCCAGCTCTCGGCTGCCATGACGATGTGGACTCCATACAAAACTCTGCCGAATGCGCTCTACGTCTTGTTCAGGCACACGGGGGCAACCTGTGGACTTTCCCTTACATAAACAACTGGTCTCTTAAAACTGATTTTGCCACCATCGGTTGCTTTGCACAGTAGGAGGTGTAGTGCCATACTGTCGACGGAAATCATGCTGCACAGTTATAACTGACTCACTTTTTGAAACAGAGAATGCAAAATGCTTTTTGTTGCTGTATTATCGCCATTCCGACGCATACAGAATGAGTGTGCTAGAAGCGTCAGCTGTGCGACACCTGCCGGCAATCAAGTGAATCGGTGATATGTAACATGCACCAAGGGAAACTTTATGTTTCTATGTGTATTTTACAATTTGCCGCAAGGCTCTATCTTCATTCATGTTAAAGTTATAACCTTGTGAAATTTGATTATTTTTGTTACATGCTGTATGTTGAACTATATATAGTACAAGGGAGGATCTACTTTAGATAGTACAAAATGTGTGGCCATCCTGATTTCGTCTTTCAGTGGTTTTCCAAAATTGCTACATTATTCACTGTATTCTGAAATGACTGCAGGAAAATACTGAACTGGTGTCTTCATGTCAATCCCTTCATGTTCCTGCTTGTCTGAGCACCTTGTTCCATATCTTATGACCTCACTGTCAACGAGACAAAGCCCAACCTGCTTCCTTTGAAATTATATTCAGGCAAAGAATATGGGTTGATGATGTTGACTGTTTCTGATAGGATATATGGACACAGCAAACATACCCTCACATACTTTATTACTGTAGCTCCTTGTTGGAATGATGATCCTATGTACAGCCTTTAAAACTTCTCCCAAATGTGAGTCCAGTGGTTTACTACTGCAACACCTCGCTTGGTTACGTGCTTGTAAAGTATACCTTACGTTTTGCGTGCAAAATTTCAAAGCTGTTAATCTGCATGTGTACAAAAAGCATACAGGTTTCAATAGTGTTTCTCCTATCAAATGAAACATTATTTTGGATACACACTATTGCATTGGGTCTCATACAAAATGAGAACACTTCGTAGAGAAAATGACACAAAGGCAGAGAATAGAAGCCAATTTGGGCTCTTCTCTGTAGGTATACAAAAATCGTAAAGACACTTCAGAACGTGGAATTAAGTCAGAAAGTCACAAGAAAACACAAGTGGACACAACTGCAAACTTTAACAACAAAAATAATAAATACGGACAATACAATGAAGACAGCACAGACAAAAAGTTATTCTGAAAATACTTACAGATACGCACACAAACTGAATGAAACAGTGAAGTCAAGACAGACAAACACAGTGGTATTCTATGAGTAAATAGAGGGAACATTTCAAGAGCTGCAATCTGGTCCTCTCTTCAGGCATACAAACATACTGGAGAACACCTGCAGACTGATGTGGGAAACTGGAAACGTTGGGGGTTTTATTCATTTGAACACACTCATGTATCAGCCAATGACAACATAGTACACTCCCATTGTCTGTGCAAAGAAGAGTTAGTGTTTTTGGCTTCACTGGTAGGAGTTGATGTTCACTGGCAGATGTCCATGTGAATGCATGCAGCAGTTTACAGAACAAGTACAGTTTATGTATGACGATTGTGTTGGGAAACAAGGTTTCGCGGGAACAAGTTTCCTGTAGGGGTCAGATAGGGGACACCAGTAGGGCAAAGTTCTTTATTGAAGAGGCAATTGTAATGTCTGACTCTAAGCTCTGATAGAATAGGCCCCCTAGGAAAGGCCGGTCTTGTTTGTTGCCGATCAGGAATGAAGTCTCGACTTACGAGGTGAGGCCTCTTTAACATTTGGAGTGGTAGTGGCCTTATCTTCACTCTGCCTTATGTGATGATTGGCTTCTGAGGAGGTCCTTCTGCCCAGGCTTGTTGGCTGGGTAGGAGTGTAGGCGGCTGGTCCTTCCAGGGCTCAGATTTCTCTGGCTGGTTCTTAATGTTGAAGGTGAAGTTACTTTTGGTTGCAGGTTCTCTCCTGGCAATCCCTAGTGTCACTGTCTGTCCTAGTCAGAGCTGCGTATTTATAGGATGCTCCTTACCTTGGGTTTAGATCAGGGGTCCAAAGAGCCCAAGATACCATACAAATAGATTAATCTGTTACATGTTTATTCTCGTAAGAGAAGACACGGTGGTCTGTTACTGTTGATGTATATACAGTAGAACCTCTCTATTACGACCCCTCATGGTTCCCGAGAATAGGGTCTGAATTGGGAGGGGGAGGGGGGTGTCGTAATAAAAAATTTGGAAAATTTTGGACAGATTTTGACCCATCCCTAACCTCTATGTATCCAAACTTGCCATTTTTTTGCATGAAGTCGATGTTCAATTGTCTCTAGCGCATAAAAACCACTTTTTAAATTAAATATAAACACATATGTATATTTTAATAGCTGGATGTCTCTTGATTACTTTGATACCCAAGAAAGGCATATTAGACCACCCCTTGTCGTAAAAAAGAAGGCCTAAACACAGTATGACATGGCCATTGAAAGTGTGTGAAAAGATTAGACTATGTATTATTAAAATATAACGAAACACTGTTGGAGATGCCTTATGTTTGAAACAAAACACAGAACTTTATTTCTTGATAATATATGTGAAGATACATTGGATCACTCGTGTGCTGGGGCTAGCAGCGAATATATTGCAGTGCACACATTGCAGTGCACACATATCTGGACGAGCACCTAGATCCTGTGCAGCACGGCCTGGCGTGGCGACTTGCATCTGACGATTGGTCCTAGATCCTCGGGGCTGGGCAGCTGTCGGTCGGTTGCTACAAGCTGATGGACGGCGGCCAGCCAGCCGCCACCCGCTACAAGATTATTCTGGCGGGCGGGGGCCAGCCGGGCGCTGCCAGTGCCATGGTTACAGGGCCGGTTTGCTTCGTAACAGTGGTCCAGTGTTGATAAAACATGCTGATAGATGTAATCCACATCAATGTGTTGAATTTATAAGAAATGTAGGCGACATGTTGGCCTCTGCACTGGCACAATGAGGCCCGGCAATGTTTACTGGAATATAAAAATTTGGTGCGGTCTACTTAAAATACTAGTGATCTCAAATTTTTCATCAAAATCTTCTGACTTGACTTTTACATGCACATGGCTTTGCTCGCCAAAATATGGTAACATAAGAACACATTTTATTTGCACACACTTACCTACCTTTATTCACTTTACATATAAAATTGACTTCATAAGAAAAAAAAACAATTTCCCACCAAAAAAATTAGCATTATACGTAGGCATGGGCGCACATAAACTTAAAAAAAGTAATTTAAAAAGGGACATTGAATTCAATTTGAAGTTATACATACACTGATTAAGAAACTAGTCAGTGTAATGTGCCACTGTTTCTACAGCAAAAGAGGAGGGATAATGGAAGCGAAAAAAGACAGGGAGGGTAAGGCAGAGGCGGTGGCATGTGACTAGGACAAAGAATCCTTACTGACCCAGCCTGCAACTCCCCCCCCCCCCCCCTTTTTACATGCTTTCCCCTTCTGGCATTAAGTAATTTATTGCTTCACGCTGCTTGGGACAACAAATGTCAAAGTCTATGGCGGCAGCTTGAGAAATGCGCGACCACTAACATCAGTAAGGGCAATTTTTCCATAGACTGAAGACCGTTGATAATAGAAACTTGTGGTTGGAGAAAAGGTCTACAAAAACAAATCCACGCATAACTGAAACCGTGGTTCAAGATACCGCGGTTAGCGATGGATTACTGTATCTATTTTCAGACTTGCCTCAAATTTTCACCTTTTTCGACCCAAACTTTTTACGGTTCCTCGGGATTGGGTCGTAATAGAGAGGTGGTCGTAATAAATGGGTCATAATGAAGGGGTTTTACTGTATTTGTAAATAGTACATTATTGTGAACTTAAAACAAACTTGTATTTGAATGAACTGTTCTTGCCTTAGAAGACAATGATTGGGGGGTTGCCTTCATTGGCAACGTTGCTTCAGGTTGCAACAGCAAGTTGTTTCCAAGATGGCGGTCGGGAAGTATGTTGGCATTCTATTGTGAGAAAGATCTTTCGCCTTATTGGGCCCTCCGGAACTCTCGTTTTCATTTTGGTTAAACAAACAGTTACTTTCTTCTATGTTCGGCAGTTGCCCGGTTATTGACCTTCCTTACAGTAGATAACTAGCAAATGACAGATGAACGTGCTTGTTGGAATAAAAGAGCAAACTTGGCAGAATGTTTATACTAAGTAAAGTCCTGGCTCTGGGGACACTGTGTGACCTTAGGACTCAAGGTATCAGTGAGCTGTGTTGAGGTTACGTACGTTGCTTGTCTTGACGTTTGCGGTTGAAGTTGCTTGGGCGACACTTCATTGCTGGAGTAGGTCTGTGGTGTTCCTCAGCTAGTGGTTGGTTGCTGGAAGGCGGCTGGTCACTTCTTGGCAGTGGCTCCTTAGGAGGAGGAGTTGGAGTTGGCAGAGAGCTTCGGTACAAGTTGTGCTGAGGCAAGCTGCCGTGAACTATCTGCAGATTTCCTGGTGGCGTGGTCTTACATTCACTTGGCCACTGGTGTCGTCTGCTGGGGAGGCTTTGGGTCATCCCCTCTCTTATTCGCCTCCAAGGCTGGCTGTGCTGTGTCAGTGGATTTCGAAAGGCTGGGGGTAGTTTTCCGAATTGACAGGTAAGTATCTGTCGCTCACATAGGGGCAACTTGTTACATTGCTGCATTTGCATATTCCATTCCAAGGTATCATTAAACTGTGTGAGCGCTTGGGCTGATTATTACTAATTATTTCTCTCGTTCTTCTTCATTTCTGATGTGTTGTAGAAGCTCTTTCAGGTCTGCACATGTGTGATGCCGTGACTTTGTTTATTAACATAGTGTTCCATGTCCAGGGGCATGACAAATACAAATAGATATTTTCTTGGCTCACACCTCTCGGTGAACTGGCCTCGTTCCCCAATTTGTCCATCCTTGTAAAAGAGGAGCACGTTATAAGTAGTAAATTCGACAAACGTGACATTGCACATGATGATTCTGTGTTGAAAAGAATATTAGCCATTATGCATCATGCGTAGAGGTGGTGGCAAATAGTTTTGGCAAATTTTTGCGATTAAATGCTATAATTGAATTTAAAAGCAAATTAATATGAAAATTTTTACTGTCAAAAACATTCACAAAATAGTGTGTAGTATTTAGAATTCATTGGTAGAAACAGAAGAAACTGTTCACCCAAGAGCCAGTGGTTGTCACAACATAATTTATTGGCAATGCTTGACAAACTTGGATTTCCCATTGCGCATGTTTCTCCACACAGGGAGGATGGCTGGCGCCATAATCTAGATACATAGATAAATGAAGCATTGCGGGCTAGGAGACAGGTCAGTATGTTGACAGCTGCATCCTGTTGGGATTGGCAATGTTGTCAGGGCGAGTGAGGCAGCCAACTTGAAGTGAGAGGGAAGAGTGTGCTAGCAAGAGGGAGCGGAAACGTGCCAGTCATGAAATGGATCAGAGGGGCAGAGTGTGGTGGATAGGAATGACCCGGAGGGAGGTAGAAAAGAAAGCAAGAGGCTGGTCGGTTGTTGGTTGGAGTAACACCAGAGGATAATAGGGTGGCGACTTAAAAGTAAGACATGCTCAACTGCTACTGTTTTGAAGCAGCAGTTGCCGTTCTTATTCCAAGAACTAACTGAAAGCCTGTCTCTCATGAAAGTGGAAGGGACAGTGGGAGAAGCTATCCTGCTGTGAGATAATCATCTACTGGAAGAGGAAAGAGTGAGGGAGAGAGTAAGATACTGCTCTCTCTCACCCCACTGCCACCTGCTGTTACAAGCACCAATAATCATCTACAGCGTGTATTGTGGGTCGCTGAATTACCAGCTTTGCAGAGATCACACTGCAGCTCAACCTTGTTATTTCAGTATTTAAAATATTTTAAAAGCGGTATGAAATCTGACATTAACTGCCTGACAAATGGCAGTGCTTCAAATGACGCCGTTGGGTGAGACACAAGACAATTACGATACACTTTTACCTGGTAGGTGGGCGCCAGCGGTGTTTCCCATACACAGTACTTTGAGATTCGGGGATCTCAGGGATGCTGTGTGTTCTGTGCATTCGTCTCACCCATGTGTACTTACAAAAAACTTTCAATATTAAACATTGCACTGTAGAACACTTGGAGAAAGCTGGGTTCAATGCTACAAGAGTACATAAGTTAACGCTGGTAAGATTGTTTTGATTTACGCCAGTTTCGTTGTGCCAAATGAATGAATTTTACGTTTAACACTCGGAAGTGACTAGCCAGTTCTGGGGGGTGATTTCCCCAGCACGTTACTTAGCTTGCGCACTCCAAGGTGGGTGATTATCCATGGTGCATAAGAACACAGTCTCCACAAGGTAAGGGGTCTACAGCCACTGTGATGGACTATAGATTTTACCCAGAGATGGGACACGGAGTATGAACATGAAACACTAACATGTGCGCTTATTTTAGTCGCTAACACGTACTCGTCGGGACATGTCCCCGAACCACGTGTTGTGTGGTGACAGTCAATACACATAGCGGGTTAGGATGGAAAATAGTAACGCTGTACAATAATACACAAATATCACTGGGTGAAGATGGGGTATGATATGAAAAGGCAAAATAAACACACAGATGTGTGAAAACAGTATTAGATGGCACGGATGCCGCTGGATGAAGTTCTTAGTGGACCACGTGTACAGATGGAAAATGCATTATTTTACATTTAAATTTGGCAATAATTGTCTACCAAAAATGATGGCGGTATTCAGAAAAATACAAGAAGCATACAAGAGGTCGTAACACGCAGAATGGCAGGGAAATCCAAACATATGAAATGATCGCGTGGTCATACACAAAAAGCATCAAACATCAAAATACACGAACCCTGAATGAAAAATAACGCATATTACCCCGAGATCAATTAAGGTGCACACGATGGAACAAGAATTAGCCCTCTAAATGCGATGATGGGGCGGATAGAGACTTGGTGGTAGCTAACCACATGGCCGTGGGCGATGTGACCGTAACACAATTAAACATGATAAACCCCTTGAAATTCATACATACAAATATTACTCTTGAGATTGCTTACCACCATTAAGCAGAAATTACAATGAAAAGCCCTTAACATGGGCGGATGGCTCCTGATATGCAAGTTGCGTGGGCCACATGGCCTCTCTGACATTATCTCATCTCATCTCATTTAAGTTGAAAAAGCCACAAGGGCTGCAAATTATTAAGTTAAGCGGATGGCATTATGCTGGGGATGTCTGGCAAACGTACGTGAAGCAAAGGTTAACCGGTAAACTAAAGTGAACTATGGAAACCTAACTCAGTGTAAAAATATGAAGTGCGTACTTGACAGCTCTCCTAGAACGACTGCCCAGAGGCAGGGGTCACGCAGACCTACCATGGCTGCCTATGGGGTTCACACAAGCGGAAGTGCTATGCATTCTGAGTAAAATATTACGGTATCAAAATTAAGTGGCACCAAAGCATTTTTATACATTTTCACAAATAGATTTTAATGCTGAATTTCTCTTATTAATTGATTGTCCTTTTGAAAGGCATCTTTGTCCTGTTCTTCGGCGCAGCACGCACTCTGAATTTGAATATTACAACATTACATAAACACTGGAATACAAACATATTACACTTTGCAAACAATTTTGGACCCTGAAAAGAAATACATAGCACTGAAAGAAATGATCCTGTTTTGGGAAAGTCAGTGCAGCAGTACCGCACATGTGTTTACCACCACGTTTTCTGCTAATGGTGAGCGCCATCATGGTCTGACTGCTGCTGGCTCTTAGCCGGCATCATTTACTATCAGTGAAAGAAGGGTGTGCTGAATTAAAAAAACTATAGATATTAATAATTTTTAATTTTCTGAATACAAAGTTGAATTATGCTAAGAAATGTGGCACATAATGCCATAGATTTAATATTTTTTATTTCATAAGTTAAAAACATAAATTAAGTTGCTCTGACCTAAGAATATTACTAAAGTATTTTTAGAGTGCTGCTTTTATTCTCAGATTTTGAAGAATTTATGCGACATTTATTTACCTATTTTTTGTATGTTTACTTAATGAATCAATTACTACATAGTGTAATACTGACTTAACACAAGATTTTCATCAGCTTTCCAAAATACTTTAGGTGCTAGTAGAAGATTTTCAGTTCATTACTCATACTTCCATTGAATCAGTATTGGATATCTGCTGTATCGACAAGGAAGTACCAGCTTGTACCGGTATCTGTAAAAATCTGTATCGGCCAAGCTTTAAAAAATTGTATGAATTAATGTAGAGAAATTTTTCAACAGTATTTTCCACAAATAACGTACCTGTATATAGAAAATTTGTTTAGAGCAGTAGAATAATGACTTCTTTAGTGTGTTTTAATTCTATAAACAAAAGGAATGCCATTTTATACCACCTATATTGCTGGTAAAATCCTGTTTACTACATAAATATAAAAATTAATGGTATGAACACACTTTGAAAATGCTACAAGGAGACAAAATTAATGCTTTTTTCCACCATATCTAGTCATGCGTCTCAGTCATGTGAAATCAGCAAGTTGTGCGTGTACATTTGCCTTAGGTCATTAAATGTGCTATTGCCTGCATATCACAAAAATACTAGTATCCTTTCAACAAGTGTCATTGTACCAGTACCTACAATGGATAATGATTACTAAAAATTTTGATTTACATAAGACAAACCTACAAATCATTTTGATTCCTTGGTAGACAGAACTTAACATTTTATACATGCAGAAAAACAGGATGAGAAAGTGCTTCGTGTATGCATTTATAATTCAACACAAATATACTCTTGACATAAAAATCACTAACCCACACAAAAAGTACAGAAACTGCACGTGAAAGGTGTCACTCCAAGCCGAATACAGTGAAGATAAACTTTTCTAACTCTAAGTTCTATGGACTTGCATGAAGAGAGTAGAAATGTTAATACAGACAACATTACAACAAAACACCTTTGCAACAAATAGTGGTCATATTACGACTTAGTGAATATGTTTTTCTGTTTCTGACATGATATTACGTACCATACTAATTTAATTAGTCAAGTGTGAATTGTGTTTACAGTATTAGGGAATGCATGTTTGCAGGTTCATTGTGCATAGTGACCAGAACAACCCAATGGTGAGCTCTGTAGAGGAGTTTGAGAAGGCAGTGGTGAGCTTCCGACCTAACCTGTTGGTGGTGGGAGGCCTTCAGATGATGGACAACTTTCCTTATGCACCAGGTAATGACTTACTTGGATGCCGTAAAACACCACCTTTTGCACTGTTTCTGTCGTGTTGTAGTTGGGCGAATCTCATTCCCTTTCTGCCAACATGTACTGTTCTTTCCCACAAGCTGGTTACCCTTCTGCACTGTGTATGTGTAAGCATGTATGCTTCATGCATGCTCTCTTGCACATTGACATGTGCACACATATGTACAACATGCACATACACACTTGTACATTGATATGCACACACACATGCATGCATGTGTACACACATACACACATTGTACATTAACATGCACACATATTGTACATTGACATGCACACACAAACCCAGAATCTACATTAACAGTCTTTCAGGACAGTTGCACTTGTTTAAACTTGCTGTTTTTCAAATTCAATTATTTTTACCAGACTGTTTATTTCAGTCAGAAAATTAAGAAGTTAATAACACACTGTTTATGTTTTAAGTGGGAAACTCTGGCTAATCATATTATGTCTTATCTACACTTGGAAACATGTTTTTCCAGAAACACTATTTTGAAACAGTTTACAAAATGTTTCACAAGATTACTATTTTTTTTTTTTTTTTATTGTTTGCAGACAGTTAAGAAACTGTTTTCAAACAAAAGAATTTCAATTAGGAAATAAATTTGGGTTTATTTGGAGAAAGAATCCATGTATCTTGTTTTCCAATTCAATGGAAAACATTTGACAGTGTACAGGATTTGAAATGCTGCTGGAAAAGTACAGGAATTTTTCCGAATGGCATGAATTTTTCCTGGATTATGAAATTATCATTAGAACTTACAAAACTGCACCAAGGAAACTTAACTGTAAATAATCTGTACCACTTTTAAAAGTCTGAATACCACAGCTCGTTACTAATAACCGCACCTAGTAGGTCACACAGAGAAACTAGGAAATAAAAGCATGTTCACGGAGCCGCCTGCTGTAAAGGATGAGGATGGCAGGGGTTGGTTTATTGTGTCAGGGAGTAGATGGGGTAGGAATGCCAGTCATCGTTGCACCACTGCCTCAACCAGACAGCCTCTGCTGGCCTAGTTGTATATTGCAGACATTTTTGTAAAGGTTATTTGTGTGTGTTATATAATGCAGTAATTCAGCTGCTTATGCAAGTTTACTTTACATCCTTAGTAGATGATTGACATGATGAACTGAAGCAGAGAATTCATTGTAACTATACAATTTGACGCGTGCCCGACTACGGTATTCTATTGGCCGGGGCAATTCACATCAATCTTTGACCCACTGCGTTTGAGGTAATGTGCAACACAAATCTTGGTTATGTGATTTTTGAAGAAATGAGGCTGTTCGTGGTCAATTTTACAGTTTTAGATTGTGATACCAGAATCACGAGAAACATAGGAGGCACCTTAATATTTCGTAGGTGCTCAACCTGTATATAAGACTGGTCTCGTGTTCTGCCTTGTCAGCACAAAATCAGTAGCCACTCTCACGATCCTGTGAACGGACTGGCCCTTATTCACTAGATTACCTGAGGGTCTTGATGATCCGCCGAGACTGCTTCACCGGTTGACGTGCAGGCCGCTGGTCGCCAGCGTTCTCATCAGGATGTGCAGTGCTGCTGGGGGTACAGGTGTCGTGAGATAGGTTGGTGCTGGTTTGAATGCTGTGGACCCCGAACCAAGGGCAAGCTAATCCCAGAGGCGGCTCTTCTTCCTGGCGTATTGCCTCTACCAGTGGCGGAGGCTTTTGATAAGTCTTGATCAACAGAGGGAGAGCTGAGGGGTTCAGAACTCTGCACCGCTTAGGTGAAGTGCAAAGTGTAATTGGGGGATTGGGATTCCAAGGCAAGCTGGTTTTGGAGGCTTAATCTGCCCTTCTTAACTTTGTCTATGCTCCGCCCTTCCAAGTGTACGGCATAGGAAATAAGGCGCAAACTACGGCCTGGCGTTTACTTCTAAGGATTGCAGTTGTACAGGGAAGAGTTATATCTTGTGCTCCCTTGGTCCAGCCCCATAGAGAGCGGTAGGTTGGCTCAAGCTGCACGACAGGATACTTAGGTGTGTTATTCACAGGGTCCCAGTTCATCAAAGTTAATTCTTGCCCCTTTCCGGCCCCATAAAGAGCGGTGGCGGAGTATGGAATAACCTGATTGACCGATTCACGTGGTGGAGGAGTTTCGAGTAGTTGGGGTTCTACCGAACTCTTCCCAGAGGCAAAGCTTGGGTGGCCGTCTAATGTGTGGGTATCTGGCTTAAAAGCTCTTGGTCTGCCGGCTTCACTTTGACGAGCTGAAAACTACATAGGATAGCGCCACAGTGACACTCAGGAAAATTAGTACATAGAAAATAGCTTAGAAAACACGTGTTGTATTCAGAGAGAATAAAACACAGTGTTCCTGTACTACCTCCTCTACTAACTTGGATTGACAAGGAAGTTAATCCTGCATTCAGCCATGTAAAGGAGACCTGGTTCTACCCTATAGGGGGAAAGGTGCTGGGGTCTGCTAGAGAGTTACTAGACTGCCCTAACTATCGGCCTGTTGTCCTGAAGGGACAGGATTGGTGACTACCGGAAGAGTAGTATTGCCGGTAATGTCTGGTAAGACAGGGTCCTGAAGGGACTGTCAATGACTGTTACCAAGGGCTGGTAAGGAAGGAGCAGTCAACGTCTTCAGTAGTTGTTGATGGTCCAGTCTTCCAGAAGCAGGAGGGTCTGCCACGGATGCAGCCTCTTCAAGTACTGTTGGTCTTGCCCAGTGGAGTGAAGTCGAGTGCATGTTAAAGAGGTGCAGAGCATCACGCATAAAATTCAATAAATTGTATTAATTTTGTGTGTTAAGTAGGTACGTGCTTTAAATGTGATTGAAAGTGTTTGCCCAACTTCAGTTGATAAATACCTCTTTCTCTATCTTTCACATCATGATCCGCTGCACATTTTCATATTAATCATATGTAAAATGACAGCAAGAACCACATCTATTTCACAGTATCATGGGACTGTACACAAGATGTTAAAACATTCCATGTTTCTTGTTGCGGAAGCAAACTGTAAAATGAACTGGGGAACATTATTCATGGGTTTTTATAGCTTGGTATTTGATGTTGAATGATTCAGGGAACAAAACATGTAGCTTCAGACATAGTCTAATTTGTGGCATTACCTTGTGTAAATGAATGAATGTATTAACGCATGATATTTTTTTAACAATGGTGATCAGAAACTTCAGTTCCATTCTAGCATTACCATTTGTCCTGACTTTTGATGAGATTGTTTTATCTACCGTGTAGATTTTTATTCACTGACCTACCGTAATTATGCATATTGTAGCAAGGAGTTCTTTTTATCTTAGTACTACTAGTAGGGGATTTTCATTTGCCTTTGCTTTCCATCCTCCAGCCGGCTGGTGATGTCACTTTGGCAAGTCATGCATTTGCAACCCCCCGCTCAGCGACCACCCGTCGCCCTCATGATGTCGGCCAATAAGCAACGAGCAGCGGCCCGAAGGAGTATAAAGGGAGGTACAGTTCTCGACTCCTGACCAGTTCTCTCAACCCCACTGCGCTAGCGGCCAGGGAAGGAC
The DNA here is from genome assembly GCA_029891345.1 of Dryococelus australis. Classification (NCBI taxonomy): domain Eukaryota; kingdom Metazoa; phylum Arthropoda; class Insecta; order Phasmatodea; family Phasmatidae; genus Dryococelus; species Dryococelus australis. The sequence continues at coordinate 176,786,049 of CM056997.1, read as the reverse complement.
AAACTGCCAGTCTTCAGTCATTTAGCACTCATTGCTCCACTGACCAGCCTATACTCTTCTACACTTCAGTCTCCAGCACTCTCTGCTTGGAACTGTTTGCTAGTTAAAGCCCCTTTTGTGAAGAGTAGTCTGACCACTCAACCTCTACGTTAGTCAGGTTACGTTAGTCAGGTGTCTTCCTTTGTGACGAACACTGCTAACCTACCTCTCTTTTCTGCACAGACGTGCCAGATATAGGGCATCCTATCCTAAAGTTTTTCTTAGGACTAATCCCGTGTTATCCCAGCTTAGTTTTCCTAGTGTTGTGTCTGTATCTAGTGTTAGTCGAGACACATGAGACCACAGGCAACAATAGGAGAGGGAAACTGCATAGTCTATTCCATGTTACGCACCCCCCTACCCCAGCTAGATTGCTACCGGTCGCCTCTACCCGATTTTCAGTGCTTTAGCTTCCTGGCAATAGCTCGTGCGCAGACGCAGGAGTTAGTACGTCATCACGTGTATTTCCTGTCAAACGGAAATAAACATGTGCGAGCTCAATCCTTGGGTACCCCATTCCTGTAGACATAGCACCTTTCTTCCAGTTCACTCCTTATGGAAGAGAACGCAGGTGATCCCGGGAAGGTTATTCACACGAGCCAAAATATCAATTTTACCCACAAGCATCTAGAGTGGCTATCGTTTCTATCTACAGCATAGATAGAATGGGGGTGTCAACACAGGTACACTGACCCTGCTCCAGCTTTTCGACTCAGTGTTCGTCAGTCCTCCTACTGCACACCCGTGCCAGGAAGGGCAGGCATCCCTTGAGTTGGGAAGACTCTGTCAGGGCAACACCCACGTGTGTAACCTGAGACGATGCGGCCTGACTTCCAGTACGTACTGCGCATCCGTGCCAGGTATGTACTGGAATAGATTGTCCACCCTGTCTTCGGCCCTCATGTGATCCCACACGTAAATTGCTATACAAGGAGCCTGCCTTTCTTCTCTCGGACGGGGAGGGTGTTTGTGTATCCTGATAACCTACTCCATACGGTGGGGTCTGAAGGAGAGAGTGAAGCTGACTTTACTTGCGTCTGGTCGCCTGCATGAGCTATCCCCTGCACTCATAGTCTCCATAGCAAAGCTCAACCCTAGGGATCAGACCCAGGCATTATGGCATTTGCAGGAGCCTGTGAAGCCTGAGACACCGAAGGACTTGTGCTTTGACCTCGTACGCACTGGTCCAGAAGAATACCCGTGGTGGGTAGCAGATCATATCAGCCATCCTGATCGTCCACCCACACCAGCAATTCCATACTTGGTCACAGCTATTCTTCTCCCAGCTCCTCCACCAGTTCCTCAGCCCAGACCTGCAGCACCTTCATCAGCTTCCTTGCTGCCCATTGTTAAACACAAACCCACTGCACTTCATCGCCCAGGTATCCGTATCAAGGCAGTTATTACGAAAGCATCCCTCTGTGCACGTTACGGTTTATACAACAAAGTTGGAAAAGCAGGCGACAAGAAAGTTTATAAAATAGTCAAAAAACGAGCCGCTTCAACATTCTTTAAACTAAGAATGCGCTAAGTTAAACAGAAAATGTGGGTCCAGCAAACCTCATGAAATGACTTGTGGTTCTGTTTGGTTAATTATATTCTCGTATACTTTTTTCGCTGGCCCTTCTAAGTATATCTGTAACCTTTTAATTTTAGTTTCTTTATTCCATTGATTTAATTCTGCCCCTACTTCAAACTGCTTTAAATACTCTATAATATCTTTGTCTTGTATGCCACAAAACTTTTCTATGTTAACTATATTAAGTTTTGGAGCGTTCTCCATTTTGGTGTCTGTGCCTGTAATCTGTTCGGAGGTGTTTGGTAGAATGTCTGTAGCTGTTCACCTATCCCTTGGTTGTCTATATTTTGGTAGCTTGTATTTCCTATGTTGTGAATAGGTGTTTCACACCCAGGTGTATCCTGATATAAGCATACAAAGAATAGCACTCACCATTGCCTCGCCCGGGACTCCCCACCCCGACCTTCTGGTTGGAACCCCAGCTGGCTGCTCCGGTGACCTGTCGCCGACTGCACCCTTGGTTGGTTCCATGGCTCCCTTCACACTTCTCGCCCCACCCCACGTCCTCGTTTTCAAAATGTCTTCCCATCGGTTCTTGCTGTACACCGAGGATGGAGTTTCCCAGTAGTTTGTTAGTGTATAGAAGGAATTTTATGAGGTTTGCTGGACCCACATTCCACATTTTCTGTTTAACTTGCACATTTCTTAGTTAGTTTATAGATTGCCGAAGCGGGTCGTTGTTTTGACTCTGTGTTTTATCAACCTTCTTGTGGCTTGCTTTTCCAACTTTTTTGTATAAACCGTAGCATGCACAGTGGGATGCTTTCGTAACACAGTGCCCCCCCCCCCCCCCCCCCCCCACCACAGAATTGTATAAACCGAACCCGACTTTATGCCCTGCTGGTAAGCAACCAGGCTGGTCTTGTATAACAGACGGGCACCAATGCCCTGTCAGGACTAAACCTCTCCAGGATATAGGAGCGCCCAGACTAGCACCTAGACAAAAAAGACCACACCTCCACTATGTGTAAGTACTTCACTCCCGGGTACATCATGCATCAAAGAGGCGGTAGGATCATTCTTTTTCTGGAGCCCAACATGGGGCATATGACTGCCACAGTGCCGAGTAGACAGCCATGGACAGATTGGCTATGCCTGCTACCGCTGCAGATACAATGCACTCAGAAACCCAAGGACTTTGGGGAGTCTCAGGAAAACACCCGGTGGTGCCCAAGACGACAGTCAAAATGTCGAACGCAGAACCAAGCGAACACGAACTTGGTGGAGTTAACCCAGCCGCAACCAAACGGAACTGCTTTTCGCGGTCCGGCTGCCCTGGAACGGTAGTACATAGAATCCAGTGTTTGCATTGCCAGCTCTGGCATCACTATACCTGCTTCGGCTGGGTTGATGAACCTCGTTAACTGATGGCCTTGAGTACCGGTGCGAGGATTGCCGAACCAGATAAACTGCTTACTTTAGTTGGGTCACATGTGCTCGGCGCAGCATTCATACTATCGGGTGTATCCTATGGAGTGAAACATTCCACCACGCCTGGTCCACAGACCAGGCCTTGTATACCATTGTGAGGTATGCAAATGAGCTGCAGAATACTGACCTTCTAATATAAACTCTACATCACTTTGAAGCCAAACACACTGCCTCGGGGAGCTGCAGTTACTCGAATTCGCCAGGAGGCCACATGAAGACCCTATTGCTTTCACCGAAGAATGCAACAAGGAATACTGGGCCCATGAGGTACCGAAGAAACAGTGGGTTACGTGAACCCAGCAGAAGCTCAAAGGGAAGGCCCTCGGTTGGTGTGTAAAGGGAATTTGTATTAGATTGGAGACAACTCTGCACCTGCCTAGCTCGTTTTACAGTGGAAGAAGCAATGGCACACTTAACAACGGAACTCTACAGGCACACCCAGAAACCTGGAGAAGAAGTCAAGATATTCACAAGATGGAAAGTACAATTTTTATTGCCGCATATTTCTTGATGGGGATGAACATGGATGTATTCGTCAAATCACCCGCTTACTACTGTCTCGTTTCCGGAACATTTTGCCACTACCCAAGCCAGCGTCAATAGATGAACTCATCGAGAGAGCTCAAGAAGCAGAACAAAATTTCTGGGCACAGGCCTTGCTCGACCAACCGAAACACCCCAAACCAGCTGAATAAGAGAAAGCAGTAGAATGTTGAGTCAATCCACCGCCTTGCACTCAGCGAGCTCTACGTTTGCTTAAGTGTTGGCACTTTCCTCAGTACCATTTTAACAAAGACAGTCCGCAGAAGCTCGGTCTGAAGTCAGAACACACGGAGATAGGGGACACAACCCGTGCCACCCAGTCAGGGTCCGGCTGGCAGAAGAAGACACCGAAGGGAAACACGAATGTGCGGATTGAGGGGGGCGATCCCGTCTGCCAAAAAGGGCAAACTCGCAAGCTCCTAGACGGGGAAGCAAAGACATACGAAGCTCCCAACATTGAAATATGAAATCAATGGCAGGAGAATTTTGGCCTTTGATTCACCGCAATCTACCCAAGGACAACCAGATAGTAGATCTCAACCCCAAACCAAGGCTGCGAGGATGGCAAAACCAGAATGCACTCTCACAGTCGACGGCCACATTACGCTTCCTTTCGAGATCCAATCCATCATGACAGAAGCCAACTTCGTCGTAACCCCGGATATGGAAGAGGATATCATCCTAGGGCATTGATGGTTACGCCAACAGCAGTGCACCATGGACCATGGGAAATGCAAAATATAACTGGGTGACGTACTTCAAATGATGCTGCATTGGAAATATCCAACGGAACTGCAAGCAAACACCATCCTCAATGCTCGAAAAATCCAACACAAACTTATGGAAACCGAATTCCAACATTTAGAGGTACTTAATGAACACGCTGATGCCTTTGGAACTGGAGGGAACCTACGCCAAACCTGAACAGTGCAACATGAGATTTTGCTGAACACCTCTACTCCAAACTATAACTGACCTTATAAGGTTTCTGCCAAACGGCACCAGATAATTATGGAGCAACTAGAGGAGCTGAAATGGCAGGAGATTGTCGGACCATCAAGTTCCCCATACAACTTACACATGGTGTTGGTTCCGAAGGACGGGCAGTTACACTTCTGTGTAATTATAAAGCATTGAATGATGCCACCTTGCCTACCCCTCCGCCGGCTCTCGACCTCGCGCACACTCTACCTACACGACATAGGCAAAGCCCGGATTTTTAGCACACTCGATATGCAACCAGGATATTGGCAAATCGCAGTCCATCCCGATAGCCGGCCCTACACTACATTCACGTCACCAGAGGGAGAAACACTCCAATTCAGGGTTATGCCCTTTGATCTCAAGAATGCTCTAGCCACCTTTCGACGACTAATGTCTTCGGAAGTCTTGACAGGGTACATTGCCGAGTTTTGCTTTGCCTATCTGGACAATATTATTGTATACTCAAAGGCATGGGATGAGCATTTCACCCATTTGCAGTGAGTGTTAAAATGGCTAGAGTGAATGGACTTACCGCAAAACTCTTGAAGAACCACTTCGGGAGGACATCCATAGAGTATTTAAATCATATTGTGTTCGTGGAGGGCAATTACCCTCAGGAACGATCTCTTAGGGCCATACAGGAAGCGGAAGAACCCCACAGCAAAAAGCAGCTCAGACGTTTTTTTAGGTCTCTACAACTGGCTCAGGGTTTTTGTCCCATACATCGCTGAGTTGATGGCACCTCTCCCCTTTACTGGAGAAATACGTGCAATGGTAATGGACCACGGAGCACCGCACAGCTTTCGAAGCACTCAAAGCTAGTTTCCAGCTCATCGACCACATGCATCGACCTCAAGAGGAGGTATCCCTCATTTTGCAAACAGACACTTGTAAGAACAGACTAGGTGCCATGTTATACCAGGATGATTCAGATAGCCGACCCATTATAATCGCATACGTGAGCACTCGGTTGAATTCAACAGAGCAGAGATACCACATTAATGAACAGTAATGTCTGGCCGTAATCTGGCCAATCTGGAAGTTTCGTTACCATCTGGAGGGAACCCACTTTATCCTCAGGACAGATAGGTGAGCAATCAAGTGGCTACAGGAGTCCCGAAGTAACAAGGCCAAACTAGGATGCTGGGACCTGCTACTCTTAGAATTTGATTTTGAAGTCCAGCATTACCCGGGCAAGGAGAATGATCTGCCAGACACCTTGTCCAGACAACCCAGCACACATGAGGACACTAAGCCAGACGAGGATATGGATCGCATCCTACCTCTCAAACCTCTCAGACTTCAGCCTGAGGAACAGCTACAACTTCTTCAGTTACAGTTGTGCCGCCGCCAGATCAAACATCAACAGCAACTGGACTCCGAGATAAAGGATCTTCTGGAGAAATACTCGCAACGGTACGAATTATGCAACGATGTTGTGTGATTCCATCACCGACAACCAGATGCCAAGTGGAGGATCTGTATACCTCGGACCTTGCGAGATGACGTCTGCCAGCATTTTCACCATCATCCAGATGCAGGACACCCAGGAACTCGGGAAACACTAGCAGACATAAGCGTCAGATACATCTGGGATGGCATGAGTAGAGATGTACACACACACGTTAGCGAATGTCCCAAATGCTGCTAATTCAAGGCCAACCCCGCCAGACGGACAACAGCCAAGTCACAAAAGCCTTATTATTATTAGTCTTGGAACCAGGTCGCGACAGACCTCATCCCAGAAGCACAAGAGGGAACCGATACCTACTGGCCATCACTGATCTGTTCTCTCCTTAGATAGAGGCGTTCCCTCTATCCAGTCAGGAGACGCATCATATCATCTCCAAGTTCAATCAGGAAATCTTTCCACGTTGGGGATATCTGCAGAGCATCCTCACAGACAATGGCACCCAATTCACCAGTAAGCAGTGGCAGACAACTTGTCAAGAATGTGGGAAGCCAAAACTTGGTTGCTGTTGCCCTACCATCCGCAAGAAAATCCGACTGAACGGCGTAATCAAGAACTTAAGAAGTGTCTACGTCTCAGTTTGGAGGAAGATCAATGCCATTGGGATTGCCAGTTGCCAAGGATCCTTTTTGCTCTTCGCAGGAGAACCAACGAAGTGGTCAATTCCAGCCCAAGCCAGTTGTTGTTAGGCCACACCCTATGGTGCCCGGGAGAATGGCAGTGGGAACACCTGCCTACGGACCTGCCACAGCCCGAGGTAATCCGACAAGCCGCCCAAAGACGCATCGAGAAGGTGAGAGAACGGCAGGAGGAATACATCAACGGGAAGTACCCTCCACCATGCACTGGAATCCGTGCTTTTGACATGGGAAAGTCCGTCCTGCTCCACAGTCATCTCCTGAGCCGAGGGAACACACAATTCAGCACCGGATTGGCGTGGGAAGGCCCCTACAAAGTGATAGGATGACAGGACAGAAGGTCTACTGGACAGAAGACCATTACGGGAGAATACGAAAAGCCACCATAGGTCAGATGCACCCTATATCAACTTTGCCCCGGCACCTGTTCAGGACACCCAGGCCTCACTGCATTCCGATCCGTTGGACGACAAAGAGGAAGCTGCCAAACCATATACCTGCAAGGACATATGGACGTCGCCACCTGTAAGGACAGATGAAATTGAGCCACCAGTGACATTTAGTGCCTACTCCGCACCGCTTACGGTAGAATTCCAGAAGCCCCGAAGTACCAAGCCTTCAGAACGGACCGTACCATCCACCTCATCAACGTTTCGTCGAAAGTTCATCAGACACCCAGGAAGGTGGACTCCGATCACTACAGACAAAAAGGACCATGCCTCCACGATGTGTAAGTACTGTATTTACCCGAATGCAAGATGAGCACCACTTTTGAACCTTTGCTGACCAGGAAAAAATATAACAAGCTAAAAATATATTTTGAACATCACATGGAATAATTTAATTTTACAAGGAAAGATAGGAATTTGAGTACTCACAGTGTAGTACTTGTCGACAGGTAGACACACACATACAAAGTAGGATGACACATTTACCAAGCGGTTGCGCTATCGGTACGTTTCGCTGGATAAACCAGCTTCATCATGTGGCAAGTTGTAGAACACTGCAGTATGGTCAAAAAGTGCTGTTAGTGGTAAACCTAGCGGCCACGTGGTAAACTAAGGTGCGGAGGGAAAATTGAAAAATTGCTGGTATAGCTGAAGAGTGTGGTAGGAGCTGTGATTATCTTATGGTGAGGCCTGGTAGCTGCCTGGATTTTGTTATAAACTGGTGAGCTAATTCCAAGCATTTGAGTTCTGAGCTATTGCTTGTAGGTGGTAGGGCTCTCACAATACATAACTTTTATTTTATATGATTATGCTTTGTATATTTGACTGTTGTGATCCCATAGTAAAATTATCCTTGGAAATACGATTTCATAAACATATAGCTCAATACACTTGTTTGTGAAAGTTAAATAAAAAATATAATAAAAAATACTTTAAAAAATATATATATACTTAAAATAAAAAATTATATTCTTTTAAAGTTAATAAGTTAAATCTAAATAATATATACGTAAGTTAAATCTAAATAATAAAAAAGCCCAAAAAATAAAAATAAAAATTATATTTTATATAAAAATTATATAAGTTAATGTAAATAATAAAAATTATTATAAGTAAATAAAAACCTAAAAAGTTATATAAATAATATAATGCAATGTCTTTAATGAGACACAAGATATTATTTATTTGTCTCCAAGATATATACTTCTTATAAACTCTTGTCCCAGCGCATGTCATGGTAGCGGAGTGGTCTAAGGTGTTAGTCGGAGACCCAAGGTTCGGCAGTTTAATGCATGCCATTTCAGATAGTATTTTGAGTTCTAAAAAAAAGGCAGCACCCCTAGCGGTCAACTCCAGAACCAATATGGCGTCCGATCGATTGGTGAGCCACCTAGCAGCCAATGCCAGAACCAAGATGGCAGTGGAGCAGATGCGACTAATCGAATGACAGCCTTGCCATCTAGCAGCAGCCGATATAAACAAAGACGGCGTTGAACGGATGTGAGTAATCTGTGGAGCAAAGCGACTAATAAAACAAATGACAAACGAAAAATCAAGATGAGGGCCCCCATGTAAGTGTAAACAAAAATGGTGGCCTCCAGTAACAGCCAATGTAAACAAATGATGAATGAATGGGAGAGAGAGAAAGAAGAAAAGTAATAAAGAAAAGAAAGAATGCAAGAGGGTGAAAAAGTGGGAGTTCTCACAGAAAACCCTCAGAATGCAAAAGCATGAAAAAATTACATACTGGTTACCAAAATGGCAGTCGAATGAATGTGTGTAACAAGATGGTGGTGTACTGGCCACAAATATGGTAGTGTACTGGCTACAAATATGGTGGTGTACTGGCTACCAACATGGTGGATTCCAACATGGTGGTCAGGTGACCGGAATGACAGAGCAGGAAGTCTGAGAATCCAACATTACTGCCGGCATCCTCGCGCTTCTTGCCTCTGCCAGAAGCCGTTGTCCTAGAGTCTACCATACCTATCTACTCCTGCGACCAGAACAACTTTTGAGTCACTGCCCACCAATCCACCTAGCTTACGCCAGCCGGAGTTGACCTAGGTCAGGCAGTCTCCACAGGTTACACGTCGCCCAGGTATACCACTTTGAAACGCAAGATCACTCTTTCGGAGCCGGATTTCGTGCCGTCATAAAGTTACCAGGCCAGTCCTCTACACTGGACGTGTGCCAGTACCATGTAGAGACTGAAATAATCTAGAACTACGTGCCACCGGGTGCACCTGACCTAGTACCCAAACAAAAACTCCCTCTTCCCATAGTGATGTACCCTGCTGCCCTAAGGATCTTGTCATGTGTGAACATGTAAAAATAAATTAGAAGAATTACTATGTGGCTTCAAATTTTTATTGTTTTCACATAGTGCTATAAATGCGGGTGAATGGAGAATTTATTTAAATGAGGGCATGGATGCAGAATAACTGATGCAAGGCTGCGAGATGGAAGGGAGAACCCTGTCTTTCACCAGTGTTAAACTTTGTTTAAATTGTACTCAAACTGTACTTGTTGTTAAGGTTGGGAGGATCTCATGATGGTAGAGCATCTGGGGTAAATAAATATAAGGAGCCATAGGTTACTATATGGCTATATAATAAAACATCTGGAGATTATTATAAGGTTGGGGGAGCATTGTCAAGTTAACTACATCCACTACCTTACTGAGGGTCACATTAGTATATTGTAACTGTCCCACCTTGAAAAGTATCCGATGGCTGATGAAATATGACGAGTTACAGCGGTCGGCAGAGCAGGCTTCTTGTGACTTCCATTGCAGCTGGTGTCACTTGGAGAAAAGTCCTCTCCCGCCACTCTGCATTGCCCTCATATCGGCGTGTCATAACACAACACAGCCTGATTCCCTGGCTGGTAGAGGGGATTCCTGCTTACCGGGGTTCAATCAATTCGAGTCCTAATTGCAGCTACTGGCTGTCCTGATTACTGCTCATGAGTGATGGCATGTTCAGGCAGGCCATCAAATTAAGGCCTGTTCATGGTATCATAACAGCATGACTAATTTGGTCCCCAAGGACAAAGCTTGAATGGTCCTAAACAACCTCTATGACTGTTAAAGTGTTAAAGTCACAGTTAAACTGCATGATTACTTTAACATTTTGTTAAACAGCGAACTGATATTCTTAGCCTACAAAAAATACAAAAACAGAATGAATACATAACACAAATGCCCTAAGAACATTCTAGACAAAAATAGATGTAAAAGTGCTTCGAAACAGTCAGACAAGCATGGGGTCAAAATGAGTGAGTTTCATGATTACGGTAAAATGCATTCCAACACCTGAAACATCATGAAACATGACTTGGAACCACAGGTTACGAGTGTGACATGGTAAAACAGGGAGTTACTCTCCAATAATTTGTGATATAATCAATTGTCATGGCTGAAGGCCCAATTTACATGATAGACTTAAACAAACTGCTGGGGCAGCTAGAAGAGTTAACCCTTAGTCACTCAATAGACACAACGTAACCCTGCATGTCGTTAAAGCAGAAGAGAATTTCCATGGCAGGTGGGTCGAAAAGGAATTTAGTAATACAGTACACAATACTTACTACCTAACTTAACATCCTATGGTACCTGCTGCCAGGGAGTTATTTCACACAACAGATAAGTAAGCAGGTAGACAACTACATGCTGGTCCAAAGAGCTAGCAAATAGAGAGTGAGACCTCGGTGTGGACACGACTGCTGGCCATACGATCGCGCCAAGGTGCAGGCACGAATGGAAAGAAAAAGAGGAGAAAAGGGTAAGGATTGGAAGTAGCAGAGAGAGGAGGGAGTGCCTGGGGTATAGGCTGTTCACTGTAAATTGAGCACTTTTGAAAGCCAGCGCATTTGGAATAATAGTTGATGAATATATTTTATTTTAGTCTTAGACGTTAACTCCCGAGTGCGGTGTAATGTACACACTGTTTTTATTACTTACATGGCAATATTTATTTTAAAAAGATGGTTAATCGATAAAAAATGGCTGAAAGGAAAAAGTAACTAGGGCTTCAAAAGTGCTCACTTTACCATGAACAGCATATAACAGCCACCACACAAAAACCCGCAGTTACTGTACATTTTGATGCATGACGTCGTATGAGCAAGAGAGACACGTCACGGCACCAATTGTGAGGGCAGACACATCCGGGGATGAGTTTGACTCTTTATTCGCAGCGTGGAACAGGAGCCTGGCCAGTATAGAGGACTGGTCGTGTGAAGTTCTGGCTGGGCATGAAATTGGGGACGGCTAACACAAACTTATGCTTGTGGGACCACTCTCACTGGTATACCTGGGTGGCAGATGGTCTGAGGAGGCTGCTGGACCTGCTGTGGTTCAGACTGTGGTGCGCTGGGGAACCTGGTGTGCAGGTGGGCTGGCATTCGTCGGCGCTGGTTGTCGTCCGGTTTGACTCAGTGAGCAGGAACCCCACCACCACGGGTTGGCTATACCAATGGGTTTCTTCACCACTCAGATAAGCTAGTAACACGGGGTGAGTATCTCCTTAGAGTTTGATTGGTGTTGTGAAGAGGTCTGGTACGTGTGCTAGTGAGGCTGGCCTCTCTAGTTGGCAGATGGCTTGAGCTTTCTCCCGGGGACTGAGGTTTGCAGGGTCGGTTGGGATGGGATTAAGTTCCTGTTGGTATTTAGAGATAGTAGCAGCCCTTTAAACCCTCATATGGACACCACTTTGATGGGAGAAGGGCATGAGGAAAGAGTCACTAAAATCAGACCCGCAGAGGTGGAGCAGGTAACGTTTTGTTCCTATTCACGTGTACTTCCAGGTACCGCATTTGCAGGCCAAGGCCGCACCCTATCCCAGCATCTGGCACCAGAAGCGCTGTGGACACTGAGTGTCAGGTTACACTTTGGCCAACTGTCCCAATATGTGGTTGAGTTCCCCTGAAGGATCTGTCCTCTCAGACCCAAGGAAAAACTCCTTCCGGCACTAGAAGCACGGTGGAAAGAGCACACCCCAGACTGACAGTCTAACCCGAAGGGGATGAGTACATAGTGTCGGGGCTCTACCTTTCTGTACACCTGGTTGTGTAGAAAGGAAGACCATCCAATATAGGTGTGTTTATTTATGTGTGAGTTTATCAACTTGGTTAGAATAAAATTCCCGGTCACCTGCTGTCCCTGGGATCGGATGTTTACAGGGTAGGGTTCTACTACTATGGGAATAATATCGTAAGTGGGATACATAATGTTTATTTTGGTATGGAAATAAACAAGGTGGTTTGTACTACCTTCTATAAACACAAGCTTAACGGTAGGTAGGCCAAGTGGCTATGAAAAATAACTCAACTTTAACTAGCGTTACGCTGTATGTCCTGAAGGGACTGGATAGTGTCTAAGTGTTTGATGACTTAAACTGGCGGTGATCTTTGAAGCTGAAGAGGGATCTCAAGACCTGGGCTTCGGCAGGAAAGAGTGCAGTGAAGACCAGGCAGAACCTATGGTTACTTCAGCACCAGGAGTGCAGTAAAGGAACAGGACAGACAGGTGTTCCAAGGGGTGCCCCAGTATTTCTACTCTTCCTGGCTTGCCATTGATCAGGCGGAGGGGGGGTGGTGGCGTTAGATCCTCTGGATATGTGACGTCACCGGCCGGCCAAGGTTCCAGCTGCTGCATGTCTCAGTGATTCATACTAGTGATGTCATCCTTCTGCATGCATAGTACTGGGTGACCTTGAAACATAGTCTTGTATCTTGGCCGATTAACATTACAGTTTCTTCGGGCGTGGGGCGTGCATCTTTTACCATGGGTAAACAGTAAAAGTTCTTGACATCAGGTGGATTGTACTACCAATCAAACTCCATGGGGGAGTGCGACTAAGTGGTTTGCACTGATGAATAGAATTGAATTTAAATAAGTAGAAAGGTGTTATGCATCAACTTGTAGTTGGTAAATATCCTTAAAATGCTGCTGTAAGTTTGCATATAAGTATATTAAAAACTATTTTTGAAGTTTGTTTTTTGGTATGTGTATTTTCAATTGTGCATTGACGATATTTTAAGATATTAGAAATATTTTATTCAACATGTTAATGTGTGGTCGGTAGGTGTCCGCAAAGCGAGACTGCAGAAAGTGCGTGAGCAAATGACATCACAGCTGCCCACTACAAAGATCCACTTTGAGATGGCTTCATTTGCAGAGTCTGAGATGCTAGTCGAGTTGTCACGCTATGTGATACCATTTGCAGACTCGTTGGGCATGAATGAGCAGGTTAGTGGAGCTTCCAGCTGGATTTAATAGTAGAGGACAGGCTTGAGAAATAGGCATGAATGAGATGTAGTATGTAAAACTGTACCGACAACTGAATTGACAACCAGATTACAATCCTGAAATTATGATTATTAACAACAGAGTATTGAATCACAGCATATGCATTTAATATAGGCTGTCACATATAATTAATTAAAAGCCTGTAACATACTTCTTTTAACATAGGTTTCCCAGTTCTCATTATGACAGGTGTCTACAAATCTTGGTATGCCAAAGTATAAAGGCTGCATGTTAAATTCTTTATTTATTCATAATCAAAAATTAAGTAAATGGTAAGTTTATATCAGCATTTCCATAAAACTAGGCCAGACACCACCGGTCATAAACAGTTACACCAAAGATTTACAAGTATGAATATTTTTGCCTCCAGGATATCAATTGGGAGGCTTATAAACATTTTCTCCACACAATCCACACCATTGAACTGTATAAGAGGCGCTACTTACACTCGACGGTATCACGCCCACATAATGTCTAGAGCAATGGATGACCAATTTATATTTAATTCAATAAAATACCAACAGGAATACACAGACTATAAATATAAAACACACTAGATCTTTAAATACAAATAGCTATAAAAACTACCAGCATCAGATATTTCTCATTGCTATCACAAAATCTAAAACTGTTTACAAAATAGTAACGGCACGCAGCCACCTCTTTCAACCATGTGTTACCACAGCCATTTAAAGGTTGAATTCAGATTGCAAACTGTAAACACTTAGCAGATTCATTACAAGAGTTTAAACACCTTCAAATCCTCACCCTTAACTTCACTCAAGGCAACCAATATATTTTTCCTTCGGCTTGACCATTAGCTACTGACGGCTAACTCTGGTGACCTAATCGTTAAAACCTGAACCAAATTCACGTACAAAAAATACCATATAAAACACTTATCTGGGAATAATTTAAGGGTCCAGCCCTTCATGCAAACTCTGTAATAAAACCCAGCATTAGAACAGCTTTGTGAAGCATTACAAATAAAATTTTCATATTTCTTTATACGGAAAGGGCACTCTAAGAGCCCAGTAAGCTTTCCATAAAATGTCAGTTATTTTTCTTTCTGAGTACAGTGATTCCCTATTAGCATGAATATTTTGCCATTCCCAATTTCTATCAAGCCGGTCAATAAAATGAAGCATTTAAAGTGACCCAAAATAAGTTACTGTTAACCAATAGATTGCGAGAAGGCTGAGTCATGGTGTCACCGTAGTCTTTTATGAGTGTTTGGCACATATCAAAAGGGGCAAGCTGCACTCAATCATATTAACAATACAACTGGAAAATCCAAAAAACGAAATGTACTGAAAACTAATACAGCTTGACCACACATTAAGGCAACCACTAATTTGTATACAATCTCGGTAGCTCACCACGACTCACCTTGTGGAGATTCTGCATGATGTAGTTGAAGCTCATGGCACCAATGCCTAATTTCTCACGTCCGTCAGAATTAAACACAGTGAGACTCCTACATGAGCGTGCCCTGGAGTCGGTGCTCTGCCAAGTGAACCAAACCTGTCACCAGATGAATTTAAATGATGAGATAAGAGGGAGCAGAGCTCATGCACAAGCTTTTATAATTTAGCCAACCCAGTGACGTCAGAGGGGTAGAAGAAGGAAGGAGGGACGGAACAGGTAGGACGAAGGAAGGGGATATCGGACCGCCTCAGAAAAAATCTGTAGCCAGAGACGCCGGCGGAGTTCGTTAACGGCGACAGTGGCGCCTTCGTCAGTTCAAACCAGTTGCTGAGAGAAAAAAAAAACTACTGTACTATGTTGGAGGGCCATCTGGTAGCTAGGGAATAAGTTGGTTTCTGCTGTCAGCATCTTGTGAATGTGAGGTTAGCAAATTCACCTCACCATGGTATTCTAAGTCACATCCATGGCATACCTGATTATTATTTTCACATGCGGTTAATGTAGGTGAGATTGCAGATGGCTAGATGCTGAGGGCTACTACATGTACGGTAAAATTTAAACTCTTGGAAAAATCGGAAAGTGTGAAAATGGATTAGGAAAACGTAGGAAAGTCGGTGAAAAGGGGGACTGATGCTGGACATTTTATCCTACAGTTACAATTAACATACAACGGTACATTTTCTTTATGTCTAAAAATTCTCAGTAGCAGGCAAACGGATACATTTTAAAACTGTTTGTTACTGAAAATAAGTTGCATTGTTGGAGAAATAAAATTGCAATTAGAAATCTTCATACTATAGACATTTCCAGAAACAGAAATCCTGGAAGCTTTGTTAAAAAATTTTTTTATTATTATTTTACAGTAGATCCTTTCAAAATGACTCCTTATGGTTTCCATAAAGATGTTTGTTACAGAGGGAAGGCCGTTATAAATAATATTTTTGGAAATTTGCGATTGATATAGACAAACTTTTCCACAAACCCTGTACATAAAAATTTAAAAAAATTACATTTTTTAAATAAAATTTACTTTCACAGGAAGAATTTTGAAAAAGAATAAAATCTGTGAGGCATATACTTAGCCTTGTCACTTGCATAAAATCAACATGATTTTTGCATGGTATATTAATTCAATTGGACAGTCAGATGTATTCCAAATAAAATTACACTCCATATGTGTACTAGACCTCCTCTTCTCATCTTAAATTTTGAAATTATACCTGTTCCAATCACAAAATTATGCTGATGTGCTGATCCTATAATGCAGATTCACTGATGTACTGCTGATGTGTAAAAAAGCTTTTTACTTATATTTAAAATGAGTTTAGGTTACTGTTATACTACTTAAAACTAAAAATGGGTCAATGCCAATGCTGGTACTGATTAACCGGCCGATACCACAACCATTGGCATCGGCGGCATCTGAACATTATTTGCAGATTATTATTAACCAGTTAGTAGCACTAATTTATTTAACACAATGTTAAATAAACCAGCATGCTACATCTCGTAAAGCATTAATTTACCGCATCCATCAATCACATATCCTGCCCAAAACCCAAAATATATTCGGAACAATTGTTTTTCTATGATTTGTTCCCATTATTAACATTTTACCGTATTTCCTGTCAGTACATTTGCCAAAGATTGTGTGCATAATTCGTTTTTGAACACTGCATGAATGCAAAACTATGTGGCTAATCGACAACTGGTGCTATTGATAGTGTTGATTACATCCTGCAAGAGTTTTTTGTATTCTATTTTCTTCTTACATTTTTACTGCATTCGTAGGTTGGCAACAATTAGAAAGCAATCTGTATTCTTATTCTTCTTATGCATTTACCGCACTCGTAGGTTGACGACAAAACAAATTACACGTTCTATGACACTGTATTCAACAATCTGTGGTGTTGTTATTGTAAATGGAAAGTGAAAGGTTATTGCAGTGGCAAGCGTAGTTCTTATTGGAAACTCTGGGCTGTGGTTTTGGTTAGAATTTCAAAGGTCTGAATAAGACTCGGCAAGTAATAATTGGCAAAAATTGTCACAAATATATCAGGTGTCATTTTAACCAAGGAATTGAGTATGGCTCAGCCGACGAAGGAATACTAGGCGAAAATATTAATTTTAATGAAAACAACATTTCGCTCAATTTAAAGTGAATATTTAATATTAAATTTATTTCAATAAGTTCTTTTTAATGACATTTCTAGGCTGTTGGTTTAAACGAACATGCATTTTGAGGTTGTGTATGCTATTTCTCAGGTCTAAAATCCAAGTTCACATCAGATTGCCTGAAGTTGTGAAGGTTGTCATTAATGAACTCAGTTTGTAATGAATGCTGTATTGTCTGGTAACAGTTTTTGCTTTACTGTTATGTCAATTATTTGCCCAGTTAAATTTTCTATTTTATTGTTTATTATTAAAAATAGTGTTATATTTCATTTCTATGCTGTAGACACCTGATACAAAGTGCTTAAAGTGTGCACAAAACTGAAGACCTAAATTTAAGTAATAAAAGTATTTCCAAATATTGTAAATTGCTAATTATGATTGTGCTCTTTAAAACTGGTATCGGCATCACTGTAATCTGCAGTATTTGTAGCTGAAAATCTGTATTCTTGGTATTGGTTCATCCCTACTTAAAATAATGGTTTTGGTGATGTGCTTTTAATAGCAATTTTAAACGTATTTCAGCGTACAGATTCCAAAAAGAAAATACACTAATGCAACAAACCATGTTAGTTCAAGTGAAGATGGAATTAAAAAAGTACGTTTCCATGTTCATAAAAATACTTATTTGTGAAACAGTAAGTATGAGTAAGGTTTACAGTTTTATTGCTATTGATAGTTGAGTGATAGACTTGAAATAGAAATGGTGAATTGCATTTATACAGACCTATTCATTGGTTCTGCAGTACATAAAGGTTAATGTTACTTGTGATATATGTACTGTCAAACCTAATTCTTAAAAAAAAAAAGTAAGTTAATTGATGTTTTGTGTTTGGGTGCTTTGCTACTCTGACGTGCGAGGTCGATTAAAATGGCAGCGACATCACTGTTGGACAAGGGTTTTATAGTGCTGGACAGAGGCACTGGCTACTTACTGCGGGGAAGTTCAGATTTTTTGCAACCTATTGGTCACCTAGCTGCAGTGTAAGCTGGGACTAGTAGCCCTTCGGCACGGTGCAAAGTCAGGTGTGGTGTTAATGGCTCCACGCACTAACGGCGTGGACAAGGGCACTCTTTTACTTGCTGTGGGCATCGCCCAAGGTATATCCTGGCTCGGCTGTTGCTGCTGGCTGGAGATGGTGCCCTGTCTTGGGGCGGTGGTGGTGCCTCTGTTGGCGGGGATGGTTTGCTTCCGCGGTGGGCTGCTGGTCTTCGTAGGCCTGAAGTACGGGTTGGCAATGCCCAGTGGCATTGGAAGTTCGTCGTATGCGCACTACAAGCGGGTGCATCTCACCAGCGATCTTACGAGGTGTTTGGAAGAGAGAGCTAGGGGGAAGTGGGAGACGAGGCCTCTCAAGTTGTCGGGCGGCATGAACTCAGTCCCATGGGGAGGTGCTACTGAGGGCTGACGGCCCTGGGATGCAGAGCAACTGGCTAGTTGTAGAGACAATAGCTACCCACTAAGCTCTCCACCTTGTACCACTTCAATGAGTGAAGGGCATATGGGAAGGTACTATGGTCTACCACACTGAGATAATTTTTTTTTAGTTTATCTCGCTGGTTGTGGTCTTGTTGTGGTGGCCATGAGTCTCTCCTTCTCAGTTGCCCTCCCATCTTTTCCCTCTCTTTGCCCTCACTCCTCACCGTACCTTCTTCCCCTCTCCTGTAGTCAGTGTCTGTAAGTGCTCTGTGACTTCTTTCTCGTCCTCGCCAGCAATGTGTCAGCTTGTTTACTCGTCTGTACTCCGCGGGCCTTTCGACGCTTGTTTGCCCGAGTGTTTCTTCGGCGTGATCGACATGGCCTAGCTTGTTCTACAATTCTCTTGGAGCTTTGCTGGTCTCTTGTTAGAAAAGTGGTTGGCAGAGAGGTCCAGCACTCGAGGTGGTGTGTCACTTGAAATTTGGTTGTATTTGTTTCTATCTGGGCTGCTCCTCTGTGTGTTCTCTTTGCATGCCGCTAAGAGAGAGCAGACAGATCTTTGGTTGTTACATGGCCAAAGATTTTTTTCAATGACCATTTTGCTGTTTGGCCCGCAAGCTATTTACAAACAACCATTTTCCTGTGTTATTTATAATACCAAGATTATATAAAATAAACTATGGACAACAAACTAGATGCTGTCGTGTTTCTTGTGGATTGTATTAGTGTCAATATATGAATTTTCACTCAATTGTTTTCAAGAGAAAGTATTTTGGTTGTAAACCACCAAGAATTATTTACAGTTTAGCGTTACCTATCCTGTGATCTATGAACTACATTGTCGAAAGCAAATTTTTTGAATGAAATCAGTGTTTATGATCTTTTATTTCATTATAAACAACTGTAGTAATGTAATAAATTCCCTCACAATAGCCTGCCTACACTGCTGCTTATATAGTTCACAAATTAAAACAGAAACGTTAATTGATGCTTTTAAAATATTTTGTCTGAAATATACTTTTATGTTCCTGTATTGCATGAAGGCACATTACATCACGACTCTCTTCTTTCACAGTCCCAAAAAAAAACAATCTGTTACACCAGCAAATTTTTTTATATTCAAAGTTTGTAACGAAGGCCCAAAGGGTTTAGTTTCAAGTTTCTTAACGAACATAGTGACTTCAAATGAACACTAGAATGCGCTTAGAATAGCTCCTTTCGTTAGTAAACAAAAATTTGAGTGGAAATGAATATGTTTGTTGAGAGGAAACGAAACTAATAACTTAGAATAAGCCCCCTCCTCTCTTGTGGCTCATGGCATGTGAGGGGAGGAAGGAAGGTGCATCGCTGAGGGAGACAGAAAGAAGGGTATGAGAGAGAGGATGCTAAGTCGCCACACTCATGGCTATAGGTAACCACTTCCCCTCTCTGAAGCGTGTAGGGGAAGTAGCAAGCCAGACTCGCACATTGCATCATGCCACAGTGTCTCACAGACGAAGCGCCATGTCCAGAGCAGTTATAAACGGCTGCGCACGTGAAGTATTTCACATTCCGTTACTAGACGTTTGCATAAACAACCAGCGTAAAAACTATAGTTACTGGAAATATTAGGTGAAGGGACCTGAAATATACTTCAATCAATGCTCCAAGTGACAAACCATACAAGCGGTTTATGTTAACGTTATTTACATAAGAATTTCGCGGGTACCACAAAAAATTGTTGATGCAGTTTATCAACACACGTGATAATGATACATTGAGAGTCGACTGTACAAGGGTTCCACTATATGCAAGTTCTGTACCATACAAGACCCTAGGTAATCTCATGATTGGCCTTGTGGTTGGGTCTGCCTGTTCATTCCGCTGTTAATGTTAATTTATTAACTTTGTTCATAATTTTTGCACACCAGTGTATAATTATAAATGTACAGGGTAATTACAAATTTTTAAAAATCTGTAATTCATAAACTATTTATTTCAAAGGTTCGTGCTAACCAGCAAACAAAAAAAAATCAAAGTTTTTTAATACAAGTCAAAACTTCCTTTTTATCACACCAGGTGACAGCACTAGCTCAGTTCACAAAATGGCGACAAATCAACAGAAAGTGGATTGTGTTTTGCAATATGCAAGATATTTATGGGTTGTTACCGTGCAGCATGTGTTCCAAGGACATTACCACTCAGAACCAGAGCATTCTGCAGTGGTATCGTCCGTTCCAGGACACAGGATGTTTGTGTAAAGATAAGAGCACAGGGCGGCCAGGTGTTTCTAATGAAACACTGGAGAGAGTGAGGGGAAGTTATCCCACGAAAATCAACTAACTGAGCAAGTCGGGAGCTTGGGATTCCTCAAGCGACTGTGTGGAAGATTTTGCGATGACCATTAAAATTTAAACCGTATCGCTTGCAGTTGTTGCAACACTTGCATCCAGAAGATTACCCTATCAGAGTTGAATTTTGTGAGCACATGCAGGAAGCTATGCAGGAAGATGAATTTGCCACACATCTGGTGTTCAGTGACGAAGCAACGTTTCACTTGAGTGGAAAGGTGAACCATCACAATGTTCGGATATGGGGCATTGAAAATCCCCATGCTTCTGTGCAACACCCACAGAATTTGCCAAAACCTAATGTGTTCTCCGCAATCTCACAGACGAATGTGCACGGGCCCTTTTTTTTTTCCTTGAAAATACTGTGACGGGTCTGTCCTATCTCGACATGTTAGAGTTGTTATTTCCACAAATCAGAGAGGATTCCGCCAACTTCGTGTTCCAGCAGGATGGGGCTCCACCTCATTGGCACACAGAAGTGAGTCGCGGCCTCAACAATGAACTCTCACGCCGCTGGATTGGGCACTGTGGTTGGGATGACTTGACGCTGTTCAGATGACTGCCCCGGTCTCCCGACCTTACACCGTGTGTGATTTCTTTCTTTGGGGGTATGTGAAAGACACTGTTTACGTGCCACCATTGCCAACAACGCTACATGAGCTCCGAAACCGCATTACCACAGCTGTCATGGCCACCGACAGGGACATGCAATGCGTATGGGGTGAACTCGACTACCGATTGGATGTGTGTTGTGTGACAAAAGGAGCTCACATTGAACATTTGTAGAAATTTGTGGGAAAAATCTTGGAGAGTTTCTGGTTGTTTTCATGTATTGCTCATAATTTTCTGACAAGTACTATTACAAATTTTTAAAACCTGATGAATCATTTGTAATAACCCTGTACTATTACTGGAAAATTCTTTACATATGCGTATAGAGGTATCAAGTTTCAAGAATGTGTTGACATGTGCTTGTATATTATATGTATTTTTTATTCCTTGAATGATTATCACTAGCGAAATTAATTAATTTGTTTCCCAGAGTGTGTTTGTACATGAGAGTTTTGTTTGCTATTGCCAAGACGTCATAAAACTAACAATAGTAATGTAGTGTCAGGTAGACAAAATATTTTTCATTTTATTAGATGTTTTCTTTGCTTTGTGTATGGAGAAATACACCTTATAAGCAAAGCGGTGTGTTACATATTATTTACAACCACCCAAAATTCAGTGTAAAAGAATTCTTACAGCTTTTAACAAAAATTGAAATAATATATAAAAAAAAAAAAAAAAATTATAAACCTAATGTGTTTGTGGAGGAGTTGCTATTGATGTAAGTATTGTGTGATGTTGGTGGAAGTGTGTTTTGTGTTGTGTGCAGGAGTTGGCAAACCTGCATAGCACTCTGATGTATGGGAACGTGAGCCTAGTAGCAGATGCCATCCCTCGAGTGGCTGTCGTCCTCGACCAGATGAGGCAGGTTTACAGGTGGGTGACAGTCATCTGCTCCCTGCCCCAACTCCTGGTCCATTGGCATGTGCAGCTTGAGGCCCACACAAATACCTACCACATAAGTAATTTAATTTTGTTAAATACGGTCAAGAATTCCTAATTGTGAAAATCACAAATTTACTATTGACCCTAACCATAGGTGTAAACACTGTCACATACGTTAGCTAGCAACTTGCCATCTTTTGCCTTGATGTTATTTGTATGCTTAGTGAAACCCACAGCAGATTGCAAAATAAGATCACTGGTAGTAGGTTGACCAATCATTTATATTGTTTTAAATGGGTTTGTACGAGTTTATTGAATGGTTTTAATTATTTGCTTTAATAGTTATGTATTATCTGCATTAAGAACTGCCTTCTGTTTAGTTATGAGCGTTTGAGGTTCATGTTTATACTCAAAATACTTTGCAGCTGAAGTGTACCAGCTATCCTCAGACTGGTTTCACGCCAATTTTTAAAAGATCAGAGCCATCAAATATTTAATTTTTCTTTTTCCCCAAAGAATTTCCAAAAAAATGCAAAGTGGTAAACTGGGATAGCATGGAAAATCTTTGAGTTTGAGTCAGGACAGACAGTATGTGAGAAACACTTTGCACCGTATAGTACACTGTAAGCCTACCAAACAGGTGCTCAAAGATAGAAATGGAGCAGTTAATAGCCGTAGTAGGTTAGAAATTGATAACATGTTGCAAATTAGACTTAAGAATTTGCCCCATCTCAGTGAAAATATTTGTACAAATGTGAACGAATAAATTAAAAATTAGAGTTGTTCCGATACCGATACTTCGCATCGGTATCTGCCAATACTTCGCCTTTTCCCAATGTATCGGTATTGGGTATGGTATTGAGCCAATACTTTAGTATCGGTTGTAAACAATGAAGTCGGGTTATTACTTTCTGTAGGCACAAAAATTACTGATTTTGGTTTGTTTATGCTGCACATTAAAAAAAAAGAAAAATAAGAACAAATACAGTATTTACTTGTGGATAACACACCCTTGTTTCCCAAAATAAACGAAAAAATTCTTGGGTGCATGCTATACATGGCAAAAATAAAAGGAAGGGAGAGTTTTAGCCATAAATTGCCCTGGGATGTTGAGGGAAGTGGTGGGACTGTCTGTTGTCTCATCTTTCCCTCTTACATCACTCCTCAACCCCCCCCCCCCTTTTTTCTCTTTCTCCCTCTCTCTCGCATGCTCTCTCTCGCTGACCCTTCAGTTATGTGTTGGTCGAAACCCTGCTCCCCCCTCTCTCAACTAATGGTATCCTGTCACGTCACAAAACCAGAGCTGCCACGTGTTTGCGGCCCCCCCACCTCCTTGTAATAACACCCAGATGGTTGGCGGTCAATAATTCCGCCATCCCTATTTGTTTCCATGGCAGTGGCTAGCAAGCCATGTTCTTGAATTTGTTGGGGGGGGGGGGGGGGGAGAGAAAATGAATGAGATCCCATATATAATATATATATAATAATAATATTTATATATATAATATATATATATATATTATATATATATATATATAATATATAATATATATATATGGATGGGTGGGGGATGGATGGATGGATGGATGGAAAAAGGTAGTGCGACATTATAGCACTGCAAAAAAAAAAGAGCTGGTCACTGCTAAAAGGAGGAAGGAGAAAAAAAATGAAGCCGGAAATTTTTAGTAGGAGCGGAAGGTTTCAGAATTTTTTTTAATTTTGGCTTTTTGCACACAAGTTATTTAATTAAAGTATTTTCCAAACATAACTCAATCACCACACATTATTGTAAAAAAATAATAATTTGACCAATATTTACTAACAGGGCGCCACAAATTTTTTGATGCTATTTTACTAAAAAAAAAAAAATGTATATATATTCCGTGGAATTTGTTGCAAAAATCTTGGTGCTTGCCATACATGAGTGCCCACTATACACGAGTAAATACGGTATGCGTCGCTCAAAATAGTTGCACCTAACATCACTTGTATTTCAAAGCAAATGGTTTCACCTGAAAATGTTATGCAAAACATTTTAACGAGGAATTATTATTTGTAAAGATGTTTTCTTTTGTGCTTAAAGGTTTTTTTATCCGGTAAGGTTGGTGTGTTAGTGTATCTGGCTTTAAAAGTTAATATCTATTTAACTCAAAGGGCAGCATCATCATGAATAAAATTATATCCCCAAAAGCATTTGTCAACAAAAAATTGTTTGATCATCGAGCAACTTGTATTATAAGTGTTCATTTTCAGTAACTTCTTGCAGGGAAATTGGAGGATTTATATCAATTTATTTCAATAGACACACATCTTTGAATAAACTGATAATATGTAACTGCCTATTCGACATCGTTTGCTGTCTAATAATGGGTACGTAAGCACCGAGCCGAGTGCAGTGTAACTCACAACAGGGAAAATCAGAGGACATGGTTTTGAATGATTAATTATTAAAGGCGGTGAAGAAATCAATTATAATTGGCTCATTTGTGTCTCAAAATGACAACTTTTCTTTGTAGTAAAATATGATTAATTTCTTTAAAAAACAGACATTTGCCACGTATGCAAGGTGTTGCCAACAGGTAGCGGCATGGAAATGTCATCCTCCTGCCCCCCCCCCCCCCCCCCCCCTCATCATAAACCAACAGACATGACACTGCGTGATCGATAACTTCTCCGTGCGCTCTTAGCTGATAGTTCGCGCGGGACATTAAAAATTTGACTTGCATTTGGTGTTACATTATTTGAATTTTCAGATTGTTTGAAAGTTTTGTTAGCTTGCATTTTGTGTCTGATTACAATAAATTATATATAGTATTTTAAGACATTATTTATTTATTTAAATGAGTCTAGGAAAAATGTTTTTAATGTGTTATTAACAGTAATACTTTTTCAAAAATTCAGTGTGAAGGGCATTAGTATCTCCTTTGGTATCGTGGTATCGGTATCGGAAAACATGGTATCGGAACAACTCTAAGAAATGTTCTAACGTCCATACGTGTGAATTTCTATAGATATGCCCAAATTAACAATTAACCCTGTATACCAGCAGATTATGAAAAGCAGGAAAATAGTTAGGGAAAAGAAAGAGTAGCTAATAAAGATGTCAAGAAATATCATGTTTTTAACCCTGTACACCAGAGAATCATTTACAGTGTGGCATGCCTCAAACTAAAAAAAAATGAAGTAACATATGATACATTAAGTGTAAACATTTATGAAAAAATTGGAAAAACCTGTAAGATGTAATGTAATGGTATTGTTGCCTCATGATGAAACATAATTGAAGGGCCTGCAGCAAGGAGGCAGCTCCTGTTCAGTAGTTTTCCAGGAAACAACAAAGACCAGATGAGCCGAGATACTTTGCTTGTACAATATCGCAAAAATGTACGTGTATTCCCCGGTATCCCCTTCATGTGTATTCTCTGATTTCAGTCCACTGTAGAACCACATTTCACTTTGCCCAATGTATATTTGTGCCAGTTCCATTACATCTGTGTGTTTTGCACTTTTCAGTCTTAAAGAACTGTTGTACCGGGTAGGGAATGTAGGTGCTCCACTCAACTTTCATCACATGTGCTTGTATGAAGATATGAGTGTTCACAGAAATACTGCACTGCATAGAGCCGGAGTCGCAAACCAGTTCTTTTTCATACACAAACAGGCAATTTTTGGTGATTGCAAACTTTTTTTTCTTCTGGCAGAGACACATTTAGGTGTAATTAAAAATGACACTTAAAGATGATTCACAAAGTCCAAAATGAAGGTTCTGTCAACCTTTAAAACAACAAACTTTTTGGAGTTCCTTATGAGCCTTACATATTCACTAGGCAAGAATAGTCTTTAGCTTTTCTTGACATTCTTCTCTATTACACAAATGTCCTATCGCAAAGCAAAAAGCTGTGGCCAGGTTCCGGGTAATGGTGGGTGATCTCCAACTTTCCTTGCTTGACAAGTGAAAACAAGCACTGACACAAGGCACAATTCTTGTTTTGTGAAACACAGTTGTCAGAGAACAGGTAAGGAATCTTCACTTTTGGATATAAAACACGTGTTAGCTACATAGTGATTTATAAAACTGATTGATACATTTTTTTCTGTTAGTTTCATCAAGTGATTCTTGCCTATTTTTGCTGACAGAAGTTTAACACCCAGTACTGCCTTTTGTAGAATGCGTCTGAGGAGGGTACCTTTGGCAGTGGAAGGTTTTTCTGGTAGTCAAAGGGAAGTTCTTATGTTTTATAGTTTTTTTCTGGCCAATTTTGATTTCTCTTTATGGTCTGAATAAAATATTCAACCTTGGTAAGGTGCAGGGTTTTCTGCGTGTTTAGCTCTCTATGTTTTTCTTCGGACACAGTCACAAAAACTTAATTTATTAGATATGTATATTAGTGTCGCAGACCTGACATGTATCTGTCTTTGGATGTCCAAAACCTATGTTGAAATTTGCTTTGAATTAGCGGAAATAGAAGTCATAGCTGACAACAGGTTTCAGAATAGGTTTCCCATCGTATTCATAAATACGTTTGTAAACAACAGTGTCGGGGACCTGGGTTGTGGTTACTAGCATAAGGTCACTCTCCTTTCTATCACTGCTATCCCTACAACCTAGTCGACACAGGGGGTGGTAACTCTAGAGGCAATAATGAGCTGAAACGCTGTTACAAAGTTATTTCCTTTTATTACACTATATATCTTTTATGCAATAAACTCTAATAATTCTTTATTATCTGCAATCAAGTTACTGCAGTAAACATTTACTTTAAGCTTGACTATCTAGCATTTAATGATGCTACTGACTTTATAATTTCGATACTTTATGTTTGCTACTGACGTTATAATTACAATGCTTTATGTGACTTCACAGCCTAATGTCATGAGCCGAATTCGCCTTTCACCCAAATTGTTGAGGTTCTTACCATTTTAATCAAGGTGCAGCTGTCGTCCGGAAATGCTCCTCCTGGCATGACGTCGTGCTGACTGGCTTACAATATGGACCTTGATGCCCCTAGGACCTCGCCGTACTGCTCTGCGTTATTGACCCTTTGGCGCTGACCTCATTGAGCTGCTGGACAGGCATCTGCTTGGCTGGTGGGGGTGCGTGCATGTCTGCGGCGTGTCTCCTTATATACGCACCCTGACCAGAGTGTCAGACCCCCACCTCTACTCCTTACCGCTCGCAGCGCCTCGCCACCTTGGAATGGACTGTTCATCCATCACCGACTCTCAAATCAGGAGTCCGCTCGTTCGTATCTCGCCGGGAGTGCAATACCTCCTCTATTCAATAAGCAGCCGTCCCGGCTGCTGACATAGTGAGTGAAGACATCAGGTGGGGCGGTAAGAGTGCAACTGTATTGGGAGTGGACGCCTCTGGTCAGAGCGAAAATGGGCACCCCCTGGGAGTGATGTTTGTGAGGAGCCTCTCTTCTACATGCATCACAGTTGTTGCGAGTTACATTGCAGTGGTATTTAACAGAAATGAGTCTCTTAAGTGTCTTTCGTGCACTACAGTGAAATCCCGTACCTACTAGGGTTCATAAAATTGTGAAAAACTGACTTAATTGCGGTACTCATAACATCAGATTCATAAAAAAAATTAAGTATTAATTTTATGGAAAACGTAGGGTGGCTCGGCTGATATAAAACATGGCGGGAATTACAAATATAGCTAGATTATGTGCTCCAGAGGTAATCCGACATCCTGCACCCCACTACCCTTTACCTAAGTCAACTTCCTTTGACTCCCACGGTAGCAGGTCATCGCGATACTAATGCCCCCTGGACAACCCCGTTGCTGAGGATACTTTGTGAATTGCGTAAATTAGAGAATTAGAATTTTTAAAAATATTTTTTACGATTATTTTACTAGTCTCACCTTCACCTGTTTCCAGTGCATAAATATTCATGATTGATATTTGTGGCTAGTTATTCTGTATAAGTCAGCCAGGACTTTCCACCCCTTTCATTTAGAGTAATAAATATTACATGAGATATTGAATTGTTTGTCTATCGTACTTTTAGTATTAGTCCCTTGTCATTGATATTGATTTAATTATTTGTGGTAAATTTAGGTACCTGTGCAATTAAATATTACGTTGAGGAATAACCGCGCGGTGTGCCGAATTCCACAGGAGACCGAGTTTGCAACTATTTTGAGTCTGCAAGGACATACCGCTGCTCCTGAGTTTCCGGTGTTCCCTTGTTTATCCTCAATATAGTCCTAATGTGGGACCGCTCTTGTACAACAGGACCTTGGGTGAACTGCCAAAATCATACCCTCATACGTCAGCGGAAAGGAAGATAGCTTTACTCATGCACAACAAACAGGGTGGTATTAAGAGCCACGTAAGGCGTCGAGAACAACACGCCTTACACAGCTAAGTTACTGTAGAGATAAACATTGCAACCCCCAGTAAGGTAGTACCTCCACTTACGGAACCAGAGGACTTACCCCTGAATTACTCGAAGCAAATCGGAACCACCACGTCCTAATCAACCAGAGACTCCACTGCCGGTAGCAAGTGTAACTGCTCCCCAGGTAGTCCCAGAGAAGGACTTATCAAACTCTTGCATAATAAAGTTGGCTTCAGAAAAACTCATCCGGGTTCGACTCCCGCCTAAGGTCTTTCCCAAATCTCGTGCAAACCCCTCCCCTGCCAACTACATCTCCGCACGCCGATTGACGAGGCCTCTGCGGACAGCTCCTATATTTCTGGCCAGATCGCCCATTGCCACCATCACCCTTGCTTAAATATAATTTCTTTTACCACTCATATTCCCCGGGACAGCTGGTGTCCCATCTGTTGGCAACTCTAGTTGTGAGAAAGATTAAACTCTCTGGGTGGGAAACAATCGCCATACGCCTCATACCAGGATTTGACTCTTCTCTCTTCCGGCACACCAAGGAGAGTAGTCAGCGCTCTAACCTCTATCCCCCTAATAGCAAGGAGGAGCAGATGTCCAAACAATTTTTGGTGACAAGGGGAGGTCAAGTATATGCTTCTTGGCGTATAAATTTATTTGCTAAGATGCTTCCTCTTGAGTTAAATAAATATTACGTTTTAAAATCATGTTAATTTTATGCCAGGTACAATGAAACACCAGCCTTACAGGGAAAAAACAACCTTTAATCACAAAAGAAAATTATTAATTGCTTTGAAAAACAAGTAATCATAGGTGCAACTATTTTGAGTGACATATATTCTTGATAAAATTTCTATGTTCACCAAGCGCAGCCGAGAAACTTTTTTTTTCTTTTGCTAGACAACAGCTTCCCATCTCACAAGACATTTGAGTGGAGGATGGAGAGTGTGTGACAGAGAGACAGAATGCTAGGTCACCACGCGTGTTGCTATGGGTAACCACTTCCCCTCTCGTCAGGGGAAGTAGCAAGACAGTCTTGCACTTGCACCACTCCTCATGGCAGCAGTGTCAATAGACTTGTTGGGAAGACAAAACACTAGACAGCACGCCGCAGAGCAGTTATAAACAGCTATGCACATAACGTATTTCACATAGATGTTTGCATAAACAACCAGCTTAAAAACAATAGTTGCAGGAAATATTAAGTGAAGTGACCCGAAATATACTTTTATAGATGCTTCATGTGATAAACAATACAAGCAGTTTATGTTAACATTATTTACATAGGGATTTCACCGGGACCACAAAAAATTGTTGGTGGATGTGGTTTATCGATACATGAGAGTTGACTGTATGTACGTAACGTAAATTTGGTTTAGTTATGATATTTTTAGTCTTAGTGACGTTTTAATAGATGCTTTTCTTTGTTGTAACTCTAGCTGCATTTTTGACATATGAATGGTATTAGTATTTTCAGGTGAGAAATACATGATAGTCTCTGCATTCAAATACAGTGAAATTCCGTACCTACAAGTACGGCATATTACGAGAATTCCGTACTTACAGCAGTTTTTTAATACACTGTCATATAGTACTATACTACGAAGGTTAAATTATTTGGTTACAGCGAGTGAGGGTTTACTTTGTATTTCTGTTTTTACGAGCGGTTCAAATGCATTTCGATGAATTGTATTTGCCTTTTCTAACAATTGTGGTGAATTGAAATTGCTTAAATTGTGCATTTAGTATCATTAATCTCATAAAACGTGTATAAACCACACTTCATGAGACCTGGCAACGTTGCAGTGCAGTAGATGTTTAATGCCGCACACTTTGTCTGACCCATGCACGCATCCTTTTTCAAGGCATTCAGTTAGCACAGCGACACAGAATCAATACGAGTGCAAGCAGATGATTGGCTGAACATTCGTGAAACATTCTGTGGTGTGCGGTTCAAGTTTCGTTATCTATAAAAGTTTATAAATTGCTGTTTTACGTGTGGAGTTAAATTTGCTAATAATGTTTACTTAAACAATGACCTATTTATCATCTTTTGGTCTTGCAGGAAGTTTTGAAATGTACGTAGTTTAAATATTTTTGTTTTTTCCTACTATGCTACCATATTGAAAACAGTTTCATTGCCATCACAGATGTTTACACACACATTTTTCTACATTTAGCTGCACTGTAAAATAAAAACAACGTGCAGTAATACTAATTATTGCCCTTTATTTCTCTATTTTGTTCCTGTAATTATTTCAACTGACGATGTAGAGGAAGCAGCTAGCAATCGGCCACAACATGCAAGTACAGTAGACCTCATGCACGTGTCTTGGCAATTCATTGTACAGTAAAACCCCTCTGTTACGACCCCAATTTTTATGACCACCTCTATTACAACCCAATCCCGAGGAACCGTGAAAAGTTTGGGTTGAAAAAGTCAAAAATTTGAGGCATGTCTAAAATAGATACAGTAATCCCTCGCCAACCGCAGTATCTTTTCAGTTATGCACAGATTTGTTTTTGTAGACCTATTCTTCAACCGCGGTAAAAGTTTCTATTATCCAGTTTTTATTATCCACAGTTTCCAGACTATGCAAAATTGGCCTTTACTGATGTTAGCGATCACCCATTTATAAAAACTTTGACAAGTGTTGTTCCAAGCAGCATGAAGCAATAAATTACTTCAAGTCAGAAGGGGATTTTGGAATTGGAGGGGGGAGCTTGCAGGTCGGGTTGAGAATTCATCTAGTTACGTACTGTACCGTACCGCCGCCTCTGCCTTACCCCTCCCACTCATTTTTTACTTCCGTCAACCCTTCTCCGACCATACGTATGTAAGGTGATAATTTTTTATGATGAGCAATTTATTTTAGCGCGTTAGGCCGTGTGCATATATATGCAACATCAGAATTTTTTCGTGAAAAATTTGTGTTAATTAATATTTCAATTAGATCACACTAAATTTTTGTATTCCTGTAAACATTGCTGGGCCTTATTGTACCAGTACAGAGGCCAACACACCACCTAAATTTCGTAGAAATTCAACACAGTGACGTGAATAGCAACTATCAGAATGTTTTCCTAACACCAGCAGTAACGACAGCAGTAGCGCTGGCTAGCTGCTGCCCACGAGTAATCTTGTAGCGATCGATTGACAGTTGCGCGAGGTATTTGGCCCCGGTATGAACAACAGCTGAATGGCATTCGGGCGGCCTGGCATGAGCGTGATGCTCGTGCCAAGGCCGCCTACTTCACAGCCCAGCCAGAGGATCTAGGCCTGAGCGACAGCAGTAAGCTGCCAGCAGCCGCGCCCGGCCTCGCTGCAGAGGATTTAGGCACTTGCCCAGCTACATACACACGACAATGTATTCGCTGCTAGCCGCAACACAGGAGTGATTTAATCTAAATAATGTATCTTCATATGTATTATCAATAAATAAAGTGCGGCATTTTACTTCAAATATAAGGCATCTCCAACAATGTTTTAGTTACTGCTTTGTGCGCAATATGTCCAATTTTCCAGCAATGAAAGGGCCAGACCAAAGCGAGAGCACGGCGGGCATACACGTATTGCGCATCGCCACCTAAACTTTGTGATCACTACGTGCTTCATAGTAATGTATTACCCACGAGACCTGCGTAATAGATCTTTATTAATAACTTTATATTTTAATAATATAATCTAATCTTTTCACACACTTTCAATGGCCATGTCATACTGTGTTTAGGCCTTCTTTTTTACGACAAGGGTGGTCCAATATGCCTTTCTTGGGTATCAAATTAATCAGGAGATGTCCAGCTATTAAAATATACATATGTATTAATATTTAATTAAAAAACTTGTTTTTTATGCGCTAGAGACAATTGAACATGAACTTCATGCAATAAATGGCAAGTTTGGTGGCGTTAGGGGTGGGTCAAAATTGTCCCAAAATCTTCCAAATTTTTTATTGCTCCCCCCCCCCCCCCCTCTATTACGACTCTATTCTCGGGAACTGTAAGGGGTTGTAATAGAGAGGTTCTACTGTATAATTCACGCATCATAATTTTTTGCACTAAAAAATTCTGTAAAAAAGGTGCAAGAATAATTCTAGTAAATACAGTATACAGTTGTAACTTTTTGCGAATAATTTTTGTTGCTGTAATGACGTCCTCCACTATCACATCTGAATATAAATTTCATACGTACGAATTTTAACATTAAAATCATGTTTTATGGATCATGAATTCAGACACGGTTATTTATTACTATATAAGTGATAGTGCACATAATCTAGCTATATTTATAATTCCCGCCATGTTTATATCAGCCGAGTCACCCTACGTTTTCCATCAAATTAATACTTAATTTTTTTTTTATGAATCTGATGTTACGAGTACTCGTAATTAAGTCAGTTTTTCACACTTTCATGAACTCTCGTAGGTATGGGATTTCACTGTACAATAACACGTCCATATATTTCTGACACAATTAACGCTATTGCACAGTTTTGAAGTTCCCTCCAACTGAGGTTTGCTGTCTTGTGTTTACAATAAGCATTTTTGCAATGTGAACATTTATTTGTGAACACTTATTTGTGAACACTGGTGACCAACCTGTTACCAATCCAACTGCAAAAATATGCCTACTCATTTTCGCATTAGTTTGAGAGTGAATGTGAACATCTTGTTAGGTATCAATTCAATTTCGAAGTTGTTGCCAGACGTTAGCCTTCTTTGACTACTAACATGCTATTGTGCATAGAATATTTGTTTAATGTTTCACTGTAATGTTCCACTATTCTTAGAATATGACCTCTATTCGGCCAAGTGAAAATAAAGAGAGGTGCGTGTAAAACAGAGTCGTTTCCATTAGCAAATTTTCAAGTTATGTTTATGATGTTGCATATTTATTTAAATCAAACATTCTAAGTGTCTTGTTATTTTTAGCAACTTCCCTCGAAAATTTATGAGCAAGTAGTTTTATCACATTGAAAGTTAGATAAATTGGTTACGTATCAACTGTCATCAGGATTTAATTTATATCTGGCCCTGTTATTAGTTTTTAATTTAATTTAAATATGGGGTGCTGCAGTTTCTAGAATGACTGGTTGGATAAGAAAGATGGTAATCGATACTTTGTCAGGGAGTGGATTAAAAAAAAACAATTATAGTGAATTTTTTGCATAGTGTGTTAGAAAGGATTGCAAACAAATCTTACCCCAAATCAGCTGCGGCTGTCTGCAGCATGACCATCATCATCTGCCACTAACTTAAATGAGGTAACTGGGGGGAACTGTGGAGATTTATGGTGTCAAGGACCGGTCTACAGCTGTAGAGCTCCGTCAGGTCATGAAATGTGTAATTGCCGTAATTAGTAACTACTCTACCTCATCATGTGATAGTAATGGGGAACTTTTTGCCAGTACATTCAATGTTGGTATTCCTGATGACTTTTTACTCTGTAGGGAAAAAACAAATTATCTTCTGACATATGCCTTGGCTCCGTATGATATAGGCTGTTCATGGTAAAGTGAGCACTTTTTAAAGCCCTCCCAACAGACATTAACTACTAATAAATAGGTATGCCTTATTGCAGCCTCAGGCATTAAATTTAAAGGGTGATGAAATGTATACACTGTGTTTATTGGTCACATTGCTAGGTTTATATAAAAAAGCTGCAGGAAGATGGAAATTGGGTGAAAGGAAAAATTTATAAGGGCCTTAAAAAGTGCTCATTTTACTGTGAACAGCCTATAGACAATTTGTTGGATGACTTGGGTCTATACAGATTATGGTGGTACGACAGTGGGGGTATACTAGTACGTATACCTACCATATGTAGTTTAGGAACAGATGACAGAGAAATAATTACTAACAAGTTATAAAAACTATTTTGAAGCTCTGTTCACATTATATAGACATATGGCAAAGAAGAACAAGTAAAAGTACAAATAAAAAAGAAACATACATAGATATACATGCACTTTGCATGTATGTTCTAGTAAAACCTTAAATCAATTTTCTCCCAGTATGATTAAAAATCAACATATAACAGAAATTGAAACGGAGTGAAAATTTATTTAGGAAAGTTATCAGAAGAGTTGGAGTTAACTGCTGCGTGAAAAGAAACAAGCCTAAAAGCAATCCAAAAATCACAATTTTTTTTTCAAGCTGAGCTTTATTAAAAAATTTTAATAAGTTCTAAATACATTGTATTCTCTATTCATAGTTTCTCAAGGGACTGACAAAAAATTTCCGTACGCGTTGGACTTCTAATGAATGTGGTCTTGAAATGCGGAAAAATAAAAAATGGGACCACAGACTGTGTTCCATAGATATGGACTTTCAATCCATCTGGGTTCAATACATAGAGGTTTCACTGAACTGAAAAACCTAACAAAAAACAATTATTTTCAAAAGTTGAGCATGTCGCTTAGACTAGTCAATGTAACTTTGGCGTGCGCTAAGTCATGCATGCTCTGGTACACATTTATTGAGTCTTTGTGGACTTTCTGCCAGAGACTAACATTGGTTGGATTGGTTGATGACTCTACAAAAACAGCTGTGGATGGTACCACAATATGTCTGACTACAACCTTTGCCCATTGAGGTAGGAATGACTTACCAGAGTACTCGCACACCAGTTTTCTGGGCTCTGGTGGGACCAGCAGTTGCCTGGGTGGTGCTGGCTGACGAGTTTCCGTACAAAGACTTGTTCCACCCAGTGGCTGCATTGCTTCCGAAGTAAGTGTTGGAGATGCCCAACCTGGTGTCTCCCAGTGACCAGGTCACCAACTGCTGGATGACACTTGATGCCTAGCCTATTGTGCGTAGGGAAGTAAACAGGGATGCTGACTGAGAGGAAGGCCTCTCCAGGTGTTGTTTTAGAACTCTTAACTTTATATCGACTTATAATACATGTTTGTACATTCTTTATTGCTAATTCACAGGTTTAAAAGTTTGTGTTTGACTTATTTAAACAATGTTAGGTGGTGAAGACTGAAAGTGATGTCTGTTGTGTACCTTAAGAATGATCTGAACTGTGAGAAAAGTGTATGAAAATGTATTTAATCACTATATGAGTAAGTCATAGTTACAACTTACAGTATTAATACTAAGATTTCAGTTTTTTTTTGTAATCTATTTTAATAAGGTACAATATTGAGGAAAATTTGTGTTGTCCTATCTTTAGTACTTTTTTATAAACTGTTTAGAGGAAATTAAAATGTGCTAGTTAGCAAGGTGGCAGTAAGTGTTGTGTGTGGTGTGCGCAGACTGGTGCGGGAGAAGAGCAGCGTGGTGTCAGGCAGCCGTCTGCTGACGCGTCTGCACGTACACACGCTCGCCTATCAGGCCATAATGACCAGTACAGCATCCCAGTGGCAAAACTCTATGGCAGCTGCTGCCAAGGCCTCCCTCACTGCCCACCGTCACGTCTGCGGCTCGCAACAGGTATTATCCTTTGCTCCCTATCAACTCTGGTAACATCTTATATTTGATAACATTTAAAAAATTTTTTCTACATACTA
Organism: Dryococelus australis; assembly: GCA_029891345.1. Taxonomy (NCBI): domain Eukaryota; kingdom Metazoa; phylum Arthropoda; class Insecta; order Phasmatodea; family Phasmatidae; genus Dryococelus; species Dryococelus australis. The sequence goes on along the minus strand of CM056997.1, from coordinate 176,749,881 downwards.
TTTTGTAAGTCTAGCCTACTATTAACAGCACAGAAATTGTATAGCACTCTAAAAAACATTAAGCATTTCATGATGCAACCGAAAAGTATGATGGAGAATGAGAAGTTGAGACATAACATTTGTGTACTTGTGTAGGCATATCTTTAGGAGCTAGACTAGGCACTCCTGTATTGAAGGGGGGTTCAATCCTGATGGGGCACTGGTGCTGTCCCATTTTACAGGACCGGCCTGGTTGCTTGGTGACAGGGCAGAAAGTCGGGAGTAGGTAATGTGAGTGCCACTGGTTTCTGAATGGTACCTGGATGACATACTTCAGGAGGCTTGACTATGTCAGTAGTAGTGGTAGAAGCTGCTGCAGGTGTGTTAGGTCTGTACTGAGGCAGCGGACGGGTTGCTGGCCGCAGTTCTGCAGGAACAAGGTAGGCAATGAAGGATGTAGGAGGTCGCTCGGGTTGGTTGAGTTGTCCTGCGATCCACCAATGATACTCCACTGGACCATTGCATACAAGTGTGGTAAATTCCTGGGTACTTCTGACTCTACAGAGTCTTGCAGGTGCCTTCTGGCACGGAATGCAATACATGTTGGAACTCAGGCCTCACCTGTCCAAGGTCGCAACATGGGTGTGTGATCCTGCCCGAGTCGTCCCAACTCGAGGAACACCCATCTCTCTTGGCTCGAAAAGTAGTGGAGAGACAGATAGACACCAAACTGGCAAGCTGGTTCAGGCTTAAGAGTACCTGTGTGGCTCCTCTTTTACACCATCACTGTTGACGGCATGTATAGCCTGGCTAAGTGCGTTGGGTAAAAAGATTGTCTTCTGGCCCGCTTGAGTATGAATCTCGGTATCACCTGCGGTCTTGTTACTTTAAACTGGGATCAAAGTGCTAGATCTGCAAGAAAATTTACTCAAGGTAGGGTCTACGTATGTTAATTTCCGAATAGGAAATATACATAGTGAATGCACTCTGTTAGCTCGAGTCATGGCCGGGAAGCTTAAGTACTTTAACTGAAAAGCTGGTAGAGCCAACTGGTAGAATTACGAGCGTGAAGCGCTGAACGTCTAAGCGAACTCCTCTTGCATTGTTTAGTGTAGTGTTGGGTGTAAATTGACGTAACACAAAGATGCTGACATGTAGCATGGGAAACTAAGCTGGGCAATGTCAGGATGAATCCTGAGAATGACTTTAGGATAGGAACTATGACAGACACGTCCATGTACTGCAGGGTGGTTCAGGTTTTGCATGGTATAAAGCAGGGGAGAGAACCTAGCTAACAAAAAAGGGCAAGTTAAATTCAGAGCAGCTAGCACTGGAAGCAAAACCCAATTGTAAGCAGAGCTTAAACGAAGGCAGGGTGGTCAGTGTCCAAGCAATGCGTGCTGGATGGCAGAAGACTGCTCTGGAGACGCGGATGCTCTCTCTCCTTTTATACTAAAATGGGCCGCTGCCCAATACTGATTGGCTGGCGTCACTAAGGCGAGGGGTTATCGCAGAGCAGGGGGTAGCAAATGTATGACTTGCTTATCTGACATCACCGGCCGGTAGAAGGGAGGAAAGAGCAAAGACAAACAAAAATCATACTACTAGTGCTATCTAGTGGCAGGAGAAAGAACTCTTTGTCTAAGCTGCATAGTTATGGTGGGTCAGTGAATAAAACAATCTACATTGCAGACAGTCTCACCTTACGTCGGGACAAATGAAAATGCAAACTTCCAACTCCTGAGCAAAAAAAACTTAATGATGGAGCAGAAGTTGTCTAATCTCCATGTTGAAAAATACGTCATGCGTCAGTAGGAATCTTTTGGTTATTTCCCTGAGACATGCCATTAAAACTTTATTTTTAACATAGTGTTATCTTGCAAAATGGTGGACAAAAGAGGTTTTGTATTGATTCTTTTCATGCTTATAGAAGATACTTTTAGCAAAACAAGTTTGGTTGAAATTGGTCAAATAGTATGGTAGATATTGCAAATAAATCTAAAATACTTATTTTACCACCATTTTGAAAATAAGTACCTTATTCATTTAAGTTGCATATTTGAACATGGCCTGCACTCTACAGTAGTATTTACTTATATGCCAAATTTAGCAGGAATCAGTTGACACTCTCCCCTCTTTAACCCCCAGGTATATTGGCTATAACTGTACTTATGCCCCACAACGAGTGTGAAGTGATGCACTCTAGCTTCTTACTCACTCACTTGGTAACACAGTATGGTCAGGGTACGTAATTTATGGTTGGCTAATCTGGGCGAAAGAGAGTGCTGATTCCTTCCGGTATTGAACAAGGTGTCCTTTCGCAGTGTGGTAACACCTGGGGAGTGTTTTGCCTGGTGGGTCGGGGATCTGCCCACCTTGGGAGAGCTGGTGGGACACTGATTCGATGAAGGGTTGAGAGATGGCGGAGGGGAATCAAAACTCAGGACGAGCTTGATCTTAGAGACTTCCCTCCCAGGGAGCTTGACCTTGCTCACCGCCAAGGTTTCCAAAAGTCGTGATGCCAGCTGTCACAAAATTAGATAATAAAATTGGGATGTCGGAGTCACAAAATGGTGATGGATTTTTACTGCTCTTGGTAGCTCGTATTCAGTATCCCGTATATTACCGGGGCAGTTATATGGGGCCGGCCGGGTTGGTTTTTGTACGGGGACAAAATCTGGCAAGGGTGTCACTACCTTATGATGATCACCTTCCCAGCGGCAGTATGCACTTAGCACTTGGTAAGGTGTGTATTGCAAACAGGGCAGGTTCAGGGAGCATTAAGTAACTTAGATGATTCTGATCCGGCCATGGCCAACAAGTCCATAGCAAGGAGTTTAAGAACGAGCTACAATCCTTGGTAATGGGTGGTAATTTGTTGGCTGGGTTAAACAATTGCTCAATTGGCCAACTGCAGGGTGGGGTAGGCTCACTGTCCTTGTCGGGAGCTGTAACAATTGAGGGCTGGTGTAGTTAACATTTTAATGCCTGTCAGGTTGGCGGTCTCAGTTGGCAGTTGCGCCCACTTTCTTTCTTGGGCATTTGAAATATTATTAAACGGCAAGAAAAGAAACAAATATCTGTTGGTTGAAATTGGTGAAAAGGTTCCAAAGATATAACATAGTGCCACAGTTTTTAAAATAAGTACCCAAAATTATCAGTACGATGTGTGGGACTAGTTTGGTGAAATTTGGGTATCAGGTTTAAAAGTTATTAGGGTGGGGACATACATTCCAGATAGACAGTCAGGTGATTACATAAGCCTATCTTTTTTTTGGAAAGCAGGCTAAAAATCGACACCACCACAGCACTTGGCTGTCTGCCTGTCCCCCCAAGGTTACCAATGGTTGGTCGGTCTGTTGATCTCGCTGGCAACGAACCGTGGACAACTTCGGAGACTACTTTGAACAATGTTAAATAGCTTGTACATGTATGAATTGATATGTACCAGTTCACATGAGTGTAGACAGTTTGTAGGAGAATATATCAGTTAAATGGTGATTTCAAGCAGCCATGTTTGTCTTTGTTCCGTGCCAGACGCTCCTGCATCCATACCTCATGTTGTCACCTTTAAAACGTACTTGTTGTACACTTTCATCTGTACATAGTACATTTCCTGTTTTGGGTCATTTTCAGGAGATAAACAATAGTTGCCATGACTTCTGAATCAGCCCCCATATTTAAGACTTAACTTTGTACAGTGAAGTACATTTACTTTCCTATGGAATGTTTCATGTACATGTTGTGTGTTTCAATGGTTACTGCAGCTGAATCATGCTTGTACACACTACACAAAATCATCATGCTTGTGAAGAACTTCGCAGAAACTCGCTTCTATTGTCTACAAACCGTGTTCACCCCCTAACTGGCTTCATCCCCACCCTGACAAGGGCCTTTCCAGATATTTAATATATACATCCTTTTTGCCTCTGAAATGTGCAGATGAGTACTTGGTTTGATCCTTGTATTACTCTCGATGCGTGGCGCCCTGTCGACTAGGCTAACTCTATGTCAAGCAGATGTGGGGGGGAAGTATTTTTGTTTGGGTGCTAAGTCAGGCACACCCTTATGCTGGAGAGTTCCCTGAGTACAAATTAGTCTCTACGTGGTGCCGGTGCTTTTCCAGTTTAGAGTATTGGCCTGGTAGCTTTTCGGCAGGGTACGAAGTCTGGTTCTACCAGAACAACCTTTTGTTTCAGGCTCAGTGCCTTGGGCGGTACACCTGGGCATTTAAGATTGCTAGTGCTGGGACGTGTGTTTGGCTGACCAACTGTGTGCATGTTGATGTTACCGAGAGTTTAGTAGGCTGGTTGTCAGGTGTGGTTTGTGTGTGGGGACAGAGCAACAAGCGTGAGGTAGGCGAAGGCTACTGTTCCAGTTGACTGCAGAATTCCCCAAGCCACGGGTGAACTTCTAGAGTCAGACGGATTGGTGGCTGGAATAAATCTTGTGGTACTTCTGGTGTGACTGGGACGAGCAGGCATCGTAGGGCTTGAGCTTGATCTGCAGGGTTAAGCTGTCCAATCACAGCAACAAGGGCAGAGGAAATTAACACCTGTTTAACCTTTTCCTTCAGACCACTTTGTCTGGAATAAGGCATCTAGAGTCTCACACACTCACGCGTCCATGAGATGAAAAGCAGGGCTTGGGTTCTCTACTGTGTACAGCCATGTGAGCAGCTGCCGACGAGCGGATACCCAATTTCAGTGCTCGCCGTTAAGGTGCAATGAGTAGAGAAAATGATGCCTCGCTGCCTGCAGTCTCAACACATGGGTGTTGGTTCTGACCACGTCTCCCCATCCAGGGAACACCCCCTCTGGCACAAAGGTGCGGTGGAGAACAGACACCAAACTGGCAAGCTGGAGCAAACACATTGTACCCGTGTAGGCTCCGCCATTCTACCTACTGGAGCATATAGAAAGGCTGGCCATGTTAGTGCTTGTGTGTAAGCAAGAAGGGTGGATGTTTGTTTGAGTATAGTCCCCGGGATCACCTGCATTTTACTCACGGGTGAGGTCAACTGGGAAAGGTGCAATGTCTACAGGAATGTGATACTCAAGGATAGGATTCAACCTATGTTTATTCCATGTTACTTGAAATAAATACATGGTTACGTACTCCCTCCTGTGTTTGTCAAGAGCTTGACGGGAAGCTAAACTATGCAATATGTGTAGAGGCGACCCGTTTATAGACTAGCGGGGATGGGGTAGGTATAGTGTTGTGAACAACTAAAACTATAATTGACTTCCTATCACATTGTTGCCGAAAAGGGGCCGCAGTATCTAGTGTAGATAGACTATGAGTGGCACGGTATTTGGATGACTAAGCAAGGCGTGACAGGATAAGTTTCAACAATGGAGCTTGAGGAAAGGTTTCTTTTCTGGCACAAAGGTGCAGTGAAGGAAGGAACGTATAGCAAGGAATGATGTTGGCAAGTACTTTGGTGGCCAGCGCAGTGAAGACTAAGTATTCAGGCTTGTCAGTTCCGGCAGCAAGTGCAGTGGAAGACTGAAGACTGCTCCTTCGTTGGCTTGTAGACTAGCTGATGAATGACTGAAGTGTGTGGGCTGTGACCTGCTATTTATACTTTGCAGGGCGGCTGCCTCTGCACTCATTGGCTGGCGTCTTGAGGGCGAGAGGTGGTCGCTGCAGTGAGGGGTGGCGAAAAGCATAACCCTCTGGTGTGACATCACCAGCCAACTGGTAGGATGAAGACAAAAGATGAAACATACTAGTGGTGCCATCTAGCTGTGATTAGTAGTACTTGTTGCCTTCATGTGCATAGCTTGGGTGGACCGGTGAATGATATAAATTACTGGCTGGAACGTCCATTCTTGCCATGCAGACTGTACAATCTTCTGACGTCACATGCCCAATGGTAATGCAAACTCTGTATAAATCAGATGCGCTGTGGGCTATGCTGATGAGCTGAAATTGTCTAACTACCATGTCGAAAACGTGTCGTGTCAACTTTCTGTACACAATTAAATACTTTGCACTCACCTGGGTCGAACTATTGTGAGTAAGGGGTCACAGTTGGTTAGATTGCAGGTGTCATTGTACTAGTGTTTAGCTTGTGTGATTATCATGGTTTATTACACACCACACAAATACTGAATGGTATAGTTCATGGTCACATACCCATTATGGTCGGTAATAAGTGGCTCCCAGCCTGAATTAACTAGCAACTCCTTCCACTATGCAGTGTGGAACGCTAACTTCAAACGTTGAGGCACTGCACTTGATGCTGTCTGGTCTTTTTTACTCTTCTTTTTCACTTGTGTAACACTTTTGAACATAGATGCAGATAATGAGGGTGTGTGGGTCATGTGCAGGTTGACGTGGCCAAGGCGATGTTGATAATGGATGAGAGTTTCTCGACATCGCTAGCGAGGGGATCCCAGAGAGTGCCCCTGGAGCTGGAACATCCTGTGTCATGCTGGTCAGAGGGAGATTTGCAGATCTGCGTGGCCCCCGTCCTTGTGTGCACGCAGGCGTACCAGACGGCTGGTGGTGGTGACAACATTTCCTCCGCGGGGCTCGTCCTCCAGCTCTAGTACTTGCCCATTTAGTACCAGCATGTTCCACCTCCAGATTCTTACACCATGAAGCACTGCCCGAAATGTTAACCTCACACTCTATAATGTTGGTATTCAATAAGTGGGCCCTGGGACACGTGCAGTTTGCGAGACTGGCCCAAGGGCAAAATATTTTATAAGCTATTTGTTTTTCTTGTATATACTTTTAAATAAAATTACTCAATTTAACTTCTACTGTAACTAACACTAATGTGAAACTTGTAAGAAAATTATATATAATTTCATTTATAGTTTCTTCAATAGCCATGACTTTGTAGTAAATAGGGACTGGAAAATTTTGGTGTTTTGAAACAGCAAAAAGCGGTACTTTAAAACTCAAGAAGGAGTGTTTGTATGTAATTGGTAATTGTTTTATCTCAAAATTTCCCAAAAAAAAAAAAAAAAAAAAAAAAAAAACCGTTGTGGGCTCTGTAAGAATAAATGGCACAGCATGGTTGATAGTAAAAATTCAGTATTAAAATAAATGGCTACTAAATTGCTCTAAGAATGCCAGCACAAAATTATTTATTCTATGACAACATAAAAAAACCTCTAAAATATGTACATTTAAAAATTAACACTGCACTGCAGGCTTGATAGTGAAAATTGCATATAAAAATATGGTTACTCATGTGCACTCAGACAACAGCATAAAATTCACCATTGTTAGTTACAAGACCATTAAAAACCCTTGAAATTTTCACATTTTCTTGCAAACTATTGAATTAAATGGACTCTACAGTCAAACATTTAGCATTCAAAATACATTTCACTAAGAATAGCAACATTCTTGCATTGAGCTGATGTCGTTAGTCACTCATGACATAAACAATTTTTTTCCCAAAAGCAGTTAAGTCTGCACTAGTACAAGGAAGCCACACACATTTCAAAGCACACTTAGAAAGTTCTGTATGGTTAACTGATAGAGACATTAAAATTGAAATTAATTCCGCAGGCACATTACTTTGTTCTCCAACTAATTTTTTTTTTTTTTTTTTTTTTACCAAGAATTGAAGTTCATTGTAACCCTGAAGCAGTGTTTTCGGCACATTCTGAAAACAACACAATTTTTTTCACATTTTTGGCGAGATCACGTGACGCATTTACAACTGAAATCTCTGCTCAGTCAAAAACACTCAGTTAATTGAAAAGCTGGCCAGCAGGATCACTTTTCCTCAGTGAGAGTAATTTCATTGATGCATGCAAAGCAGCTGTTGATGCAGATGATTTTACTTTGGCTTTGGTATCGTACTTCTCACAGGCAGCTAGTGCCATCCTTGTCTCCCAGCCTTTGCATGTTGTAGTACTTGCTCCACTTTGCAAAGTATGCCATTAAGAATGTAGCTGTAGGGGTAAGTAGATCCTTTCAATAACTTGATGAGTTCAATAATGTCATTAGTAGGCTCCTTTATAAAGGTTTCCTGTACCTTTACAACAAGGATTTTTATTCTTGAGGCATTTGCAAAATACTGTACACCAATAATTGTTGTTATGTGAAATGTCGTCAGTTTTCATGAAATCAACAATGATGTCGATGTTGTCTGCTATGTTGGCCACATACCGAGATGACCATCTTGTGAGAACTGGCATAAGGTAAAGAACACGCTCTTTACGTTTGGACATGTCATTCTGATGTTCTTGCATGTTTTCCCAGTACATTTGACACTAGATTGAGCATATGAGCCCAACACTGAACAACATGAGCTGACATTAAGTTTGTAAGTGTGTCAAAACAATTGATCATATATCTTGCAGAATCGCTCATAAAGGCAAGAACATCAAAACTGATGTCATACTTGCACAATGTGTCAAGTGTAGTTCATGAACACACCACCTGCCATCTGTTGTTTCCAGAATGTAGACGTCCCAAACAATTTTGATACAATTGCTAGCTTCAATTACTTTGAAAATTATGACGATCACACAATGGCCATGCTTATTTGTTGTTTCGTCAGTGCATAAGGCCAGCTGCTTTCCTTTGATATTTTTCTTGATGCTCTCTTCTGTATCCACATTTAGTTGTGGAAGGTGCTTCTCCCCTAGAGTTTTTACACAGGACAGCACTCCAGCTCCTGAGAATGAAAACATTAAGATAAATGTATAAGCTTCACTAACAAATGTTGAGCACATTACAATTATATAGTTGGACAAGAAACAAAAGACCCATCTCCGTTTTTGTTCTGCGCTGTTGCTGCCTTCCATTACTTCGGCAAGACAGGAGAGGTGGAAAACCGTGTCACGGCGCTCGAGTCTATATTATACGAGCAGAAGTGCATCTCAAGAATTTTATTTCATAGCTTGTTCATCACTTAAACATACCTGTACTTCGATATAGTTTAACTGTATCAATTGGAGTGAGTATATCTAACATTTGGTGTTATCTTTATAGTAGGTAGAACCTGAAGACTGAACGAAACATTAACGTTTTGATTCGCTGTTTACGGTACAAAACAGAATATAATTCTCAACAACCATAAAAATATGATAGGCACATGCAAGGCTATGTGACTAACTGGCGATGAGTCAAACCTAATCTATGGAGTAACAAATAAAAGTAAAAGGACAGAGAGAGTACTCTAGAGTTAAACTTTGCAGGTCCTAATATTTACCACAAGAAAACATAGTAGCCGCTCATAACCATGTTTATCAAGCAAGTAGTAAACACATATGGACATATACTGTAAAAATTTGGAATAGTACATAGAATATTATAAATACAGCGTGTCAAATAATTGCAAAACAAAACAAATATGAATGTAAATAACAACCACAAATGACGACCTATTCCGGTTCAGAGTCTGTGTCGCATGCAGAATCTTTGTCAGTTGAATCTGTGTCTCCAACCTTTATTATTATCCTATCAATTTCAATGTCTAGTAAGCTGTCACTCTTCACATACTCCTTTTCAATCTTCTACACACATTTGCAGCACTCTTTCCATTTGTCCACAGAGAAACTATTGAACAACTTGCACAATTTATTTTTATCGCCAAGGGATGAAAAATTCAGTCGCAAACATGCCTTTTAATATCCGCCCGTACAATCTCAACCGGGTTCGGTTCCCCGTAATATGGAGGCAGATGAATGACTTCATGACCATGTACATTTATTAATTCATTAATTACATTTTTTTTTGTGCTCGGTGTACTTTTGGCCAAAAGCAACAGATTCATTTAATGTCATTTGTGGAGTGGATCTGACATTATTATTTGTCAGCCAGTCTTAAATGTTTTGTTTTAAGGATGATGATGTGTTTTTATTCAGTTGTACATAATGGTATCTTACATTGTCTAATATGACAGAGTTACTATGTAAATTTGGTAGTAATTTATTTTTCACCCATAGTAGTCCATGCACTATGGAATGTTGTAGCTCTTTGTTCTGGCTTCTTTTCTATGGCCAATATTTTGTTTACATAAATTTGCAGCAATTTTTTCCTAAGGGAAAGGAGTATGAAGAATAGCGGAAAGTGATACCTTGGGACGTTATCACTAGCTTAAAGGTACATCATTCACACAATAAACATTGTACGTGAGGACATAAATACTTGCTTCAGTGTCCCATGCTATGTTGGAGCATTGTTCGGTTTCTTAACACATTGTATTTTCGTGAGAAATGTCAAATTTTTGTGAGAAAAGGCATTTTCCACATTTTGCTACGAATTTAGTGTGAATTCGTGTTTTGCAATCACAAAATTATTCAGTCCCTAGTAATAAGTATGGCCCTTTCAAGCATTGTAATTATTTGTAAGTGGCTTGATGGGAAAACTAATTGGAAAAACCCTGCTTGACAACTTTAGCTATATCAGTGTATCAGTGATATGGCACTGTCCAAGAGATTTTCTGCTTAATTAGAAGAAATATTTGTTTTGTGGAACCTAGACTTATTTCTTACAGCATTAAAACAATTATTTCCTTTAAGCATTGACTTAGTTAAAATATTTCTCAAAAATTAGAAGAAAGAAATTATATACAGGAGAAACTGCATTAGAATTTAATTTTTTTGGCCTTTTATTTTGCTAGAAAAATTTAATTACCTCTCACTAACACACAGGTATGAATGGTTCTTTGGTTGCACAGTACTACTATTGACACAAATTGTATCAGTCTGTGAGTAGAGAAACCATAGCTAATAAAACTAGGGATGGGTTGAATCATATTTATGTCCAAATTCAAATTCATAGTCAAATCGAATCCTCTAAATTTACTTGCACCCAAACTGAGGTTAACAAAAATCTGTAGTTTAAAATTTTTTTTTTCAATATATCAGTTATTTTCTTTTCTGAAGAAATAAACTAAGATCAAAATTAAAAATTATACCTTAGTAGCTACTATGCTTGGTTTTCCACCACATGATATTTTACTCCCACTTAAATGAAAATTGCTGTTTTGGGTAGCTTGCATCTATTTGAAAATAATCTCAACCTGCAGGCACTTAAAAATGACATTTTAATCACATCACACAAATGTGGGCGTGGAGAGCGAGTGAGTTGGTTAGGAGGTTGGTGGAGACTATAATGCTCAGTCTTATGGTTAACAAAGTTAAGCATAAAGGAAGTCAAAAAGATGGTCAAAATACAAGTATGACAGGCTGCAGTTATGGTAATCTTATAAGTTTAAAGTGACACTGCTAACACCTGGTAGTTTGGTAAAGCAAATTTGTACTTGGTAAGGAAAAATTTAATTGGAGCAGTTTAGTGGACTGTGCCAAAAGTTCATAATTCTAACACGGTTGACAAACTTAAAATTAATATAAAATGTTGACTGCAGTCAAAATGACATCATGTTGAACAATTGCCATTGCCATACCTTTATTTACAAGGGCTGGTTTCCTCATTCCAATAGGTACAAGGTGGAAGTAGATGTATATCGTTTCTGTTAAAAGTAAACAATTTTTCTCAGAAACCGTATATTTTAATGTGCAGTGACTACAGTATAAGTAATCAAACTGTGTAATTATAAAGCTATCTTCAACTTTTGATATGTTGAATCTACTGGAATCCTGTCGGGAATACTTGGGTCTTTGAATCTCTCGGTTTTGAGGGAGTTCATGGTTTTGACTGTTTATCTCGTAATAAAACTACATAAAACAAAATTGATAATTATTGTGATGTATATCTGCAATGGATATTGTCTGAATTCTATACAAAATATTCATGATCCAGTTAAATATGTTCCTTATATTATTGAAAATAATATGTATTTGCATTGTTATAAACTATGATATAATGATTTTGGGTAGTGTATGGTCACACAGCTGTATATTGTGATGGTTGAAAGTAAAAGCTGTTTGTAGGAACGGAGCATTTTTGAAACCCCTGCTAGGTTTTTTCTTTCAGCCTGTTGGTTGCTTTTTGTTTAACTTTATTTTTTATTTTTGATTTCTTTTGGAATGAAGGTTTGATTGTCTTAATGTTTATATGTCATGTTGAACATTTTCATAAGTGATGTACATTTACAAAGGGATTTGGTAGCAGTGACTGTAATCTTAACAATTTTCTGTGCTACAGGTGAAAATTTTACTTCAGTGTGTAGGTGTGATCTTTAACAACTTTTGTGTTAGTGCCTTGTCTATTGGTGAGCAACATGTTCAATAACAAACTACCCCGTCATAGTTTTACTGAAGCAAGATTTATATTTATTTAGTTCCATGCTGGGATGTTAGAAAAGGGATTGTATTCTGTATCATGTTGACATTTTATAGTGTTAATGCTAGTCTTGAATAACAGATGGTGGAAGAAAATTGCTGACCAAGTTATGCTGACAAGACTTGACTGTATCATTCCAAAGTGGATGATTTCCTGTAATTGTGTAATTAGTCTGTAGAAAGTGAAGGCCATTTCGTTTGGTATCAGTTCTTTTAAAAGAGTTCCTATTTTTTTCCCCCAAGTTTTGTTGCACAATCTGTGACAAATTGTGGTTATGAAGTGTATGAAATATACATATTTTTTCAATGTGCGTTCCTGTAATGGTTCATGTACTTGAACACCTGTCCATTTGTGCTATGTACTGAGGGTCATCACAAAACATGATGGTTGAGTGACCAGAATTAGCACCTGTGGATACGACACGCAATAGGAACCAGTCCTAGGTGCTTCTTTGTGCATTAAAATAATGCAGCCAGTGCATTATTTCAAAAGCAAATTTGTTAACATTCCATTTACGACTTCACCAGTAATATTTTTTTCACGGTTGGGATGTTGAGTTTTGAAAGATCATTGTGAATGAAGGTACCCAGAATTTCAAATATGCAAAATGAGCCTCTGGTTCATCACAATTTTAATGTAAAATACGTATTAGTACAATTATTTGCAGTGTTTTTATTCATATTATAGTTTTATTTGCCTTTGTACATTTAACGGTGTAAAGTGTGGCCTCTTGTCAGTCAGCAAGGTGGAGGTTAAAATAATTTAATTATATTAATGTGACTTATTTTTGCTTGCTTCCAAGTGGAATGCAATATGTACAAAATCTGTAAAGGTACATATAAAATACAACTTGTGATACATAAATTGTATTGGTGCAAGGATATACTAGAGAACAACTGTGAAGTAGTTTAAATACTGTTATTGAAAGTATAGTAAAGTGTACACATTGTCCATAGTTATTAAGTAATATCTTATGGCTGTGTAAGAAATACATACCTGTAAATTAAGTGTTCAGAAATGTATATATGAACTAGTGATGATTGTAACATATTGTACATTTGAATTATGATTTTGTACACAAATTGTAGTGTGCAAATAAAATACTATGAGCATAATTTTGCTGTTGTGGTATGTCTTAGGACCATTTACCACTTCATGTTGCATGTGCATAAAGCCTGCGAAAAACCAGGTAATGGATCTTTGATAATACGTTAACAATGAATTAATAGATCCTCTGATATTTTCCTCCAAGAAACCAGTGAAAATGAATTATGCACTCGATAAAGTTGCTCAATGCTCTGTTTAGAATTTTCTTGGCAACAAAGGGAGGTGCATAATGAAAAGAATTCTGCTCCTAAGGAAATCAGTGACATCGATCCTCATGATATAATATTTTGGAAGAATTTTCCAATTCATGAAGGGAACATGGACAATTCTACTGTCATTAGTGTCTTTGGTAACACTTTGTTGTATTCGCGTAAGATGTGAAGTTTGAAATTGGCGATCATATTTGATTGTCGTGAACTGATTTGTAATCTGCGATGCGAAGATATTATGTAGTATTTGTTATAGGGATGTCAAAGTAAATTCCTCAATACCCTCAATTATTACAGGTATCTGAGAATTGAATGGTTAAATGTTATAAATCCTCGTCCACCTTCACATTAATTTTTGAGGTTGTGTTGCACAGCAACGGGTCTTTGGTTTTCCAAATAGACTGAACCTGTACCGAACTCGCATTCGTTGACCGGAATTAGATTGTTCTTTTCCCGGCCCCAGGAATATTCCTATTTATTAAAGCTGAAAATGTCTGCTACTATCAATTTGTGGATTTTTTTTAAAATTATATGTTCGTAAAAATTATTCACTCCCGACACTAAACTTGCATTCAATGATGGTTCGACTATGAAAGAATTAAAATAATACAGTAGAACCTTGATTATCCGCGATAATGCAGGGGAAGTGTCTGATAATAGAATCTTGTTGTTAGAGTAGTTTTTATTTCGATGGCTGCTATGTGGCAGATGGTTTTTATCAGTATTTGGCTGCCTCACTTCACTCAGACATCACTCTGTGTGCTGTGTGGCAAGGTTGTAATGGGAAAACTGCACTCGTTTTCTTTTTCTTGTGCACTTTCTAAGATGATTCAGTACTATGTGTATACTGTTGCAAGAATACTACAAACTCACGTGGAAATCTACCGCACAATATCTAAACCTGTACATGTGCGCGTAGACGAAACACTAAAACAAACTGGCGGTTTTGGATGAAGGACCACCGCCGCACACGCGGGTACTGTTGGAGGTAGCACTCTGTTGGGAATAAGTACTGCGATCAGCATTAGGGGTTTGTTGATAAAAATCCTCACTAGAGGTAAGCTCTTAGAGTTATGGGTCGCTGACTCGGAACATGCATTGCTTTTGTCTGTTGCGCAATACTTAGTACAGTGAAACCCTGTTAGAAGTTCCCACTTAAGAAGTTTTCCCGCATATTAAGTTGAATAATTTGGCACGTCTATCTGTACATGAGTAATATGACCCTTTTAAGAAGATTGCCTGGTTAATGAGCATTATTTTTTCAGTCCGTTAAGAAACTTCTTAACATAGTTTTACTGTACTGGGAGCATGAGAATGCTGGTATTATTTTTCAGATTTTTTATTTTGTTTACGTATAATTTAACGGTAAATTAGATAAAGAACAAGTGTATTTTTTGTGTTTGTGATATTTTCATTTTTGAGTTGTCGAGATTGAAAGCAATTTTTTTCGTGTTTACCTTCACCAAAAATTTCTGTCGTTTTTCTAAAGGCGGGTAGTGTTAAGGCTTTTGAAGAAAATGTCTATAGTCCATTCCCCACTGGAAGAAACTTTCTCGGAGCCCTGCTAAATATCTACTTGCAGGCCCATTTTGTATCCTTCTGCCAAATGTAAACAAAGTAACACCTGTCAAAATCATTGTTTACATGCCATTGTGTGTGTACATTTGTTAGTATACTTTCGCTACACCTAAACATAAACATTGAAATGCGACTTCTACTTTTATACCTGTCAAATGTGTTGTTTACTTTTTACAGCTTTTTCAAAGAATAAAACCATTCCATACAAATATTCACAGTTTAGGCCTCTAACATTATTTAGGTCAGTGTTATGTTTTACAAAGGCCTGAATTGACTACAGTTCTTACGGTTATTTTACATCAACATATTTGTTTTCCATGACCTAGTACAATACATGTAATGCACGTTAGTATTTTGCTGCGACTGTGTTTAACACTGTTACAACTGCGAAGTAAAGGGCTGTACTAATTATCCTTTTGTTATTGATATGTGTGGGGTTATTTCTTTAAAAGGATGGCCTCAGTTGGAATAAAGATTAAAACAAAGGAACAACCAGTCAAACAAAACAGGCACGTTAAATTCAAGCACGCAACTTGTTTTACTCATTTTGTCATAAAAACTTAAAAGATAGCAGTGAACATGTACGCAAATAAGCCTACAGTAACTTTTATTTTGCTCATATTTCTATGTATTGCTACTTACTCTTTATTAGGTTTATTGAAAATTATCGGGCTGGGCTTAGTATTTTTCTTCTGATATTGTGGCAAATTATGTTACACGACTGTGTTTGAAACCCCTCAGGGCAAACATACAACGTTGTGATAAATAAACGGGCGTGGATATAAATAATTAACTTCGTCATAAAAACAGTTCACAGTTAAAACATATAAATAGTGCTAATCAAGTATTTGAAATCACAAACACACACACAGGGCCAGCGTATCGACCATGATGCACAAAGACACACCATTTCACAGATGCAATGATTAACGAAACACACATCAAAGTATATTTATTACTGCCATGGAAACACAGATTTATCACATCGTAACTTGCCTAGGTAGCTTTAAAAAACACAACATCTACAAACGTGATTTATTTTGAAGTATTTTTTGGAGTAAGAATAATTTACGCTTTGTTTGGCAAAAAGCAACACGCCATGTCATGGCTCGCCACGTCTGCCAACTTCACTTGGCAACTGCCCCATCATATCTAAATATATTAAAATAAGTATTCAAACATTAAAATC
The DNA here is from genome assembly GCA_029891345.1 of Dryococelus australis. Taxonomy (NCBI): domain Eukaryota; kingdom Metazoa; phylum Arthropoda; class Insecta; order Phasmatodea; family Phasmatidae; genus Dryococelus; species Dryococelus australis. Next base: position 176,733,594 of record CM056997.1, on the reverse strand, counting down.
TCTTTTCAGTTGTCAATTATAAATTCAAAAATCATTTTTCTGTAACAGATATGAAATATGCTACAATTAAAAACATGTATAATTTTTTTGCACACTAGCGAAGTGAAACCTCCTGAGTGTGAAAGAGACAAAGAAAGAAAGTGAGCGACAAGCTTCACCCAGCTGATAGTTGGTTTCAGTTGCTTCCTCGCTCGATAAAACAACAGCGTACCATTACGGCCTACTCACAATATTTTCCGCTGTTATTTTAAACTGTAAAAATGAGATCTTGCCATCGGGGCTACCTAGATACTGTATTCACCTGAATATAAGACTGCCGCAAATATAAGATGACCCCCTACATTTGCCCTTTGCTGATGGGAAATATTCAATTCTGCCACAAATAGTGACAGGCCATGTATATTTGCTTTTGCAAAAGTCTCTTGTTCTTAAGGCCATGTGTCCAATATCAACCTTTTTCCATTTTGCACTGTTAAAACTTCCAGCAATAGAAGTCTGAATTCTTTCGGTGACAAACTTTTGTTTATTCAAAACATGTTTTTCACTTTTGACATGTTTTAAAACAATAGCTCATCACTCATATGGAACTTTACAGTTACAGCATACCTGGCAACTTTTCAAATCCTCAATCAGTAAAACATTTCGAAAACGTCAATTTTAACGTAAACAAGAGTCAGCATTTTTTCAAAAAAACCTACAGTACTTTAAAGAAAATTGACTAAGCACATGTTGACAACCACTATATCCTAATTTTTGGTATAAGAATCGAGTGAAAGGTTTTGCAGTTGGAATCGAGAATTGGAGTCGAGAAATATTGATATTTTGACATCCCTAATTTGTTAGGTTTTGAATAAATTATTGTGTTTACCGATGGTAATGGCGGGTCCTTATTTTCCACTTTTTAAATATTTAATGCTGTTAAAAAATTCACCTTTCTGAAGAAATACATTTCCAATAGACCACTCCCAGTTTAGCAGTAATTCATTGAAGTCCAAATCGATACAAAACCGACACAAAATATAACTCTTCTGTGTCAGTGATATCAACTGTCCAGGACCTATTGTCTTTATCTGCATTCTTTGAAAAAGACAAAATATTACGGTATACCATCCTAGGGTAATAACCAGGATGAAAATGTCTCCGCAACGTTGTGACGTGTCTTCTCTAATGACACAGAGCTAAGAGAATAAACTATACTCAAAAGCTAGAGAATAAACTATACTCAAAAGCTACATATATACTAACCGAAACCCATACCCAAAGAACATTGTCACAAATAAAAAGAAAAAAAAAAAAGACCCGGTCCTTGCACTTCCACTACTAAGAACTTATAATATAGTTGCGTTGCATTTGGTATGAGAATACTGCTTCTGCGGCATCGCCCCATAACTTTAGGCACGCTGCCGAGATACATGGGAGCCCGTCTCGCCAGGCCACATCCAGTTACAGCCGAGTGCCGAGATCCAACATGGCGCTTATCAACTTCTGCTGAATACAACATCCAGCCAAGCTAATTGCAACACATACCAGCAACAAACTTTGACAATACACAACTTCAGACATGTTGGTCAAAGTACGTTCATGATCCACCAACCTAAAATTACTTTTTGGACATGTTAAAGGGATCATAGTGGGAGGGAGGAATAACATCTATACTACACACTTTTTCATGGCTTTCACATATAAACTAATAATTGAAAAACAGTAACACACCTAATTGCAACAGAAACATCAGCCCTCAATGTTAGACATTTCCCTAAGGTAGCTCACTATCTATCACTATTAATTTTATAGATTTATTTTGAAGGGTTCATTGTTGTGTAATACCAGGGTGTAAAAGTGTCTGCGTTGCGTATGACACACTGCCATTTTAATATCATTAATGTATCCCCCCCCCCCCCCAAACTCCCTTACATATTAAAAACATACACAAAATTAAAACAAAAATAAAATCAATACAGTACATTAGCACTAAATTGTTGTGTTTACCAATGATAATGGGGGGGTCCCGAATATATTTTGAATATGTTAAAAAGATAATTTAGGGGTTGAAGTAGTACTTTTCTGATGCAATTTATTATGCCGATTACAAAATGACCTTTGTTTTCATGTAAATAAAGTAGTTTGGAAGTTGATCGCGTATTAAAGGATGGAGTACTTCCAATGTGGCAGCCATAACCTTAAAAATGCAAAGGTTTGGTAGCACTGCCAATGTTAAAGAGAAAGATCTATATGTCAAAAAATGATGGTGTTCCGCAGCAGCACTCCATAACTTTAAGAGCTTAGCCTTAATGATTTTATATAAATTGTTTTATGTGCGCATGTACTGTAGGGTTTTTTATTTTTGTTTTAATTTTGTGTATGTTTTTAATATGTATGGGGTGGTTGAGTGGGGAAATACATTAATGATATTAAAATGGCAGTGTGTCGTAAACAACGTTGGCACTTTTACACACTGGTATTACATGACAATGAACCCTTCAAAATAACTTTATAAAATTAATAGAGATTGATGTTGAGCTTTCTTAGGGAAACATCCAACATTGAGAGCTGATGTTAGTGTGGCATTTAGGTATGTTTAATGTGTTTGAATTATTAGTTTATGTGGAAGACATGAAAAAGTGTGTAATATACATGTTATTCCCCCCTCTCGCTATGATTCCTTTAACATGTCCAAAAGGTAATTTAAGGTTGGTTAGGTTGGTGGATCATGATGTTATGTTGGCCAACATGTCTGAAGTTGTGTGTTGTTGAAGTTTGTTGCTGGTATGGGTTACAATTAGCTCTGCCGGATGTTGAAATCAGCAGAAGTTGATAAGCGCTGCGCTGGGTCTTGGCACATGGCTGTGGCCTGGTGATGAGGATCTCCATGTATCTCTGCAGTGCCTACAGTTACGAGGCACTGCTGCGGAACCCGTATTCTTATGTTAAATGCATACTGGTAGGTTATAAGTTGTTAGTAGTGGGAGCGTAAGGATTCGGGTTCCAGTTAAGCACACATTTTATTTCCTTTTGATGGGAAATAATATGTGATGACAAACTACCTCCTATGTCGGCAAGAGCGCGTGCCGGGAAACTGAACTACGCACAAGACTATACAGGTGACTGGATTCTAAACTAATAAGGGACGGGGTAGCCTAGTGCTGTGAGAATAGCTTTAACTAAGTAGACTCACTAACCATTGTTGCACAGAGGGGGTCGTAGTGTCTAGTGTACTTGGACACTAGTGTTTCCTTCTGGCACTAAAAGTGCAGTGAAGGAAGGTAATAGCGAGAAATAACCTAGAGAAAACCCTGGTGACTAGCGCAGTGAGTGACTGACTGAAGACTGCGCTGGAGTCAAGCTAATACTCCTCTGTTTATACTATGCTGGGCCACTGCCTTGGCGCTGATTGGCTGGCATCTCAGAGGCGAGGGGTGGCGAAAAGCATAGCTCCTAGTGACATCACTGGCCGGATGTAGAGTGAGAAATACAGAACCCTACTAGTGGTTGTATCTAGCAGCGGGTGAAAGTGCATAGTTACCGTGGACCAGTGAATAATACAATCTACCCTATCTAGAACATCCATCCTAAATGGTAATCAGTACAATCTCATCACATGGCAGGATTAACAATAATGCTATCTTCAATGACAAATGCAAGGCTACGCGCAGGAATGAGTTAAAGTTGTCAAATCGCCATTGTTAGGAAAAGCGCCATGTGTCAATGGCATGTGTCAATTAAAAACGTAAATTGTTTAAGTTGCCCTATGATGAAAGTATTCTTTGAGTGCTGCTTTTACTATCCAATTTTGAAATTAATTTACCTATTGTTTTGTATGTTTACTGCAAGCATCAAATACCGTAGCACATAGTGTGACACCAACTTTAACACAGATTTCCAAAATACTTTTACTGCTAGTAGAAGTCTTTCAGTTCATTACTCATAATCAGAGACCTGAAAAATGAGCAAGCATGATAAAGTGAAAAATAACGCGAATTTTCACATAAAAATGAAAAATTGTGATATTTGAGAATTTCAGATGTAATTCATGAATTGTACAAAATCCTGTAGTATTTTCACGAATTATTATAGTTTTATGTCACATAGTTGCTTCTTAAGCTGCATGTTTGTGTTTTTTTTTTTTTGATATTTGAATACGAATGCATGCATAAGTTGGCCAGTAGATTCCTTGGATTTATCACCATAAACAAAAACATATTTACTTTCCATCACGTGTAATTACGACCATAGATAACATGAGTTACAAGTGATGATGCGTCACTTTGAGTGACCTTTCTACTGCAGAGCCCCTGCAAAAGTTTATTTGTTCATTAGGAAAACACACCATTGTAGTGTTCATGACCACCAACCACCATGTTATCTATGTAATTTACGCCAACTAGCTAGCTTGTTTACATTCGTTGTCTGATAAAGGAAATTAGTGTTTTCTTGTCTTAAAACCGTAACTGTATATTTCTCTGGGAGTCGCGAATTTTTGCAAGAAAATAACAATTGATAAAAAACACTGCCTATCAATGGGAATAACATTGCCAATTTTAGGTTTTACGAATAAAGTGACATTTCTCAAATTATGTCTTTATAAAGAGCATATTAAAAATTGGAGCAATTTTCATGCAGAAGCCTGCATTTTTGCAACAAGAAAATAAAAGCTATTTTTGACAAAAAAAAATAACACCTTAAAAAAAACACACACATTTTCTCTCTAAAAGTTGAAATGTCACAACTATTTGTACTTTATTTTTTACTTGAATGTAATTGTTTTTACTGAAAAATCCATCTTTTTGTACATACTTTAAATGTACATCTTAGTGTTGGTTAAAATTGTCCAAATCTAAAAAAACATCACAACTGTAAGTAGACCTACGGTAAGTTTTATGATTTTTACACTTAGTAAGTAAATTGCTATACATTAAAAATATGGCAACTTTAGTTTGGATTCTTCCACAGTAGGTATTGTAAAGGGTATCGGCCCAGCACCATCTGTAATATCATTACTCATTGCGAGAAAGACCCGTGTAGGCACATGACCGAACTCTTCTAATAATGTTTAAAATGACTTGGCCAGCAAAATGAAACTGCATTCAGATGAGGTCAATTCGAGTGTGCATCATAGCTGGGCAGAGCATCACGCGACAAACCATATAACTTACAAAGAGGGAATGTTGTGTTTCTCATAATGTTAATGTTACAACGTGCAAGTAATACAATATTAATATGAAGAGTGGAGTGGAAAGAGGTCTCGAAAGCAGGTGACAGTGAAGTGAGGTAAGTATTTAGCAGCACTAGAATACAAGGGTGGGGAAACTTACCACAGGATGTATGCGGATACAATGTGGGAAGTCAATTACCAGAACTGGAGCAGGCGTGACTGCCTGACATCTAAGTTCGGCGGCGTGGTCCCATTCCACCTCTCTCTCCTATGTAGGACGTGGTAGTGCAATTCACTGCTTGAGAGCAGAGTGAACCAGATACTGTGCCCTATGTTTTCTACCACTCCTCTTCTCGTGAGGCATAAGGTAAACAGTTCTATAGTCTACGCGATGCACTTGAGACACAGAGGTCGACAGAGTAACCCAATAGTGACTTGCCGGCACAAGCTTGATTAAGAGTACCCACTGATCCCCCACAGTTTGCGGGCTGATCAGGGACTTGGAGCAGTGGGGGTCACCAAGTCTCTTCTGGTTGTGCGTTCACACTAGGATGAACGGCAAAACTTCAGGCTACGGTCACTGCGCACTGACTTAGTGCGAATGGTGAGAAGTAACCTGAATCTGCCGTGCCTTCTGGTGTTACGGTGTTTCTCCCCACGAGCACTGACTTAGTGCTAATGTGTTACTGGAAAGAAACAGGTAGCAGTCTTCTGACGTGCAGATACCTGAAAGGGTTCCTGTCGGCAGTACACAGCGTATTCTGTCTCCGACTGTTAATACAAACAAATACCCTGGAAATGAAAAACAGAACGGTAGAGAACAATGAGTGTTTATTGACAGTTAAATAAATGTGTGACCCGTGCTGCCTCCTACCAAGCCATGGAGAGCTGAAGGTAACTGCAGTTCCAAGTGTAGGCGACCTGGTTCTAAGTGAAAAAGCTGGTTCTAGACAAATACAAATTAGTTAAAGTAAACTGCTAAGTAAAAGGTGTCTCGAGGAGACAAAGTGAAATTGAATTTGTATGTTCGTGTTCATTGGTCGTCGATACGTAGTAAGTAGCTGCTGGGGCGTACTTTAAGTTTCCACAATCCCCGGAGGTTGCAACACTGAGGTAGCGCTGGATGTCATGAGAGAGCGTCCGGACTTATATAGTGAAAGCTTGTAGGCTGCCAGCACGGGGAGGCGTGACATCCTTCTGCCCTGGCTGGCGTGGGAATACTCTGGTTAGCGTTTCTGCTTCATGCCTTGTCGGTAGTGCTTGGCCTTGCCCGAGGTAGGGGCGGCGGCGGCATGCCTGCTAGGTTGAGTATCCTCAAGGCATAGAGAATTCGCTCATAAGTCCCTAGTGCCTGTAGGGTAGGCAAACATATTGCTCACGTCTGTAGTGGTGGAAGTAGGTGCCTTGGCGATGAGTTGTAATTGTAGTAGATTAGTTGTATAAGCGGCACACGTCATTACCGACTAGAATTTTACATATTTATATATTTAAAATCACGTATCCATCTGACTACATAACATATCTTTCGCATTAAAACTCTAAATAATTCTTGTAAGGCTGAAAAATGACCAATTTGGATACTAAAACAGCCTTTAATATTTTATGATGAGACAACATGAAAATTTAACATGACATTCATTCAAATGCATTTGTACTTTGCTCAACATGTGTTCTTTAAAAACTAGTAAGATTTCTCTCTATTTTCTCTTTATTGTAACTTTTTTTAAAGTATTTCCTATACTTAAAAATATCGTAATGAAAATGTAACTTTCTTCCAAAGCATGCACAAAACTTAGGAAATACAGAATTTTTCCTTTTAAATGCAAATACATAACATTGGTTACTGAAAAATGCCAAGGCAGAGGCAAAAACTTTTAACTAACAGCCTTTCTCACTAGAATTTTAAAGTGCTAAATCATCCCAAACCATGCCGAGGCCTACCCCATAACATTTCTAATGCCTATACAGACACGCACACATGTTAAGATTTTACTTAATATTTATCATGTCGGGATCCCAGCAGCCGAATCTCTGAAAACCAGTCGTCTGCGGGGTTAATTTATAGTACATTTTGGACTGGGGAAACACCCCATTACATTAGGGACAAACAGTCATATTTTTAATTCAACCAATGGGGAGCAGTGGCAACTTCCAGAAGGAGTTATTTCCCCAGAAATAAAGTCCTCGTGGTACCATCTATAATGCACATTGCACGCTGGTACACACCCCTACCACTACACTAACGCCCAAGGTGGCAAATCAATGAACCATGTTTTCCAGGCCTTACAGCATGACGGTATGCTGCGGCTCGGGCTCCGATGAACGCATGAAAATGTGTAATTTTCTTTGTGTACATCACAGTTCCAGTCAAGGTAAACGGTCTGTTTTTATAACGTAGCACAGTAGTACACAAGTCTTTCGCATATTTCCAATTAGGTAATTTTCCCAGTACATGAGATTCACTGTCTCAATTTGAAGAGAATATGTGTACATTAAACAAACAAAAGCCAACATCACTGCACATGAACAATAACAATTTGTGCACTGCAACTAAATGCTTCGCTTACCTCAGTAGCTTTGGCAAAGAAAATCAAAAGCTAAAAGGATAAATACTGGTACATTATTTCTCCAAATTTACTTTTATGGGCAAAACACAAATAAATACAATCATTTTATTTGGTATGTTCTTATAACCTACACATTACGTAAATGAAGCAATATAAATATATTACTGATTAAAAATATCGCATCTGACCAACATTTTTTACATCTACGTTTAGAAGAGTACTGTAATCCTTTTTATGGTTATATTTTTTACCAGTAGTATTCTATTCAGTGTGAAAATCATGCTGATGATACATGCCACGGCTTATATTTTTTATACATTCATTTCAATTGTCTCTTACATGGAATCACACGTACTGTGTGCATTGGACTGATAAGTATAATTTTTTCCCCCGCTGAATCAGCATATTTTATTCATTAAAATAACATATTTACATCAATTAAAGCACTATGTTTAATATTTAGCTGAAGGAAAATTAACTGTATATGTACTTCATAGTTTGAAATATTATATTATAAATTATTAAAATCACCAAAATCTTAAATTAAATTTTAGGAAATGTAACAAACAATGTCAAAATTATAATAAAGTCATGGAAAAATTGTTTGTACTTATGGAATTAAGTGAAATTTTCAGTTATAACTTTTTGAGCTATTTCTAATGTGTGTGTAAAACATTTTATACTATTCTTGGGCAAACAGTTTCATAAATTCCTTTAAGTAATTTGTGATTGTGCTCGACCTTACATCTATTAACATTCTGACATTTTATATACACATTTTTTCCCTTAAACTTTTGTAGTGTAACTATATTTTAGACATTTCTGGTTACAATTTTTTTTTAGATTTCTTCCATATATTTCTATTATTATCTCTTTACAAATAGTTTGGGTGTATGCAAATTGTAATAGACCAGCAGAGCGCAGTGACAAATCAGGCAGCGGGTGTTTTAATAACACGAACCGTGTTTAAACAACATGGAACATACATTAGGGCGAGCGAGGTCTTACCTCACGAGATGTCGCCAAGTGAAGATGGAACGATCATTGGTGTTACGACCTCCACAATCACGATAGAGAATCAGCGTTTGGCAACATTATTAAGGTGACAACATTCCAAATAGACTTTAGATATATCCGTGGCTATAGTTAACTAAATGCTAACTTGATTGCTTCTAAATAATAAATCATTAATTCATGTTAAGCTCTCCCGAGAGTATTAAATTAATGTAATGTAAAATGTAATGAAATCATAATGTTTGGACTTGTGACTTTGTAAATATGGATTGGCTAGAATTTTTGATCAGCAGTAATTAAACAGTAGAAATTTATGTACTGACCCCTTAATACTTGTGTAGGACTCATTTTAAATTTACAGCACGCCTGCTTTCGTGCACATTCTTCATTTGTCAATTCTGTCTCAAGAAGAGCAGTTTCGTGTTGGGTATCATGGTGGCAAGTTGAGTCGTATGCAGCTGCCGCCAGTCGGTTGTTTTGTAGCTGAAATTCGTTATACAATCCACTAGTGGCAATTTAATATTAGTAGTGTTAAATTTCCCATAGCACATAAGGTAAACGTTGTACACTGCATTTTGGCGTGTATAGGCCGCACATGACTACAAAAAGTGGGGTGCGGCTTATATCGAGATATTGTCATAAAAAATTTTTTACCCCCAAAACATGTTTAGAAATTTGTCAACATACAGGATCTTTTGATGTTTTAATGTAAAGGAAAGAAGGGAAGGGAAGAAGAAGAGGAATAAAAAAATATATATATATAATTAATAATAATAATTCCATTTGAGCAATTATTATTTCACTCATGTACATAAACAAAATAATCTTCATCCTGTACGTGTACAATGTAAACATGTCGGAACTCGGCCATAGATGCTGTACATGAGAAAATAATTTATCTGCTGTAAAAGAGAAAGATATCTTATGTTTATGTAGTTCGTATGCCTGCTCTGGCAGTACAAGTACACATTGATAAGATGCCATTTTGTACATTATGTTGCAGTGGTTTTGCTTTCTCAAGTCATATTCCCATCTGTGGAATAGTAATTACGCAATGTAAACTTTGCAACATAATACAAATTTTCTGTCACAAATGTTTTGTAGGGGAGAAATTAAGTTGGAATTTATTATGTTTATACGGAATCATAATGTAACAATATTTACAGGAATACAAAAATTCAGTGCGGCCTATACTTAAGTGGAAGAAGGGTGAGAGAGAGGAAGTGGGAGGAAGAGGGATTGGTGGGGGGAAAGATGGAGAAGGGGGCAGAGGGAGATAGGTATGTGGAAAGGGAGGGGGAGAAAAAGGAAAAGAGGAGTGAAAGGGGAGAAAGCGGTAGAGGGGTGTGGAGAAAGGAGGGGAGGGACAGGAGAGAGAGGTCTTTAGCCCTTCGAGAGGTGCGGTGAAGAGTTCAGCAGGTCTTCGGCACCACTAGGGTGTGATGAGAGACCAAGGTAGGAGGTAGATGTCCATTGCTTACAGACTGATCACGAGCAGCCCGCTATTTACACTCCTCTGGTGGCTTGCCACTTCTTCATCTGACATAGGGGTTTTTGTGGAGAGGGGGGTAGTAGCAGGTGCGAAAAGAGTGCCATAGATACTCGGTGAGCATGACGTCAGTGGTCGGCACAGGATCCAGGTTCATGCCTCGACGCTTGTACTAGCAGTAGCATCTGGTGGTACGCTGGTGTACTCTGTGAATCTCATCACATGATTTTGGTGGCTCGGCCGGTAAATAATTGTTTCAGGCGTGGAGCGTCCATCCTCTGCCTTAGTAGGTACAACAATTTTGGACATCTCGCTGGTGGTGGCAGCAAATCAAACTCCGTTGCAAGTGGCCCACATTAGTTTGTATTGATAAGTAGAAGGCGACCAATAATTGAAAAAGACGTCATGTGTCACAGTATTACTGAAAATAATGCATTAAAAAATTTCACTTAAACTTATTTAAATAAAGAAAAAATATAACATCCCAAAATACAGTTGACTCTCGATCTATCGTTATTCAGGGAACTAGCAAAAAATGTCCGTATGTGTGGGATTTCAGTAGATGAGGTTTCTGACATGTACATCAATAAAATATAACTTCTAACCTTATAAAACTTTATGTTGAGTATAGTAAGGGCTGTACATTATCTGTGAATAAAGTTTAGCTAATAAAGTGAAGTGAAGAGATTTGGACTGCTCTTAACATTGCAGTCTTGAGAACCAATGAAGGTAGGCATGGAGCAGCGCCAGAATGAATGGGTGGGGGGAAGAGTTAATTTCTTGTGGAGAAAGCTAATTTTGTGAGATATCGCACATGTATTGCGTGTTATTTCACGTTTTAACTTGCATTTCGGTGTTATTTTATCGTGATTTACCACAAAATCCTGCTGCTAGTCATACTTTCAGTGACATACTTCTATGACATTTGTGGTAACTACTGTACATGACTAACAATTTGAGTGCGACAGCAGTGCTGGAAAACTACACAAATTGTGTCAACAGAAATAAAAGTTAATAAATCATACATAAACATCCATGCACACACTAATGGCAAATAAACACGGAAACACTTGTATAAAAGTCCTTTTAGGGTTTGCTAGGCTTGAAGTAATCAAATAATTTTGATGAGAATTTATATTTTAAAAACTTTCACATCTTTAAAATGTTTTAAAAACCAATTTATTTAAAGGTAACTGGTACTTCCTATAAATAATAAAACTGAAGGAAAAAAAAAAAGTCATACAGCGAGCACTAATCAACAAGCACATTTATGCTGACAAAAGAAATACAGTTGGAAATTTAAGTACGAATGTCTACGTAACGAAATAAACTCCTATCTACAGTAAAGGTTTTCAAAAACCGTCAAAAAAAAGTCCCAAACATTCATGAAAAGAATACAATATCCGTGTTGAAATTAAACACATTGCAATGAAAACCTAATAAAATACATTCACTGACCCATGGCAATAATATGTAGGTATTTCTCAATAAGTAAACTTAAACCATCTGGCAATACACACAAAATTGTTTTTATAAAAATCAGTTTAAAACTACGGTGGGTGTTATTTGAGTTGAGCATGCACCTAGCAAATTAGATTTTACGTGACACACAATGCCACGAAGGGCCTATTTGTTCACCACTCTTCCCTCCTCACCGCTACCCCGTCCCACCCCTGAGCACCTAGCTACCCACCTGCACATAGAAATAGCAATAGCCAATAACAGTGTAGGTTACAGATCTTCCCTTTCCCTTTCATGAGCACCTTTAATTTTGTGACCACACCATGTTCCTCAGTCTTTTGTGTGTTGTGTTTAGATTTGGGATATATTTTTCAATAATGTTGTAGTAACTTTGATTTTTGGCTTTTCTTTTTGGATTTTGATTACATTGCAATAGAAATTGACTGTATTGCCTGTTGATGACCTGCATACTTTATTTTTGATTGGAATACAATTTTATTTACGGTTTTAGATTTAGGTTTTGTAATTTTTATTGACAACTTGTGTACATTTTTGGTTTCTTTGCATACAACACATCACATCCACAATAACGGTGCACCAGCACTGTCTGTTTCTGCTGCGACCCTCCTCACTCCTCTGTCACACGTGCCCTTGAAAAGTAGGTCACGTCTTTAGACCAGCTGTGTGCATGTATGTTGGCTGACTTTACATGTGCCGTTACAGGCTGTCAGTGTGTTGGATAAATGAAGGCAGGATTCTGGTGCAGTGTACAAACAATTGTTTGTTCACGTATTTATTTAAATTTTAGATAGCAAGTTGGCCTTCACACTGGCTAAAAATGTACGCTGGCAAAAAATATAACCACTGTAACACATGCCTCAATGTTTACGATTTTGTGGTGGTAAGAGGAGGTTCATGGCCTTGTGGAATGTACATTTCTATTTTGAAGACTTCTGCTTAGTGAAATGAATTTGTATTTTGCTAATAAATCAATTATTTTTCTTCAAAAAATGTCATTGAGAAGGGATTTCGCGCTCGCTAGAATTTAAGTGGCACACAATGTTTTAACTTTTTTTCTCACTAACATGAGGTTGTTTATGGTCTTGTGATAGTATTTTTATCAAGAAAACTCCTTTGTAATGAAATTAATTAAAATTTTGTTAATAAATTGTATAATTTTTGTACAAAACAGCTATCGAGAATGTATTTTGCACTCGTTAAAACGTAAGGCATATAATGTTTAAACTTTATTCTCATTGACTACAGATCATTTATGGTCTTATGGGGTACCATTCCACTTGCGGAACACCTGCCTAGTGAATTACATTAGTATTTAATTTAAATAAAAATGTTATTTTGCACTACTGATAACAAAACGCAGTTCTGTGATAAATCACATTTTCATAACAACTTGTTGGTGCTGGGATGTTAAATTAGGTGCATTTGAATTTAAAAAAAGCAAAACTAAGTAAATATTTTCAGGAACCATGACATTTTGTTAAATTGGGGTTTTACTATATAAAAAAATTACACGTGTGTATATGAGACAGACAATTATAAAACTTTTTGAAAACACAACTTCCATAGTTCAATTATGCAACTTGACCCAAAATTGGAAAAAAAATTACAATTACCCAACCTACCCCAACTAAAAAATGTACTACCCAAAAAAGTGACAAACAATATTAACCATTATACTCATTACTAGGATGATGTCCCGCTTTCTATTTACTTGAAAAAAAGGTATCGCATGATTACTTTGACATTTTCACACTAATTTCTTTTATTAATTACAATTTAAATTAAGTCACTATGGTAGATTCAAATGTTAAGTGCTATAAAGCTGGCTGCTGCCAAAGAACAAAATGTCATGTTGTGGTAACATGGGTGGTATAGAGTTGTTTATGAAACAAACTAATATTACTAAAAAAATTTGCAACTGACAGTATTATAAATAATGTGAAGTTGTGTATTTTAAAATTTTTTTTTATAAAAATTGTATGGCTAGCATGGTAAGTCCTTTAAAATAGCCCCCATGGTCTGTAATTTCTCATTCCCTCGCTCCATTACACACATGTCCCATGGGGCTGCTTTTAAATGACTCACCCTATACAAGTTTTGTACTAGTCAAACTATTTTAATTAACAATAACAGTAACACTTCCCCATAATCTTCCAAAATTCTCATCAGTACTAGTTCATATGTCTGCATTTTAACATGCAAAAATTATCTACTTTAAGCAATTTGTCTCTAAATGGTCTGTGAATTGAATAAGCTAGTCTCCAATTACTAGTTTGGTCATTTCCTGCGACTACATATGTAAATATTCTCCTAGCAAGACTGTATTCACGCCCCCTATGATTATACATACTGTATAAAGCTTGGCAACATTTTATATAATGCATCACAGCTAAAGATTTGTATATTGTGGTTTTCATGTGACAAATGAGAAATTAAATAAACGTGAAAGAAAAAGTGATGAATGCATGAAAGCACGATGGTGAAGGGAAGGGGACAGTTGCACTACAGCATGAAACTGTGCCACTCGTGGTCCGATTTCCGCTTTGACACGGATAGGGCCTTCTTGATGGTGGTCCAGTCCTCAAGGATAGCTTCATCACTGAGCATGTAAACAATGTAGGGACCGGTGACAGTGATGGGCTTCCTACGGCTGCCATCAGCCTGCTTGCCACGCTTCTGAGGCTTGCGTTCCACCAGCCAGAGGTCTGTGTCCAGGTCTACGCTGTTGCGGTCCTCTTCCAAGCGGCGGATCTTTTCCTGCAGATCTGTGTGGATGCTGTCCCACAGTAGCGCCTTGTCACTCTGCAACAGACACGTCAACTTCATCAATTAGCCCCAGGGATGTCCCCCACTCTGCTCCTCCAGTCTTGCCACCTCACCTCAAAGTTTTGGAAGGCGGCCTGCTCCTCTGCCTCATACATGTTGCGCAGGTTGTCGAGCTTGAGGCCACGCAGGCAGCCTGCCACTTCCTTCTGCTCCTCCATAGACTGCTCTAACTGGTGCAGTGGTTGCAAGTACTCCTGGGCGCCTCCACCACGTACTTCCTCCAACTTACAGTCCACCTGCTGCACACGCTCCCTGTACAACCTGCCACACGCAGTCTTGACAGTCCCACCTCGCTCACCACTGTCCTTTCTACACAAGCAGTATCTGGCAGCCTTGCTGCTTGCAACAAGTTCTGTGATTTTTCAACACACTTTGTTTGTATTCTGTCCGTCAATGTAATGTAAACACGTGTTTCTCATATTAAAAAAAATTAAGTTAAGGAAGATGACTCACATTTGGAAATATGGATAGCGCGGATCTTGTACCATAGCACATTATGAATATTTTTGAATGTGCTCACATAGCTATACTCTGTTTCATATAACTTCTATAAATTTTGACAGTTCTCGAAAAGTGCAGCTGCCATGTATCCCTCCGCCACAAATGTTCTGTCGGTGAAGAAAACTATCTTTATAAACAAACTACGAATCCAATAGCAAGCATTGAAAAACTGACAACATCTGTCCAGTATTTAAGCTACTATAGCTGGTTGCCATTCCCAACTGTTTTATTTTTGTTATGATCACATAATATACTACTTAAGGGTCTGTTTTATTTTATTGCTGGGGTGGGGAACTATAGTGTAATCATCTTTCATGAGACGTGATTTTTTTGTGGCTCTTCTTATGAGAGTGGCGATTAGAACTGGCATTGTTTTGATGATGCAGTGGAAAATTTTATTCGTTCAAAAATAGTATTCAATTTACTATAGGCCTAATACAAAAGTTTTAACTTTATCGAAAAAAACTAAATGCGATAAATGTGTCTACCAATGCGAGAAATGCTCAACAGATAAATTTCATTACATTTTTTATATAAAGAACTAAACTAAAAGGGTGCTTATTTAGGCCATGTACATCTGAAAACTTCCCACAAGAACACAACACATACACCATTGTTAATACAGATGTGCGAAACGCACATTGTAAACATGTTCAGCAAATTTAACTTCTACGTAAAATTCATAAGAGTTTCAATCAAAGTCCAAATACATTAAAAATATTCTAACAATTTAAGAAAACATTATTTACAAAACACACAAACTTACTGTTCACTTTGTAATTCCTAAACATGTGCTGAACTTTGGATGGTTAATTCACTAAAATCACTTGTCAGCTA
Organism: Dryococelus australis; assembly: GCA_029891345.1. NCBI lineage: Eukaryota > Metazoa > Arthropoda > Insecta > Phasmatodea > Phasmatidae > Dryococelus > Dryococelus australis. The sequence continues at coordinate 176,717,726 of CM056997.1, read as the reverse complement.
CTGATACGAAATAATTTATTTTCTGCCTTATGCAATTAACAAAACAATTAACTTTTCTTGAAATCAACAAATTCAAACTTAACAATGTAAATAATGCTCACAGAAAATGGCGGACCACAGCACACAACAAACTTATTTTACAAAGAGGAAGACATATGTTGATAATTCATTTCACTAAGGGACTGTTGTAAAAAGGCACATATGACAAACTACTCTTACTGAAATACACAAATAATTTACTGCATAAATATTCCGACATCACCAGCAAGGAGTTCCTGCTTGTAGATAAATTATGACTGAAGAGAGCAGTGAGCACAATGGCAAGGCAACGGCGACCAAAGACAACAGACTCAACGGAGATTGGTGGAGACGTTTCACATAACAGTGATGTTCGCATGCTCTACCAATATATTTCTAAACATATTTAAAGCCCTTGCTCTATAACTCAGAAAAATTGTGTATTAGTCTATGAGCGTAATTTTAAACATAAATGTTGTAATTATCTTTATTTTCCATAATATAATTTTTGAATCCGAGTACTATTTTACTTTACAATCATCGCAAAGAGCGCCAACATAATAACACGCATCCAGCTACAACCATCAACTGACACAGTACTTTGCAAATGGGGGTATTTACTGTTTACATGCTGTGTAGGTTGGTTACAGCATCTATCAAATTTTATTGAAGTTATATGAAACAGAGTATACAGTCCATTCATGGTTACTTCAACTTTTCTGAAGACCTGCTAAGTTCTACTTCCCGGATATTCCTCCGCTCATGTAAACAAGTCTAGAAAATTACACCAAATGGACAATGCACCACATCTGTGCACACCCAGTCTAATATTAAACTGGAATCCCGGAACACCGCTGCCCGTTATACTGCGGATTAGGTCATACCGCGGGGCAATTTATGTCTCTCCGGCTTGAATAAATAATTAAGTGGAAAGCATGCGATCAGGTAGGTGTGTGGCCATGGGTCGGGGACGTTGTGGGTGGATGGGGGGGGGGGGGGAGGAGGAGGAAAGCGCTCTCCCTTATTTCAGCGCCGAGATCTATTTTACTGATTCATTACAGCCAATTTTGTATGCTTTTCCGTATTCAGTTTCCTTGGTGTGGTGCAATGTCTTTGACAAAAGAATTCCTAGTGGTCCTTTTTTCGTGTGACCCTATTATACCTGCTCTGCTGTTTGGTTCTAAACAGGCCAAAAAAATTTTACTGTAGCAACCTTTCCATCTTATCTGGGAGTTGGATCAGTGTGGGGGATGGCACAGCGACATTCCAAGCCGTATATCAGACTTGCAAGTGTATGCGTTGTATAGTGTAACACATTTAAGCAATTACAATTATTCGGTGCCACAATGTTTAGCTAAGTAAGTTAAAATACCCTGGAATACTGTCGTAAAAGGGGTGCCGACTTCTGTGGCACATTCGGTATAAAACTGGCCTGCAATGCGAGAGGCTCTGGGTTCAGATTCTGGGTAAAGTAGGGACTATGTCATTTCCAGGCCTATAATTAATCTCCTACAGGATACAGCACTACGCAATCATTACAGTTATAATGTAGACACTTTTATTATAAAGTGTATATAGCGGCTATTCGGTATGTCTCCCATTTTCGGGGGAAAAAAATTCTGAAATCTAAGGTGGGCCTCAAAATTCGTGCTTCTATGTCATTTACAGACGTGTAATTAAGGTCCTACGGGGGTATAGCTATACGTAATCATATTTATGGTGTAGACACTTTGATTATAATGCGTATATAGCAGCTATTCGGTATGTCTTCCCTTTTTCTAAAAAAAAAAAGATCAGAAATTTGAGACAGCCTCGAAATTTGTGTTTCTAAGTAATTTACAGGACTACAATTAATTGCATACGGGACAAGGCTCTATGTAATCATTGTAACTATGATTTAGACACTTTGATTATAATGCGTGTACATTGGCTATTTGGTATGTCTTCCCGTTTACACAAATAATTCAGAACTTAGAGGCGCACAGTGTTATTGTCCGGAAGACATGCATGTTAGGACATGTGTCGCGGACTGCGGACGAGCTATTGTGGACAAGACTTAACGCAGAAAAGCGACCTTTCTTTGCGTACCACAAATAATTTGCTTTTGTTTGTTTTAGTTTTGCTTCGTAAAATGCAAATCAGACGAGCAAGCGACATGTTTCATAACACATGCGGCACTTATGGATCCCATCTACAGTGCAAGTGTGCATTCGACCTTTGTTTAGTTTTATTTGGACGTGAGCTTCATTTCTTATTCTTACTTTCGCCCAACTAGACCCCCAGGGGACAGGAGAGGGGGGGGGAATCCCCCTCATCCAACCCAAGAGACAAACCACTCACAGCTAACACACGCCCCTGGTGGAATAAGTACATCCTTTGCCTGGAAAATGCAATATTTTTTTTTTTTAGTTACTCTTGCTTGAATGCATGTGACCCTCTTCATCACACAACGTTTCTGTTGTTTTGTGTCCCTCCCTTGGCTGCTGTCAAGTCCAGTGATGCAGATTAAAAAATATATAATTCAGATAGGAACGGGTTAACCATATTCACGAGTTATGGCTGTAAATAACAACACTTGCGTTGTGTTTGACAGACAGGTGTCACGCCCCATTAGAACACTGGCTCTTTTTTGCTACTGTACTAGGGCCACTCCTGGAATAGCGTGGAAAGTTATAACATGGGTCTGATTTATGTCCCCCAACAGCCGCATTATATCTGGCTTTTACTGTATTTTGCATAAGAACTATTTCTTACTAGATATTACCAACACACCTATTTTATACCTGTTTTCACTTTATATTCATGTTAATAACACTGTATTTTGATGTGTATAGGCCGTATGCATGTATAGGCCTCACCAGAAGTTTTTGATGAAAAATTTGGGATAATTATAGTTTCAAGTAAAGGCCGCACTGAATTTTTGTATTCCTGTAAATATTGTTAAGTCACGATTCCGTACAAACATAGTAAATTCTGATTTTAATTGCTCCCCTACAAAACATTTGTGACAGTAAACTTGTATTATGTTGCAATGTTTACAAATATACGTCATGAAATTACTATTCCACAGAAGGTAACACGACTTGAGAAAGCAAAACCACAGCAACATGTTACACAAATGACGTCCATCAATGTACACTTGTGACGCAGCAGCGGTGGGCGTGCGAACTACGTGAGATAGCTTTTTCTCTTTTACAGTAGCAAAATAATTTTTTCATGTATGTCTTGGATATTGTGATTGGTAAAGTACAGTGAATAACTTAGGATTTCCTTTTTCTAACTTTCCACGCATATTTATTAGAAATATATTTATACATAATGTATTCGTGATTTCCATGAAAAAAATATTCAAGTAAAAAACTTGTGAGTGTTGACAACGTTGAATCGCGAATCAATATCTGGAAAATATGACACCGCTGTTGTTACCAACATGGCTGCCACAGTAAACATTGCAATTGTTCCCTCCTCAACAACTAATAAAATTCTACAGTACATAGGCCTATTTCATTTACATGTGTACTGTATTTCCACATTTATGAAGTTTTTATTTTTTTATTTTGTGCTATCTAAATACATGATGCTAGTCTGAGACGTCTATTGTTATTATTTATTATTTTTTGTTACAAAGTATGAGTCGTGACAAAATCAATAACAGGTTATTTAAAAATTTGTAAAGTACATAAGTAGGACTACATGCATGGCAGTGAAACGCAAGCGAAAACCATGCATTGAAAATTTATTTTATTTGTGTTATCTATTAGTATTACTACAAATAAATAAAAATAAATACATATACAGACTTGCCCTGAGTATAGTTGATGCTTGTACCTTTTTGTTAATACTTCATTTTGGCGATGCTACCGAAATTTTTGATTGATCAATGCAGTAAAATTCAATTTTGAGTTCGGCAAAAACATACTTTTTTTTAGCATTATTTTAATAGGAATCTTGTCGGGACCACAGAGAATGCTGTGTGCACAGACTTTCGGTCAAGTTCAATGGTTTGAGTTTTCACTGTATATGGTTATAAATAATCACACTTAATACAGATTTTTGAGGATATAAATTTTTTTTATGGCAATATCTCACAAATCGGGCCCACTCCACTTTTTGTAGCCATTTGTTTTGTAAAAATGTCCGACCAATACATACCAAAATACGATAAATTAAATATTATTATTCACATATAGAATATAAGTAAACATTCATTTTAACTAAAAATAAAGTAGTACTTTTATTTTAACACAATGTGGTGGGCTCGAGGAGGCTGCACACAAGTTAAGGTACTACAAGGTATAGATTCCTATTCGAGCCTACTGTTTATTCAACTGTCACCAGGCTATAAATGACCTGAGTGCATACCACCACCCCCACCCCCAGGCGACAGCAATAGCTTGTACTGTAACGACGTCAGTGCTGGAGTGGCACAAAGCAAAAGGATACAAGAGTCCAGGGTCTGGAGGAGCTCCAGGCACTCTGCACTTCTATTATTGGTGAGCATAACTCCGGCTAGGCAGTAGGGTGTCGTCCCCAATCTCAAGGCCCCGTTATTAGGGACTAATTAATGTGTAGCAAGGTTAGGGTATTTTGCAAATAGTATCCTTTGTCATTCTCGTAATTAACTCACTGTACCAAAGTAAAGGAATTGTATTTCATGTCATATTGTATTAATGTATTGTTGTGTTCAATCATAGAGTTATTGTAATAAATGTGTTTTGTAGTAATTCCTCTCTTATTGAATAGCCATCTGTAGTAAGCTACCCCCACGTAGACCCTATCCTAACACGAGGTATTGGGTGTAGGAGTCAGGAAGGGAGTCCCTATACTGGTGGAACACATAACGATCCACCTCGAGCTTAAGCGAGTAACTTCATTGTACTTAGAACTTTTAATTGCGCTTTGCGCAAATTCCCGTACGCAGCCAGCAGACACGTGGTTGTGCCTTTAGCCAGCCATGATGCACGTAGGTGTAATAAATCATTACCGACTAACGTATTCCCATCTTGAAATAGCAATTTTATGCACTTTCAAATCAATAGTCAGTTCATGTTCTCACGCCATTTTACACTAAACCCAGTTTCTCAAACATGTGTAAAACGCAGCATATTGGCGCAAGCACGGAACAGCTGCTAGTTTCCCTGCGGTCAAGGCAAGTGCGCAGCAGGCATCATTGAGATAGGTCAGTACGAGCCACGTGCATGAGTCAGTGAAATGCGCAGTAGTCATTGCCACAGCACAGCCACGTTTATTGCCTTCTCACTATCCCCAGCTACAGATTCTGCTTTACACTTAATACTTTAATGCATGTTGCTTACTTGTCATTGCAGCCATTAAGAAAATATTGCCCCAAGAAATTTAAAACAACTCCGCACCTTTCTCGGTATGACATCTTACTTAAGACGCTATTATCAGAAATTATGCCACAATTGCACAACCCCTTATCAAACTGACCAAAAATAACGTACCATTTAAGTGGGCTGAAGAACATGACAAAGCTTTTATTAATTTGAAAACAGCAATATCTCAAGCCCCAGTACTACAAAAATTTCATGAGGGCAGAGAAATAATTTTAGCTTGTGACACCAGTAAAGAAGGGGCCTGCCTGCCTGCAGCAGGCAGGCCCCTTCTACAACTAGATCTACAAACAAAACAACGACATATCATTGCCTTAACTTCTAAAAAATTTCACCCCAGGAGGCATACTGAAATACCACAGAATGAGAACTTGGCGCAATCAGATATTTATGCAACCATTTTCGGCAATATTTATACTGTAGGCACTTTACAATAGAAGCAGATCAAGCGAGCTTGCGTTACCTATGCTCTATGGCAGACCACAACATCAGAATACTAAAGATGGCTATAGCGCTCAGCGAGTATGACTGACGCTCAAATCGTAAAAGGTAAACTAAATACTCTTCCCGATGGCTTAAGCCGTATTGCCACCACCCCTCCAGTTCCCACAGCACGTCACAGTCAACAACAATGCTTATAAAATTAAAGAAACTATGTTAACTTGTACTTCCCTTTTCAAAGTGTTTGCAGAAGCAATTTTTCAGGATATTAACAAAGCAAATGAAATCAGAAATGCTGTGTCCAAATATATCAAAAGACATTGGGAGGAGGTTAAGCACAATTTCATTGTGTACAACAACCCAAAGGAAAGAGAAAGAATTGCCACAGCAATAGCGAAAGAGGAGATTTTCCCCATGGCTGCAATCTATAAAATAATCACAACACTATACAAAGTAAACATTCAAATAATCAAACAAAATAAAACACCCCCACTTCAAACAACCTGCACTGAGCCCCCACTAAAATGTACAATAATGATTCTTCTTCATTCAGATAAATTACACTGTTTGTCTGTTTACATGCATGCACAGGAATATATCTAAATTGATAATGATTCCATTTTTTTTATGCCCTATTACAGTCAGCACGTCACCATTCATAGGCGAGTATGACCATGACCCACACATAAAGAAACTCAAACAAGCCTTACTTAACCCAGATCAAGCCCACACCAATTACCGCAGATTGAGCCGCAGATATGAAATTATCGCCAACAGAGAAATATTTTTGAAAATCAATACCCCTCAAGGCCCATTTAAATTAACTCTTATTCCCCAAATCTATGTCAACAACATGACACAAGCACATCACGATGCAATTTTCTGCAAGGGTACTTTGGCACACTTAAAACATTAGAAATAATTTACTGGGACAACATGAACGCAGATGTCAAAAAGTACCTTAAGTCTTGCCCAATGTGTCAGAAAACAAAGGCCATTAACACTAAGACGATGGGCCAAATGACCTCGATACCACCCCAACCAATTCTAAAAACATAGGCTTTGGATGCCAAAGATCCCCTCCCCACCACTACCCGCAAGAATAAATAAATCTTAGTAATGACTGAGTATGCCACCCGTTACGTTGTAGCTAAGGCCGTTCAATCTATTGACGCAGCCACGTGCGCCGATTTTATAAAACAAGTAGTCCTCAATTCAGCTGCTCAGAACAAATCCTAACTAATAGGGGTACGAGTTTCCAAAATGAATTGGTTAGTCACCTTTTGCAGTCTCTAGGTATTAAGAAATTAACAACCACCGCTTATAATCCAAGATGTAATGGTCTTGTAGAAGCCTCGAACCGAATAATTGGGACCAACTTACCGCCTGTGCTAACAGATCAAACAAACTGGGATATGTATGTAGAGTACATTTGTTTCAATTACAAAACCAGTGCTAACAAAATAACTAAATTCACTCCCTTTTACTTAAAGCATGCCGTGGAAGCCGCCCTTCCGGCGCAAGTGGTTGCAAATCAACATTTGTCCCGAGCGCACGACTGGTGTGAAAAACTTAGGCATAACCGTAAAACTGCTAAACTGAACCTTATACATGCACAGAAGGGCCAATCAAAACAATTCAACCGTTCACACAAGAAAAGCACCATTAAAGTTAATGATTACATGTGGGTATGAAACAGAGGCAGCCAGAAGGCATTAACTCATTGTTATCATAGACCGTACAAAGTTGTTGAGGTGTTGGAATCCACGATACAAATGCAAGTGAACAAAACAGGTATATAGTTGATTCACGTTAACTTCGGCCTTTTCTGAAGCCCTGTTAAATTTCTACTTTTGGTTACTGATTGTGTATCTTTCCGCTACACGTAAACATAAACACTGCCATGTGACTTCTACTTTTATAACTGTCAAATGCATTAGTTGCTGTTTACAGCTGTTCAAAGAATGATGTAATATTGCTGAAACCATATCCTACGAATGTTCACAATGTAGGCCTATAACAATATTTAGGTCAGCTTTATAATTATTTGTTACATACAATATAGCACGTTACACATAATACACATTAATATTTTGCCATGATGGTGTTTGTTACAACTGTGGCGTAAAAAACAGTAGTATTTAACCTGTTGTTATAAATATGTGTTTGGAATAAAAATTAAAACGAAGGGACAACCAGTATAATGAAACAACGCAGTTAATTCAAGCACGCACCTCATGTCGCTTATTTATTGTACATCGACAAACATAAAAGATAGTGGTGAACACGCAAACACATAGGCCTACCGTAAAATTTATTCTGCTAATATTTACATGCATTAGTACTTACTGGTTTGTCGGTTAATTTTATTATTTAATTTTATCTGGGCGGACTTAGTATTTCGTTCGAATTGTTGAAGACATTCAAATCACAGAAACGTAAGCTTGTTACACAACTGTTTTCTAAACACCTAGCGCAAAGGTACAATGTTGTGATAAACAGACGTAAATGTAAATAATTAAATTCGTCATAACATCAGTTCATGGTTAAAAGGTATAAATTTTGCACATATTTGAAATCAAAACACACACCTGGCCTGCATAACGATTACAACGCAGCCACCATGCCCTTTCATATGCAACATTCACAACACATTTCACTCTGCTGTGGAAACACATGTTTATCACAACATTGTAACTTCCGTAGGATGTTTCAAAAACACGCGTACGAACTTGACGCTTCATTGAGAAACATACAGTGTCATTGTATGTTGCCACACAACTGTCAGTCGTAATGTACTGGGTATAATTGCCTACAGCAGCCATATTGGGAATGCTTTCCACAACACGTCTGCCAACATGCTGGATTTGTAAGCATCGCGCTATCACATCTAAAATATGTCGTTGCATCTCAATAACATATAATAGGTAGTTAAACAATAAAATCTCGTTTCAGTTGAAAAATTACAATCTCAGACATCATTCCTGTTACTGTAATTAGTATGAGATGTGCTGAAATTAGAAATAACAAAATGTATACTTTTCCTACTCAGGTGGTACAATCTTTTCGAGAGAGAGAAGAGCGGCAGAGAGAACGAGAGAGAGAGACGCTCTGTTTCGCTTATTGAACCTTCATTTCGAACGAAAAAAAAAAAAAAAAAACACCAGCCTACACACGGGAATTTGTGTGAATATTTTTAACTGCAGCAATGAAATGTGTTTCCGTTAGTGCTACCTAACAATACAAATATATCAATTGGCAACGCTTAACTTACAAATAGTATACATAAAACGAGGTTAAAAAATATTGTAACTATGAACTATTTTTTACCAGCCATTGCCAACACGTCGCTGCTCTCGCTGTTATTAATTCGTATTTAATACTAAATAAATATTACAAGTTATATAAGATACTAAAGTAAAGATTCATTTATTCAATAATACAGTACTCTAATATTAATCACAGTGTTAAATGTTTGTGGAATACAAGTTATTGGAAAAACAGGTTGACATAATACGCCTATGGTGATTTTCAAAGGTTCGATTCCAAAAGTCAGAAAAAAGCGTGAATGGACTATACCAAAGTACGACACGGTATGTGCGCAACATACCAAGCCTGCCTTTATGCGTTAAATTAGTGTTTTATAATAATTAGAATTAAGCTGTCTATGTGTAATGTCCATGTTTATAATCTATTTGAAAGTGTGTTACAGGAGTGTTATTGTATATGCAAAGCAGCATACAGTCCCAAAGCCAGCATGAGCTCTGTTTCCACAGCTTGTCTACGCAGTGACAGGAAAATGTTGACAGTGGAATAGCCTCAGCGAAAGTGTGCGTAGCGGAAGCATGCAACACTAGGCATCAGTCGGCCTTCCTCGCAGCTACCACACCACATGACATTCGCCCACGTTTCAGAGAGGGGGCACCACAGCTTCCAACCGTACAGCACATCAGGAGGAAGCAGAAACAGCTATGCGAAGAGGCCATTCCTGCCACTCGCTGTTGGCAGTGCTGCACGCCACAAGCCACGCCCTGTGCAGGCGCACGATGGTTGCCATGGCGACCACCAATACGGGCCATCCTCGAGATGTGGAGTGAGGAGCCCACTCCAATCACATGGCTGTCAAGGTCGTGACAGTCCTCGGCGTGCTCCTAATGCCAGCTGTGTTGACGCTGCCGGCCTCATATCGTGTCCACACCGGCGTCTACTGGCGGCCGGCATTAGTCAACTTTATATATGAAGACAGTTTTCCCATTGTCTACACTATTCCTTTAACAATTCCCCAAGTCCCCGAAACACTGGAGCAGTATTTGCACGTGGCGTGCACTAACAGCACGTCAACGTCGTGTGCAAATGCAAGGGTTTTGTATGTGTATTTACAGGATGTAGAAAGCGGGATCCTGCACAAATTCCTCGACGGAGCCTCGACACGTTCTCGCCACAAGCGCGGGATCTAATTTCTGGGCAATGTAGCATGTTGGTGCTGCAATGTGCTCATGAACAAGCACTTGCGAGCATTACTCGGCAACGATGCACGCCTGGATGCCCAGATCAATGATCTTACAGATAGTATAAAAGTCACCAATCAAGCCCTAAATATCACCCTTAAAGTTATCATTGAGGTCGAGCATTAGGTCACAGACAAGGTAAACACACTATCAAAAACCATAACGACATGTCAGAAATTTTGCACCACCAACAGACAGATATTAATAATTACAATAATTTTGAAAACCAGTTCACACTGTTGTCCACTGCCATTTTGCAGCTGTTAAATAATATAGTGATAGAGGACCTGGTACAAACTTATGTACACTCGTGTCAGATTAACCAATTGCCCCTTAGTGCTGTAAACAAATCACAGCTGACACATGACTTGCACAATCTGAAAATTCAGCTGAACAAAATTGGTCTCACACTAGCCATTGAAACGAAAGACATTATTAATTATTATACAAATAAGTTGACTGAGTGCAGTTTTCCAACTATGCAGATCGTTATTAAGTTACAAATACCTGTCATACAGGTATGTTAACTTCCAGGACAAGTTGTTTAATATTTTAGATCCCCTGCATTATGATTATGCTACTATAGCCATCTTAGGCCTACCATAGGCCTACTTATATTTTGCAGTGCTACCATGTACATTACGATCCTCTAGCTTATCATTATCCTCTCACATCTACAACCTGCTAATTAAGCAAACATAACTGCCATAAGACTTCTAGATAGCCTGATGCACATAAATACCGAGTTTAAGTATATCAATGTATTGGAGTGTAAAGAGATTAAGTTTCAAAAATCACAAAATATCAAATATCAATTAAGGCCAAGCCATGTCAATGCCTTAGAACCACTTATTTTGTTCCCATCTGGAACTTATTTCTGCTAATTTTCGGTATACTTTTGAAAAGTAAAGAGGTACTTTAATTGAAATACATGTCTCAAGACCTTAATAAAATTTTCTTGCACAGCACTTCAACTCAGTAACTGGTCCACAATATCTTATAAATAAGTTATGCCAATTAAAGGTATTTGCATTTTAGCAAGCTCAATCGCATTACGACAAAATGTTAATGTTAGTTATATCCATTCTCGCTTTCTTCTGCCTTTTGGAATCAAACCTTTGAAAAATCACCCTAGGCGTAATATGTTAACCTGTTTTTCCAATAACTTGTATTCCACAAATATTTAAAACTGTGATTAACTTTAGAGTACTGTATTATTGCACAAATGAAACTTTACCTTGGTATCTTATATAACTTGTAATATTTATTTTGTATTAAACATGAATTTACAACAGCGAGAGCAGCGACGTGTTGGCAATGGCCGGTACGAAATAGTTCACAGTTACAATATTTTTTAACCTCGTTTTTATGTATACTATTTGTAAGGTAAACATTGCCAATTGATATATTTGTATTTTTAGGTAGCACTGACAGAAACACATTTTATTACTGCAGTTAAAAATATCCGTGCAAATTCCCGTGCATAGGCTGATGTTTTTTTCCCGTCTGGAGTAAAGGTTCAATATGCGAAGCAGAGAGTGTCGCTCTCTCTCTCTTCTCTCTCTCGAAGATCATACCACCTGTGTACCAGGAAAAGTATACATTTTGTTATTTCTAATTTCAGAACATTTGATACTAATTACAGCAACAATAATGATGTTTGAGATTGTAATTTACAACTGCACGAAATTTTATTGTTTAAATACGTATTATATGGTATTTAGATGGAATAGCATATTTTAGATGTGATGGCGCAACACAGCTCATTGCACGACACTTACAAATCCAGCAGGTTGCCAGACGTGGTGTGGAAAGGAGAATCTAGAATTTGATCAACTTTCCCCTAGCCCGTGGCCTAGCCACACGCTTGTTTCAATATGGCAGGTGGGCCGTTTTCATAGTGCCTTATGATTGACAGTGGTGTGTGGCGGGATAACAATGACACGGCGTGTTTCTGAACGAAGTGTCAAGTTCGTACTCGTGTTTTCGAAACATCCAAGGGAAGTTACAATGTTGTGATAAATATGTGTTTCCAGGGCAGGGCTAGTTAATATACTGTAATAAGTGTTGTGATCGCCGCGTGTGTAAGGGCATAGCCGGCACTTCTGTCTATGGCCACCATAGATGGAAATGGTGGCTACGTTATAATCGTTGTGCAGGCCAGATGTGTGTTTTGATTTCAAATATGTGCAAAGTTTATATGTTTTAACCATGAAATGATGTTATGAAAAAGTTAATTATTTATATTCACATCTGTTTACCACGACACTGTACCTTCGCGCTAGATGTTTGAAACACATTTGTGTAACGAGCTTACGTTTCTGTGATTTGAATGTCTGCCACAATCCCAAAAAAATTATTAAGTCCAACGAGATAAATTTAAATAAATAATAAAATAAACCTATAAAGCAGTAAGTACCAATGCATGTAAATATTAGCAGAATAAATGTTACGGTAGGCCTATGTGTTTGCATGTTCACCACTATTTTTTTACATTTTTTGATGCTACGTACAATAAATAAGCGACATGAGTTGCGTGCTTGAATTTACTGTGTCTTTTTGTTGGACTGGTTGTCCCTTCGTTTTAATTTTTATTCCAAACACATATTAATAACAACAGGTTAAATACTACTGTTGTTTCTGCCACAGTTGTAACAAACACCGTCATGGCTAAATATTAATATATATTACGTGTAACATGCTATATTGTGTGTAACAAATAATTATAAAGCCGACCTAAATATTGTTATAGGCCTAAATTGTGAACATTCGTAGGAAATATGACAGCATTCTTTGAAAAACTGTAAACAGCAATCAATGAATTTGACAGTTATACAAGTAGATGTCACAAGTCAGTATTTATGTTTATGTGTAGCGGAAGGATACATAATCAGTAACCAAAAGTAGAAATTTAGCAGGGCTTCAGAAAAGGCAGAAGTTATCATGAATCAACTATATATAGGTATAATTAGTATGAATGTGTATTTTTGTAATGTGCATGCAGCACTTTTGTCTGGAATTTAAATTGTCTATATATATATATATATATATATATATATATATATATATATATATATATATATATATATATATATATATATATATATATATAAACATTATATATTTTAAGGGCCACCTCAGAGGATTACAATACTGCATTGCAATCCTCTGAGGTGGCCCTTAAAATTTTGTTTTATAATTAATTACACTACTAGTAGTCAACCAGAACATGTTTGCCAGGTTTTTTTAAAAGAAAATATTTAATTGGTTGCCATTTGCAACATATGTTGAAATTGTTGAATTATATTAATATTAGAACACTGAGTATTTAGTACAAAGTAAGTATCAAGTCATGAAGGTGGATTATGAATCCTTGTTATTGCCAGTTTCATACTATTGCTGCTACGACAGCCTCTTAATGGATTTAAGTGTAGATGTTGAATTGTGTCATACTTCTCTGGTGTACCAAGTTAATTCCCGTTACCCCTATATGTATTGCAAATTTTTGTCAACTACTGTGTTTTTTTTCACACTTCGGTTTAAGGTTAAGTACTTGGTAATACAATACTACTGTAATCATTAAAGAGGCAATTTTATCCTCTTTCTTATTTGTTATTTGTATTATCTGAAACAACAAAAAAATTACTAACCTGTGGACTAAGAGAGCTCTCCTTAAAATTAAGATTGTATTGCCAGATAAAGGCATGGGCAATTAAGTAATCCTCCATTGCAATTATGATGAAAACTTATCACTATATTTGTACTTGTATGGTTCACAAAAAGTGTATGCATTATTAAGTGGGCCAAGGTCTATAAGAGTTAAAGATTAACCCTATCTTGTTCTCAGCTGTTAAGTATTTGTTAATATATGTAATTCAGGTAATAGCTTTAAGTAAAGTATATATCAGATCACATTCATAACTTCTGAATTTGATAGTTCAAGTCAATTAAGTGTCACGAGGTAGCACAAATTCTATAAAGCCAATAAAAGGATTTCTTCTAATATAAATACTGATTCATATTATAATATCCACATCAGAATAATCAAAAGGATATACCAGCTACAAGTATTTACTTTCTGTACCAGTGGGTGTTTTGTACATTATTTCCCTTATCACCTCTGTGTATTGATGTTTTTAATATTAAGAGTTGAAGACTAGGACGGTTACTACCTTATATAATTATTAAGAAGAAATATAACCTCTATTTTCTTTATATGTACTATATGTGTATTGTCAGAAAATAAAAACTTAAAACAGAGTAGTCATAAGTTAGATCAGTAAGCTAAGAGATTGTATTAGATATAAGTATAAGATTTTTCTTATATTGTTCACTAAATATTATCTACATAACTTTTAAAGGAAAACCAGTATATGTTTATGATACTTTGCACTTTGTAAAACTAAAGAGGGAATCTTATGCGTGGATCTTGCAGCATGGACACTTAACTCTGCGAGGAGTGCCTGCCAATGTAAAAAATATAAATTCACACCTAACATAAATTGCAACAAACTTATAAAAGAAGGCAGTAATAAAAAGTGCAAAAGACACTAGCAACAACCAACACCAACCACCAAATGTATATAAAAAATTTTTTTGTAAAGGTATTATCTATTGTCACAATATTGTTCCTAAAGTGTAAAGTCCATGCATGTTATATTGTAAGTATGTTAGGTTCCTGTAGTATTGTAGGTTTTAAAACTATTCTCAAACTGAAACTTGGCATGGTTGCCGATTCCCGTATGGTATCTATGACAACAAAGCATCACATACTGTAACTACTGTTAATGTCATTTCAAAGTGTTATTAATGTAATTGTGTAATACTTATCTGGTTAATGGTAATACGATGTTGAGTAACTTAAGAACAGGTCTTAAATAAATAAAACAATCTAACTTTTGGCAAGGCCAGCTCACTAGGAATATTGCTGCGCCTAACAAAGCACGTCTTCGCCGTGCAGTTTCGCCAATATCGGCATGGAAACTTCCTTTCTTACAGGAAGCAAACTATCTAGAATATAAGTCTCCCCTTTAAACAAAAAGAATTTTGTATACCGTTAATTACTAAATATAAATTTAATATCCAACATAAGCCAGCAGGCACGTAAAATCAAATGTTTAGTTGATTCAGATTAACTTCCTAGCACAGGTGGTACACCTGTGCATACAAAAATGTCCATTCTCTATTACCCACAACCACCGCCTAGTATTGCGGGGGCTTTCTAGCCATTAAATGTGGCGATGGACATACCTCCCTCTACTCCGTGGTCTCACTACACAACGGTCATAGGCATTTTCAGGTGTTTTAAACCATGTAAGAAACTTCCAATGTAATACTAATTCAATTCTTCTACCTTGCCAATATTTTTTCAAATTAACTTAAATTAAAATCATAATCTTTGTGAAATGATGCCTCGAATTTGGTATTCCACCCTCGACACTACCTTTATGTATATTCGCGAATGCCACCAAGCTCCTCCACGATGATTTGGGCTTGAGCTCCTCGACCCCACCGCTTCAACCCAACCCTACCATGACAACTACTACAGAACATGTATTCTAGAGCAGCCGGGACGTACTGCTATTTCAACCTGGGGGTAGTGTGGCGGGCTCCAGGAGGCTGCACACAAGTTAAGGTACTACAGGGTATAGATTCCTTTGCAAGCCTCCTGTTTATTCAAAAAGCCTGGCTGACCCACTGTCACTACATTATAAATGATCTGAGCGCATCCCCCCCACCCCCAGGTGGCAGCGAGAGCTTGTACTGTGACGACGTCAATGCCAGAGTGGCACAAAGCAGAAGGTTACAAGAGTCCAGGGTCTGGAGGAGCTCCAGGCACTCTGCAATCTGCACTTCTATTACTGGTGAGCATAACTCCGGCTAGGCAGTAGGGTGTCATCACCGATCTTGAGGCTCCATTATTAGGGACTAATTAGGCAAGGTTAGGGTATTTTACACGTAGTATCCTTTGTCATTCTCATAATTAACTTACCCTACCAAAGTAAAGCAATTGTATTTCATGTTATATTGTATTAATGTATTGTCGTGTCAATCATAGAGTTATTGTAATAAATGTGTTTTGTAGTAATTCCTCTCTTATTAAATAGCGATCTGTAGTAAGCTACCCCCCATGTAGACCCTATCCTAACATGAAGTATTGGGTGTAGGAGATACGAGAAGTAGTGATCAGTAGAAATAGAGGTGTAGGAGTTAGGAAGGGAGCCCCTACAACAAGTATGAAATGCTTGTAATTAAATATTTACGAAACAATCCAGCATGTCATACATGGGGTGATTTTTTAAAGGTTTCATTCCAAAAGTGTGAAGAAACCACGAATAGACCATATACATAAATACACATACATATATATATTTACAAGAATGCTTACTGCTCCCTGAGGAGAGTGAACTGCCGTTCCAGGTCCATGAGGTTCTCCAGGCACTCTGCTCTCCGTCTGTCACATTCCTCTTCGTCCATCTCTGCAACAACATCACAATGCTCATATTAACACATATTAGTGCCATAACACTGCAGACATGTACCACTAAGGTTATGTTAATGCACTAACACCACCCTCAAAAGTCTACTCTAGCAGCAGGATGTAGCCCTCTCATTATAATTTCGGTTTCTTCTATTACCAAGTTAACTAGTAGAGATTACATTATAAGAAAATTTATGCATATTATCATCATAGTTAATTTTATTGAATACTTAAATTGTATTTAACATTTTGTGGTAAAATTTTCTCAAATTAATGTGTTATAATGATATAATTTTAAAATTTGAAGGAAAAAACTTAACACACACCATTGTAGCCAGCACAAGTTTACAAAATCATTGATGAAAACCAAAGTCATGATGAAACGTTAGAAAGATGAAAAGAAATTCAATAAATGATGCAGATGTACAGTGACACAAGCACTTCAAGATGTTCTAAATGAGTTGGTTTAAATGCTGTATTTACCTGACTAGCACAAGGGTCGCCATTGCCATGTTCAGGTTGCCACACTACAATCCAGCAGCAGTACCCAGTCTGTAACTGCTACAGATGCTACATCTCCCATTTGCATTAAATTTACTGAATACATAAATTATTCATGCTGATTCCAATAAACTGTATTTGACCAACATCAAAATGGCAAATACATATTGAAAACTTTTCAGTAATATTTCAGCCACATAAATCCAAAAATAAGATATCAAAAAACTTACAAACTCTTACAAGCTAAATGTTGAACAAAAATAACTCAACAAATAAAAACTTACTGTATGTGTTGTTTGTACAAAATATTGATAAATAACAATAAATTACACCTTTAAAGATTCACATGTAAATATTATTTGTTACAATTTCCATTAATAATACTAGAATAATTTGGCGAATTTAAGAACTGCAGAACATATTCAAAACGAAAAAAATTTTTTTAAAGGAAATTTACATACCTGATAGGCCAACTTGAAAGGCGATATGGCAGGGACTACGATGATGTCTATGTGACAAAATTTATCATGTAATAAACTGTATTTAATAAAAATTGAAGGTAATTTCAAGCCAAATTTGATAAACACTGTGCTATGTGCCAGACATCCAGTTATGGAATGGAGGCCTAATATTCCCTGCTTCTAGAGCCATAAATGGTGGTAGCAGCCCAAGATATGTAGTCTGACAACCTGTGGGTGCACTGAGCTTTAATAGTGGAACATGTGGAGAACTAGGTGATGAGCATTTTGCAGCACCTTGAGGATAGTGGAATGAAGAGGACAGGCTCTTCATGCCCTGGGCCAAGTGGTATTTATCCACATTCTTGGGAGCTTAGTGACTCACTGAAAACAGCCACATTGGAATCTGGGAAGATTTCATCTTGAATGACATTGAATTTGCACAGTCTAGTCAACAGCGCAAGCTTGTTAAGAATCCTTTGGCATGCACGCAATTGCAGTTTATCGCATCAGTAAATCGGTGGGGATCAATCTATTGTCTAGGTCTTCATCTTGTTGAAACACAAGGTGATTGGCTGGGTAGCATTTTATAATGGTCAATGCAACAAATTGGTTGGAGGAGCTCTGTTTGTGTAACAACACTTTTCTTGAGAAAGTTCTTTATTATCAGGGTAGTATGCCTACAGGTACTGGTGTACAATGGCCAGAGGTGTGATACCAAAGAGGTGGCGTGCTTTTAAGGGTCCATTCCTTGTTTGTCTCCCCAGCATGTGCCAATCCTCGCATTTGCTCCAGCAGGGCTAGGAGTGGTAAACCACTTCTTACAAAAGAGAGAAAAGAGACTAGAAGGAGACCACGTTACTAACTATAAGTGGTCAAATATAACACTGGAAAAAAATTAAAACATGTGAATGTCACAATTGTGACAAAAACAAGAAGTTATCAATATAACTATGAGCCTACTTTCCTTTACATGGATGCAAATAATTTTGATGAGGTTGTAGCATTGCAGGTTATGAAAATTTTAATAATTTTTATAATACTTTTTCACCTGACTTTTAGTTAAATTCCCCTGTTTAGTTTGTCAATGGGCGTAATATTAAAAATTTTCCTTTCATGCCACGTGTAAAAGCAAGGGCTTTATCAGTTTTAATGTGAGGATGTATTTCAGTTGTTATCTGTAGTAAGTAGGCATTTTCGAGTTCCCAGGATCCAAGCGAAGTTGAGTCATTTTTGAGATTAGGTTTATTTCCAACTTCTTTTAATTTTCCCCTGCCATCAGCAGTATTTGTTTTGAAGCCCTCGCTGTGACGTCGTCGTTGGCCAATAGGAGGCAGTGAGCCCCGGCAAAATGCTATTTTGAAACTTAATTTCAAGGAGTGGGGAGAGCTGCGCATGCCAAGCTGAATGTGAATAGCCCTGGACTTGTCCGCAAATTAATATCAACCTTTGAAGAGGAAACTTCGGGAGGAACTTAACCCATACCCACAAATGCCAGCTGCTGGAAACTCTTTGTTTAAGTAACCTTTAATTCCAAGTACTTATCCCTACAAACCTTTCTCTAATAAATTCTTTCCATGGGTGTGGGAGGCTGCTAGGGTGTCAAGGGGGAAGATGTTTTCTCCTACTTGCCTTCGTAATTGTTCTTGCGAGGAGAGTTTTTTGGAACAAAATTTAAAAATCTACTGTGACGATGTTACGTTTGAAAGTTGTTAGTTGAGTGAAGATATTTCAGTCTGTGTCCATGTTTTTGTAAACTGTTGTGAAAATCAAATAAATCTGAGACATATTCCAAAATAAAAGAACCTTCTTTTCAAATTTTTTTTTTAAACATGGTGCAATATCTTTAAAAATACAACCAGAAAGAAATGCAATACTAGTGAGACAATTACACATACACACTTGCCTTACCTGGGACTCGAACACAGAACATCTCATACATAAGAAGCAACTCACCAATATAGATACATTGAGAGTTTACCTCCAGGTGCCATACTGGATTGGCAATAAATAAACTTCTGCCTACAAATTGGGGTTGGATGATAAGTAAGACAAACATTAAATAACTAAAGACCTAAACATAATGTTTTACTTTTATACATAAGGTGGGTGGGTGGTACGCCATACTGTCATCTAAAAAGTAAAGTAAATAAAAGCAAATTCATTTTCTTGGTTTAAAAATAAATCATAAACTTGACAACTACTGGTTTCAACCAATCCAAGACTTGGCAGGTTCATAGGTGATGGATAATGGAAGGTCCATAATTGGGTAGGGGGTATTCTCCACCTTCCCATCAACTATAACTCACAGTGCATACTTAAACTAAAATAAATTTATATGTACAGGTTATTAACTTTGAGGCATGCCACCCTACTGCGCAGCGAGCTTGCACACTCTACTGTTCAACTTCACCACATCACCAAGCAATGAGAGAGATTTGAGGCAAATCACACGCCCGCAGACAATCAATCCCATGGCTACAGGGTTGATCCATGCAGCTTGGACAACTACAGACACGTGGATATTAAGAGATTATACTGCCCACCCATAAAATGACATGCAGTCGCCAACCCCACAGTCAAAGCTTGTTTTACCCACAAAGCCACCGACATGTCAGAATGAGATAAGATAGTTAACAGGGATGCCGTAGGAGAGCAGCACCATTGCGGCCGATGTCGTCATCACTGCCGAGCCTCATGGAGAGGCGATAAATATGTCTGCAGCCTCCAGCCAGGGCGATAAGAAATGTGTGGCGCAGCCCACTGCCCTGTAATAACCAACCTCTGCGATTGGAGGCTAGTAACCCCCGCACCCCTGTGACAGCCACCAAGCTGCAACAATTTTGGGTATTATAAAAAGAAGCAAAATTGCTCTTGCCAGTTGTCATCGGCCCGCCAACCTGTATAAGGTCAGAGGGCTCTCCAGGGTCTGCAGACGACTCTCCAGCCTGAAGAAGGCCCTCCCTTTCCAGCAGCCAACTCTTCGACCAATACCAGAGGCTCCAACATCAATCAACCCCGCAGCCTGCAGGAGAAACCAGCAACTCCAACATCAACTCCGCAGCCCCTGCAGAAAACCCCTGGGGAAGCGCCAAAGGTATCACGACATCCTTACCACTGCACCCCCTACCAGAGTCAATCCTTGCGCTCCATGGTAGCAGGCCGTAAACATTGTCCCTTATGGACCAAAACCACCCCTCATTACTCGCTGTTGTTGTGACTAGATATTTTGGAGTTAGCTTGGTTTTAATATTTCTCTACTCAGGTTTGCCTTCACCTGAATTAACGTGACTCCAAATAATAATTTAATTAATTTAGAACTTTTTATACAGAACCACACATTCGTCATGTTTTCATAAAGCGGTAATAAATACGCTGTGGTAAACATAACTTAGTGAGGTAGTTATACTTCCTTCTCATATATTTTGCTAAATTAATTGTAATTTAATTACATTTAATTGGTGGCTCGTTAATAAACTAGCGACTTCTACTGACCAAGCTTGAGTGGGCCGAACCCCTCGGGTTTCCTGGAGACTGAAGAAAATTTTAGTCTGAACAAGACTGGGAACTCCTGAGGCGTGTCTGGTACACCCGAATCTGCCTGCAGAAATGCTCCAATCTAGTTGGTCCTTTATCATGCTCATTACCTTGGTATGTCTGCACAAGACTACACCCAGGAGGGCTTGAGCACCCGGTACTAGGTTAAGAGCACACCTACATAATCATCAGAGTGATTACGAGCCCATTAAGAAATCTGTTGGTTTTAATATTTACCCAGTAATCAAATGCATAAGAAAGGAGGTGGGCATAACAGCCAGATCAGATGTCTAGCCTGGCGGGTGCTGCAACGAGAGCTAGTTCAGCCAGTCAGCATAACAACCACTGAGCCCCCCCCCCCCCCCCCCTTTTTTCAGTGAACCTACACCAGTGGCGAGACAAGTCGAACCAGTCAGGAAAGTATCTCAGATTACCACGAATTGCAGTTCTTACTTGGACCTGCTGTTAGGAATCTTTTGGCCATGGCTGGATCTAGATCATATGAGTTATTTAGTACCCCCAGGCCTGAGCCAGTAGTTAAACCTGCACCACAGCCAGGACCCATTAATAAAACTCTCCCTACTACTTGTCAAATACGTACTGCTGCAGGGAAGGTTATCAATATAGTCATTCCTCCTAAACTGGTACATAATTACAAGGTAATGACCGCATCCACCGATTTTGTTCCAGTGCGCAAGACTACCAGGCCAGCCCCATACAAATGCCCTGGTAGCATAAGAGAAGCTGACTAGGTTGCTATCCAGGGCAGTAATTGGTTCACCCCCATCTCATTATAATTATAATTTCCAGTTATTGTAGTTTATATTATTTTATTTCTTTTTATTGGTGACATCTGGGATCATGTTTCTTGAGGGCCTTCAAAGTGAGTAAGATCAAGCTCCCTGGGAGGGAGATTTTCATGATCCAACTCACACTGGGGTTTGATTCCCCTCCATCTACTTTCAGCCCTTCTACCAGTCGGTGCCCCATTAGGTCCCCCAACGTGGACAGATCCTCGACCCGCCAGGCAAAATACCATTCAGATTCCATCACACCGCCAAAGAGCAATAACGTCACACTCCAGAGGGAATCAGCACTTATATCTGCCTCACTCAACCCTCCGACTGGAACTGGACAGAGGTAGCCCCCGCCCCCCCTCCCAGGAAGAAGCAAGCAGGCTATAGAAGTGAGAGTGCATCAACTTATGTTAGTGATTATCAATCTAAAGTATAGATAAATGATTATTAAATTTGTTGACTTAAAAGAACACATAAAAAGTAGTGTGTGTGTGTGTGTGTGTGTGTGTGTGTATATATATATATATATATATATATATATATATAATATATATAATATTCTCATTAGTGTTATTTAAATTAGTTTGGAACAAAAGTAAAAAGTATATACCATTAGTTCTGTTATTGATTAAACAACAATTAAACGCCTAAGCACAAGAACTGTCAATACGAAGGGATATATGGTGGAAGTCTGAGCACGTGAACTGCCACACATGCTCTCAATTTCACGCCTCCCCAACCGTAACCAATACATATTTTAAGATATAAATAAAAACCTATGTTTTAGGTTTGTAAATTTATAACACCTTAATTATCAATATTAGAGAACATGTTGTCTGGGACCAAACTTAAAGGGACATTATTGATGAATGAAACCCAAAAAATAATTAATCTATAAAACATTTTGTAATGGACTTACAAGCGATTCAATGAAGGTCATCATTTATACTTTGGAGGGGGTGGAGGGAAAGCAGTATGAGGAACTCGGACTGTTTAGAAAATATGTATCTGAGTAGTCTATCACAAGAGAAAAATTCAGCTTTCCCAGAATTAGTTGTGACAAAAAAATCTTTATTTCCTGGGCTAATACTGGATTTACATTGGCATGACAGGTGTGATGCGACTGTAAACTGTGGTTGTGATGAAAACATTGTGATGCGACGTTACACCAAAATCTATATCATGACCATTCATGGCTGCCAAAACAAACATTTTGCAGAATGCCATATGTATGTTCTCGTGTGATGTCTGCCACTTATACTACTAATAAACTACAATTAACTCATCGCTCTTCACATGAAGTATACCCTTACTTCAACCATTCACATGACAGTTGTTCTGCAAACCAATACACAGTGTTGCATGCAGTTTAAATCTATCGGGCGGCCGAACACGTGGCTACAAGGTTATGCAACCAGCGAGCACGCCGTTTCCCCCCTCCCTCCATGCTGAGTGCCAACAAGCTGTCAGCCAATTTGGGCACAGACGAGTGCCACCGAAGATCAATGAATCAAGAAAGCTGACGAGAGGGTTCCCAACTCTCATGCCAGCCGCACGGTAGAAGGATGTCACATGCCTTCCCCACACCCCGCCATGGCAGACTAGACTCCTGAATATATAAGTCTATGTGCGGTGGGGCTCCAGTAGTCATTCATAATTTTTCTCTTGAGTTAACCCAGAGCACTCCTTAGTGCTGGGGCCTCCAGTGAAACCTCAAGTCTTCAGTAGCCATCGCGGCTACCCTCTGCGATGACAACAGTCTTCAACACCCATCGAACACGAATATACCTTGCTACTTTAACTTTAACTTCTTTTGTCTGTTCCAGACACCTGCATTAGACAGCTTTAGTTGAGTAGTTAAATATTCAGTTTTCTAGTTCATTTTCCCTCCAGTTTAGGACCAGATTGCCTACACCTGACTAACGTAGTTTTCCTTCAGTACTCCGTCTGCTTCGTAGGAGATAGCATGAGTCACTAAATTTATTGAGTCCTCAATAAATACAGCTTTGTTCTCTATCCTACTGCTTTTATTTCTAGAGTAATGTCTACTTTTTCCACTAGGAATAAGTTGCACTGTGCACTACCGACAGAAATCAGTACCTTTGTAAATCCGAACTAGCTTGACTGATGGCCCCTTCTGGGGACCTCCAGTCTGGAACACACCCATTAGACGGCCGCCTGTTGCTTCCTATTATCCCGGGCACCCAGGTGCTGGAGGGAAGGAACAGAGGAGCCACGACCACTAGGAATACCTTCCACCAAGGAGAGACAGCAAACCTAGGTTGTATCACCTACCAGAGCACCTATGTGCTGGGGGCAGTATTGGTCTGGATGTTGCGGCCTGGCCTTGGATGGAGATTACATCCAGTAGTAGTATTGGTGGCCCACACGGCTCAATGTCTCTGATCAGCCCGCAGAGTGGGGGATCAGTGGAGACTATTACCGAGCTTGTGCCATGAATCAGCTACTGGACCTACACTATTATAGGGGAATAGTTTAGTGTCCGGGGTCCCCAACGCATATTGTTTGACGGCGAACCAAACTTTATGACTAGTAAGATAAGGCATGGCCGAAGGCATAGGGAACAAAAGATTGTTCATCTAGCTGCCCAGCAGCAGAGTACTTTAGCACCTCCTATGCAGGAAAGATAGGCGGAACTGGACCGCGCCGCCTCACTGAGATTACGGGCAGTATCAACTGTCCACATGGTATGACATACTCATTTTCCACTGCTCGTCTGAACCAGTCCTGATTATCACCCGGTGCTGAGTGGCCTAGTCTACCGGACTGAAGCTAGGTACGGACTAGCCAATCCTAACTTCTGGAGTCAAGAGTCAGCAGCCTGGAACTTGGAGTACAACATAATCTAATGCAAGGACTGTAGCAACAGTTTCACTCAGCCAGTTAACCCATGTTACCAACTGACCAAAGACCTTCAGAGTAAGTCAGGTTTTTAACACCTCCTGTCAACTACCTATAAACGCGTACTCGGTCTAGCGCAATAAACCTCGACGATTGTGCCATACAGTCAATAGCAGGGCACGCGTCAAGTGATTTTCTGGTGCCCAACATGGGGCATCAGACTATTAACTGTACACAGTGAACAACCAAACTAGACCAACCAGGGCCCAGAGAACAATGGGTCAAACCAGAGAGACCAACTGGACTTGGGGGAGTCCAAGAAACACTCCGTGGCGCCCATAGCCATTAACATGTCATCTTCAGAGATCAATACTCCCACAAGCGAAAACCGTGATACTGAGCACGACATACCTGACTCACAGTGTAGCCATGCCAACTGTCCAGGCAGTGGCTCACTACAAATAGAATGTAACTACTGCGCCACGATATTCCATTACGTATGCCTAGGCTGGCCTGACAAGACCCGTGACATAGAAGGGTTGGAGTACAGATGTGAATCCTGCCGCCAACAACCAACTAGCTTCTATAATGAAATCACGTGCCCCGCCCAAGGCATTAACCATATACGGTGCACGTCATGCAGCGAACCATACAATCACCTATGCATAGGATGGCCTATCAGTGCGCGAGGTGCCGACGAAAGCATACCTCTCACTCCCACAGGTCAAAGCAGTCTCATATTTACATACAACCTGGGATGGCACCTGGCCATCCAGCAAGAAGAAGAGACTATAACATCCAGATTACGGATTTCACAGGTCAACCCCATAAGGATCCGGTAGCCTTTACACAAGAATGTGAAAAGGAGTTTAGGGAAATGGACCTACCAGTAAAAAAATGGGTTGACAGAGTCCAATTACATAAAAAAAGGCCTAGCCTTAACATGGTGGGAATAATATGGCAAATTCCTGACCGATTGGAAACAATTCAGCAATAAGCATGCTGCTGAATTCACTGACGAGGTGTTAGCTCGACTGACAACTCAATTCTATAGCCTGATCCAGGTACCCAACGGCGAAGCTGAAATCTTCATATGTCGGAAGGAACAGATGTTTCAACGCATGTTCCCTGGAGTCGACGAAGCCACCGTCAATCAATCAATTAGTCAAATGTTGTTGCCTAGCATGAAGAACGTCCTCCTCATGGCTAAACCCACAACCCTGGACGAGCTGGTCGATCGTGCACGAGAAGCAGAGCAAAACTTTGTGGCACAAACAAGTCTTGAAAAACCCATATCTGCCAAAGTCCTGGAGATACGAGCTTCATTGGTCACGTCACTCACCATTCCACCCAACAAGATCAATTGAATGCTAGCAACTGTACCGTTAAGACCGACTGAAAAACCGACTCCCGATATCAAGATGGGAAACGCCGCCACAGGGGTGCGAAGAGGGCCACCATCACCAGACCACAAGGGCCCATCATCATCCAGGGTTTAAATGAGGAACCATCAGTCCCCATAGCCCCTCACATAGAAATCGAAATAAACAACAACAACAGTGCTAGCGCTACTTGACCGAACAACTAGCAGACATGAGCCAAAAAAAGAAAATTGTGAGAACGGCCCAGCACGATACTACTCTACGGGTTGATAGCCGAATTACCCTAACGGTAAATCTGCACCGCCTCTCTGCGTCAACCAAATTCATAGTATCTCCTACAATTTCCGAAGCGGTTGTTGCCGTAGCCCATGGCTACGGCAACAACAGTGCATCACAGACCATGGGCAACGCCGCGTGTACATGCGAGAGAAGGACAGTATCACCATAAACTGGGACTACAGTCCAGACAACATTGTACCTACACCTATTGAACCCGCCCGGATTAATCACGAGCTTGGTGAGATGGAATTCAACCAGCTACACCTAGTATTAATTGAATATGCTACTGCATTTGGATAAGGTGGGCCGTTAGGTCAGACTAGGTTGATCCAACAGGAGATCTGGACGTCCATCGATGTTCCCGTATACAACTGACCCTACAGGGTGTCAGCAGGCCGCCGTGACTTAATCATGGAACAAGTAAACAACATGAAGGAACAGGGGATAGTGAAACCCTTGAACTCACTTATAATTCCCACGTAGTGCTCATCCCAAAGAAAGATGGAAAACTTAGATTCTATGTTAATTATAAGGGTCTAAACACTCTAAACAAAGTAGCACACCCTATTGCCCCCCCTCCCCGGGCTTTCGACCTAACTCATACCCTGCGTGACATTGGCAAAGCAAAAATCATTAGTACCCTAGACATGAAATCCGGGTATTGGCAGATTGCAGTACACCCGGAGAGCTGCAAGTACACAGCATTCACTACACCAGAAGGCGAAACCCTCCAATTCATTCAGAGTAATACCATTTGGGTTGAAGAATGCCCTTGCACTTTCCAATGCCTCATGTCCGTAGAGGTACTGACTGGTTACACTGGAGAGTTCTGTTTCGCATACATTGATGATGCAATCATGTATTCAAACAGCTGGGAGGAGCATCTTGAACACCTATAGCGAGTTCTTGAACGTCTGGAACTCCATAGAATGACTTGCAAGCTGTCAAAGAGCTTTTTCGGCAAGTCATCCATACACTACTTAGGACATAGTTGTTTCACCTGAAGGGAACTTCCCACAACAGAATTTGATTTGTGCCATCGAAGAGGCTGACGAACCAACAAACAAACGACAACTACGACGGTACCTGGGTCTGTGCAACTGGCTACACAACTTCGTACCAAACATTACACAACACATGAGACCACTTCACCCACTCCTCGTTGGCGATGGATACCGGAGCAACGACAAGCTTTTAACAATCTGAAGGCCAGCTTCGCGAACATCAGGCAACTCCACCATCCGCAAGGAGATCAACTGTTAATTCTCCACACAGATGCTTGTCAAAACGGTCTAGTCACGGTGTTATATCAACAAGATGAAAATGGCCAGCCTAATGTGACAGTGAGATCCGACTTAATGCCACGGAGCAATGCTATCATATTAATGAACATAATGTCTGGCCGTTATCTGGGCAGTGAAGAAGTATCGCTACTATCTCAAAGGACAACACCTAATTCTGCGGACAGACTCAAAAGCCCTTCAATGGCTACATGAGTCACGGAATGCAAAAGCTAAACTCAGATGGTGGGATATGTTTCTCAACGAATTCAATTTCAAAGTTCAACACTACCCAGGTAAAACCAACGACCTGCAAGACGCCCTATCTCGCTTCCCTACACTGGAGGAAAAAGCTGAGGAGGAAAGGATGTCCCCTTCCCATCAGATCAAAAGAAGTCCGAAAGAACAAATACGTCTCCTCCAGTTACAAATCACCCGTCACCAGATTACATTGAATCAGCAGGAAGGCCCCGACATACATCACCTACTACGGGAACAGCCCCAACACTTTGAATTACGGGTCATGTGGACACGTAGCGGACAACCCAATATGCCCTGGAAGATCTGGGTTCAGCAGTAGTTATGCATCGATATATGCCGGCACCACCACGACCACCCTCAAGCTGGGCACCTAGGTACAAGAGACCCTACTGGACATCCAAGTACGCTACAACTGGGACGGGATAAGCCGTGATGTCCGACAGTAGTAAGCATCTGTGTTACGTGCTGTCGTGGTAAAGTCTACTAGGTTCCAATTCCTACAGCGCGACCAAGGAGACCCAAGACGGCGTGAAAGCACATAGCATACCGACCTCATGGAGCCCTACCCATGCAGTACCAAGGGGAACTGCTACCTGCTGATAGTAACTGACCAGTTTTCAAGATGGGTTCCCTCTACCCAAGAAACCGCCCCAATCGTGTGAAAGATAGAAATTGAGATATTCACACGATGGGGATATCCTAAGGCTATTTTAACTGACAACGGCACTCAATTCACAAGTCGCCAATGGCAGTCAGCTTGCCAGGGATGGGGAGTCGAAACATGGACTACTCCACCGTACCATCCCCAGGCCAACCCCACTGAAAGAAGGAACCAAGAGATCAAGAAGTACCTTCGTATAAGTGTGGGAAATGACCGCCGTCACTGAGATTAACACATCCCAACTATTCTGTTTGCCCTACATCGTTGGGTCAAACACTACACTGACCAGGCGAGGCAATGGGATAGTGAGCCCACCGATATGCCTCGACCCGAGGACATCTGGCTAGCTGCCCTAGCCTGCACTACTACCGCCCAAAAAGCCCAGGACAAGTATATTCGTAAGAAGCACCCTATACCAAAGACATGGGTACGGGAGTTTAACCTATGTGAAGCCATACTACTCAGAACGCATCCCCTCAGCAAGGCCAGTAACCAGTTCAGCGCTGGACTCACAGAGACATGGAACGGACAGTATCGTATTGTTGGTAAAAGAGACAACATCTACTGGGCCAAAGACTTACAAGGATAAATCAGGAAGGCCACCCAAGGCGAAATACGACCATTCCCAGGGGAAATGCAGACGCCGAAGAAGAAACACCTGGTCAATCTAAAGATGATGACGAACCTCCACCTGCAAGGATAGTTCTCGATAACGAGCCAGGACCCTCGACAAAGGTCTGAGCCGATGCCTGTCCTCATCGACAGGGCACCTAGTTACATCGTGCCATGGAAGCCAGATGTAGAACAACAAAAGATTGCTCATCTAGCTGCCCAGCAGCGGAGTACCTTAGCACCTCCTATGCAGGAAAGATAGGCGGAACTGGACCGCGCCACCTCACTGAGATTACGGGCAGTATCAACTGTCCATGTGGTACGACATACTCATTTTCCACTGCTCGTCTGAACCAGTCCTGATTATCACCCGGTGCTGAGTGGTCTAGTCTACCGGACTGAAGCTAGGTACGGACTAGGCAATCCTAACTTCTGGAGTCACGAGTCAGCAGCCTGGAACTTGGAGTACAACGTAATCTAATGCAAGGACTGTAGCAACAGTTTCACTCAGCCAGTTAACCCACGTTACCAACTTACCAAAGACTTTCAGAGTACGTCAGGTTTTTAACACCTCCCGTCAACTACCTATAAACGCGTACTTGGTCTAGCGCAATAAACCTCGACGATTGTGCCATACAGTCAATAGCTGGGCACGCGCCAAGTGTATGAAAGAAGAAGACTAACTTACAACACAAACAACCACATGAATGTTAATGTTTTGTGGTTTTAGAAAAAATGGTAAAGGTCTAACTATATGTGTATATAATTTACAAATGATGTCTACTTTTCAAAATAAACACACTCAATTGTATTTACTAGTTTTGCATGTTTTTACAAATTTTACCAACTGAACATTGCCACCACTATTGCAGCAAGAAAAAACACTCGTTCATTGATGATTGTCATGCCTACTAAGTGACAAAATTAGAAATTGCTTCTATTCAGAAAGTCTGTCATGCCCGAGATTTTTGTCACCTTCAGGTCATAAAATAGTCATCTGTGATTGGGTGAAGCATTATTTCCATGCATTGTACCTGTCGCACCAATGTAAATCCAGCATAATAATGATAAACAGCAACAACCCCTTCAGATACGTCTTCATTAAAGACCTGCAAGGCTTTCAGATATACATTGTATACAATGTGAAGTGGGCAGGTGCTAACATCAACTAATACACGTGTTCTCATCTCAATCTTCATTGAAGAGCTTGTGGACGTTCTTGTTCACATTGGGTCCATCTGAGCCAATCATCAGAAGTTTCTGAACAGGTAGGATGGCAGAGTGATTTTTTTCATGAAGAGTCTGTGTATCAGCTTTACCAATGAAGAATATCTGCAAGTGTCTTAAAACCACATAACCTCTACCATCTGATCAATATCTCACAGACATCTGGAGCTTTTTTGTCTTCAATACTAGTCGTTTTGTCTAAATGAATAGAATAAAAGAAGGAGGTTCCCATATCATATGTTCAAAATATGGTCCCAGTGCATAAGTTGCTAAATATCTAATTTTTTTGGGCTCAATGAAAAATGAGTTGGAACACCTCTTGGGAATTTTGCATCAAACGTTTCCTTTATACCATGCAAGAAAATGCTGAAAAGTTACTACAAATTGATTTCATCACCCAGATGAGTTCAGAAGTTGTTGCTGCATTCTTTGAACTAACAATATATACGGTAGTTAAATAACAAGTGCTGAACAACTACCGTTTGATTCAGGCTCTTCACTTAGGGTAGTCTTGCAGGAAGCACCAGGATTTGCTGCAGTTAACACCATCTGTTTAGCCCCTAAAATATCAGAAGCTAATTTTTATACATTTAGAATACTCTGAATACTGAAGAAGAGCATGGAAACCTTTGTTCTCAAAATCTACCGTATATGCACATAGTCTGCAAAATGCTTCTGTCTCACCGTGTCTTGACACCCATGCTGATACAAAAAAAACCAACTCTGTCTGTTTTTAAAAACCAGTCAGTTTTGAGTTTACACTTTCCAATCACTAATATCTCACTTCACAGATTGGCAACAGAACACTCCAAATAAATCTCGGGAGGAAACAATTTAGAGCCAGGCGAATGTACAAATTTAAACTTGAACTGAAGCTTTAAAATGTTTCATTACTGCTAATGTAGTAAGTTCCAAGTCGGTAACCACTTACAAAATGACGATACACACTATCATCCATCACAAAATCTAGTGAGAGTTTAAAAGACGTGAACAGCGTAAAATGTATATGAAAAAATTTCTTTCCGCATAAAATTATCTTTACACAACAACTGCCATAGTTCAGCATATCCACACAACACAAACTGTAGCACCATGGTGGTTGTTTACTTTTCACAAGTTGTTGAGTTTGTTCATAACAAAAGTGATTTCTTTTAATGAATACCAGTCAACTGACGTCATATCACTGGCTACAACCCACTTTTCGTATTGCTGATACGTAATGCGGTAAATGCATCACAGTAAAAATACAAACAGTATCCAGAAAGACAGATGGACATTAACAGAAAATATGCAAACTTTCTTTTGTGCAACAAAGATATGATGTGTACATTTAGCACTTTACCCAAACAGTTTGTCATACACCTACATGCTAGCGGCGGCTCTGACACGTTTAAGTACCATAACTTTTGCAAAAAGAACATCATTGGTGCACCTATACAGTCATCTTTATCATAGACTTGTTTAAATTATTTACTATTGAGATCAACTTACAAAGACAAATTTAAAAAAAAAAAAAAAGCTATAAAAGAGTCTTATTCTGAAGGGGGGGGGGGGGGGAAACTTTGAGAGCCTAGTCTGAAGAAAAGAAACTAAGAAGGCCTACTCGTAAGCCTCCCCAGCCATATACCATTGCCAAGGGTCAGGTCATAAAACCAAGTGAGCACAGTCCATTTACAACCCCAAGAGTGAGTCATGGCTGACAACTCTGAACAGCTACTAGGCAAGGAGGTCCCAGCACTCGCAACTCCCAAGGCTGTGGCAACTCATCTTGTGAGGTTGCAACACCTTGCTGCCTGCTCTTTCCTGAATGAAACACTCCATCTAGAAGACCATGCTGCTGAGTAATGGCAGTGCGTAATGAAAGCAGTGGTGGCAAGTGTGGAGAGAGGAAACCTGACTCCCACCTGTTGAGTTTAAGAACTCTTCAACATGTTGCTAAGTCTATCTGGAGTCTGGGTCTACTGCTACTGCCCAATTTGGCTAAGCTGGAATGCACGATAGAACAATTTAAGCAGCTAAACATGAAATTGTCAAGCCAAGAAGGTATGTGGCCAATACACACACACAGTCATTTGACAAAAAAACCACAATTTAAAGTGTATATATATATATATATATATATAAAGTTACTCCTGACATCAACTGAGCATCCATCCACCCACATTACGTCAGCACCAGGAGGGATGCCGATCCGACGCAGGCATTGTGATGTGAGAGTGCGGGCACGACAGAAGGAATCACACAGACCTAGAGGCATTGGGGATTTTCCTGGGAAGTGTGGATGGAAGTGGCTGTGCTACAATGAATACGTCAGTGCTTAAACACGGCAGAAAGGACTGCCATATGCTGGATTGACATATCTAATTTAGACTGGAATTATGGACATGTAAGGAGAGGGTTGGCTTTCAATACATTTGTTACCCAGTTTTTCCTACCTGGCCAGGTGGTGATCTTCCGAGCACAGCGGTGCTGGCGGCTGGCTGTTTTGCCCCTGCAACATGCCCCCACACTGTGTACGCTTTTCAAATCATTTGACTCATAATGAAGCATTTTCCAGTGTGTGTGTGTATTGTTCTCCAAGTGTTATTTGACCAGGGCCAGGTACAGGAAGGAGGTTTATTGTGTCTGAGTGTTTTGTATATTTTATTTTGCTGTTGTTATATATTTTGCCACCCTCTCACATTTCTCATTACACATAAATGTTAGAATGGTCACAGAGTCTTCGGATCACATAGATTTAAATTCTGGAAATTTTAGTGAGCAAGTTTTGTTTAGTTATGGGTTTGTAATGTTTGGAGTTACATAGCCAATGTAACTGGTAACAGCCACCTGCTAATGGCCACGTTCACCACGTTTAGTCAGTCTCTCGTGGGCCGCAGTTGGGGCTGGATGCATTTCGTACATGGCAGATTTCCAACTTTGTTTGTCAATTGATCTCGTAATTCAGCTTCACGTTAACTCGCCGGAACTGCCTTGCTATACTCTCCCACGCCAGCCCCAACACCCTCCTGGCAGCATTATTCTGCATCAGGAGTTTTCAACTTAAAATTTCTGTGAACGGAGACGAGAGAAGTCACAACTGGTACGTTTATGTGTTTGTCTATTGTAAGTCGGTGAGTAACAAGTGTCTGTTCATGCACATATTTTAATAAATAAACATACATAACGGTAACTGTGTAGTGCATACAGTAATTGAACTCTCTAGCCAGGCATCACTCTTCCAGAGCGCAAGAGACACAGGCGTCGTCCGTGGCCTACAGCAGATGTGTAGCAGATAGTTTCCTGGCGCCGTGCACCTTACCCATTTGATATCATGGGGGAATAAATTGCCACACAGCTGGACTGACATACTCTGAACTAAGAGTCTTGATGCTCTCATTGGGGGGCAAAAGCTGAGTTGCGCCCTTTATTTATTCTGAGCAGCCGGAAACTAACCCGAACCCCCATGGCACATCTCTACGGGACTTCGTTACCCCATTCAGTGGGAACCAACAGGACATGCGGCGACAACCAACACAAACTTCTTATAAAACAGTACAAAAATGTCAAGCAAAATAATAAGTGCTATGCCTTATCAATGAACAATTCCAGACATGCAAATACATGACTCCTGAACCACTGGTCTCAAACTCACCAGAGCTGTCATCAGAGTCACTGGGTGGCTCGCTGCTGTCGCAGCTGGAGGTGGATTTGTCAGACTCTGCGGAGTCGCGGTCCATATCCTCTCCATCGCTGTCATCATGGTCGTGCTTGATCACTGGCATGGCTACAGCCTGCAAGCAGCCACACACACACACACACCTCCTTAACGGACAGCACAGCCGTACAACATTCATGTTCAATTGCCATCATGAGCACCAGTCTGCGACACTCAAGCTGTTTATGGTACAGCTGCGTGTGCCAACAGCCTGGAGCACATGTACATAACATCAAACTGATAAAGATAATGTAAATTTGGGTATCAACTGTTGTACACACTGTCAATTTAGAAATATAGCCATTCCAGAAGGAAGTGTAAAAATAATTACCCCCCCCCCCCCCCCTTACAATAGTTTTACAGCCACACAATAAGCTGAAACATGTATAATTACTAATATCATGGGAGCTATTTCCTCATCTCTGATTGGGGCTCTTTAAGCATGAAGCTAAAATAAAAACTTACACTCATAATAACAAAATTCTTTGGATAATTTCCTATACAATAATTTTAGTTCAATCCAATCCATTTTTCTTGGAAAAAAAAATTTCATTATATTTGGTAATGGGCTGCATACAACAGGCTTAAGCAGGGCTGCACCAATTACCTGCTCCATATGTTTTTAACAGCCATGTCTGATGCAGGTAAATCAGTGTGGTCCTATGTGCTTGTTTTGCTTGTGCTCCGAGAAGCAGAGTGACATAGATCTGTATGAATTCATTTTTCAGGATTTATTTGTGGATGTGTTTAATCTTTTTCACACACACGTGTGTGTGTGTGCCTCTATATATATATATATATATATATATATATATATATATATATATATATATATATATATATATAAATTGCTGTATTAATTGACATTGTCTCTGATTTTCACAGCCCTCCCTACTACAGTGTTACATATTATGCACTATGAATATAACAATGCATATATGTTTCATCATAATAAGTATTGCTGAAGCATATCATTTTCCAGGATATTTTTCCCCCAAAATGTCTGTACACTTTGTAAATAGGCCTAAAAGCTGTTAACGATAAAGAGAGCATTTTTGAAATGAACCTTAGAAAAAAGTCACTACCCCTGAACGCATATATTTTAATAGGCACACTGAGTGACATTTTCCCAGTAAAGTTGGTAACGATGGATGGAAAATAGTCCCATATATTAACGTTGAATAAAAAGTGTAAGGTAACCATTTGTGATAACTTGAATTATTTCTTTCGCTTTCTGTTTTTTTTTTTTTAATGCATCAAAGTGTGAAGATGAGCAGATTTAAATAGTATTTACTTTCCTAAAAATTTCACAGTTTTACTTGACTGACGCATGAATAAAGTGATGAGGCCCATGGCAATGTTAATTTTACATAAGGTGGAAGAATACATAACGTGCATATAAGTAGATCTTATCAGAGCTGTCAATAATGCTCATTTTACAGTGAACAGCCTATACCTGTTTTCTAACCCTGAAAGTTTCCGAATATTTACAGCCCTCCACACTATGTAGTCTTTATAAAAGTGCCAGCGTGGAAATGAACAAGGAACTTCCGTAAAGCTCAAAAATACATTTTTAAATTCCTCCCTCGCCCTCCTCCGAATTTCAGAAGTCATTAAACCAAATGATTACTGAACAACTGACGAGAAGGAAAGTGTTAAGTTTATGACAGACAATTTTCTTGAAGAATGTTTACAAAATTAACTACTCTGGTGGACCACAAAAAAAAATTACAAATTTTGATACATGAAATTACAGCTGGTATCTTATGGGACTTGATCCTCAAGAGATATCAAATGAAACAATATTAAATAATTTCCCCAACTTCACATTTCTGTGTATGCAGTTGTTCTGATGGATTGTTAAGTTATAAAAGTGAAGAATTTATACAGCTGGAACAATGAATATAAAATATAAATCTTATTAAACCCTCAAATTGGTCTATAACGTAAAACATTTCTTTTGAATCATCTCTTATTCAAATATAAAATTTTTTTTTTTCGAGAAAATCTAAACTTTATGAATGGAAGGGCAAATTTTGTGGGCAGTTTTGACTAAAATTTGACATAGAATATATAAAATAAAGCTTCATTACATAGTTATTCCAGAGAAGTGTAATACAGACTACCTGTGTTGTAATATGGAAAATAAGAGTTTCAAGAGGAAGGGGTCAGTGGGATGGAGATTCACACATGGTGGCGCTTCTGTTAGCACTAGCCCTGCTACTAAATAAGTTCTGGACACAGGCATGTGTTGAACTGCAACATATCGTAGCAGTCAAGTGAGGAAACTGATCCCTTTGGAACGTCTCATGACAGCTTGAAATGTTGGTGAATGGGCCATAATCTTGTTATGGTGTAGAAATCATTAAGAAGACACACATTTCAAGTGTTGGTATTGCAATAAGAAAAAATGGGTGTCCATACAGTACAAAAGGAAATGATTTTATGTAACCAAATTCATAATCAGAAAATTTTTTTTTTTTATATTTATGTGATAGGCAACAAACAATGTGTTGTTATTTTTCAACTTTATTTTACTCATTCTATGTGGTATAAGTTTTTACTAAATGATTTTCAAGAGAATGCAATTTTCTTTATACTTTCAAAAATACTTTACAGATTAGTGCCACCTAAAATATTATTTACAAACTACATTTATACTAATGTTCATTAAAAGCAAAATTTATGTTAACATATTTAACTATAAATACATACGTTGAAAAATTCTATACAACATGAATACACGTTGACTATGGAGGACATTAGTGGTGTAAAATATATGAACCAGCTGACTTCTGGGAAATATTGATAGTCTTCTTTTTTGCACGAGCAGACATTTTTGGTGTAAGTTTAACTTTTTGGTGTGGTTCATGCAGGAAACCAGGATGGTTTACGATTTGTTATTATTGTTTTCTGTTCTGCCTGATCAGTGTACACGTGAACCAAGGAATACTCAAACTTAATCAGACCTGTGATGTAGATAAAAATTGATGTCAAAAACATATCCACATACAAAAAATGAAACTGGTGATACCTTGTTTCAAGTCAGCCCAACTATTTTATTATATTTCATACAGTACTTGAAAGATAACAGGTGTTCAAAGTCCACTTGCACATTACTTTAATTTCCAAATTTTCGATACTCCTAACTCTGTTACTTCCAACTTTTCTGAAGCCCTGCTAAAGTTCTACTTCCAGGATATTCCTCCGCCTCATATAAACATAGCTTAGAAAATTACACCAGAGGGCCAACGCACCACATTAGTGCGCACTCACTTTAAAGATATTTTGTGTAAGAACTATTTTTTACTAGGCATTACCAACCATATTTTGTCACTGCCTTCATTCATATTAGTTATAGATGAAAAAATTATAATTAATAGATAAATTATATATAAAAATTAAAGTCAACCAAAAATAATATACTTTTACGTTGACAACTATAAAAATGCTCATGAAATGACATACACATTTAGGAATCAACCGCACACATTATACATAATGTGTTTTTTCAAAGGTTTGATTCACAAAGTGTGAAGAAACCAGGAATAGACTATATCCATAATATTAGGGCTTTAAACTTGAGCTAACACATAGTATAGTGCTGGAGCCCAGAACTACATAAATCAAGTGGGCATCAAACTACTTGGTACTTGATGTTCACATATTGCGTCACGCCATGAGTGAGTGAGTCTCAGATTACCACAAGCCTTGTCTGCTCACTAATTGAAGATGGCACCTTGGCTATAGTGTGCACTGCGGACCCCTCACTATAATTCTGTACATCTACAATCTCAGATTGCCATAAGTGAAATATATTTTCCTACCCAAATACTACACAGGTAGGCCTACAGATTTACTTACAAAAGGTACAATTACAGAAACATTGAACATTATTACTAAATTGAGTTGAGATGTTTAACATAGGCAGAAATGAGTAAATACCCTGACTGCGATAATGATTCTCATACATACATACACTCACAATTAGGCTACCACCCGGTGGCGAGCTCTCTCAACTCTCCTTCACCCAACCAACTCCTTTTCCACTCCCTTCCTGAATTTACCAACCCCTCTCACAGATACCAATTCCTCCCTCAACACATTCCACTCCCTCACAGACCCCACAAGCATGGACTGCCTACCCCGCTCCGTTCTCCTTCACACCCTCTGAAGCTTCTCACTGTTGTTTCCTCTTCCCCTAAACACCCCCTTACTTAGCTTGCAGTGTAGCCCTCCCCATCATCCCTCTTCATTCACCACCCTGTACATCCTGACTAACCGTTCAACTTTCCTCCTGTCCTTCAATGAGCTCCACCCCATTTCTTTCATCATCACTGATGGCCTATAGTTCCCTTCTTCCTCATCATCCTGCCTTGTCTTCTCCACCTACCCTTCACCCATCTTGCTGCCTTTCTCTGCACCTTTTCCAGTTCTCACACCTCCACCTCCACATACGGGTCCCATACTGCTGCAGCATATTCTAACATTGGCCGTACCATTGTGCCATACGCCTTCTCCTTCACCTCACAGCCAACTCCATTCAGCACCCTTCCCAGCATACCCAGAGCCCTTCTTCCCTTTGCTACCACCCTCTCTACCTGTTTTTTCCACCTGAGGTCTCCCTGCAGTACAATCCCTAGATACTTATATTATGCTGCTTCTTCTATCTCTTGTCCCTCCCATCTGTACATGTCCCTGCTTATCATTTTCTTCCTTGTGAACCTCACTACCTTAGTTTTTCTTACATTTATCCTCATTTTATTTTTTCTGGTATATAATATGGCTTTCAGGATGAAGGATGAAACATTCAGCATAAAATCAATGACTACGCAAGAAAACACAGAAACAGAGTTCACAAAAACCAACAACGACGAAAAACGCAATAGTGAACCGCTTAGGCTGTCAAATGGGGAAAATAAACCTCTTGAGCTCATACAGTCACAAATCGAGCACTCCGCTAAAACAAAATGCAGAATTTTTTATTGATGTGGCTATTGATTTATTTCTTTTTTCATTACTAGCCTTCAAACATTTAACAATTACCATTAGAGGTTGTTGCATGCGCTCACTGTAACGGCACTCTTATCATGGTGACCATACAAATTTAACTTCTCTTTCCAAGGACATCACCACCATCAAGAATGTATATGTGGGTGATTGAAAGAAATTATATTTTGACGAAAGCAATTCATCTATAACTGCTGCAAGATGTTTTTAATCATCAATTATGTAAACAGGATGATATGTGTTTATTTGTTGTGAAAAATCGAGAGAGATTTTGTAATCTTTTGTTGGAGAAGAAAAATGAGTCTAATTCCACTGAAATGTTACAACTAGAGACCCAAACGTTTGGCTGAAGAAAGAGCTTAGAGAACTACGATCTACGGAAGCAGTGAACTTCGGCAGAGGGAAGAACCATGACCGAGAAAGATATCTTGCTACACTTTGAGAATAAAGGAGAGCAGAGATGCGGTGCTCTGAGGGATGATGATTGCCATATAAATAACATCTGGAAGATGCTGTACACAGTTTTCCACACTGTGGAACATCGCGGAAGCAACTCTTTGTGAACCGCAAGTGCTGGAGAAAGGAAAACATTTTTTTTTGTGTTTACAGGTTTAGAAGGGAAAAAATTGAAGTCTTGGTAAATTGGGTTAAGGTGAATTTGTATGTTGTAGTTAAAATTATTTAATTTTGATAAACATATGTGATAGTGAAAAACAAAACAATTTTGTAGGGTTTGGGGACACTGTAGGTAATTCCGGAGACTACAGTAGAGAGGCAAACGCCTAATATGGAGCAAACATTTGGGTTATTGCTAGAAAAAATAGAAGCCAACATACAGAAAGAAATGCACACAGATAGAGTAGAACAAACTAATAAGTTTGATAATTTAGAAAAAAATTAGACAGTTTTGAGCAAAATTATAGAGAATTCCAACAAAATGTAAATCACACAGAAGTACAAATATTAGGAAAGCAGGTTCAGAAAAATGGGAAAATTTGGAAAGGAATATAGGAAAAAGTTGTAAGAAAAAGCCCAGCAATAGGAATTCATATAGAGAATTCTGGGAATTAGAAAAAATGTAAATAAACTTGTGAGCTACAATTTAATTGATTTTACAAACAAAAATATATTTCAAGATGATGACGGTATCTTGTATTCAAGCAAAAGTATGGTTAAAGGGCAGCACATAAAATTCTGTGAAATAATGGGGGACCAACACCCATACAATTCATACACAAATGCGAAAGGTCATTGAACAGGTACAAATATTCAGGAATTCTGCTGATGCACACAAAAACAGAAAAACAATGAAGGGAAAAGGTAAATTAGCAGGGAGAAGGAAAAGAAGCAAGTATTCTATGAGGAAGGTAATAAGGAAAAATGAAAAGAAAAGGAGATGCAAAATATGAATGGTAGGGATGAAAAAAAATCTGTAATGAATAGTCAGTATGGAACTTGGAAAAAATATGTATTTTGTTCGCTAATATTTTTTTTGGCACAGAAATAATAGAAGAATAATAATGTTTTTATGCTGAATGTAAATTTGTTTATATATATATATATATATATATAATATATATATATATATATATATATATATATATATATATATAATATATATATATATATATATATAAAACTGGTCTGTATTGCTACTATAATTGTAATGATAATTTTGTTTGGGTAACAAATGAAACATAAACAAGTAGGGATCAGCACCCAGGAATTAAGAGGAGGATGGACTGAAACATTTTCTGTGAAATAGTTGTTTGTGTGAATATGCGTATCTCAGCAAATTTTTTCCAAATACAACTTATTGTCAGAAAGTATTTAAAAAACCATTATCTATATCCTCATTTTTTTACTTTTGTCATATTAAGTGTATTCTTGGAAGAAATATTCGTGAAAATGGGTAAATAACACATTTTTAAAGCTTGCCTATAATGCACTTTCCTTAAGCAGCAAGAGAAAAGTACAAACATATGGGCGTAGTTTAATCCGCGGGCTTTCATGGCGTGTAATGAAGTCCGACTGTTACAGATCTAATTTGCACAGTACAGCATCACAAAGGAAACACTACACGCCTTGCGCATTAAAACAATGAGGCACAAGACGTGCGTGTTAGTTGTCCGTATCGCTTACTCACTTCTTGACCTTGGATATGTAGTTCCATCTCACTTTAAGTACAGTCATGAAAAAAAGAATTGTTTTCAAACAGATAATTGGTCTTAACATCTCGTTGACAACAAGGTCATTAGAGATGGTGGAAGTTGCACAGGGAAGGGGGGTTGGGGAGGATTCGGGAGGAATCCGCCATGGCCTTTGTTAGTAGTAGATCAACAAAATTAATTTATATGAGTTTTGAATGGCTTACCTGTTCAATATTTACAAGGTCATAACGATAAATTAATAAGAACGTTGAAAATAAAATAGATAAAATACAAGGAGTTCAGTTGATTTGTATATGTCAAGGGCCATGTTGTATAGTCCTGTAATGCTGTAGCAATGTAAACAAATGTGAATCGACAGTTGCCTGTCTGCTGTGGATGTATAGACATTACTGTCGGTTAGTTGGTCAGTATATGCAGACTGTGCGGAGTGTATTTGACTGTGAGGAGGATTGTGATGTTTGAGTTCTGTTACGCGTGTTTTATTGCAATTCATTCTGTTTGATGTGTTAAATCAAATAATTGTGCAAAAATATGAGTATTTCTGTGCCGTTATGTCCATGGGAAATGATAAAACATAATATTTGTGCAGTAATTTGAGTAATGGAGTTTAGACAAATTGAATCCACATAAACGTGTCGTGCTTAATAATCTACAACATATTAATATTGATTGAGTGGATCAGTAACATAATATATTTGGAGTTTATTGATATTGTAGTGAATTGAACTTTTGTAGTATTGCGTGTGAGTGTGTTAATTGAAGGGCTTACATACTTTCGCAGTCAGTTATGTCAAATACGTAAGACCTAACTGCACAATAGGTTGTAGTTGTTGCTGTGATATTGTATAATTGATGCTTAAGAGTAGTATAGAAATGCCGATTCGAGCACAGCCTGCGACCATCAGAAAACCAACAGCAAATTGAATGCCCAAACCATCAGAAAAAATTACCGTTTGTTTTCCTGATCCAAAACACCAGCTGCCGATTCAAGCACAGCCACAAAAAGTGACTGCAAAAGTTGCGTTAGAATGCAACCGCAAAAAGTGACTGCAAAAAGTTGCATTTGGGAACAGCTCCCAGTCACCAGAAAACCAACACTAAATTGAATGCTCTAGTTATCAGAAAACATCAGCTGCTGGTTCGAGCACAGCTCCAGTTATCAGAAAACCAACAGCAAATGAAATGCACGAGCCATCAGGAAAACACCAGCTGCCGGTTCGAGCACAGCTGCAAAAAAAAAAAGACTGCAAAAGTTGCGTTAGAGTGCAGTTGCAAAAAGTGACTTCGAAAGTTGCATTAGAGTGCAGTTGCAAAAAAGTGACTGCAAAAGTTGCGTTAGAGTGCAACCACAAAAAGTGACTTCAAAAAGTTGCAAAGAGTGGTTCAAGAAAATTGAATAAGTAAAAAAAAAAAAAAAAAAAAAAAAAATTGCCCATAATAAAGATGGACCAGTTGCTAAATGTATTGAACGGAACCTAACAATTTAAGAAACTTTCCGAACTTACAATCGGACAAACCTATCCCATAGACCACGCTGAAATATCTGATACACGGTATGG
Source organism: Dryococelus australis (assembly GCA_029891345.1). Taxonomy (NCBI): domain Eukaryota; kingdom Metazoa; phylum Arthropoda; class Insecta; order Phasmatodea; family Phasmatidae; genus Dryococelus; species Dryococelus australis. Next base: position 176,674,630 of record CM056997.1, on the reverse strand, counting down.
ATACAAAGTGGTAATTACTTCTTGCAATTTTAAAGTAACCTTGCCAGACAGATATTTTCAGATTTTCAGCAAAAAAGTTTTAGATGGTGTTAATCATGGTGGTATAAATTTTTCATATGATGGAATGGAGAATTGTGGCATTAAACAAAGGCATTCTATTCTGTTTTTTTAAAGAGTAAACGATCGTCGTATATGGCATCAGTTGATTTTTATTTATGCTCATATCTCTATAAAGTTTTAATGGTTAGCCAATCATTAAAACACAATTATCGCTCTGACTTCGGCAATGTGCTACAACATAGTCTAATTTGGAGATGTATGTCTAGTTGCGTTTGGGTGCATCCGCAAAAAAGAGTGGTTCAAGAAATTTGAATGCGTAAAAAATAAAATATTGTATATAATAAATGGGCGCAAATAAAAATCAACCGGCGCCTAATATGATGACGGCCTTGGCAATGAAAAAGGCTAACGGAGTTTGGAAAGAATATAAGTTTAAGAAAGACGTATTTATGAAACGAAAGAAGAAGAAATCTCAAGAGAAGCATGTCAAGTGTGAAACGTGTAGCCACTATTACAAACTGTCTCTCATAAGAAGCCATCTTAAATGTAGATTGCACAAAGGTCTTACACCAATACGTAATAAATCACATGAACCAACAAATGCATGGGAAATTTTTAAAGTGCCACAACACTTAATATCAAAACAGAAGCCCCCACGAGAGAAACAAATGAGATGTGAAACATGTAGTCACTATTACAAACCGTCTCTCATAAAAAGTCACTTAAGAAGTAAAATTCATAAGTACACAACCATATTCAGTGTAGAAGAAATCAAAACAGCATTTCAAAGTAGGATCTCAAGACTTATGCTGTAAAGAATGTGAATGCGTACAAGGATCCAAAGCATTTCCTAAACTATGTAAAAGAAACTGTCACGGGGCTATTTAGTAAGCATTCAAAATCATTCAGAGTGAACATGAAATTCTTCACTGAGTACAAAAGGGGAATTGGCGAGAATATTGAATATGTAGAAAGCTCCTTTAAAACAAAGAACAAAATTATACTGAAATCGACTAATCTGGAAGAATATTATACCAACAGCATATCGAAAATCATAGCTGAGATGGGGGCATTCGAAGCAAAGGGATCTCAGTGGGTACTCAACAGAATATTTAAACTAGAAGTGCGAATAAATAAATATGTACCATTCTAGGCCAGTTCTTATGTTGATCTCCCAGAAAAAATCAAAACTAAGCAGGCGGTAATTAATGTTATGAACGACGATCAAAAATGTTTTTTTGTGTCTGTTCTATCTGCATTGCATAAAGTACAAAGAAACCCTCAGAGAGTGAATAAATACAAAGCTTACGACCATGAGTTTGATGATGCACTTAAGGGTTTGGAATTTCCAATAAAATTGGATAGCATACCAACCTTTGAGAAGAGAAGTGAATTTCTATTAATGTATATGCATACGAAGAAGAAGATGGCGTAAGAAATATATAATCTGTCCATTAAAAATAACAAAAAATAAGACGGATAAGCACATAAACCTACTTTATATCAAATATCAAAAGAACGACAACTACTGCTGGATAAAAAGTCTTTCGAGACTTGTCACATCACAAATAACAAATAATGGCCACAAAATATTTATATGTGATAGATGTTTGCAACATTTCTACTCTGTAAATAAGCTAAAAGATCACGAACAAGACTGTAGAGATCATGATGGTGTTAAGAGTTGAAATACCATCTAAAGGAAAAAATGACATATTAAGATTTCAAAACCAAAATCATTCTTTGAGAGTTCCGTTTGTGATATATGCTGATTTTGAATGTTTGTTGACTAAAATCGAAACTTGCCAACCAAACCACAACGAATGTTACACGAAACCATACCAAAAACACGAGCCTATTAGCTTCTGTTACTATGAAAAATACGAACATGGATACTATAAACCGCCAATAACTTATGAAGGACCTGATGCATCTACTGTGTTCGTTAAAATGTTAATTGAAGAAGCAAAGTCTATTGGTGATATATACACAAATGAAAAACCAATGCTTCCACTAACTCAGAAAGAACAAATTGTTTATGATACCCATTGCCATATATGTGAAAAGCCTTTGAATGGTGATTCTGTGAGAGATCATGATCATCTTACAGGGAAAATTAGGGGAGCTGCACACAGAGATTGTAACTTATCGTATAGAAATCCATGTTTTGACCCAGTGTTTATACACAATCTATCTGGCTATGACACACATTTATTCATAAGAGATCTTGGCATCGATGAAAATAAGATTGATCTAATTCCCAACAACGAAGAAAAATATATTTGTTTTACGAAGCATGTATTTGGAAGTGTAAACCTTAGATTTATTGATTCATTTAAATTTATGGCTAGTAGTACCGATAAACTCTCTAGCAACCTTTCCAGAAGCCAATTCCGAGAAACGTGTAAGCATTTTTCCAATGAACTTCTTGACTTTTTTTACAAGAAAAGGTGTCTACCCATCTATATGGATAGTGCTGAAAAATTTTGTGAGACATCGCTTCCATCCAAAGATGCATTTTACAACAAACTCAATAAATGCGGCATTACAGACAAAGATTACGAATTTGCGAGAGAGGTGTGGGAAAAATTCAACATAAAATCTCTAAGAGAGTACACAGAACTCTATAACAAATCTGATGTGTTGATATTGTCTGATATAATGGAAAATTTTAGAGATGTGTGCCTCAAAACATATAAGCTAGATCCAGCATGGTATTTCACAGCCCCAGGGTTAGCGTGGGATGCTACGCTCAAACACACTAAAATAGAACTAGAATTATTAACAGATTACGGCATGATTTTGGTGATAGAAAAAGGTGTTCGTTGTGGAATTTCACAATGTTGTAAGCGATATGCTAAAGCAAATAATAAATACATGAATGCTTATGACAGCACAAAGGAAATCTTTTATCTTACATATCTGGACGCCAATAACTTATATGGATGGGCTATGAGTCAGTATTTGCCCTATGGTGGGTTTAAGTGGACAAATACAAATATAGATGTAACAAAAATAGAAGATGATGATGCTAGCAACGGGTATATATTGGAAATTGATTTGGAATACCCACATGAACTACAGATCTCCACAAAGATCTGCCATTGGCACCAGAGAATAAAATACCGGAAGGTTCAAAAATCCTCAAACTCTTGACTAGTCTGAATGGTAAAGAGAAATATGTATTACACTATGTAAATCTTAAGCAATATTACACTATGTAAATCTTAAGCAATATCTATCTCGGAATGAAGTTGAAAAAGATCCATAGAGTTCTGGAGTTTGATCAATCAGATTGGCTCAAGTCCTATATTGATCTAAACACAAATATGCGAACAAAGTCTACACATGACTTTGAAAAAGATTTCTACAAGCTAATGAACAATTCCGTTTTTGGAAAAACAATGGAGAATATTAGAAACAGAGTGGATATACGGCTGTGCACAAGTTCTAAGCAAATGGATAAACTAGTGGCTAAACAAAACTTTAAAGATAGGACTATATTTACTAGCTCTTTGGTTGCAGTTCATATGAATAAAACAAAACTGTGCTTTAACAAACCCATTTATGTTGGGATGAGTATACTCAATCTATCGAAAGTCTTAATGTATGATTTTCACTATAATATAATGAAGCCAAAGTATGGGGGAAATATTGAACTGTGCTACCAAGATACTGATTCGTACATCTATTATATAAAAACACCAGACTTCTACAGTGACATGAAAGAAATGGTTGGCCATTTTGATACTTCTGACTATAGAAAAGATATTCCATATGGTATACCGTTAGTTAACAAAAAGATTATTGGCAAAATGAAAGATAAATGTAATGGAAAAATAATGGAAGAATTTATTGGTTTGAAATAGAAAATGTATGCAATAAATGTAGAGGGTAGTGTAAAGAAAAGAGCAAAGGGTGTGAAAATCGCTGTAGTCAGAAATGAGATTAGTTTTGGTGACTACAAAAAGTGTTTGTTTGGTAAAAAAGCGTTGTACAAAAGTATGAATCTTATTTGAAGTAAGAAACATGAACTCTATACGATTGAGATGAGGAAAAAAGCATTAAGCCTCGAAGATGATAAAAGATTTATTCTTAAAGATGGCAATAATACACTACCATGGGGACACTACAAAATTGCAAAAGAGTGACACTATGAAAGAGCAGTCACCAAGCACAAGTCACCTTATCGATGATATCATGAGTGGACTTAAAGGAAAGCATATGTATAATAAAATGCAATCACTCACCGACATCGTAAACGGCAAACTCGTCAACGATAACAAAGAGGTGCTTGTCATCATCGGTGAAGATAACAGTCCATGGTTCAAAGCGAAAGAAGTTGCGGACATACTCGAATATGCAAATCCATGAGAAGCAATCAGAGAACATGTTAGAGAAAAGCATAGGCAATCATATGCAGATATAGAGAGAAGCGAATCGCTCCTCTTGTTAAATATGCATCCTTATACCGTATTCATCAACGAACCTAGCCATGAAGTCAAAGATGGCAGCCGCAGAACAATTCCAGAACTGGATGTTTGAAGAAGGGTTGTCGTCCATACGCAAGCACGGCGTCGATCAGAAGTATAAACCGCTGCTGGACACGACGAACGCAATCATCGACATCATAAACAACAAGCTCGTCTACGACCATAGAGAAGTGTACGTGATCATTGATGAAAAAAGGAATCCGTGGTTTAAGGCTAAAGACGTTGCGAGAATACTTGGGTATACTGATCTGAAAAAGGTGATGCGAGTGAATGTAACGGAAAAGTACAAGAAGCCATTGTCACAATTACAAGGGATGACTTGAGTCACTCCTTGTAAGAGCATGCATCCTCAGACGGTATTTATTTCAGATCCCATTAAAACACTCTTATAGCGTTATTATATAACAGTAAATGTTTTTAATGGATAACCATCCATTAAAAACTAATAATCATACATGTTTGCATACTATTGGGCTTCGGTGATTCTTTCACTTTTAACATCATAAATTAGGTTTCTTTGGCTTACGAATACCACATTACAAATAGTTGAAGCCGATATTGGTTTATTAAAATCAACTGTAAGTTTCAGATTAGTTTGATCTTTTACAATAGCTGTTTTTCTGTAAGAACAATCAATAACATACAATGGTCTTCGCCCAATAAATGACGTAGGGTTGAAGCTCAGTTCATTATTACGATAAGGAGTATCTAGTTAGTCTTTGAATTTCTAAAATCGTTGTAAGCAACATACATCTTATCAGAAATTTTATTATCAATGTCTAAATTCCAATTCTCTTTGGGAAACACTTCATTCCATCCATTCTTAATAGAAATATTTTTGATGAAACAAGAGTCAAAAATTGAACCATGTGTGGATTGCTCAGGATCTTCTTTTCTGTTTTGCTGAAAACCAATAATGACAAAGTCTGACATATCGAATTGGATTGAATTGAACTGATCTTTTATATCAAACTGAAATGAGTTTGTATTAGTAGATACTGGTTTTTCAAGACATTGCCAATAATTAAAACTAATTGGAATTTTGAAGTGTTTGTATAATTTTGCTTTAATTTCGTCTCCATAAATAGGATCGTATTCAACAATTGTCCACAGAATTTCCAATTTCTCAATAACAATTTTACGAGCATCTGGTGTATTATCTACATCATCAGATCCGTTGACTGAATGTGATCTTGTACCCACCTTTCCAGAATATTTCATTTGAATCTCTCATAAACCCAAACAAATATCTCAATGGATAGGTAATTTCGTTAAACTTATCTTTCCTAACATATTTACCTAGTTCTATCCCCGACATTTGGAAGTATGCTGATTCTGATTCCGAACCTAGCAATGTATGCATCATTGTTGAAGTGATGCCAGGGTTGTCAATACTTTCGATTATACAACCATGTTTAGAGATCTCTATTCTTGAGAACTGGAATGGGAAGAAATTCTCACAGAGCTCAATAGTTGAAGTTTTTCCATAACCTTGAAATGTATCTCTTTGAATTAGCATATACTGTTGGTATACATAAGCTTCATTCGGATGTGTAAATGCATCGCCAATAGGAATATCAAACTCAATGCGCTTGTTGTATTCATTCAAATTATTTTTTGTTTGGTCGTTTGGCGGAAACAACTGACGCTCATAACTTTCCATTTTTTGTTGATTCATTTATTATATAGAAAAAAAATTCCTTAAACAACTACACTTTTCTTATCAACCCAAGAATTATGACTACTATCAAAACCTACCCATTTAATTAGCAGCTTATTTCCTTTTCTTCACAAAACTTTTTCCACTAAGTAGTCTTTATCATATTTGGTCTTAAGCAGTTCTGGCTCATAAAAATACCTTTAAAGAGTTCATTTTTTAAGTATTTTATTCTGTATGTCGTGGGGTTTGTGCCCAATACTTCACACACCTCAAATACTTCAGTGGACCAATTTGGTGTATATCCTTTTTCAAACAAATTTTTACTTTTACTTATACGAACTTTATCTCCTATTGCAAACTTTGGTTTAACCATTTTTCTTTCTCCTCCATACATGTTGATTAGAATAGAACTTTCATTCTTTGCATTTACATTGGCGGATTTCATTCCGATTGTACTGTGAACAGTGTTATTGTATTCTCTTATTAATTTAGGTAATATAGCCACCCATTTATAGTTTCCCTGCATAGTAAATATCTTCCACATTTTCTCCTTCAATGTTCTATTAAATCTTTCTACAACACTAGCTTTCTTTCCACTGTATGTTGAATAGTTTGTTATGTTGTTGTTGACCATTAATGTCTTAAATGATTTATTGTAAAATTCTTTACCTTCATCTGTTTGTAAATGCATGGGTTTGCGGTCATTCAAAATAGTTTTAAATGCGAACGTAACATTTTCACCAGTTTTATCTTTGATTGGTATTGTCCATGCATATTTGGAAAAAACATCTATCACAATTAACATATATTTAAACCCTTTGTTAATTCTATGTATACCTTTTAAAGATCCAGAATTCATCTCGACTAAATCAGCTTGCCAAAGATAATCGATACCAAAAGATAGAACAGTTCTTCTGGGGAAGTTTTTTTGCATTGGTTTATGAATTTCATTTACAATATTGTTTTTTTATACTACCACCAGTGAATGGCGAGTTATTGGTTACACGACATCTACAAACACATTTAATTCTTACTTTGTTATTATTGGTAAGTTTATATGAACTTAGTGTATTTTTCATACATTTGAGACAGTATACATTTAAGTTATCATTGTTCATTTAATATAATAAATGAGGCAACAAAAAATTGTAAACAATATAGTGAGAAGAAGACAGTTAATTGAAAAGTTTAAAACTTTTAGAAAATTTTGTCAAGATGAATATGATAAAAATAAAAATCACGATCAACCATTGATAGACGCGATACAAGATTTGGGGCAAAAAATTGGACACATAACAAATGAGAATAAGAACTTAATAAAAGAACTTGTTCCAGTTGCTGTTAAGAATTTAGACTACCCACAGACACCAACAGAAACATCTTTTGAAAGAAAAATGTTTGGTAAAACAGGCACCTATGAACGCTACGGCGATGAATGCTATGACGAAGCGTTGGGGCGTTTGAAATCTGATATCCGACAGTTAACTAACTACAAAACAACATTTATTGTTAAAATGTGGCCGATTTCTTAATTGACTGCAAAGACAATATTTTTTGGGCTAAAGGCTGATAAAGGTAAATTGTTAATTGGTGATAGCGAAGTAACATTCAAAAATGACAAATTTACTGTAAAAGGTCAGACATACACTGCAACTGATGGTCTGATGAAATTATTAACTATTAAGAAAGTAACAGAAAGTGACTACACTGTAATCGACTCTGAACACTATAGTCGTATCCTAGCAGATACAAACGCAGTTTTTCAAAACAATGATCCAAACTTGGGAAAGCCAAAATCGAGTAAAGGGAATAAATGGAAAATTATTGTTAAACCTATTTACGATTTAATTAAAAAGAAACGACCCTTTCCTAAAAAGGGGAAAGGTATAAAGAAATATACAGACTACCCCAAAGAATACATATGGATGGATGATGTTAGGATGCTTATTGATCGGCTTCTCGTTATTTATGGCGAAGAGAATGCTGGAAATGATAACTATTACAATGAAAAAGTTGGAATAATGAATATGCTCAACATCAAGTTTGGGGACTTTGTTGTGAATAATCTAAAAGGTATACCATATCTGATACGAATGTTAAACACAATACCACATACTTTTTGGGAGTCGGAGCATCACGGAAAAGGGTTACTCAATGACATAATAAATTTGCTACCTTTTGAGTTGCACACACCCGGTTATCAGTACTTAGGCCCGGGTACCAGACTAAAAGAGAGAATTGAGAATGCTGATAAACCCATTAATCCATTAGATGCAGCTGCAATGGAACACGATATAGCTTATCATCATCATAAAGATCTAGCTGAAAGACATGCAGCTGACAAAGAACTAGAAAAGAAAGCGTTCAAAAGATTGTTATGTTCAGATGCTGATTTAAATGAGAGATTGTGGGCTGGTGTTACTGGATCTGCGATGCATATTAAACGTAAGCTTGGCTGGGGAATTAAAATAAAATGATAAAATATTTGTTATAATAAATGAAAGTAAAAAAAAAAACATTGCATTTCAAGTTCCTAACGAGGAGTTGAAGGGTTTGAATATTGATTCTTTCCTAATGAAAGACCAACTGGATCGTAAAAACAAGAAACTAAAGGAGGACAAAGGGATGGCTATCACAATTTCAGTCCCGCAGCTTAAGAAAATGTTCAAAGAAATGAAAACTGGAAATGGTTTGACAATTCACAAGGGTGGATTTTTACCCTTAATTTTTGCAGCATCTCTAGGAGCGTTAGCTGCCAGTGCATCATCTATCGCTACATCAGTAATTAATGCCAAGAAGAAAAACCAAGTATTGGAAGAACAACGCAGACATAATTTAGCTATGGAGGAATACGGCAAGGGATTGAAGAAAGTTAAGTGGTGTAAAAAAAAAAAAAAAAAAAAAAAAAAAAACCCTCAGTAACTTTAATATTGATCAAATGGTTAAAAAATTAAACATTTGAAATTTTCGGGGAGTATTTATGACCGATGAGCTACTTAACACGCCACTCGATAATGAATGCGGGATTGTTAATCTAGATACATACATACATACACTCACAATTAGGCTACCACCCGGTGGCGAGCTCTCTCAACTCTCCTTCACCCAACAACTCCTTTTCCACTCCCTTCCTGAATTTACCAACCCCTCTCACAGATACCAATTCCTCCTCAACACATTCCACTCCCTCACAAACCTCACAAGCATGGACTGCCTAGCCTGCTCCGTTCTCCTCCACACCCTCTGAGACTTCTCACTGTTGTTTCCTCTTTCCCCTAAACACCCCTTACTTAGCTTGCCAGTGTAGCCCTCCCCATCCTCCATCTTCATTCCCACCCCTGAACATCCTGACTAACCGTTCAACTTTCCTCCTGTCCTTCAATGAGCTCCACCCCATTTCTTTCATCATCACTGATGGCCTATAGTTCCCTTCTTCCTCATCATCCTGCCCTTGTCTTCTCCACCTACCCTTCACCCATCTTGCTGCCTTTCTCTGCACCTTTTCCAGTTCTCGCACCTCCACCTCCACATACGGGTCCCATACTGCTGCAGCATATTCTAACATTGGCCGTACCATTGTGCCATATGCCTTCTTCTTCACCTCACAGCTGACTCCATTCAGCACCCTTCCCAGCATACCCAGAGCCCTTCTTCCCTTTGCTACCACCCTCTCTACCTGTTTTTTCCACCTGAGGTTTCCCTGCAGATATTTTGGCAAACTCTGGCACACACTGGGTATGCTATTGGGAAAAAAGCAAAAACAAATATAATTTTGATTCATTTAGCGGAAATCCACCGCGACAATTAATAGCATATCTCGGAAGTAATATTTTTTATAACAATGATAGAATTCAAAATTTCAATCAAGTAACTTGTGGTCATTTGTGTGTAATTGTGGTAAATCTTTCACATAATTTGCATTTCCAAAAATTATTTCACTATTAATCAACAATGGATATATGCGGAAATGCATTAATGAGCTCTTGGATTGAAGATCAAATTAAAGAACGCATGAACAATGATGAGACGATCAGTCCTAATGATTTTGTTTCCAACACACAGTTCAACGACTTTACCACCACACTGACAAGAAATAAAAGATCATTGGATAAAGCATATCTTACTTACTTGGAAGTAGATAATAATATAGATTTTGAACAAAAAAGACTAAGACAAGTGGGTAATCCCATTGCACCGATGGATGCCATCAATTTAGAGTACTATCAGAAAAACATAATTAACATTATTCGTTTAGTTGGGAAATACAATTCAAAGGAAAACATATTTTACTTTGATAACCGAATAGAATATTATTTTTATGAGATAATAATAATAATAAAACCAGAAAAATATAAAAGTGTTATCAACTGTTATCATGAAAGGAAAAAAATTGACATGCATAAAACTTTTGAAGTACACCCTGATGATATGATATATTTTATAATACCAAAATCCCACAATGTACCCGAAGGTACAATTGTATTTATTGAAATAGTTATGGTATATGAATACGTTTAAAAAGATGAGATTATGTTAGTTTTTAATGGAAGCGTTTCCATTAAAAACAAAACTTACAATCTAAGAATTTAAAAAGTCTTTAATTTTATTACAGTATTTGCAATTAATTAACTTACAAGTCATATCTATTGTAACAAAACCATATTCATTATTCCAACATTTTGAACATATGCAAAGAAAATAAACATTGTCTCTTATAAGCTGCTTAGGTACTTTTGAGTATGTCTGAGTAAAATAGAAACAATCAATATCTTTGTGTCTACCGCAAGTAAAGTAATCTCTTACCATATTTTGATTTTCAAGTATGATATTATCGAAAACAACTACAGACTCTTTATGTCATTCATTTACGTCAACCATTTCTTCATTTAATGGAAAGAAGTATGCTATTGGCTCATTAAATAATTTTGATGCTACATTTATATCTTTCTTTAAATTGATATATTTTGGTTGGTCCAGACTTTTTGAACATACATAGAGAGTACCAAAGTCCAACCATCCCTGAGCATATATAAAATTATCTATCATAAGTGTAGTTTTCTCACAGTTACTCGGACCCACAATCAAACATCTAATATTATTAAGTAATAATTCTCCGTGACGTTTTGCTGATACAGTCTTGTCTGGTATTCTTATTTTAATATCCCAGTCTACATGTTTCTTGCTCATTTATTAACAGAATTTTTTAATAATGTAATAAATGAGTAAAGTATTCAAACTAACAGATAACAAATCAGTGTTGAAGAAGAGACTACACTACTCTTTAGAGATAGAGGGACACTCATTGGCTTTAGTTCAGTTCTATACTACTTATCTAACGCATAACATTATCTCTGGGAGAAATAAGCTATATATTGTGGGTCATAATGATACGGAATCAACAATTGATATTCCCGTTGGCCAATATAGCTAAAAAGATCGTGAAAAAACTACAAAAGCAATTTTTTCAGTTAGTGTAGATTCAATGGATGGGAAAGAAAATAATATATATCTTTCGAGCTGGATAAAATAACAAACAGAGTGAAAGTAAAATGTACGCTTAAATTACAGTTTGGAAAACGGGGTTCAATAGGAAAACTTTTGGGTTTCGTAGAAAATAAAACTCTGAAAGCAAATGTGGATCATTATGGTGATACAATTCCAAAATTTGCTCCATTTGAAACAAAATAAATATACACTGTAATATAGTAAATGGTATGATATTAAAATATGATGAAAATAACCATAGAGAAACTAGCGTAATTGCCACTTTTAAATCAAGAACATTTGGATTTGGCGATACAATCTATTACGAACCCGCTTATCCATTATTTTTCCCAGTGCAAACAAATCAAGTTAATGAAATAATAGTTGAAATTAGGAATGAAAAAGGTAACTTTGATTTGTCTGAAAGAACAGTGATATTAGAGATGAAGCCGTAGATATATTTTGCGTCGGAAGTAGTCATATTCTATATATTAAAGTTTCGTGTGTCTAAATTTTTAATTAGACTATGTTGTAGCACATTGCCGAAGTCAGAGCGACAATTGTGTTTTAATGATTGGATAACCATTAAAACTTTATAGAGATATGAGCATAAATTAAAATAAACTGATGCCTAATACGACAATCGTTTACTCTTTAAAAACCCGAATAAAATGCCTTTGTTTAACGCCACAATCCTCCATTCCATCATATGCAAAATTTATACCACCATGATTAACACCATCTAAAACTTTTTTGCTGAAAATCTGAAAATATCTGTCTGGCAAGGTTACTTTAAAATTGCAAGAAGTAATTACCACTTTGTATCCATACCATGTATCAGATATTTCAGCATGGTCTATGGGTTAGGTCTGTCCGATTGTAAGTTCGGAAAGTTTCTTAAATTGTTGGGTTCCGTTCAATACATTTAGCAACTGGTCCATCTTTATTATGGGCAATATATTTTTTTTTTTTATGTATTCAATTTTCTTGAACCGCTCTTTGCAACTTTTTGTAGTAATTTTTTGTGGTTGCATTCTAACGCAACTTTTGCAGTCACTTTTTGTGGCTGTGCTTGAATCGGCAGCTGGTGTTTTGGATCAGGAAAACAAACAGTAATTTTTTCTGATGGTTTTCTGATGGTTTGGGCATTCAATTTGCTGTTGGTTTTCTGATGGTCGCGGGCTGTGCTCAAATCAGCATTTCTATACTACTCTCAAGCGTAGCCCCCTCGCACTGAAACATACTGTTCAAGCATAGTCAACCATTACGCTCCGAGCCAGAGTCCCAGCACCAGCAGAGCAGTAAATCCCCAAAACAATGATTCAAGGCACGCCAGCTGTTTTTCGTAGGTATAGAGTGTGAGGTAGTCTTGCATCCTCGAAGCTTGGAGTTAACCAGAATATACTGCTTGGAGTTTACCATAAAAACAAAAATAGGGTGTGTATGCTGATGTGCAATAGTGCATTGGCCATATACTCTGTTGTGATTCAATCATATTGTAAAGTTGCATGAAGTTATGTTAGGTCTTCCTGCATATAGTGCAGCAAAAACCAAATTTGTTTATGTAAACTATACATAATTGTTACGTGTTTAACCCCACAATTTCCCAATCTTCATAGCTCTCGCCACTAACGTATTTGTGGTTTCTATTGAGAGTATTGTGAATTTAGGTATTGTTCGGGTAGGTCTTTTTGCATACAACATATTTATGTTATAAAGTATAATCATAAAAAAATTTTTTTTCGTGTTTTTTACCCCACAATTTTGTTGGTGTTAATAGACCTCTCCAACATTGTATTTGTAGCTTGTATTGATAATATTGTGAATTTAGGTATTGTTCCGTTAGGTCTTTTTACAATATAATGTATTTTTGTGATAAAATATTACAATGTACATATTTTTTGCACATTTTACCCCACAATTTCTTTGATCTTCATAGCCCTCACCACTATCATATTTGTGGCTTGTATTGGTAATATTGTCTATTTAGTTAATGTTTGGTTCAGTTTTTTTTTTTTTTTTGCAATTTAATGTATTTTCATGAATAAATATTACATTATTTACATATTTTTCACCCATTTCACCCTACAATTTCACTGATCTTTAGAGCCCTCCCCACTATCGTTTTTTGGCATTTCTATTGTTCAAATGTTGATGACCCTAGTAAATTCGTGTTCTGTGTAATTAGTAGAGTGGAACTATACCTCTTTCCGAGATTTTTTCCTTCAGAAAAGCCCCTATTCTTAAGCATTACAGGAATGATAGTGTCCTTAGAACTCCATGTACAGTTATTTGTAAAACGTACTTTTACAAACTATGTCTAAGATACATATGACTAGTTCTATACCCAGAAGCAACTGGCTTCATATTCGATCTATGGAATGTAAATAAAAATTAATAAAAATAAATAAATACATAGATCTTCATAGCCCTCCTCACTGTCACATTTCACGGTATATAGCCTAGGTACTGCAAATTATGTGAAGCCCCATTGAAATTCCTATTAAGTGTGAGTAGTTATGACCAAACGCATCATTTGCAGGTACTATTTACCCGTTCCTCAGAAAAGCCCCTTTCTAGATAGTTACTTTTTCGTCAGTTCTTTTGACAGATACTGAGCCAATGTTGGCGTCATACATAGGAAGACAAACGTCTGCCTACTTCATCAGTAGATTATAGTTTTATTATATTATGTCAACTGTGGACAAGAGTTTTCATTATGGCTGTGATTATGGCTATTTTAATTGTACTTAACGAGTGACTTCACATACTACTACAACTCATGCTTTGTATCTGTATCCGAGATGAAATATGTATTCTTTAACAAAAAACCGTCACCGACGGATCGCTGAACAGCCCAAACAAAAAGATGACTTACAATTACGTACATAAAATTAACGAACAACGCTAGTTTTCGAAGGGGGGAAAAAACATTACTTACAATTTGTAAATACAACAACCTTTGCACACTGCACGAGCTTTTGTTTATATTTTGAACTGAAAGTTCCACGATACTACCAACATTGGATGGAATCCATGTTGCCATCTCTTAACCACAAAAAGTAGCGATTTCTGACTTTGAGAATTGGTAGTTTTGCTGCAATCAGTCCATATTGTAATTATCAAAAAATTCGTTTTGCGTTGTTGTTGTCGGTAGCAAATTGTGTAAATTACTAAATTAGAGTGGTTTCAACAACAATTTGAGTAGGGTGTAAAATATAGATATGGACAATGGCCATCAGTTTTTCTACCTGAGGTTGAGCAAACATGTTTGAAAATCGAAATACATGAGTGACTTTTCTCTGGTAAGGCATTATTTACAAATAACGACCCCACCAGTAGATTGATGGTTGTCGGACTGCCGGATGAGGGTTAAGGTTTGGTGTTGAGCTCAACTGTAACAGGCAACTCATAGTTACTTTTGCAAAAAATGACTGTCTTTTTGCAGGTATTTCACATAAAAAGACTGCCCTTTTGCAGTTATGCTGCGATTCCAGAGTTGGCAACTTTACTTTCACATTCGTATAACTGCAACATTTTTGTGGCTGTTAACTATGAACTTACTATTACCTAACTTTATTATCGGTACTGTTAAATGTGTGACTACAGGTAGCAACAATTTTATGACTATTGACTGTGAAAGGGCAGTTGTTTAACTACAATTCTGAAGCTCCTGACTGTAGACTTGCAGTCACACAAGGCAACTCTCAAACAGTAGTTGTTGGCTAAAAAACAGCAGTTACATAACTGACCTTCTGAAGTTGTCAACTATGCAACAACTATAAGACTACAATCACCCAACTCTTGGTTTGACAGTTGGTAACAATAATACTGCAGTTATTCCAGCTCTGTTTCTGCAGTTGACAACTGTAACACTTCAGTCGTCATCTAACTGCACTTTCACAGTCATAAGCACTAAAATTACTGCCTCCAACTTTAGTTTAATAGTTGTCAACTAGTAAAATTTGTCCAACTTCAATGCCGCAGTTGACAGCTGCAAAACTGCTGTTGCGTCACTGCCGTTTTATATGCTATTTTGCACCACTGACTGTGAACAACTGTGACTGAGTAACTGTGAAATGACAGTTACTTTTCCAACATCCCTTGTTTTAATTTGGCTGTACAATCATTACAGATAAGTTAACCCTATCTTATGCGACATCTCACGTGTTTTAACACTATTCAATACATTAGTGAACATGTCTGCTAGGTTAAGTTTAGTGGAAACACAATCAAGTTTAATCATATTTTGCATTACACATTCATTCTCATAGTGGAACTTTACATCAACATGAGGTGTGCCATGGGCCCTCACTCCTAAGACAGTTTGTACGACCGAGACCTGCAAAACCATCCCAGCAAGGCTGTGCGCTCTACCAGCAGGCAGAGTGTGCACCCGATCGCCGGAGCAATCAAGATCGACGCAGCACTAAGCAATTCAAGGGCACGAAGGTGCAGGGGCAGCCAGTGGTTGCCATGGCAATACAGAACCTCCGCAAGGCGAAATAACACAGAAATAGACATAGCAATAATAGGTCTTATAAGTCCAGGAGCTATGCTAGAGACTTTGTTCTGTATTTATTAAAATACTTTATTACTTGTGTTTGTTTCTTTTTGTACATTGTTAATGTATCACCATTTGTTTCATCACACATCTAGTGTTATGTCCATTTCCTTCATCAGTGCTGTGTTGCAGAGTTATTTGTGTTAATTTTTAATAAGAGTTTTTATTTGATAGCATGATGCAAGGTAGAGTAAAGCAGGGTGTAACAGAAAGTAGTGCTGCTCTGGCGTGTGGGTCAGTCGAGGCCTGCCCGTACATCAGGTGGGAAGAGCAGACAACGAGGAGCATCGGACGAGGGTAGTGCGTGTGTCGTGAACTCCGGCAGGTCCAACATGCACCGGTTAGCACTCGGCGTATATCAGTATAACCACAGTGGCCGGTCTTCGCCACTAATCTTTTGTGTAAAGTGATCTCCTAAGGGGAGATGCCTGTGAACTGAAAGGCGCGTAATTTATTATCTGTCGTTATATGCATCTCAGGGGACGAGCCCTCATAATAGAAGCTCAACCAAGTCTCACATCATTAATTTCTTTGCAAGTGTCAGTTCAAGCATTGTTCCACATCTTATGGGTTTGTTGTTGGTCCTAACAATCCATTTGTGCGAACATTTTTAATGGCTAGTCAATTTTCTCGCCAAGATCAGCATGATGGTATGTAGTCGACCCACCGGCTACTATTTAGCAAACACCTACATTATTATTTATTTGGAGTAACAATCAACGGGGCAGAGGTCACCAGCATCATCGGCGAGAAGATTGGGCCCACATGGACAGCCCTCAACCCCGAGATCAGCAGAGTCAATAATCACATTGATGCCACCACGGTGGTGTCTGGCACCTACCAGGTAAAACAACATCCTAGACCTCATTTGCATCGGCCCCGAAACCATTTCCTTAACCATCCCGACAACCCTAGCTGTGTCAAATTGGCGTGCAACGTGGGGCCAAATCTACGGCTTCAAATATTTCCCGACAAGATTTTTCCAAAGATTTCCAAAATTTTCCACAAGTTTTTCCTGGTCATTGAATTTTTCCTGCCTTTTCCTGCCCGCAATTCCGAGAAGACCACAGGAAGGCATCGGTAAAGGTAGTGGCTGCATCGGGATGCTTGTGGGATGCCGCTCAGATGCTAGGAAGCAAGTCAATAATCAGGAAAGGACACCATGCCGCAAGCAATACCACGTCGCTTGGAGGGAGGAGTAGAGGGAAGCAGCGAGAAGGAGAAGTGACTGTGTGGAGCTACTCCTCCCGTCCCCCTGCACCCTCCTTCGCCGACAGCCAGTTGACCCCTCGCATGTGCTGCGTGTCAGCTGAGCACCGGGTCGATAACCCTGCACATGGGATGAGCAGATCAGCCACCATGCGAGAGGGGAGGACACCCCCTCTACCCCATCACCGCGCATCTGCATCGGTACACCCGCATCTACCATGCACATAATTTTGTTTACAAACAGAGCATAGCTGGCAGGATGACTGTTTGCTCCCTATGGTAGGCAGTGACCAATCAATGAATGAGAGTAGTGAAAGTGGCGAATGCCGCTGCAAGACCATCCTTGTGAACATACATGTCTGTGGCATCCGTGGGACAGTAAGATATAGTAACAATGAAATAACACAGAACAATCAGAATTTCCCAACACAGGTAAACTCGGAGGACGAACAATTTCCAAAGTATACATTTCCCAAGTACTGTGACAACTTGTTATGTAATTGCAAGGGTGCGATTGTACTACAGTGCGTACAGCGTAACATAAAATATCATAAGGAAAGTCTCATTGACACAGAACAAATATCAGCCATGGGACTTACATTAATTTGCTTATTGTGTCATGTAACATCAACAAAGTTCATGGAGGGCATAAACCGAATGCAAAACATACCCACAGACACCCCACATTATCAGGTGCTAGACTTATTAGGTCAGTGGGATAATGGCGTGGCAGTGAACATAAATAGCTACCTTTCACCAAGTATTAGTGTCACAGGACAGTAACAATGCATCAGGAGGAGTGATGCAAGGCAAAGGAGGGGACTGGCAGAGATTAGGCAAGGGATGAAGCACGAAGCTCAGACGTCGCATGCTCCCGCCACACATGTGGCTGATGTAAACAAACACCATCACCCACACCTACCTCAACACTTAAGTACCATACCTATTCCAGTCGCTCACACCATTTTTCCCGCCACTACCACCAATGTTTTCCACAAGCCTATTTACCCATAAATATTACCCACAGTACCACTGAATTTCCCAAATTTCCCAACCATTCACCCACACATAACAAATTGCATAGTAACAGTAGCACCGCAAACAGCAGGAACAGAAAGTGCGATACGTTGGAAGTGGAAACACAGAGTTTAACCTACCTCAACAGCCTCCAGGACCGATCACGGCAAAAACACAATCAAAATTTTAGACTTTGCCCAGATTCGCCAGGACACAGACAGAGGATCCAGCAGCATTTTTAGAAGATTGCGTATCCTGCCTTACCAGGTACGGGGTAAGCAGAGATGAATGTACCAGCTGTGTCGGAGCGCAACTCCTTGGAGACGCGCACTCTTTGTGGACATCTCTCAATGATTATGGACTTCAGTGGGAGGAGTTTCGTCGCTCGTTCTAGTGCAGATTCCAAGGGGTTTTTACCTCTCTACAGGCCCATAGTAGGCTGACTCTGGAAGGTCAACAATTGGGTGAGTCACTTACAGCTTTTATCACACATAAAAATCAAATCATTAAGTGCTTCCACCCACATTTGCCACTTCCATCCACATTTGCCAAAGTGAAAAGTGCTCGAAGTAATTGTCGAAACAGCATGACCTGAATTTAGAGCAGCTTTAATACATCTGCTTAATGGCACATTAGAAGATTGAATGAATGCTGCAATTGTTTTGGAAAGAACACATGAACCACCATGCTGTGATGCTAGTGCAATAAATGGTGACACGAGCAGAGGGAAGCGCATGTAAATAAACGGCAACACCACAACACAAAATTTTTCACAACAACCACATAGTTATAGTGGACAGTCGCATGATAAATTGAATAGTGGGACACCACATGAGAAAATGTATAATCTACAGTCACATGAAAAGTTGTATAAGCAGGACCAGAAGCGAAGTGGAGCCATGGGGGCAAGTGGTCAGAAACCATAATAACAATAGCATGCAGAGAGTACTTGCACATTTTTTCTATCATCATTTGTATTATTCATTTATCGAGTGTGAAGGGAGTCATTGTAAATAGCGTCTCATATGCAAGAAGGGAGTTAGAGTAGTAACAACAACATATCAAAATGTAAATATCGCGCAAGGTAACCTCATGTTCATCACATCACTCCAGCAAATACTATCGCCCATTGTGTTGTTTTGGTAACTACCACAAGTGTTCCAGGTGGCCAATTATCAGTCATGCCACCATACCATGTTAGCAAGTAAGTGTAATATGTACACAGCAGGCAGGAGGAGGATGTACAGACCATGTTAGCAAGTAAGTGCAGGCTGTACATAGCATGGAGGAGGGCAATGCACACATGACACTATCAAGTAAATAAGCAGAAGAAAGGGTACGCACAAAGCAAGAATAGGGAATATGTACATAAACAGCAACCGAGTAGGAGGAGCAATATGTACATAATCAGCAACCAAGAGGGGATTAGTAGCATGTAGAAGCAAGCGAGTAGAGGAACAATGTGATCATAAACAGCAAGTAAGTATGAGGAGGATGTACATAATCAACAAGCAAGAGGGGAGGAGTAGCATGTCGAAGCAAGTGAGTAGGAGGATACAGGTGTATGTAGAAAGCAGGGCGAGAGAAGGGTGGGTGCATCGGGTGCCGTCGACGACGAAGTCGGTCTTAGTGTGTCCCGACCCCATGATGGCCAAGACCGCGACAAGCAAACTCAAGAGCAGGAGGGGACGCGAGGTGTGGCAGCACTCTAGGGGGAGAACATGCAGAGGACCCATCCATGTGCGTCGACACTGGGATACCACCAGAGGTGGCGCAGGACGGAAAAGCCATCGACGAGATCCAGGAGGGAAGCAGCGAGCAAGAGAGTGCATATGCACTTCGAGCAGGAGTAGAGGAGAAGGAGGAGAATGTGCAGGAGTTTTCTCTGCATCATTACGCCCCACAGACAGCATGTAACACCTCAAATAAAATACATAGTGGGGATACGCACAGCAGGGTTGGTGCACTATCTGAAGAGCAAGGGCAAGGGCAATGGTAATATACATCTCTCCACCATCTGCCTCGAACGAATTCGTCCTCTCTCCGCCTCTTCTCATTTGAAAAGACCAAGATCAAGAGAAGAAACGTAACCCTATACTAAGTATTTATAAGCTCGCGCTCACCTGTGACGGGAATAGAAATGTTCTCCCCAGCATCCTGCTGCTGACCGTTCGCAGAAAATCAGAAAGCAATATCAGCGCACATGTACAAATATGTCACTCGGCAATGATCACATACCGTATGTTGCACATTCTGCTCGCGGCAAGATTCTACCCGCGTCAATTGTCTTGGAGAGCAGTGCTGATGGCATTCAATGATGATTTGAATAAAACATCTCGGTTCTCAGCTTGTAAAGAAGAGAGGGCCAAATTCCTTCAACATTATTTCCCAACATTGAAATAAAAATCCAGCTTTCGTACGTATAAAACATTAAAACCTGTAATTGAATATAACAACGAACTAGCAACTTTTTCTAGTAACTTTAGGTATTCCCTGCTTTAAAGTAGTGAAAACTGAATTATGTGAGAGCAGATTTGTGGTAGTGAGTGAGCAATGAACTTGCACTCAAAACGCCTGCAAACAAGTATTGCTAATCAATAGGTGGGAGGGCATTACTGATGTCTAGTGTATATATTATAGTTACATAATAAAGAAAAATTATGTCAATCTAGTAATTAACAGAACGTACACAATCGGAAAGAGGTGAAGTGGACAAAAAGCAACCACCCGGCAATAAAAATTATTTCCAATAGGTAGTACCCAAAAAGGTGTTTATGTGATCTAAGTGACGCATGAATGAAGTCACAGGAGTACATGGTATAAGAAAATAAACGTGCACGTCACAAAACAGATATAAAATGCCTGCAAACATGAGCTTCATAAATGCTAAAATATTTTTGTTCCTCGAAAAATCTCAGGAATCCTTTAGTCCCAAAGGTGAATAGCAGAAGTTTATGTCTCGTATGTGACAAACATATAGGTCGTTTAAACAATTGTTCTCCGCGGAAATGTTTATGGCTCTCGTCTACTGGAGTTTATTTCTCTCTCAGTTCGCGCTTCCCAAACTATTTAATATTACAGTTTTTATTCGTCGCTCACAAAGAATTCTCGTTAACGTTTGCACAATTATGTTATTCCTTACTTCGATAAACAGTTGCGTGCCACCAATGATTCAGCCTCTTCATTGAAATCAGAACAGCATTTAAAATGCCGTTCAGACATTTGACACTTGTTATATTAGATATGAGTAAAGAATTACAAATTTGTTCTGATATAGTTCTCCGAAAATTTTAGTTTTTGTAATTCTTGTATCATTAAATGTGTGTAAAAAAAACCTCTCTCGAAAAAATAGAATGTAAAAATAAACATATGGCTGCATGAGCATTAAATATCTACAGCAATATCTCATCGACTATTCAAATATTTCTTTGTATCAGAATACATGCTTTAAACTTGTAACCATGAAGGAGTAATCAACTTTGCTATCCAAATCCATTCACTGACACCTGAACAAGATCCATTACAAATGTCCGGCGTATCTTGTTTTATTCATATTTCGATAGTATGTATAATGGATGTATTACCAGGACATACCTATCATGCTTTGTAAATATTTTATTCTTGTAAACCAAAATTTAAAAAAAAATCTGAAATGCATAACTGGACATTTTCGTCCTGGAATGCTATAGTGAGATGTTAACCACAAACCAGGTGTGATAACTTTTGCTTTAATTCTGTCATTCATCACTCTGTTACCATGGAAATAAAAAGATTTTCATGGCAACCTACGTGATTATCAGTAGTAACTGCGAGCTGGTTCTGGACTGACTTTGACCTCGTGACCTTTTATCGTAAAATTTGAACGACCTTGACCTTGATATTTGACTTACTGACCTAATTTAAATGCACTTTCGGCCAATTTTTTTCATTTTCCCTTCTTTTTTTTTACTTACTTATGGATGCTCTATTGACCTACTGATATACTTTCTATTTTTAGCACAGAGTGACCTCCTTTCCATTTATAGCGCACCCAGTGACCTGGATTTCACGATGCACTTCCAGTTGCACTTCTGGTACACTTCAGGTTCATTGCCCGACGAATGCAATTCTTTAAAATATCTATTTTTGGAGTACCGGGTTCATTTCCCAATGAATGTAATTATTTATTTTTATATCACTGAGTTTTAATCTCGGACAGAGCAATTAATATTATTTTATTTTTGAATTTAATAAAAAAAATTCATTGTGTTCTGGTAAGGGTAATGTTATTTTCGGAATACCGTGTTCGATTCCAGGACAGTGTATTTATTAGGACAGTGTATTAATTTTACTTTTTGGAAAATTTTGAAAGTTTTTTGGACTTGGGGATACCAGGTTCGATTCCCGGGCAATGCATTTATGTTATTTGGAAAATTTAGAAAGGTTTTGAACTTGGGACTACTGGGTTCGATTCCTGGGCACGTAATGTAATGTTGTGTTTGGATTACTGGGTTCAATTCCCGGGTGACTCATTTAATATTTAAAAAAAAGTTCTGGGAAATGCATTGAATGATGCAAGTGAGATAGGAAAGGGGTGAATTGCACTTACTTACATCTACGGCTCCCTAGGTGTCAGCTCGACGACTGACGTGTTACCTGTTCAACGTCCCTCGCTAGACTAACGCTTAACAACTATTGCATTCGCTGGTCTCAACTCGTCGATGAGAAGGGGAGGGGTAATGCACTTGTATTACGTAATCACGCTTGCATTGATTATTATGTGATAGGGTAGTGACATAAAGAATGTACGCTCTTGCATAACCGTGTAATTAGAACGATTAAGTATAATTACCGGGTTCGATGTCTGGACAGGTCACAATCTAATTTTGGAATTAGTACATTTTTGTTTTTGAGACGACCGGATTCGATTCCCAGGCAATACATTTATGTTATTTTTAAAATTGGGAAATTCCTTTCTGTTTTAGGAATTTCCAGGAAATGCATGTGTGTAATCACACATCGACTGAAGGTTCACAACTAAGGATGAGTGTTCATTTCCGAGAAAAATGAGCACTTCATTTACTTATGCAATCATTCATATAGATCGTTGGAGAGAAAGTGAGATGTCGCGCAACCATGCATGGTGATGTACCGATAGCTGGGCAGCGAGCGTCGTCTTGACCCGTCGGCCGGCGCTTCACAACTGAGTAGGAGTGGAGGGGGTAATGCACCTGCATACACACACACACACACACACACACTTTCACCTATATCCCCTCTCCCCTGTCATCGCCTGCCAGAGATCTCTCTTGGCGAGCGGAATGGCTTGGAGACATACCATACTGCTTAACTCTGACAACGGATGAGCGGTTTGATACGGGATTCGATTACCGGGCAGTAAGTAAAAGTTATGTATTTAAAGCTATATATTTAATTTCACTTTTAAAACTTACAGGAAAGTTTATGTCGAGTAATGTGTCTATGGATTCTTATTTTCAAGATAGATTTGTAGTATATGATGACATCGCAAACAACGATTAAGCACAACATTATTTATAAATTCATTCCCTGTCATTCCATACCATCCTCGAGTTGGAAGCTAACTGATACTTTCATCAATTGCTGGTCATAATAAAAATAAGAGAAACCGCGCAAACATCTCTAGCAAATCTCACGAAAGGCTAGATCTCTCGAACGGTAGACGCGACTATGACAGACCAACTTGTAAAGGAGAAGAGAGCGAAACTAGTCCCAACATTGCCGCTAGGGGTTGCGTGTCAACGACAAGATATTTGTTCCCTGATACTATCCGACCAGATCACATTCACCTAATATGAAAGTCCGCGAGGGTATCCATACAACCCTTGCAAATAACCCCTTTACTGTTCACTCCACATGTCTACCAAGCTAATGCAATACGACAAAAAACATACTTAGATCTCATCCAACATGCACACACAAAGAATCCGAAATATTCCAATTTTGCATACTCGTTGCACTCAAGACTAGTTCCTATTGACACAAAAAGACCCAAAGTAACTCGAATGACCAAAATTTGAGTCCAAAATGACTCCTAATGATTCCATCCCGCATACACACACACACACGCACACACACACACACACACACACAAAATCACAAACAGAAAAAAGGAAATACCAAAGCATTCATCGTTTAATACCACTGTGGTTTACCTAAACACGCCAAACATGTACACTTTTCGTGAACATACTAACATACGAGGGAAGAAAATGTCATATTTGAAATCCATCCCAGGGTAATTAAGCAGATAATAAGAGTTATAATGCATTACTTTTTAAAAAATATTCATCTAAAACTCTTTAAAGAAGTGTTTTTTTTTTTTCATATACATCTTATATATAATAAATAAACAACGTTTATATCTTAATCGGATATCATGCGAAAGCAAATACCCGTATTCGAAGGAGCGTAGTGACGTCCATTCGTTTCCCTACCCTATAGCCCGTTTGACCGGCCGACCGCACCCTCAACAGCGCAGCACGCAGGCACACTCTGCAGCTGATCATCGCAATGTGTTAACAGTAGTGCGCCACAACGAGAGTGCGACGGTGCAGTGCAAATGCAGGAGAGCATGCTGTGCAGCGTCACGTACGCGGGCAAAGCCCAGATGTAAACAAATGCTCCGGCGAAATGATACGCAAACCGAAATGCTCCAAATTAATATTTAGCAAGGAAATATGAGCACACAGCCACAAACACTGCCACGTGATTACATATTAAAGCAGACACCACCTTTTCCTGCCATGTTTTCATCGTTGTTGTAGAGTTTCGTACGTTACACTGTTATTCACTCCCATCAGTGCTGTGTCCATATAATTTTATGTGATGTTCCAAACATCCAGGGCAATTGTGTTATTGTGAGAATATTTTATGCAAGGGTTATATGTGTGTACGTAGATTTTGTGTGTATAGGTATGGCCTGGCAGAATGTTCTAACCTAACGACGGGAGTTGGGTGGGCGAAAAGGTGATAATGTGGTTTTGGAAGGTGGTTATGTGGAAGTTTGGAGTGAAGTTACCCGGTAGGCGCCAGACGTCGCCATGGCTACGTCACTAGAAGAGCTTGTAGAGCACGAGGTGAAGTATTCTCAGGGTGCTGCGGACCGATCACACCATTCCCGCCGGGTTGAACTTGCTTATTGTGGGACACGTTAGTGTCCATTAAGTTACGTTATAGTCCATTAAGTAGAGAACATTCTCTATAATAAATATTTGTTATGAGTGTTTCTTTGCCCGAGTCACGCGTAATGTGTGTGTAAATTTGTACTTGTCACACTAGTGATATTTTACATATATTTTGGATTATCTGAAATTTTAATTCATCAATATTAGTTCTATATATGTGGAGGAAAGTAGGATCATTAGTTATGTTGGTAACTTCTTATTTTTCATATGAAACATTTGACTTCGCCAGCTATTATGTTGGAGTTTTAATATTTGTGACGATGCTATAAACAAACATTTATATCATTCAAGCATTTAGGAAACCTCCAATGAATTTCAGGAATACTAAGTGTAAACTATTGATTATTTTCGCTAGTAAGAATGTTCTTGCCTTTGACATCATAAACCAATATATAAATGGAAAGCTATAAAAGGGTTTTTGAGAAAAAGGAGAGGAGACAGAGTAGGTAAAGTAGATGAGGACACTAGTGAAACGGGCCCCGAAATTCGAAATATTTGTTTGTGAAGGGCCCTGGAATTTCTGTCGACGGCCCTGAGAAGAGTCAAGAGGTCTGGGCTGCTCTTGAAATCGGGGGTTCTTGAGAGCCGATGAACGAGGTGAGTGTGGTTCAGAGCCGGAAAGCAAGGGCGGGATATCTCCGAGAAAACCCTCGTCGATCGGCGCCATCGTCCGGCACGATTCCCACTTGCGAAAATCCGGTGACCCGGCCGGATATTGAACCCGTTCGCCTTGGTGGGAGGCGAGCGTGCTAATCGCTCAGCCACCGTGGTCCATGCGACTATGTAATTCATTGTTTTTGTATTGTAGATATAAAATATTGTAATTAAATAATTATTATAAATAAGGAAAGAACTTATATCAAAACTTATTCAGAGTATCGCATGGTATGCGTAATTGCCAGTGAAGCATACTGTTTGAATATTGTTCATTTTAAATCTGGAGTAGGTGCGGAAGAGAAGTCATGTATGGGACGCTCATATAGATTATAAGAAATGTTCTTTTTGGTTTATGCTTCCCAATAAGGGCATGAATCGAAGGATGCGCTGTGATTGGTGGAAAAGTGAACTCACCCAGGTGATATGGACCAGAGCAGTGTGTAGCTGGGAGAACAAGAGTCAGAATTGGTCTGAGTCTCACGAAAGTATGTAGCGTTTCGGTAGAGCAAGCGCCTAAGCGCAAACCGTTTTTCATGATGTATGGAAGGTGTGTATATATATATATAGAACATGCATAATAATTAATTATAATAGACTCTCTCTCAAGTCATGTCTCGGTGTTGTTATGACTAAAACGACTTAACTCAAATAACCCGTAAATCTTCTCCGCAAGTAATTACTGAAATTGAGTCGTAAGGATACGACACATTGAACTAAAAGTGTTAGGCGAACAGTTGTGAATACTAGAATGATTTATTTTGCTTTCTGTTATTTTTAATACATGCAATTTTAAGAATGAGCAAATTGGTGTAATACATATTTTTCTAATATTTTTACAATTTTACTTGGCCTACCCATGAATAAAGTTATCAGACCCATGTAAATTTTAAATCTATAGAGTCTTCTACCATAGCCTAACAATTATTTGAGGTAACTCGGTGACGATTCAGGGTAACTATTTAACACATTTTCATTTAATTAAAAACCTCTACAGCTCCCACCTTGATGTATAACTACCTATTTAACAGTTTTATTTATAAATAATATAGTACAGTGCACAGAATCTTGTGGCCTTCATTTGAAGCCATATTAGGATTGATACATATCTTCAGCAGGGTTCTTATGTGCTCAGTGTACCAAGAACATCCTGTACATTGGAAAAATTGAGTGGCGCGTATGCTCGACACTTTTATAGAAAGAGAAGGAGTGACTTACGCCGTTGACATTCCTGCGCGATGGCGACACGGGCAGACGTAAACGATAATAGTAGAAGGAGCCAGACAAAATAGCTACATTAAACGTTGAGCCAGCAATGGGTAGGAGGTGACCGCATAACTTAAAATATAATAAAATATAGATGTTACGTCGCACTGTGCTGCAAAAACCAGTAAAGTAATGCCCGAGATGTAAAGAGTGCAGGTTTTTGCTCAGGGGAGCAAACATCCTTGCCCATTGCTGAATATCTCTACCGCCAGATCGTTTTTGGCTATTTAATGAACTTTTATTAACCCAGTCTTTGAATTAAAAGTCCTGGCCAATATCTGAACTGACTACAAATAAACGTGTAGTTCCAGGTCAAAACACCAGCATTCGAAGAAGTCTGCCTAGAGCAGTAACTGTGCAAACAGTAGGCCTATGTTGGAAATAAAACAAATTAATTAGTGGTGAGGAAATTCGATTAGCATTGACATGAATGTTCCTTCTATAGTTTTCATAATTGTATTATTTTACTGTTGATAGACCTGTAATATTGTATATAAGAAATGTTTCAACATCGTATGATTTCCATATTTTTATAAAATACCTATGTTTATTGTCTCCATCCTAATTTTTTGAAGTTCAAAGCTAATGTATAAAAGAGATAACATCATTTTCGTTTTGCATTTTACCAGCCGTGGGAACCGCTCACTACTTGCAGATAAACACACCTAAGGAACTTGATTTAATTTTGCAAGGAGAGCCCTAGCATAACATCTTAATAAAGAAATTTATTTTTTGATTTGCACGCATTACAGAAACAACTGGAATAATGGAAACTTATTTTAATTACATCTTCACACTATCAACGCCCGGATTTCAACAACTAGTTCCAGGCCATTATTCATTTTACGTACGGTGGCCGGACGCACAATGGTGAAGAAATCAGGCAGTGATTACAATTAGTAGTGACTAACTTGTGATCTTTTGCCTTCTGAACCGGGCTGTTTCGCAGCGATGAAATGTGGCTGAAGACTGTTTTCTGGATGGCCTTAAAACAATTGCCAATCTCAAAACTGACAAATATCATGAGTAGTATGATTTGGTATGTTGAAAGACAAGGGCGTGGAGTGCAGGATAGTAGGATTGGGGAGCCGCCATCTTGTGTCGTCACCCGGCCGCCATATTGGATGTTATTGACCTTTCACCTCCGACCCGTGTGACCCTTGACCTTGACCTTTCACCTTTGACCTTAAAAATTCAATTTTTCTAGAAAGTTATAAAAAATTGTATACCAGAAAATTTAATTAGAATTTCGTTAAAACATTTATAAAAATGTATTATTTAATGTTTATAAAAACTTATTATTAAAAATTTTAATAAAAAATCCTTTAAAATATCTAAAAAATCGTTAAGAAATTTACTTGTACAAAATTTTATTTAAAAAATTTCTTAATTAAGAAATATGTAACCCCGGCGGCCATTCTTCCTTTTTTCCCCTCGAAATTTCACCCTTTCACTTAAAAAATTTCCATTACAAATTTATACAAAATTTGATTAAAAAACTTACACTTCCTGAGGTCTCCCCCCCCCTCCCACCGCACGAAAAATTATTCAACTTGTTCGAATCCAACAGACGACTGAATCCCTCACCTCCACTCCCCTCATATATACTCATTCCTTCATCTTGATTCATTTGTTTACAGGCTACTGGTGGCAGTCGTATTTGTTTATATGTTACTGGAGGCCACCTTATTAGCAGGCTACCACCACCTTGGTAGGTGACGGCCATTGCAACTTTCCATTCTATGTTTAAAAAATACTTTTTTTCGAATAAATGGTATAGCTACATGCATTATGCATGACTGGCTACATGCTTAATTTATTCAATATTTTAAATACATATTGTTGTTATTAAAAACTTAAAGACCACCAGGAGGATACGACATACAAAAATTAAGGAAAACAAATAATTTTATAATAATAATTTATTATTATTTTGTAAATACATTTTCAGAAGAAAACACTTCATCACAATATCTCATATAACCCTGATCCTTAAGTGCTCTTATGATCGCAACCACCTCTTTCATGGCCGAGTAATCCCCATTCTGTTAACTCGTTGGGGAAATGAGCAGGACCGCCGAAGGAAAAATCATCGTCTTCAACACTATCACTGTCGTCATAGTCATGAACAATGCTATATTTATGATCAGCTACACTTCCTGCTGCATCCTCAATATCAAGTTTACTATTCTGTGTAGCAAGAGTTGTATGTTCATCAGTATTTAGAGCTGATGACTGTTTAATTTTAACTTTTTCGACTTCACACGAACATCTTGCAAGTGTACCTTCCGCAATAAATCAACTGTACTGCACACATTACATCTTTGTAAGAGCAGTGGTGGCGCAGTGGCTAGCGCATTCGCTTCCCACCATGGCGACCCGGGTTCGATACCCGGCAGGTTCGCTCCCGGACTTTCGCATGTGAGAATCGTGCTGGACGCTGCCGATATGCTTTCTCGTGAGTTACACTAAGGCAACTCTTTTGTACATTAATGTACACATAATTATGGCATCATCAAAATCGATTAACGCCCAAGGGTTACACACAATTGTTGGATAATGATATGTCACCACATTTTTCCTCAATGAATGGGGATGATGTACCCAACAATCTTTCACAGATTTAAGATCTCGATTCAATTCGATATTCACATAATTGTACTTTCATCTCTAGAATGTTTCATTATTTGGAATTAAAAGCATTTGAAATATCGATATTCAAAATCACATACCTCCCATGCGAATTACTGTAGGACATAGATCGTATAATGTATCCTATGTTTCTCATTTTGCATTGGGAAACAACTCACAACGTTTGATTATGTAATTCAGAATCGGGAATATCGAAAGATAATTTTCTTACTTCCCTTAACATTAACCCACACACACACACACACACACACACACACACACAGGTGTATATATATATATATATATATATATATATATATATATATATATATATATATATAATGAGAGAGAGAGAGAGAGAGAGAGAGAGAGAGAGAGAGAGAGAGAGAGAGAGAGAGAGAGAGAGAGAGAGAGAGAGAAATTATACATTTTGGTCTGTCCCGCGAACGAATATACATTTTTGACATTTCTGAAAGTAATCGTGTGTGTACAAATGTTTCCATAGCAAAATATTTTCTCTTGACGTATTGGGGTGGTTGATGGTCATCTGAATGTGTTCTTGTAATCACCATCTCTGGCAGGGGGCAACACAGCTGTTACCACGGAAACAGCTGCAGCCAGGATTTCCTTTCGAACTGTCAAAAAGGTGCACTCGTTCGTGATTGCATGGTCAATCTGATCAACAACAGAATGAAAATAAGTGTTTACATTTATGGTAATAACTAACAAAAAGTGGTTAGTGTGTAAAATGTTACTAAGTGTTTTTCTCAATATACAATAGAAGTTTCCTCCTACTGACTTATCTAAGCTTTCAGATAGCAATACTGGAAACACATAATTATGCATAAAAATATTTATTCTGGACTGTCTGTTCAACACATAAATGCGGTGCGTTGGTATATCCTTGGCTTTATTTAGACAACTTTTCGATTGTTAACACGTATCGGAAGGATACACTGTGGGAAACCCGAAAGTAGAACTTCATTACAAACCAACTTCTAGACGCCGCCGAGATGTTTTTGGTTTATTAGGAGTTCATATCCAGGAAACCTGCAGTTCTCGAGCAATTTCAGTTTCAGGGAGTATTATGAAACTTTGCAGTGGGGTTCGAGGTCATCTCAGTTACATAATCCCGAGAAGACGGGTATACTTAGGTGGCACAAATACTTGGTGTCAGCGATCAATATATTAAAATTAAATTGCACTTGACATTACTTTCTAGGACCGTATGACGAGGCATATAAACCAGGCTGTCGCAGACTCCAACAAATATCTGCTGTACGAATTCTGGCTGCGACAAAACAGATTCCACCAGATAATACTAAGCGGGTGTACTGTAACTTCATTTCCACGTAAATTTTTCACTACAAAATAACTGGGCGCCATTTTGAACATGTCATAGTGAATCATACCGCTATGTAGGATATACGATTTTTATTGCAAACCAATAATGGAACCATAAAATTATTGAAAAAATTTCGTTCTGAAACAAAATTTGTACTGAAACTGAAATTAACACCATTGACAATACCCAGTTATTGAGAGAAGTTTTGAAACATAATGTTATTTGGCATCACTCGTTGCGCGGTAAAATTAGGTAAATGTGCTCATACTCAAAACACATCAACTCTCCAAAAACCATAAGAATTTTTTATAGAATTTCAGAACATCTTGTACGTAACTGTCGGCATGATGTAGACTGTAACATCTAAATAGAGATATCAAAACATTTTTAATTTATATTTTTTTTTAGCTAATTTATGAAACGAGGAACATTTCTTCATTTGTTAATTCGAAGAAAATGATTGTAATTTGTGTCTTAACTTGTGTTTCTTTAAAAATGATTTTGCATTTTTTTTTTAATTTGAATATTTGGGATAAGCAAGACAATATAACAACCTCTAAACTGCATTTATTGTGCTCATTTTACCATGACCAGTCTATAGTAAGAACAATTATATAGGACTGCCCTCACTTCGATTTTCAATTCTGGCTTCCATAACTGTAACATTTAACTAACTTCTGAAGCGCCAATTCATGTCCCGCGCACTATTAAATGAGTTGCCTAGCTGCTAGATTGTACACTCTCGTCAATTTCCGCAACTGCTTTGGTGTTTGGCGCATACAATGACACATTAGTTCTACTATCCGCTTGCCACAGAAATGCTTCCTCTAGTTTAAAAAAGATACAATTTTTGGATATATATTTCTTGTGATGTTTTCGTTTGTGGAATTGGTAATGCTGTTTTATACTCTTGGTAATAACGGGAGATTTAAAGAGCATAGTTTAAAAAAGATACAACTTTTCCGAGGTACAAGTTCACAGAAATAATGCTATTTAAAATGGCGAAACCCATGACCTACCCAAATAAAGAGGAATATTTTACAATGTATCGGGCATCAAGTTAACGCATTTTATGATGAATCAAGAACTTAATTGCTGCCTTAAGGTCCCTGAGAGTTTACATGCTGTGGTGCTGAATGCTGCTGCGATTTCATATGACACACGTATGAAAATATGTAGCTTATTCATTCTTCACTCTTTTTAAAAATATTACCACTTGCAAAAATTTTTATAACTGCTCTATCTTATTACGCACAGCCACCTTAAAATTCATTACATATTAATTGATTTCATTAAAAATTATTTTGTGTTATAGGGGATTAGAGAAGCAACTTCTAGAGCCATTCCTTTTGAACTACTATCTTCACCAGTAGAGATTGGTGTCCTTTCGAGGATCTAGTAACCAAGTTCTTAATCCTACTATGCCATCAAAACCATACTGCAGAATGTTAGTTTAGAAGTATGAATGCAGGAAACATTACACTGTATTTGCTATTTCTTGGCCACAATGAAGGACCTTAAATAGATTTAAATTTTCATACTTAAAATAACATGGCTGGTGTCAATGGCAATATTGTAAATTATTAAAAATAAAACAGAAAATATTTGGAAAATGAAAATTTGCTTGTAGCAGATGGAATTTTAGAATACAGAGAGGGCGAATAAACAACAATTATTTGTGAAGAAAAGGCGACAAAAAATCACAAAAATCCAACATGGCTAAATTTCGATTTATAATTAAATCAACAAACACTCTCGAAAAAACATAACCAACAACAAAAGTATTCAAATACACAAATCGGTTTTATTTGCGAAACCTCATTGTAAATTTTTAGTCAACAGAAGTTAGAGGAAATGTTAACAGTTCCACGTAGCTGCTCACTCATAGGCGGAGAATTAATAATATTATATACCTGGCGATTCAAGAAAGAAATTCTCAAATAAAGCAGCGATTCTCATGTACTCATGTGCGCCCTGTGGTGTATGCCATTACTGGCCAGCTGTACAGTGAAAGTATACAAGAAAGAGTTATGGATCGAGCCATATAGCTAGGCAACTGAATGAAAGGGACATGAAGGAGTCGGGATGGTGCAAAGGTAAATGAAACCCTCATAATTTCTGTCTTGGGTTTGTTGGTTGGATCAAATTGATCTCTGGAGGGAAGAGAGATACCACCAAACTCAGAGTTGTTTTCATGTCAAATAATTTAATACAGGCAATATTGCCTTTTGTCGTTTTATCAGATGAATCAATCGAATTCGAGAAATTGCTTCCAACGTTATGCTGTTTATGGCGGCATTAGGATGTTTTCAAGGCAATACATCCAGGCTCCTGGCACGCACAGTGATCAACGTAGAAATACAAGCAATGTTTCTTCTCTGCATGACAACGTAGGCGTTGTCATAAAACGTGAAGATCACAACGTAACTGGATCGTTTCTGTTTCTATAAATAGGCACTTGTTGATGCTTACACTTTGTCGGCTCTGAAGATGAATAAAACTAGTTTTTTACTCTTACGCCGACGGAAAACATTTTCGAAGTGATGAATACCTCCACTAAATCTGCATTCTAGTGCAAGCAATGCACAGCTATACATTGCTGCTTGGTGTTTGGGCTCTGAGGATGTCTATAAGTCACAGGTTCATTATATGAATGCGGTAAATTTATCTCCTGCCTCTTATTGTAAGGAACCGGTAGAACTATGAGATACGCCCGTTGTTAACAGAAAGCAGTCATGCCATTTACACGGCAGTTACAGGTACCAAGGAGGTTAGCACTATACTGCCCAACATGTTATAAATTAATGATTTATGGAGAGTTTTGTCACACTATCAATAGTTCATAGTTGTGAACGATTTTAAATATCTTTTTATTCTGGCACGTCGGTTTTTATAGGCTGTTCTTGGTAAAGTGAGCATTTTTTCCTATCAGCCATTTATTATCATTCCATCCTTTTTTTTAAAATAAATATTGCCAAGTTAGTAATAAACACAGTGTAAATATTTTTTTCAACTTGCAAGTTAACGTCTAGGGCTACCATAAAATATGTTTTTGAGTGTAATTTTTAATTTATGAAAGGGTTTCAAACAGTTCTCTCTTTACTGTGAACAGTCTATAAGGGTTTGTTTATATAGACACAACATAGAGTTGTGACATACTAGACTTCTCGGGAATAAATGGTCGAAATGCATACTATTCGCATTCATCTAGTCTTTTTTATACTCAGTCTGGTTGTGTTGAAGGTCTCTTGGAAATCTGCTTTGCAGTCTGACTCACAATAATTTCCTATCTCTATTTCCAGGACCAGAAGCTTGCTCTACTACAGATATCGAGTAACATTGCCAACTCTAGCTAGAAAAAGTGATGGGATGCCAGGCTCTTGTAACGTCGTAAAATTGGACCATTATGCATATTTTAATTGTTTACTTGTTTATGTAATTGTAAGATGGAATGTTTTATTTTTACAGATATTGTTCTCATTGCCACATTAATTATGTTAATTCGTATGCAATTTCACTGCTCGCTGAAATTTGATTTTTTTAACGTAAACACAATTATAAGTATTTCAAATCTGATATTTTTGTAATGTGTTTAGAAGACCCTAGTATGATCAGTTATTGATCCGTTGTCATGGTAACTAAGTGACATGTTGAGTAATTCTGCCTTTAACTCTCTCTTGATTGGTCAGTTGTAGACGACGGCTTTTTAATTAAGTGTCTGAAATGAATGTTTAGCCATCTTGGTGTTCGACAGCAGGACGCTAGCCCGCGTGGGTTTGGCACGCAGGTTCATTTTAATTAGATTAGATTACAAGGATCCGAGTTCGAACATGAAAACAGACCGTCTCGAAGAAGACGAAGACGCGAGGGAAATCTAAGGAAGAATTAGGCACGTATCGGTCGTCGCCTGCGTATATTTCCAGGGTGATAAGTTCGAACTGCCGCGTGTGCTAAAATGTGCTGGGACTGTAATGGTACTACAGGTCCGAGAGCCTGAATAGAGAAGCCCGCGATGAGAGGTCCTGCTGCAACTGCCGACAAAGAGATCGACAGGAACACCTAGAACTTCACGAATTCTTCGTTTTTAAATTAGAATCAGCTAAGTTTAAGAACAATTTTATTAAGAATCAGAGACGAAATTATTTTTTTTTCAAGTTGAACTGACTCTAATTTCATTTTAACCACGGACACCTTGAAACCCAGAATATCACTTTTAAAACACTGAGCTAGTCTGGAGCAAAGAAACGAACCAAGTAATTTATTTCCTGGAAGTTAGAAATTTTCAATTCCACATCTAAAGTAAAATGGAACACATCATTCACGAGAGAGGCTAGTGTCACTGAGAACATACCTAAAATCTAGTCTACAAATTGATTACATTATTCCTGTCACGATTCATCGGATTAAAAGAAAGCTTATCAAATTGCACATTTTTTTCTGGTTACGTCTCGATTTGCAGTAGATATTTTCGAAACTATTATTTATAGTTGTTTTTTTTTTTGTGTTATATGTGAGTGTTCTTCTGTCACACACGTTATCTTCTCATATGTGTTACACCGTGTGCCTGTGTACGGGCCTAACTGCCTACATACACACACATAAAGCTAGCGGACCTGTTAGCTGCACTGCTGCATTATTACACGTACACAAGTACCAGTGTGTGAGCCACTCTATTACACCTTACGCCCAACGTAGAGCCTAACTATCTCCATTGTGGGGCAGCGGTGGCGCAGTGGCTAGCGCACTCGCCTCCCACCACGGCGATCCGGGCTCGATCCCCGGCGGGCCCATCCGCGGGTTTTCGCACGTGGGAATCGTGCTGCACGATGCCGCTTGCCGACGAGTTTTCTCGGGGGGACTCCCGTTTCTCCCGCCCTTGCATTCCAGCGCCACTCCACCCTAGGGCCTCACTTCATGCCGTGCCCAGGGATGACGGGTAACTACGGGTCCCAGCTGGAAAGCCCGTCACTCAGAGAGTGTTGCCTCGCCCTGGGTTCACTCCCCACTCCAGTTTTTTTTAAATCTCCATTCTTATACGAGTAGTGTGTGAGGCAATGTACTACACTTGTACTCGAGTACGGAACCTACTGGATGCTCCTCCAGACATGAACCAGGAACCTCGCTGCCTTCAGAATCTGTCTCTAACAAGCTTAGTTCACCCCAAACGCATAATAGGACCGGGACTTCAGAGGACATCTCTGGCTCGCATTATGTTCCAGGTTGAAGAACCTCTACATCATTACCTTTTCTTCATCAGTATTGTGTATGTCACAGACTAAAGAATGTTAACTATTTTTTGCTTCTTGCTCGCGACAGTATCTTTATGCCCCAATATGATGAAGTCTACAATCTAGCTATGAGGGCATCGCCATAAATCGCGTCACCTCAAGGCCAAACATAATTAATATTACTTGTAAAATGTGATTTGCAGTATAGCCAAAAATGTAACCGAGAAGTAAAAGTAAAATGTAGTCTGTTGTATTAGTAAAGTCTGTTATTTGCTATTCATCAGAAGCCAACTTCTTCCAATAGCATTTTACATGAAATAAATATTCCTGGCCAAACTATTTTAAAAATAATTGGATTATTAAGTTTAAAATACAAATCTTCGCCGAAAACCAAGGACGCTGCTAGTTTTTTTTTTCGCATGCTTCCACTTTGTGTTTTCCTGGCTAAACCATGTCGTGTGCTCGTAACACATTTCCTCAGATTTTTAAATATTCTATCACTGTGGAAAAACGTATAATAAACCACCTAAATTGTAATCTGTGTTTCTAACCCCCACACTGTCTCGAAAAAGTACCACATATCAGACTGGAAATTTAGGAAATGTTCAGCGTCGTTTCTATACAAAGACTTCTCTATGTATTTGACTCTTCCCTGAGCAGATGTAGGAATGCGTCAATGTATGTATGGATAAAAGCTTTACCATTTTCTGTTTTCACTTAATGTATTCACTGATGTGGTAAATGCGTGAATGCACTTTCTATTCAAATAGCGGTCCGCGAGCCACATTCGTCTGATTGGCCCGCCAACAAAATATATTATGTGCCATTTTTTATATGTACTTTGGAATACAATTAACCTAATTTTACTTAGATGGCAACTGTCACTAGCTTTAAACTTTTAATATAATAAAATTATGAATAGTGTTACTTATTATATCCTCAGGTAAATAAATTGACTTTATAAGCGAGTCATTACTTTGTAATCTTATTGAGTGTGGCCTATCAAGCATTGAAATTATGCGTAGGTGGCCTTATGGCAAAACTAAGTGAATATCCCTGTCTTAGAGCGTATTTTTGTGTAACCAGTAAATAAATTAATTAAGTCGTGCACTTGTAAAGTTGTGTTCTTTAATAGAAAAAAAATAGGTTAAATTTTTTAAGTTAAGGCATTTTACATTTATTTTCCGGTAATGTTGCAAGGTTCCAATAGCCTGACCAATAAATCTGAGTTGACACCAACTGGAATGAGCATGTGCTAAATCCTTGGTTGCAGGTTGGACGAATTATCGCTGAGGCAGCGGCCAAGTCCAACCTCAAGCGAGTGTCGCTGGAACTCGGGGGGAAAAGTCCTGTGGTGGTTTTCTCTGATGCTGACCGTAAGTTTTATCATCTTTCAAACATGAGAAAACCCTATTTGAATCCTGGTGATATAAGAGAGAATTACTTCATTTCACTCCCTCTAAAAAACACAAATTATCTTCGTCTTGGAAAACGTGAAGATTTTCAGTAAATTACCTACAAGTAATGTGGTTAGATAATGTGTATTGCCAAGAATCAATAACACTCTTTTAAAAGACACTATAATAAATTTAAGCGCTTAGAATAAACATTAGCAATGTCGCAGACATTAGTACGTAGTAGGTATATAAGGAAAGTCGCCAACTGATCCAGCTGTTTTGACATACTGTTCTTGATGCAAATCATTTATATAATTGTGAAAAGCTCTTCATTTTGAGTACAGAGTTCATTTCGCTGGAGAAGGAAAGTGAAGAAATATATCTACAGGAGTTTTCTGGATGAGTGGTATGATTTTACAAACATTATAATCCAAAAAAAACCAGGTCCACGTGACTGAATTTTGATTGATATTTTTAAAATATTGTATTTTTGTGAGTATTTTATGGTATTAATTTCTCCGAAATCATTAAGCATAAGTTCCGATCTTCCTATTACTACTTCTGAGAAGCAATGTGGAAGATGTTTTGCTGTTTCTTCCTTTTGCATTTTCATGAAGCATTTTGGAAATTTCAGTAGTTATTTTAATATATTTGCATGTTAGTCAAAAAATTAATGAAAACCGTGCGATTTTCGATAACATGTAAATCATTCTAAGAGTCTGACTAAGCCAAGAGAATAATTTGGTATTGATATATGTTATTACATAACTTTTAATTCTGAAGTTCAAACTAATAACTTAAAAATACCGTGTGTATATATATTTGTTCAAATAAATTGTAAGTGCAA
Organism: Dryococelus australis; assembly: GCA_029891345.1. Lineage (NCBI taxonomy): Eukaryota > Metazoa > Arthropoda > Insecta > Phasmatodea > Phasmatidae > Dryococelus > Dryococelus australis. The sequence continues at coordinate 176,635,570 of CM056997.1, read as the reverse complement.
GTGGTTGTTCGACGGAATTTAGTAGACATTGTTAATGGTTATATATATATATATATATATATATATATATATATATATATATATATATAGTAGATTGTTGTGTTTGTGTTGTCAACAGTGGACTTAGCGGTTGGCGTTGCACACGAGGCCTTGTTCACCAACCATGGGCAAATATGCGTCGCAGGTTCCCGCACATTTGTGCAAGAAGACATTTACGACAAATTCGTTAAGAAATCTGTGGAGAAGGCAAATGCTAGGAAAGTTGGAGATCCTTTTGTGAGCGGTGTGCAGCAGGGACCACATGTAAGTTATGTCATGAGTCAAGCGAACATTGCAGTTACAACTATGAATTACTTTTTTTTATGAGGATATACTGCCAGGGGAATACTAAATAAACTGCATTGTGACAGAAACATTGGCAGAAGTGTATTATATGTAAGCTTCTTGTTTTTATCCGCTTCAAAGGTTATTTTTCCGACATTTTGACAAATATTGCAGCTTCCATCGAAAAGTAATGCCTTACCAGCTAAGTTCAGCCGATGATTCAGGTATTAAAGAATATGTCAAGATGATACATCACAAGACTAAGCGGAAACATTCGCCACATCTAGAGAAGATAACACGTGATCATAGGACCGGAAATGCAGCGTTTCCTTCGTACAATTACCTTTTAAAAAATGACATTCCATGACACATAGGCTGGATCGTGTTTGTGTAAAGTGCCTTTATAGCTATTATGTGAACATTACTCTTAAACACATAACATGGCACATAAATACAGAAACAAGCGCTCATAACTGTATGTAAGATAGCATTTCGATGGAAAATCTACACATGTGTTATTGTAATGTACCAAATTGTCCTCCGTTCGTACAGATACGATTATCAACCCGCTGTCGCATTGGTTCTCGGATGTGATTTTCGGTCACAGAGACTATCTTCATCTTGCATTCAGGTTACACACAGCATCTATAAAAGCAAAAGTATTATTAATTTAAATCAGGATTGCATGGAGACAAAGGAAATGTTCCCAGAACCTGTTCATCAGTCAAGGGAGTTTCAATTGAGAAACCAACGAACACTGGCACAGAAATGAGGAGCTTCGTCGTGCATAAAGTACACGTTTCTTCGTATTATTACTGGCACATTTTCAAACAGAACAAGCCATTCGTTCTTCAAGAATTCTTTTTGTATTTGAAAAATGAGTTCACTCACTAAACAGTCACCAACAATGCAGGCCAAACAAATAATGAGAATTATTACAGATTAGCCATTTGACCATTTTTGCGGGGATGAGCTGAAAGTTCACAAATTGTCAGACAAACCAGACACACGATACGAGACGTATAGGAAAATATGCTAGTGGCAGGTCCCGACAGTTATATAAATGGTAATGATATAACACGTTCTCAAGAAGCATTCTATTGACCACCACATGGTTAACATTGCACTTTATAGATGATTGTCTTCTACTGACACTAGGGTTACCTTCGAAAGCATGAATAATTACCTCTTCTAGGCCTTGAGACCTCGTCCTTCTTGGTCTCGCCTCGTCATTAGTAGCAGGATTTATAGAACCGTGTTCTCTAGGACTTTTACGAGTTACTTAAAATATACCACTCTATGGAAATCGTTGTTATGGAAATCTCTTCCCGTACAGGTGCTGAGCTGTACTGTTACGTTTGCTAGCCCATACATGGAAAGTGCATCTGCCAACTTAGCATTTGAATATACGTACATGCAAGAGTGTACAATTCCGAGTGGCGAACACGCAAAAATCGCATCTACCTTCTGTAATCATATGTTACATCCTTTTTGTTCACGTTATTACCAGATATTTTTCCATCAGTTCTACTCTTCTGATGTGGTGCTGCGGTAACCAAATAGCTTTGATGGAATTCAATACAAACACGATTTGGCCCTTTCTTCGTTTAGTGTAAGTAAGCAGTTAAATGAGAGCTGTTGCAAGGAAACGAACCATTTGAGGACCTGCGATCACATAATGAGTTTTCTTCCTCTGGATGCGATGGATGATTCCCACAGCTCTGAAATGTCTTACTGCATCGTACATTATATACCATCTTTTTATGTGGGGCTACGTCTCGATTAGCTGGGCCCGTCAGCCAATCACAGGATCGCTCGTATTAATATAATGATCGTGAAATCTCGATTGTCGTAATATTTCCGGTGTTTGCTTATCTAAGATAAACTTGAAGTCTCGATTCTTATGAGAAAACTATCAGTAAGCTCAATTTCAACATTATGGGTGCGAAGCATGGTGACCGTATTTATCGCTATCATGTGTTACTTTTCAACGTTCGTTCTTATATCTCAAACTTCGTCCATAATAAAAAAAAGTGTTATGTTACGTTCGAAACATTACTAAAGGCGGGTAATTGTGCCAATACATGTTTGGACATATTATTAATTCGATAAATTTCCGAGAGATTAGGTTTTACGTGTAAGGGCTGCTTTGAGGATAAGTTTTGTTTTCAGGACTAACCGATATTTCTATATTTTCCATAATTATGTAGAGAACTGTTTTAAAAGCAATAACCAAATGAATCAAATGGGCAACATCTACCAAATTATGGAAAAAAATATGTAACATATTATATATATATATACACACACACACACACACACACAAGTTGTTTTGCATGAAGCGCCTTATTTCACACACAGTAGTGGAAATTCGTGTGTCACTGCAGTAAAATAATTAAAAACTTTTCATTGTTTAAGATTTGTTACGTATTTTCTGGGTTAATGAACTGTTTTTTAATATTTTGTACCAGGGACTAGGGAGGATTTATGCTATTGTGAGGGAAGAATTGATGTTAGTTATGAAGACAGAACAGATATTTAATACAAATTCTAGGAGTTAGAGTAAGTATGAGCTATTGGCGAGGGAGGTCCTAATCAATTACAAGATAGTACTAACCTTAACGATATCGTCGATGTAGGCTGGGTGTTGATTCGGAAGGCGACAAGCGTCATGCCAAGCTGCATCTTGATGGCTTCATCTCGGATGGGTCCTCAGACAGACTGACAGACTGATCCCGTGCAATGTGTCGCCAAGTATTATACAGTTTCTGGTGGCGTAATTGTCCCAAATACGATACCGCAAGGAGGGGAGCTCCACTGACCCTGCGCTGAAATGTTTTATAAACTACTATTGTTGTAATATGTTTTAGATTCTTCGTCTGGCCTGGATACCTACGAGGCCCTGCTGTTCGCTAGGCTTGTCCGCCTTTACTGAATCATAACAGTACATAATTTTTTACGTCACTGTTAATGATCAAACGAAATATTACTTGGCTTTTATAAACTCTGTTCGCGTACTTCACACTAAAATTGATTTAATCTGACAGTTCAAAAAGGCGGACTGATCCACGGGCAGTGCTGCACGCGGCACTCGGCGCCGCCTGTCGGTCTGACGGGTTGCCGCTGTCCCACACACAGGCGTCACCGCAGTGGCAGGAGAGCTTGTGTATGTCACGGTGACCTATGTACAGGCGCTGGCCGCATGTCGCGCCATCGCTTTCGCCTTCTTGTTATGCAACTTGTTGTGCACGCAGGTACATATAGCTGCGGACACCCGGCGTCGTTTGCCGAAATTCAACTTCAATTTAAACATACTAAATTACCTTTCCGAGCATTTCGTGAATGGCGTTTCTTGTTTCTATTCGCCCACAGATGCTGTGGTTTGAATTTCGACAGGTAGTTTCCTAACATCTTGTATAACACTGATTAACTTAAAAAGTATTCAATTTTTGAATAAACGATGCTGTAACATAGTACCTGCTGTAACTTCTAATATTTATTTCGTATTCATTACGAATTCAAAACAGTGAGAGTAGCGATATGTTAGCAACGGATGGTAAGAAATAGTTCATAGTAAAAATATTGTTTTGACCTAGTGTTTTGGTTGGGTATTGGTAAATTAAACATTGCCTATTGAAATATTTACAATTTAGGTAGCCCTGATTGAAACATATTTCATTGTTACAGTTAAAAATATCACCGCAAAATATGGTCCATAGGCCCTAGTGACATGGTGCTTTCTTTTGACCGAGGAATAAATTTTCGGAGGAACAGAGCTTGTCGCGCTCTCTCTCTCTCTCTCTCTCTCTCTCTCTCTCTCTCTCTCTCTCTCTCTCTCTCGGGAAGTTTCGCATCGCTAGTAGCAGTAGTAGGAAAATTATACACGTATTAAATTTTAGTATATTTCATACTTATTTCTGCAAAAATAATGATTTTTAGATTTGTAATTTGCTACTGAAAAGTGATTTTAATATTTCAATACTTATTGTAATATATTTAGATGTGATGGCGGGATGGGTTACAAATTCGAAGTTGGCAGTAGTGGCTAGTGGCGAGGCGAGATGACATAGTGAGTGGCTGTTGCTAAAGATTTAATTTTTCTCGCTCCCCAAAATAATTAAAATTGCCACATCAAGTTTGTACACATTGTTTTTATTAAACCTACCCAGGCAAGTTACGATGTTGTGATAAATCTGTGTTTCCATGGCAGGAACAAATATTCTGTAATGTGTGTCATGACTGCAGCGCATTAAAGGATGTGGCTGCTTCGTGGTCGCTGTGCTGGTCCGGTGTGAGATACCGGACATGCGACATTTTAAGTCCTACTTATTAAATTTGTTAAAAGTTTTAAAATTCTGGATAAAAGTTTGGTCGTTTATTTCAGTGTAATATAACAATTTTAATCTGAAAATATGTAGTTCGTTTAAGCATTTGATGTTTATCCTCAAACCGTGATTTATATCATTCTGTTACTAGTCATGTTGTCTATGTTTCAGGTTGACGAAGATATGTTCAACAAAGTGTTAGGTATGATAGAAATAGGCAAGAAGGAGGGTGCAAAACTGGAGTGCGGTGGAGGGAAACTCGGCAACGAAGGCTACTTCATCAAGCCAACTGTGTTCTCAAATGTGACAGACGACATGAGAATTGCCAGAGAAGAAGTAGGTTTTGAACAACTTGTTATACCCATGCTGTTCACAGTAAAATGAACACTTTTGAAAGCCCTGCTTAGGATCTACTTGTATGCACATCGTGTTTTCTTCAGTTTTATGTCAAATTAACATTGGCGTGGGCCACATAACTTTATTCCTGTGTCGGGCAAGTGGAACTGTGGGATTAATATAAAAGTAAATATGTTACAAATCTGGTCAGTTTTACTCTTCGATGCATAAAAAAACAGAAAGCGAAAAAATAATTTAATTAATCACAAATGGACACCTTACACTTGTTATTCGACTTTAAGATATGGAACTACTTTCCATCCATCGTTCCCAACTTTACTGCGCGCATGTCACTCAGTGCGCCCGTTGAAATATGTGCTAGGAGGGGCAGTGAAATTTGTTCTAACGTTGATTTCAAAAGTGCTAACTTTATCATGAACAGCCTTTAACAGAAGTTGATCTGAAATTGACCAAGTATAAGTGCCATCAACGAGAGCTAACACTTCTGCAGCCCTGGTAACGTGAACAATCGTAGGACGAAGCTATGTGCAGTGGTGATGAGTTTTGACTGCGTTCGTGTTATTCACACACAATATCAAGCCAACTAGTACAGCACCTTCATTCACCAACCATCCTCTAGCGCAATGAATGGTAAATGAAGCAACTGTGTAACTGTTATCCTATCGATAACACTACGTGACTCTACTGACCATGCTGGATCCTATTGCAGCATGTGCCGACACTGGAGTTTAACATTTTAAACGTTAAAGGAAATTTGAACTGTAGAATTATTCCCGTACGAGTGGCTCATATAATGGTGTAGTAATCAGTTAAATTTACCATTGATAAAAATGTTGCCAATATTATTATTTTATATTTACTCACGATATTTTAAGTGTCGTATAAGTATATGCTTACTTTGTGTCTGGTCGATGCATTATTAAAATTCATTAGATCTTAGAGGATGTTAAGTTGGCCGCCTGGGTAGGCCGCCGAACGTTGCGCAGAGCTCCAGCAGAAAACCTTGTATTGAAAAACCTCCCAACGTGTCTGAGTGAGATCCGCTTCCGAATATAATTTAAGAAATGTTACGCATCTCTAAAGGATTTTCAATTTCTCCACTTTTCTCTAAAGCAGGTTTTTGTGATAATAAAAATGCCCCGAACTGGTGTTTCCATGGTCATTTGATGGTATGAACATTCTGGAACAAAACATTAGAAAATAAATGGGATCGTGCGTCAAACCTTTATTTTTATTATTACGTCATAAAATTGTAAGGTCTCCGCTGAAAGTCTCATAGAGTCGCGTTATCGACGGCCAGACTGCACGCCAATTCAGTGCTTTGTGCGTAGAGGCGATGAAAGAGTTGATGCGCATGTCTCGGTCGTCCCTAGCGCTCCCACCCTTTTAGTCCTCAGATGTGCAAAATTCCTTCAACCAGGTAGCTACACACACACACACACACACACACACACACACACACACACACATATATATATATATATATATATATATATACACACACACACACACACACACACACCAGCCAGGAAGAATGTTAATAGCTGTTTCAAATTTGTTCAATTATTTGACGAGTAACTATATAGGATGGATATGAAATATATGTGAATGTTTACCCAATTCTAGCAGCAATTAAAAACCTTTTGGAGTAAAATGATAAGTTGTGATCACAACTGGCGCTTATATTTATTACGAGCCATGTGTCGAAGAATAAAACGGTTAACATAAACATGGTGTTACACAAAATCAGAAAACAAAAAGCTAAAGAAAACATAAAAGAGAAAAACCAGTAATCATTGAGATAGGAGTTCTAATTCAAATGATTAAATTAATCCAAGCATGTATAATTTCTTTTACTCAGAAAATTGGGCGAACAATTCTGTGATTTATGCTCCAAGTTTTACTGTTGGCATTATCCAAGGTCAACTTGAAGTCAATTTCTAGGCCGCCACAGGTCAAGCGTCACACACAGGTCATACAACATCGATCATTTGTCATATGACAGAAGCATATCTATAGAGACATATTATCTATTCGAAACATGTTTCGTAACATGTTTGGCTATCTAATTTGCGACATGTTGCGATGTTCGTAACATACTTCACGACTTGAGCCCACCTCACCTATAGTTATGAAATTTCTATATAACTAGTATACAAAGGAATTTTTGTGATATTTTGAACAATAATTTGTTTGGGTGCAGGATTCAAGCTCGTACTCTGCCTATGGGACCCACAAAAATCATAATGGCGCCGTTGCCCTGTCATATTCTCCATTAACCTTAATTGAAGTATTGTATGTTCGCCTTTTCTCGGTAGCCTATATTCTGTATGGCATGAACCGAATCGCGACATGTTTTCCAGCATGTTTCCTGGCTTGCAATCTGCTTTACGAAAAAAGTTTGCGATTAGCTTCGTATTAAGTTTAGATGGTTACAACCCCATTCGCGACATATTTCGCGTTGTGTAAAGTGTTTCACGAAATTCTTCGCGACTTGATTTACGGTGTATAGTTTTTTGCGAAGTTATTCGTAAATTACTTCGCACATGATTTCCATCACCACCAATTTTTGCAATGCGATTTGTGGCATGAGATGTGTTTCGAGGAATTTTTCGCAAAGTATTTCCAAATGAGATTCACTTTGTGCGACATGTTTTTTTTACATTGGTCGACTCTCTCACTGATTTGGCTGGTCAGTACAATTGGTATGGCTGATTGTTATGGTCGTTTGGTATCAGTGGTATGACCAGTCTGTTTGTATGGTAGCTTTATGAGGCAGGTTGGTATGGACAGTTGGTCTTGTTGCTTGGTCTGCCCGGGCAGTCTAGCTGGGTGGTCTACTCAGTTAGAATGTTCGATTGACATAATAGGTTTGTGTGGACGACCAGTCTTAATTTGTATGGTCAGTTGGTCCAGTTTGTATTGTTGGCAATGTTACAAATGCCTGGTTATGAAATTCCCGTCATCGCAACATGATATGCATTGTGCATCATGTTTCACTAAAATATCTGCAAAATTCTTAGAGACATATTTCTGTCACTAAGCCATGTTCGTCATCGGAAATTTTCACATTGTAGTTCTCAGCATGCAGTGTTTTGAGACTCTGGAGCTAGCTTCGCAATCTAATTTTCAAAAGTGCTATGGGAAATATTTCGTGACATGAGACGTACTTCGAGATTCATGATATGACTCGCGATGAGATTTGCGATGTAATTCCTAAGGGCGAGTTCGTGCAAAAGATGAATAGTTTGTGAGATATTTCATGGTCTGTATGGTCTACAAGTCTGAATGAATGAATGTTTGGTAAGGTCAACCTGTATGATTGGCAGGTCTGGCTGGCCTGTCTGTTCTGTCTGTATGGCGTGTTGGTAAAATTATTCTAAATTGTTATTCGGTATGTCTGGTCAGGCTGATCAGTAATTATGGTCGCTCAGTCTAGTCGGTGGTCTTAATGATCAATTTCTCTTATCTGCAATTATGATCAGTTAGTATTGCTAATATGGCCAGTTTGTATGGTTAGTCGCTCTGGTAAGATGGTATGGTCTCTTGGTCTAAGCTGCCAGTCTTGATAGTTTGTCGATCTGGTGTGTTGGTATAGCCAATTGGTCTAGTTGGCTGAGCTTGATGGTGGGTTGCTGTGATCGAGTGGTGCAGTAATTTGGTATGCTCAGTCTCTGTGGTTGGTCATTATGGTTGTTCAGTAAGGTTGGACAGTCGGAATGGCTCCTTGTCTTGTTGTTCGGGTGATATTTTTTGGCTCGTCCAGTCTGTTGGTCTGGTCTGTTGGTATGCCTATTTGGTATAGTCAGTTTGAATGCTGGTAGGTCTGGTTTGTCGGTAAAGTCAAGTGACCTAGTCGGCTGGTTTTGTTGGTCAGTTTGCCTTCACGGTCAGTTTGTCTGGTCAGTTGGTATGGTCAGTCTGAATACTGGTTGGGCTGGTAATCATTCTCATAATTTGGTATAGTCAATTGGTCTGGTTTGTTAGTTTATTTGGTAGACCTGGTTGGTTGGTCAAGTTGGTTGGTCTAATTAGTCGATCTATAGGTTGATCTGGTCTGTTGGTATGGTTGGTCGGTATGTATTGCTGGTTGGGTAGGCTGGTCTGACCTGCTGGTATAGTTGGTTAATGTGATGGAGGAAAGGTCTGGTTTGTTGGTGTAATCGGTTGTCCTGGTCGGTAGGATGACTGGTCCATATGATCAGCAGGTATGGTCAGTATGTACGGTTATATGGCTGGCTGGTAAGCATAGCTGCTTAGTCTAGTCGACTGGTCTTAATGGTATGATGGTCTAGTCAGTTCGTCTGGTTGGCCGGTATAACCTGTTTATATAGTTTGTGTGTACATTGGATGGTCGGTTTTGTTAGGTGGACTAATCGGTTGATCTGGTTGGCTGGTAATGCAGTTCGGGGTGGTAAAATGTTACGGTAGGGTTGTGTGGTCAGATTGTATCGTTAGTATTGTATGGTTGGTGTGGCTGGTCGGTCAGCATGACTGACTAGTATAGTTGCTTGGTCTGATTGGTTCTTAAGACAGGTTTGAATTGTCAAGTGGTGTGGTTACCTTGTTCGGTTGGTATGACTGGCCGTTTGGTAAGGCTGTTCGGTCAGGTCGGTTGATCTGGTCGGCCAGTTTTGTAGGTAGGTCTGATTGGCTGATATTTCTGTATTTTAGTATATCGATGCGGTTTATGTTGTGAACTGTGTAATTCCATATTAGCTTTATTTATATGTGAATATATTGACAGTGTGTTAGACCAATTATTCTTCTACAAGCACTTCTCGCCAAATGATACATTTTTATGTCAGGGATGGTACTTGTGATCTGAGTTTGATGACTATATTGTTACTGATTCGGAAATGGGGGTATATACCATAGAGTACTATATCTGCATTTTGGTATTTGAAGTGTTCGTTACAATCTGGATTTAGAGGTTCTGTATACAAAGGCTGCGAAATTACGGTCAACTATGATTATAAGATATCCTAGCGCCTAATATCTTGTTTGGGGTCGCGAATGTTACCTATAACAAAAAATTTGGTGAGAATATTTCCAGTGGTTGCAACATGGTAGACTACTATCTCTATAAATGTTGCTAAGGCATTGTACATTATATTATATTGTGCATGTTAGTACCAACTGGTCTGATATATCCCAAGTTCAATGTGCCTAATTCAACAACCAAATATGCCTTTAAGTTTGTGGTGTCGATATGGACATAGTATGCTTATGACATGATTTGAGGTGAATCAACCACCATCATGTAAACAAGGCTTGGTATGGTTAGATACACTAGTTATTATTGATTTAAAAAATAATAGTAAACCTATGGCTACAAAATATAATATGACAAGCCTCTGATAGGTGTGCAGACAACAGAATAATTATTCGAATTTCGTACTCTCTTGCTAGTATTCGAGTTAAAAAATTGAGTACGAAATTGTATAACACTTAATTTACTAGCATGCCTATATATGAAAAATCCGATATGGAATATGATGGCCTATATATAAGGAGACGATTCCTGTCTGTCTGTCCATCTTAATACTTCTAAGCCCCTTGAAACTCAACAGAAGTCCTTCAAATTGTGCAGAGCGAATCCTCAGGGTCAAATACAGGTCAAGTTCAAATTTCAGCAAGATCAGATTATGCAATCATGACTTTTGATCATAAAAACTCATTTTTAATTACTTTTTTCCAATGAAAGTTTTGTAAATATGAAGGTAATGGAATATCATTTTTGTTTACTTTAAATGTCACGCTTCAATGTTGAGTTAATTTCCAAGTGGGGCCACAGTGGCCTAGTGGATAGAGCGATTCCAAGTGGGGCCGCAATGGCTCAGTGGATAGAACTATATCAAGTGGGGCCACAGTGGCCAAGTGGATATATATATATATATATATATATATATATATATATATATATATATATATATATGTGTGTGTGTGTGTGTGTATATACACATCAAATTGGGCCTTAGTGGCTCAGTGGATAGAGAGATTCCAAGTGGGGCCTCAGTGTCTCAGTGGATAGAGCGATTCAAAGTGGGGCCTCAGTGTCTCAGTGGATAGAGCGATTCAAAGTGGGGCTACAGAGGCCAAGGGGATAGAGAAATATAAAATGTGGCCGCAGTGGCCCAGTGGATAGATATATATCAAATGGGGCCTTAGTGGCTCAGTGGATAGAGAGATTCCAAGTGGGGCCTTAGCGGCTCAGTGGAAAGAGCGGTTCCAAGAGGGGCCTTAGTGGCTCAGTGGATAGAACTATGTTAAGTGGGGCCGCAGTGGACCATTGGATAGAAAAATATCAAATGGGACCACAGTCGCTTCAACGTTGAGTTAATTTCAAATAATTTCATTATTATCTACATATATCTATGCAATATGTTTTTTTCTCAATGTTTTCATGATATCCAAAATTTGTAACATGGTAACTATTCTAGGCACGTGACAATACTAAAAAACAGGTCACGAGCTGGGCCCCTAGTAGGCATATAATAACACATTTTATTTTGATATATCATAATTGGATTAAAAATACTAATCCGATGATATGCGACATGGCAAAATTATATCTACAAGATTTTAAACTTTAACTGAAGAAAGATTACATAGTAACATTAGATACATAATTCAAATTTATGTCACAACGAATCAGATATTACAGGAGACTCCTCACATTGAACAAATGCCTAAAATAGAGTTACAGACGAAAATTTAGGGGTCAGCACACTTCATCCAACAGTTTTGGCACTGAGCGACATAGATGCGCTCTGGTAATCGATGTTTAACACATTAGTTATATAGGCTGTCCACAGTGAAGTGAGCACTTTTTGAAGATGTTCCATCAGGCATAATAACCAATAAATACATTTCATTGTGGCCTCGGACTTTTGGTTTTGGGTATGGTGAATGTATAGACTGTGTTTATTACTCACGTGGGAGGGTTTACATTAACAAGCGGTGTAAGGATATACATTGGTTGATAGAAAAAAGTAACTAGGGCTTCAAAAGTGCTCACTTTACCGTGAACGGCCTATAAGAATATTGTAGCAGCCAATACAGAAACGAGTATATGCGAGATAATGAGTATTAGAGGGGTGTGTGATAGGAGGGTTTGGATGAGGGCCGACGTAGTAATCAATGAAAAAATTTGTACGATGTTGGTAATCTGCTTGCATCATACTTGGAGTGTGTGCTCTGCCATTTTCAAGAAAAAAAATCGAACCCCGATCCTCATGTAAATATTATTTGTAATTATGTTTCAATTTTTTTATGTTAATTATTCTTTTTAAAATTTATTAAATTTCTTTCACGATTATAAATTCTATACCTTTATAATATTTTTTATTGTGTAATTTTCTTCGTTTTTGTTTTATACCAATTAAAAATATTTTATTTTTATTGTTTAACGTTTAGCTACAAGGTTTTTCAAAGGTCACTCCACATTCAGGTTTAATGACACTGTGGTTCAATGTAATCCAAGATGGCTGACCACAATGATAGAGTATGAACACTATTGCAGAACATACCACTTCATACTACTAGGTGGGCATAGGCATTGGCATAGACGCCTGAACAGTTTTGTGCCACGACCAGCATAACATATCAACTTACGTGTGTCGAACTACAGAAATGCTGTTTCGCTGTTTCTTTCCTTCAGAAAAACGGTTTAGAATAACTGAAGACGTGTAGACTTTGTAATATATTCTACCACAGAAGATTCAACTACACATGTGGAAATAAATTAGTATAAAATAATACATGAAAGCATAATCTCCTCCATCATTGGTGAATTTTATCTTTAGGGTTTGAAAACAAAGGTGCTGAAATAAAGAGAGATGTAATTGTATTACAAATCACTAACTTTTCACATTAAGTGTTAGTTTCTACTTTGAAGTGGATGTTTTGGCATATTAAATTACTGTTCTATATTGAATATACATTCCAGAAATATAATACGACTTTTCAAAAGTATCCAGGGGCTTGATACTCATTGACACACTTATAAAAATGAGAGCTAGATCGTTGGCTACATGTAATGTACGAGTGCAAGCATGCAATATGTGATGATGGTCGTGTAAGGAATAGATTGAGCAACGTTTTGGCAGTAAGATTATTTAATAATATGAATTCTGAAGAGTGAATATTGCCTACGAAAGATACACCTGTTTGGGAAATCGTACGCAAGTATGAATTAATAAAAAATTTGCAGAACAGGAATTAGCTTATTAAGGTAAGTGATCGAGGAGTGTACAACAAGTAAATAATGAGAAAAATGTAGTTGGAACGGTTGATGGATAGCATTTATATAAACATAACAGTAACAGAAATGGATTGAAAGGTCTAAAAGTTATTCTTAAGAAACTAAACTTGCTAAAAGAAGAAAGAAACAAAGCTGCGAATGAAAGGAATAACCAAAATATAAGGAAGACTGCAGTATAAAAGACTGAGGGATATTTATGAGAATGTTTCTCATATAAGGGACCGCGAAAATTAAAGTAAAGGTGTTGGTATCTGTTTGGGCTTCGGGTCACTAGCACCCATCCACTCTTTGTTTTCAAAAGAACGTATGTGTCACTGCTGCTCTTAGAGAACACCAGATTTTTAATATTGCGTATGCATTTCGATGGCACAGAGTATTTCAACATAGTTCTCGTTTAAATCAACTGCCAAATATTTCTGGTCGCATCTTCTCACATGCGATCTGGTGACACTGAAATAAATCGATGAGCTCAGGTCATCTTATTATACTTCGTTTACTATTGTTTCATCCTTGTTTCCGCACAAGTGTCTGTAGAGAAATCAGGTATTTAAATACAGATAAACGAATGTCACTTTTTCGTAGCAAAATGTTATATGTTTTATTTGATGTGAGTTGTAAATTCATAAAGTAATTTTTCTAGTATCTGATGTTTATAAATATGAATATCTGTAGAAGTCTGGGCCACGGTGGCTGAGCGATTATCACATCCGCCTCCCACCAAGGATGCCCAGACGGGTCACCGGATTTTCGCAAGTGGGAATCGCGCCGGTCGATGCCATTGGTCGGCGGGTTTTCTCGGGATCTCCCATTTCCCCCGCCCCTTCATTCCGGCACCACTCCGTATTCACTTCAATCACCCACATCGGCTCTCAAGACCTCTCTGTTAAGAGCCGCCCAAATCTCTTCACTCACTAACTCTGTAGAAGTCATTAAATTAAATTAAACCTTCATAATATTTTTGTTTGGCACAAGATTAAAAGTGCAAGTTTCGAATACTTACATTACTTAAAATGTTAAAATTTTATTTGTAATTTGGCATTCTCATGAATTAATGAATTTTTGAGAGCTCAAAGTTAATATTCTGTATTTCTGTGAGGTCCTGCAGGGTAGGCAAGAGGAAAACAAAACTTGAGCTGTCCTGTAAGTATTACACGTGCATTAGTTCCAACTGTTGTTAATGCTATTTAAGCACAAGCTAAGTTATTTTTTTCCAACAGTTCTTAATGCAATATGAACGTAATCTAAGTGGTTTTCTTTATGTATCAAACTGTGTGTGGTGTTTATCGTGCAGATCTTCGGGCCTGTGCAAAGCATCATCAAGTTCAAGACCCTGGAAGAATTAATCGAGCGGGCAAACAACACGCTCTACGGCCTGGCCGCTGGCATCATCACCAAGGACATCGATAAAGCCCTGGCTTTCGCACTCTCTGTCGAGGCTGGTTCTGTCTGGTTAGTCTCACGGTCGTTTGTCATCACCGCGCCCGCCTCACTGCTGTGCTGTGCTGGCTCGTCGCTTCATCGCCTCACAGAACCTCACCTCTTTTATTTTTACATTTATGTAGTTTGGTATTAAATGTTACTGTCACTCACAATATTTCTGAAGTGTAATGGCTGTTCAAGATTAAGACATGGAGGTATTAGTCAATGGAGTGGAAGCCGAGACACGAAAGTGAAGCCGAAAATGAAAGACAAAGACAGGAATAGTAGTGGCAAAAAGGTGCATGTTTTTACATTGCTTACTAAGTAAATTTTGCCACTTAATAACATGGTGGCTGAGGTAAACAATCGGTCTGCGCATGCGAAGTTGAAAGAAGTCAGATAAGGCATCGGCTTCACTTGATAAACGTGGATAAGATAGGCTGTTGCCACTCCATCATCTATTACCTCCATGGATAAAGTGAGCACTTTTGAAATAAACGCATATATTTTAACGAGTGCTCTGAGTGGCATGTGCCCAGTAAAGTTATTAACGAAGGACTGAAAACAGTTCAATATCTTAAAGTCGAATAAATTTGTTAGGTAGCCATTTGTGATAACTTAAATTATTTCTTTCCCTTTCTGTTATTTTATTGCACAGAAGTGTGAAAATGAGCAGATTTTGAAAATATTTACTTTGCTACTAATTTTACAGTTTCACTAGACCGAAACATGGGTGAAGTGCTGAGGCCCGTGGAAATGTTATCCTTACATAAGGCGGAAGAACACATAACGTGCGTACAAGTAGAACTTGTAGGGCAGGGCTTTCAGAAGTGCTCATTGAGAACAGCCTATAATGCAAAACATGTTATACTATTACAGAACAAAATTAGAACATATTTACAAAAAAGCATACGTACCGGTAATAAAGTGCAGCAACATATGCTGTGTAGGGAAGTGATCTTTAGGTTTCGGTTTGTTATTTCAGATCATAACGGCTGTGTATAATACCAGGTACAGTTAGAAAGTCACTTCTATTTGTATAATGGGATTTAGCGTCATTTTAAACTATACAAAAGCTGAAGTGCCGGTTTTACTTAGTGCAGCATATCTACTCCTCTAAGACATAATATATAACTATGGTTTTCCACCAATATTTACATTATTCTTGATACATTCCCTAACCTTTCACATTTAAAAAAAAAAAACTTAAACTTACTTTCAAATTATTATAATACACAAACGTATAAATACGCACGTTTTCAAAAATGTCCATGATTTTTGACAACCTGGTGTATGGCAATTATTCCCTATTTTTGTAAGGTTAAACCCATTCACTATTATTCAAGACTTAAAACCATTCTTACGTTTCAGCTACATTAAACTTAAAATTATTGTTTAAGTCAATGCTGTTAAATAAATATTTTTCAAGGCTATTCGGGACTGAAAGATTACATTAAAAATTGTTCACTTTAATTCAGTCATAACCACAGTATCTTCAGCCTTTTCTGAAGCCCTGCTAAAGTTCTATTTCTAGGATATTCCTCCGCCTTGTGCAAACTAAGCTTAACTAAGTCTCGAAGATTACACCAGAGAGACTCTGGTGATTACACCAGAGAGACTCATGCGCACTCTTTTGTAACAGTATTTTGTATAAGAACTATTTCTCACTAGACTCTACCAACACACATATTTTATCACTATTTGTATTCAAATCGTTTATAAATGAAGCATTATAATTTATAAATAATATATTAACAACATTTCAATTTAACAGATAAAAAAGTAACTTTAATGAAGACAAGTATAAAACGCTTGTGATACAGGACGTATTTAAGAAATAATTAAACACGTCATACATTTTTCAAAGGTTTGATTCAAAAAGGCCGAAGAAAGCGAGAATGGACTGTAGCATTTTATTATTATCACTCGACATTAATCATTCATCGTGAGCACCATAGGAATATTAAATATAATTCAGTATTATTCAAACCGAAATTAAAACCAAACTGAAATCCACTGAACCTCGTTTAATATCTTTCCAGTATATCGGATGCAGTTTTAAACAACTTGATAGCCATACGGAATATTTCATTACCATCCACATCAATGATTTTAAAACAATGCATGGTATTCGAAGTACCCAAAGCTTATTCAAGTTATGTATACATCGAGGAATGAAGTGCAACTTGCGAATCGAGAAATTTTAACTTTCTACTTTTAGTTACATTTTCATCAGTTGATCTGTTCGTGTTCGCCTACCAAGCCCGCCGATATGTTTCTCTTATCAGCAGCAATACGAACACAGCCTGCAAATTAAAAAAAAATGGATAGATTATCTCATTACATTTATTATGCTTGTCTCATTACCAATTCAGTGCATAGTATATTCACAATATTTTCACACTTTTTAAATTTAACATTAGAGAATTTACCTCATCTATAACAAGGTCGGTTCTTTACAAATAACATATCATACAATAGTTTTATTATTACGTTAGTATTAAAGCGACGTTCTTGTTGAACACAATCTTAACTTGCACTTTCTCTATAAATATTATTGTTGCACAATTTCAAAAGAGATAATAATTATGGTTTGTAATATCTGGAAGGAATTACCTTTTATGTAAAATATAATTAAATCAAGTTTCAATGCGTTTTCTATAAACTGAAAGTTTCCCAGCAACATGCGTTAATTTTCAGGTAAAACTGTTCGAAACACATTCCTTCCAACACACGCGCACATCGCGTTGTTTCTCCCCTTGGTGTTTCTTGGCAGAGGCTATTCACGGTAAAATGAGATGAGCACTTTTGAAAGCCTTAAGATTTATTTGTATGCACGTTGTGTATTCTTCCGCCGTATGTAAAATTAACACTGCTAGAGTCCATCACTTCATTCATGCGTCGGCCAAGTGAAACTGTGAAATTATTAGAAAAGTACACCTTTTTAAAATTTGCTCATTTTTACACTTCGGTGCATTAAAAAAAAAAACTTAAAGCGAAGGAAATAATATAAGTTATCACAAATGGTTACCTAACACTTTTTATTCGACGTTAAAATATGGAACTACTTTCCCCCCCATCGTTGCCAACTTTACTGGACGCATACCACTCAGTGCGCCGCTAAAATACAATATGTTTGGAAACTACCTGTCGAAATTCAAACCACGGCATCTGTGGCCGAAGAGAAAGAAAAAACTCTAGTCACGAAACGTTCGGAAAGGCCATTTAGTATGTTTAAATTGAAGTTGAATTTTTGCAAACGACGCAGGGTGTCTCCAGCCGGCTGTAACTGCGTTCACAAGTTGCATAACACGAAGGTGAACAGCGGTAGCTCGACATGCGGTCAGCACTAGTATATAAGCCACCGTGACATACACAAGTACGCATGCCACTGCGGTGACGCCTGTGTGTGAGACAGCGGCAACCCGTCCGACCTACGTGCGGCGCAGAGTGCCGCGTGCAGTACTGCCCGTGGATCAGTTCGCCTTCTTGTTATGCAACTTGTTGTGCACGCAGGTACATACAGCTGCGGGCACCCGGCGTCGTTTGCCGAAATTCTAATTCAATTTAAACATACTAAATGGCCTTTCCGAACGTTTCGTGACTAGAGTTTTTTGTTTCTCTTCGCCCACAGATGCTGTGATTTAAATTATGGTAGGTGGTTTCCGAACTTCTTGTATATGCAGGTAGGGGCAGTGACTTTTTTTCTAAGGTTGATTTCGAAAAGACTCACTTTATCGTGAACAGCCTTTAGAGACTTTTACACGTTTTTTTGACATGTGGCGGAAGGATATGTAGTGAGTAGCATGATTCCAGAACTTAAGCGGATCTTCAGAAAGGTTTTTAATTAATCTTGTAAATTATTACCGGATGTTAACTTCTGATTTACAGAGGTCCTCTGGGGATGTACATATCAAGTCGTTCCTAATCAGAAATTATTGTTTTACTCCAACCGCTGCCACTTTCATCTCTACCACAACCACTGCCACCATTCTTTGTATTTTTACATCAGCGTCTCTGTTATACCTCCGCCTTATTTGAACTGCTGTAGTCATTAAACATTTCTAAGGGTCATGTGGTTGATAACGCACACTGGGGCTCTACGATCATGGATTGTTGATTCACTTCCAGTCCCTAGCTTGCTTTTAATTTTAAAATACCAGTACGTACAGCGTGAAAAACACGCGCGTGTGTGTGTACACACACGCACACACACACTTATATATATATAAGTGTGTGTGTGCGATATATACATATATATATATCGCATATATATATATATATATATATATATATATATATCACAAGGACAATTTATAATTGTGAGGTTACGTTAATCAGCAGATGTTTTATACACATGGAGCAATGACGATACTTTGCTAAAACACGTCTCCTTACTTTGCGTGCATACCTGTTTCAAAGCTACTCGATAGGAACATTTAAGGAAGATAAATACAAACGATCGCTGAAAATTACTACGCGTCACAGTGTCGAAATGTTAACTGATAAGTCGTTTGTTTAGTTTTATACAATTCTCACGCACATACAAATGAGCAGTTGATTTTATATACAGTGGAGGTATACTTTAATGAAAGGTTAAATCGGTAGAATCCTTAATTTACTACAAGCTACTTTGTGGTTAAAGTGTTATTATGACGGACACACGTCATAAATGTCTATTTTCACAATAATAGCGTTATTAAATATTTCGCACAGTGTTTCAGTATTTAAGTTTCATAATCACCATTTTTTTTTGTTTTCGTAGTAAATATCACATTGTTTACACAGTTAGAAAAGTTTAATATTATATTATAATATTGCGAACATTTTAATTGAATTGCTGGAACATAAAACACTCTGGGTATGCACTAGCAGAGATCGTGTAAGGTGTAGTTAAAGAATGGCGTACATCTTGAATTCATTGTGATTCTTTCATTTACAGGGTCAATGGCTACAATTTAATAAAACCACAAGTTCCATTCGGTGGCTTCAAGGAGTCGGGAACTGGCAGAGAATTGTAAGTAAAGAGTACAACAGCATATTTTACAAGTATATTTTAGTTAAATTATTTGAACTGACACAGCAGTCCATTTCACAAATGGCATACAATAAACCAATCCTATTGTTTCAACCCACGTTTATTTTTGGTAATTACACCCCAAAATATTTCAATTAAAGCAAATGCCATATAGAAATACAAGAGAAATGCGTGCCTTTTATAAAATTAATTTGATTCAAAACGCCATATGATTTTAGAACAGCAATATTAAAACAGAAATTCACACCCTAGTATTTAATATTCACAACAGGTTTTCATTTGAGTGAAACAAATATAATTTATTGATGTATTGACAACAATATTAAACGGGTGGTTCATACAGAGGGCAAGAAGTTGCTTCGGGCCCATTAGAAAAACAATGCCGCTTCATAAAACTATTCAGGCACAGGAATGATAAGCGTATGATTTAGTTTGACAACACGCCAATCCACCCTGAATTTATTAATCATTTGGTTTCCATTGACTAGCTTCCACGTCACCAAAGGTTCATAACCAATTATCTCACGTGAAAATATTCCAATTAATATCAACCTTCGGGAAGCGCAATGACGAAAGCGTATAATATTTAAGGCCAAGGTACACAACCTAATAAAGCTCCTAACCTGAGCCTAAACTAACAAATTAGTACTGGCTCGTTTACACATTTGACTCATGTAGGAGGCTACCAATGTAGGCACCAGGGTTACGCCACTTTCCGACAAAACCCTTAAACAATTTGACTACTCATAGTCCTGGATATTGCTGGGGTGACCAAGCGCCTTAGCGCCGCAACATTAAATAGTAAACGGTTTCTCTCAATTCTAAGTTCCTCATGACAGGTGTTCCTTAAACAAATACTAACAAGAACTGTCATGATAACTCGGTTTTATCAGATAGCAAGGCAAAATATCAATAATATGAGATTAAATATACAGCAAGCGCCGCAGGCGAGTAGCCTCATTAAAGGACGCGTTGCTAAAATTTACAAGTTCAGATTACTATTAAACCCAAACTAGTACTTGGTGGGCCGCACCCCAAATCGTAAAATTAATGAGGGTCATTAGGGCGATGCATTATTAATGAACGCGGCGTTTGGAACAGCTGATGAAAAGCTAAAAAGGCTGGGCCAGCCGAATAGGACAAAGAGTTAAAGGCAAACCAATACGAAAAATCTTGCTAATAAACCTCATGTGTTAATTCATTACAAACGTTACTCTGACAAACCAAGGTAAATAGCTTAAGGCAAATCTCAAGCTGCTAGCCAGCTACCAAGTTACAATGCCTAATTTGCAAACATACTCAAATTACTGCCCAATTTAATACGCCATCCACACTCACCGCTCATCGCATTCTCATCATGGCCGTAGAAAAGGAATTGCCACACACGACAATCTTAAAATAATTCTTATTACATTAATGATAGTTGAGGTGCTGTTGCCTTGCGAATTTTCGGCCCCTTAATTTCTTGACTGGTGATCGCCGACAGGAATGAACCAATTGGACGGCACCAGTTGACCAGCACATCTAGCTCCTCACCGCCTTGCGTCTCGTACAAGAATGATTTTAATATTAGTAACGAGGCAGGATAGGAGAAGTTGAGGATGAGAGGGGGTGCAAGAAGAAAGGAGGGGTATTCGAGCCCACCGAGGAGGAAGTGTCTGCGCGCTGCGACTGCGGTGGTGAAGCGAACTAAAGAGTAGATAGCAGCACTGCCGCATATTTATAGGAATTTGTGTTCACTAAGTTCCAATTAAGAGTATGTTATTACGACATGGAATACCATTTAAAACATGAAAAATAAAGTGAAATATATTCATTGTCTTAAGTAAATAACGACAAAAGTTTTATGAATAAGGGTATATCACTTCGATAATTTAATGTGTTGGTTTTTGACGATCCAAAAAGTAACATTTATTTACTACAATATTATAGTCTAAATTTTTAGTTTAAACATAAGCATAATCAGTATGGGGCTTAGAATTTTTTTATATTATTTCTACCGTTCTATTGTTAACATTGGGGAAGTGCCACAGTCGTATATACCCTCAGGTTTTCGCCTCACTTTTGTCTAATGTTATACGGCGATTGCGTATTACATCCACTGTATCACCTGAGGAAGGGGACATATTCCAAGCCCAAAACGTCGCAACTTTGATCATTTTGCATATAACGTCACAAGAAAATATTATTCTCTTATTTTGTGATCATTGTGGGTATTATCTAAGTAGAATGATTTACTACGTTTGGACACAAGGACGTAAGGGCGCGGAGCGTCGGAGCTGTTCATGCTCTGTCATTCCGGTCGGCAACATGGTCGCCATTTTTCCCGCCATGTTGCAACCAAGTTAACTTTGAACTTTAAGTTTAACTCTATGCCCATGACCTTAAAAACCCAAAAAATCTCAAAAAATTGTAAAATCTCAAAAAAAAAATATCTTTATCAATTATTTAAAAAATTTATTAAAAAAATTATTTAGAATATTTTAAAATTAATAAATATTGTTACTACAGAATTGTTTCTTAAACATACAAAGATGTAGCTCAGCTAGAGCGTTGGTATCTACTGCTAGAGGGTAACTATATATATATGTATATATAATTTTTGGTTGTGACTATAATAAACAACTTAAATATCACATTAAAGTTGGGAAGCAAAGTTGGTTTTCCACAGTAAATTAATTTAATGGAATAAATATTTTTATGCAGACTATGAATGAACGGAAAAGGCAAATATAACTATTGTCAGACTAAACTCGGCACACTTTCTGCAATGAATTAATTGTTAAGGTGTCTTGATCATGTAGTTGACGAATTGTTACTATAATGAAGTAAAGTCTCTTCTGGTGTTTTCTTTCAGAGGTGAAGACTCCTTGAAAGAATATATGGAAATAAAAACCATCAGCTGCCAGGGAAATACTGATGTATAATAAATACTAATGTACGACACGAAGTATTATATGTACGATTGTCGAACTGGTGTGTCAGTTCGTAGCTTCTTCGATTTCAGAAAAATGAATTTATGCCTAATAAATTGGGATATATGTTGATAATAAACTTTACTATTTTACAAACGTATTTAATGACGTATGTTTGTTACTACCCATCAAAGTCATGCCAATATACCAATTAAACTACAAATCTATCTCCCTACACTCTACCAATTACATCTTCTAAAATATGTATTAAAAGACAAACAAAAATACCTGTTTAGATACACATAAAAAACTATCTTCTTAACTTAATTAGTCATCAAAATGTGATTATAATTATCTTCTAGAGTTCACAATGTTATCAATAAATTTCCTTAACTTTTTACAGAATTTATATCTCCAAAACAATACACCACACACATCTGTAGCTGCATGTTTACTTAAATTCTTGCACTCACTTACGTAAATATCTACACATCATCCGATTTGCCAACTGACAAGCATTATTAATTACCTAGCTAAATACTTGATTATATAATTCCGTCACTACATGCCTTGTTAACATTATCACCCACACAACTATCAACTCCACATACCCGTCGACCTACATGAATATTTACTACATTTATAACTACAAATGCAGCTACCACCAGTTTTAGCTAAGTAAAATAAAGTGTACTTTTACAAAGAAATTATAATAATCTTGTTACACGAGAAGAATTTTGCAACGAAATTAAAAAAGAGAAAATGTTATGAAAATTTGTTATAGAATGTATAAAATTAATACAATATTTATTAAGCAATAATTGCCAACTACATGCTTATTACAAAACACAAAGCTGTATAAATAATTGTATCAATATCTTTTTTAATAAGTAATGTTTTTTAAATTATATATAATATATATATATATATATATATATATATATATATATATATATATATATATATATATATACACTCCATGTAACAAGGAAATGTAGACTTACAACATTTGAAAAGAACTTTGGCATATACTTACTAAAGAATTTGTTTCTAAAACATACAAAAACTGTTGTGTAGTTTGAGGGTAAAAGAAAATTTTCTGTTAAGTGTAATGTTTAGTTAAACATTGTCATAGTGTGATCAGTAATTTGTCGAGGACACCACACCTACTGCAGGAGTTGCTGACTTTTTCATTGATGCCACTTTACGCTAGTGATGGTTTGTTTTACACTCGCGTGTCTCTCCGAATAAAAAACATATTAATAACCAAAAAATTTTATATAGATTTATTTAAATTTCATTTCACGTTAATACATTTCCCGAACTTCTTCCGAACTAGCACCTAGAGAATGAGGTAACCATTTATTATCACGTGCTGTAATGCGAGTTGTTTCCACATTATTTTAGGGTAGTGGCATAATTAAATCGCTTATTTTTTTTACAATCTAATCAATAGGCCTTCGTTAGAAAACCAATCATAAACAAGGGTCGTAAAATTTGTTATAAATATAACAGACCCCAATAATTTGCAGGTGACAGTTTGATATAAGCTTTTCATGGTAAAATTACTGCTTTTGAAAGCCCTGCTTTAGATCTACTTGTATACACGTTGTGTCTTCTTCCGCTTCGTGTAAAATTAACATTGCCATGGGTCTCGTCACTTTATTCATGCGTCGGTCAATTAAAAATGTGAAATTATTATAAAAGTAGATATTTTTCAAAAATGGTCATTGTTACACTTCGGTGCATTAAAAAAAATCGGAAAGTGAAAGAAACTACATCACAAATGGTTACCAAACAGTTTTATTCGGCATTAATATCTGGAAATACTTTCCATCCTTCGTTACCAACTTTGCTGCGCACGTGTCACTCAATGCGTAAGTTAAAATATGTACAGGCAGGGGCGGTAATTTTTTTTCTAAGGTTGATTACCAAAGTGCTCACCTTATCGTGAACAGCCTGTAAGAGCAATGGGCCCTTGGCGCCTCGTACGTCCGCCAGCCGCCAGCCATCAGCCGCCAGCCGCCGGCCGAAACTGCGAGGAGCAGAGTTCGACACATCGAGCAGTGCAGTTTCTCTTCAGATGCTTTGTAGTGGCAGCATCACTGATGACCTTGAAATGGTAGTGTCCAGGGACGGCACACATGGTGTTGCTGGCGACTTCTATGGGTCTGGGCGCGTCGCGGCACGTGACGCGCCATCACAAGTCTTCACTGAGCAGGGCAGGATGAAATAACTCCTTCGAAAAGCTAGGAATCTCCCCACCCCCTTTTTTTTATCGCAACCATGGGCCTATTTCGTAAAAGTTACAATTCGAAAGGTAACAGGTGACAGGAAATTGTCAGACAGGTTTACAATCCGACAAATATGTGTTTCATAAAAGCTGGCAAGTTTACAAATTTGTCATGACGAATTTGTAGAATTGTATGGAGATTTGACAAATAGTTGTTTCAGAAAAGTTATGAGCTTACAGGTAAAAATCTGACGAAAGTGTCAGATATTGCACTACGGGCTATTTTATGGAACAATTAAGTATAATCACTCAGTGACATATCTACAAATGTGTAGAATTGTCGCTGCAGAAGTGACAGAAAAGCTTTCCTATGTAACCAGTCATTTGTGATGTTTATATAACATGGCAGTGCAATTGTGTTTCAACATTGTGTGAATTAACAAACATTGCTTGCCAAATAGCAAATCCTTTTCCTCTCGGATCAGCTTTAATATAATAATTTTATCCTCATTACTCGACATTCTGCTGCTAGAGTGAACAAAGTTATGTGGGTGAAATTATAATTTACCGCTTAATAATTTGTGGTAGGAATCGACTGTCCATGATTCGCATATAAGGCTGCGATCGATATCGTAAGCGCACTTGAGAGCTATCTAGCATGTAATAAATTAAACTTACGGTTTGAAATATAATTGTCGCGTTTATGAAACTGTTATTTTAAGGCTGACAATTTACACTTTTTTGGTTGTAAAATACGGGGTACTTGTGTTATTTATGTAACATAACATTGTCATGACATATTGACAAATTTGTCGGATTTCATATAATTGTCGCAAATGTCACACCTGTCAAGTTTTATGAAATAGGACCCAGGTCTTGTCAGAGAACAGCATTCTAGGGTAGGTTTATTCATATTCTAATGTATTTTACGTACTCCAATATTACGCCCTGACGTGACCTGTTTGTATAAGTATCAAAACAGTTGCATCGGCGATTATAGCCGAGCCCACTAGCGCTCATGGCAGAGTCTGCGGAGACTAAGTCACTGGGGATATATGCAGCCCAGTCGATGTAACTGTTTTGATTTAAATCCATGTCACTAGTGGATATGAGGCCAGCAGTGACGGGGGAGCGGCTGCAACAGATGAAGATTCATCCTAAGGCAATGAAAGTTGTGAAATATTTGGAGTTGTAGGACAATACAAAGTAGTACTACTACAACCAAAACAACAGGTGCCATTTTGTTCTGCGTTGATATTTGCTCCACCCATCACTCATTTTACTGCTTGGGGTTTGGAGGGTTGGCATCGCTCTTACCACATCACTTCATATCTCGGTGTGCGAGGAGAAAGAACCTGATTCAAAATATCTATGACGTCAACCATAGCCTACGAATATGAATTCGCCACAAAGAATTAAAATGTTACTATGACACAATCTTACATGCTAGTGAACAAACGCTATGTACGCTTGGTTTTCTAACATTCTAGTGGGACAGTCGTATATTACATCCTCCGTAACATAACTACCTTCCGCAGTATAACTGTATTTCTCTCAAATTTTTATACATTTTGAAGCTCAGTTATTTTTCACCACAGCTTTGCTCCTCTGTTAAAAAAAGTTAAGTATTTTTATAACGATGCCACTTTCATCTTCGAACAACATAACACAAACTATGGGAAAGAGAAATTTGTTTAGAATTGAAGGAAAATAATTATGATATAGGCTATTCACGGTAAAGTGAACACTTTTTAAGGCCCTTCTAAAATATTTTCTTGTAGCTAATTTTTGTCTTTCCGCCACTTTTTAATATCAACATTGCCATGTGACTTATAAATACCATGTATACGTTCACCACTCTCAAAAGGTAATATCCGCGTCTGCAATGAAACATACTTATTAGTGGCTAATGGCTGGTGGGAGGGCCTTAAAAAGGGCTCACTTTACCGTGAACAGCATGTAGTAGCACAAACGAAACTCTAATAAAGGCTGTTCACGATAAAGTGAGCACTTTTGAAATCAACCTTAGAAAAAGTCACTGCTCCTGCATGCATATATTGTAACGGGCGCTCTGAGAGACACGCGTCCAGTAAAGTTGGTAACGATGGATGGAAAGTAGTTCCATATCTTAACGTCGAATAAAAAGTGTTAGGTAACCATTTGTGATAACTTAAATTATTTCTTTCGCTTTCTGTTTTTTTTTTTTTTTTTACTTATCGAAGTGTAAAAATTAACAGATTTGTAACACATTTACTTTTCTGAGAGCTCTGTTGTAATGCACTGTTTAGGTTCAAATTAGATACGTTTTAGTTTTACTTTATTTAAATTGGTTAATTTTGCCACAGTCCTAAATTTTTAACATATTTGTTTATCTGTATTAAAACCTTGTGTCTAGTAACGATATCACAAACAGTGTTCGAACTATATGGTTCTGTGACTTGATTACTTCAAAGTTCGAATATGCATAATCTCAGATCTTTGGATCTCGTGAACGGAGAATGGAAATAATCATTTTTTGTTAGTAAAGCCGAAATATACTTATTTTTTTTTTTTTGCAAAAGTGCACTTTCTTTAATTATAAATTATGGCAGTCTACATGGTCAAGAATAAATTACCTTAAATCAGGTCATCATAGTTGTTCCTAGACTTCTGCTCCGATCTGAAATTAACTAAACATTTGGAAAAAAAACTTCGCTTAAATAGTTTTCAAGAAATATTCCCTACTACGCAGTATAAAACTGCTTCATCGTTGCAACAGTTCTCCTAACAGTCTAAAATTCGTGTACTTTTCTTATTACAGTATGGCACATAGTCACTTGTGCGGGTTTATCGTTGTTTTTACCCAGAATACCTTGACAAATAAAACTCTTATTACTTGTTATACTTACCCCACAGACAAAACTATTCCAGTTGTTGTTGAAACATACATCGTAGAACTCGTCGCTTCAACGATAGTATATTTTCAACGTACAATAGCTTCATTTTCTTCCAGGTGTACAGCAATATTATTTACAATTTCCCAAGTCAGTCTCCGTAACGGCCATCCGGAACTAATGGACGATTTCCTTTCATCTAACGTCGGTTCCAAAGGATCAGTGGTAGCGTGTCACACGGATCGCGATGTGTGTTCACAAAGCAGGAATCAGGATAGCTGAAGTCATGCCACCCTAGCGGGAAATAATGGTAAATACTTATATATAGTGAATAATCACTTGATGAGTGGTTATAGAGCTCGATACATCGCACCGTACTCAGCAGAACACACTATATCTGAATCAGTGAGAATTTCACTGTTTCAGTCAGTCAACAGTACCCGACTGATTCAACAGTCACTTAAGTGAATTTAAAGATGAATCAGTGCAAAAATATCAGATTTGCTTCGCTTATTGATTCTGTGATATTTTCCACTATTTTATCAGTGGTTTGTTTTATGACTGATTGACCAGTTAAACAGAGTGTAAAATGGCCGTCAAACAACGTTTAAAAATTGTCATTAAACAACGTGAAACAAGTGAAATAACAACAAATAAACTAATAAAACCAATACAAAATACTTTCCAAAATAGGTTTTGTCTTTCAAAACACTATTTTACGAGGTAATATGAACACTCGGCCTTTCATTCCGTTTTTACGTCTTCCATTTCGTTTTCATGTAATTATGACAGTGTTCTGTTTTAAGGTTTAAACTACATATACTGTGTTTTTTTTTTAATCTGGCGAGCACCTTCATAGGTTTGTGAGCCCTCAGGCATGCATGTTAGTAGCTAAGACGGTTGGAGAATAGGATGCGCCTCAAGGCACGAGAGCGCGCTCATGTATACTATTCGTTTTAACAATCCTAACTATGCCAATTAAACCAAGAACGAAAAGTAAGGGCATGCAATTTAAATCTTCATGATTTCGATAAGAACTACAATAAAGATATTTTCCCCTTATTATTCAACTTGACTTGGTAGTTCAGGTGGTAGAGTAACGGATAAAAAGTGAAATAATAAGGTCGTGCGAGTTCAATACCAGCAACATGCGAAAATATTTCCCTTTTTAAATTATGGTAAATTGCTCAATAAAAATAGTAAACTATCTTAAATATGTTTATTTCACGTATTTATATGGCTAAATCCAATAAAAACCGTATTCAATAGGAAATTTGCAGTCGGCTGTCACATACTCAATCAGTGAAATTTTTTCACATCTCTAATTAAATCAGTGAATTTTTGATTAAAATTGTTAAATATGTATGCCAAACATACGAAAATATTTATATGACCACCATTTTTTAAATCATTGCCTGGCCCTATTTTAATCACGTAACTTTACATGGCCTTCTGTAGTTGTGCACAATTTTGTGGAGATTAGTTGAATTATTCCGCAAATATGGCAAAATGTTCAGCTTTCTCACCTGAAAGTACTTTGCAAAAATACGGCAAAGGAGGATGTCTGTATGCATATCAGTTGATTGGTCCTCGAGATATGGCATACCACCTCCATTGATCATGTGACGAGCTTCATAAATGGAGGGCAAAATTTTTATATGTTAGCACATTCGATTATTGTCATGGATACAATATAAAAATAAAATTTATATTTGTTACATAGTTTCGTAGATTATTGCACACAACATTAAATATACATATACAATTTTAATGGATATAACGCATACTGCCAGCATACAATGTTAAGTTAAAATTTGTTTTGCAGTTTTGTAGATTAAAAAATCGGAGCTAAATGTTTTACAGCCGCCATTTTGAAAATATATGTGTCTGGCCCTCTTAAAATTTATTAGTATTCATAGCCGGCCATAGTGATAATTGTTAGCCAAATTAGGTAGAAATAGGTTGTTTTTTCTATCACATAATTTTCCTTTCAAAGTGATACTATTTTACAAAATGGCGGACAAAAGAGATTTTTGGTGTACACATTTCAATGTTGCAATGTATACAGCAGCCATCGTACAAATTTAATTTGGAATTAGATACATGGTTTCGACGATATAACATACAAAACTAAAATAGTTATATGACCACCGTTTTGAAAATTAGTTTCTGATACATCTAAAACATATCAGTTAACATTAACAACCGCATTAATACTTGTTTGCCATATTTGGTAGGAATCGGATAATTTGTTTCCGGAAATATGACATAAAAACTGTATTTATTCGTGTGACACTTTCTTACAAAATGAAGGACAAAAGATGCTCCATGTAGACACATTTGATGTTTGTTATATATACTTCCAGCATACCAAGTTAAGTTGGAACTGATTAAATTTTTTCGAAGCCATACATGCTAAAATAGCTAGATTACCGCCATTTTGAAAATAAGTGCCTGACATACTTCAAACATACTTGTACATATCAACTGTGGCAGTACTTCTTGATTGTCAAATTTGATAGGAATATGTCAATTGTTTCCCGATAAATTACACAAAAACCTGATTAATGTATCTAGCCCTATCTTACATAATGGCCCACAGAAGTGCACAGATGCTTGTAACAGATACTGTTAGCGTAAAATTTTTTGTTGTAAACGGTTAAATGGTATGCTAGTTAAACCAAATAAACCTTAGTATTGGTATGACCGCTATTCTGAAAATAAGTGGCTTGTGAAGTTTAATTACTTACTTTAATCTTACCTGCCAAATTTGGCTAAGATTGGTTTAGTAGTTTCCGAAATATAATAAAAAATAGTTAATTTTAATTGCGGCACTATGTTTCAAAATGGCTTGAAAAAGTGGTTGTTGTTTATCTTATATGATGCTTGTAATACATACAAAATTTGGTTTGGTACCCAAGAAACTTAAAATATTTTTGCGACCACCATCGTGAAAATAAGTGCCTAATAAAGTTTATTTACTTATATTTACTTGGCCTGTCATAGTATTACTTACTACCCAAATTAGAAGAAAATTGTTTGAGCAGTTTTCAAGATATAACGTAAAAGCTTTATTTTTTCATGCGGCACTATCTTGTGAAATGGCGGACCAAAATATTATTCACCTCTGAGTTTAGTGCTTACAAATTGCGCTGTAAGTATATTAAATGTGGTTAAAAATCGGTTGAATGGTTTCCGAAATATGACATATCGCCTTAAATCATACAATTGCAGCCATTTTGAAAATAAGTGCCCGGCGTGGTCGAAAACTAAACTATAAAAGTCAGGTGTCCTTACTTAGTACTATGTGTGTACCGAGTTTGGGAAATTCGGTTAACATGTTCGAAATTGAAAGAGGGGAACACATACATGCAAAGATACTCACACAAACGCATACACACATACACACACAGGCACAGACAGGAAAGTGATCTCATAAGCCTTTCTTTGCTTTGGAGAGTACGGTAAAAATATTAAATACATATGTAATTTTCCCTAGGGTAACAAGTCTTTGAGGCGCAGCACAACCCAAGTCGTGGAGCCACGAGCATGGTTAAACATGCAGGTGACAAATTTGAGGGCAAGTAGAACGCCACGAGAGACAATGCAGGAGCAGTGTAAGAGATTGTCACCGCCGAAGACGATAAAAATATTTTAGTAGCAAAAGTTAAAATTAAAAGTTTTATTACGAAAATATAAATTTAAATGTTTTAGAGAGGCGCCTACCTAACTATTTTGCGTGGGTGCCAAAAATAATTTATATAAGATCATTAATTTATAAATTAAAGAGGAAGCAAAACTAACTGATTGTTGGAAGTGGCGTCGTCTCATATCGATAAAAGAGGCCTAGGTATGGGCTGGTGCGCAGTTTGTTGTTCGGCCTAGAGAGTAGGTCATTCCGGAGAGTTGCGGCTGAAATACAATATGGAGGCAGTGGTCGACCGATCGTGTTACAAAGTTGGTGCGAGAACGGCAACATTGGTTTCGCCTTCTGCAGTTGGTACGCTTATATCCACCTCACCATCCGCCTCGTCTGGCGCATAGACTAAAGACGAGGTAAACCGCTTATTCGTCTTATGCGCATGTACCCAACATTCACCTATCCCATTCCTACACATCTGTCAGTCACATGGTCAACAGTGATGAACGTGTTTGTTTATACCTTATTTTTTAAATGACAATCACTATTATATTAATAAAATACTTTTACCAGTTTTAATTTAATCAAACTGCATTACAAATTGGTTAGAGGAAGTATACATCCATCTCAAAGCATTTGTTTACAAATCAGTTTTCTAACCTAAAATTAAAACCACGCCATTTTCGCTAGACGTGTTGGCAGGTGAGCAGTTCAATGTTGGGACAAGGAGATTGGTTGTGCGCAGCCAGCGAGATCGGTCTGCCTCATATTTAGTCTATGGTCTGGCGGGGCGCCATCCAGTTCTTTGCTGCAGTGTCATTCAATTCTTCGGCTCCTGCATCGGAGGTAAACAACAGTGGCACCATCTGGCTCGCAAAGGAGAATCAATGACTGCTGCAAAGAAAACTTACTGCTGCTGCTGCTCCTGCAACAAGACCTTTTCGATCAAATACATCGCGTGCTGCCACGAAATTCATGGTAAAGGCTGTTGACGATAAAGTGAGCATTTTTTAAATCATCCCTATAAAAAAGTCACTGCTCCTACCTGTAAATATTTTAACGGGTGCACTGAGTGCCATACGTCCAATAAAGTTGGCAACGATGGAGGGAAAGTAGTTCCATGTATTAACGTCCAACAAAAAGAGTTATGCAACCAATTGTGATAACTTAAATTATATCTTTCGCTTTCCAATTTTTTATTTATTTATATAAGTGTAAAAATGAGGAGAGTTTAAAATATTTACTTTTCTAGTAATTTCAGTTTCACATTACCGACGCATGAATAAGGTGATGAGGCCTATGGTAGTGTTAATTTTACATAAAGCGTAACAATACACAACGTGCATGCAAGTAGATCTTAAGCAGGGCTTTCAGAATTGCTCAGTTTACCGTGAACAGCGTATAGTAGTAAGGGAGCCACGAGGATAAAGTACCCGTGTTTCAAAAGCAGGAATATTTTTTCCACGACGAGATTCTCAGTTAGCACGCGAAAACCCGCACTGTCAAAAAGGTGGACTGGTCGATGGTTCAGAGCCAGCTCTGCTGAGAAGAGTGATCCTACACCCATCAGTGGCGTGATGCCTACGTGATGCTACTAAATAACACACAAAGAATGAAATTATTTTAGAAATGTTGGTTCGAGAAAAAATATATATTTAAAAAAACGTTAAAAAATATGAATTTACAAAGACATAAAATGTTTTATATATGCTCATTTATAAAAAATACCGAGAGGAAAATGTCTGTTCGAAAATAATATAAATTATTTTGAGTATGGTTCTTGTCACCGTTCGGCATAAATCGATATCACTATAGCCGACAGGAAATGGGCGTGCGAACCCTGGTGGACAATGCTGAAATCACGAGTTGCCAACGCGATCTAGTGGGCAACACTGAAAACACGAGTTACCTGCGCACTCTAGTGGATAATAAAATATACATATAGTGGTGGAGGTAACTAATAAGCCAATAAATATTTAGTACGGGTTTGGTTGGAGGGGGTGGAGCGAAGCGAATAATTGGCCAACAAATTTTAGGTAAGGTCGTGGTGAGGATCAGTAGACTGTTAGTATTCATGCTGGAAGGATGTGTGCTCAACCCGTCATCGACCCCGGGGTGGAGCGAATGCGACAAACACTGCTTTAAATGTTATATCTACAATTTTTCAAATTCGTTTTTTAACTTTTTGAAATTTTTAATATTTTTTAAAGTTTTATATAATTTTTAATTTAAAAAAATTAGACTTTTTTATTTTTTTTTTAAATTCGAAGTCATCCCGAGGTTATGGGCCCAAAGTCAAGGTCATGGACGTGAGGTCAAGCTCAACGTTACTCACTGACCCTAGGTCCCATTGGCCTCGACTCGTCATAATCATTCTACTATGAGCATACCCGTTCCTGAATACTGTAGACCTACTATCATTGTGAATTAGGAACTTGCTTTTGAGTCACATCTTTATAATTGTTATTGAGTCATGACAGAGCTGTCAACATTTTGAAACCGTGCCAGTTCAAAAACATAACCTACATCCAGCATGGTTCCAAACAATAGAAGTCTGGTGTCCTTACTAAGTACTATAAGTGTACCGATTGAGATTACATTCTATCAGTAAATGCAAAAGTTTTTGGAGGGACATGCACACAGATACATGGGCAGGAGTTAACTTTGGTAAGTATGTTTTGGAAAGTCAGTTAAAAATATGTTTACCCGAGTAGCCATACGTTGGCCCAACGGTTGGTGGGGCCGCGGTGGCTGAGTAGTTAGCCTGCTCACCTCTCATCAAGGCAATCTGGGTTCAATCCCCGGCCGGACCACTCCGGATTCTCGAATGTGGGAATCGTGCCGGACGATACCGTTGGTTGGCGGGTCTTCTCGGGTATCTCCCGTTTTACCCGCCTTTCATTCAGGAGCCGCTCCATACTCACCTCGGCTCTCAAGACCTCGATGTTAATAGCAGTCCAAATCTCTTCACTCACTTCACTCACCCAACGGTTGGCATTTGGTAGCAAAGGTTGGCAATATAGTTGGTTAGAAAAATACATAAATGCAATGTTGGCCCAAATTAATACGCCAACCAAATATTTTTTCTCAAAAATTGTAATGAGATATCTTAGGAAAACATACATAAACACCTCACTATATCAAAAAATGTCAGAACATCTCACAAGAACTTTTTTTGAAAACTTGTAAATGGTTGGCTAGTTGGCAAGAAGTTTGTACTTATACTGTTCGTAATGTGTATGTATTTATATGTTCAGCCAATGTCGTAAAACGAACATTTTATGGTAAAGTTATGGAATAAATATGCATAACTAAAACGATGCCCCTTTCCCGTATTTTGTGAAATACAAATGTTTTTCACTATACTGACCATTTTTCTTTGAAATACATAGTGTTGGTCTTACATTGGGACAATGTTCGAAACCAAACAGTTGGTGATTGGTACTTTTATTTAGCTGGGTCAACATTCTCTGACAAACATATTTCCAACAATGCTCGCTCGATTGTATTTGTGGAATGAAAATAAAACAATAACTGTTCGTGTTTACTTTACATCTAGGTTTTTTAACATAAATATTTACATTTCAAATTTAATTTGATGGTCGAGGTTGTCCGAATGTTGGTAACAAGTTTGTAGATCTACAGTTGGTAATGGGTATTAATTTTATGTTGGGCCAACATTTTATAACCAACAATTTAATGTTGAAGATAGGGAATAGTTATTCTTAATGAAAACAATTCCTATTTCCTGTATTGTATTAGATGCAAAAAATTTCACGGCAATGAAAATGTTTCTATGAGATATGTTTTAGTAGATTTTATGTTGAAATAATTTTGGGAACGAAAGGGTGGGTATTTGGTCATTTTTGTCTGTTGGGCCAACGTTTTGTAACTAACATAATTTCAACAATGCTCCATAGAAAGTCTGGGATGAGAAAAAAAAACATTATTTTCTATGTTTGCTTAAGAATTTGTTTTTTTTAAATACATAAACTAATTGTATTTAAAATATGGTCATGGTTGGCTGATTGTTGGCAACTAGTTGGTAGACATACAGTTGGTAATTGGTATGTATTTTTATCTTGGGCAAACACCAACATGACTGTGTGAGTGCCTCGCTGAAAGAGAAAAGAATATTATTTAGCAGATAATCAAAATACTATATATAACCAACGTAATACCAACGTTAGTTAGTGGTTGGTTTTCTGTCATATTATATTGGTAATCTTTAGTATACATACGATAAACCAACGCAAAGCCCACAAACAGCATTTTGGTTTTTATTGATATTGCATATGTTAGAAATAAAGAGAATTTAGGGAAGCGTGCGGAAAACCATACATTTTCATTTGCCCAATGGTGTAGGTTGAGCGTCATATTTCAATTGGCAGCCAACGCAAAACTACACATTAGACCAACATTGCCCCGAGTGACATTTTGACGTTGGGCCAGCTTACGTTACCCAACATTGGTCCAACACCAAAGACAGACGTTGGGCCATCAAAAAGTTGCTGCTGGGGTAGTAACAGCTAAAAATATGTTCAGTAACAAAAATGAAAGTAACATTATTACGTAAGATGAAAGCAACTGTATTGAATTTGGTTTTGAGTTTGGTGTTTAACAGAATGATGTTGCAGTATTACGAGATTGTAGCAATTTTCCACGCCGTTGTTTTAGTGTAATGATATTTTACAGAGTGTTATGCAAGAAATTAATTCATATATTTATTAGGCGTAATTAGTTGCAGATACATGAGCAAAGTGTTTGAATAGCAATACTAGCTGCCACATGTATTTGAAATGTATATGTTAAGTGATTAGTTTTCCTTTCCTGTTAGTGTGATTCCTATCCAATTTTGACCTGTCAAATTAATATTTTGTGATGGTGTTAATGTTTCCAACAACGAAATATATAAGTTAACTACAACGTAAATTTATTCAGCTGTAATGGAAAAGTTGAAACTTAATTCTGAATCAAGAAAGAAATAATTTTGCTGTTAAATATCAAGACATCAGCGAGAGGCGCCAGATTGGATAATTAACTGGGAGTTCATCTGCTAATACGGACGTGTTGGAATTCACGCCATATTCGGTGGTTTATCAACATACAAACCGTCAAACTTATGTCCGATGCCACTATACGAGCAGATGCACAAGTCCGCAGATAAGTCGTAACTTAGCAGTAAGCTTGGATTTATTTAATTGCTGGAACGCCATTTCCAAATTAATCATACTCACACAGCATCCCTTCAAGAGATATGCTGTTCCAAAATTTAATTAGTAAATATATGTAAAGAAGAATCATGCTGGCTGTGGAAAGTAGTTACGAAAATTAATTTTCTTCATAGGGTGGCTAGTAATCATTCCAACGCAGATATAATCGGAATTTGATTAATAACACAACACTAACGATATTGACTCTTATTATAATTAGTAATTTCATTTAATTAAATGTTAGTAAGATACAAATTAATTTTGTTCTAGATTATTTCAATTTTATCTGCAATGATAAACCAACTTTCGAAATACACTGTTGCTCATGTATTTAACAATAGTACTGCTCTAATTTGGTTTTGATTATTCTATAACGCCTAGTTTCTCTATTTCTTTTCACAGAACAAATATCTCAAACTGACATGCAGTAGAATATTTATAAACCGTGAGTTAGCATAATTCGGTTTAGAATGAAAAAAAAATGATAGAAAGAGAGAATGCCAGTAGCGGAAGAAGAGTCAAATAACCAAATTAGAGAATTCTAAATTATTGGGATATCAATATCGTTGGCTTTTTCCATAGAAGCAGATAGTAGTAGGGAAATGATGGGTCATACACACCGGCTGGCAAAGGAGCCAGGAGCCAGCCGGTCGCCATGTTGCTAAGTTAACCTTCCGCCATTTTTTTCCCTTTTTTCCACAATATTTCTCTTTTTCCCTCAAAATCATCTAAAATACCAAAAAAATAATCTATTTTTCCCTAAAATTTCCCCTTTTTCATTAAAAATTTCCATTTTCCCCTCAAAAAAAAGGAAGAAGCCTCCAAAAATGGTAGAAACTCCCCCCCTCCTCTTGTGCAGAAAGAGGCCTGTAAAATCCAATTCTCGCCCAATTTAATTAATTTGGGGGCTTCCTTAGGACTAACAGAGCAGTGGCGGCCATATTGGTTTTATAGGCATAGGGCATGTCAAATCAATACAAGGATCCCGGATTGGAGTCAGACCTAACTTTCAGCTAACTTGGTTGTCAGCCATCTTGCATCCATATTGTATGCAGATGACTTTTGACCTTGACCCATGGCCTTTGACCTTGATAATTCAAAAAATTCTAAATTAATCCCAAAAACCACAAAAATGTATTAATAAAAATTATTTTAAAAATCACTAAAATGTAATATTAAAAAATTTAATTAAAAATCGTTTTAAAAAATGTATTATTAAAAATTGTTTAAAAATGATTTTAACATTATTAAAAATAATAATTTACCGATGTTCCCCCCCGCCCCTCACCTAACAAATTAGTCGGCTGCCCTCCACCCCCTCGCCCATACTTTGTCAGCCATCTTGGTATGCAACCGTCATCTTGGTATACGACTCCCATCTTGGTAAGGACTACCATCTTGGTATACATCACTTGGCTGCCATCTTGGAAGCCAATGTCCATTAGCAATTGAACTTTAACCTGTGACCCTTGACTCCTGACGCTGACCTTGACCCCGTGACAATAAATGACCTTGAAAACAAAAACTCAAGAAAAAATACATAAGAGTCAGCAAGAATAATACATTACAGACTACCACCGCCATATTATATGCAGACCACCTCGACCTTGACCCTGTGACCTTGAATGACCTTGGAAACAAAAACTTGAGAAAAATATACATAAGTATCAGCAAGCATAATACATTACAGACTACCGCCGCCATATTAGATGCAGCCTATCTCGACCTTGGCCCCTTGACCTTGAAAACAAAAACTCAAGAAAAATACATAAATATGAGCAAGCATAATACATTACAGACTACCGCCAACATATTAGATGCAGGCTACCTCGACCTTGACCCCATGACGTTGCATGACCTTAAAAACAAAAACTCGAGAAAAAATATATGTAAAGAGTCAGAAGCTAGCCGAGATGATCCACCTTCCACAATAAGCTGAATTGCAAATATTAAGGGCTGCCTCCTTAGCACTGAAATTTCAATGTTAGAATTCTTGCCCGAGGCTGCACATAAAGAGCACTACAACTAAGATATTTTGACGACACTGCGTTACACACTTTACCATGCATCATAGTAAACAGCATTTCCTAAGGACTTGTATTGTCATCGGAACAAATGAAGCTACTTGCTATTTCGCCTTAACCATAGGAAAAAGAATTTTGAGAAAGAAGGTCATTCACTCGCACATATTGTAATACTGCAGCACAACCCCGTTGCTAGAACAAGTAGTGTTTCTCTGTGTGTTGCTGGTTAGTTCTTGGATCTGTAGTTAGGAAGCAGTTCATTATCAGGAACAATTCCTTCCTCGTAAATGTGAGTTCTTTGTCGCCCGATCATGGAATGACAGCAATGTGCGAAAAATGCACCTACTTCAAGAACAGCACATATTAGCAGCAAATCCTTGCAAATCCACGTTATTAAACCAATAAACTAAAAGCACAATATCAAAGTTTAGGTGAGTTTTGTGGAATGCCTAACTAAAAGCCGCAGTGAAACACGAGGTAACAAAATTTTTATGATTTATACGAACTTGTATTTCCAAGTGAGATATGGAAATATTAAATAACAACTTGACAAATTAACACCTTAGGAACTGCATCCATTTTTCAGAACTTAAATATCACAAACTTAAAGAAAATTAAGTTTGTTTCAGTGCCAGCTGGTTATTTCGCTTTAAAAAAACCGAGACACGAACGAAGAAAATTAAAAACACGTTTAAATTAAATTAAAACTTCAGGTAGTGAGAATTTCCCACTGCGGTCTATGGTTTTCCATGCAGGCGCTATGTACATAATGCCTCGTCAGCAGTTTTGCCAACGTTTAGCCAGATTTTAGACGAAATCTCTCACTGTGTGGCGTGGTAGTGGCGAGGTAACAAAGTGGTATTTGAAGAAGTTTAAGTCTGCATGAAGAGCTATAGTTAAGGGAAAGTGTTTTTCGCGTAAAGATGTCAAGATCAGCTGTACTCCAAAACACTTTTGTTCATATGCACTTTGGTGGTTGGATGATTTTTAATGATACGTGCCTCAAGTGTCTGCCCGCAAATCTTGGGCATTCGGTATCGGAGTACTTTTTTACGATTGCCCCAGTCAAATAGGAACATGTCTTCTCACGTAGTCATGCGGCCAATAACCAAAGGAAGTTGTGGTTGTACACATAGGATGTTGAAGTCTAGCATGGCCATAAATATTTCCGCGAAATACACCTGTCTCTAGATACAGTACACTCTCAATTCGATTCAATGGGAAACCACTGATTCGCAGTAACATTCACCAACTCGAATCAGTGAAAATGGCCCCACTTAGAATCAGCGGCGAACCACTAATATTGGTTCAGTGAAAAATTCTCACTGATTTAATTAGTGACGCGAAACAATTTCACTTACAATATTAAATAAGTGACGGTCGACTGCAGTGGCGAATTGAATATTGTTTTTTACTGAAAAAAACCAAGCGCAAAATACATGTCTTATAATTCTTATCGAAATCGTGAAAATTTAAATTGCATGCCTTTACTTTTCGTTTTTGGTTTAATTGGTACCGTTAGGATTGTTGAAACGAATAGTATATATGGATGCACTCTCTTCACAATATTATAATATGCAGTATGAACCTTAAAACACAACGCTGTGATGATTACATGAAAACCAAATGAAAGACGTAATAACGGAATGAAAGGCTGAATGTTTATATCACCTCTTAAAATGGCGTTTTGAAAGACGAAACACATTTTAGAAAGTATTTTGTATTGGTTTTATTAGTTTATTTGTTGTTATTTCACTTGTTACACGTTGTTTAACGGCCATTTTCAAGCGTTGTTTGACGGCCACTTTTACACGCTGTTTAACTGGTCCATCAATAAAAAATAAACCATTCAAAAACTGTGAAAAAAATGACTGATGAATCAGTGGAAAATGTCACTAAATCAATAAGTGAACGAGATCTGGCATTTTTTCACTGATTCGTCAGTTAAATTCACTGAAGTGACCGCTGAATCAGTCAGATAATTTTGATTGATTCAAACTGTGAAATTCTCACTGATCCAGATTTAGAGTACAACGCGAGTCCATGTGGCGTAGGAGTGGAGTAAGGTCAGTTGAGGTGGTTGTTGCCAGATGGTAGCCACTAGACCACAACACGTTTAATTGTTACACCACGTCACGCCAGCTTCACTCTGTCACTATGTGCATTCTGTCTGCTGTTAGTATTGTGTTGTTGAGTTAGAGAGGAAATCGCTGTTTTTTCGTTATTATGTCCGAAAGTTTGGAGCCATGTGCGACGACCAAGAGTTCGATATCGGCTACGTTTCGTGGTTCGTGTAGAAGCTCACGCCTGCCTATTTGAGCACACGAGATGGATTGGTACTAGAGCCACGTTCAGAAGCGAGCTTGGACAGAAATATTCGAAAAGCTGTAAGACGAGAAAGAGAATATCCATATTCTGACGACAACATAACTGAAGAAATCTGGCAATCTGTGAACTGGTAAACCAATACCTCTGCCTACTATTTTGGTGCGTGCAGCAACACATTGTCACCACACCACCACGATAATACTGCCATACACCTTCCAACCTTTCATGTACCACATATCTTCAGTCAGTACCACACATGTCAGAACATAGTACCACTCTAAGTCAGTGCTAACACTACCCCCTCTCCCCCTCCAGCTACAAAAATGACTTAATGCTAGTCATCGTTCCTTCTGTTTCTAAGATAGTCAGAAATACTGCAGAAGACCAGCGAGAGGGTAGAAGGAAAGGAGTAATGGGCAGTATAAGACTATCAGCTAGCCGCACGATGGCGCCACGGACAAAAGGAAACGAGCACTGATATTCCTCGTGCAGTGCCACGAATCTCGCTCATAGTAAATAATTGCGGAGCGAACATTTCATACCAGATTCATATTTCGGGAAGCAAGTTGTTAGGTTCAAGCCAGTTAGAAGAAGCAAATATGAACAAACACATTGGTTTAAACATTTAGGTGAACTTTTTTCTTAAGATAAAGTCGAAATGTCTGAACGTTAAATAAAGAAAAGGCTAAAATTTTCACGGAACGTTATTTTATCGTTGATTTTTCTTAAATGCAATTAACAAAGACGGCATTATCTGTTCTAAATACAACTTAGTAACGACAGTGTATGTTATAATCATCTCGTATATTACTCATCCTGCTAATTTTAATTATTTTGTAAATGAGATATCTATTATCTATACCACACTTTGAATCTTGTAACCTAAGGCACACATTTAATTTTGCCACACACACATACTTTTTAAATTTTCTGGCGCACAAAATTAAAACAAACAAAATGACAGATGACTAATGGAAAATGTCTCGTACTAAAAAAAAAAAAACAACAACAGATAATACACTCAATGTAAACAAATAAACAGATGGTCAGGAGAATAATTAATATGTTACGGTAAAATTCAGAATACCTATATTAAAAATTGCATTTCACCTTCGTTATGTTGTATTTCATTAAACTTATGTTGTAATATAATAGTAATAAAGTATTTAAGTAACCTGAACTTCCTATTAAATTTAATTAATGATATATTTACATATTACGATTCTGAATTTGGACGCGTTTACCCGGCGATAGAAATGCCTGATAGTCTCTATCGCGATAGCTACTGTCACTGTACTATCGTTGTGTAAACTGCATGCTATTTACTGTCGCACCATCGTGATAGTGCTGTCGGGATAGCGCTATCGCGATAGCAACAGGAGAAGAATTATTTTGATTATGTTAATACCTGTCGCAGTTCTTACACTATGTGGCGATATAACAGGACGTATATTATCATATAGGTATAACACGACAGTATTGACAGCATATTTAGTGTCATATAATAAACCCCGGGAACAATAATATGTTTACATGTCATTAATGTCCTGTCACAATATTTAACTACCCCAACAAATATCAAACTCTTGACAAAAGGATATATATATATATATATAAGGATATATATATATATATATATATATATACATTGATAGGCGCTATATATATATATATATATATATATATATATATATATATATAGCGCCTATCAATGTATTTAACACAAATGTTGTCGGACATGTCCCTTTTGTGGTTAACTATCACAGCATGTCTCGATCGTGTGTGTAAACAGGACCTATCATGGCAGTGACTGTCACACACTTTCGTGATAGCTACCATCGTTATAGCTACTACCACCGTGTAAACGCGCCCTTTGGCGTTATTTCGGGAGAAAACCCCGAATAGCCGAAATAATAAGGACAACACAATATTCGTATTTCATTCACTGGTCTCACTGTCCGATCTTTT
Organism: Dryococelus australis; assembly: GCA_029891345.1. NCBI lineage: Eukaryota > Metazoa > Arthropoda > Insecta > Phasmatodea > Phasmatidae > Dryococelus > Dryococelus australis. Next base: position 176,592,647 of record CM056997.1, on the reverse strand, counting down.
CTTCCCTCCACACACAGGATGAGACTTTGTAGCTGCATCTGCCAGTGTTGTGTGCAGGGGACGGTGCTGAGCCGGGGCGGGCTGGAGTTCGACGCGAGCTACGTCGCAGAGTACTGGCGAAGGTTATCGCGGGCCGGGGCTCAAGGACAGCCAGCACCGCCTCTAGTCAGTGCGCCGCGACATGCAGCTGTCAGTGGGTTATCGCAGGCGCCCGCAGTCAGACCGCTTCAAGCTGCAGATCAACTTCACAGAGACACTGCCACGCCCGCAGGTTCGTACTGCCATGCCGCCTCGGCTGCCTCATCACCTATAGTAATTACTACACACGATGGTTTATTGCGGTATTTCCTCAATTTTAACATGCTCTGAACATGTCAGAGTATTTTTTGACGTGGATACGTCTTTAAATTTGCAACCATAGTGGGAGGCAATCCATAAAATCCGACGATAACAAAATCAATGGATACAATTTGTCATTGCAGCTCCGAATCTATCGTCTACATTCAAAATTCAATTTCACCGCTCGATTATCAAAGGATCGAAGACTATGTTACGTTGAGTGAGGACTGCGAAGCAGCCAGCTGAGGGGGGCGGGGTTGGAGCCGTAATTTTGAGTTCGTTTCTCCGTGTCTAGTAACTAGGAGAAGATATGACGCTCATTTAAGTTTCTATTGGCAGCTCTCGTCAAGATCAATCGATTTCGTGTATACAAACCTTTGTGCGGCGTGGTTGTGGTGAAATGGTATGAGTTTAATGTAAGAAATTAAGAAAAGGGAACACAATTTCGGCCTATACTCGTCAAAAAGCCAAGTCGAAATACCTAAATCATATACGGTTGGAAATAGCATCTCAAAAGCAATCCAGTGATACTCATAAAACCCCATATGATTGAGTGAAGCGGTGCAGGGAACGTAAAAAAAAAAAAAAATCAAGGCGTCCGAGCGCGTCAACGTAGACATATTCATGTGAAACAAACGGCCGTGTCCCCAACACAGCCAAGTCCAATTTTTTTCTATATTGGTAGCTCGTCACGTTTGTAAGAAACACATTTCTCTTGGCCCATTAGAATCTTGGCGCTCTAAGACGAAACCTTTATGATTGGCCTGCAAAATTCCAGTAGGAGTCAAACATGCAGCATGTAATCATAACAGGTTTACAAAAGAAATATGTCGGCTCAAAAAATTCCCACGATTTTCCAGTGTATGTAGTAATCACTCCTGAACTGGCCTAGTGTGTGTTGTAGCGAGACGCTGGTCGTCTACAAGGTGTGATGAGAGAGATAAGCGTTTGGTCTTCACTGCCGATGGGGTTTATGAGAAGTGGAGGACGAGCAGTGGAGGAATGAAATGCAGAAGAGGAAAGGATTACTCGGAGAAAACCCACTGGCAAAAGGCGACGTCCGCCACGTTTCTCATATTATGAAATGAAGGTGTCGGAACCGAAACTGGTTCATTGTGGCGGGAGGCAATTGATACGTTCTACTTCTTATGCGTGTAAGATAAGTAATCACGTGATCGGCGGAAGACGCGTAATATGCAGCCATGCCCTGTGTTAGAACAACCCCTAACGTGTGCTTGTGTACTTATACTTAGAATCGAAACGGAGGGCGGCCCATTATGGATAACCCTTAACGCCGACGCTCCGGGGGCGTGCATGTTCAAATTTATCCGTATTTGACGTAAAAAAAAAAAAAAAAAAAGAACATTGAGTGCGAAACGCATGTTTTGCGTTAAATCGCTCCGCGACTTTCAGGAGTTCGGTGACGTCATGGCAGCAGCGAACGCCAGGAATGCAGACATACCTCCAGCGCGACAAGCACCGCACTTTTCGGTGTTCTATTTTCCGGCGTGAATAACAATAAATTAACTCCAAATAATTAATTCAGTTAAGTGATTATTCTCTTTGGAGTCAAAATAACTTCGCAACATATCACTGTTTCTGTTCTCTGTGTTGTTTACACGTGAGACGTCGCTAAATGTTTAGCTTAATTTACCCACATTTGTGTGGATGAATGTAAACGAAGCCACCATCAGAACGCGGTTCATGTCCAGTAATTTTGCTCTGTGTTTCGTAATATACAGTGTGTTTCTAAATTCCCATTACACATTTTATATGCTTGTAGTGGGGACCAAGATGGTTATGTTTTGCATAGGAACTTATGTGCGGAAACGTACCGTTTCCCCGCGACAATCAAAACACCACCACATCACATGTTGACCTTTCCTACATCTGCAACATACTGTACGTTGTTTATCTTCTGGGTCCACTTACAAGAAGGGCTCGATGTGACGACCAGCGACGTCTACACAAACACGGTACTTACGTACCATGTTCTGGTACACCCGATTACCAACACCTGGAAGTCCAAGATCCGCGTCAGCCATATCAGCGCCAGCAGGTCCTCCTCTGATTCTGCATGGATCTTGTAAATCACGCATTTAATGTGGCCCCACAGAAAGTAGTCTAGCGGAGTCAAGTCGGGGGAACGTGCAGGCCAAGCAATCGGGCCACCTCGACCTATCCACTGTTGGCCACAACGACTCCGCTAGACTACTTCCTGTTGGGCCACATGAAGGATTTGATTTACCAGACCTCTGTGGAATCAGAGGAAGAACTGCTGGCACGGGTTATGTCTGCGGCGGATCTTGGGACTTCCAGGTATTGGTGATCGTGTGTACCAGAAAATGGTAGGTAAGTACCGTGTTTGTGTAGACGTCGCTGGTCGTCACATCGAGCCCTTCTTGTAAGTGGACCCAGAAGATAAACAACGTACAGTATGTTGCAGACGTGGGAGAGGTCTACATGTGATGTGGTGGTGTTTTGATTGTCGCGGGGAAACGGTACATAAGTTCTTATGCAAAAAGTCAGCGTCTTGGTACCCACTACAAGCCCTTACAGTGTGTAATGGGAACTAAGACACATCCATCCTGTATGCAACGCTCAGCGATAAACTTTTGATATCAACCTTTGAAAAATAAATATTCTTGGCTTCGACAACGTTTGATTTAAAACTATCAGTTTAATACTGTCGTACCATAGTAACTTCAGCGCTAAATGAAATTAAGCATTTCCGTGGCTTAACGAATGGCTGAAATATTAAATTTTATATTAAATTATAATAACATACATTTTAGTTGACCTATTATTTTATTAGGGCTTACACGTAGTATACTTTGGTGTGTAAAATTTATATTGGTCTCACTTGCTCCGCCGATGAAACTCTTGGGCAGTGTTTTCCAAATTGTTCCCACATAGTAACACCGTAAAGTTTACAACATTTTGTGTTACGCCCCATTCGCGAAATAAAAATCTCGTACACTGAGCCTATCTTCTCACATTCCAGTCCACACATCTCGCAGATGTGAGCTTCTGTTCGTTTGATGCTACGATCACTTTATTGCTTTATTTATATCTTCAAAATGTCTTAGGGGTTATTATCGCGAAATATAGATACATAAAGAAATATTTAGTTAGTCAGTCAGCTTACGACACCCACAATACATTGAGGCGGCACCCAGTTTGTAAACCACTGTTCTAGATCGATGGCAATGGTAACTTGTACGAGTATTGGCAAAATTCTCAATAGGAGGACATTTTTTTCCTATGTCAAAGTTAAAAATTAACGTCGACATGCTATACAAGCGAGCATCACAGCCTAAGTTACATAATCAGTTCGTCACTGCTCCTAAATCAACAAATGTACCCGTGTTTCTTTTGTGGTTGTAAAAGTGTTAAAGTGACCTTCTGCAAGATGTAGTGCTCGTATCATCCTTCTTATTCAACAGCAAATAGAAACTTAAGTACACAAGTTGTAATTCGTCTCTTCAAACACCGAAATTTCTCAACTAACGCACGTGCCAGTTGAGAACCGCTGTCTGAACACTGAAACACAACGTTGAAACAGGGACAATCGTACTTTTTGCATTCATTAGACTCATATTTAACAGTAACAAACAATGGTGTGTAGCTGTGTTGGGCGAATGACCTTTTGTTTTGCGTGAATACGTCTACGTTAACGCGCTCGGACGCCTTGATGGTTTTTTTTTACGTTCCCGGCACCGCTTCACTCGATCATATGAGGTTTCATGGGTATCACTCGATTGCTTTTGAGATACTCTTTCCAACCGTATAAAATGTATGTACTTCAGCTTGGCTTTTCGACGAGTATAGGCCGAAATTATGTTAAGTTTTCTTAATTTTTTACATTAAATGCATACAATTTCACAATAACCACGCCACACAGATGTTTTTATACACGCACTCGATTGATCTTGACGAGAGCTGTCAATTGAAACTTAAACTGGAGTTTAAGAACTTTTTAACGTCCCCCGGTTTCTTGCTTGAAAGCTTACCAGGGACGGCTTACAGACTAACTTATAACCTAAGTTAAATTAACACCCATGCCTTGCCCGAATTCGAACCCAGAGCCTGCCGCACCCCAGATCGGTGGCGCACCAACCGACTGCGCTACGGGAGGTCGGCTGAAACTTAAACGAGCGTCGTAGCTTCTCCTAGTCAAAAACTTATACTACGCGGAAGTTATGAGACGCGGTGAAATGAACTCAAAATTCCCTCCCCCCCCCCCCCCCCATCATAGGCCGCACGCGATGCTTCGCAGTCCTCACTCAACCTAACATATTCTTTGATCCTTTGGAAATCGAGTGGTGTAATTTAATTGTGAATGTAGACAATATATTCGGAGCTGCAATGCCAAACTGTATCCCCCGATGTTATCATCAGATTTTCTGGATTGCCTCGAACTATGGTTGCAAATTTAAGTACCTAATCATGTCAAAAATAATTATCATATATGATTACGATGTAATATTTTAAACGCTATTCGTATTTTTAAAACAATTGAAAACATCTTTAGTTATTATATTTTACAAAAAGTTTGTATATTACATCTGAACACCAGTTATATGAGCATTTAATTACTCGTGGAAGTCGTTTAAATTATACATATATCACACGCTAGATGTTTTAGGCATAGACGTCCAAACTGAACAAGACAATATACGGGCACAAGGCCAACTATAAAGACATTTACACATGCTGTCCAATACCGGACCTACGCTGAGAATTTCATGACTGTAACAAGATATCATATATAATTGGTATTACTTTACAAATGGTCCACTCTAAATTTTTTTTGTAATTTTACAAGAAAAATCTTTCGAAACCCAGTTGCCAAAAAATCCTTTGTAAAACTACAGACCATTTCCCTGAAAAATCTGCAAAACATACTGTAATATTACAAACGATAGCCTTGCATTATAATTTATAGTATTGAGAAGTGTACGCAAAAATTAGCCCCGACCCTTAACCACAAAACCAAATTGAGTTGTGAATGGAACTGTAATTTTTATTTTAAAAAAAATAATAAGTCTGCAAGTACCTACAAAACATTAAGGAAATTATTTGATTAAGAAGAATATATTTATATAATTTTAAGAGTTCTGTTACTGAGTTGAGAGATTTCAACGTCTCTTAACAGCGAGGTCTTGGGAGCCGATTTAAGATTATGTGTAGCTAGGAAACAACAATGAATGAGTAATAAGGTCACGTTTTCTTGAAATTGTCGTTTTATGATGATTGTTTCAGTTGTTTTAAGTGTTTTATGTTATTCAAACTTGCAAAGCAAAATTTTTGCACACAACTACACTTTAAATCACCCATAGTTTTTACACAAACAGGGTTTCACGTTGTTGAGTGCCTGCCATTTTATGAAACTCGTGGAAACGGGTCACTATAGTACAAACATTTCTTGAGATCTATTTCAAACACGGCCCTTGTAGTTTTACAAACTAGTAGTTTCACAAGAGATGTCTTTGTACTGTTACAGGCATTTTTTAAATTACAACAAATTTCTTAATAAACTTCTTTTTTTTTTTACAGTATAGGTGATCAGTACAGCCACTTTACCTGACCATTAGAGCCGTTTGAAAAATTAAGTTTAAATATAATTTACGAATTGTTTGTACTACGTAAATAATGGCTGCCACTGGGATGAAACTGACTTATGCCTAAGAGGAATTATTTCTCATAAAAGGCCCGCGATTTCAATATCGGTTATGAGTAGAAGTCAAAGAAGAAAAGGTGAAAAATAAATTATTCATCCAGTGGTTATAATATTTAATTACGCACTTTAGAATAATTCTACGTATTTTGAAAGGTTTTAGCTACTATAAATAACGAAGGTTGAACGCGAAATTGAACATTTTAGAGTGAAAACGACACAGACACGTTTCGTTTCCTTTTTTAACTCTTGTCCAAACACTGATGAAGAAAAGAGATGAACAAGAGGAGAGAAAAAAACGAGTGATCAGTTTAACTTTATTTATTAATTATTTGATAAAATATGTTCTAAATATATACTTCGTTTCTGTAAATCAACAACCTATGCCTTGGTAAAACATTAGGACTGGAAAAATTAACATTTAAATGTATTTAATTGATAATGTTTAATCTTCCACCAGTGTTTTCCTCAGTTCACTTAAGTTTGGCAATCATTAGTATAAAATACATCGTTATAATTTTCCCCTACACGAAGAAACCAACTGAGTTCAATTCTTGTGAACGTGATGGTAAGACTAACAGTATAAACAATTGATTAGTGAACTGAGTGTTAAATACTGGCTATATTGCACTGCATCATGGTAAGTACGGGGCGCAATAATTTTGGAACTTCATGTTTCTGCACATCTCCGAGTTCACATCTTCCAGCACCGATGGAATATTTTTCTGGAGCAAATTGTTACACCAGTTACCGTTAATTTCCTCCGTCTGTAGGTTTTCTCAAAGTGCTCTCACCTTTTTTTACATATAAATTTCTTACTGGAAAGGCTTTTGTGGGCACATACTAGGTTATTTGCTGTAAAAATAACCACATTAACTATTGAGTGATATTCATAAGAAATTATAAATGGATTATATAATTCCATTATTCCAAGTAAGTAAATGTTACACATAAATGATTTCAGTAAATAAACTTTCCGCGAGACTTTGGAGTGTGTGCTACTTATTGTATTTGTTAAATGTGGGTGCTCAAGTCAAAGCCCTCAATAGGGGAAGCGGCGGCTGAGCAGTTAACCTGCTCGCCTCCCACCTTGGCAATCCGGGTTCAATCCCCGGTCGGGTCACTATCGGATTTTCGCATGTGGGAATCGTGTCGGACGATGCGTTGTTCGGCGGATTTTCTCGGAGATCTCCCGTTTCCCCCGCCCTCCCATTACGGCGCTGCTCCATACTAACCTCAATCACCCTCATCGGCTCTCAAGACCTCAACACCAAGCGAGGTAGTGGAGTGGTAACACAGTGAGCAGGCATCTGAGAGTACCGGGGTTCTATTACTGGTCTTGCCATCCTGGCATAGGCTGTTCACGGTAAAGTGAGCACTTTTGAGTCCCTAGTTAATTTCTCCTTTCAGCCAATTCTTATCCTTTAAACATATTTTTAAATAAATATTTCCATGTAAGTAACAAACACAGTGAATATATTACACCACACACGGACGTTAACGTCTAAGGCTAAAATAAAATTTATTTAGTGACTATTATTCCAAATGACAGGGCTTTCAAAAGTGCTCACTTTACCGTGAACAGCCTATACTGGATTTTAATGTTCTTAAACCATACCTACCTACCAAATCACACAAGCCGTAGAACATTTTCGTGAGCCTCACTAACCAATATTGCTGCTGGTATTGTAACATGTTTGCTACTGCTAACGAACACTTTATAGTCTACCACCACGCTGAATTTATGGGTTACCACTGAAGTCTTTTTGTGGTTTCCACTAAATACTGAAATGACGAAAATAATTATATTCAAAATTACTTTGGACATATGCCATTGCAGAGCTATCACCAAGGAAGACACAGACGACGACATTAAAAATATAAACGAAAACGAGCCAAAGCTGCTATCAACAAACATTTAAAACAGGAAAATAATTTCACTAGTTATTCGTTCAAGTATTCTACCAAACTAAACAAAACAAATCTAGAGAGGACACGTAACAAACGGACGAGCAACAAAGACAAGACCACACTTGCATATTGGCTCTAAACTTCCGATGACCCAGCTAAGGCAGTAGATACGGATACTGAGACCGTATCCGAATTCAGGTATATACTTGCGTACTTGCATCCTTGCATACTTCACTTACCCTTGGCACCAAACTTTACGAATTCGGATGGGCAGTCTTGTTGGCTTTGGTAACAGTTGTTAGCCAGCTAACCACTTTTTATTTACGTGTATTCCGACTAAGAATTCGATAATTATAGAAATTTTTAGGGGTTAAATCAAGTATTAAATAATAGTTGAATTTGATTTACATAACATTTACTATCTTGATTGTTTTTTACCTTATCTTTTGTAGGTTACGAACATAGAACTAATGCGAATTTATTGTTTAGATAAGGTGAACTTTGCGATAATTATTAACTGAGTTCAAAATGCTATGCCTACGAAGAAGTTATGTTGTCCTACTAAATTTTAAATACAATAATTATGTCTGAAATCAATTGTAAACAACAAATTGCTTCTTAAAATGGCGTCACATTCCGTAAGTACGCGATAAGTATACATATACATTTACTCGTGTATTTACATACTTGACTTGCAATTTGGACATCACTTACGACGTCACTTCCGGGACAGTCATGCATAAGTATGTACTTCAGGCAAATTCGGACACAGCCTGGGACGGAGACAATATTATGTAAACTCAACTTCTGACGGCATATACGAGACAGCACAAAATAACACACGCATTATTATTTTTACGAACCAGTAACGACGTTTCGGGAACTTGCATCTGTAGTTTTTAATTCAATCACTAATCTTCAATGCAAATGAGAGTCAAAGACCATTAAAAAAAATATTTTTGGTGCAACAAAATCTTTTGTGAGATGTATATTGACAAAACAACTTTGTGGCCACCAGCAACATTTTTTGATCACCACAAAACTTCTCGACGGGATGTACGTCATGAATATGAAAATAACGAGTGACCTAAACTGTATCTGGAGGACAATGTGCATGTTGTCCACCACTTGAAGGCGGTTCCGACTGGTTCGTGTCGATAACTTCAACAGCCTCCTTATTGGAGAATACTCGAGTTGTTGATAACCTCAACAGGGCAATTAACTGGGGCACCACGACCTTGGACACATTCAAGACTCTTGTCACTTGTTTAGCAATTGCTGCCTTCCTCCATTGCCATATTCTTTTTCGTTAGTTCGTTAGTGTTTAGGTGACTCGATTGTGATGTATGTTTGCTAGCGCAGGACTCTTGAAAAGGCCACCAAGTTAATTTGTGCGTAAATACAAATTTGCAATTGCAGTTTTCACTCTGGTGAGAAATTTAAATTTTTCGAATGAACACCACATAATAAACAAACATGGGGCCAAAACCAAAGAAGATAGGCTTCATGTCTTCATTCTCCTAAGTATTGAGTGTTAACACGCTTTTAAATTTGACTCCTCCACACGGGATTTTGTCCCTCAAGTGAAACAATTAGGCTATGTTCACGAAAGTGTCAGGGGTTCTGCAATTCTGTTAACATGAATGGTCTCCATCCATACTCGTGATTGATGAGTATGTAATTGTGCATTCGCTGTAAGACGAACAATGCCAAATTAAAAACGGATTATTCATATCTGAAAAAAAATTCTTTTCTGATTTTTGATGGAATAATGCCTACAATAAATCATACAATTATTAATCTTGATCTGTTAAATCTACCAACAAAGAACATGCAACTAATGTGTTCGGTATCAATCTTCATTGTGAACCGATTTTCAATTGTTTTTATCTTGCGAAGTAATCGTAAGTAATGTTATTCATCATAGCGTTTGCATACTAAAGTTACAAAATCTATTGGCTTGTTCAGTTTAAAACTTTATAAATAATTAATTTTCACCCATCTTTCGTAGACTACTTAGAAAACAATGCTGCATTTCACTTGTCGGTATTTTTCATAGATTTCATTCAGTAAATAAGTCTGTTTTGCTTCAATTACTTACAAAAGAAAATTATTTTCTTTTTACGTCACCAGTAAACCTTCATATATGTTTTCAGAAAGGTTTTCGGCAATACTTAGGACAGTAACACTGACAATAAGTATGCCAGGATGACATACCTTTACTGTAACTTGCCAACCTATGCTTACGTATCACGAAATATAAGTTTGCGAAAGCTGATAAAATATGTATTTCTAAGAAGCATTGTGATTCCATTACAATACAGCCAACATGTTTTTTTCTGTATTGTAAAAATAACTATTTTTAATTATCCTCTAAAAGCAAAATATTACTCTTAAAATATTTCTCCATTCGAATGACCTTCTTCAGTTACGCACATACAAGTATTTCTCAGAGCACCTTGAAATCCGCCTATCGTTATTATTGTGAATCGCCTTGCAACTACGGTCTTGCTGCGTTTAGCATTTTCATCATTATTAGAGCATAATTCCTCAATTTATAAAACTACTTCACTCATAATATTTACCTCAGTATTAAAATATTTATTAGAATTACGCTTACCTCGGTCTTCAGATAAGCGCGTAGCCTCACCATACATTATACCAGATGTTCGGAAACTATGTCTAAATTATAAACCACAGCATCTGTGGGCGAACAGAAACAGGAAACGCTAGTCACTAAATGTTCGGAAAGGCCATTTAGTATGTTTAAATTGAAGTTGAATTTCGACAAACGACGTTCCGGGTACCCGCAGACGTATGTACCTGCGTGCACAACAAGTTGCATAACAAGAAGGTGAACAGCGGTGGTACGACAAGCGGTCAGCGCCTGTAAATAGGCACGCAAGCTCACCAGCCACTGCGGTGACGCCTGTGTGTGAGACAGCGGCAACCCGTCCGACCTACGTGCGGCGCAGAGTGCCGCGTGCAGTACTGCCCGTGGATCAGTTCGCCTTCTTGTTATGCAACTTGTTTTGCACGCAGGTACATACACCTGCGGGCACCCGGCGTCGTTTACCGAAATTCAACTTCAATTTAAACATACTAATTGCCTTTCCGAACATTCTGTGACTGGAGTTGCCTGTTTCTGTTCGCCTACAGATGCTGTGGCTTTAATTTCGGCAGATACTTTCCGAACGTCTTGTATGTAATTGAAAATTATTTCATTCTTCAAAAACTCGAGTTTATGACTCAGGCATTTCTCAAAACGCCTCAGTCTTCGAAACATGCTTGCCTCCATATCTGCGACCTCCTGCTATTTGTACAGAACATTATCATAAATAGAGTTCAAGCCAAACGATAATACCGCAATTTTCAAACTTTTCAAACATCATTGTTTCAGACACAAAAGTTAACGTTCACATGACTTTTTCACGAATAATTTTTTTATTTAATTTTTCGATTAATCTATGCATTACTAGTTGGTGTAGAGAATGGCTAGAGCTGTGAGTAGTTCACTAGCGATTTCTAGTAAATTCTGTCTCTTTAACAGCTTTCCTACAGTTCTTCGAAAGTTGAAATTATATATATTATCTGCGAAAACTTTCCAGCTGTTTGCGGAACGGCCGAAGTCCACACATATCTGTTGGTTCGTTCGGGTTTTCAGACAAATGCGGAATCAAAGTTCCCGAAGTCTTTTATAATTTTTTTTAAAACATCGTCGCCTTTCACTTTAACCCCATTGCAGAGACTGCATGCTATTGTTTAGTAACAACGTGCAGATATACTCGTAGCTGCCTTATTCATATATATATATATATATTCTATATCAAAGTAATTGCCTAATTGCCATATTTATCGATTACTATCATATTTGAAATATGCACATAGCACCGCCTGATTCAACAATGTATATGCTATTGTAGTAAATGACAAAAATCCTACATTATACCCATTGCTACAATACACCAAAACACCATTACAGGCAAAAATCTTAAATTTTAATATGTTGCGTGTACGTGGTGCTTACAAATTGAGAGCGTATTTAGGCAATAACATCTCGCCAATGCTATTTCTCAGCGGCAAAGTAACTGTACACATTTAACGATTTTGACATATTTTCTATTAATTATATTGCTCCAAATAAAATGCATACATTAATTGTTACAGCAGACCCTCATACAAGGAGACTATTAGCATATTTATATTTCTCATGCAAGAAAGTCAGCTCTTGACGTGAGGAAGTTTAGCTAAAGGCGTAGACCCTTGCACTTATCACGATATACAGTATGACGTTCTGTAGATGATACTACTCACAAACCTCATGTAAATGGCGTTGGCGATGAAAATGGGTACTTCTGCATTGTTGTCGAAGTCACACATTCATGAGTTCACATTTGCTTCATTTTTGAACAAAAAATACCTCTTAAAATTATATTTAAATCTTGGAAACCAGATTACAACAGAACTATTAGTTCTAAATGCAGCAAAAGAAGACTGTACAATGCACCCAAACTTCCAGTTTGATTTGGACGATATTTTTATCACAAACATTACATTCGTCCTAGTTAAGAAACTCTTCTCTATATCATCAACAAAATGGAGTATACAGTTTAGTATAAAAACACATCGAGTTAATAAATTTAATATCTAAAGTAATGAAAACGAAGCTGTGATTTAAAAGTAATTCTAATAAAATTGGACTTTTTTCGGGTTTAAGCGGTAGACAAAATCGGAGATGGCAGATAAGGTCAAGGCCTCATGAAATTATCAAAGATGTCAGTTGTGGTATCAAGGTCCCTGCTTACTATATCAGAGTGCTCCCATGTATGTATTAACTTTGCCTCGTTTTAATTTACCTTAAACATATTTAATAAATTTCTTATTTTTCGATATTTGTGTTTATTTCGATTATCTATAAACCCTGCTCGCACGAACACGAACGGAGTGCAACCATAATTTTACATTAAAATATAACTTTCGAATGCCTCAGCATAATAAGTCTCCTTACTAGAGTAGTACCAAAAATGTTTCGCCAACTAGATAGATTATTCGTGTTTTTCCCGTGAAGTGTCTCGAGAGGGCGAGATCGTCACAAATGGTATGCGTTGAGAGATTTGGGCAGCTCTTCATAACGAGGTCTCGAGAACCGATAATAATGTGTGGAGCTGCGCCGGAATGCAAGGGCAGGGTAAACGGGAGATCCCCGAGAAAACCCACCGACCAGCGGCATTGTCCGGCACGATTCCCACTTGCGAAAATCGGGAGTGATCCTGTCGGGGAATGAACCCGGTTGGCGTTGGTGTGAGGCATCTCCAAGACCAAGCATCTCCGAGAAGCGAGAGAGGTACTGCGATTGTAGCCCATGTTGGGCGTTAAAGTCAATTACATATTCGTCACAACGATAGGGTGTACGGCGGCTCGGTACATCACCGAGAAGCTAGTGTTGATCGCGGGCTGCGGTCAAAGGAATTTTCACATTTCTCAGTTAATAGGCGTGTTGCGTGGGGTCGTTAGTGCTAGGCAAAATGAGACAATTAATCTACTACATTGTTATTCACTGTTCGAGTAAGCCGAGGCTTAACCCACTTAGACAATATACATTACAATAATTAATATGCAATATCACTGATACCGGGGTATGAGCTGAGTGCTACGTACGGAAGGGACATCGCAAGATCAAGCCAGGAAAGATTACTCTTGATAGTAGGAGTCACTCTCGGCAGGAGTGAATATCGATAAGAGTCGGCCGCTGTGAGGAGTGTACACGTTCGATTGCAAGTGTTCTTTTTACGTAAGATTTCTGCGAGTAAGTGCCCAAAGAAGGCTGCTATTCGGTCCGAATATTATGTTTTTTTCTAAGGTCAATTAAAGCCGTTTAAGTTCTATTTGAGGAACGTATAAACTGAGGAGGATCAAATTAACGGATGAAATGGGAATTAACTAATACATGTTCTGAGGAATAAATGGACTGAAGAATTATTCTGAGGTATGTGCTGAGAATATACTGAGGAAGGTTTTAATAAATAAACGGACCAAGGAATTTTCTGAAGAATGTTTTGAGGAATAAATGAATTGAGGAATTTTTTCAGGAATGTGTTCTCTGATTTGACAGTTGGTTTGGGTAGTCAGTCTTCTTTGTTGGTTTATCTGGTCGGTATTGATGAATATTAAAGTCGGTTTTGGTGGTTTATTGGATGGATGGCATTTCTATTAGCTTGTATTGTTGGCGGGTCTTGTTGGTTGGTAGCCTGCCTGTATGTTTGTGTGTTTCGTTGTTTGTGATAACTGTACATATGTAGGATAGAGAGGAGTCATTAAATATGTAGCCAGTTTCTCAGACGACTGACTAATGTACGAGTTATACTGAATTTCGTCTTTTCCAAATGTCCCCAACATTGGCTAAAGAAATAGGCTCTCAAGACCTCGATGTTAATAGTCGCCCAACGAATGAAATTTATTTTGCCAACACACGCAACACGTTTCATTTGGGACAAATTTTCCTTAGGAGAACCTGATTGTCACATTCTAATACCATATTAAACCTGTTAACACGAGCCACAGGTCCATTATATGTTACGATTTTGTTTGTTTTCTTGAGTTAATAGCCCATGTCTGAATGTTCTATCTGCAAAACGGAGAAGAGAGTGTGGGCGGGACATGAACATAGAATAAATATGAGGTAGACCACTTATTCGTCTTCTACGTACGTACCCAACATTGACCTACCCCAAAGAAACACAGCTGTCAATGTCAAATGGTCAACAGTGATGAAAATGTTTGTTTATATATTAATTTTAGAATGGTAATCACTATTATATTAATAAAATACTTTTGCCAGTTTGAATTTAATCAAAAATCACTGCAAAATGGTTAGAGGAAGTATAAAATCATCTCAAAAGCACTTGCTTACTAAACAGCGTTCTAACCTCAAAATTAATCCACGCCAATTTTGCAAGCTGTATCGGCAGAAAAGTAGTTCAATGTTGGGACATGGAGATTGTTTGTGTGCAGCCAGCGCGATCTTTAGTCTATGGGCGTGAAAGGCGAAACAAGTAGCCGCTAATGTGAGTTCTTTGTCCGCAGATATGGTGACGCTGGGGTTGTTCGACTGGGGGCTGTTGGCAGCCCTCGTGCTCATCGCAGTCTACGTCTATCTCTCCTGGGACTTCGACTACTGGAAGAAGAGACGTGTGCCATACGCCAAGCCGAAAATCATCTACGGCAACATGAAGGAGTTCGTGCTTGGGCGCAAGTCCGTGGGCCGCGTCTACCAGGACATCTACTGGTAAGTACTGCAGGTGAATATACCAGGACATCTACTGATGAATGCAAGGGCCGCGTCTACCAGGACATCTACTGGTGAGTGCAAGGGCCGCGTCTACCAGGACATCTACTGGTAAGTACAAGAGCCGCGTTTACCAGGACATATACTGATGAGTACAAGGGCCGCGTCTACCAGGACATCTACTGGTGAGTGCAACAGTCGCGTCTACCAGGACATCTACTGGTGAGTGCAAGGGCCGCGTCTACCAGGACATCTACTGGTGAGTACAAGGGCCGCGTTTACCAGGACATCTACTGATGAGCACAAGGGCCGCGTCTACCAGGACATCTACTGGTGAGTGCAAGAGTCGCGTCTACCAGGACCTCTACTGGTGAGTGCAAGGGCCGCGTCTACCAGGACATCTACCTGGTGAGTGCAAGGACCGCGTCTACTAGGGCATCTACTGGTGAGTGTAAGGGCCGCGTCTACAAGGATATGTATACGGTATATATACGATATATATATATATATATATATATATATATATATATATATATATATATACCGTATAACGGGGTTACTTAAAACGGTGGTGTAACTTGAAACACTTGTCTTTTTTTTTTTCGGTGAGTGATAACACTGCATCCTGTGTTCTATCAACACTATGTCTTCTGAGAATGATTGGACTTAAAGGAATATATTGGCTAGGAAATTCAAGGAAATTCGTAATATATGGTAAAAATTCAAGCATACAAAATTTGTTAAAAATATTTGAATGGTTTCCGAGATATGACATATCGGCCTAAATATTAAAAGGGGGTCGAAAGCAATAAAATTCAGGTGTCCTTATTTAGTACTATGTACGTACCGAGTTTGGTGATATTCGGTTCCCACGTTCAAAAATTGGGAAAGGGGGTGCACACTCACGCACGGACACAGACAGGAAAGTGATCTCATAAACCTAAAAAGGCTAACAAGAGTTATTATAAATCTATATAATTTTGGGGCAACAAAGGACATCTAAAACGCGAAGTAATATATTACAGCTTCCTTCCTTTTAAAGTATTCGCGATATAAAATAGTAGCGCTGTTTTGATGAACTACAAAAAAAAAAAAGGCTTCATGAAAACACTCTTCGTAACTACGCGTTAAAGATGAGAAAATAATTTTCCGCTAGTGCATATTTTTGTTTTATTTCACCTTCAGAAATGAAACTTTTGTCTAATTTTGCAAATGTATCTCTCGCGCACGCAAGCGCACACACGAGCGCATCTGCAAAAATACACTTTTTATCGCATCGTTGGCTGTTGTGAAATCATCGAAAAGGTTCAAGTTTTGTCAGCACTGTGCTATTATTTTATCGCCACAGATAAAAAAAAAAAGGCCATTAGTTCACTTTCCGCTTTGGTCGTAAATATGTAGTACGAGGTTCGGATTTCAAACGAGAATATTAGGAAGATCGAAAATATCCACCGATTCATTTGTGAAGCCGTTTCTCTGCAAGTCGTTTCTCAGTGGAAGAATCAGGCCTCAATGGGTACTTCTACAGACCTACGTCTAACACTTTAGTGCAAGTACATCCTCCACTAAACTTCGTTCAAATTTATGCCACATTCAAAGTTCCTTCAAAATGGAGTATTTAAGGACATTTTCCGTTTACCACGCTTTTCAATGAGATTATTTCAGCTATCTAAATCACGATAGTTATACTCAAGTTTTAATTTGAAGTTAATTTCCTTGGGGCGATGATATCGGTGGCCTGATAGAAGACACTACTCTTAGCACGTGTATTTAAATATATCTTTGTTCTCTGCTGCCCTAACGGCGTAGGGGATGGCGCGCTTCCCTTCCTCTCGAGATACCAGAGGTTCGATTCTCGTGCTACCCAGTCATTCGACATCCTTGCCAAATTTTTCTAGCTCGTTCCCAGAAGGCAGAGGGAGGTAGATTAGCAGTGCAACTTGTTCTCGTGCTAACCTATAGTTCCTGATTGACGTTTCTTTAAGCACTTGGTTGTTTACTTTGGCTCGTTGTAGCCTTCAATAACCATACGGAAGCATTAACCCAATTAAGATTTCCATGGGCATCAACACTTCATGCATGCGTCGGTGAAGTGAAACTGCGAGACTGTTGAAACGTAATTACTTTACTTATCTGCTAATTTTTACACTTCGATACATAAAAAAACAAACAAAGCGAAAGAAATAATTTCAGTAATCACAAGTGGTTGCCTAACACAATTAATTCGACGTTAATATATGGAACTGCTTTACATCCATCGTTACCAACTTTTTTGGGCGCATATCACTTAGTGCACCCGTTAAAATTCAGAATGCTCGGAAATTCCCCTTACAAACTCCTAAGGCTTGTAGAGGGGTCTGAGTAGACTATCTTTTGAACACGAACCCATGTCCGGAAACATACCGTTACTGAGCTACAACCATTTCAAATCAGGTGTATCACTCGTCCACTTCCGCTGAGGGAAAGAGCAATGTCTCGGATGTGCCTGTGTTGGTATGCAACCATGTAGGCAGTACATTACTTCAGATGGCACGTGGCGTCTACCCTGCCTCGATCCACATTCACGCACCTTTGTGTCTCCACTTAACATGGTTGAGTACACGTTTGCGGAATACACAGACATGAGCATTGTGTATGGTGTAGGTGAAGGTAATGGATGAGCAGCTCGTAGGCTCTATCAAGAGCGTTATCAACAACGTGCTACACTATAGCATACCCTTTTTGCCACATTTACGCAACGGCTCCGAGAGCAAGATACCTTCATCGCCGACAGGAACGACTGTAATGCTCCAAAGAGACGCCGCACTCCCAAATTGGAAGAGACTGTACTGCATCACGTTGAACAGAGCCCGTCAGCAAGTACATGAACAATTGCGCGTGCAATGAGACTCGAAGCAGGGTAGACGTCACGTGCCATCAGGTGATTGTCTGAATTAATGTACTGCCTACCCGGTTGCATACCAATACAGGCACATCCGAGACATTGCTCTTTCCCTAAGCGGAAGTGGACGAGTGATACGCCTGATTTGGAATGGTTGTAGCTCGGTAACAGTATGTTTCCGGACATGGGTTCGTGTTCAAAAGATAGTCTACTCAGTTCCCTCTACAAGCCCTAGGAGTTTATAAGGGGAATTGCCGAGCATTCTGAATATGCAGGTAGGATCAGTGACATTTTTCTAAGGTAGATTTCAAAAGTGCTCACTTTATCGTGAACAGCCTCTAGTGCTGATAACATACAGCTCGTAACACTGGTTACGAGAAGCATGCATGACTCGAGTACAGCAAACACCAAGTTATCACGTGACCGCGACACTCCAACTCGTCAATTAATAAGGTAACGAGTATGTTAATACTGCCGCAGGCGTGCCGATACTTTGGTCAAGTGACACTATAGAAATCTTGGCAATGTGACGTTAATATTACCCTAGATTTTAATATCATACGCAAGGGCGTAGATCCTTAAACGTGGGGCCGTCGCTCACCCTGGAATTGTAATAATTCATAAACATGTATTAATCTATAGCGTTCTCAATCACATATTTTTAATCCCATCCCCTATTTCCTCGGTTACAAATCCTACCAAGGTTTTCACGCAAGTAGTACTACAGGGAAAGCCAGCGTGTATTAAATTTCAATTGGTCAAACTTGAAATTACGAAATCATGACGTAGTGAATATTCTGAATTCAAATAAAGGAGACCTAAATGAAACAATCAATATAAACGTTATACGGTACTCATAATCAAGAGCACTTATTTTTAATGTGGTGTATTCCCTCGCCGGCTATGTTAACATGTATTAAATATAAAATAAAACCCTATATATCGTATACGTGCAAACTGGACTGACTGTGTGTAGTGCGGAAGGGAGAGTACACTGACGAGAATATTATTTTTATCTTGGATCAAATTAATTTTCACCACTGGCATTGAATTCTGGTCTGGAGTTTGAACTTGCAGGGCTCCGCAGGACAGCAACGATTTTGCAGCAACATTACACAACTTAGATACGTCTTAGCAAAGATGGAACACTCGGGAACATCAGTTGCAGCCAATCTCCGTAGGCTATAAACAATATGCATAACACTGGGAAGAACAGAATCAAAAAATTCTACTAGCTACAGAATATGAAATACACACAGACACTTGTGAAAATTAAGCGAAATTTAATTATAATGGAAAAGTTTTAAATTCTGGCACCAAAACATGAAATCTGCTCTGTTAAAATATTATTTTGAAAATAATTTCAAGCTATAAAATTCTTTCTACTTAGTGCCGTAACTAAAACTGAAGCTGTCTAGTAAACGTTTTTCTTATTAAATTCAAAAACATAATTTATATCTTCAATTTTAAAATTTTTCAGATTTCTTAACTCTTTGAAAAAATTAAATTAAATTAAATCATATGTCTTCCAAAAACAAACTCACAAATGAGATCTGGGCAATGCTCCGTAAGAAAATTAGGCAGAACAACTTCAACATTCTATAATCCAAGATGGCGTAACGTAAGCCAAATATATTTTCAAAAATTTTTAATTTTAATTCCTGGTGACGTCTCCGCGTTGAAATTCTAAAATTACATAGCTGAAAGTACTAAGTTGCGGCAACATCTTGTAGAATCTTCACAAGCTAGTGCCGCTAGTCATTCACCTTAATATCTTCTCTCACAAGGCTCTTGGGCCTGGGGTACGCTGATACAGCTCATATCTTACCACACGCAACATCGCGGTAGCTCAAACTTCCGGTTAATTACAAAACCGCGTAGGTAGCGCGTGCAAACTATAACCTAGCAGTTCTATGCAGCACCGTAGCGCATTCTGCGTAAGTGGTACGTACTCGGCCAAATTAATAACAAAACCGATGACTTGCTAGGTTTCGACGTGCCTGGCGGAAACAAGATGGCTTGACGCCTTCTAAACTACGTATTTTTTCACGCCTTCCCAATCACGAGAGATTTTTATCATGCATTACGCCACACGTTAATATGGTGACCAAATAATAAATCCTCCATGCAATTTAACACACATACAAAACTTAATGGTAGAAATTCTGAAAAACTTGCAAACATGATTAGACGTAAATATACTTTCTGAGGTTGTAACATATTGCAATTAACAATAAAACATTAAATCAGAAGTAAATAAAAGTAGCTGCCACAAATAAACAGCAAACAAATAATTAAATTGTACGCGATTAGATGGAGTGCTAAAATAGTCTAAAATAACAGTGGCAGATAAAATTTAGCAATTTGAGGAGTTACAACTATATCTAAAGAGCTATTTTTCCTGTTCCAGTCAAATTCGGTAGGCCAAAATAAATTGTCCATTGGTGTACATAAAGAAAGTTTGACGTTGATAGATAACAGTAATAATATTTTGTCAGTATACTTAATTATTTATATTACTGGAGAGGTGTACTGTCTGTCGGAACTCATGACACTCATATGAACCAAACATGTTGTTAAAAATAGTGCATGGATTTTTCTTTCTTTTCTTTATTTCTTTCGTTATTTCTTTATTTGCACTTCTTCTTGCATTCTGGATGACTTTGGTATAATTTAAAACAGTAAGTATTTAAATTATACTTTAAAATTACTGCAATTTTAATTGTTACAACATCCAGGTTCTGAAAACATTTGGTAAATGTAATCGATATGTAAACTTTCCGAAATTCCAATATGATCATCAATAGGCTAGGGAGAATTTGATTAATTTCCGATAAATATCGTATTTAAAATGTTAATAACTTTCCATTATTCGCTTGTTTATAGTTTTATCTTTATATTACATTTGTGTGGTTTTATAGCTCAAAGCTAAACTTATAAAATTAAATAGTTAAAACTCATTTGTATTTCAACTGAAGACTGCTCCGAACTTCGTGTCACCAATAAAATTCTTAAAACCACATTATTTTTCTACTTATCACTTGGTTTACGTTATTTGGGGTCTTGGTGTACAACTTCTATGATCGTACAACTTATGTGATCGGGAACTTCTCAGGTTACTATATAATGTTTATTTTTTTCTCTTAACCTTTTCAGGCCCACTATAATTTAGGGTATCAGTTGTTGGAAACAAAAAAAAATTTAGATGTGTGCTATACGTAAGTAAAGCTATAAATTCGGCAACATATATATGAACCAATAATGACCTAGACCAGTAAGATGGTTTGCGAATCAGTTACCAAATGGTAAAATCATTGATAATTGAATTTCGCAGTTTGCACTACAGACCAAAAATTTCCTGCACGTCTGTAATGTACACAAATGTGTACACTGGAGCAGAATGGGTTAAAATATCTGGTTCTGTTGGAAAACCAAGTGGAGAGAATCGTCTCACGTGAGAGGCGTGTGTCCTGGTGGGCAGGGGGGAAAAGGGTGGGGTGGGGGGAGCAGTGTTAGGGGTAGAAGAGGAAGCAGTCTACCTAGTGTCAGTGTGTCAGTGTGAGTAAGGAGGGTGTCTTGTGTGCAGGCAGCTGGACGGACACCCGTTCGGCGGCTACTTCAAGTTGGGCCAGCCCGGGCTCATGATCCGCGACCCGGACCTGGTGAAGGTTGTGTCCGTCAGGGAGTTCCCCAGCTTCCACGACAACGACTTCGTCGTCCACGTGCACTGCGACCCGCTCTTCGGCCGCAACCCCTTCGTGTTGCGAGGCGAGGCGTGAGTACACTAGCCACTCACCACCTTCCCTTACAACACCTTCCCTTACCTCACCTTCCCTTACCATACATTCCCTTACCTCACCTTCCGCACTTCGAGTTGAAGTAAATCAACTGCCTCTGGAGCACTGCGCCTGACTGCACAGTGTGAAACACTCATAGATAATTAGTACAGGCACTATAAAAATTGTCAGATAAGTGTGATTTATGCTGTATATGAAAGAAGATTATATATATTTTGCAATATTATAAAATATTTTACTGAAATATAATTTTTAAATGTAAAAATTTAATCGATCTCTAGATTCCGCATTTTTAACCCAATTTAAGCACATTCCCGTTTTGGATGCATGGGAAAGCAGAATTTACAAGAAAATCTTATTCAAGAAAGATCATCATAATATTTGCTGTGATCACGTCTGATAAAGTGATAGTAATAATATATCATATTACTTTCATAAATAACTTTATTTTTGTCAGTTTCAACCATAAATAATTGCGACGAATGGACGCACATAACATCAATTATAAAAATAATTTCTTACTTTATTATTTCAATTTTCTTACACACGATCATAGTAAACATTATGACGTTATTACACGACGAAGATTTCCTTGCAAATTATACTTTCTGAAGCATCCAGAATGGAAATATGCTCAAATTTTGTTAAAAGTACAAACTATTTTAATAGATTATATTAATAAAGTATTTTATAAATTTGTAAAATATACACATTCTTCTTTCGTATACAGCATAAATCGCACATTTCTGACAGATTTTAAAGTGTCTGTACTACTTTTTTTATGAGTTCTTCACGTAGTATAGTCGGGTGCAGTGCTCCATAGGCAGTTGCTTTACTTCAACCTTAACACTATCTCTGCTTTACTCCCGTATCATTTTCCCGAAAGTAACCGGCAGAAAGTTTGCCAACATTCTCTTACAGTGGGCAGCCTTGCTGTTCAGAACTTCCTATATTAAACGTTCATTGGGTCATTATATCAAAACTAACTTGAAACGCTCATCAAATCTCAAAGTAGTTATCCACCACTTGGCAATTTAACAGCGTACAGTAAAATATTGTCACGTAATTTTATTTGGACAAAAATTGAATGCGTTGTACATAAAGTGTTCAAAGATTTCAGTAAAAAAAATGCACTGTAGAAGAATAATTTAGGGTTTAAAAATAACTCCTCGAGTGAAGTTTTTAAATTTAATTCTTGTACCTCATCCGGTCTTTCTTTTAAGGCTGTTCCTGCATAGGCTACTTCTAATTTTTTTAATATTTTTTCAAGGAAAAAGCGTGGTTAGCTCTTCAGACTTTCTGAATTTGCCAGATGCTGCGCGTTGTTATTTCCTGCTGAGAATTGACAAGCGAGCTTTTCACTATCATGTTATATTTCACTTAAGTTTATGTATGTGTATGTAACTGTAAGCATCTATGCATAACAGCGTTTTTTTTGGAAGTATATCTGTAATTTTTGGAAGTTTGGTGAGTAACATCACCCTCATGCCTCATTCATTGTGGAAAAACAAGATGTACCATATTCTTACTGATCTAATTAGTTCAGAAGAAGAAATGATATGTTTTCCTTCTCATTTCACATGAAGAGCGCAGAGTAACCCTGCAAAATAATGAATGTAAGTGTGCATGTATTATACAGAATGTTCGGAAATTCTGTGCCCAGATTCAGGCATAGTTTCTTTGGTCTAATAGTAATATAGAAGCCCTGTACACTCATATAAGGAAATACCTGCAAAACAAGGCTATTCGATCATGCGTGTATTACAAGTTGCATAGGAAGTAGGCGAGCGATGCCCAGTATCTAATAATTCAGTGTCGCTCGCCTACGAACTATGCAACTTATCATACACGCATGATTTCGCAGCCCTCTTCTCCAGGCGCTGTACGCAGCAACTTTAAACTAAATTTCATTATATAAAAATACTTTTCGGTATATACGTGCAAAAGGTTTTTGTATTGCGATGGTCCAAAGAAACTATGTCTAGATTTTGGGCATTGAGTTTCCGAACACCCGGTTTATATGGATAACGTCTGTTTACAATAAAGTGGCCACTTTTGAAATCAACCTTCGACAAAAATCATTCCTCTTAGAGGCAGTACACGGTAAAATGACAATACAATGTGAAGGTATCACTGAGCTAATCTGATAATGGAGTCGGAAGTTACAAGCTTATTATGTAACTTAAGCAGTATCCAAGATACTAAGAGTCTTGTATTATAAATAAAAATTGGTGAAACTAAAAAGTGAAAAATAATATAACATTAAAACCACTTTTAAAACCAAGCTTTTATTTATAAATGCACTAAAAAGAGAAAAAATTCTAGTATTCACACCATTTGTAGAACTTGTAAGATGTGGTCAAACAGCCGTAATAAACTTAACTACAAATTAATATGTTTGTATCAATTTATATTTAGTATGTAAAAGCTTGGCGCAAATAGTCAAGAGCCTTACGCAAGATATGGGCTTACTACGCTTATGCAAATGAGGTACACGTTCTACATTGCGCCAAGATTTTATATACTGAATATAAATTTATATAAACATATTAATTTGTAGTAAAGTAGTTTATTAAGGCTGTTCGACCACATCTTACAAGTTCTAAAAATTGGGTAACCACTAACATTATTTTTTTAGTGCATTTATAAATAAATGTTTTTTTTTTTTTTTTTTTTTTTTTTTTTTTTTTTTTTTTTTTTTTTTTTTTTTTTTTTTTTTTAAGTGGCAACGCAACTTTATAGAGGCACATGAATATTCATTATTATTATACCTACCTAATATTTGACTGAAAAGTTACTGAAACGTGGGTATTTTCTATCAAATTGTGGAAATATTTTACAGCTTGCATTTTCTTATTGTACTTAACATTTCGCAAGATGGTCCTAATCAGGAGAGTGGGTGATATTCACGCAAAAGAGATTTTTAATATTACTTTTAGCCCAAAGAAACACTGTGTCGAATCTTTCTGTACAGCGCTTCACGCTACCGCATTTATTATAACCATTCACGAAATACCAGGCAACAATTTTATGACTATTACAAAATTTATTTTCCTTTTTAAAATTTTGAGAAATAGCTATAAACGAAACCCATGCAGGAAGGAAAGGAGGCGACAAAGGTGGAAAACTCCACACTAATGGTTTTGTCCTGGCTATGTCTTTGGTGAAAGGAAACGTGTTCCCGAGCAAGTTTTGCGCGCAGCGAAAATTCCTCTGTAATGAATCTCTAAATGTAGAGTTTCTGGACTCGTCTTAATCAAGTTTGGCGAACAGTGCTTCTCTTTCAGCTCAGAAAGTCAATTGAGGGACTTTCATATGCAGGTTCGGCCATGCCACTTGAGGTAATGGCAATATGCAACATACGTGTGGCGTAGAGGGACACGTGACGTCATCACGTTACGTACGCCAAGCTATATTTCAATTGCGTCATGAGTTACGCGCACGTCTTCAGATGACACTTTCATTTTGTTTCCATGTTTACGTGTTAACAGTTATTAAGATGCGAACGCTCAGTGTTATTTTCACGGTGCTTCACCGATAATGTTTTGTCTTTCAGCATGCGAATATAATTTTTAAGTATTTTATTTTATTTTTCATGGGGCTTCGGTCCACTATAGAGGAGTCACTTTCGACCCTCTAGTAGCCATACATACAAACTTCCATTGCAAAATAACGAAAACGTTAACAGAATCGTCATTTTATAAACAAACCCCTCGAAAATAACCGTTTGCACCTGGGCGCGCTGATTGAGCACTATCACGAAGCAACAAACGATCTGACACTTTAGCAGTGGTAGCACTGGAAGGTGGCACCAGATGCAGGTAGTGGCCACGCAGATGAACTGTGCACTTAGACACTTGGTATAGTTTCATAAAAGATGGAAGTAACTATGAACAGAAATTTCCAAGACACGCCGTACACTACATATACCCCAGTAGCAACTTTTTGTTGACCCAAAGTCTGGCTCTGGCGTTGACCCAAAATTAAAATTGTCACTCGGGACACCGTTAGCCCAACGTCTATGTGTGCGTTGGCTGTCAACGGAAATATGACGCTCAACATACATTCGGATAATGAAAATGTATGGCATTTACACAGTTGGTAATGTGTTGGCAAGATGCGTTATTGTATATGGTGGTATAATGTATGCGATACCATGCTGTCCCAATGTAACAAAAATAACCAATCACCAACTGTTATTTTCACAACATTGTCTCAACACACGAGGAACAAAACACAGTTTAGCGAAAAGTTACATTTGTTTTTTTTGTGTGTGCTGTGAAAATTAATGTTTTCCCATTTAAAACTATTATTATCTATTAGTGACTTTATGTTGGTTGTATAATGTTGGCCCAACAAAGGTATACAGTACATACCAAATACTGACTGTAAGTATTCTGACACATAACCAAAACACAACCAACTAAGTCAATTTTAAATAAGACATTACTTATGTGTTAAAAACATTGCTTTTAAACATTCATAAGAAAATATAATTTTATTTCATTAGAAATATGGCAATTTCCTTTGTTGGTATAGTATTGGTTACACAATTTACATCCCAAATGACAACAGTATGTTTTCTGACAAGTAACCAACACATCACCAACTATATCAATTTTAAATAAGACATTGTTTGTGTGCTAAGGATGTTGATTTTAAACTTTCATATATTCATAGTGTTATTCCATTCGAAATATGGCAATTACTTTTGTTGGCATAATGTGGGTTACACAATTTTTTAATTAATGTATATATATATATATATATATATGTGTGTGTGTGTGTGTGTGTGTGTGTGTGTGTGTGTGTGTGTGTGTTATTATATCTTGTAACCCGATTTTTATTACATTGATTAGGTTGGGTTTTGGTTGGAAAAGAACGTTGGTCCAACGCGCACACATTTACGAAATACCAACCGTTATCTTCCACACGTTTATCCAACGTTCCACCAACAAATTAAAAATCACCACATTCTCTATTTTAACAATGTTTTACAATTATTTCCTATGTATATGTATTATATTGTATGTTTTAACATAATTTTCGGTGATTATAAGAGTGCTGATTCAGAAGTCATAGAAAATATTGTTTTTCTCTCGAAAATGACCCAACATAGTTTAAAGTGTAGGACAAGTACGTTTTAAAGGCAACTCTACATGGCGTATGGATGCAAGAATGTCCGCAAGGAACAAGGAACAAAGGCAAGCATGACTGCTTGAAATCACCGTCTAACTTATATATTCTCCTACAAAACGCACTGCACTCATATAAGCGGGTATGTATTGATCGTGTACGAGTTATTTAACATCATTCAAAGTAGTCTCTGAGGTTGTCGACGGTTCGTTGCCAGCGATGAGGCAGACGGGAAATACCATCGGCTGATGTGCGCGACCACTCGTCGAAATGCTGTGACGATGCCTGCCTCATCGCTGGCAACGAACCATGGACAACCTTGGAGACTATTTTGAAGGATGTCAAACAGCTAGTACATGTACGATACGTACCCGTTCACAGATGTGTGTACATTCTGTACGAGAATATATCAATTAAACGGTTATTTCAAGCAGCCATGTTTGTCTTTGTTCCGTGCCGGACGCTCCTGCATCCATACCTCATGTGCTGTCACCTTTAAAACGTACATGTCGTACAATTTCACCTGTACATAGTACATTTCCTGTGTTGGGTAATTTTCGGGAGATAAACAATAGTTGCCATGATTTATGAATCAGTCCTTGTATTATATTTGGTTTTGGTTGGCAAATAGCGTTGGCCCAATGCCAATTTTATGTTGGATTCCTACACAATGTATTGCCAACCTGGTCAACCATTTACATGATTAATCTGAATACCAAGTAAAGTACGAAATAAGAAAGAAAATATTACACGAGTTACGACGTACAATGAAATAATAGCGGAATTAAATATCCTTCATCGCAAAGATAATAAAATTACTTCGATTCTAAATAACTACGAACGATTTGTAATGACACAGCACATGCTTGAATAGAAAATCGATTAGTTAAATTTAAAACTGGCATTATTAACGATTGGAGGGCACGAGTATCGCGGCAATTTGCGTAGCTTGCAAACAAACGCTGCGTTTCAAGTTAGTATAATTTTTTTTTTTCCTTGAGAAAAGTTTGCTTGAGAGTATCACACCGAAATAATGTTTTATACTTAATTAAATACGATTATTCATATCCCTCATACAAAACTGTGACCTCAGCCCTGAGTTGTAAAGTTTTGTACGATTAAAACATGGCAACCGTATTTCTATTAATTTTAATTGGATAATTTTACGCGTTGAACTAAGCATATCAGAGATCTACACACAATAAAACTCTGTTCAGGAATTTTTCGCTTCATTTCAAATAATGAATAGCGTCTTCATACAAAATCATTATAATTCATGGCTTCGAGTACCTTGACATTTCCTTAAAATAATTGTAGGTTATAAGACATTTTTTCTTGTTTTGCATAAGGGATTCTCTCACAGGGTTTTGGCTCGGAGCTCAGAAAAGTAAACTATTTTTAACTGAAATTGGTTTCCGGTTGTTACAGTCGGTACGTCACGCTCGTATTGTGTAACATGGAATCTTGGTACCACGGGGCTCCTAGCTCTATGCGATGCGAAACACGACACAATTTCCCGCGACATAAACGCGAGATGACCTCGTCGATTTCTGAAGTAAATATAAATGGCGCCTACGCAACCCACTTCCTTGCCAGACTAAGTTTCACACTCAACTTGCGCTACCAACGTGGGACGCATGTCTCCCGGTTTCTAACTTTGTAAACCCAAAGTCAGAGTCGTGCATATCACGAAGTTGGTCGGAGTGAGTTGCGTACATGTCAGGGCACTCATACAAACACCAATATATACAGACTCGGGACCAAAGAGTGTTTGTGTTCCACTCCTGAAGAAGGTTATTCAGTCGCAGTGGTGGCTAATGACGCCATGATTACATAGCGAAGTATTCGGAACGGTAAAATTTTTGACACTACCGTGATGATGCGGTGGTTTTCTCGGGGCGCTCTCGTTTCCTCACCCGTCTTCTTTTCCTCGCTCCTTTATCTACGTCTCATCCTTACCGAGCGAGGTGATGCGGTGGTATAGACCGTTCACGGTAAAATGAGCACTTTTTGAAGCTCATTTATCAGACATAATAACCAATAAATACATTTCATTGAGACGTCGGACTTTAGGTTTTGCGTATGGTGAATGTATACACTGTGTTTATTACTCACACGGAAGGGTTTACGTTAACAAGTGGTGGAAGGATATAAATTGGTTGAAAGAAAAAAATAACTAGGGCTTCAAAAGTGCTCACTTTATAGTGAACGGGCTATAAACATTTGGACTCCGCATTCGGAAGGACTTCGGTTTGAATCCTGGTCCCGCCGTTCAGGTTTCGGTTTTCCGAAACAACTCCAGGTCCCTTACTGCGAGTCGTGGCCAATTCCGTCCCTATATCTGTTTTACTGTTCAACTTGTCCCGTCTTCAGTGATCTCGCTATCCACGATACGTTACCGGGTCTATGTACTGGAACGTTTTCTGTGAAATCGTTGTTTGCGTGTAAACACGCGTCTCAGTAAATAACAGTTATGGAAATATTACTTTTTTTCAGAAAATATAAAAAAAAAAAAAAAACAATTATCTATCGCTCTATTTATTTTATTTTTTTTTTACTTCTGTCATATTAACTGTAATTCTCGGAGAAAAAAAAAATTCGTGCAAATGGTCAAATATCGCATTTTTAAAGCTTGCCAATGCAGTTTCCTTAAGCGGCAAGAGAAAAGTACTAAGATACGGGCGTAGTTTAATCTGTGGGCTTTCATCGCGTGTAATAAAACCTCACTGTTACGTATCTAATTTGTAGAGTACAACATTGCGACGGAAACACTGCACGTCTTGCCCCTAGGAGCGATGAGGCACTAAGCGTACGTGTAAGTGTCGCCCGTATGGCTTGGACCTTGGACGCGCAGCTACATAGTGCCCTTAAGGTTGAAGTAAAGCAACTGCCTATGGAGCACTGTACCCACTATACAACGTGAAGAACTCATAAAAAAAGTAGTACAGTCACCATAAAAATTATCAGAAAAGTGCGATTTATGCTGTATATGAAATAAGAATGTGTATGTTTCAAAACATTATAAAATATTTGACTAAAATATACTTTTTAATCGTTAAAAAAATAGTCCATTAAAATAATCTGTATTTTTACCCTAATTTAAGCATATTTCCATTCTGGATGCTTCGGAAAGCAGATTTCGCAAGAAAATCTTCGTCATGGAAAATCGTCATAATGTTTACTATCATTGTGTGTAAGAAAATTGTAATAATTATGTAGGAAAAAATTTTTATAGTTAGTTTTATGTGAGTCCATTTGTAACAAACATTTATGACTGAAACTGGTGCAAAAAAAGTTAATTATAAAATTGACATGATAAATTATTACTATGATTTTATTACACATGATCGCAGTAAATATCATGACGATATTTCTTGAAGAAGATTTTCTTTGAAATTCTACTTTCTGAAACATCCAAAACTGAAATCCGCTCAAATGTTGTTAAAAATTCGGACTCCATCTATCGATCAATTCTTTACATTTAAAAAGTGAATTTTAAAGAAATATTTTATAATGTTGCAAAATATATACATTATTCTTTCATATACAGCATAAATTATACTTTTCTGACGATTTTTATGGTGTATGTGCTAACTTTCTATGAGTTCTTCACATTGTACAGTCATATGCAGTGCTTCATAGGTAAGGACAAGTGTTTTTCGCGAAAAGATTTCAAGACCAGTTGTACTCCAAAACACTTTTGTTCATACGCACTTTCATGTTTGAATGATTTTTAAACGTCAGGTGCCTCAAGTGTCTGCCCGCGAATCATGGACGTTCAGTGTCGGGGTGCTTTATTACGATTGGTCCAGTCAAATAAGAACATGGCTTCTCACGTAGACACGCAGCCAATAACCAAAGGAAGTTGTGGTTGTAGACGTAGGATATTGAAGTATAGCATGGCTATAAATATCTTCGCGAGAAACACTTGTCCCTATTCATAGGCAGTTGTTTCACTTCAACCTTAAGCCCTACCTACGTGTTCACTTACATCATCCTTCACGTCAGCCATTCTTCTGACTAGCCGGAACGACAGGTAACTTATTTCAGGTAGGGCAGCCGGCTACAGAGAGCCTACGCCAGCCTCCTGTCGCAAATGTAGACTGCCAGAAGGTCAGAGCATTGTGTGGTAACATGTCGCGACAAGCTCGTCCCGACAGTCCGACACGACTTTTCCATACGACCATTTTCGCAACCAAAATTAGTTCGGTGTTCACAAAAACCCCGACAGTTTCCATCCGACAAGTGTTGCGTGGCTTTCGGGAAATTGTCTAATGGCAAGTAACTTGCTGCGGAATGCAAAGAAATCACAAATATTGTACACTATTTTGTGTCGATAATTTTGTAAAGAATGCATCTCTAGATTTTGGAACAGTAATTTTTCCGTGAATATTTATTTCCGCCAATTCGACAGCTTTTTGTTACAATATAACACGAATATAGGCCTACACATAAATAAACAGTTTTTAGTGTGAAATTTAACACAGTTGTGTGAACCGCAAGAAATTTTGTTCCCCCCCCCCCCCCCCCTGCTAGCAAGCGAGTTCGACCGGTCCGACGCCCGACGAAAGTAGAAATAGCATCTACTTTTGTCGGGCTGTCGGGGCTACAATTTTATCAGGGTGGCCTTTCTCCTAATGGGCTGATAAAGAAATAATTAGGTCGGTGTCGGGGCTGTTTTGTCGAACTGGTGGGTTATTGTAAATCCAGCTTTACTTTCACTGTTCATTAAAAGTCCTTTCACCTAATACAGTTGTAACTATGAGCTACTAATGTTGTGGATATCGTCTTCCTCGTTCCACAATGTAAGCTAGTGTCCACAAGAGATGCGGTATCGCACAACTGCGCGTGAGATTTCCTACTGTCCTGCATTGTAGGCTTTGAGTAGCTGGGGAAGAAAGAGTGGTCACTCGCCCTTCCCGGGACCTATTTTCAGTCCATCAGGGGCGTCGCCCCGGTTTTTGCGTTGATATACAGCGGTCGATCTCCGCTTCAGTTTGTAGAGAATTTTCATAACTTGTGGTAAACTGTTCGCCTCGCTCTTCTAAAAATACTTTGTATTGTAAATCGGTTTTCGCAATAGAGCGGCGCGGCGCGTCGCGTCGCGTCCGACGCTTGCAGCCAGCGACGAGCGTTATTTGAGCCTTCACAATTCAGCGACGTTTTTTCGCCGGATACAGACCGTGCTGCCATCTGTTATCTGTTATCCTGCAAGGAAGCTCGCAATGAAATTTTAAAAGCGAGGGAAAATCATTGAATGTTTTTGCGAGTTAGTCAATAAAATTGTTATTTTTAGTGATATACAATTTTCTTTAATAATATTATACTAAAATTCGGAATTATGTTTTATAACACGAATTACTCTTCAGGCATCGGGAAACATTACCATTTTTTCCCCTAAAAGCAAGAAAAATCTATACAAATTTGGACTCCAATTAATATCTCTGCAAACCATTTAATATTTACATTTTCATTAGTTCTGTAACTCAGCTTCTCGCCAGTTTATTTATTATCAAGTGCAGAAATATTATTCTTCTTGTTCCCCGAATCTGGCGACGAGCGTCAAAACACATGTTCGTCGATCGTGCAACGTTCTCGACGATCGTCGCTAGCGTCAAGTTTCTGATTGGCCGATACACGACAAGGCTCTAGTGTGAAAACCGCTTTAGGTATTTACATAACCAAGAACTTCATTGCTACAGTAAGATTAGTTTCATTTGAACTGAACACACGGCTCACAGTGGAAGAGAATGAGCTAGAGAGAGAGAGAGAGAGAGAGAGAGAGAGAGAGAGAGAGAGAGAGAGAGAGAGAGAGAGAGAGAGAGTGTGTGTGTGTGCGTGTTATAATATTAAGACGGAACTGGTTATGCTTACAAAAGTTTAGAGACTTGCTCCTCATGCCTAGGCGTGTGTTGCACCGAGATGTAAAGTAAATGACTCAGGTATTGGGCCGGCGCCAAGGACGGCGCCACACATACACACAAACTTGTTTGTCTGCCACAGCGGAGTTGTGAGACAGATACCTCGTTAGCATTGCCGTCTTCTGCGCTTTCTCAAGGCCGCCACAACAAGCACGCCGCCACTTGTGTCGCACGGCTACGTACGCACACACACACACACACACACACACACTACAGGCCGTTCACGGTCAAATGGGCACTTTTGAAAGCCCTCCTTAAGATCTGCTTGCATGCACGTTGTGTATTTTCCGCCTTATGAAAAATTAACAGTGCCATGGGCCTCATCACATTATTCATGCGTCGGTCAGGAGAAACTGTGAAATTATTGGAAAAGAAAATATTTTATAGATCTGGTAATTTTTATACTTCGATGCATTAAAAAAAAACAGAAAGCGAAAGAAATAATTTTAAGTTATCATAAATGGTTACCTAACACATTTTAATCGACGTTAAGATATGGAACTAATTTCCATCTATCGTTACCAACATTGGTGGGCACATGTCACTCAGTGCGCCCGTTAAAATAAATGAAGTTAGGAGCAGCCTTTACTTAGCAGAGTTATGGTCGTCAGCCGATGGCCATCCTTCGGTGTCAGCCAGACCTAATTAATACAACCCAACTTGCGGGTTTTTTTTTTGCCGGCAGATTATGTTTCCCCAGTGCTGCTCGTGCTGACCCAGTCTCCTTAAGCTGGCTCCACAATAGTGCGGTCCGTTGCGATGCGTTGAGCTACGACGAGCTATACTTGCTGTTTCACAATAACTATGCGATGATCTGTCGGCGACAGACGCCGTCTGAGATGGTGCTGCTATCTAGTTTAAGGGAGGAAATTACATTTTCAGACCTCACGAAAGTAACAAAAGATACGCGTAAAAAGTTGAAACTGTATGTCTTAGTTGTAGAAGATAATAATAGGGTAGTTTAAACACGATGTGCGACGAAAACTAGCGGGAAGGCGATAAATAAGACGAAGGATAATTGTTTTGATGTTAATAAAAGAATTTTATTTCATTGTGCATATCTATAAGAAGCCTTGTATTCTATTTTGCACACCTACGCAGCAATAACAAAAATACAAATACGAAATCGTTGGCGTAAACGTAGTTTTCAAATTGATAAAAATAGATGCTTTTATTCTCCTTGTAAAAAAAAACACTTATTCTTCTTCTTCTCCGTCGCAGGCTGACGACGACAATCGCAACTCAAGAATTTCGCACAACGCACTCGATGCCGACGCACTGCGACGGAATCTGCTTCATCCTGAGTGGCTACCGCTCATCGCAACCATCGCATCGCACTATTGTGGAACCAGCTTTAGTAGGCGACCGCTGACCGCGTTCCTCCTGAGCGCGCCGCGTGGCTGCTGTTGCAATCGTAACAACATGCAATACGACAAGAACGCTGCACACCAGCTCAAAGCCTTGCACTTAGCGGCGATGGCACACTTGATACGCGTGGCATTGCCACCCTTATCACTCCCGCGCTTCTCGGTCTCAAACGCAGAAAAATATCTCTAGACAGGCGGGAGCCTTGAGCGTTATATGGACCTGCAAGTTTTTTGTGAAATAGTTGTTTGCGCGAATACGCATATCTCGGTGAATAAATGTTCTGCAAATACGAATTTTTGTTAGAGAATTTAAAAAAAACACAATTATCTATGTCCCTGTTATTTTACTTTTGTCATATTTAGTATATTCTCAGAGAAAAAATTCGCGAAGATGGTCAAATATTGCATTTTTAAAGCTTGCGTGTGCAGTTTCCTTAACCGGCAAAAGAAAAGTACAAAGATACGGGGGTAGTTTAATCCGCGAGTTTTCGTCGCGTGTAATAAAACTCCACTGTTACAGATCTAATCTGCACAGTACAGAGGACCACGCCGGAAACACTGCACTCCTTGCGCGTAGGAGCGATGAGGCGCCAAGCGTGCGTGTTAGTGTCGCCCGTATCGCTCCCTCGCTTCTTGACCCTACGACGCGCAGCTTCATCCCATTCTTGACAGTTATTTGGAGCTGTGCGTCCAAGATCAAGAAGCGAGGGAGCAATACGGGCGACACTGGCACGCACGTCTAGTGCCTCATCGCTCCGACGCGCAAGGCGAGAAGAGTTTCCATCGTAACACTGTACTGTGCAATTCAGATCTGCAACAATGGGGTTTTATTACGCGATGAAAGACCACAGATTAAACAACCCCCGTATATTTGTACTTTCCACTTGTCGCTTAAGGAAACTGCACAGGCAAGCTTTAAAAATGCGATATTTGACAATTTCCACGAAATGTTTTTCTCCAATAATACACTTCATATGACAAAAGTAAAAATAATAGGGGCATGTTTTTTATATTTTATGACAAATGTTGTATTTGCAGAAAATTTAATTACCGAGATACGCGTGTTCACGCAAGCAACTATTTCACAATTAATGCGGATATCCATCCCACTCTTGACGTTGAGCAACTTGTGACGTCACGCCACTGATGCACATATCCTTACAAACAAAATATTGATGACTTGACTTGGTGACATGGAAGAGTTCACATAATTTATCTTTCGCGATATTGCTGCGTTTCGACTGTAATCTATCTGTTTCCTGACTGAGATAATTTGTATACATATCAGTTGCGAAAATATGGGATGATCCCTTGAACAAAACCGAGCGAGGTGGCACAGTGAGGACTCGGGAGGACCCGAGTTCGATTCCCGGTCCGGCCATTCTGATTTCGGTTTTCCATGGTTTCCTGAAATCACTCAAGGCGGATGCTGGGATGGGTCCTTAGAAAAGGCCATGCCCGATTCCTATCCACTTCTTCCCCAATCATTCTTCCCTGAGCGACTTGCTCCGTCTCTAATGAACCTCGCTGTGACGAGATGTTAAGGGGCCGCCTACCTGACGCGACGTGGCACAGGAGCGAGCGAACGCTAAGGGCGACACTCGCACGCGCATCAAGTGCCGCATCGTCACTATGCACGAAGCACTAACTAGCGCGCAATCTTTTCGTCGAACCGTTTTTCCTATGGGACTTTAAGTGGTGACTATATTATTTTACTGATGGAAAGTCTAATGCAGAGTTCTATGCAGGGTTGTATCTGAGTTTCACGTAGATCCGGTCAGCACATTTTGACACACGGCAGTCTGAAAATACTGTTTTTAGCTATTTTGGAAGGCTTGGAAGTAGTGATTATAATATGCGTAGGTCATGAAAGCGACATTCCGTCATCGCCTGAAGTTTGTTTTCTTTTTGTACATTAGCACATTGGGCGCATGGGGGAATATTTTCGTAAAAAAACGGATTTCCCAACTCACTGCAACACATTTCTAGCGCCTAGTAGGCAGCCCCCTTAAGTAAAAAAAAAACTACCTACCCTTATAAATAAGCGTAATCGGCGGCTGTAGATTTTGTGACGTTTTGAAGATGTGGAAGGTTTCTTGTTTTATTTGACTAGCAGCTGGTAAGTAATTTTGTGATGACTATGATTGGGAAAAGAGCTTCCTTTTTACAAGCTTTTATTTAACTTGACTTGTTTGTATGTATGGTAGGTATCTGTCTGACCTCTATGCACTGAACTGGCGTGCAGTCTGCCTGCAGTGCACAACTGCTCATCAGGTTGCATCCCGAAGTGTGGAAGGGCCACCAGTGTTTAACTGCAATTTTTTAGTCTTTCTAGCCTCACTAATTGTTTTATTATTAATATATAGGTACAATATTGATACCTTAACAGACCCGTCCGTCATCGGGATCGCAAGCG
This sequence comes from Dryococelus australis, assembly GCA_029891345.1. Lineage (NCBI taxonomy): Eukaryota > Metazoa > Arthropoda > Insecta > Phasmatodea > Phasmatidae > Dryococelus > Dryococelus australis. The sequence goes on along the minus strand of CM056997.1, from coordinate 176,555,914 downwards.
GTACCTATGACGGACGGATCTGTGAATGTATAAATAGTCTATTCTATATAATAATTACAAAAAAAATGTTGAGACTAAAAAGTGAAAAATATATTAACTGTAAAAAACCTTTTTAAACCAACTTTTTATATATAAATGCGCTAAAAAGAGAAAAATATATACAGTAGTTACAGAATTTGTAGAACTTGTAAGATGTGGTCAACAGCGATAATAAACTTTACTACAAATTATTATGTTTTTATAAATGTATATTTAATATATAAAAGCTTGGCGCGAATTGTTAAGAGCATTATAATCTATATGTGCTTACTACGCTTACGTAAATTAGGTATACGTTCTATACTGCGCCAAGCTTTTATATATTAAATATTAATTGATACAAACATATTAATATGTAGTAAAGTTTATTACGGCTGTTCGACTACGTCTTAAAGATTCTACAATTTCTGTAACTACTATAATTATTTTCCCCTTTTTAGTGCATTTGAAAACAAAAGGTTGGTTTTAAAAGGATTTTTTTACAGTTAATTTATTCATTGCTATCATTGAGACTACTTTTAGTGTGTTCTCTGACATGCTGTGTTTCAGTTTTCGTGAACTTTCGTTAGAAAAAGTGTAAAGAAAATTTTAACTCCCCCACTTAATTTAAATAATCCGTAGAACCATACGGCGGCATTGTTGGGAACGTACTCCAATTGGGCATAACAATTGTTCGTCCAGGATTACGCCCAAGTACAATAATGTGTTCGCACACCAGATAAGTCTGCCGCAAAGCAGGTGAAATACGGTTTTGCGAATAGTCCCTTTCGTATTGTCTCTTTCGTTTTTTCTTCAGATAAGGCGAGCTTTGTCCTTGCGGTTCACATTTCTGTACTCCTCTCGACGTTATAACTTAGTATTTAACTGTAATGTTACTAAAGCTCCTCAAACTAGGCAATCACATATTCACCGTTTGCCATACGGCATGTTATAGGCTGTTCACGGTAAAGTGAGCACTTTTTAAGGCCCTCCCAAAAGTCATTAACCACTAATAAATACACCTTATTTCAGTCTCAGGCATTAAGTTTACATGTGATGATATGTATACACCGTGTTTATTGGTATCATTGCAATGTTAATGTTAAAAAGCAGCAGGAAGATGGAAATTGGATGAAAGGAAACATTTATAAGGGCTTTAAAAAGTGCTCACTTTACCGTGAACAGCCTATACATAGAGGTTGGATCAAGAGAAACACCTGAATTCGAACGTTTTACTTTCAAAATATACCACCACTACACTCGCACATTACTCGCATGCTTTTATTTTTCAAGTGAGCAAGCCTTATAGTCTTTACGCATCATTTAATGACCGTTAACAACAAGGAATACTAACACAGTATATTTTATATCGTCGAGAGATTTTTCTTCAGATATTCCCTGTTTATCAGCAATGACTGAGTGAACTACGATTCCAGTGCTTGACATTTATATTTTTGTAAACATGTTTCATCCAACAAACTGTGTTCGAAATGTGGTTCAGTTTGTTTGACCCTTCTACAATCTTATCGGAGTTTCTCTATCTCCCAAGCAGTGATCGTTACATCCTCGCTCGTTATGTTTAAATCATTACTCGTGTTATGTTATAGTTCTTTACACCATTAGGGCAACGTTATCTGTGCTAGAAGTAGTACTGTTCAATACCCAGTCACAAGTTCTTTTCATTGTATGAGTCACGTAAGTGTCTTGGGCCCCAAACTTTATTCGCTTTGTCTAGTATTAACTGGGTTCTCTAGTTCTGATCTTACTTAGTTATCTCGTGGCTACGGAGTACGGTATGTCAGACAGTATAGTGCCATGATCATTCGAATTGTTACATGTAACTGCGTGGATATTAATTTGGTGTTCAGAATTTATAATTGTTAAGGACATTTAAATTATTCGAAATTATTCATAAATAATTTAGTACTTTCAGAATAACATTGCTGAGCTTCTGTTCGAGAGAATATATGATGGCAATTAAAAAAACACTTGAATGAGTGAAGTGATTTGGCCGGCTCTTAAGTGAGGTTTTGAGGATTTATTTAGGCGAGTATGGAGCAGCGCCGGAATGAAGGGGCGGGGGGAAACGGGAGATCCCCGAGAAAACCTACCGATCATTGGCATTGTCCGGCACGATTCCCACATGCGAAAATCTGGGAGTGGCCCGGCCGGGTATTGAACCCGATTCGCCTTGGTGGGAGGCGAGCAGTCTAACCGCTCAGCCACCGTGGCCCCCAAAACTCTTGAAGTTTTGTGTGATATATAAAATGCGCTCTACGTGTGAAACGTTCGTCCCACATCATACCTTCAGTGTGTATTCCATTTCTCGCCCCAGTAGTTCCATATCTTAACATATATTTAAAAGTTTTAGGTAAAAATGTGTGATAAGTTAAATTATTTATTTCGCTTTCTGCTTTTTTTTAATCACCAAAGTTTATAGATGAACAGATTTTAAAATATTTAGATTTCTAATAATTTTACAGTTTCACTTGACCGACGCAAGTATAACGTGGTGAGGCCCATGACAATGTTAATTCTACCTAAGGCGGAAGTATACACAACGTACATACGGCCTATAACAAGAACAGCCCGGGGGGGGGGGGGTGGCTTACTGCCGTGCTGATAAAATAACTCATCTCCGTCTAATTGTAATTGTGGAGAGAGACATAAAACTGAAGCATTTCCAAGCAGTGACTAGATTTTGCGAAGGAAACACAATTTTGCTTCGGAAAAGGCAGAAAACACATCCACCTTTGGCGATCCATGGATGTTTTCCATAGGCGTATGGGGATTATCTGTTCCCTCGTATTCGTGGTTCTGATGGTTTACTTTCCGTTCAGATAGATGGCAGCATCATACCTATAGTCTGTTCGCGGTCTTGTCACCCTTTTGGAATCAATCCTTCGAAAATTCACCCCGTGAATGAGGTACTTGGTTGTCTCCTAAATATATCATGTATCTCCAAAATCACTGATTCGCAGTGAAATTAAACTACTCTAATAAGTGAAAATGGCTCCATCTAGAACCAGTGGAATACCACTGATTGTTTTAGAGAAAAAGTTTCACTCTTTGAATTAGTGACGTTAAATTATTTCACTGAATTAATAAGTGAACAATTTACAGTCATAAAAAGTAAAAAAATTTACAGGTGGCCAGGATTGATCTAACACAGCCTTTCCTCTTCGACAGTAATCCGTTGCCTATGCATCTGCGCTACCACGCCAAGTTGACATAACGACAGTAACAGACTTACACTTTTGCTGCGAACTCATGGAGAATTCAATCCTATGGTCTTGCTTTTCTTTTTTAGTTTAATTACTACCGTTAGGATTGTAAAAGCTAACAGTATATTTGAGTGAACTCTCTTTGTCACATTATATGCAATTCAAAACTTCAAACAGAGCGCTGTGACGATTCCATGAAAACGAAATGAAAGACGTAAAAACGGAATAAAAAGCTGAATGATTATATTACATCACAGAATGGCGTTTTAAAAAACGGAACACGTTTTGAAAGTATTTTGTATTGGTTTATTAGTTTATTCATTGTTATTTCACTTGATACACGTTGTTTGACGGCCATTTTACACACTCTTTAGATGATCCATCAGTCAAAAATAAACCACTTAGTAAACAGCGGAAAAAATGACCGTCGAATCAGTGGAAAATGTCACTGAATCAGTAGATGAAGGAAATCTGGCATTTTTTCACTGATTCATTTGTTAAATTCACTGAAGTGACTGTTGAGTCGGTCAGATACGTTTGACTGATTGAAACAGTGAAATTCTCACTGATTCAGATTTAAAATGCAAGTGTTTTGAATCTGTGTTAATATTAATGTGCCTTGTTTTTGGTTAAATACAACTTTGACTTATATTGTATATATAAATTATAATATTTAATATATCATTAATAAGAAAAACCAGGGAGAAAATAGTTCTGTTGGTAATTCCTAGTAAGAAATAGTCCTTATGCAAAATTCTACTACACTGAGTGCGCACTAATGGCGTGCTCTCTTCTTTGGTGTAATTTTCTAGACTCGCGTAAGCTTCGTATGCATGAGGCGGAGGAATATTCTGGAAATAGAACTTCAGCAGTGCTTCGGAAAAGTCTGACGTAACTGTGAATGGCCTATATCGGACAGTTAATAAGAAAAAATCAGTGTTCTACAAAAGGGGCTGTTATCATCGGAGAACTGTTCACACAGGCATATGTCGTTATCTATAACGACTTGGAGCAGATGAACCCGGTCTGCGTAGCAGCCATTTTGGTCGTTACGTATTATTACAAGTAGGTATAGACTGTTCACGATAAAATGAACACTTTTGATAGCCCTGCATTAGATCTACGTGTATGCCCGTTGCGTAGTCTTCCGAGCTATGTTAAATTATCACTGCCACGGGCCTCATCACTTTATTCATGCGTCGGTCGAGTGAAGCTGTGAAGTTACCAAAAAAGTACATATTTTACAAATCTGCTCATTTTTACACTTCGCTGCACAAAAAAAAAAAAAAAAACAGGAAACGAAAGAAATAATTTACGTTATTTCAAATGGTTGTCTAACGCTTCTGATTCGGCATTAAGACATGGAACTACTTTCCCACCAACTTTACTGGACGCATATAACGCTGTGTGCCCGTTGAAATATATGCGGGTGGGAGCAGTGACTTTTTTCTAAGGTTGATTTCAAAAGTGCTCACTTTATCGTGAACAGCCTTTACTCGAGTCGCTATTGTAATTGCGGGAGGTTAATTAATAAAAACATTTTACACGTATATCAAATATTAGCACAACTCAATAATAACAACGTAACTTAAATACTAATAAAACTGTAAAATCTCTTTTGTATAAATCTATACTATTCTGTACTTAATTCTAGGCCAACTTAAGTCGGTAGCTACCTTCCATTGATAATGTGATGAATACATTGAATCGAAATGAAAGACGTAAAAATGGAATGAAAGACTGTGTGTTCATATTACCTCGTAAAACGGCGTTTTGAAAGACGAAACAAATTTTAGAAAGTATTTTGTATTAGTTTTACTCGTTTATTCGTTGTTACTTCACTTGATTCACGTTGTCTAGTGGCAATTTTTAAACGATGTTCGACGGCTATTTTTACACGCAGTTTCACTGATACACCAGTGAAACATAATTAGAGACGGAGAGAGTTGCTTAGATGTTTCACTGGTCCTTCAGTCTAAAAATAAATCACTCAGAAAACAGTGGAAAAAATGTCTGACGGATTAGTAGGAAATGCCACTGAATCAAACAGTGAAGGAAATATGGCATTTTTTCACTGATAAATAATATGAGTACAGGACAGCTCTTGGATAGCTGCGTAAAGCGCCTATTATTTTGTTCTCTTGGCCTCTTCAAAAGCCAGGAAAAAATTACAGATTCCGCTACTAAAATATTGAACTGCTAGGAATTTACGTTCAGTCGTAATATTTTTAGTGATACTACACCGCTTAATATTTCATACAATGATTATAGCAACCAAGAAAAACGACTTACAATAAGATATTGAGAGGACTATTAGAGTTAGTAAATAATTTCCAGTCAGTACAAATGAATAGGCGCTCAACTTTCAAAAATCTCTAAATGTATGGTAAAAGTATTTGGTGTGTGTTCCGTATCACGTATACAGTACTACAATGGCAAGTGAGTGCACGGGTTGTAGCGTGACATTATTGTAAGCTCACAGAGTTTCTGGAAGAAGCCAAGAGAAGGTGGTGAATTTTTTTTGTAACTCACGATACTCTGGCTCCGGCAATGGACTGTCAAAAGTGTGGTCGCGGTCCTGCCAAGTTGGTTTTGAAAAACGTAGTTTTCTGCTAGTGCCGAAGACGCGTTTCGGATGGTGTCAAGTGCAATTACAAGTTGTCGGCCAGGACAGGCATGTAAGAAAACGAGGGACACTGGCCTGGTTTGCTAGTCGAATTTGATGCGTACAGGCAGAACTGTATAATTAATGTGCAACGACATGGGAGAAATCCATAGCAATAAAATTTATATCTAACCTTCGCCAACCACCAGCTAATTTGCATACCGCAAACACATAGTCGAAGTTGCTGGAATTCCACCAACAGACTTTCAATTATCTGGATAGCTCTGCTCGCAATCAGCTTCTGTGCAACCCCATACATAGCTACACAATACTACAAAACACATGGGAAGACATAGGAATCCTCTATGTATTTATTTCAAGCAATGAAAAACTTCCAATGTTTAAGCAATGATTTAATGTGGGAAAATATCATAGAAATAAACTGCATGAAAAATGTCATTCCTTGGTAGTGTCAAAAATGCAAGGGATATGCACACAGCAGCTGGACTAGGTCCTTAAAGATACCTCTCATTATGCCTGCTACAAATGCCAATTAAAATAGTACAGTATTTGGAGGCGAAAGAAAAAAATTATTATCTAAACATCTTGAATATTGCACACTCTTAAAGTTTTGCTGAGTAGATTTAACTCAGTTCAAAGTAAAAGACACTAATATTCTCACAATTGACCGTTACAGTAAGTTACGTGCCTGTATAATTTCTTATTTCATATGTTCCTGGCTAGCAAAATTGATCTCGATAGAGCAATCAGACACTTATTGATTCTCAGGCCCTTTGTGACCACTGAAAAGTGTAAGGAAATTATGTTTCCTACTTTAAAAGATTCTTAAGCATCCTCACGTATGCCTAACGGTCACTGTACATTAAGGTGGGATCATACCTTATATAATTTAATCGTTTCTCACACTTATTTTATACGCAGCTCTTTTCTGACGGTAGTACTGTGTACCGCTGGCTTATCACTCAAATTGTAACATACTTTTTGGGTCTAATTAACCTTAACATATTTAATTTGTACTTTTAATGCAAAGCTCAGGCCTCACTGGCCTGCTGCCGTTATGACCCACTTAATTCAAGGTGGAGTATGGAAAGTTCCACCACCATCCATTATCGGCAGGTGTTAAATATTCAAATTAACACAGAGTAAATAGGGCTTAACCCAGGGTGGTATCCAATAGCGTGACAATTCAAAAGGTGTGTCTGAAGGTTGCCAATTTGCACACAATTATCAAGTTGCTTAAAACCTGACGAAACAAAATAAAAATATAACAATTCACATATGGAAAATTAAAATTTCAGCTGCTGCGTGTACTTTAATATTAAGTAGAATTAAAAGAATAAAATTATCATACAACAATATTACATGCAAACATGTGACAATCATAACATTTATTTATAGAATAAATGTACGTGTACTCTTATTATCGATTTGCATACTGTGTTGAAATGCAAATGGCACGTGTTAAATAATCGGACGTTACAGGCACTTTTCTTGATCAATCCAAACCGTTGCTGCAAAAAATCCTCAAGTAAATTTTGCAACGGTGCTTGCTGAGAAACCCACGCCAGCGTACAAACATGGAAGAGAGTCGATGCTCCGCCAAGACCGTCGTCGAGTGGTGGGCATTCTGCGGAGAAGTGTGCATCAACTGACTGTATTCTCATCGACAGAGCATAGGTGGGCCCGGTATATTAGTGGAAATAGACGAATCGAAGCTGGGAAAGAGGAAAATCCGAAAGGGTCGTAAAGTTGAATGACAGTGGGTTTTCGGCGGAGTTGAGCGCCATGATCCATCGAAATTCTTCTTGGTGCCAGTTAGCAGAAGAAGTGCCAGCACACTTACCAAGGTCATAAGACAATAGGTGGTGTGGTTATAAGTCACTCGATGCCTATGGTTACCGCCACCTGCAAGTAAACCACAGAAAGGAATTCGTCTACAGTGAACAGACCGGAGTCGTGTATTGTCGCGGCATCGATCGACTGGCCGGCGAAGAGATGTCCGTTCATACCCAAAGCATCGAGAGAAACTGGTGCCCCATCAAATTCAACATTCCGTGCTTTGGAAGACGGAAGCAGTTTTTGGAAGGACACCTCGCCGAGTACATCTGGAAAAGGAATCGTCCCCACCAAGACCGGCTGTACTCGTTCCTGATGTATGCTGCCACTATGTACATCCAGCCCAAAACATCTCCAGCAAATTTCAGGCATTTACACTTTAATTTTTTCTTAGCTTATGAATTAAATATTTTTCTGTATTTTTTTCAGCGGGTGACCAGACAAAGGTGGTGTGTTTGTTTGTAAAGGCTGTTCACGATAAAGTGAGCACTTTTGAAATGAACCTTTGAAGAAAGTCACTGCCCCTGAACGCATATATGTTAATGGGCGCACTAAGTGACATTTTCCCAGTAAAGTTGGTTACGATGGATGGAAAGTACTTCCATATCATAACGTCGAATAAAAAGCGCTAGGTAACGTTTTGTGATTACTTAAAGTCTATTTCTTTCGCTTTTTGTTTGATGCAGATTTGTATAACATTTACGTTCCCAAAAATATTACTTGACCGACGCATGAATAAAATGATGAGGCCCATAGCAATGACAATTTTACATAAGGCGGAAGACTAAATAACGTGCATACAAGTAGATATTAAGCATGGCTTTCAAAAGTGCTCATTTCAACGTGAACAGCCTATAATTTAATTTTTTCAGTGGACTACTAACAAGTGTCAATTTGTTTTTGCTCTGGCATATATTGTTTTGCACAAGTATTTTTCAGCGGGTGACCGTTGTATGCGTGTAATTTGATTTTTTCTTTGGAATATATTGTTTTATGAGATGTTACAAATTTTATTAAATGTGATACAAATATATTCTTAAAGTCGCGAAAAATAAAAAAATGTAATAATATATTTTAAATATGATAATTCCGTCACATATTTGATCATTTTTACAAAAAAAAATCTGTTTAATTTTCTGTCCTAAATCACTCACTTGTGAAGGAAGTAGACCTTCGTGTTCGGGCGGAGGGGTTTTGTTGGTCGTCAGTTTCTTCATAATGAAGGTAGCTATAAGTTTCTTCATCTTCTGTAGGTGGTTCGTTTCAGTCCGAATCTTCCAGATTTTTGTTTGTAAGTAAAATGCTTGACGGATTTCCGTTCTTGTGTATAACTGGTTACTGTTTCTCGAACTAAAAACCGTCAAGAAATGGGGGTTGTCTGTGTTGGGGACACGACCGTTTGTTTTGCGCGAATACGTCTACGTTGACGCGCTAGAACGCCTTGATGTTTTTTTTACGTTCTCGGCACCGCTTCACTCGATCATATGGAGTTTTATGGGTATCACTGGATTGCTTTTGAGATGATATTTCCAACCTTATACGATTCCGGTATTTAGACTTGGCTCTCTGACAAGTACAAGCCGACATTGTGTTAAGTTTTCTTAATTCTTTACTTTAAACTCATACAATTTCTGCATTACCACGCCGCGCTAATGTTTTATACACCTAATCTATTGACCTTGACGAGAGCAGTCAATTGAAACCTAAACGAGCGTCGTAGCTTCTCCTAGTCAAAAGTACGCGGAAGTTATGAGACGCGGCGAAACGAGCTCAAAATTACGCCCCCTCCCCTCCCCCCATCCAACCAACCACCACGCGATGCTACGCTGTCCTCACTCAACGCAACGTATTATTTGATCCTTTTGCAATCGAGTGGTGTAATTTAATTCTGAAAATAGGCCATAAATTTGGAGCTGCAATGTCAAACTGTATCCCCCGATTTTTGTTATCATCGGATTTTCTGGATTGACTCCCACTACGGTCGCAATTTTAAAGACTTATTCATGTCAGTAAAGTGTTGGCGCTATATGTACGTAATGAATATGCAGTGCACTTGTATACACATGTCATATTAGTAAGCTGATTTAATTTTGTGGGATCCATAAGCAACAATTGAAATGCGTGTGGCACATTCATTACCTGAGCTACACTCGTGCGTATTATAATACAATATAAAAAGTACTATCTCAGCTCCTCTCCGTAAGTAGACTCATCGCAACATGCTGCGGTGTTCATAAACATTAATTTCGACGACAGAACACTGGAACGTTTAACAACCGTCAGTGTCATGCGATAAGCAGCGAGTTACGTAAGCCGCACAGAAATATTGCGGAGCAGTAAATGCTGCTTTCTAATGTTTGCATGCTCTCCTTGACTAGCGAACCTGATCTCTTTGTAAGCAGTTTGCTCCGCTCTTATGGGTACGTCCCGACGCTGCAGAGACCGTGACATTCAGCGAAATGGTTTTTCCACGCACTGGGGCCTTTGTGTCTGAGTGGTTAGTCTGCTCGCCTCCCACCAAGACGATCCGGGCTCAACCCCTGGCCGGGCCACTCCCTGATTTTCGCATGCGGGAATCGTGCCAGACGATACCATTGATCGGCAGGATTTATCGGGGATCTCCCGTTTTTCCCATCCCTTTATTCCGGCGCTCCTCCATACTCACCTCAATCACCTTCATCGGCTCTCAAGACCTCGATGTTAAGAGCCACCCAAATCTCTTCACTCACTCACTTGACCCGCGCTAGTGCTCGAGCAATAGAACCGTTTATTATTGACAGCTAACAATAGGAACTTTGCTTTTATGAACAGAAGCAGAATATGTGTGTTATACACCAATGGGGAACAACACATAAATACAAGCTACAAACGTTCATTGCATTATATTGGACTTTAAATGCCTGCGTAGGAAAACCAGAAAGGAGTGTTCCTTTTTTATAGAATTTATAAGCAGTTGTAATAACGTGGTGTAATTTTTCACAACAAACCATCATGGAGAACAATATTGGAGAAACATTACTCACACCTAGAGGATATTTTGTATAACCATAGGTATGTAAATACTTTATTTCGTTGCTAGCGTTCCCCTTCCACAATTCTGTTTACACAGTAATGTGCTTGGGCTGGGTTGTTCTTGTATGTAAGGCCATCTCATCACGTGTGTATCGCGTGAATAGTACCTACATCATATTGCGTAGCAAAATACCGAACACCGAGAACATACAGTACGTGAATCACCTGAATGTTCGTTCCGCAACATAAATTATACCCTTCCAAATTTACATTATACGTCTATTAATTCGTACTAGAGGTCACTGAACCAGTTATAAAAACATTTAATTTTAACAAGCAACAGATCTGAGCTTTAAACAATACCAGTAAACAAATTGTACACAGAATGTTTTGAACATCATCAACAAACACTAGCAGGTTATTCCTTACGAAAATAAGACAAAAACATATGTGAAACTTCCTTCGCTTGATTATTAAGAGAGCTATGAGCCCCCAAAAGTTGAGTTTTGAAACGCCTTTAATAAGAACTATTATAGAGTACTTGCGATTAGGTAACGAATCGTTGAATAGTAATTTGTATGACAGAGATCTTACACCTCTGCAAATGTGTCGTAACAAATCGTTTCAGCTTAGTGTTACAAAGTTTCGTGCAGGCATAGGGCACCAGACCCGATAAAAAATTTAAGGGGGAATATATTTATAACCGCGTTTTTAAAGGTATGACGTCTCCATTATACAAATCACTGTTCACAGACATGTTACTTAATCGCAAGTTCTTTCTGATATTTTAACTGAAAGTATTTCAAAGCTAAATGTTTTGGGGCGCGTAGTTGCCTTAAAATAACTGAATGGAAAGTAGTGCGTATTTTTGTCTTATATTTGCGCAAGGAATAGCTGACCGGGGTTTATCGATTTAGTTATAAAATAGGCATTTCCTGTAAAATTTACATCGATTCCCGTAGGCCTACAGTTGACATACGACAGCGAACATATAACCAACATCTTTGACATTTATTGATTGGTTTACACTCATATTTCGGTGGGTGTGAAAGTCGTCATGAGTATGTCATTGTCTGACATACCCATGACGACGTAACCTACAAATCGTACACACGATTATGGGCCGAAGTTTTTGTTAACAGTTATGATCATTTTAGGCCTTTATCTGCAATTCAGACGTAACTCAGACTGCTTGGGCGTCAGTCAGGGTCCAAGTTTTGTTAAAATGTTTTTGTGCTAAAATTGTAGTTATTTCCTATTTTACTTTAAAATAATTTCTATACTTTCAATACTTTCTTTTTTTTTTCAATTTCATTCTAATTATTCGTCAAACAGCCAGACCAATGGCGCTATGTTATACACATGCGAAGTCGCTCAACGATATTTCAAACATACTCTACCAAGCAACGGCCCTGCCCCCGTAGCTCAGGGGTAGGGTGGCCGACTTCTAGTCGGAGGGTCGCGTGTTCGCGCCCCGGTCCCTCCATGTGGCGAATCTTTAGTACGCTAGTCGCGTGAATTCGTCAGCAAGTCGGTCTAACTTAAGCTCGTCAACGTCAAGACTATAATCGACACTTACAAAAAAAAAAAAAAAAAGGCAGGTGAAACCAGTGGACCCACATTCGGGAGGGCACGGGTTCGATTCCCGCTCCTGCCTATCATTTTACGAAACAACTCTATGCGAACGGGTTACTCATTACATCCAGGGTCGATTCCTTCCTCTTCCTTGCAAAATTGCCAAACTGTTTAAGTACGTCAAGCGAATTTTCATCTAGAATTCACGCCTGTGTTGCCGAAGGGCGCGAGTTTCGGGGCACGCTTTATATATATGAGACCCTATCACGTTACAGTGGATGTACTAGCCGCTGGTTTTGTAACAGCAGTCCTCGAAGTGAGCTGATGTGCGCGGTCAGAACAGGATGACCTTCATTTGGCCTCTACCTCTGAGGTCGCGACTGCTGTGCGGCTATCGCGAGCGATAAGAGCTTGCGGCGGCGGTATTGCACTGGCCTGCCACTCACACTCAACACAAGCAATTGTGGTGACCTAAGGATATTCTCCCCACGAGACACAATAGTGTTACCGTATTTCCCCCACAATATCACACAGATTCCCTTGCACACTAAACACTCAGTGAGGACGGGCCCAAGGATATGCCCCCCCCCCCCACGTAGACACACAAGTGTGGCCGTATTGCCCTCATCCCTCACACTCCCTCATCCCTCACACTCATATCATACACTCTCATCACACCACACGCACCACCAGTCCCATTCCAAGAGTCTTTGTTTACGTTGTTCACACTTTCTTAAACACTCCTTAAAGGTTTCAAAAAGTTCCCGGGCCACCACACTACGAACCCCCAAGCTCCGAGTCGCAGGCTTCCTCTAGCCGACGTTCAACTCTTACACCTTCTATCAGCCCCAAACTCACACACAGCATCTACACTTGCTGAATATCGTAATAACGAGCCCCGGTCTAGAGGAAAATACCCCTGGAAACCCAGTTTGTACCATCAATCCGTCAGGCCCCTGCTCACCCGATATCCCTTGCTTCCACTACTCACTCCACTTACACTTACAAAATAACCACACAGTACCACTTATCTTCACTACTACCAATGCCCGATAGCTATTTCTCACTGCCGAAATCCATATCTCAGGCAGTCAAATTTTATTCATGCTCAGGGACAAAATCCGAAAAACTCCCGTTCTCAAGCTAAGTCTATCTTCTACATTCACAATTTTTTTTTTCAAAGGTCTCCACATTGCGTGCAGAAAAACTAAGTACCGCGCGACCCACCCATATATACCCGTGCCGAGCCCCTACTCTGGGATACCCCCCCCCCCCCCAATTGATACCACAACTCACGCGCATTCTTAATGCTCGAAGTGCTCTCTTTACCAACACAAATGCACACAATATCCCTGTGGCGGGAAGCGAGCGCCCAGTCCTGGGGTAGCGGGAACACAAGCCCCTAATCGGTAGCAGTTAGCAGCCTGCTACACATGTCCGCACAACAGGTAATCATACCACAGGCTTTACTTAGCTGAAAAACACACATGGCATTACTAAAAAACTCTCTTTAACAATTTGACAGACTCCCAACCGTCACAGTTTACAAAAATTAAATAACATGTCATAGAAACTTACTAAACTTTCACATTTGAGTTTGTACACATTCTCTTACATAGTTTTAATGCAACAAAAATATATTAGAGTTAGTGAACGTTTTCAATTCAAATGAAATTGTGATGTCAAAATCTGTTGAAAATTTTAATGTAAACAACTCGGCGTGACTTTGACAGTTGTGTTCTCGATGGTCGGGTCAACTTTTGCGTGATACGCAGATGACGAAACTCGGCCTGTATCGCCTGTAGTGTGTGGGAGGAATGGTGAGTGAGTTACGGGCGGACGTAGGTCAGGTGATGGTGTTGTTGTTGGCAGGTGGAGGGCTGTGCGGTCGCCGCTGACGGCTGGCTTCACCGTCCAGAAGGTGAAGGCCTGGTTCTTGGAGATGGTGCAAGTCAGCAAGAACATGAACACATACCTGGACACACACGCACCCAAAGGTACGTCACTACGTCTGCACACAAAACACACACACACACACACACCTGTTCCCCTTGCTTGGCTAGCTGGACCAACCCTTACTGTATTGTAGTTAGTTTCTAAGACAAAAAAAATGTTTCAGCCTTTTTGCTTACAGCAACAAATTGTAGCTTTAAATCAAAGACAAAGTTACAGAAGCATAATTTAGCTGGTAATAAATGTTTTCTTTACACGTATTTGTTTTATGAAAATATTACATTTCTTTATATCAAAGGAATAAACATTATTTGAACTGATTTTATTCACAGTAAAGAAACATTTCTTTATACCAAAGGTAACGGTTTAAAGGTTTTCTGTCGTACATTGCATTTTTCAGTACGCGATTGTTGTCCGAAAGTAAACAATTTTTTTTTTTGCCGAGCCCCAAAATCCCGCTATGCCAGCATGAGCACCTTCACAGTTCTGTGTGCCCTCCGGCATGCTTGTTAGTGGCTAAGACGTTTGGGGAATGGGCTGTGTCTCAGTGCAAGCCCTTTACGCCTTAGGTCGGGTTTAATTAACAAAATGGGCGCAGATATCGCGGCTATAGCAAGGTTGTCTTCTGCCATGGCCGCAATTGTTGCCATGGACACACCCCGAAAGAAGAAGGGTCTAGTAAGGGGCATAGAAAACCAGGCAAAGCGGAGAGAGCCTGGAGAAATCTATGCGACAGTCGAGGAGGATAAATTGGATTAGGGCTGGAGAAAGTAGGGTAGTGTTTGTTTGCGAAGATAGACTTAGTGAATGTGATGCAGGGTGAAATGAAATGAGGTCGGATCTGATTGATAACCGGGGTCGCGCTATGGGGCCCTGGTGGACCGAACGCAAACGTTCATAAACCAGTAAGTATATTCTGCAGTTACGAAACTGCAGCTCAGAAAATTGGTAGTCCTCCTGCAGACATTCAATGTCATTCTGAAGTTCATTGATTCTCCGCAACACCAATCACAATTCTTTCCAAGAGGCGGCGTTGTACTCTGGCCTCACACAACATGCCTATCAAAGGTAAAACAAACGCAGAACGACAAAGTGGTCGTGTGGTGCAGGGCGGTGGGTGAACAACACAAGGTGCTACACGATAGTACAATTGTTTTTTTTTTTCCCCCGAATTCGCAACACAAAAGGGGTTATTCTATTTTTTAATCCAATTTTCCGGCACAGAATCGCGATTTTGATCACTAATTTTAATGAGTAACCACAGGAAGTGTTATTTATATATCCGAATGGTTTAGTCAGCAGGTGGTTTGCGCAATCTTAAGCCCTCGAACGGCACATGTGCCACTGAGCGTAAGGAACTGACTGAGCTATGGGCGTCCTCGCGAAACGGGTTTTCATCCCACGTACTTTGGAGTGTAGGGCCTCCGCCTAGTGACCGACTGAGAAAGACGTTCAATCGAATCTCACGTCAAAATTACGTTTGTAAAGGCTGTTCACGATAAAGTGAGCACTTTTGAAATCAACCTTATAAAAAAGTCACTGCCCATACCACATATATTTTTACTGGCGCGCTGAGTGGCATGCGTCCAGTAAAGTTGGTAACTGTTAGGTAACCAGTTCTGATAACTTAAATTATTTTTTTCGCTTTCTGTATTTTTTTATGAACCGTAGAGAAAAGTTAGCAGATTCGTAAAATATTTACTTTTCTAACAATTTCATGGCTTCACTTGACCGATTCATGAATAAAGTTATGAGGTCAATTATAATGTTAATCTTACATAAAGTGGAAGAATACACAACGTACATACAAGTAAATCTTAAGCAGGTCTTTCAAAAGTGATCATTTTACCGTGAATATCCTATAGCAAGGCTATTTTGCAGTGGATCATATTTAAACAAATGATGTGTCGCAGAACGGAAAGCGTTTCCACAGTATGATGCAGGTATGCAGTGCGAGTGCAGATGGCGTGTGTCGTGTTGTCGCAGGGCCGCTCAACTGCAAGGACATGGTGGGCAGCTTCGCCCTCGACATCGTGGCGTGCTGCGCCTACGGCCTGGACGGCACGGCGCTAGTCAACCCGCACTCGGAGTTCGCCGAGATTGGCCGCGTCTTCCTCGCACCCAGCATCCGCCAGGGCATCGAGCAGATGATCATCATGCTCTTTCCGAGACTTGCCGGCTTCCTCAACATCGGGTACGTACCTCCCGACCTCGACCTGTCCAGTCCTAGGCTTCGACATACTGTAAAAAAAACATGTGAGGTAAAATTACCTTGTATGTATGGAAAGCTAATTACCTCTACATGTGAGATAAATTTATATAACAATTAAGAGCCCACGTCACCCGCCATATTGAGGTTTTTATTAATTTTCCTGATTAAAATTTACGATGATTTACTTAAAAATGTGACAATAGAAGCTTACCTAAATGCCTTACCCATTATTACAGACATAATATTATATTAACTAGTAATGCATATTTATCCCACTATTGACTAATACAAAATTGTATATATTAATTCGTTCTCAACTTTTAATCACAACCAGAGAACACCTATTAACAATCAGTAACCAAAAGTTTATACGGGACCATGAAATGTAATGCTTCTATAATGAAACTTTTCCAGTAATGGCTGACTCTCCTGTCATGACACTAAAACAAACCATTTCTGTAAAAGGCGTGATCCAGCCTCTTAAGGTACTATTCCCTAATCGTACTGAAAAAAGTACCTGACAAAAGTGGGGGAAAATTCCATACAAGAAAGGTAGTATTAAATATATTGAGAAATAAAATTATATATTAAAAAATACGCGGGGCATTTATTAATGCTAATTTTATTTACTACCGAGCGAGGTGGCGCAGTGGTAACTCACTGGACTCGCATTCAGAAGGACCTGTGTTCGATTCCCGGTCCAGTCAACCCGAATTCGATTTTCCAAAATCATTTCAGGCGAATACTGAGATGGGTTCCTAACAAAGACCATGGCCGACTCTCTCCCAATCCCTCCCATCTGCTACCCGTGGCCCTAATGACCTCGCTGTCGACGAGACGTTAAGCCTAATTACCTATCTACCATTCATTACCTATTTCTTCTGACGAAAAGTAACCGAAACCTCAACTCTAAGATCCTCGACTCTTGCTAGTAGATGAGTGCGAACTTCTGACCTCTATCATTCATGCGCTACCCATTACACGACGTCAAGATAAGTGATATTAGTCCGCCATGTTGGACAGCGTGTGTGACTAGACAATAAAAATTTATTTTAAGGTAAAAAAATATATATTACACAATTATCAAATAGTTATAAATAGACTACGAGATACATGCGTCTTATGGCAATTTTCCCATACATCCATGTATGGGATTTTTCACTACCATGTACGTGAATTTTACTCCAGAGTGCGGTCATTTTACTTTACACCTAAGGAAAACTATGTTTCCCGCACACGATTGTGAATATTACCTTACACTTGTCTGGTAATTTTCCTGTTATTTTCTACAGTGCAGTCATGCTACTCACCTCTCACCTCGGCCAGACGGGCTCTCGTTGCCATGTGGGAATTATGGCAGGCATTTATTTGCGCGCTGGGTTTTCTCGAGGTACTTCACTACATAACTAGATGGAGATTATTGGACATTCGCCATTACGATGCAGATGTTTGCCGTGGAAAAACAGGAATGAGCACGAAAAAATACTTAAATAAAAAAAGTAACCTATAGTAAATATATCGATTCAAACCACGAAAGCCATATTTACATTTCGTAACTTTAATTTCATTCTTGTACCATAGGTTACTTTACTTATTTAAGAATTTTTTTCGTGTTCAGACCTGTTTTTCCATGACATACATCTGCATTGCAATGGTGAATGTCCAAAAATCTCCTTCTAGTCATTCATCCCATTGCATTCATTTAAAGATCACTTCTCTAAATAGCTCCTTCATCTTTAGCGCTTCATTTTCAGCGATACTGAAAACTTCTGTTAGCGACCACTGCCTATTTCTCTAGCCGACTCTCCATCTGAATGGGTTGCGCGATGGTACTCGAACCCGCGGGAATATATGCGTTCGCCTAGTGGGGTATACTAAATAATTTCACTAGCATAATGCACCCCTCCCCCCCCCAGAGTAGGAGAAAAGAATGATAACTAAATTTCGAAGAAACCGTAAATAGTTATAGTTATCGTTTCCACTATCATTCTTCGTTTTTCAAATGAACTCTTGAACTAGTCATTATTAATTTTTATTGCAGCAAGAAAAATATTTTCAAATTACTAACATCGAAGAGCTGGATTTTGAGGCAGACTAACTAAAAATAATGAATACCATTGAACTACAGGAGAAGTAAAATAACTTTTGTTTGATCTTTTGAACGTCGCTGCTGTCAAGCCAGTATATACTAACGTGTACACAGCCAACAGTTTAAAACTTAATTTCCCCATATAAAAACTACACGATGCATATCCACGACTTGCCCGAGATTTGGAAGTCATTCGGGGTCAGCGGACACATCAGCTACCTGGCCACCGGACTTATTTATCAACACAGTGATGTTTCAGACAGAAAGTGAAGGCAAAGACGGGGTCTCACGTCACACATTTATATGTGGATTATGATGGTCTCGAATCCATAAAACTACCGACACTGCGGCCGAGGTTTGGGCACGGTATATCCTGGTCCCTCCTCCTGCCCAGTTGGGTACTATACCATCGCGAGCAGGACCTCGGAATACCCCGTGTTGTATGTGACGTGACACACCTTGCACACACAGAGAAAATCGAACAAAATATTGGTTTGAATAGGACCAAATATATATTTAGTTGCCATAGCAAAATATATTGTTGAGCAAACAAAATTTGAAAAGCAACATAATTACTTTTGTTCGTCTAATAAAATACATGTTTGAATAAACCAAATCTCTGTGTTGGGCCAAAAAAAAATTCACTGTCAACAAAATATTTAGTTGAGTCAACTGTATGTATTTGTTTGGCTACCTTTTTTCGAAAATACACCTCGAGAGTTAGTTTGTATTTTTGTGACAATTGGGGTAGTAACCGCGTTTGTTAATGCAGCTATGTATGCTCAACATTCTTATAAACACATTAATAAAACCACACAGCCAGAAACTGACAAGTAAAGCTGTAAAACATGAAATATTTGTTTGCACACGTTGCCCAATATTGTCAGTATATTTATTGAAAAGCTTTCCGGCGTCATCAGTTGTCACATTAGTTGAGATTACTAAAGCGTAGCGCTTGGACGCAGGTAAGTTCGAATCTTGGTTGAACTAGTAAAATTTTTTATATCGGCCCAAACTATTTAATGCACATGTATCCAAACAAATCTTTAGTTGCACCAACCAAATTTTACAGTTTGGGGCAACCAAATAAAAACAAAATAATTTGGTTTCAGCAACAAAATATGTTATTGCCCCTATACAAATAAACGATTTGGTTGCACAAGCAGATATTGTTTGATTCAACAAAACCTTTTTCTCAGTGCACACTGGTTTTCGCTCCAACACAACATTTACTTCTTCCGATTCTCTTGGACCTGATGTTGGCACACATTTCCCAACATACGGTCTCTTACGAATTATTTTCCACCTTCCTTGGAGCAATGTCGATGTCCAGCGAGTTGCCAATTCTTTGGATAATACAACAACGTTTTCAACATTACACACAGCAAGAGCTATCTTCCGTGATCTACCGTAAACTAGTGTGTTGGCTCGGATTACGGTAACTTCACTTTTCACGTAACACGTTCATGTGTGCGCAAAACGTGGTTGTTTCGAGTGCCATATTATGATGCTACACATTAACACTTTAATTAGTGTATTGGACCAAATATCGCGAAACATTTTATTGCTTTTCATATTGAAAACCCTTAAAGTTGTACAGGCGTATATGTATCAGGCCTATTACTGTTGTACGGTTTAGATAAGATTGCGAATTTTGACGTTCGTGATTTAATTTTCTGGAAACAATCAGATGGCCGTAACCTTCAGGGTCCAAAAATGAAATAAACCAGGTAGATGTGTAAGAGTTATTTATGTACACTGTCTACCAAAAAGTAATTGGGCACCTGTCCACAATTTTTGCTCGGTGGTTATCACCCCGTTAGAATCTCGTAGGGCCACCTCTTGCGGCTATAACAACAGCCACCATGTCTGGCATGTTCTCTACGAGTGTTTGCAGGGCATCCATGGGGATTCGTCGCCATTCCTCTTGCAACCATTTCATAAGTTGAGCAATGGATTTTGGCCGCGCCTGACGAGCCCTCATGCGGCGATCCAATTCGTCCCAAAGATGTTCTATATGGTTGAGGTCGGGGCTCTGGGCGGGCCAGTCCAATCGGCGAACATTGTTGTCGGCGTACCACTGCATAGTAGCCCTTGAAACATGGCACCTGGCATTGTCATCCTGGAAGTAACACGGGCCCATCCCGTAAAAACGACACAATGTTGGGAGCATTTCATTATCCAGAATGTTACAATAGGCCTCTGTGTTCATGCTACCACTGACAAACACCAGTGGTCCTACTCCAAAGGCCGTGAAACACAAGTCATCTGGCGTACTGAATTACCTATCTTCATGGGTGCCCAATTACTTTTTGGTAGATAGTGTATGTACGCATTAATCGTGAGAGGGGTAGGGAAAATTAAATTGTTTGAATAATTTCTACAAAATGCAAGTTTTCAATTTGAAGATAGATGTTAAACACTTCATGCAATAAATTTGTTAAGTACTTCTGTTAACGATAGTTAAAAATTTTAAATAGTGCATAAACCTTCTAAATACAGTCAAATTTACAGATTTAATAATCCGCATCATTCCTTGTACTTCAATGCTGTGAGTTATTTATTCATCGTCTTGTGCCTATGTGTGTTGGCTCAACTGTACAAATATATGACGATATACATGTTTCTGCAGTATATCTGTTTTAATGAGCATTTTTATTTCGCTATGTCGTTATTGTCTTTAAGTTTCCACAACACCTGCATTACTAAATTTGAGATTTCTTCATTAATCAAGCCGAAATTATATTATCCTTTTCCCATCTGTTTCGGATAGAGGGCCATTCATGCGCTAGGTAAATACAACATGCCAAGAAACCATAAAAAAAACAAAGATAACACAACTCAAAAGCAAAGATAACACGTCACTTCTTCTATTGTGATTAGCCAGCAAGATCACGTGTTAGACATTCAGGTATCACGTATAACGTAAATTCTAAGACATTGACAAGCTTCTCTTTACGTGAATGTACAGGTGACACGATCGTAATAAGTCTAGTCGATACACGCCCGTCGATAGCCAGCTAACTTGAACGTGTTGCTTCGCGTTACGTGAAACGTGATGTCATCGTAATCCAGGCCTTGCTGCGAAGATCCGAGACTGAAGCAGACCTCATGCGCCCCAGGCTTGTGTCTCATACGCCTACAACGAGAAGAAAGACACACAATGAAGTATATATCGTGGCATAAGTGCTACTAAAGTCTTGACTGTATCCCCAAATTTACGCCATAGCTAATCCTGTATCTAGAAAGGCACATACACACTAAAAAACCCTCTCGAGATAAAGTAGAGGAAACTGTAAAAAATTTTCTGGTAAACTTCCTAAACTGTAATGGTAGTTTTTAACCTATACACTGCATGGTAATAATACCACACATCAAGCTGCATATACAAGAATGTTTATCAGCGCTACTATACAAAGTTGGGAACTTCCCTATGCATTTGACTGTTTCCTGAGCAAATGTAGGAACGGTACAATGAATGTGTAGGGGAAAACATTACCATTCCTGCTTTCTCACTAAGCGTATATACTAGTATAGTAAATTCCCGAATAATTTCTTAGAGAGTAATCAATTGGCAGTGCCATGCAATAAAATAAATATACTTGATATAGAGAGAAGTCCAAGTTCTTTCTAAGTGGAGCTGTGAGAGCCCTACTAGATAGTGGGGTGTGACAGTCATTTTTTTTTCCATTTGGGGAACTATTGTGGTTGAAAATCTAACCAGCGGGCAATTACTTCATTTGCAATGGCAACCCTGCAAGAATACACCATTAACTAGTTTCCTAGTAGCCTACTAAATCGAAGAAGCTCGTTGGAACTATTAGAAAGTGACCGCACAGTACCACACAGACTACATATAAGGTATTTAACACAGGCCTTGCAGTTTTTATCGTATGCTGTTTTTATGCTTCGTAATTTGCCATATTTTGTACCTGTAATATTTAGGTTTCCATTATAAGAGGAATAATATAGCACTAACTTAAAATAAACTCTAATATCCAAAGCAAGGCAGACTTACAAATAAAACAGGTTACATTTTAGTTGTAAACAATTTATAAATTAAAATGATTATAAGCAAGCATGTGATCTTTGCTATGGAATTCAATAGGCAATATTTTGAACAGTGCTCAAGAATTAGCGTCACTGTGTTAGCACGTTCCGTAGAAATAATGACTTTGAAACCTTGTTAAGATTTTTCTGTAAAAAGGAAAATATTTTACAAAATTATATTATTACTGAAGTTACCGAAGCGCTTATAATCATATGAGGATTCTGCCATTTACTTACCAAACTACTTCTGGTAGAATCATAAGAATACCAACTGTCGCAATACTCGCCAGGTGGCAGGGACGAAAACACCTGTGACATAATTAGTCTAATTCAGAATAGACATGTACCAGAGTACAGGTGATCTCCAACAGCTGGCACTCGGTAGCTGCAATAGCTTGTGAGAGTTTTGCAAGGCAGTAGAATTTAATAAACTCTTAATATTGCCATTTACACTTTAAATTACTTCATTAATTTCATCAGTCGTATATAAAACATATTTCAAAGAAGGGAACATGCTGAAAATATCTCTCTTACTATCATTTAAAAACAATGAGTAATGAAGTGGAACACTACAGTAAACACAGAATGTATTACTTGTATACAATCAGGTACTTTTTTCCCAGGTAGTAGCAGGTTGTTCGTCAAAGTCGTTGGTCTCTCTCTGACGGCCTTAAAAGAGGATATTGTAAAGAGGAAACATTCTCTATCACTCGAGACATAATATTCTCTGTTCAGATACGTTAGGTCAAAGACATTTTTTGAAAAAGTTTTACGAAAGAAAGGTGCTTAAACGTCTCAACTTTAATTCGTGTTAATCAGGGGGGCTACTAAAATGCTGTTCAAAACGTTCACGACGAATCTAAATACTGAGCAACATACTTTTCTATGGTTGTTGCATCTTTAAACATTAGGTGTTATGTCGTTAGGTGTAGGACATAAAAATAGTAGTAATAAGTGCATTGGTTACAGAATAACCAAGAAAGAAGTGACGAAGTTCTTCCAGAGGGTGATGAAGGAAGCAGTCGTCTTCCGGCAGAAGAACAACGTGAGGAAGAATGACTTTCTGCAACTGCTCATCAGCTTGAAGGAGAAGTCTCAGGGCAAGAAAGTGGTGAACTGGTACGACGGTGAGTAGATCTTCTGGTCCGCTCTGTTCGGTGTTCACTCGTCATGAACTTCACGAGCTCACCTGGAGTTCAACTAGCCATCGAAATTATTGTATTTATGAAACGACATACCATGAATTAATGTTTAAATCCTCACGATCAAGACACTTTATGGGCTTGTGACATAAGATAGAAGAGAAAATATTCACATGTTTTACGCGGAGTTTGAAAAAATGTAACTACTGGTTAAAACATTTTTTTATAGTGACAACTTTGGTTAAACACTGACATTCGTTTGTTTTTTTTTTTTTTTTCTTAAAATATAAATTATTGAGACGTTTCTTTAGTCGCCGTTAAATTCCATGCTCACTCTATGTTACAACAAATAAGGTAGGGTACAGCATAAAATATTGTAAATTTCGTATTATTACGAGCATTTTCATTTTCATGTCATAATCATACTTAAAATTCAAGCTTGCTCAAAATACATAAAATAACTAACATTTATAACTAAAGGCTGTTCACGACAAAGCGAGCATTTTTGAAAGCCCTGCTTAGTATCTACTTGTATAAACATTCTGCATTCTTCCGCGACATGTGAAATTATCCTTGCCATGATCACTTTATCCATGTGTCAGTCAATTAAAACTGAAAAGTTAAAAAAAAAAAAATTAATTTGCTAATGCTAATATTTGTATGCTATATAAAATACGGGAAGTAAAATATATCATTTCAGTATACACAAATATTTACATTACTCTTATAAGTCATAATTTCATTTCATAGTTACCAACTTTACTGGACGCAAGACACTTAGTGCGCCCTTTAAATATTTGCACGTAGGGGCAGTGACATTTTTGTAAGGTTTATTTCAAAAGTACTCTAATTAACCGTTAACAACAGGCTATACACGTGCATACGTCTCGTACGTCACGTTTTTAAAGGCTGTTCGCGATAAAATTAGCACTTTTGAAATCAACCTTGGAAAAAAGTAACCGCAGCTACCTACATATAGTTTATCGGGCGCACTGAGTGACGCGCGCCCAGTAAAGTTGGTAACGATGGAGTGAAAGTAGTTCCACATCATATTGTCGAATACAAATTGTAACGTAATCATTTGTGACAACTTAAATTATTTCCTTCGCTTTCTATGTTTTTTTATGCATCGAAGATTAAAAATTAGCAGATTTGTAAAATATTTGCTTTTCTAATAATTTCATTGTTTCAATAGACCGGCGCGTGAATAAAGTGGCGAGGCGCATTAAAATCGTTAATTTTACATAAGGCAGAAGAATACGCATCGTACATACAAGTAGATGCTAAGCAGGAATTTCGGAAGTTCTCATTTTACCGTGAACAGCCTATACCCGTGGAGTTGACTGGAGTGGCGCAGCTGAATGGAGCGGGTGGATGTTTGTCTCGTGCGCAGAGTTCACCGACGACGATGTAGCGGCCCACTGCATGACCTTCTTCTTCGACGGCTACGAGACGTCATCCAACTCGCTCATGTACACGCTGTACGAGCTGGCCGTCAACCCGGACGTGCAGGGGAAGCTGACGGACGAGATCGTCGCCTCGCTCGAGACAACCAACGGCGAGATCACCTACGAGGGCATCCTCGAGATGAAGTACCTCGACATGGTGTTCAAAGGCACGTATATCCGCCCACATTTGTAACTTGGCACATGTTATGGCAGATTTACAATTAGTTATATACATTATTAGTAGATGAGTGGCAGACTTTTGGACCACTAAGCGAGGGACGATGTCCTGAACAATCTTACAACAATAACCCCAATCATTCAGATCACTAAGCAAGGCTACAGAAACTCTAAAACGACATAGGGACGGATGCAGTAGTGTGTATCGCGCGAGAGTGGGACCATGAGGCAAGGCGGCAAGCTCTCTTCTCCTCAGGATATTTTCTCCGGATGCCCAAGGAGAAGAGAGCTTGCCGCCTTGCCTTACATCCACTCTCGTACGCTACACTGCTGCACCCGTCCTTATGTCGTTTTAGAGGGTCTGTAGCCTCGTTAATGATCTGAATGATTGGGGTTATCATTTCAAGATTGTCCAGGAAATCGTCCCTCACTTAGTGGTCCAAAAGTCTGTCGCTCACTCTACTATTATTATTTTTACTTTATTCGATTAAAGAGTATTGCTTATGTCTTCACTTTATTTTGATATATTTCCAAATTCAAAATCTTTGGTTTATTTTAATAGGGTTTTGTATAGATGTTCATTTGTTTCTAGACAGTATTCAGTATTATTTTTTGTTATTTTTCATTTATTCCTGGAGGATATAAAGTGATAAAATATTTATTAAACATAAAACTATCCTGGTTGTCTCTCATCTCGCCATTGCTGATTTGCTGAGAAATGTGTCATGGTCAGACGACAGCCAATCAGAGCACAGGAGACAACATAAGTAAGAATGATGAAAATTAGAGCAAAAGTTTTCTTTAGAATCAATTCTCACCACATACAGTATGGCTGTGTTTTCAAAATTAATATGGTATATTTTAATGATTTAATATAATGAAATTGCTTCTAAATGGTTTTGTAATACAAAGAAATGGTAATTGTGATCAAGAATAAATAACATTTTTTGTTTGAATGTGAATAATATATATGATGATTATAAGAAGATGAAAGAATGATAATGAATATTTTATGTTTGAGAAGATCAGAAAATAAGTTTAGGGATAATTTGTTGAATATACTGAAGAAGAAGATTTTATTGCAAAGGTATGAGAATGTCGGCATTTATGATTCAATTGAACACGGCGCCCAACCCTTTCAAAGGGAATATTATTTAATTGTACTGAAATGTAACACAGTTGCCCGGCTGTCGAAGCCGCAGTGTGCCCAGCATAGGTCCACGACAGGCACTTGCATATCATCAGACACCACCGGGCAGCTTCACACTTTCGCTACAACGATTACACCTTCACCTACTTTAACATCGCCCTCATACACAACATTTATATTTGATAGTTTTGCCCACCAGGAATAATGATTACATGAGATAGTGCTTCGAATATATTATAAAGCCTCCTTATACTTTATTTTTATTGTCGAGGTCCGCTAAAAGCCATTTTACGCAAGTACGGAAGGCTGGTCGTGATATAATCCAGTCATTCTTGTCATTATTCTGTCCTACTGTTTCCAAATACGTGCTATAGTTTATAGATGGAAACAATATTATAATAGCCGTTATAATAACACTTTTACAAGAAATGTTTTGTATTATACAGCAAAGGATTTGAATTAAAGTATTATTGCTCACTGTATGTTTATTTTACGATTATCTCGGTGGTAGGTAAATGTTCATTCACGACGTGTCTCCCAAATAGACAATCATAAAATATGTCTTGCACGTCATGTTATTTTATGATCATGAAATCATTGATTTACTATTTATGATCAAGATAATTCCATTATTTTGTGAAACTATAACTGTCCCCAGAACTGGTTTTTTCGATCATGGTGTTGGACTAACAAAAATTCAAGATACAGAGTAAGTTAATTCTATTAATAAAAGTGAGTATCCTCACTAAATGATAGATACTCTCAGCAACGCACAGCCCCAACTACTTGACGTCAAAATATGACACGGGGTGACTTTCCCTTAAGGTGTAGGCACTTATTAAGATGTTCAAATAAAATTATGTTTTCTTTATATACCCAATATCACTCCAAATAAAAGAGATGACTTCTAAAATTCAAAATACTACATATACAAAATATTAAAAACAAATTCCACGAACTTTCAGAATACAATCTTTGAGGGGTAAAAATATGTTTTCTCTGAATCTTCAATATCGCTTAAAGAAGGTAGGACATCGCGGTGCAATTTGCTCCAAAATACAAAAATTATAAATCACTGTTTTTAAATATATATTTTTCACAATTCTGTTTGAATACGTTAAAAAGGGGGGAATATATTCTCGCGGTTCCCTTCATATCTCTTAAATCCTATGAGAGACTGCATTGTTGGTTTCTCCAGAAAACTACCTGTAATAATGCCTAACAACAAATTCAATGTGCCATCTCACCCTAACCCTTGTCATAATTTTTTTGTGTATACATTTGAGGGCTGGGAGTGTATAACCACGGGAAACCTGTGTTCAGTTTCAATCTCGTACACACAATTAGTTTACAAATTCATATTACGGGTGTGTCAAGCAGGTGGCGTAAAGCTAGTGTCCGACGTATGATATTGAGTCACTAGTATGACATACGTTTTCGAAATGTCTTGAAAAATTGGGCAGTACAGTCAACGACACTGCGCATGATTTCGTTTTATCGAATACTGCTAAAATTGTTCATGTAAGTTCCATGGTACTGTGCTTGGAAGAAAGTTTATTTTCATCATTTTTCAATTTAGTAAGCACAGACCATAAATTGCACTGTGTCAGTAAATATGAAACAATAAACAATAAAAAGTTTTTAAACTAGAAGAACTGATTTGTTTTCTGAAAGCAGAAGATGCCTTCAGATTCGCCAGTGATTTAAACCAAAACTAAGTGAATCTTTTAATTTGTCCCTAACCAGTCTGCGCGCAGCTCACATTTGCATACTCAGTGCATCAAAGATTATCTCTTAAAACAATGAAAATATGATTATAATATAGATATCACTGTACGTACGGAAGTAAGTGGTGTACGGTTTACCTACCGAATAACTGAAACTATCGAAAAATTAGAGTTTTTTGCCAATTCATTACGAAAAGTCGTTATTATGCCAGTAAAAGCAATTTAAGTTTGGCAGGTAAAAATTAATAATAGAAACTGTATTTAGGGATACACCCAAAGACCAAAAAAACAATTCATGTTTGGTTGTAGGCGTATATGTATTTACTATACGGACTTTCATAGACACGAAATTAGGGAAATTTCCTGATAAAATTAACTAATTTTACACATTTGGTAGAGACATTTTTTCCACAGCGTAACAAACTCAAGAGATAAAGAAAGGGAATATAAAACTTACTTTAGAAGTTACATGGTATGAATTACAGTGTAAATGGTACGATATCAACAGAAAACTAAAATACTAGAATGCAGACACCATGGCCGGAGTTTATTCAAGTCTTTGAAAGGTAGCAAGGTAGGCAATTCGCTTAGCTCATTTAGACAGTGTTGTGTTGTCTGATATTCAGCAAATGGGATGAAGTTTAAATCTCAATAAACCAAACCACAGTATTTGAGGTGGAAAACTAATCAGGCTGTTTAAATGACGAATTTTTGTCGATTCAGTCAGTCACAGTCCCTTTGAGAACGAGTAATGTATTTCTTACCGTTGTAGTAATTGTTTAACCTTGCTGTTGTAGGAATTGTTTAACCTTGGCGTTGAGTTTTAGCCGTGACTGATGCATCTGTCTGTTGTATAGAGGTTTCTCGACCCTGGTGATTAGGATACGGTTTTGGAAAAGCAATTTTCCTCCAACCACTTTCAAACTCAATTCATGACGTAATTGAGCAGGAGTAAAATCCGAGTTAATTGTACGTGAGATGGGGCTGTGTAGATTTTAAAAGGAACTGTGTAATCCATCCCCGATTTCTTAAGAATGCCCCTCATGAATTAGTTACTAACCTGATGCAAGGAGACGAACACAAACAAGTATGGCTTCGTGGTCAAGCAGAAAGTGACCAATTCCAATACGCAAGTACGCATGCGCAAAATATAACGGATGCAGTTTTGCAGTCGTAGAAAAATGTTTTACTTTGGACTGCATGAATGCTATTGCTGCCAACTAAATATTTAGAGTTAGCCAATAGTTTTTTTTGTAAACAAATATGTAATGAGCAGCGAAATGATCTTTATTCCTGAGCATCAACCATATATATATATTAACCACTAACAAATATTTTCTTTCGGTGTGGAGGCCTAGAAAATGGCGCAGGGTTAGAAAACGCGGAACGCCCAGGAGCACAGGAAAGAATGAATCTATGGTGGTTTACAATGTCTTCTGTGATATGGTTATATTCCTAGGAGTTAGCGCCCGGAGGCGATCCTGGATCGTCCTAGGGAGCGGCAGCAGCGTAATGCACTCCATCGTGGAGGCTGCCGCATTCATGGACAAGCAGTTCCGTAGCCCAGCGCAAAACAACTTTGTTATGTTGTCAATGAGAATGTTAAGAGTGTGGGAGGTGGCAGTGAGGTGAGCGGAAGTTGTGTGTGCAGAGTCGGTGCGGAAGTACCCGTCGGTGCCGTTCATCGGGCGCCTGTGCACCAAGCCGTTCGAGCTGGAGGCGAGCAACGGGCTGCGGTGCCGCGTGGAGCCGGGCACCCCTGTGATGACGCCCACCCTCGGCATTCACCACGACGCCAAGTACTACCCCGACCCACTCCGCTTCGACCCAGACCGCTTCACCGAGGAGAACATCCAGCGTCGTCACCGCTACGCCTTCCTGCCCTTCGGCGAGGGTCCCAGGCAGTGCCTAGGTAACTTCACTCTCCTTCCTGTCCTTCGGCGAGGGTCCCAGGTAGTGCCTAGGTAACCGCCCTCTCCTCACTGCCCTTCGGCGAGGGTCCCAGGTAGTGCCTAGGTAACCGCCCTCCTTCCTGTGCCTGAGGTGGCGTGGTGCAACACTGCCCCCACCCGCATTCAGGACGACACGGGTTACATTCCCGCTCCTGTCACCCTCATTTCGGTTGGCAATGTTTTCCCAAGATTATTCGTGTGGAACTCTGGACTGGTGCTTAACTACTAGGCATGGCTAAGGTTAATTTTACTCAGATTAGGAACAAAACGAGTTTTCTTGTGGAAGAGTTTGGCATAGGGCAAATTTCCACCGCTAGGTGCGCAGTGTTCCAAAGAGGTCGCATTTGAATAAAAATTGTAATATACATGAATAATAATAAGAGAAATATTTTACCTATGTAAAATGGGGTGAATTTGACCGATTTTTTAATACAAATTTAAATATTTCTGAAACAAATGTGGTTAGAAATTTTTTCTCTCTTTTATAGCATGGGTATAGATTATTAATTTTGATACCCGTGGTTTTTGAGAGCATAGTGTATTACACGTGAAGAAAAAAAAATGTCTCTGGTCAAGTTCGACCCACTTTGGTGTGAACTTGACCGGCTATATGTTTTACCTTAAATTTTTATTCCAAATGCACCGGGGGGGGGGGGGGGTAATGTGACTGACCTGATACTACATCTAACAGGTATAATAATATACATATATAAGAAATAATTAAATACACAAAAAACGATGTTATACAAATATTAAACAAATTAAGATTTATGTTCGTAATAATTTCTTCGAACTTAAGAAATAAAACACTCACATTTATATCTGACTGTGCATCATGTTGTTCTACTGCATATTGAATGCAGAGAAGTCCACATCAAAGAAAATGTCTCCCCTCCTTCCTACTTTGGGGCTTGGCAATTTTTTTATCACATCAGAAATTTCGACAGTGTCTATGTATTCAGTCAATGGCCAGACAAAATGAGTCTCATTTTACGGAGAAACTTTACATCTAGTTGTCCTGGATATCTCTTCAAAACTTTTCCCACATAGTGCTTCATGGTTTTCTTTATGCAATATTGCACCAGTACCCAGTGAGGAATGAGGCTTGCAGTTTTGCCCTACAAAAGAGATGCAATCGAAATTAAAGGAGATTTTCGTTAATAAATCGGAGTAAATAGTAATAATACAATGATATGATTGAATCTTACCTCATTTTCTGCCTCCTCAATTTCACAACATTCTTCACTATCAGAAGGGCTGTTAGCACCATCATCACATAAATTTCTTGATATTTTCTGGATCGCTGAACAATTTTTCATGACGATATGCGTGTCATCTTTGACAGGAGTGTCCTCAGCAGCAACAGATCTCCCGGGAACAACATTCAGATTTCTCCATTTTGCTGATGTAGTATCCTTCTTCGTTTGTCTTAACTGTTACAGATATTCAACCACGTTGTGTTTACCTCATCTCTGTAAGAGCTTCTGTTTATTCAGTGGGTAAATACTGCAAGCAGAGAATCCACTAATAACATTTCTTCTCATTCTGACTTCGCCCAGAGTAACAAATAGTTTCTTGAGCATTCGCGGAAAGAATCCCTTTTCTACAGCAGAAGAGGTAGGATTTGCCTTATTCCATTCAGTAAGAATTTCTCTCCAGCATTTCTTGAGAGGAGCATAAAAGGAGACATCTAATGGTTGACAAAGATGTGTTGCATCGGCTGGGATACACAAAAGATATATTATATGCTCTGCACAACTTCAAAACATCATCAGTGAATGGAAAGACAGATTGTCTCCAATTAAGATTTTTCGTCCTTCTATTAGTTTTGAATGAGGAATGAATACTTTTTCGAACCAGTCATTGAATGTGTGGAGTCAAACCAGCCGTGATTACTCCTGTTGTATCGTGACCATTTAGAGCGCATTGCTTTGTACAAAAAGGGGCCCCTTTTGGCCCTCCTTCGCGGGAGGAATCCCACATGTTAGTTGCTTTATACACAACATAAGGTGGCAATGCTTCTCCTGTTGCTGAAATACACATCATTATTGTTACGGAGCTTTTGGGGTAGTTTACTAAGTTGTCTGGATATTTTACACCTCTTTTAAAAATCAGTTTTTGTTTCCCGGGGGTCGGAATCACATAGCCCCGACGCGCACGACACGACGGCCAACAGCCAATGAAATACAAGTTAGATCGTCGTAAGCCCGACCGATTCTGTCGTCCGACCAGCAATTTTGGATTAGAAATGATTTATATTCTTCGTTGTGTCATGCGACACGACGCACAGTGTACAGCATTGAAAAATGAAATTGTATTGGAACATTTCCCTACAATGGTAAATACGCAGCTTAAAAGAAAAATAAATTGAAAACTACTATATCAAACTTTTAAAAATAATTATTTTACCTTTGTATGCATTGGCGATACCAATTTGTCACCATTGTGTTTTACAAATTTCCCTCTTTTTCACCGCCTTTGAAACTAACGTAGTCCATTGGCGCCTTCTAAATAGTTGGGTTAAATGCCGAAAGCGTGGTGTCGGTCGTGTTATAAATTCAAGTAGTCACATTGAAATGTATCTTGGTTGCGTTTTTGATCGTGTCGTGCTGTGTTGGTCGGACTATGTGATTCCGGCATTAGAGTACTCTCATCATAATTAAAATGGCCTTGGGACTAACTCCGTCAAGAGTTTTCGCAAGGTCATCATGAAAATCTGACAAAGTAGAATGATCTACACCAGCTCTATCCCTCTTTATATTGTTCCCTTGTCTAAGCTTAATTCTTTTCTTTATGCCGAGCTAAGAAGCTTGTAGCTCAGTCAGGACCTGGAAAATTATTTTTAAATTTTGACTGAGCACCTTTCCTGTCAAGAAATGCCTTAGCTACATACCGAAGATCCATATGGGAAAGTGGGAAACCGCACTCTGCACAATCTGTAAGTCCAGTCACTAAAGTCTCTTCTTCCATCTCACTAAAAACAGTTTGACCGCCGTGACTCTTACCATTGCGACTATGAATCCTGTTTATCAAAGTTCATTTAGGAATATTATACACTTTACATGCCATATTTATGCTTATTTTTCCATCTAAAATTTCTTCCAGACACACTTCTAAAATCTCTTTGCTGTATGTTTGTGTTTTACATACTTTTCTTCTGTAAACACGCGTCATTTTAATACTAGCGAGTAGCAACAAACATTAGGAACAGTTTGAAGTAAGTAATATCAATAACTAACACCACACCTGCAAAGTAATCACTGCTACAAAGATAACAACAATTAAGTTGATGAGTTCATTCTTTTGACAAAATAATTAAAATTTCTAACTTGCTTGCTTATATTTAGCATTCTCGTACATGCACAAATAATTCTCTATGGATTTATTATGACTGTTGATAAATCAAAAATTAAAATTTTCGTGAACATACAAGTGCTGCTACCTAGTTCATGTATGACAACTCATGCACTATCGATTGTCGATAATACATAGTGCACGGACGTGCTACAGACCAACCTGAGCGCTGTGTACAGACTGTTTAACTGTTTCATTACAACGCGGTCAAGTTCACCCCAGACTTTATGAGCGGTCATCTTCACCCCAATTTCACTTAAATTTTTCTCATTTTTGTATTAATTTTAGCATTCGGTTTTTCATTCTTAATTTCATTTAACTACTACATTGGTTTCTGACGTAATGAATCAAGGCATAACATGTAATATATGTGAGGACCGTGTGTTGTCATACCTCGGCCACAGACACAAAAGTTTTAGAACATTTTAAAAATTAATAAATGTATCTTTTCAAATAACATTTTTTAATGCAGTACGTAAGCAACTTAAAAAAAAGTTATCATTTCTATCAGGAAAATCAAATGATAGATTAGCAGTTATCATGTTACCAGCTTTAAACATACTGTTAAACATTGTTTAATTTTTCGGTCAACTTCACACCTGTGGTCAAATTCGCCACAATTTATGGTAGTTACAAAGTTATTTTTATTTTATTTTTGTTTATTGCAATTATCCTGGATTTGAACATGGATAATAGATCAATATCTGGTGTACACGCGACCCTAGCACTTGCCTAATGGCGGAAATTTTTGGTTCCCAAACTTTTAACATTATCTTCCCAACCGGCCGATTCCTTCCTGGTTCCTACTCTCCGAGCAACTTCTACCATCTCTAATGATCTCGCTGTTGACGAAAAAAGTGTGTTGCGATGTTAAGGTAAATGGTAGTTAAAAGGAAAAGGTAGCTGAGGTGATTCTTCAGATGTTTCATTCAGAAAGTGTGAAGATATGTAGTGTGAGTAGACTTACAGTGTGTGGCGGTGTGCTCGCAGGGGCGCGCTTTGGCGAGGCGCTGGTGAAGTGCGGCATCGTCTCCATCCTGGCGCACTACGAGATCCTGCCGACGGAGAAGACGCCCAAGGAGCTGTCCCACAGCCCGCAGGCCTTCATCTTCGTCACCGACGACGAGGTGTGGCTGCAGTTCCGCAAGAGGAGTTGACACGGCCTGTGGCCGCCGCGGGACTCGCTTAGTCGCTCGCTCTGTAGCGCCCATCTTCCGCCGCAATACATGCTTCTGTCGAGAAACCTGTATCTCGTTTCATTTACACGTACCCGCCCGCTACCTTACCACATTCCAAACGAAGCTCATACAGATGTTAACCGCTTTTTTCAAGCTAATAGCGACCCACCCCGACCTCGCTCGGGTGCCATTTACAAACATGGTGTTGTCTAGGTTTACAGCAAGTATAAATACTAAATGCTCAGGTAACTAACATAGGATTAATACCGTGTTGTTCAAAAAGTCTTCGTAAGTCAACCCCAATAAGACAAAAAATTGTTACTGTGGGTCATCCATAAATGATAAACATATGCTGACGTGGATGAGATCTACAATTCGAAAGTACATTCATTAGTCATTGTAAGCCATGTAAGCGTCCGAAAAGTGGCTTTTTCCGACTTGCTTAGAAAATGTCAACATTTCTCTACTATCCTTACATTAATTATTAATGTATAATGTACCTTCTCAAGAAATTTTCTAAATGATGGTGAAAACTTCATCAAAATCCATCAAGTATTTTAGAAGCCTTAGCCGAACACACAGACGCATGCAGCCAGGTGACTTTGTTTTATACTATGTATAGATACCCCATTCGTACTGAATTACACATTTCCGAAGACATTTTTAAATTTAAAATGTTTATTATACTAGGGGTCGGAACAAAACGAGGTTACTTATGAAAGAGTTTGGCATAGTATGTGCTGGTGTTCTAAAGAGACCGCTTCTAAGTTAGCGGTAAATAAAACATGATCTGTACACTGAGAAAGAGGTTTTTTCGAACCAAAAAAATTTTGTTTGGCGCAACCCAATTATTCAATTATTTGTTTGTATATGGTAAACAGGTCAGAATGTATGAAGAGACATGCATTCTTGATATCACTGGATATCTCGGGGGCATTTGATAATGCATGGTGACCCCAAATCCTAAGGCAATTTCAATTGCTGGAGTGTCCCATGAACATCTACAGGTCCATAAAGAACTTTGCTAAATGGTATAACCTGTGTGTTGGAGACTGGGGACAACAGGGAGGAGAAGGTGCTAAGCAAAGGATGTTCACAGGGATTGGTATTCGGTCCGATATTATGGATCATGATATTCGAAGGGCTGCTACAGCTGAACCTCCGGGATAGCTGTGTGATCTTTGGTTACACAGACGGTGAGTTTCTACTAATACCAGCATGAAACAGGCGAGAGCTTGAGAAGTGAAGAATATCTCTGAGTGGGCTGAGAACTTCAAGCTGAAGTTCTCAGTAGAGAGAATGAACGCAATCACGCTAAGGGGTAACCTCAAGCGAGTGCCGACTGCGATATTTAGTGTACGAGTGATTAAACTCGTAACAGAGTGAACTAACTTGGAGTTGTGCTGAAAACTCGTCTGGCATTCCATGGTCACATTCGCTATGCTGCGATAAGACCGTGGTGATGTACCACAAGTTGAGGGCTATAGCTCCTGCGAACTGGGGTTTTGGCTACTGGACATGGGTCTTATGTATAAAAGCGTTTTTTTCTGGCAATTGTACCATATACTTGTGGAGTATAGTTTACAGAGGTTGAAAAGGTTCATGCTAAACGGAGATTAATAAGTGCGCGAAGTGCAGCAATGCTGGAGTTCACCAAGTCCTACCGAACCATTTCGAATGGCGCCTTACAGGTATTGACTGGAGAACTCCCACTGGATCAACTGATAAAGGAGAGAGGGGAAATAAGTAGGAGAAAATGGGTGGAAGCAATACCCCCAGAGGATTTAAAGGTAGAGAAAGAAAGATACCAGCCTGGCAAGCTCGGTGGGATAACTCCAAGAAGGATATGATTACCAATTAAATATTTCCGGATGTCGGGGCGAGGCAGCACATAAGATGGATTGATATAGGCAATTACCATGCACAGTTATTGTCTGGACATGGAAATTTTAAGGCTTAGTTATTCTCGCTGGGGCTGGTTGATCACCCTGAGTGTATGGTATGTGGGGTATCTAATACGTCCAGACACATCCTGAATTAGTACCCGAAGATTGAAGATCTCCGGACAGAATTTTGAAAGAAAGCACGGACCCATACACCTCCGAAACATGCTGGGTGACAAAAAATGTCAACTGAGGTTTTCAGGTATCTCTCTGAGGTGGGAAAAAGAAATGAGAAATTCGAAAAATGGGAAGGAAAAAAGTAATGGAAAGAGAAGTCTCCCTTTATAAGGCATTCGTAAGGAGAAACGAACCGTCTCCCCTCCCTCGGAAAATTACTGCAATACAGTGACCAGACGAAAGAAACATGGGCGGTGCTGAAGTTCAGACATGGTCCGCAGGAGCGAACACAAATAACCCTCTGGAGTTGTATGACAAAGTCGTACGGAATGTACATCTTTCCAGACTGGAGGAACCGACCATCCTAATAGCTGCCATTGCCCTGCTCGCTCGATCCTCGAAATGGGGAGAAAAAATACTCGTCCCCCACATGGAGTGTGTGGACACACTCCTCGTTGCCCAGGGGCAGAGGAGAGAGGTTCTGCCCAGAAAATATCTTTAAGGATGCTGTCCGTAGATATGGGAGGCATACTTTTGATTACAGTAAGCTCTTCATGGGGGTACACTGTAGTCAGGTACTAGCCCTTCTCCTCGGACAGTATCTAACCCGGACATGGCAGGGGGTTTCCCCCCCATTCCCGATAAAGACATTTTCTCGATAAGACATTTGTTCTTTAACGAGAAACCTTATCATGACCAAACAATGGCTCCGGATTATACAAAAGAATGATGGTGGCAGTGAATCTCCCAAGGAATGGACGCGACCTTGGTAAAGGCCTACAAGAGACTGTTTTTGAATGTGTGTGATGTCTGTGGGAGGGTCTGACTGGCCAGAGTGGGATTGCAACGAAGCCCAGGCACATGCTGCTTGGCATCGAGACAGGATGAGATAGAAGAAGGACGAGGAAGTGAGTGGTGGACATGGTAGTTCTTTATACGAGGCATCTACAGAACTACGCTCCAGGGCGTTACTACATGTGCTAAACTGTATCGGTGGCAGGGATTTTAACAATGGGAGTGGGAATATCGTCAATGGAACGATTTTTAATTCGTACAGGTCATATTAGTGACAATTATTAGACATGGCTATTCAGTAATTTGGGATGTTGGTGAAGCAGCACTTGATCAACTGCTCCTGAAGACATTATTGTCTGAAGCCAGACAAATGTAGAGACACCACACATCATATAATACCGACGAAAATTATTACTAACTATAACTCTGGGAAAACAAGGAACAAGTATACTAGACACCCTACCATCAAATATAACTCAAGCATACCTTAGCCACACAATCCACAGTGACGATAACAAAACCGCAGTACCGAACATCAAGGCACTGCTCTCCATACCATTAACCATGCCGATATAACCATTAGACACCAGGTGAATGTACAAGTCACCATACCACCTAACATACCGACCAACCATAGTAACCACTATAGTGACAGGGCCATATCGACTATCCAACTAGTAAAATATACATATGAACCAAAACGACCATATGTTCTAACAATCCACGCCGAGCTCGGTAAAAATACACATGTAGGGACAGTGACATTTTTTCAAGGGTTAATTAAAAAATGCTCACTTTGTCGTGAACAGCCTTTGTAGGATAAGTTTAAAAAGAATATAATAAAAGAATAAATCAAATAAAATGAAAAGCCTACGGCACCCTAAAAAATTCAAAATATATGTGTTCCATATATTCCAAGCCTCAGCAAACAAATCTCAGTTAAAACAATTACATCTAACATCGTTACGTTAAGAGGTTACTTTAGATATACTCTATGAGAGCGATCTACCAGTGTTACCCACTTAAATATTTTAAAAAACATGCTATGAGCATTTTTTATCTTCCAAATAGTTGTTGGTATTTCCGGCCTCTTCTAGGTCATTATACTCACATCAGTCGCTAACCAGCCATACTATGTCCGCTGCTCATCACTACCATCCAGAATCCATCCAAGCGATGCTATTCCCACTCCAGTCTTGTGAACACCTAGCGTACTCATGCTAGTCAAACCAAAAGCTATTTCTGTCTCACTCGCCCGTCTCACTATCACATCAGGACACTTCCTCCCTAGCCCCATGATAGCGATGGCAGACAATCTTCTCTCAGCTTCTACTCCCTAAGACGTAGTGACAGCACCACTGGCACACAACCATGCCACTACCAGTAACCTGGGTAAGGGGGATGGGGGGGGGAGAATCAAGTTCGTCAGTACATTTACCATGCTAAGGCACTCTACCCTTTACGTGATCAGCGGAAAGCTCCATAAAACTGCTTGTCTCATCCGTTCCTCCGCTTTGAAAAGCACGTAATAAACAAAAACAAGAAAAAACATCGGCTGGGAATAA
This sequence comes from Dryococelus australis, assembly GCA_029891345.1. Lineage (NCBI taxonomy): Eukaryota > Metazoa > Arthropoda > Insecta > Phasmatodea > Phasmatidae > Dryococelus > Dryococelus australis. The sequence continues at coordinate 176,516,771 of CM056997.1, read as the reverse complement.
CTTAGAGTTATACAGATTACAGAACAGAATACACTACATATACTAATTTACCAAAAAATAAAATCATGTACACGACAAGAAAAATCAAAAATAGATAAAATTGTAGTGATAAATTACTGTTATGCTAAGTTATAACCACAATAGATTATCTCTAATCACAGTGATTTGTATACTAGAAAATCGCTAAACATTTACCAACTGATTTCGAAATATTTAAAAACGTAAGTTGGAAAATTAGTGTAAGTATCAAATCGAAAACGTGAGGTACACTAATCATAGCTAAATCATCTAAAGTAAATGCCTTTTAAAATGAATTTCTAATAAAATATTACCATTACTTTTTTGTTAAGGATTTCAGTCTTATTTTCCTCGTTGTCAGTATCTTTTTTGTCGCATTTAGGTTTATCTTTCAAACAAGGGTCCAGAGTCTCTGGTAATATTTTACGGTTTTGATATAACTGACTTGATTGGTGTCCATACCGGCAGATTGGCAAAGCGGAATGTTGTCAAGCATATCCGATCAAGACAAGAAGGTCGAGGTCCAGCAGCAACAGCAAATGAATGGGTTCTCCAGGCTTGTGGTCCATCACCTAGCCATGAGTCATACCACGAAAACATCAGCAATACTATAACATCCTTTTTGGCAGCATCAAACACACATTACACAAGTTCAGTGTCACATAAATCATCAAGTCTCAAGACTGGGGAATGAAAAGTAGGTGCCAGCATAAAATCTGACAAGTTAAACCTGCTCACCAAATAAAATCAATGGCAATTCCATCCCCCCCCCCCCCAAAAAAAAAAAAAAAAAAAACCCACCGAACACAATTCGGCCACTTAGCTATTTTAGTTTTGTAGGTTATATCGCCGAGACCATATAATTAATGTCAATGAAATGCTGTATGATGGCTGTATATATTACAACAATCAAATGTGTATTCACAAAATCTCTTTGTCCACCATTTTGTAAAATAGAATAACTTAACAAATTTTCTGATCTCCGAAAAAAACAGCCGATTTATACGAAATTAGGCAAAAAAATCAGGCTATGTAAAATGATAAATTTTGAGAGGTTCATACACACATAGTTTCAAAATGTGCATATAAATATTTCAGCTCCGAATTTTTATCTTCAAAACTGCCAAACAAATTTCAACTCTACTTTGTAAGCTGACATTATCAGTTATATCCATCAAAATTGTCTATGCAAAGCCTCATTTCTTCGCAATTTTGTAAGATAGCCCCAAATGAAATGATATAGCTTTAAGTCGTATCACGGGAAACAATCAACCGATTTATTTTCAATTTTGCAAAGTAGGTTGAATCCTATCCAAACAGCTCTGGTTCTCTGTGCTTCGAAGACATCGAGAACTTCTAGTCTACTAATCGTCGCAAATTAATTTAAGACTTCATTATCCTATTTTGCATGCAGTATCAGCATAAAGCCAATAATTTGTTTCAAAGTTCAGTTGCAAGCTAAACATATACCCAGAGGCTAGAGATGTTACACAATGTCTCGTGATTCTATAAAGTAGTAGTACTATGGTAAGCAATATTAATTCATATTTTTCAGTATGTAAATATCTTATTTTATGAATGATGTGTATACAAACATTTTAGCTTTACAACTGAAACTACTTAACTGATTAAAATTTAACATTGTATATTGTATCAATGACAATAATCTAATGTGCTAATATACAAACATTTTCCCCTCCATTTATAAAGATCGTCACGTGTTCAATGGAGGTTTTATGCAATATCTCGAGGACCAATCATATTATATGCATACAGACATCCTCCTTTGGTGAATTTGTCTTTGTAAATTAGTGTCAGGTGAATAAACGGAACATTTTATGATATTTGCGGAATAATTCGACTAATTTCCACAAAATTTTTCACACTACAGAAGGGCAAGTATAGTTACATGTCTTACAAGTTATCAGGCAATGATTTAAAAAATGGCAGCCTTATAAAACTGTTCATAGGATTGGCATATCTATTTAACAATTTGAATCAAAATCTTTATGCTGATATTATCTATTACAAACATCGTGAACAGGGCATGTTTTTAAGCAATTTTGTAATATAGCTCCATATAAGAAAATAATGTTTTTATGCCATATCTCGGAGACCAATCAACCGATCTCCATCAAAATGTTCACACAAGAGGTGTTATAGTAGTCCATGTAAACTTATGTGTTTTAGTGATTCAGACATTTATTTCCAAAATGATGACCGAGTAAATATTTCAGGTTAGTGAACACTATTATCAAAACATTATACTGATTACATTCGAAGTTGATGTTCCGAATGCTACCTCTGTGATGCAGTTAATTGCAAGCTAGATTAATTTTTCGAGTTTTTTTTTTTTTTAATTTGTATCCCAGATAAGTCACTCGAGTATTTTAATTGTCTTTGTACCGTTTCACACGTGTCTGTTTTCATCTGTAATGATATTGATGTCAATGAGATGTCAACACCTACCAACCATTTAAGGTTTCAAGGACTTCACTAAAATTTATTTGCACCCATGTAAAGGAAAGTAGGCACATTAGTTATCAGCAAGTTCTTGTTTTTGTCTACCGCACAGTACAATCTATTGCTGGAATGGAAGTTGAAGACCCTTGGAGTGGATTGGAGAGCTTGGGGTTGCTCTTAAAATCAAGGTCTTGAGAGCCGGTGAGTGTGAAACGATGTGAGTATGGAAAAACCCCTGAATGCAAGGATGGGGATATGGGGGATGTCCGACAAACTCCGCCGACCAGCGGCATTCACACATGCGAAAATCCGGGACTTGCCGAGGCGGGAATCGAACGCGCTTCGCTTGATTGCCGGGAGGGGGGGCATTCTGACCACTACTCCAACGCGACACCTGACAGAGTAAAAGCAGATTGAGCAATAAAATTGTAGCACGGGCGTGTTCACTGGCCGTATTCCACACGTAAAAAACTTCAAATTTTGAAAACAATTGATTGGTTCTGTTTCACACAGTTCAGAACGATCTTGCAGCAAGCAGAGGCTTGAGTTTTACTCAACTAGGCGCACGTGTTTGTCGAGGAGAGGCGGGATGTAGACGTTATCAGCAGAGCTGGAGACGTGACGCACTGGTCCTCCTCCGAGGCCGGCGAAGATGACTGTGGCGTGGCGGAAGTTGGCGAGTTATCTAGCAGCAGAAGGAAAGAGACGCCGCGGTCAGACGGCAACATGCTGATCGCTGTGGTGGTTGTAGTTGTGGCTGTGCTGTGGCAACGAGTGGCTGCCTTCAACCTGGACACAAGCTACCCCCTCGTGAGGACTTCCCAGCAGCGAGGTAGCTACTACGGCTACACCGTGGCGTTGAGAGACTTGGGCGCCGGCGAACAAAGGTTAGTCGTGTCTTCGCACAGAATATCTCATGCTACATCCAAAATAACCATCGTAGGCGCCGAGTACGAGGGTGGCAAAATAAACTATGCCCCCCTCCCCCCTCCCAACGAAACGGCACAATCACTTTTCAGCCAAATGGAACTTCTGGTTTGTAGACCGTTAAATTTGTAATAAGTAGGTTTAACTCGTGGTATATTAATTGCCCCTTATTTTTAAAACATGCGTGTTTGTAAATATTTGAATATCCTATCTAAGTTTTAAATCCACTTTTATGATTTACATTGCCCTCGCGTGCCAAATTTCCAATTTATTTACTATTTGTAACTCATGTTGTTTAAAACCTTGGCATGCATGCAAATAAGTGTTATTCGTGCAAAACTACACGCACAAACATACATCTCACAGTAAGAGAGAGTGATAAGAGTAATGTTAAAATGAATGTGGCTATATGATCACAGAAAGGAACTTGTCTCCCGTCCTTACGGGGAACGTGAAAGCGACGTCTATGACCACAACCATGCCAGTAACACGAATTGTTGAATGCCCGCCCGTGCAATGATAATTGATTAAACCACGCATAACCACTGTCACCATCACAAGACGGCGAACTCTTAACGTTCTTGTGCAAACAATCTGCGTGTAGCCAACCAGAATACATTCTTACCACTACTAACGCGAAATACATTTTCACAGCTGTACATTTCCGTTTACGATACTAGACTTACGTTTGACTTCAATTTTTTCTTTGCGTTGACATTTGTTTCTTCAGCACGTGGTTTGTGAAAATGGAACCTGCAACAGCTCAAATTATTCTTTTGAATCCATCACAACTGTTTAATAACAAGATCGTCCCCTAAAATTGGGGAAGAGGGGGGGGGGGGGGATCGGGCTGCATTTTCTGTTGCAACCCACCATACGAGTTATGGAAACTTGGGATCCTGGTCTCGTGACAGCACGGCCTCCGGGGGCATATGAGAGATCGGAGGAGGCCGCCAGTGCTCCAATACTCTAATACTTATTTTGCAGTAACACTAATGGAACAAACAGCGTGGATTGTATTCCGGGATAATATTGCTATACTGACTTCTATTTCAACAGACTTCTTTCTGTTCTTTCGTTTCCGTTATATTAACAATCCGACGAATGAAATTTACTTACTGCATTTGTTTGTGAGACATCAACACCTTATATCAGACTTGAACTGCATTATTCGTGACACTAGGCAAGCAATGTTTCACATCTCAATTTGTGATCTCAAAACGAATATATCTTTATGAACTTCTGCTGAATAAGGTTAAACTCCCCGTAGGCCTAAATGCTTTTTAATGAAACTAGAATGTACACAATTTATACAATTGTTTTCGTATAAAACGCTGATCAACTGGGAAGTAAATGTAAATAAACGCACATGTCAGGCCACGTGATTTTGATAGTTGCGCTAGTGGTGGGCGAGTCCATGTCGGGGACCTGCGCAGAACCTGTACATTAAGCAATTTTTTTCTAACCACTCACTTAACCTGCTACTAGAACTCATATAAACACGCGACTTTGGCCAACGCGCACCAACGCGCGAGCCATATATACATTTTTTTTTCCTACAATTACAGTTTTTTACGTATTTCCTTTTAAGCTTTTAACTACTGATGTATTATTTTTTGCTATACAATATATAGTACTACACTTACAAATTTAATAACGGATTGAAGTAGGGCATTGCTCCTCGTGTCAAACAAGCTTAGGGCTAGGCCACTGTTTACATTAACACGTGTTTGAAAAAGAGCGAACACTTACTCTGGACAATTTTTAATGCATCTTTAACACTTATATTCAAGTTATGGACAACTTTTCCATAAATGTGAAAATATGTTTAAAAAGTTCAATTATAAACAGACATGCAGTTCACTTTTTCTATATGCGGCTTATCAAATAGTATTTAGTATTAAACGAACAGCAGTGGTAAAAATCAAAAAACAAAACTAACATTTATGTTTATAAAAAAGGCTGGTGCCAATTACCGTATTTGTAAAGACACATGTGTAGGCTCTACATGGCGGTTGAAAACGTATGGCCCTGGTTTATAAATTTGTTTCTCAAATATGATTTAAAATTGCTGAATTATCTGGGGAGGCAGGCATCTACACAAGAAATCTCTGGGTGGGACTGTGAGCCAGTGGTAGAGACATACACACGTAGTTTAGCTCGTCTTTAGTGTGACCGCAGCCACCAACGTCTTGCCAACTGTTGACGAACTCACGGGAATCTCCTTGTTCGAAGCTAAGTTTTGCATCACTCCAACAAAAATTCGGGGAAAATTCCAAAGTAGCTTTTTTTCGTCTCTTTAGTACCAGAATATCCCTTCGAATATCCTTCTGAAAAAAAATGTTATATCAACTTTTTTGAAGCTTGTATATATTTGCTTGTAATTCCCTCTTTATGCCCCCTTCCTCGAACCAAAAATCAGTTTTTGCGGAATCGGTTTATACAAAATTCAATATTTCGAAAGTTTATTATTTAAAATATATATATATATACTTTGGAACAAAATTTGTTGACAAAAATTGCACTTTACTTCTGCCCAGACATATCTACTGCAGTCAACAAAATCCTAATACTTAAAGAAGTAAATATTTTGGTTCCTCACAAGAATTACATGCAATTTTTTTTGTCGATTTGAACTATTTAGACATTAGTTAATGGTAAGAAAATGTAATATCATATTTTATGTTTCTCAATAACATTTTGTATATTGTTTCACTTAGTTATTTTAGTCGTCTCTACATAATTTTGTTGAATATTTTCAGTTTTCAGTTAATATATTTATAAATGTGGCTAATGTATTCCCTTTCGTAACGAACTTGCCGAAGATACAAGGTTGTGATTTTGACAATTCAAGCACACGTTCTTCTTTTCTAACATGCTGAAGTTTCGTCGACAGTAAGTGCAATACTTGCATCATAAAACAACCAAAATATCTGCTTCTGCATAATGACAATGTGCAAACTATTGGGAAAATATGTACCACATGTTATCCACAAACGAATAAGAGATAATATTGAGTATGACAATAGTAAACCCCATGGATAAGAGGCAACAGTACGACATCTGAGGATGCAAAACTACGTTAAAACGAACATCAATTTTGCAATCGCGGTGAGTGCAGGCTGGTGGAAAATTGTTTCCCAATCCGCACATACAGAGTTGAGTGAAGTAGTCATTGTACAAGGAAAACCACACTGCCTTATTGTATGATAACGTTATGTCGGGGCCGCGGTGGCTGAGCGGTTAGACTGCTCGTCTTCCACCAATGCCAACCAGGTTCTTTCCCCGGCCGGATCACACCCAGATTTTGGCCAATGGAAATCGTTCCAGACGATGCCGCTCATCGGCGGATTTTCTCGGGGATATCCCATTTATCCAGCACTTGCATTCAAACGCTTTTCCCCACTCTCGCCTCATTTAATTCTCATATTTTTTATCAAATGACCTATCAGACGCCCGGTGATGGCCCCCCCCCTCCTCATTGGAGTACTGCTACGATTACGCTAGCGGACATTAATGAAACTACGCCAAAGAAATAAGCCAGTCTCAAGGGAGGGGAGGCTGACACTCAAGCAATCCCGTTACTTCTTCTCTTGATCAAATTTGGTTTTGGGAAACTGCATTCGTTTCTGTCTATTTTTGCTGGTTACCTGATTAAGTTGTGATGCAGTGACGAAGACGCCTTGGATCAAGGTTGCTCGTCAATATCGTCATTTTTAATAGTCTCCAAGAGTTGCGAATTTCCATCGCGAAATTCAATTCATTGTAAGTGAATATGAAAAGGGAATGAAAATTAATATAAAGCTCGGACCAAATAAAATGTTTGTGGGGCGGACACTGGAAAACAGATAGAGAATTGAAATCTGCGCTGCTATTTGCGTACTGATACAGAGTCGTTATAATTACTTCGCTTTCCTTTTTGCTAACCGGCAATTCCAAATTCTCTATTTAAAAAAAAAAACATTTCAACTTAAAATTAATTTTTGACACTAAACTAAATTTCTAAATTTCTTCGAAGATGTAGATTACACGCATGCAATTTCATTTTTGAGTTCATCTACAAAAGGCTTATTTTTAATGCATTATGCATTTTGTAGCGGCCAGAACTTTGCCTCTCAGATTGTTTAATAAATAGCGGCTGTGTACGAAAAAATAAAAGGATAGAAAACATGGACGCTAGTGGAAACGTAAGTGCTTGGTTACCAGATCGGTGCTGATACTTCGAGTTATCTGGAGTGTAGGTCTCCAACATCACCTGTTGCGATTCCTGAAATCATTATTACCCAGTCAGGCCTTGAGGATCCTATATAGTTTAGTTTCTTCCACAAAATAATAAGCCAGAAAAGTAAGTTACACCAGATTTGTATGAGCAAATGTTTAGTTAACATATTTCCATATGAATGAATAATATTTGAATGCTGTATTTGAATTTTGCAGACATCCGTGTTCTCAAGCCTTGTGCTTATTTTTAAATCATTTACATAGCTTTATTAAAACCAAAAATAAATTATGTTGGTATGTGTTTGATCCACAATACAGCCGTATGTTTTGATTTCAGTGAATAATAACAAAACATAATATCACGTTTACGATAAAAATCCATTCTACTGTTATGTATAAAATTTAATTCTCCTCAATTTTTATGAAATACAACTTACCATGAAAGCAGTATCAAAAGGAGTTATACCAGAAAGTGTTTCTTGTACATTTTTTTTTGTTGCAGCGGAGAGTAGAGAGCACCGGTTTTATCCAGCATGACATTTGATATATTATTCCTTACATCAAAATGAAGGTCTGTACCAGAAATAATTTCTCTGCAATTTTGCCCTAAGTTTAGTCGATTTTAATTCTGAAGTCTTAAGTGAGAATTTGCCAATTGCCTGCGGCCGTGGTCCGCGATATCCACTTCCTTCTGGGTGTTGTACGCGTCGCCGTCAACCGCATGGCTGCGATTATGATATTAAATCGGCGTAAAGTAGAACGAATATGCCGATTCTGGCGCAAGGGTGTAGGGCTGCGGAGCTGAACATGCTCTGTCATTCTGGTCGTCCGGCGGCTATCTCGTCCACAATGTTAGTTATTATTGACCGCGAAAGTGACCTTAGCATTGAAAATTCCAAAAATACAAAAAAAAATACATATTGAAATAAATTATAAAAATACAAATTTATTAAGAAATGCATAAGTAGTAGGGCGTCAAAGGGTTAATTGAATTGATTGATTAATCCTATTTCAATCCGATCAAAGCTTATTGATCTGATTAAAAAATGTTAATCGAACCTTAATCCGATCAAAAATTAAAGGGTTAAATTTATTAAATGGGTTAAATTTTAAAGGGTTATTTTTTGTTGTTGTACCTCTTTATTTCTTTCATTTTGGTTGGAGGGAGGGGGTAGCAGGAGCTCTGACATGTCCTCACCCTTGGAACTCTGGCAGTCGATGGCCAGAGTGGTGGATTGCAATGTCTTGTATAGTTGTAGAGTTGAGTGCAAGAGTGGGCTAAGGCTAGTTTTTTTCTAATTTTTGTAATTTTAAGGTGTTTCGAGGGATGTTGGTGGTAGATATGCTATTTTTACGAATCTATTTAACACACAAGAAAAATTGAGTGTGTTCTACATATGGATAAATTACATGCATCGAATCGCAAATTTTCAAACTATGTAAATAATAAGTGCAATTAAGTGAATCTCAAACATAATGTGAGTCTTGAGCTTAGAAATATAATTTACACGAGAGAAAATTTTAACTACGTGAATAATATCTGATGTCGACAAGTGCAAACTCACTAAACGAAATCCAGCTAGTCAGAATAAATAAATAAAGATTTCAAAACTCGCATTTAAATTCTAAGCAGACACAGTAGCATAATATAAATACATGTAGACAACTCAACACCTCTCGCACATACATTGATATTTTTTAAAACACGTCTGTTTGATGTGGAGTCCAGAGTAGCAGTTATGTCGTCTTATCAGTGGTGTGCAAAGAGACTGACGCAACACTTTATAGAGACGTACTACAAATTTCCATTAAATCTGTGAAATTCACATCACTTGGTAACAAAAAATGCGAGTTGTTAATGCAAACCGTACTTTCGTATTCTGAACACAGAAATCTATTACTTATCACAAACACAGTATATCGATCCGATAAAAATAAGTTAACACACGAAAATTTATATTTTCCCAATAAAATACTACGTAAATTGCGGCTATCGCTAGATATGACAGTAGGTGCGATGCTCGCTGATGCGGTAGCCTCCTATCGTAAGCTCATCTGCCACCAAGAGTGAAGAGGTGCTATGTTTATGAAGGAGCTGACAAGTAGCATGTTTGTCTGAGTAGCTGAGGTCACTTTGCTGCCTGCACCTCCTCCCTGCCTCACTGCCTGAGTGCGACCACAGGCTGCCTGCGATCATCAAATGTTTTTTGGCACTAAGGCAAGATGGCGACAACCGATCAGTTCTGTGCACATCAGGAGGACCCTGCACCCCTCACTACGAGTTCAGGATGCCAGTCACCCTATTACTACCCATCCTCTGCGAGGTCCTGGGGGCCAGTCACCTGTCTGTCCTCGATTTTTAATTGTTGCACCTGATTCAAGATGGCATCATCTGCCTCCTTGCACTCCGATCGGGTCCTACTCGCTCATAGACACCCATCCCACCCTACTCTGTGCCCCTTACCCAGAGGATCTTACCCTTAAGTCAAGAACCCAGACCATCCCTCCCGCCCCTACCCACAAACCTGTCTTTATGAAAAAAGCGAGTTCTTCTCCAAAAACAAGGCTATGCACCCTTCCCCCACTACAATATTCAGAAAGCATCTTTTTTTATGTGTTGGCTCCCTTGCTTCGACTTGCCGGCCCTTCACCCCCCAGAGCACTTCTTGGTTATGAACGGAGCTTCCTTTCAGGCCAAAGCGACGGTTTATCTAGGGAGGTAGAAGTGGATTTTGATCTGAGCTGGGCTATTTCCCCTCTCCTCTACCAAGTGTTATTTTCGCTCGGACACTGAAAACCATTTTAAGTAGAAATTTAATTTTGAGTTTAATCCTGCAAACCTACAGGACATTTTAAACTTTATAATGTTTCCAGCAAACTTTATACAGTTTTCCAACTACTTTTAACTAATCACTTATTAATTTTCATATCAACACAGCTATAAGAAATAATTTTACTTGCTAATATTTTAAACATTGAAAGAACACCGGTTTTCAAACACATATTTTATTTTCAACCATTGAAAACATACGTTAAACAAACATATTGGAAAAGTTGTCTTAGTTTCAATCTGGCATATATTAATTGGTCTAGCAGAGAAAAATACATATTTCACATGTAGACTTCTCGGCGACACAAAAAATTTGACTACACTATCGTATAGGAAAATATAATCTCGCTAAAATGTATTATTCTAAGTTGAGTTCACACAGAGTCTGATGCTCGCCACTGCAACCTATACAATTGGACTAGGAGGGAGATCTTCCCTCGTCCCTCCACCCCCTGCCGCCCTTCCAAACTTCACTCCACGATGCACGTTGCCCTGGCTACAGCTCACTGCTACTAAACACTGCGCTTTGCGACCTGTCTCGTCTCGCCTATTTTTGCCAGTGCAAAGCTTTTGCATTTTGTAAAAAGCGAGCAGACTGTGTATATGATATTGCATTACAGCTCAAGTTCACTTTAAACATCACTTTTGTGAGAGAAGGAACTTTAAATTTTAAATTAATGTGAATTACTCGACACTGTAAAAATGAATGCATTTCTACACCATCAAATTTCTATACCGTCAACAATTTTTAACTAGTTTTACACCGTCAGAAATTTTTTAGAATGGATAATATGATTTTGCACTTTTAAAACTTACCAGTTTCCAATAACTGTATAGATACAAGCAAAGAAATATAACATAGCATAATGAATTACGAAACCAAGAAAATTATTCCAATAAACTAACGATTATTTTTGTCAAAATTAAATAGAAAAATGAAATACTATAAAAATCTAATCCCGGGATCCAATTTCCAAATTCCAATAAATATGTCACGCTACAAATACATTCTAAATGATATTAAAATGGAAACACACTTTAAGTTAAAAAATTCCACAAAAAAAAATTTGAATTCCAATATAATGAGAACAAGGAATCAAACAAATCACATTGTAAATGTCTTTAAGCTTCCACGAGATTTTATACCGATTCCAAGAAATGTAACAAAAATCAATCAAATACCTCGCATTTAAAAGAAATCTATTGCAATGGATTACCGCCCAAACACACTGAATTACAATGCATACCAAACACACTCAACTATCACCTAAATGTGAATAATGTCACAATCAAAAGGATTTAATCACAAGGGATTATCGCTCAAATGCTAATCCAATGAAACAATAATTTATTTTACAATTTATTTATTTTACATTTATTTATTTATTATACAATAAAATATACAGCCAAACCCCATCCAGGGTTTATTAAATCAAATAACGCATAAAATATAATTTAAAATTTTTTATTTAGTATTAGAAATTATTACAAACTTTGTATTACAATCTTTTACCGTGTACAGCCTATAACTATTCCTTCTGAACGGCTTACGCGCTTTCTCCCGAAAGTCCGGAAAATTGTAATTAGTAACTGAGTAACGAGATCAAAGTAACGAGTCTTCAACTGAGTAGTAACGAGAAGTAAGGTATGCTGGAATTTAACGAGGCTGCACATCCCTAATTCAGCACCACTACGTGAGGCTGGGAAACTTAAGGCGCGAATTCGTTGAGGAGGGGGAGGGGGCGGAACTTTCCTCCGCGGCTTCTTTCCTTGTTGAGTGTTATTTACAGGGGATGACGAGAGAGAGCAGTGCATCGCGACCGTCTTAGCAGTTATCTTATCGCGTCAGGCCAGCAGCCTTCCGCCTCGCGTCATCCTTCCTTCCTTCCTTCCTCCTTGATTCAGCGGCTCGTCTGTGTGCGTGCGGCCACGCAGTGTTGCCAGTTTAGCTATATCCCTGCTAAAATTGCTTTTTGAGGTGAATACGTTTTTAAATTTGCAACCATAGTAGGAGGCGATCCAGAAAATCCGATGATAACAAAATCGAGGGATACTGTTTGACATTGCAGCTCCGACTCTATCGTCTACATTCAGAATTCAATTACACCACTCGATTGCCAAAGGATCAAAGCATATGTTACACTGAGTGAGGACTGCGAAGTATATAGATCAGTGGAGGGCGGGGGCACCATTTTGAGTTCGTTTCGCCGCGTCTCGTAACTTCCACGTAGTATAACTTCTGACTACGAGAAGCAACGACGCTCGTTTAAGTTCCAATGGACAGATCTCGTCAATATCAATCGATTGCGTGTATAAAAAACATTTGTGTGGCGTGGTTATGGTGAAATTGTATTAGTATAGTATAAAAAAATAAGAAAATCTACCACAATTTCGCCCTATACTCGTCAAAAAGCCAGGTCGAAATACAGAAATCGTATACGGTTGGAAAGAGCATCTCAAAAGCAATTCAGTGATACCCATAAAACCCCATATGATCGAGTGAAGCGGTGCCGGGAACGTAAAATAAACATCAAGGCGTCCGAGCGCGTCAATGTAGACGTATTTACACAAAACAAACGGCCGTGTCCCCAACACTGCCACATCCAATTTTTAGAAGTTCTTTTTAGCCGCAGAAATATTTTTATCTCGCCTAGCGAGAAATCTAGCCTTTTTTTTTCCTTCAAACAATGCGAGAAAAACAACTTAGTGGGTTAAATTCAAACAATAAAACATCGGCGAGTTGTTTCCCTCTCTTATAGAGATTTAATAATTGATCCCGATGATTGAGAACGAACTATATAAAAAAATTATTTGTATTGCTTTTATAAACACTTGCTGTTTGAATAACTAAGAATTAAATCGAATTTACTGTGGTTACATGGTTTTAAAATGTTTTACAAAACTCTAGCTTTTTAAAATAGCAAATGGCTTGTTTTCATGTGTGGTCTAGAGGGATTTTTTGAAAACATGTTGGCAACACTCCCTCACCTGCTAGCCACGCGTCCTGCACTGGCCTAACTAGAGAGGGAGGCAGGGAGGGTGCATTCAGTAAAGGGCGTCAGAATGAGAGGAAATCTGCACCGTAAAGCGGCATTCACAATACAGCGTTGCGACGAGTCCCGTCAAGCATCGGCCAATCAGAGCCTTGACGCTAGCGTCGAGCATCGAGAACGTTGCACGAGCGACGAACGTTGGTTTTGACGCTCGTCGTCAGCGTCGGGGAATAAGAAGAATAACGTGTCTGTGCTTCATAATAAATAAACTGGCGATAAGCTGAAATAAAGAACAAATGAAAATATACATAACAAACGATTTGCAGAGATTAGTAATTGGAGTCCAATTTTACCTACCTTAGAAAAACAAAAGTATGTTTTCTGATGCCTGAAGAGTCGTTCATGTTCTACACCATAATTTCGAATTTTAGTATAATACTTTCATTAAAGAAAAGTGTATGTCACTAAAAAATAACTATTTTATTTACTAACTAAATGGCAAGAAACCTCGCTGCATTTCGTTCGTGTTTAACTTTTCGTTGCAAACTTCCTTCCAGGATCCCAGATGGCAGCACGGTCTGTGTTGCCGGCGGCCGGCGTCAGACCATCGCTCTATTGTGAAGACGCAAATATCGCTCGTCACAGGCGGCGAGTGTCGGACGCGACGCGCCGTACCGCGACGCTCCATTGTGAATACCGCTTAACTGTTTTTGTCCATCGAGATGCGTTGATGTATTGTTTTAATGATTTATAATGAATTTCTGGCATGTGTACACCATGTAGAAAAGTGGAGGACTGAAACACCGGGGTTGCGCAGAGAAGTGAAAACTAAGACGAAAAAATAATGGTCATTTTTATCAAGGCCAACAATTTGGTCTCGGCTGCGCCAAGAATCTAGCGTATGATAGTGTGCGGGTGGGGCACCGCATCGACTGCACAGTAGTGCTGTGCTGAAGGTAGTGCATTACAAAGTTTCTACATGTGATACATCATTGAATGACAGAACACATTAATATACGCCACTCTACAGTACAAACTTCTAAACGGGCGGAATTCATACGAGATTTTCGAAGTGTTCACAGTACACTCGCTGGCAAGCGGCCGCACGCTGCAGAATATCATCTTACATATTATTCAGCATCTCCTCATAGCTGCAGTAATAATGTCATGGAGTTTTGCCACTATACAGGATGCATCTGAACTTCGTGCAGAAAATGAAGCCATGTCATATGTGGGCCTAAATAACCAGAAAACCCTAGTAACAAAATGTCCCGAAAACCATCTTGTATTACTAAAGTGACGTTGAAGTTAGGTGAATGAAGAAATTTGTTACGTAATTTATTGTAGTGTATTCTTGTGCAGAATGTAGTACACTGCTTTTCTTTTTGTATTAAATAACCATACCTTTGTTTAGAAAATATAATAAGTACATTAATTTGTATGTATTATTTCCAACTCTTGGCATTATTCACAAAACTTCAACGTCACTTTAATAATAAAAGATTGCTTTACCGGACCTTATGTTACAAGGGTTTTCTGATTGATGATGTGGCTTCATTTTCTGCACGAAGTTCAGACACAACCTGTATATGCTATATCATAACGCTATATTCATTGGACCGCTGCAATCAAACGTTTAGCCATAGTGCAAATAACCGGAATATTTTCTTTTAAGTTTTCACGTCTCTACGGAACCCCAGTGCTATAATAAGTTTTTTTAAACTCACTGTAAACATCTTCAATTCTGGATTATATCCTTTTCTTTATTGTTAATACAGGACATAATAAAGGTTCAGACTGAATCAAAAACCAAATTTATAAGAGAAACGAAGACATCGTTAGAAGGGCGTCTAAATTCTTGTCCCTTTCCATGAAGACGGAGATGTGTCTTTGCTACTACAGCCACAGTACTTGCAGCGCCTAGCTTGCAGTAAACTACTAGACTAAACGCAGAAATTGTCTTAACTATTCGAATTAAGTTGTACATGAGGGAAACAGTAGTGTAGTTAACATTTCTTAAATTTTGTGGCAGTAGTGTAGATGAATTAAACTCTGAAATTGTCGGACTTTATTGAAGATTGCTTTAGCTAATTACCGGACAAAACAACCAGAGGTAAAATAAATTCCACGGAAAAATAAAATTGAAAGGTGATGGCATTGGAGTGAAATGTGAATATTGTATCAACGTTGGCAGTATTATGGCTTATAGAGGAATCACATAGAGACTATCTGAGAAGGGAGAAAGATAGAGAGTTAAGCCGTTGTGAAAGCCGAAAATATAGTGTTTTATGGAAAAGTTGGAGACTAATAAAAATGAACTAACTTAAAATGATGAAACTGGCGTAATTAGAAGTTTATATGTAAAGTAACTAAAGGGACCGCAAGATGTAAATATAGATAAACCATATTTTATTAGACTCATGGTGTGTTAACCCATTCAGACCCAGTGTACACAATTGTGCACATTACGCACGTCTAGGTAAGTTTTGGTTTGCAACACATGAAACCGCAAATTAAATTAGGCCTGAAAGAGTTAAGATGTAGCATGTCGGTTAGAAGAACGCCACGGCGCAAAAAAAATTGGCGATTTTGAATTAGTGCCATATCTGAATCCATGACTAAAAGCTCTGCAATGAATGAATATTAACCTTTCTTTCTCAAAATTAACGAGTAGCCACTAGATGTCAATTGTATCGCTATTGAAGTGTGTCATCATCCATTCGGTTCACTAGACTTCGTACTGTGTGGTTAATGTCATGTTGTCTGGTAGAATGGCACTGCTTGATGTGTTACACATCTTGAATAAAGATAAGCTAAATGTATGTTTTAATTGGTCATACCTAAAAATATAACACTTTTCGTCTTTAAACTAATAGAGCTACAATAAAGGTGTTGACAGTACGTTAGATGTGCCAATATTCTTCCCTTGCTGTAGTACCTAGTCGTGACATGAGACGTTTTATTTTGAATTTCATCACTGTTCCCTTATTTAATTATATTATAAAGGGCTTTTTAACGTCCCCAGGTTTTATTCTTGAGGGCTTGGCAGGGGACGGATTACAGACAAACTTGTAATCTAACTTAAATTAACACCCATGCTTTGTCCGGGATTCGAGCCCAGAGCCTCCCGCACCCCAGATCGGTGGCGCACCAACCGACTGGGCCACGGCAGGTCGGCTACCTTACTGAAGGCAGTATTGTTACAAAGTTTAGTGAATATTTACTTTTAGTTGTGTCTTATATGGTACTCTGCTTTATTGAGTTAAAAACATAAGTAAATTTGGTATCAACAATTTGGAATGTTGTGCGGCAGATTTAGAAAAAAAAAAAAAAAAAAAAAAAATTGAATCAAGAGGAAGAGAAATTGTCAAGGGTGTCCTTGCTCAGTTGAAAAACAATGCAAAACGAAAATATGGAGAAGAATGTGATGGAGGTTAAAACTAAGACAATAAATTAGGAGGAACCGTAGATGTGAAGAGGGAAGGACTTGAGTATAATGGCATAACTAAAGTAGAAACAATAAATGTGGAAATTAATGAATGTGAGAATAATGGCAATGCCGAACTAAGCAAAGCAAATAGAGATGTAGACCTGGATCAACCTGAATGTTTGCTCTGGAAAAGGGTTGATGATCCAGAGGAAAAAAAAAAAAAAAAAAAAAAAAAAAAAACTCATCAAGCAAAAATACAGACGCTACTGGCTTGTTAGAAGAAGATACATGTTCAAAAATAACAATTACCAAAATATATAACGAGTCACAGATGGACTCAGCGGTGACGTACGATCTTGAAAAAGTAAAAAGAAAAAGTAAAAAAAAAATGCAAATCTATAAAAGTGGGAAACGATCGCAGTGAAAATTAGTAGAAACAAATAAATTAAATATTATGGAAATGAAAAAACCCCTGAAGAAGTGAGATCAAGAGCTGTTCAACCACACTGCAGTGAAAAGTGAGAATTGAAGTGTTATGAAAAACTTAATGAAAACACATGAATAGCTATATTTAAATATTGGGAGTGTTGGGAGTTTGAAAATTTGTATGTAACTACATAGGAAAAATATGTATTGCAAAGTACATAATGGAGGTAAAGCCTACTTGCCAATACCAAAGAGAAGGTAGCGGTTGTACTTTCATTCTTGTTATTTATTTTATGGTCAATAGGCAACAAATACGTGTATGTGAAGACTTTATTAAAGCAATACCGGACATAAATGTCAGGCCTATCAGAACCGTCATGAAAATGACGATGGTTTTATTGGAGTTGAAAAAAGAGGAAAGCACAGACAGCAAAAGAAAGTGGATGAAGATGTTAACAAGAAGTTACTGATATAATTAATGAGCCTGCTTTCCTCAACATGGGTGCAATAAGTTTTTAAATAATTTCTTTAAAGATTAGTTGGTAGGGAGGACTTGACTTCTCTTTGTAAGCAATAACTATAGAAATTAAACCACAAACTTATGTAACAGTAGTGAGAAAACTACAAATACACATATGCCTCACCCGGGACTTGAACGCGTAATACATCGTACTTTAAACTAGCGTGCAATCCACTGCAATGCGGAGGACGGATTGGGGGCATTAACTTCAGATTTAATCGTCTAATGTTTCTAATTATAGGGTTTACTAACCTAAGATATTTACAGGATGTTTATTTTAAAAGTAAGTGACAAATCCACATAAAACATGTAACTTTACATGGCCTACCGTAGTGCTACTTGTGTAAATTAATTGATGGAAATCGGTTGTTTCGTCCCTGAGATATGACATAAAAAACTTTATTTTCTTATTTTACGTCATTGTACAAAATTGCTAGAAAAAGAGTATATACATAAGATGCTTCTAAGGAATACTGTCTACATATGAATTTCGGTTGAATTGGTTTAAATTATTTAATATATGCCCAATTTACCTAAATTATTTATGAAGCTGCCATTTTGAACACTGTTGTCTGATCGAATTAAATAATGAATGTTTACATGGCCTTCTGTAGCATTTATGGCGTGCACAATTTGGTACAAATTTATTTCAATAGTTGCAGTGTAACATTTGCTGGAATCGGTTGATTGGTCCTCGATATATGCCATTACACCTCCATAATTTTCATACGGCAATGTTCATAAATGGAGGACAAATAGTTACGTAGTAGCAATTTCGACGATTATATACTGCCAATGTACAAAGTTAACTTAAATTAGATTACATAGTTTCGTAGATAATGCCCACAATACTAAAATTATTTTACAGCCACCATTCTGGAAATAAGTGTGTAATACTTGAAAAAAAAAAAAAATTAATATTATGGCTCACATCATCTTCGCCAAAATACGAGATAAAATCATATTTTTTTATTCGTAGGGCTATCTTACAAAATGACACAGAAATGAGTCGCTGCACAGACAAGTTTTATGGTTGTAACAGGCACTGCCAACATACAAAAGTAGGTTGGAAATTGTTTCGCTAGTAAAATATTGCAAGCAAAAATTTTTATATAGCCGCCATTTTGAAAATAATTGCCTGACCTACATAAAATATATATCAGTTTTACACCACCTGCTGCAGTACTATTTATTTGCCAAGTTTAGAGTATGTCGATTGTTTCACTAGATATGCCAAAAAAGCTTTATTTACACGCATGGTACTGTCTTACAAAATGACAATAAAAATCCTCTATGTACATACAGTTCATAGCTGTAATATATACTGCCATTGTACAAATGTATGTTATAATTGATACTATTTCTTCGACGATATAGCATGGTAACCTAAAATGACGATATGGCAGCCATTTTGAAACTAAGTGTCTGACATGCTTAAAACATATCACTTAACATCAACTGCATTATTACTATTCGTTTGCCAAATTCTGTAGGAATCGGTTAATTATTTACCGAGTTATGACATAATAGCTTTAATTCGAAAGGCGTTATCTTCCAAAATGGCCGACAGAAGTAGTTATATGTTGGTATATATGATGCGTGTAAAAGATAATTTCAGTATACAAAATTTGGTCTGAATTTTTTGTGGTATAGCAGATAAACCAAATAAACTCAAAGTATTTGTATGGCCGCCATTTTGAAAATACGCAACTAATCACCCTAAATATTAAAATAGCCGCAATTTCTAAAGTAAGTGTTCGACATGGTCGAAAACTACAAAAGTCAGGTGTTCTGACTAAGTATAAAATGTGCGCCGAGTTTTGTAAAATTCGGTTGAAGAGTTCAAAATTTGAAAAGGGGGAAACACATATGCACACACGCACGTGTGCGCGCGCTCACACACACCAGACACACACGCGCACACAAATACACACACATCCAGGAAAGTGATATCATAAGCTTTTCTTTCCTTCGGAGAGTAGGCTAAAATTTCAAAAGTAGAAAGTTATTTCTCAAGACTACAAACAGTGAGAGACAGCGAGAGAGAGAGAGAGAGAGAGAGAGAGAGAGAAAGAGAGAGAGAGAGAGAGAGAGAGTACGTAGAAGGTGGTGAGTTTATAACGAGTATTTGCCGTGATTACAAAAAAATAATGCAGACTAAGAAATGCACTTTAAACCATGTTTACAAAAATGTTCAATAAATATTTAAATATCTCATTTTCCACAGTTAAAAAGTCCAGTGCGAAACGTGCACTACTTACAATGACACTCAAAATTAAGAAAAGGAAGCACTGAAAATGAAATTGAAACTCATTCGAAGGAGAAACTCTTATGTAGATCAGAAAAGACGAAATACAAGAAATTAGAAAAGAACCATTGGACATGTAGTTTAGCAGTATAGTAGTTGGAATACGACGACTCTGGTGCACGTGGCTCCTGGCTGTGGACCCCGCATACCCCGGCCGCCATATTGAATGACGTAATTTTTTCGCACAGATTTGCACAGAAAACGGCCTTTTCCCCTTGAAATTTCCCTTTTAACCCTCATACTCTTGCATTCCACCGATGACCCCCACATTGTGGTGTTTGACTCATTGGTGTAGAGCAGGGGTGTGGAGGCAGCCTGGCAGAACTTCATGCTATGTCAATCCGGTCCACCATCTTGGAAGTCGTGCTGACCAGCAAAATGGCGTTGCTGCCTTGCAAAATTGTGACCAATTCACTGCCTATCAAAATGGCGGACAATGCACTGCCTAGAAAAATAGCAGCCATTAAGCTGGCGGCGCCCATCTTATCGACCCGTATGTCGATGGCGGCCATTATGTTAGCCAGCCAAAATTGTCTGCAAGTTTCCATTCTACCGAATTTCTTTACTTCCTGCTCTATAATCCTGTAAATCTGACCCTCCACAAGTCTGTTCCCACAGCCCAAGCCCCCGCGGCGAATCCCCATACCACAAATATCTTTCTCTACTAACAAAATGCAAAATGGCTGCCAATGCTCTGCCTAGCAAAATGGCTGACAGTGTACTGTCTAGCAAAAATGGTGGCCAATGCATGGTCACAAACATGTCCAGTGCTGACTAGCAAGATGGTGGCCCTCTGATTCTAGGACAGGGGGGCTGGGGATGGTGAGTCAAGGAGCTGCAGCTGCCATTTTGAATGACGTCATTTCGTACAAATTCGCACAGAAAACTACCAAATGGTCGCCAGTGGTGGCCCTTTTGGCAGCCATTAAGCCAGCGATGGCCATCTTGGCAGCTAGTATGCCAATGATGGTCATTTTGTTAGCCAATCAAAAAATCTGGAAGACAATCCTACAAAAGTCTCTACTTCCTGCTCTAGCATTCCATAACACTACCCCCTCCACAAGTCTGTTCCTGCAGCTTTGTCATTCCCATGCAGGGCTTCCCTCAGCGTGCTGCCATGACCATCTTAGTATATGTTTCAGAGGCTTCTGGATGGTAGAATGGCAGCTGGCCATATGTTTCAGAGGGTGCCACTGAATACCACAATGGCAGCCTCAGTACTTCCCAGGAAATTGGTGATACTGTCTAGCAAAATGGCTGCCAATGTAGAACTTCCTGTTCTGTAAATCTGGTCTGTCATCTTGGAAGTGTTACTGCCTGGCAAAAATGGCGACCAATGCACTGTCTAGCAAAATGGCAGCAGTGTCTAGCAAAATGGCTGTCAATGCACAACCTAGCAAAATTATGGATTAATGTTTCCAGTGCTGCTTATTTGTGCATTACACTGAAACGTTTGGATTAATTGACTAGGTATGTTCTGGGGAGACTTAAATTTCCCCATTTTACCTATTCTTATTTCTACTGTCAATGGTCCGATGACTTTCGTAACGAGGTATGGACCTTTGTATTTGATAGTTAGTGCCTTGTGTCTTGCCTTGTTAGGCAACCAGACCCAGTCTCATATCTTAATTATTTTCGGTCTGTGTGTTTTATCGAACTGTTCATTTTGCTGTTTATTGTGCTTTAAATAAATTTAATTTTGCTTGTTCTCTATATCTTACTAGCTTATCACACCAGTCTTGCCCCCTTTGGGAGTACTTGTTTGCTTATACGTGTGATGGCTGTGTGGCTTCTACTACAAGTAATAAGTAGAATGGTGTAAATTTTGTGCTGACATCTACAGTTGTGTTATAACTATACAATGAAATCGAGATACTCACCCCAGCTTATGGGATCTTTGTGTGCACATGCTATAAACTGTTACCTTAGAACCTTGTTCATTGCCTCCACTATTCCGTTATATGCCTGATTATAAGCCATGGTTTGGAGTTTTTATTTGCTTTTTTTCAATAATGTGGTTATGAGTTCATTGTTAAATGATAGTCTCTCTATCTGTTCAAATCTGTTGTGGGCATCGATACCATAATATAACATCTTTAATAAAATTTGCACATATCTCCGAAGCAATTGCTTTTACTGCCTGAGCTATAACAAATCTTCAAAAAAACTTTGTCATGAATAATATACATATCGGTTTCCTGTTCTTGATTTCTGCAGCGGCTTTTTGGCATCTAAGTCCCATGATTTTAATAAGGGTGGTGGTTCGATAGGTTGCTACTGCCCTATAGGTTTCTGGTTTCTTGGTTTAATTTTCTGAAAAATAGGGTAATTCTTTATATATTAGTTCATTGTATCCCAGTAGTATACATTTTTTTATTTTTTGAAGTGTTTTAAACGCCTCAAATGACTTCCTCCCAGTAAGGAGTCGTGATGGGATACTATTATTTCATTTACATAGTACTTTGGTACTAACATAAGTTTCTTTTTGCCTATGGGTGTGTTAATGTTGTAATATATTTCCCTGTTTGCCGCTATACCATAGCGTCTGGCTAACTGTATGTATTTTGGGTCAGCTTTACTGGGTTCTGTTTAGGCAATTTTTAGTTTTTGTATATGTGTGTCGCAATTATATTCTCCTGAAAATGGTTTGTTTCGTGTGGTTTTGTATTGGGCATGTAAATAGTTCCTGGTAATTTTTAACTTTATTGTATCCTTGTTTGTATTTATATACTGGTAGATGATGTGTTGCACCCTTTAACTTTATTATTACAATTTTGCATTTTAACATGGGGTCTACATTAGTCAACTTAATTTTGTTTGGATTATTTTCTTCTAGAATTTCTATTGATACTTGAAAAATTTGGGTGATTATTTTTACAATTACTGGAAGGGTAATATCTCTTGAGTTTATTATGGTTTTACTAATTTCTGCTTTATCAAAACTGTGGTCTCCATTCTCAGTGAAAAGATTTCTTATATTTTGTCAATTATTGCTTATATTTATTTGGTGATAATGTAATGTATTTCTGTTCCTTTCTGCAGATTTTGGTACAAACTGTCCGCTAGTGCCATATATAAACTCTTACATTCGTCCTTTCTGTTAAAATTCTATAATTAATGTTGTTAATTTTAATCCTTTTTACTGTGCTTGACCTACAGTCGGAATTCTGCTCGTTGTACCTACTAGTGTGTTAAGCTTTCATTTCACTATATTTGTTTGAAAATCATACTTGAATAATGCAATCGGCATTTTTTTTGTATTTTGATGTGTTCTGCCATCATTTTCAAATATATGAGTCTTGCAATATCTGTCTCTATAATAAATGACCTCCCATATTAATTATATCTTGTTGTTGTATCAGTACTGCCACTATTGTGGTCTACAATACATCACATGCAAGAATTGTGGTCTTGTTTTTGTCAAACTGTTGTAATACAAGCACATTTTGTATGATGTTCTTTAATTCTAGAAAAGCTTTGTGTTCTGTTTCTCCCCACTTCTATTGTGTACTGTTTTTCGTGAGCTCCACAAGCAGTTCTGCTTTTGTGGAGTAATTGGGTATTTACCGTCGCAGGTAGAACGTCATCCCTAGAAATGTCCTTAGTTCTTTTAAATTCCCGGTGGTGCCATTTGTTGTATTCGTTTAGTTTTCTCAAGGTCTGTGACAGTTCCTTCTGGTGTGATGTAATGGCCTAAAAATTTTATCTCTTGTGTGAATAAACTTTTTTTGCATTAATTTTGATATTAAACTCTTGTAATCTCTTTAATACTTTATGTATATTTGCAATATGTTCACTGTAGGTGTTTCTTATTATGAATATGTCATCTATCCATGCTATCACGGTGTTCCACCTCAGTGGTCCTAACAAAATGTCAATGAATTGTTGGAAATATTAGGATGATTTGTTTAATTCCATTGGTATTATTTTATATTGATAGAGGCCTAATCCGTCTGTCATAAATGCGAGTTTGTGTCTTTCTTGTTTCCTAACTGTGATGGCTTAGAAACACAAAACTAAGTCTAATTATGTTATATATTTTGTATTCTGTAATGTGTTTAAAATATCCTCTGTTCTGGGGAGAGGATAATGTACCCTTTTTACATACTGGTGTAGTTGATGTAAGTAGGTTAGAAATCTTATTCGACCTTCATTTTTTTTCTAATTACTAAGATAGACACGGCATAGAGCAAGTCCAATCATTCAATAATCCCTACATCTTCCATATCAACAATTTCTTTAATAATTCTTCCTGTATTTTTGAGAAAATTATATACGACCTAGGTTGTATGGACTTTTCTGTTATCACGTCTAATTTAATTTTTTGGTTCTTATTCTTTGTTAGTTCTAATATGTGGTTAGCAGATCTATCTTAAAATTCATTGATAACTTTTATAAGTTCACATTTCTGGTATGAATATAAATTTTTGTTAATTTTGCCTATGAAATTTTCCCCTTTGTCTCCTTCTAAAGTATCAATTATATTTATACAGTATTGTATTGTTTCAGTTTGTTCATTTTCTGTTGCTGATTTGTGTAGTGGCACATGCAATACTTTATCTTAGTTATAGCTACGTAAGAACATCATGTTGTGTTTGATAAATGGTAATATAACATCCATTTTTAAATTATCGATGACTATCGATAATATAGTGGGAAACACATTTTTACTAAATGTGTTTCCCACTATGTTCAGCTTTATATTAGTTTAAAACTTTGGTGGTTCTATTTGTTCTGTCGCCCTCCTAAAGAATACTTTTTTTGTTACTGGTTTACGTTGTTGATTTGTTATTATTGTGCTTGCTATACAACTGTGGCTACACCCTGTGTCCAAAAGCATGTAATGTTGTTTTCCTTTAACTTTGAGCAGCACACACAGTGTTGATGTTTTCACAACTGCGTGTTTGCAATCTTGCTGCCACTGGTTTCTTGTTTTGCGGTTAGGTGTTTGCAACTTTTTCTGGCTCAGCAGGCATGTATGTGGCCTTGTCTCATCATTGTCACGTGGTTCTATGTGCATGTTTTGCTTGCACCCATTACATTGCTGTTGTCTTCCATGTTTATGCATAGTTTGATGGGCTACATTCCGAATTTGTTTTTAAACTGCCTGAATCTTGCCGCAATGTTTGTTTGAAAATGGAACTCTTGATTCGGAAATATATCGCACTGTCTCGTATGGTGCCCTGAGAAATAGCAGTGTGTGCACGTTTGCTGTGCCTTGCTTCGCGGGCTGATTAACTCCCTAGGTGACTTGTCACGTGGAATTCTGCTATGGTGCATGATGCAATAGTCCTATATTTGCCTAGGTCCCTTTTGGCTGCTTGTTGTACTTCCCGTTTCGTATTCTGACCTGTTATTTTTGTATGACTTTCGAACCTTTTATGGTCTTTTGTTTGGACTTCTGATTGCATCGTCATGCTAACATAATTTTCTGACTTTCCTTTACTGAACTGTATTTCTGATTTCACTTCACTGTAATTTGACGATACTGTATTTTGCCTAAATCTCTGTGTTTCTTGTTTTATAGACCTAAATTTGTCTTTGTGTTGTTGGTTTAGCCCCATAATATCCACATAGGTTCTGCCTCATATTCTTTTGTTGAATGTGTTTTTGCAACCATTGTGGTTTTGTATCGTATTGTTCCTTTTCCTATAATTAACATATTCGTGGTTGTTTTCCCTGTTTACTGCCATATTGTGATTCAATACTATCTATTCAATACGCCATATTGTGATTCAATACTCTGTAAATGCTCTGACTTCTATTCGCACTGCTTCCCTGACTGCATCTGTTGTTGAAGCATGACATATTCTGCCATGTTTTTTTTCAAAATTTGTTATAAGATAATTTACCTGATTTTGAAATTGCCTTTTATGTTGAAACATTGCTACCGGCTGTGTGTTGTGTATGTTTTCTGCTTCTAGCAATAATTTCGCAATTTCCTCCCTTAATTGCAATATCTTGTTGTGGAGTTTTTTCCCGCACTGTTTGAATCTCTCTCAATAGCCTGATTATTACGCTTTATCCCTAGCTCAACTCTTGTTAAGTTGCCTGGTAACTATTCCAGTGTGTTATTCTCTAATGCTATAATCTTATCCGCAATTGTTGGCCACGGTGATTTTCAAATTATGTCTCCTAGTTCGGATTCTGGCAAGTGGGGATTCTATTTATTTCTGTAGATAAGCATATCCTCTACACGTGTCTGGCAACTCTCTCCTACTTTCTTATTTTTGTATACATCAGTTGTCTGTATTTGTCTGTGTTGTCTGTAGGTGTGAATGTGCTGTTGCAATTTTGCTTAACATTACTTCTGCTCCTATTCTGTTTTGGACTGTGTTTTCATAAGCCCTCTTAGCTGTGCCCTGGATATAAATTTTATTCTCCTACATTTTACTCTTTCATCCCAATTATTTATTTAACTAGCTGCTTTATAATGTTCCAAGAATTCCTCTACATTTTTCTCACTTTCTCCTAAAAATTTGGGTATTTTCTCTGTCTGTTGTATTATATCCTTCACTGTCTGTATGTCTACCACTTTATCGTGATTTGTGTATTTTGTTTGTGTATAAATGTATGTTGCCACAGGTGATTGAATGTCTTTATAACTATTTTGGCTGTGCGCACTAGTGTTGTATTGGGTATTTTAGCTGTTTATATAGTCGTAGATTGTTTGTGTTTCGATTAGTTTAGTTTGGTACTAATCCTTTGTTGAATATATTTGTAACTAAACTCCTAGTTAGCATTGTTGATCTTGTATATGGTTTGGAAATAAGGTCCAGATTTTCTTGTATTTTTCTCTGTTTGTTTTATTAGTGAGTTAAACTTGGCTGCAGTGTCAGACTCCTTGTGTTCTAAAACTTGCCTAGCATCTGAAAAGTCTATGATTGAATTTTAACGGGTATTTGGCAGATGACAAGAAAGGTTTGTTATTTTCAACACTCGTATAATTTCTATATGTCAACTGTAGTGTAACTTAGCTTATATTTTACTTAATGTTTAGTGTTGTTACATGTATTTGCTTTGTATAAACTGTGTCTTGTTTATGTGCACTGTGTTTGGCAACACTTCCTTATATATTATTGCACTAATCACTACTTAATCTGGTGTTTCCACAATACGTTAATTATCACTTACAAACAACCTTTCTACCGAACGTGTGGTAGATGACTTTTGCAGCAAAATTTTAGAAACAAAAAGTGCTTCCAATTATTTAACATTCACTACTATTGTCTTACAAGCTGAAAGCACCCTAGTAAGCAAAACGTATTGTACCTTGAACCGCAAGAGTCCATACGCAAAATGCACTTTTGCAAAATCGCACTTCTGTAAAATAGCACTTCTGTTAGGTAAGCAAGGTTGTTCAGTTATAAGTCACTGATAGCTGTCCTCTTTTCAGCGCTGCTTTAATTCTCTTGTGCGTACAGTATCATGTTAAAAGAGCTTAATATCTACTATATTTTTGGCTTTACTCAGAATTGTTACTTTATTCTGTAACCAATAGTACATGTCGATGTCTCTTTACTATGCACAAGTAATTACATAAAACGATGGGTATATAATTTTAACAATTAAAAAGAACTCTGCCCTTTAAATCGCCTACAAGATTTTGACCCAGGTCGGTGCTTTTATCAATGTTCCACACTTAATATTGGGATATTAATACCTGAAGGGAAGCTAACTGAGCATGTAATGTAAGGCCACGAGAAAGTGGATTCAGACTTGCGTATACACCAATGTTACCTACCTTGAGATACTCTATTATTTTGATTTACTACTAGAGGTTAAATCGGGCAGGCGCCTTCGCCAATGATACCCTTCCTTGGTTCTTATAACCACAGGGAGTACAAACTGAATTCCTTTAAAGGTTTTGCTTTAAAAGAGGGGAAGTGTGTCATTAATAAGCCAACTGTTAAACATCAAAAACACTTTAATTCTTGTTGCTTTATAAAATATACAGTTTACATTAGATTTACATTCTTCATTAACATTCACTGCAATTTAAGTGATTCTAATATGATAATTAAAGTATTCTGCTCAAGTATAAAATAGTGACTGTAGAGTCACTAGAATAGCAGCGTAAATTTCTTGACTAATACTCAAATGCAGATGTTAACACGATCAGTAAACCGACTCTGTAGAGTATCACAGGCTCTAAAATTCTATGCCTCTTCTCACAGTCAACTAGGCATTTCACTCACCAATGGTATTTCTAAGACGATGCCGCATGATGGAAGCAAGAGGGCTCTGCCACAGCCTCGTCATTGTAGATACCCTGACTGCTGGCTCGGCGACCTGGCGATATATTTTGGGGAGGGGGGCGACTTTGTGCTCCCCTCACTTATATATGTGCCTGCTGGCCTCGATTTCTTCATGCCATCTCCTTGTTTAATTCGTGTCTCCCAAACACTGCACCCTAGATGATTCCCTTGTGGCCTCTGCAATGGCTTATTGCAGTACACACAAGGGTCTGCTTGTGATTGGGTAAACTCAACTACCCTTAGAACTTCTATTCATTTTTTTTTCTAGCATCGCTGCCTTGTATGAAGCTGTGCGCTGCCTTTTTCAGCAACCACAACTTGTTTACTTCACCTGGCTTTAAAAGTTCTTTAGGAGGTCTGACAAATGGTTTCGTTCAACTCTCCATACAGATACGCAGTTGTAACATCCGTGTGGTCAATCTTCCAATTTTCTCTTACAGCAATTGAGAGGTATCATATCACAAGCAAATAATTTTCTTGGTAATCTATCCCAGCTGTTTGGGATATGCCTCTAAGGACAATTCTTGCCTTATACTTCAATATACAAGCTTCTGTTTCTTTGATTTTGAAAACCCACTTTGCGCTAAGGACTTCTACTGCTATATGTTCTACTACCTGGTATGCATTTTTTTTTAAATTAATGAACAGTGTTCCTCTTGGCATTTCACCACTCCCTGGCTTGCAGATTATTTAATGCTTCTTCAGGGGATTTAGCGTCGTTGTTACAACTATTCTGAGCAATATAATCTGCACTATGAATATATATGAACTCTACTTGCTTATTTGATTTGGAAGTACCGCTGTTCTTTTGAGGTGTGTGCAGAGGCTCTCGTGTTAGTGAGAAGCGACGAAAGTCTTTTCTGTTTTTTCTTCTTGTTTTCACCTTCACAGGTAACTTCATATTATGCTGACTCATGAACACCTTTTTTCAATTTTGAAGACGCATTTTCATTTTTCTCTTGAACACCACTTCCTTCGAAGAATACCCCATCCCTGCTATATTCGATCTTCATTGTCATTGACGAGCTCCACATACGTAAGTGTGGAACAACTGGCTTGCACAGCATCAGTCTGACACATGGGTAGATACTTACATCTGTGGACTGATATATTTATACTCACAAGTTTGTACTCATATTGTTTTATACCTTCCTAAAGTAAAGTAGGGTAAAAGATCTTGTGGTTTCCACATGCCTCATCGTGTTTATGCAGTTCTGCCACATAGTGGTGTATGGTACCTACATGTCACTGTATTTCTGGCCTTTGTACTAACAATATGTCACACACATACCGAACATACAGCCAACATGGTGAGTAGGTATACCGACAATATACCAACCACACTGATCATACAAACCATACCAGCATGTTTTACAAAATACTGACAAAACATTCTTCGTCTTTATGGATGTGTTCAGTTAAGGTGCACTGGATTGACGAAGGTACAGTGCCGAAGTTATGTAATCCTGAATGTCCGGGTCAAATATGGAAACGGCTTCACAGCAGGCTGCAGCGAATGGCAAAATAAAAACTACTAGTGTGAAATGGTTTATAAGTCTAACGTGTTCTTTATATTGTTTTGCTACAATCCCTGGCTCTTTAAAAATAAGTCCAGTTCTCACTTTCAGTCCGCCTGGAAACTGGAGCAGATGTCAGTTCCCGAAACATCGCGACAAGCTCGTCTAAGGAAACCTACTGAGGTCTTCTGAGTCGTCAATATTGTCTCTTCCAGTTTTTTCGAAACTTTGTTTTCGTCTCAGTGTTTGCTTGTGCTTAGTTGTGTTGTCCTTGGTTTTTTTACTTTTTCCGTGAAATAAACTGTTTGTCTATGTCGTCATAGTTGTATTCTCCTTGGTTTTTTTTTTCAGTTTTTCGTTTAATAATTCGTCCTGTTGTGTTATTGTTTGTTTTTCTATTTATGTTTAAACCTGACGATTCCTTGTGGAATTTATTACACTTTTTATTTATATATTTTTAATCCAACCACTCTTGGCTAGTTTTTCTTGTTTGTTTCACTTTTCAAAAATGTTTTTCTATTTCCACAAAATGAAGCAATGGATAAAGTTCAAAATTTTTCACGTATTCGTTCATCCCCATTGCAAGAATATTTCAAAGTTAAGAAAATATGATGTATTGTGAAGAACTGAAGTTAGTGATAGAATTAATGATTTTCAGAATACATTAAAAGTCTGCAAACGGATTGTACGTTGACGCAGTTGCAGTTATATTCTATAAATATGTGCTGGTACAGAAATCTGGCATTTAATTTCTACAAAATAGTATTAAAATCTGCGCAGTTAATTACAAAAAATAATGCAAAAAGCCAATAATACAGACAGCCGAATGGTCGCATAAGCCAAGAAAATTAATGAAGTTTTCTGCTCTCAAAATAACGTATAAGAAAGCATTAAAGCCTTCCTTAGTATTAAATTAATATTATCATTTAATGGCACAACATCTGCAACCACATTAATCGTGACAGATTTTTTCACTAATATTCAAATTTCCTTCCATTTCACAGAGGTTGTCTCAAATGGACAGCGGTTAAATAGCTACTAATGAATATTTTAAACATCTCATTGAAATGGGGGGGGGGGGGGATCTGAATACTACTAACAAAATTGTGTCGCAAAGTAACCCCGACTTGCTGCAAAGAGAACCCTGCTTACGATATTGTATTTTTACAGAGGCTACGAAGAACTTCTCAGTAACATTTGCAAACCATCCCTAGATATGTACGTACAATATAGAATGAACAGAGGTGTACGACGAGTGGCAAACGAGAGAGTGTGACGTGTTGCAGGCTGGTGATAGGAGCACCCCGAGGTAACTCCTCCTATCCGAACCACGCAAAGCTGGAGGAGCCCGGGGTTGTGTACCAGTGCGACATGTATGGAGGCCCTTGCCAGCAGCTTGCCCTCGACTTGTCTGGTAAAGTATACACTCACTTTGGCCCACTCTTCATCTTCTCTACTTTCTTACACCTGCATGCTTCGCAACTCCCGCTGTTGGCTACTTGCTGTTTATTCATCACTTTCCCAGTCAACCTTTGAATAATTTCACTGCATCTAA
Source organism: Dryococelus australis (assembly GCA_029891345.1). Lineage (NCBI taxonomy): Eukaryota > Metazoa > Arthropoda > Insecta > Phasmatodea > Phasmatidae > Dryococelus > Dryococelus australis. The sequence goes on along the minus strand of CM056997.1, from coordinate 176,485,305 downwards.
TGGCATGTATTTTAACAGACACAATGAATGGCATGCGCGCAGTCAGTTTCTGATGAAGGACGGGAAGTAGTGCCATTTCCTTACGCTAGATTGTAAGTGCTAGATAAACATTTTTAACTACTGAAATGATGTATTTTCCTTTCTGGTTTTTTTTTTTGAAGTTCATATTCATGTAAGAATTATAAAATGTGCAAAGTACTTACTGTTATAATGTTTTCACAGTTTCACTTGACCGATGCATGAATAAAAGTGTTCGAGTCCAGGACAATGTTAGTTTTGCATGTGGTGGAAGAATACACGATGTAAGTACAAGTTGATAGTAAGCATGCCCACCTGCGGTGCAAGAACTTTGCCGAAAGTCTGTTGCGGTGTTGCAGAGATATTTGAACAGCGTTTAACAGCGGTGTTCAGTGGCCGAGCAATGTCCACCATGTTGCCCACATGCGAGAACCTGGGAGGGGAACCCGGTTTGCTTTGGGTGGAGGAACTGCGTGGCTGATACAGCCCCTGCAGTGTTCGAGGTCACCCAGTTACCTGCACGTGATTTGGCCGAGAGAGATGCCACAGAGCGCCGCCTCTCGCAGAGTTCTTGACGAGCGCAGAGGCGTGATTCTCATTCACTTTTCCTCTTGCCGGGGGCCGACTTACGTCGTGAAAACTGTAATGCTGGATTTATAATGCCACGACGAGGTCTTCCCGACAGTCATACACGACGTTTCAGTCCGACCATTCATTTCTGCCGCCAAAATTAGTTCAATTTTTACAATACTCCGACAGTTTCCTTCGGACAAGTGTTGCGTGGCTTCCGGCAAAATCCTAGAATGGCCAGTAACATGCTATAGAATGTGAAAAAAATCACAGATCATTGTACACTATTTTGATTTAATAATTTTGTAAATGAAGTATTTTTGTATTTTAGAGCAGTGATTTTTCCACGAATATTTATTTTGTCAATTCAATGGCTTTCTGTTACAAGAAAACTAGGATGTACACGTAAAAAAACATATGTTCAATGTGAAATTTACCACAGTAATGAAATTCGTACTTTTTTTTTTTTTTTTTTTTTCTGCCAAGCGAGGCCGACCAGTCCGGCGCCCGACAAAAGTAGAAATAGAATCTACTTTTGTTGGGGCTGCGTTTGTCGGGGTGACTTGCCCCTGATTTGGCTAATGAAAAACTTCCGTCTGTGTAGGGGCTGTTTTGTCGGACTGTCGGGTTATTGTAAATCCAGCTTAGGCGGGGTGTGTTGCCATGGCACGAAGTGTAGTAGTCTCTAGTCTGTAAGAACATCCTTAACTCCGCTACGCCCGGTTAGCTACGCTTACGTAATTGAGCTCCCGGTAAACGGAAAAAGTGAACAAGTCCACACCCAAGACTGACAAAAGAACAACGGAAGTACTGGTTATCCCTAGTTTTATACTGGAAAAAAATTTCCACTAAACATCCTAAACTCTAATAGGAGTTTTTAACCTACACGCAGAAAGAAAAATGTACCATGCTTCAGACTGCAAGCACAGAAGTATTGAGCGTCGCTACTGTTGAGAAATTTATAGCGCATTTTTCTATTTCCTGTACAAATGAAGGAAATGTACGATGTATTTAAAATGGGAGAGGGGAAAGGACTGAGGGGGGATAAAACGAAAAAAAAGAAATCTCCCTGATTCCTGCTTTTCAATGCGCATATTCGCTGATGTACTACATTTGGGAATAATTACAGTGAGCCAGTGTGGGTGATGTATAATCACAAATTATTACACTATATGACTCGCTTATGTTACACATTTACGTTACTCTATAATTCCTTGTCATTGAACCGCCAGTTGTTATGTGTGCATTTATATGCTGAATAAAGGCACACCAGGGGACTGGGCCCGCGGAATTTGCAGACTGAGCCACCAACGGTGAAGCAGGTAAGTGTACGAATTAGTTTTTACGGTGCAATGTCGTCTGAGAACTTCGGCACGTGCTCGCTTGCGCCTATAGGCGCCCGCTCGCACATCCCGACATGCAGTTGCAAATATGGTGAAAGTAAGACTTCAAATTTAAGATTTAAGACTCAAGACTTAAGACTTAAGATGTAATACTTAAGCCTTAGGCTTACGAAAAAAATATTCAAAAATGTTCGAATTCAAAAATATTTGTTTTGTCTTAAGCTGGAAAAATAATTAAAATAATCAAATATCCCTGAATGGCAATGAGCAAAGAAAAATAAAATAGTTTTCAAACTAAGCTGCCGTTAGGAAGTGGTCATACATAACGGTCATTTTCAAATACCCTTTCGTAACACGTATTAATAGCCTGTCTTGGGCACTTTAAATATACGCAGTCCTCTCAAAATAAAACATCTTGAATTTAGTTCATAAAAATGTAACTTGACTGTCTCAATTAGGTAAAACACTTGACTCCTCTCTCAGGTAAAATTGTGGTTATAGTGTGCTGAAGCTAATATAGGCGCCTTGCCAACATGGCGTCGTGTAGAATGTTCTACGCCAAAGGCGTAACGTAGCAAAGCCTAAGATGAAAAAAATTCAAAAACTTGATGAAAAACAGTTCTTGTAGTGAAATACCAGGTTGCAGGCGAAGGCATGACGGTGTATCTTGTAGAAAGGACGGAGGTAGGAATTGCAGGTCTGGGTGCGGTACTACTTTACGTTGCTCATGGCTCACGGACGTAACAACCCTAGATAGCTACCTTGAACTCCTAAACAGCTGCTTAAATAAAACAATGCGGAGTGCCTACTAACTGAACTCGATGCAAATACACACATAATAACATAATCAAGCTGTAAGAGCTAAAACACTCTAACTTCTAATGACAAAACCTCTGCTACGTCCAACTGGAGGACGAGCGTCCTAGCCTTACGTCTAACGCAGTTGAAGATTAGTGGCAGAGAGAGCTACCTTTCAAACGACTCACGCGGCCTAACCCTATGTTAAACTCCCCAGCCAATCGGTGTACAGGATATGAACCTGTTAGCCAATCGCAAGGCTTCCTGACTAACGAACTAAAATTACACACTCCAAATGGCCTAAATCCTTGTTCCATAGAATTACGGGTCTCGTATAAGTTAATTAAAGATACGAAAGGAATTCGCTAAAACATTCACAATAAAGGTGAGACCAAAATACGAAATATTAGTTATTAATTAAAATATAAACAATAGAAAATCTAGCTATTTATCTCAATTAAACATAAATTGTTTCCATCCGTACATCTAAGTTTAAATATCCTAACCATATAAAAATGAAAACTAAAAATAATAAAAATTACGAAAAATAAAACATATGTGAAACGTAAATTACAAATATTATGCATGACAGTGTCCAATGTGTGAAACAAACAATAATGATGACAAATAGGTGCAGATTAAGAAAAAGGTTACGTTACACTGCCAATTGGGGAGGGGGCACGGAAAGTCATCTCTTCCCCAAATTTGAAGCAAATCGATCGAAAAATGTGCCTTTCAGGCCGACTCGAAGGTGAAAAAAAAAACACGCTCAATCCCACAAAATGGAAAACATGGCCCCCCTTGTCCCCCCATGGGAGAGGGGGGTACTTTGGAGGGGAGGGTTTCAAATAGTAAGTATGGAGGATCAGTGAAGGGGTCAGCTTGCCCTCCCCCCTCGCCATCCCCCTACACCCATTCAACCACAGCAGCTCTCCAAACAGCGTTTTTTGTGCAAAAACTTCCGTTCGTTATTAATTAGTATGATCCTAGGTATAACATTACAATTTATTCAACTTATAAAATTATTATTATTCTAAATGGATACGATCTTATGACCAAACAAACTGGATGCCGATCCTAATTTAATTCTAGCACTGAAAGAATAGGAACATTGCTTTATAACTTTTAAAAACTATCTGCATGAAGTTTCCATTTATTAATTTTGTATCAGCCTTTGTAAAACTTATATTGATGCTATATCAATTTTAAAATGTCATTATAGTAAGCCTATTAAAGAAATATTTGCTCGTCACAATCTTCCCACAAGGTACCAAGAGGTTCACGAAACAAATGATCAGCATCTAGATTCACTTAAACTGTTAGCTAAGGATTGTCGGTTCAAAGCAGTCACTGCAGAAACTTACAGGGGTGAACGCATTTATCAATGATGTTCGTTCTACAATTATTCGTCAGCAGGTTGTTGAAAGGTCTTCACTAACATAGCAAGAAACCTTTGAATTAGCTTGTTCCCTTGAGTTTGCACATGAGCACTCTCAGCAGTATCAAACTCAAATTTCTCTAAATACAGTTTCTCCTCCATGTGACCTCGATCAAAATGCTTCTAATGTAAATTATCATACACTAGCTGCTATCAAAGTAAAATACTATTTTGTGGCAAAAATGGACATCCAAGGTCCAACTCCACTGATAGAGTCTCTAATTGTAGTTTATGTGGAAAGAGAGGACATTTTTCAACGGTATGCAAATCTCAGTATTATAGAAGATCTTTGAAGTCAAAAAAGGTTGCTTGCTTTATTATTAACTCTGAGAAAGTTATTGCTTCATTGGGAGGCCTTTCTAAGACCATTATACCTGTTTCCATAAATTGCGCTAAAGTCTCTGCTCTTGTAGACACAGGAAGAACATCAAGTTTCGTCAGTGACCGTGTCGTCCTAAATCTAGGACTAAAAGTGCCAGAAAGTCGAGGGAAGGTTTCAATGGCTTCTTCCTTGTTGACCTCTACTACAACTGCTAAGTGTTGTGTTGATCTCTCCATAAGTAAACACACATACGCTGCTATATACTTAGATATTTTACCAGGACTATGCTCAAATATCATTATAAATCTTGATGTCCTCAATAAACATACAAGTTTGGAAGTGGGGTTTCGTGGAAAGAAGCCTCCTCTCACTATCTGTGCACTTGCAACTGCAAAAGTTCCTCCAGCCATTCTATTTGAAAATATTTCTTCCGACTGTCAACAAATAATTTTTTCTGGATTTTTTTTAGAATTATTTAGAATTTTTTTTTGGGGATTTTTTGCCTTTTTTGGGGGTCAAAGGTCTTGGGTTAGGGGTAAAAGGTCAATGACATCCAATATGGCGGTCGATTGACGTAACAAAATGGTGGCTCCTCTGGCTCCGACACCCCACGCCCTTGCGCTCAACTTCCTATTTTCCTACTACTGAGGTGCAGAGCCAAAAGAGGGGGAGTTGTTTCGTAACCTGTTTATTGTTTCGAGTCTGGTGTCTGCAACTTATCCCCACCACTGGACTGTTACGGCAGTCACTGATCCTTTTAGGAGCATAAACTGCGTGAAGGTCTAAGTTACACCATGGCTGTACCCGAAATATTTGTATATATATATATTTTTTTCATTTGTGTTGCACAAAAATAGTTCTTTGAATGTTCAATGTTTACCAGAACTTTAAAAAATGTAGCCATCTATTATATATGTGACTTAATCTGGCAATTATAATTTTAGATAGATTGAGATGTCTCGCGTATAGAGTTCGCTGAGAGAATCAATATTCCTCCATTTCCTAGTTCGTAGTTTCTCCTTGATCGGGGGTAGGAAGCGTTAGTGTTTAGTTTTGTGCTTGGCATTTTTGCTCTGTTGTGTAGTGTAAATATTTATACTGGCCTAAAGCTGAGGTTTGCGGGTCAATTAATTATTGTGTGTCTCATAGACTTAAATTTTTCATGTGTGTAACTGCAGATTCCCTCATAAATTGGGGGCAATGTTAAGTACGTTAATTGTATGCCATTGTCTTAAAGTATCAAAATATGAAGGTAAGTATTTCATATCATTTAGGCCGTTTCTCTATTAAAATAGTACTCTTTTGAGAGAGCACTCTTTCGTGTTCTCACGCTCTCAAGTTGAAACGACTTTTTTTTCGCAGAAAATGAAACGTTCCAGCTAAAACAGTCATCACTGACAAACTTTGTTGTAAAAAAAGAAAAAATAGAACATTATGTGGGTGGGAGTTAATAAAGTAAATACACCATCACAAGTCGAAAAACCCAAAAAATCATACTTGTTCAGGTTTAAATTCAGGGTAAAATGTGTTAAACATATGCAACAGTCAGTGGTACATTGAACTTTTTATCGGAAGAAACAGTTAGGATGATTTATCCAAAAAAATCTCTATTGAGGTGTTCATGGACTCCCCCTAATGATTATTGATTCCCTGTGCAAACAAAACGAAACTTGCGTGTTCAAATCTCATGGTTTTCTAAGTTTCCATGGTTGACATACACACAGCACTTACAAGGAGCCCTTTGTCGATACTGTGTCACCAGCACCTTGGATCCCTTGGGACAAAAGCATATACTAATTGGAAAAATACACTTGAGTGTTTTTCGGCACATGCAAAGACTTCTTATCACCAAAAATGCAGTGAATTCGCGGAAAACTTCTTGAGGTCACAAGGGCAACAGCAGCCCATACTAAATCAAATCAGCAATGAGCATGCACGACAATATGCAGAAAACCGAGTAATTCTTGATTCTATCGTTGATGCAATAATTATATGTGGAAGGCAAGAACTGGCTCCTAGAGGTAAGCATGATGCAGGAACTGTTAAGACTCAAGCCACAGAGATCAATGATAGTAATTTTGGATCTCTTCTAAGATTCCGTGTTCAAGCAGGGGACTCTGTATTGGAAAAGCATATAGAAAGTTGTGCAAAAAACTGCAATGAATACTAGCCCAAAAATTCAGAATCAAATTATTGACATTTGTGTTGACATTATTAAAGAGCATGTCGTACACAAATTAAATGAAGAGAAGTGTTTTGCCGTCCTTGTAGATGAGACTACTGACATAAAAACAGTGGAACAGCTTTCATTGCGTGTTCGATGGTTGGATGTTGATGAAAATAAATTTCATGAGGATTTTCTTTCATTTACTCCTGTAAAAGATTTAACTGGACAATGAATTGCAGAAACCATTATTGCAGCACTGAAACATCACAGTATCCATGATGAGTACCTAATTTGGCTAAGCTATGATGATGCATCATCTATGAGTGACTATTTACATGGTGCTCAGGCCTATGTAAGGAAAGACCTCCCAATGGCTGTGTATGTTCACTGTAGCGCTCATTCTTTAAACCTGGTACTAGCAGAATTTTGTTCTCTGCCTGCAATTCGTAACTGTATTGATACAGTGCAGTCAGTTGGTTGATTCTTTAGAATGTCTGCAAAGTAATGCTGCCATATTCAAATAAACCATTAAGGAACACTTTCCTTCATCTGGTTCTGTTTTATATAGTCAAATCAGTATAAAGTATAACCATGCTGCACTGTGCGTGAGAAAAAATATTCCAATAAACTCATATGTACAACATAGATACAAAAAGATTGAATTAATATTAAGTATTTAATTATGGAATTAATAGTAAGTGCAGGTTAACCATAAGTGTGTTTACGTGTGTTAATACTGTACATTACATGTGGATATTGTTGCATTGTTGAAATGTTTTTTTTTGTATCCGTGTATAACCTGTCTTGTGGATGTTGAAATTAAAATTAGTTACATGTTAAGAATTATTTTTAACTTATAGTCTTTGCTGTTTACGAGTTACATGACTGTAATAATAATTGTCACCAATTTGGAATGGATATTATAGAATTAGAGACTCCAAATATGGGTGAAAGTTTATTTAATACTGAGTATGGGGAGTTTGCTCAACCCCCCCCCCCCCCCACGGAAAGAATTTTCTAGGTACGCCCATGAGTTACATTCAATCAGTGCAGGCGCCTCGAGTTAATACAATAGTTGACCAGAACCATGCTGGTGTTTTCGCACACCTTTAGTGCCATCCCAGGTATTCACCGAGGCAGACCCTTGAACTTTTATGCCTGTGATCTGGCCCAACTGCTGTTCTGTCTTCTACTGTTTATCCAGGCCAGTACCGGGACTGAGTAACCGCCCACGCTATCGACCAATCAATGGGCGGATACCCTTGGAGATCTCCTCCAGCATGCAAGTTTCGATCAGATGCAAACCCGTGTAATGTTTGGGGTCCAGGCTGCAGTTTGGTAAGGTATATGCAGAGCTGTGGTGGAGTTAAGTGATGTGTGTGTGTGTGTATGTGCGCAGGAAACATCAGGAACAACACAGCAAACAAAATCAGTTACCGCAACAAGAAGGACCACGGCTGGCTGGGAGCTTCCATCGCAGTCGCTCACGTCCCGAGAAGCCCGATGGTGGTACGTGTCAACTGAAGTACTAATAAAGTGTCTGATACAGCTATACACGGTCCATTATCCTCTACTCAGTTCTTTACTTATATTGTAAAAGCAGCACTGTGCATGTGTTAAAATTCACATGTTGTCAGCCTTGTATCGCAGCTCGTATTTCAATAAGTTTATTCTCTCGATGATATTAAGATTCGTATTAAAGGCCGTGCACAGTAAAGTGAGCACATTTGAAAATAACCTTTGAAAAAAATAATCTCCCATAAGTAGCCTCAATATACACTGCACTATGTTCTGACTTACGCAGATTCGTTGTTAAGTTGGTTGTGGATTAATATAAATTGTTCCAAGACGTGAGGTTGTATTTCGAAGGCAATGTTTAAATTAATAGCTATTTGAATTAATGTATCTGGTTTTGCACCCATTTAAGTACGAATTTACATATACGCTACACGTTTATGTTTCTAATAACTACATGGTTTCACCTGCATGACGCATGCATGCAGTGAAAAGGCTCATGGCAACATCAAATTTACACATAGAAAAATTCGAAATGAGATGATAAGTAGAATTAAGCAAATTTTTGCTTTAAATCAGTGAATAAATATGCTCGCATCCGGTATAGAATTATGCACCGTATATAAAGGGCAATAAACTTCTTAATTATTTTGTCACGTCTTGTATAAAAGTGATGTAAACTAAATCTGGATAACGAGCATCATGTCGAGCATATAGTAAAATCGAGTCTTCTTAATTTTTCTGAGCAGGGCATTGATGTTAGTGATGTAAATAACCAGCAGATTTTCAGATTTTCTCTGTTTAAAATTTGGCTTCAAAAATAATGGAGAGATAGACTTAAAATAAGAAATGTGCTGATAATTAATGTATGCTTTATTGACGTTTTGCAAGCTACCTAAAGAATTTTTTTATTCAAGATAATATTTCAGAAAGGAAATTTTGGCTCTTAATGATTGACTCTACAGTTACACCATTCCTTTTTAGATAAATAAAAAATATTTTTTCATACACTCTAAACTGAATAGTAACCGGCGGTGCAAATAGCGACAACATAAATATGAAATGCAATTGCGACTGTTGCTTAGAATGGATGATTCTTCTCTGATTCTGTCAAAATAAATCTTCTAGGATGCAACGAGGGAACTCGTAATTTATACTCGCGGTACAACTAACTCAAGAAGTGAATTATTTCCAAATTATATGTATGTTTGAACATTACCGCTGCCCGAGGACCCTCATAACGAACACCGCATATGGTTGGTTTGTCACACGTTATTTGAGTGGCAAAGTACTTCTTCTATGGAAGTATTCCCTGACAAATGACTAGACCACTGCCCACTGGTTCGCCCGAAGTTCCCACACTTGCTTCGAGAGCTCCTATTTCTCAACAATGAACTACTTCCACGATGTGTACAGTTTGGCTTTCAACGAATTAAAAAAAAGTATGGCTTTTTTTTTTTTTTTTTTAAGAACACGGCATTTTACGACCCGAACACTGGAGGCTTGCTTTTAAGACGAAAGTGTCCGTTTAGTTCACTTTCTATTCGGTCAATCAGAGTAACACTACTGGAGTATAAATACTTATGCAACTCGGGAACAAATAAAATATAAAAATTTGAGTATGGAGATTTTTATTAATTTTTTTTATTCACTGTCAAATTGAATAACAGGTGTAAATTAATACAATGTATTTTCTGTGCTGCCAGTGTTCTTTAAGGCAAGAAACAGTCGTAACACAAATTTTTTGTAAAGGCTTGGTACTTCGTTAGTAGTTATAAATGTTGTTTTGCCTTGTCGTGAAGATTAATATTTTTAAATGGCAACTTTAATGTAGAGATTTTTAATGTAAGGTGAGTTTTACAAGTTTTCTTGTGAGATATTAGCTACAGAAACCTGTCAATATTACTTTAAGTCGAGACAATCCCTGCTTGGGATGTTTCACTAATAGTTTGTCAGCAGATTTTTTACAAACTGTGTTAACTATCATGTAGGCACAGTGTGAACACAATATGTTTACGTCACCAGGTTTGTGCTCCTCGGTGGATAGACAGCTACTATACCAATTTCTACTTCATGAACGGCATGTGCTACTGGTCTGCAGCAAGCTCCAGGCCGGATTCTAATGCTGCCGTCGTCTACCCCTTGAGTGGAGATCGTAAGTTTACTTTTGTGGCCATCCAGCTGTACTAGAATTAACGCATAATATTAATGGTTCGTTACAATCTCAAACCTCTGTAGCGTCCCACTTAATATCGTTCGTTATAATATCCACAAAATAACACTTAAAGTTTAATGGCAATGCTACAGTGCTATAACTGAGGGTATTCTAATGGACTGCGTCGATTGCCAGACATTAGTCAACAAATAGAAGAAAACTGTGAACATTAACCATACGACACATGGTTTTATAATGTTCGTTTTCTCTTCTTTCGTCCGTTTTGGTAATTAACATTTAGCAATGGATGTAATACATTTAAAGTTCCGTAAAAATAATGAACATAAGGCAGTAGCTGATATGTAATCAACCTATAAACATCGGCGAATAGTTCGTCATGTGAAAAATAGGATAAAAAATATCAGATTAATGGTTTGAACTTATCCCGATCTGTGTAAAAAATATCTGCGTTCACTTCAAAACTTGTCTCCATAGCATAATTATCACAATAAAATAAACTTGTTTGCCAAATTATATTTTATTAAGTTTCGTGATGCAGCTACAGCTTACCTTTAAATGTAAAAATAATTATAGGACAAAACAATGACAAAGTTTACTCTAAATTATTTTTTTAAACCACATGGCTTGTAAGAGTTCATGTATAAATTTTAAAACATGTGTAGCAATACTTGGCAGGTTGACAAAACACACACGGTGCCAACGCATGCAGCAGTACAGTGACTTCGAGAGGACAAATGTACTGCGACGGTACCCAAAAGCACCACAACTTCCCTCCCAACCTCCACCTATCTTCCACTAGGAGTACCCAGGAATAGGAATGGAATGGGAAGCATTAATCACCAAAACCTATCAAAATCAGAGTAATTTGATAGTTACTTTATCTTGCTGATCAGAATGGGTGGGTGTACACGCAAATGTCCAAACCGCTATTTAGTTTTTGTTTATTTAATTTTGGCCACATATATTTCTTCCTTTTATCTTTTTCTTTCAATGCACAATATATAACAATGTGATTTGATGTATGCATAACAATTTGGATTTTCAAATATTCACAGTATATTACATTTAAGATTCTATAAAACATTTTTAAAACATACAATAATTCTCCCAAGAAAACCCAATTATTACTGAACACATATCGTATAAAAAAAGAATAATTCTTATTGAAACAATCACCGAGGACTTTGGTCTCTAGAAGAAAAGGCTCCAAACCGCAATACAAGTGTATTGCCTTTTCCATACGCAATCACCTTCACACCGGTCCATAAACATCTGAGCCAAGGGTATTACCCTCATCAGTACACCCATGTGGTGTAGACAGTGCTCACTCACAACACAACCACGTACATGAGCCGAGGGTATTGCCTACACCAATACACCATGGGGAGCAAGTAGTGCTCATGCATATACATAATAGTCATGCAAACAAATCTCATTCATACTCTTGAAAATCCCCGATGTTACAGATCACCAACCACGTCCGCAAGTCCAAGTCCTGGATCCTTTCTTCTCAGTACAAAAATATCTCATTCACCAGTTTTGAGGCCACGTTCCACAATGAGCAACCAAAACCTAAGTCCACTATTCCAGCGAGTGAATTCAAAGTCCCCACGCACTTCCGCCAGAAACTAAGTTTTTAACTTCAGTAGGCCTAACATTTTCTAAGTCCAAACTCATTACTGCCAAAGACTAACTCCATCGCTTTCTTCCGCAGAATTATTCTAAGTCCCGACATAGCACTGCCAGAGACTAAGTTCCACACTATATTCTGCATAATTATTCCAAGTCCCACCTCACCGGTGAGAAATTTACAGATTGCTGCATCGCAAGGCCGATATTCACGCAGCACCTCCTCAGCTGCGAACCCGAGTCCCGGACTTGGCGACAATCTCCTTCCAGATCCCAATTTTTGTTTTTTTTACTGGCGAGCCCGCTAATATCGCTACGACAACGTGAGCACCTCCACAGTTCTGTGTGCCCTTCGGCATGCTTGTTAGTAGCCAAGATTGCTGGAGAATGGGATTATTCTCAAGGCAAGCCCTTTACTCTTGAGGTAGGGTTTATTATGATAAATTGGGCGCATGTATCGCGGCTATAGCAGGGTTGTCTGGTGCCATGGCCTCAATTGTAGCCATGGACACACCCCGAAAGAAGAAGGGTCCAGATGGAAGAGCGTAACAAACCAGGCAAAACGGAGAGGCCGTGGAAAATCTATGCGACAGTCGCGGAGGATATTTTTTTTTTCCTTTGACTGGATTGGAACTGAAGAAAGTAGGGTAAGTTGTTTGTTCGCGAAGACAGACTTTGTGAGGTGAATGAGTGGCGTTATAAAATGTGTCAAGCCGCAGCTGGAATGTGACCTGGGTCATACCGCAGTGGTGCGGCCCTGGTAGTTTTGGGGGGGGGGCAGAATTACGCCACCCACCTGACATATGTCAGTCATCTCTCTGTAACACATAAGAGTATTAGAATGTTACACGCTTAAGAAGGAAAAGTGAAACTATATTTAGGGGTAATAAGACTATCACGTTGCTCGTGAATTCGCTATCAGTTGTGTGTGTTGGTGTATGTGTGTAAGTGTGTGAAGAGATTTGGACGGCTCTTAACATCGAGGTCTTGAGAGCCGATGAGGGTAAATTAGGTGAGTATGGCGCGGCGCCGGAATGAAAGGGTGGGGGAACGGGAGATCCCCGAGAAAACCCGCCGACCAACGGCATAGTCCGGCACGATTCTCACATGTAAAAATTCGGAGTGAGCCGGCTGGGGATTGAACCCGTATCGCCTTGGTGGGAGGCGAGCAGGCTAACCGCTCAGTCACCGTGGCCCCATATGTGTGTGTGTGTAGTTGTGTGATTGTAAGTGGGAGTGTGCCACTCCACAGCCCCCACCCGCAGTGAGCCAATCTCTGCAGTTATTTGCTGATAACTGCCAGAGCCTTTATACGGCCATAATGCTGTGTGCCGGAGTGCCGAGCGTTGGAATCGGCAGTGGAGAGGGATCATGATTCCAAACAGCTGCCGGATGAGAGAAATGTTGCAGCACATATGTGTATATATATATATTTTCAATGCAATTACACGACCATCTCCGAGTCAAGGGCTGTACTGAGCCTGCTTCGCCTTACTCTGTGATCACATAGTGCTTCGCTAATTTTGATTTCCCGGAGTTATTTCCGTTCGAGGGCATTGCGGAGGGCCTGCATTCAATTTTTAGGCATGTTTAGGACGGTCTGTAAGCCAATATGCTCTTCGGGAGCTTGTATTTCTGAGTCTCGTCGAGGTTATAATCGCCGAGACTAGTTATGTTCGAGTTGGAATTTGTGGCACAATCATTGTAAAATTTATCCGCCATTTTGACGAAGTGCTCATTTAATTTTTCAATTTTTAGTTCGTTATGCAGATCTGTAATAGGGTAGTATATAGGCGAATATGCCACGATTCCCAGGCATTTGTTTTGCACAATATGCAGTCTCTTAATATGTGATTTAGCTGCTTGTGCCCATGTTGGCGCAACATATGCAATAACAGGCCGTATGAGTATTGTATAGAGCAATACAGCTGTGTTTCGTGTTATAGAACTTCGTCTATTAATTATAGGATAAAGGGTGGAAAGCCTGGCATATACACTTAGGCATTTGGCATCTATATGTGCCTTCCGCGTAATTTTTTGAACCATATGTACGCCTAGATATTTAACAACATATTTATGGGGTATAGATTCACCAAATAGTGTGATTTGCGGGCGATTGGCAGCTTGAAGTAGTGCCCTGCGTGTGAAAACGATCACCTCGCTTTTCCCGATATTTATTTTAATCTGCCATTTCGTGTACTATTCTTGAAAGGTTGTTTGATCACTTTGTAGCCTTCGTGTTGCTAGGTAGAGGTCGTGGGAACGATTGAATACGACAGTGTCGTCAGTATAGCAAGCGAATTACCCCAGACGGTGGTCGGGCTTAGGCAAATCATGTATATAAATACTAAATAATACAGGGCCAAGAGTACTGCCTTGTGGCACTCCAGCATATATAGTTTTACTGTCTGATTTTGGCCCTTCGCACTGAACAGAAAAGGTTCTGTAGTTTAAATAGTTGGCTGATAATTTAATGTAGCAATCTGAGAATTTTAATTCGTATAATTTATTAAGTAAGCCAGCATGAAATGCCCGATCACAGGCTTTTTCTATGTCTATAAATACTGCAACTACATAATCTTTCCAGTTGAAAGCCCATGTTATACATTCAGTGACTTGCACAAGCTGGTGTGTTGTAGAGTTATTTCGTTTTTGGGCTAGTTTTAATTCAATACCCACAGATTATAGGCCTGGAAAATCTGGGAGCATTATTTCATTGTGAAATACAGAATTGTGAATAAAAAAATTGCAACTCCGCCGCCCATCCCTCTTCCCTGTGACCTGTCCTTTCTATATATGGCATATCCTATGACAGAAAAGCGAATATTAGGGTTAAGATGGGTCTCATTTACTGCAGCAATTTTAACATTTTCACGAGAAAAATAATCAATAAACTCGTCACTTTTTGAGCGAAGGCCTCTAGAATTCTTGAAAAGAATAGTATTGATGTTTATATCGGTATTGTTTGTGTTAGCTGTATTATTTAGGTTTGCTAACATGGTCAAAGTTCTTGACCAGCTGAATGGACGAGCCGATCGTCGCTGTTATTTCGTCCCAGAATCGGCATATTTGGAGCAGTCCAAATCGCGATCATAGCGCACAGTGGTTGTAACACTTGAGCGAGGTCAGGGTACTTGTTAAAGTGCGTGTCACTGCTGAAGGCAGAGTTGATCGCTGCCATGATCGCATTCGGATCTGCGGCTTGGTCGACAGGGAGGGCTTTGCAGTTCCAATTTCCATCACCACCGAGTGCGAATTGGCAGTTTTTTTTTAATTTCCAACCTACCTTAAAACTAAGAGGATAGTCCGAGGTCCAGGGTAGGAATAGGACCTAAGTGCGTCTCAGGGCTGAGCCCCTCACGCCTGGACATGCAGGGAAGTGTCTAACTACAAGGTCACATGCTCGCGGCTTTACTGGGATTGGACAAACTTGACCGCGATTGGGGCCAAGTTTACCTCCCATGCTAACTTTAAACTACGGGGGAGGGGTAAAACCGGCATAGACACCGTAAAAACCCCTCGACAGAAAATAATAGCACAATTGCTTGCAATTTATGAAGTAGAAAAAGATTTCTAATAGAATAGAGTATGGGCAAGGATAAACTTGATTGAAATGGGGTTTGAAACACTAGAAGAGAAAGATCGGAAGAGGATGTTGGCAGATTTTTCGGTTTCGGCTGCCTTATGTAGAGGCGCTGCGGCTGGTGCGCTCTGATTGGCCGTGCTCGCGGCCAATCCGGAGGAGGCAGGTGTGGCTGTTGCGGTCGCAATTTTTTCTGTACTTGTGCAAAGCCCTGTGAATCCTCAGGGGCTGTTTCCTGGTTTTTCGAATTTTATTTGATTTTCCGGCCGCTTTTTTGCCCATAGGGCGCGGCTTACCTCCCCACCGGCTGTTTATATTGCGAGGAATGGGGAATGTTCGCAATGGCGGAAAATGCCATCTCGTCCTGCAACCAGGCATGCCTGTTGTAAATAGGTATGCCTGGCTGCTGCCGAGCCCAGTGGGGTATAAACATGTTGCCATTCGCATGTTGTTGTGGTGTCGGCTGCGGGCGAGCCCGTTGTGGCCCAACAGGGGATTGAACAGATGCTGGCATTGGGGCAGGTATTGTTTGCCAGGTAGTTGCGTGCTGGTCGTGCTTTATGGCTTTCCTAGACTGCTGCTGGCGAGCTTGGCGGGTCTCAGCCGCGAGGCGGCTCCATTTCGCTGTTTTATATTGTTAAGGCGTGGGAAAGCCCTTGCTGTGGCGCTTGCCTGAACGCACCAGCACACATCCAAAGAGAGCGAGGTCAAGGAGGCGTAGTAACGCCGCAACAAGCAGGACATGAGCCGCAGGAGATTTTGCAAACAGAGTAATTTATAAACTAACTAGCGGACCCGACAGACGTTGTCCTGTACATATGTCTTAAATCTCTCCCCCTCTCTCTCATCCTCTCTTTTCCGAATTGTGAATCTAAACCATTCTCGAATCCACTTGAACACACACAAAAAATTTCATCAAAATCGGTCCAGCCGTTTAGGAGGAGTTCAGTGACATACACACGCACAGAAGAATTATATATATAAAGATAAGTATAAAAGGAAGCAAAGGAGTTAATTCAGGTCTTAACACATCACGCAGACGACTAAAAGTGGCGAACGAGCCATACATACATGCAGCTGGCTGGGGATGGGAGGTATAACCTAAATTAACCTAATAAGTAAAAATAATAAAATTAATGAATAAAAATGAATCCAAAAGAGGCTGAGCTGCCCCTTCAGGACTGATCAGATTAGTTTGCCGCAATACTCTTAAGAGACTGCGTAGATGCTATAATGATAGGCCTGGTAGTGTGTTACCCGCATAGCTAAGGGGAGTCTATGCGCTAGAAGCGATTTGGGTCACTCAAAGCGCTGGGTTTCCTCAATATCGTAGTACCCAAGGGCACTTATAAGAGGATTTGTATGATCCTCATTAGAGTCGTAAAAGTGTTGGGCCTGTTTGCAAGTGACTTCTTGCAGTATTTCTTGTTCTAATTCTGCGTGTATGTATCTAATTGAGACATATCGAGATGCATTTGCTGCCATTCTAAAGCACTTGTTTTGTAACACCTGCAATTTATTTAGATGGGTTTTATGCGCACTAGGCTCATGCTGGGGCTGCATAAGTGATAATAGGTCAGATCATGGTTTGATATAAGTGAATACCATTATCCTGCGACAAGCCTGAATCGCCATTTTGAAGCAGATATAAAGCTAGCATGTGGCTATAAGTGAGTTTTCGCTTAGCCTCCACATGGCATTGCAATGTCAACTCTTTATCCATAATGATGCTCAGGTATTTTACCTCGTTTTTAAAGGGAATATACTCCCCGAACAGAGTAAGCTGGGGTAGATTTAAGGGGGAGCGTTGGCGAGTGAAGACCGATGCCTCACATTTACCCACGTTTATTTTGACCCGCCACAGGTGAAAATAGTTTTCTAGCTCAGTGAGCTGGAACTAGGCGCGCTGAATGGCAAGTTCAGCTCTGCGGGATCGGGTATAGATGACTGTATCATCTGCATATATACCTACATTAATATGCCAGGTAGGGGGACACGGTATGTCGTGGGTATAGATATTATAGAGGAATGGCACTAGTATGCTGACCTGGGGAACTCAGACCCTAATGATTTTATTTTCTGAAATTACTCCATCTATACTGACAGAGAAGGAACATCTATCTAAATAGGATGCTAAAAGCTTAATGTAGCAATCAAGGAAGTTGGTTTGATATAGTTAATAACTCAGCCCTGCATGGAAAACTTTTTCAAAGGCCTTTTCCACGTCATAAATAAAGCATGTGTATAGTGACGCCAGTTGAATGTGGTAGTAATGTGCTCGGACAGCCAAACTAATTTATGAATGGTTGTATGATTTTTCTTAAATCCAAACTGCTCATTAAGAAATAATTACTTTCGCGAATGTGATTATTTAGGCGGGGCAATAAAACTTGTTCGTGGATCTTAGAACGCGAGCTGAGCAGACTGATGGGGCGATAATTCTGCAATTGACCCGGGTCTTTGTCCGGTTCAGGAAATACTATTACTGTATCACATTTCCAGGGAGTAGGGAAGTGGGCAATATTAAAACTTACATTTACGCACTCAGCTATAGCTTCAAACATGCTGTCAGGCAGCTGTGTTAATGTATGTGTTAAAGGGTATGGAAGAATCGTTGTAGGTACTTCTAGATACTTTGGTGAAGTTGTCGATGATGTACTATAAGGTTATTGATTATATTCAGTCTCTCGTGTGCAATTTTAATATTTCCATAAATATGTGTTTGATTTCTTTCCAGATCGTGGCTATGTAATTCCACCCAAACCAGGCCAGAACAAGACTGAAGTATACTACTACGCATACGGCGAGGCTGGACTGTCGATACATTTCACCAAGGTAACTTTAAACGCACTAAGTAATGACCATCTAGGCGGGAAGAAATGCTGCATGTAGCCTCTGCGTATTCTTGATACTTCGTAGTTTATACGCAACTTAACTCAATGAGCTTCTAATGCGATTACAAGAGGTTCGAAGTCTTTGCAATATTAGTTCTCTCCACGGCCTAACAAACCCGATCTCATTGAATATTCTGCCTACCTACAACCTTCGTATTCCCTACTAGTACTTAAAGCTCATAATTGCTTGAGGCTGCAGTGGCGCCTCACCGAGCTGTTTCGGGTTCGATTCCCAGCGGGGGCGCTTCCGTATTTTCGCACGTGGGAACCGTGTTGGACGATTCCTTTGGTGAGCGGGTTTTCTCGGGGATCTCTGGTATGCCTCATCCTTGCGTTCCGGTGTTGTTCCATACTCACTCGCTTAACCCTCACCGGCTGTCAAGACCCCGATGTTAAAAACCGTGCAAACATCTCGGCTTCACTCAACTTAAAACTTCTTCCAGAATGAAGTGCACTGTGTGGTCTTTGTGCGTTCCAGGAACTGACCTTTCCGATGCGTTTCGTGTTTCGAGAGCATTATAATATGAAAAATTCTAAAACATTTTACTGCCAGCATTCACTCTTTCTTCAGACAGCAATGTTGTCTGACAATTACTAGGAGTAATCATGCTTTATCCAAAGTGTTGTATAAATTTCCCTGTCGGTGTTTCGGGATACCTTTATAGTAATTTCCATGGTAAATTGTTTGTATGCAAGACATTTATCTGATCGTTTACATTCCCTGTCACTGACGCAAAAGTGTGATGCATGAAAGCAGATAGTGACAACCATAGAGAATTTATTCTTTGTTACCTTAACAACTGTGCGTTTTGTTTATCCCATTCAATTCTCCTAGTAACGCTTGTTGTGTAGTCCAAAGTGTCTAAATTCTTCGACGTGCTATTTATAATACCATTAGGTTTCGTGATCGAGAGAAAAGGGAAGGTATAACAATGCTGTTTAAAAATGCCACTGAACGTGCTATTGCCTTTACCGACTATAGTACGAAGACCATGAGATACGAAAGGAGGGTCAACGTGAAGAAAGTGGGACGAGTACAATCAAGTCACCCTGTATAAATGGCAAACCACCTCCGTATAAGATTATAATGTACGATATGAGTAAGTGTATTATTCGTAGGAAATTTCAGGAATGTTTTGAGATCAGGAAAGAAGTTCCAACATTGCGGAATTTATTAAAATTCTGCGAGCAAGCAATTTAGTTCACAGAGAAACGCTTCGACAGGAACGCAAGTTAATATAAAATTAGTGCAATAGACATACATGAAACATTTGAAAATCTCTGTATATTTTGAAAATTTCAATATTTCAATGCAAAACCTGAGAATATTTTATAATCAATAAGCTAGATTTTATAGGGGCTATTTTCATTAAATCATCTTATGCCCTGATAATAATTATGAATAACATATGCTGATAATACAATATGAAATGCCTTTTATTTAAAATCTATTCTCTAGTAATTCCCTTTGTAAAATTCTGCTGAGGACTTATTCGAATATTCAGTATACATCATTACCTAACAGTAAAATTCAGTTTAAAATGTCACATCCCATTTTAGCTCGTACATCATTGGAATTCTCGTCATTATTTGGTATTGATATTTTATGAACATTTGTCAAGAATAATCTCACTTGAAACTTTAAACTTTTCATAAACTTTTCATTTCACTTATAAAAGAGCCTTTTCATAAAATCGTCTCACTGGGAACGTTTACACATACTTTGTGACTTAACGTAACTTTCACGTAAACATATATTTCATTTCATAAATTTGTATATAAATATAAAAATATCTACCAAAAACATCCTCAAACTCTAGTCTTATATTTCAATAAGGCTGGAAAACATTCTGTCATTTATAAAACAGCCTTTACATAGAAATGACTCTCCGGCCAACTTTGTACTTTAACAAACATTGTGTAACTGTTTTACACTTTATCGTTACTATAACGTGAAGTACTTTTTCTCTCAAAATTTACATTACTTAACACATTTTATCATAGTCTCACCAAGGCTGAAAACTTTTACTTTCATTAAATGAACGTTCATCTATTCCAATAAATTTACATTTTTCTACAAATATTATTTGCTACAAAGAAGGACTTGAAAATGTCAATTTCTACAGTTCCTTGGCCAGAAGAGCCCTATCTACATAAAGAGGTACTTACCTTGTTTGGCCGCCAGATGCCAACTCTCCACAAGTACCCGGCTCCTGGGGTACTTACACACCAAAAATTAGAGAGCTCGCCTCCTCCATGTCTGGAGTGCAATGATAAAAATTTAACTACAGCTAATCAGAAACCTGGTTGATTCTGGGACATTATTACAATTCTTAGAATTCAAGCATATGTGGCGCCGTCTTTACTTGAATCTCGCTCGTCTTCAATGCTGGCAGCACTCGCAGCGGGGTCTGAGGGAACCAGTGTAACAGCTAAAGGCTGTTCACGATCAAGTGAGCGCTTTTCAAATCAACCTTAGAAAAATGTCACTGCTCTTACCTGCATATATTTTAACGGGTGCACCCGGTAAAGTTGGTAACGGTGGATGGAAAGCAGTTCAATATCTTAACGTCGAATAAAAAGTATTAGGCAACCATTTGTGATAATTTGGATTTTTTGTATAACTTTCTTTTTTTTTACATCAGCGTGTAAAAAAATATCAGATTTATAAAATGTTTACTTTTCGAATAATTTCACGGTTTCACTTGACCGACGCATGAATAGAGTGATGATGCCCATGGTAATGTTAATTTTACATAAGGCGGAAGAATGCACAACGTGCATACAAGCAGATCTTAGACAGGGCTTTGAAAAGTGCTAATTTTACCTCGAACAGCCTATATGAGTTCGAGATATGCCACACCATGCGGCCACGCGTCGGCTACCGCGGCCATACCTCAATGCAAAATGTATTGTCCGAGGTCAGGTCACGTATCGACCGCCATCACGCACAACAGTTGCAGTTTTTAAGTGAGTGAGTGAAGAGATTTGGGCGGCTCTTAACAGCGAGGTCTTGAGAGCCGATGAGGGTGATTGAAGTGAATGTGGAGCGGCGCCGGAATGAAGGGGCGGGGGGAAACGGGAGATCCCCGAGAAAATCCGTCGACCAACGGCATCGTCCGGTACGATTCCCCCTTGTAAAAATCCAGTGACCCGGCCGGGGATTGAACCCGGTTCGCCTTGGTGGGAGGCGAGCGTGCTAATCGCTCAGCCACCGTGGTTCCCAGTTCTTAAGGTAAGGTATCTTCCACGAAGTTTATTGTGTTTTCGAATATTTAGACTTGAAATTATCGCCGGTCAATAACTGCGTTGTCGCTTCAGGCCGGCAGGAACCATAATGTTTCGTCGGTGCGTAGAATGGCGAGTTAACTTGGATAAGCGGAAAGCTTTTCAGGAAATGAGACATTTAAAAGACATTTAAAAAACGAACATGAATGAAACATGGATCCACACGTATTATACAGTCTCCAAGTTTTGGTAGAGCGAAGATGTGCCAGGAGTGTATGTAAATAACAGTCCTGGACAGCATGTTATTATTGCTCACGCTGGTAGGGAGATGAGATGTATTCTGGGTGCTTGTGTCATCTGTGATTCAAAATCAAACACATCTGAATACCATAAAGAACTGAACTAAGAAAACTAGTCCAAAAGTGTTACAACACAGCATATATAGGCCGTTCGCGGTAAAATGAGCACATTTTGAAGCTGTTTTGTCAGACATAATAACCAATAAATACATTTCATTATGGTCTCGGACTTTTTGTTTTGGGTAAGGTGAAAGTATACAATGTGTTTATTACTCACATAGCAGGGTTTACATTAAAAAGTGGTGGAAGGATACAAAGAAAAAAGTATCTTGGTCTTCAAAAGTGCTCATTTTACCGTGAACGGCCTATACCTGGATTACCGCAAAGAATCATTGTTGTCCTCGACAATGTACCCTATCATAACTGACGAGACAATAAGCCGCGCTTAACCAACCATTATAAATCAGGCATACAAACATGACTGCCAGATTACAACGTACGATTTCATCGAGAAATGACCTGAACTTCTCATTCGTGCAAAACAATGTCGACCGAAAATAACTTACTGCATTGACAAGAGATATGAAGCCGCAGGCTTCATATCACTGCTATTACCTATTATCTAGGTCTGATGATACATCAGACCTAGATACCATCGAACTAATCTGGAACAGGATATGTTTCTGATAAAAATGTCCACCATGTTTCTCTGTCAACACTAAAAACATTAACAAGAGAATTCATTGATTCTATAATAGTTGATAACTGGAAACAGTCATATCTGAAGGTGAAAGAAAGCTCTGTACTGGAAACTGGGTGCATTGATGAAAGAAGAAATCGATCGCATAATAATCAACCCAGGAATCGACAGCAACAGCGATTAGCCTGGAGAAAATACAACAACTGACTCACAGACAGACACAGCCAGCGAGGCGGAGCATGAATAAAGCAGATTGTGTACAAGGACACGAACCGAGGTAACATTGAACAGCTGAAAGAATGACAATCCTGCAGTTTATGTAAGACTTACCTAAAGATAAAAGCACCGTAAGTGTGATCTGTGTAAGTCACCTGCATTGTACTGCACATATATGCAACAGTGGCTTATATGCCAGTGTGTATCGTCACTGCCAGACTGATGCGGTTTCGAGGTGTGTTGCACAGTGTAATTAGTGACAGTGTTTCCTTTTCCAGTTGTTATTTACAGTTTCTTTGGATCATAGCAAGGCTGAGAATAGTGCTTGTGTTTGTGTTTGTATTATATTCGTGTTGCTGAAACAGATTACGTTTTGAATTATTATATCCTTCAGACATTATTATTCTGACATACCATTACATATATACGGACGTGTATACTGTAAAGCATATTCGCATTTCCATAATGGCAATGCTCTTTGACCCGCGTACGTGATGTTAGAGCTTCCGTTGTTCTCATCGGCTGACTGTAAGGTACGGCGCTGACGTGTTAGTTAGTGACGCTCTACTGCGCGGGACTCCACTCACCTTGGTGGGGATATAAAATAAAAAGAATATCATGGGGTGAAAAATTACGTTATGTAGAGTGATCATTTTAAAAATTCACTGAAATTTAAATATATTTTATTATTTGTAGGACCAAATGAGTAATGACATAACACTCCGTGTACGTTTTTTACAGTTATATCGCCTGTACAAACCCTGGCCATTTTCTCTCAGCACTGTAAGAAACAATTCCAGATTAATAGTCCAGGTAAAATCATAATTTTATCTAAAACACTATAAGCACACCTGACCCAGCAAATGATTTAACAAGGTTGTGATGTCATTTAAGATGACGACTACAGATATCAAAGTCACGGACCTCACAAAGATAGGCTTAACAAGATGGCTTCGGCCGGATTGGGTATTCCGTATCCCGAATCCTGTGTAGAAAGTACATTACTGTTCTAGTTTTTGTAATTTACAATTATGTTTGTCTTTATGTTCATTTATTACTGTTTAACGTTTATTTTTATGTAGAGGCTAATGGGTGACAGCTCACATGATAAACCACTGTGAACCTGCATCAATAAATAACACTTGTCAATGATTAATTCTGGATTCGAACCGAAATTCTTGGTGTGCTGAGGTGGCTCATTGACCTCAGTGCAGTGAGGTTCCTATGTCAGACGTGTGAGTTTGAAGCTTGTTTTACTTTTTTTTTTCTAGACTGTGTTAAGTGTGAGGTATGCTTGGCGAATGTGTCATGCTTGACAGTGTGGTATGCGTGAAGAATGATGCTGATGAACAGAGCGAATGGGAAGCTGCAAAACGAGTGGCCACATCGAGTGTCAGGGATCACGGCTGCTGCCCGTCCTATCAGAACATTCCTTTTGCCACCGAAAACCAATATAGTAGACCAAAATTACGCTTCTCCAAGATGGCTGAAGCTGCTCCTCGCTCTTCATTCTTGTCGTTGTTTCCAGATGCCCTGTTTTCACGTCTGTCATCTTGTGTTGTTTATCACTTATTACTTTTACATAAACAATTTCGAGAAATAAAAATAATTTTTAGGTCAACTGAATCGGTCTGTTTGTTCCAGAATTACGAAGACCTAGTGATTGGAGCTCCGGGATTATTGGAGTGGGCAGGTAAGAAACAACGGCGTCATTTGATCACATATGCAACAGTGTTTGATTACGCATAGTTAATGTAATTTTAGAAACGATAACGATGTTTTCATATTGGTGAATCTTTACGAATTACCAGTCGTTACAAGTTACTGAACTAATATTCATAATGTGTTATAATCCATTCGCGATTTCTTCCAACTTTTCTGAAGCCTCGCTTAAGTTCTACTTCCAGCATATTCCTCCGCCATATGCAAAGTTGAGCAACTTACACCAAATGGCCAACCCACCACATTCGTGTGCATTCGATGTAATAATGTATTCCGTAAAAACTATTTCTTACTAGACATTACTAACACGTCTATTTTATCTGTGTTTTTCCTTGTCCGCCATAAATGAAATATTGTAATATACAAATAAAATATAAGTAAGAGTTAAAGTTCACCAAAAATAAAGTGCTCTAATGTTAACACAAGTACAAAACGCTTGTGATACGTGAAATATTTAGGAAGCAACCGAACACGTCATCCATTGAGTATTTTTTTCTAAAGGTTTGATTAAAAAATTGTGAATAAACTCGAATAAACTATATGGCACATAGTTAACTAAAATAAAAAAATCTACTTGAGGTGTTATTCGCATAGATAAGCAGCGAGAATTTTTAATTTTAATTTGGTTTGTGCAATTTATTTTGTTAATGAAAATATTTGAACCTTATGACGTAGGAAATTCTATTTAAAGTTGGCTGTATATATTAATAAAACTGTTCACACATTCATCTGAGCAAAAATAAGAAAGATCTACAGAATGATTCTCAATCAGACCGACAAACTTCGGGAGGTGATTCTTCATGAAAATGTAAAAGGAAAACATATGTGATACTTTATACCTAAAACGTACTAAGGGAGGTATGAGCCCTTAAAACAAACTAGCCAAAATATCGGCTTTTACGTTGAAGGTCCCAATTACAGACAATAATGTTTTGAGAGTTGTCATTGTATTTTACTTCGTTACCGATATTTTGCACAAATACGTTTTAAAGCCTCGTTTTTTAGGGTCTCGCGCCTCCCTCAATATTTGATTTAGGTATAGAGTATAGAGTTTTCCTTTTACTTTTTCATGAAGAATCACCTCCCGAAGTTTGTCGGTCTTGTTGCGAATCATCCTGTGTATGCCATGTGATCACTTCCCACCACTGTTATCTGGTTACTTGGACTAACAACAGCCTATCATTGTTCAGATTCCTTAGCCCGGGACTGTCCACATACAATTACAAAAGGGATAGGTACGCCTTGTGTTGGCACTATTCTCTACCTCAGAGGTAATGTGTTGTTTTTCCTATTTGAGGCTCCCGCCTACCTGGAGATCTTTTCTGCTTTTGAGGCCGAGAAGCGTGGCGGCGATTAGGGCGACACTGCCACGCGTATCAATTACGGCATCGCCTCCAAGCGCAAGGCACTGAATTGGCGTGCAGTGTTCTCGTTGTGCAGCTTGTACCTATGGAACTTTCAGGGATGACCCTATTATTTTATTGGTGGAAAGTCTGTATGAAGGTTCAATGCAGAACCCTTGAGTAGTTTTGTACGAATCTGACGCGTATATGTTGAGCTACAGCGCGTTGAAACATCGTTTTTAGCCATTTGGATTACTCCGAAAATGTTTTTCTAACGTGCGTGACATTTTGAAAGTACTCAACAGCCACCGTATAACGTGTGTGTTATTTTCGTAGATAAGCATTCTATGCCACACGGTCCATGACTATCTTGTGCGTGTCGTGTAGAAAGCATTCTCGACGTGCATACGTGTTTTAAATGAGCATGCATTATTTTGCATCGTATTCGTAACGACTTCAGTTGATAGTATCACGGGAGAAAATAATAGGAGGTTCAATGAAACCTACTTTTATTTTCCTTTGCAAATAAAAATATATTGAAACTAATGTATCATAGTTAATCAATTATTCTACTCAAATCATGTTAATATTTAGTTATTTGTGAAAGGTTGAAGGTAGGTAGATAATTGGGCTTAACGTCTCGGCTACAGCTAGGTCATTAGAGACGGCACAAGTTGCAAGAGAAGAGAGATTCGGGAAGGATTGGGAAGGTATTGGCCATGGCCTTTGTTAGGGACCCGTTCGCCTGCAGTGATTTCGAAAAATCATGGAAAAACGAAATCATGATGGCCGGACCGGGAATCGAACATGGGTGTGGAAGTGTTTCTGGAGGTTGTGGCCGATTATAAACAGCTGTTTTCAGCTTGTCAAAGGCATGTTCAAGGCGTTAATGCTCTCTCTCTCTCTGTTGATCACAAAAGAACTATATAGCCTACCTCCTACCATCCAAACTGCCTTATCTCACAATATTCCAAACTTCTTGTGAGGTGTATATGTTACGTATACGAAACGCACTGTCAAGCGAGCTTTAGTGGCACATGTGTTTCACTCTCTAAAGCGTGGTTCAGATGTACGCCAATCACATCGAACAGACAGAGCGGAAAACTAGAACGGCCAATCAGAAGACGTCCTCGGTTTTTGGGCGAGTCGCGCGGGAACCGAGGACGGCTCCTGATTGGCTGTTATAGTTTTCCGCTCTGTCGGTTCGGCGTGATCGGCATACTTGTGAACCAGGCATATGAGAGATAAGGAGATAAGGAGATAAGGATATAAGGAGATAGTTTATTTAATTTACTTATTTAGGCGTAAAATGAATCATGGGTAGAGACCTGAGAAATTCGAGAGTGCAATGACCTGTAGGCTAGACTTCACAGTCTTATCCACTCATACAATAATCAGCTGTTAATTGGTTGATTGATGTGGTAGTAAGAGGCGGTGGTCGGGCGCACAATTTATTACATGTTTGTTAATGGTTCGTTCATCTCCAGGAGGTCTCAAACAATACGTCAACAAATTATAAGAGTAACATGGGCTCACAAGTGTGTGAATTCCAACTTGTCTATAAATGAACCCGCGAAATTATCGGGTTTCTAATCGTGGGCAAGCGGAAGTATTTTCATAGCAAACGTTTTTTCGGGCCATGAAACTAAACTATAAATGCAGATAAAATTTCTGACCACCCCGTTCCTTCTGTACACCGTAAAAAAGCGTGGTTTTACACAAGTGCGTGTGGTGGCAGAATCTCCAGGTAAATGATTTGGTGATAATTTCGGGTGTTAAACACACTTGCGGCGTGCCGCGGCAATTATGCAACAACCTGCCGTGTTGCAGCCGCAGAGTGGAGCAACTTAAGCGGTATTCACAATGGAGCGTCACGATGCGGCGCGTCGCGTCCGACGCTCGCCGCCAGCGACGAACGATATTTGCGTCTTCACGATAGAGCGATGGCCTAACGCCGGCCGCAGGTGACACAGACCGTGCTGCCATCTGGTATCCTGCAAGGAAACTTGCAATGAAATGCTTAAAACGAACGAAATGCAGTGAAGTTTCTTGACATTTAGTTAGTAAAATTGCGTTTGTTTTTAGTGATATGCACTTTTCTTTAATAAAAGTATTATATTAGAATTCAAAATGATGTTTTATAACACGACAGACTCTTCAGGCATCGGGAAACATACTTTTGTTTTCCTAAAGGTAGGTAGAATTGTTATAATTTGAACTCCAAGCGTCAAGACTATGATTGGCTGATGCTCGACGCGACGCAACGCTCTATTGTGAAAACCGCTTTAGGAGTCTGCAGCACGAACCGCGGGCGACGCGATCCCTTGACAAACCTGAGCGCACGTGATGAGCACGCCAGTTCAGTCAAGTCCGTCTTCGGCCCGGTCCGGTCGTGAACAACGAGGAACACGAAGCTGTATGTACGAGCCGAATAACTGCCCCTCATTCGTTGAAACACTGACGGAAGCTTCGACGTAGGCGATGGTGGCTCACAAATGTGATCGAACATCAGGCAGGAAGTGGTTTTTTGGAAGTGTACGAGAATTTCACTCGAAAAAATTACTGATCAAAACTGTATCTAAAGTGTGCAAAAAGAAGACGCACGTACGGAAAAATATAGCGATTCAAGATTTGTACGTGGTGTATTAAGTACAAGTTCATATCTGAACCACCTGTTATGTCATTATTAAAAAGAAATAATGTAAACATCAATAGCATAATTTAGGAAGATATTCTTGAGGATTGATGAAATTAAGAACAAAACCACTGTGTCTTCCACTTAACCACTTTACCACAGAAAACTTGAGCGGAATACTAAACAAAAAAAGAGAAAATATCATTTAGAACCATTATATTAATATTAAAAACCCACTTAGTTATTCTGTAACAATAAAAGGGTCACGATGAGATGCGCCTTTAAGAATAATATTATAAAATATTTTCATTGAAACTGTCATTATTAATATAGGCCTAGACGTATATTTATTTATTACTATTCCAGGTTAACAGTGTTACGGTTTTTGGCAATAAGTGATTCGTACAGAATCCTTAAATACCTTTCCAGAAAACATAGCAGGCTGCCATCATCGACGTAATACGTTGATGGTTAAATGCGTTTGTGACTTCAGTGGCAAACTCCACAGGATAACAAACCCGATGAGTAAAACAAAGGTAAGAATCAGGAGTAACAAAGATAATTTTCGATAGGAATTAAATTTCTTGGCATACCAACTGAAAGCAGAATCTTACAAAAAACGAGGGAATTTAAGACATAATGCTATGCATTTAAGCTTTACATTTTCTATAATTTTACTTATTAACTTGCTATTCTCTTATAAACAAATTACAGTAAAAGAAACAAAGCAAAAAAACTTTAAATAATTAAATGTTTAAAATGTTTCCCCCTATTCAACCAAGATCTACATATAATCATTTATTTGAGAATATTATCGAGCATATAGTTTCATCTCAATGAGGTTTTCTGCCTTGTGTTATGCCACTGCAACTAATGTGGTTATGCAATGCAGCTTCATGTTCATTACAAGTAATTCCTACCCGGCATCTCTCCCTCGACTGCTCGAATATGGAGGTTGTTGAGTTCGATTCAAATATATTTTTAAGCTGTCTGCGAAATAGCCAAATGCCTTAGTCACTCTGCCAGTACGTTTGTATCGTCCCAACACTGACTGCGGCGAGGATCAGGTCTTGGACGGTTCTAGAGTGCGACTCAACACGATGTCGTCTAGGGAAACCACAGTTATCACAGATTTTAAAATTCTAAATTACAGAAAAACTGAGATACGACCTGACGAAAAAAAATTTTTTTTTCGAAAATATGTAAAACAGTAGTTTAATCATTAGAAATGAAAATGATCAAAGGCACCTTTGAAATTCAATAACCTTTTTCTCAGCACAGTATGTGTCTTAAATCATATACAGGTGGTACTGCTGCATTATAATAGAACTTTTCAAGTGTGTGGAAACAAACAGAACTATTTCACTATAGGTGTACATGTGATATATATGTTTGTGGTTGACAAATTTACGGGAGTGATGAAAGACTTCGCAGAACCCTGAAAAAAGAAATGTTTCTATGACTTTAATGCATATCCGAGTTTCGGAAGCGATTTTACAATATTTGTTATTATAGCGAGTGCAATGTTTAAATAAGATGCTTCTCAAAACCCAGACGCATTGTACAAGGCAAACATTTCTTTCTACGTTAGCTTCGGCATTATCGTAATTTCTGATGTAGCCGGGACTAAAATTTTCCACTTATTACATCCTGAATATGATTATTATATTATTACACAGCTTCCAGCATTTGTTGTTTCGAGGCCAGATAGCCAGTGGGTGTGGTGCTATGTGTCGGATACACTTATCATATTTTCTTTCGCACACTCACTAGTAATGTACCCGGGGCCCACATTAGACGGGGGCCGCGGTGGTTTAGCGGTCAGACTACTCGTCTACCACCAAGGCGAACAGTGTTCAATTCCCGGCAAGGTCACAGAGACTTTAGCATATGGGAAATGTGGTGGACGCTGCCATTAGCTGTCGGATTTTTTCTGGGTCATTCCCGCTTCCCTCGATATTGCATTCCGCTGCAGCGCCATCTTCGCCTCATTTCCCTCTCAGTGGCACTCGAAGCCTCGCTGTTAGGCGCCAATCCCAACCTCTCAACTCACAACACAGTTGACCTTATTTGAACGAATAAATATTTCTCACCTATCTCAGAAATATATTTTCTAAACATTTTATTTGTTTCAGATTTTGGATGTCAAGCTCAACGTCTGTGTCAGTGTGGTCAATGACTTTCACATTAAGTTTTTTTTCATATTTTCTAATATGAAATTAAAATCAACCAATTTCCCCGATAAACGGTAGAAAATAGTGAAATGTATTAGTACGTGATTTTGTAATCCACAATTAAAGTTGATTCTTGCAAATTGAATGTTTGGTTTTCGTTACACGGGATCGTTTAGCAAAGTGTACGAAAGTGAATGCTAAATTAGTGATACAAAGTTTCTTGAGGTGTGGGTCTGTATGCTAAACTAGCTCACGGAAAGAGAGCGAACTGAATACCTGATATGTCTTAATGCAAAGATAAGTTGGAGGTCAGTCACGTGCTTGAGGGGTAACGCCATGTACACAGGGACAGTCTGGAACTAGTGCTTTTGTCGAAAAAGTTTTTTAGACACTCATTTGAAAAACAAATTTCAAATATATTTTTCAGTTAACTTTCTTTATAGCCTATTTTTCAGCATTCTTGGTGGATTGCATTTGGTGGTAATTTTTGCGATTTGGATTAGTGTTTAACTCTGGCTGACTGGAATATATTTCCTTTATCAATAAAAAATGTTATTAACCTTGATATTATCAAAAAATAATATGTGCTTTTAAACAACTATGCATACAAGAGATTTAACTACGTGTTATATTTTTGTTTCAGGAAGCATTGTCGTCTATCGAAATGTTTTGAGTAAACACAGTACTCTACATATACCCAATCCATTCTTCACGTCCAAGCAAGAAACATATGACTATTTTGGTAAATATTATTTGCGTTTATACAATTATATTGGAATATGATAACATATCCAGAATTTATTTAAAGTGCTTGGCTTTCATTTTTTAATTTAACACGTATTTTTAAGATCGGCTCAAGAGGAATAGGATATTACTGATTACATAAACGTAATATAAATTACATAAACGTAATATTAACAGATTTAGCGTCATTTTCCCTTTACTTGTAACGTAAAGTAAATTTGCAATGTTGAGATTGCCATATCAGCAGGGTTATGTTGTGCATCATAGTTTAAACGAATTTTCTTGAAATGTTTTAATGTTTATGATCACGAAAATTATTTTCAACGAGAGTTACTTGCATTACGAACAGGAATTTTGTGGTGTACAACGATTTTCATTAACGTTTATTTCATGAGTCCTAGCTTACAATACACATATAGCTTAAAAAAAGAAATAGCATTTGCTAATCACTTCCGAATAAAATGAAAGTATTCTTAACTTGTAATGATTATTGCTTGAAAACGAGATATTTTCGAAATCGGTAAAACGATAGATGAATCGATAACAGATAGAGAAAAATCATATTTCACTTTTATTTCTTCGAAGAAACTGTGCTGAGATTCAGAGCGGTGTGTAAAATTTTTCAAAATAAAAACTTTTAATTGAAATAAGTTAACTGGCGCATTGTAATTCACTACAGTATTGTGTTCTGTGTAATTTGCTATGTTGAGTGACATTAATGCTAAGTCTACCTCCCAGTTTTTCTACTGGATGAGCAGGCGCACCTTGTTATACGTATTTGGAGGGGATGTGCTTGAATAATTTCTGACAAATATGATGTAAATATATAAACGTACTTTTTTTAATATGTCTCCCAATAAAACAGTTGAAAGAGAATATATTGTATTGAAATAGATGCATAAGTGAGATTTAATTCTGACGTATGGTCACGACGAAGAGGCATATCATGTTGAAAGAATAGCAAATCAACAATATAAAACAAGTATGGTGCATTGACAATAAATAAAAATACCACTTATCTTCGGTAGCACCACGTGTTTACAAATTAGTTCTAAAATTGTTTACCTACATGTTATATAGCGACATAATTTTTGGGTGGAAACATCTCCCAGAATGGTGTACGAGGCACGTTATTTAGGAAAGATTTTAACTCTTTCGTTAAATTCTTCAGTGCGGCGAATTTCGTTAATACCAGTGTAATATTTCAAAATATATACTCATGTTTAAATATAAATATCTAACGCACTAATATTTATATAATTTCCTGTGTTTTACAAAGTTCTACTTGTGTTATGTATTCGACGAGAATAAATTTGACATCCCAAAATAATGCAGAGAGGTTTTGTTTTCTGTTTGCACTATCTCTCAAAGCGATAGACGGAAGAAGTTATTTCTATAAACTCTTCTGTTTGTAGTTACTATAAAAATTTTGCTTCAAATTGCAGGATTAGTGTTTGAAATATAGCATGCCATCTCCGTATAATATTTATAATAATGCTCTTCTAAAATTACGGTAATGAAATTACATAAACGTAAATGGCATACATAGCACTACGGTTATGCGAAATTCAATGAAAATCAACTGACTAGTTCCTGAGGCAAAACATTTTATGTAAGCTTAATTTTAAGGTATGCATTTATACCATTCTGTCGTATTAATAAAGTAATTATTGTCAGTATTGCTGGTTTGGATAAAGTCGGCCGTGTAGCTTCTGAAAAACGAGAACATCTTTTTAAAGTTCCAACAGCCACCCTTTAGAAAAAACAATCGATATGGTTAAAAACAAAAATATGTGATATCCTAATGAGCACTACAGGTATAGTAAGTTTGATAGTATTTGGAGCAATGAATCGAAAGTTCTTGCGGGTAATCACACAGACATGATGTTCACGTAATCCTCTATTTCGAATGTGGATGAAAAACAGTTAGTTAAAAATTGCTAAATTTTATTAAACAGTTATTAATCGCCCATAACCTTTAGCTGAACAATTTTAAAAGGACCGGGCTCAGGTTTCTCATACTGTCATCCCTCGCAAACACCACGATTGCGATCAATGCTTGGTGTGGTGATGCTTCTGGATGGACATTTGTACTCGCAGGTAGCACACACATTGGTTGTGTGGTGCTGTTCTCTATACCCATCGGTGGTATGAGCTTACACAAGAGGTAGCTAGGTTGGTAGGTAGGGCTTAAAGTATCGTCGACTTCGAAGTAATTGCGGACGAAGCAAGTTCCCCAGATAAGTGGGAACTGGGAAGGACTCGGCCATGGCCTGTTGTAAGGAACCACCCCACTGCACCACTCTGCTCAGTTAGGTAACAAAATAACGCTGGGCTGGAAGCCATGTGTATTATCCCTTTGTCTCCGGATCTGAAGACACTGGTGTAGACACTGTTGATAGCATAATTAGGTAGGTTGTGGCACAGGGTGGTGTGCTGTGACCTTAAAGTCTGGCGGTGTTTATAGTGACCAGTGACCACGTGCGACTTTAACCTCGTGGTGATCATGGGATGATCTTGAACTAGTCAATTTGAGGAAATGTCAACAATTTCAAAATTCAAACGATTTACCACAAAAAGAAAACTGCTGAATAACTCCAAAGCAAATTGAGATTTTACAAAAATAAAACACCGCAAATAAATCCAAGGATGTTAAAATTTAAAAATAATTAATTTGATTTACATTTAGTGTTTGTCACCTACCCTCAATATTTGAATTTGACTTCAGTGGAATGCCTTTTTACATACTTCCATTCAGGTACCATCGCAGTTCAGTTGGAGGACACAAATTACAGAAACGGTCATAGTAGTCTGCATGTTTTCCACATTTCGCATAAGTTATCCAGTGCATACTGGGCCTAACTGTCATGTCCGGATTAATAATGATGCACTCATTATATTTTGTTTTCTGTGGCTTCGGCTCTCATAAACACTACTCTAAAATCAGGTATTTTCAATTTGTGTGTATACAGTTCCCAATCTATGTTAGTGAGCGATTGTTCCCATAGAGATTTATTTATTGCCTCTTCCCTCTGTGTCGCTTTTGCGCACTTCCACCTCCTACTGGGTTTGGCCTTAGGTAGAGGCCTTGGCCGTTTTTTTTAACCCATGGCGTTAGTTTCCATAATTGCATTTTGTTTTCGGGCCTTGGGCAACTGCTTCCTGGAACGACGATAAGCAGGAGGCCGAACCCCTTGTCTATATTTCAATGGCTATATAGACAATTATTGATATTAAAAAAACACACATGCCTCCTCCCCTTTCCACCACCCATACACACCACCATTACACTTCTTGAATGTCCACTTCACCTGCCATTTAATCAGCCTTCATTAACATCCTCCAAACGATCAGTTCCCCAACTTTCCACCTCACTCAAAATTAACTCGACATAGCTGAACCCCCTCTACATAGCTCGTTCCCTTAACCATCCACCTGTTCCGTCAACCAACCACAAAACTCTCCGCCCCTCCAGCCCTCACTGTCCAAAACTCAACCTCTCCCCACTACCCACCGACCCACAACCCCTTCCTCTGACTCCAGCTAGTTTCAACCACTCGATTTACTCACTATAGTTTTGGCGATTAGTCGCTTCCACTCCCCACTCACCAATTATTTGCCATACCTCATATGATTATTCGCTAAAGTTTGACACTCCTCTGCCATGCACTCTCCTATCCCATCCTCACACTACAATCAATTCTGCCAGCTCCAGTTACTCATTATAATTCGACCCCTTCCATTTAACCACTATATTTCATTGACTTTTTCGCCGTCTTACACACTCCCTCAACACCTGTCGTGATTGACTCAGGCCATACAACTGACCATTACTAGCTGGTCATAACAAATGGCCATACCGACCAACTATACTAGCCAACGACTGGATGCGCCCAAGACTTATTTTCACAAGTTCAGTTTTTATACAGTAACTAGTGTTTTTAATACTTTAAACCAAATAATGTATTCAATGTTCACAGTTTTTAGGAAAAACATGTTGAAATTCTTTTATCCGCAAATATTACGCCAGTAAGGTTTTCATGAAAATACTTGCCGAAAATAATTCATAAATATTAATTATAGACTTTTTAACAGGTCTTGAGTGGACAAGCATAAGTTCTACCAGTTTCATGCTCGTACATGTCGCATGCAAAAACCCCTATGAGGGGTTACATCACTTAAGGTATTGGGGAAAACTGTTAAAAGATTAAGTAGGGAATTTTTGGACTATACATAAATGGTTGATTGTTACTATTAGGTTATCTAGTTTAATATTATTTTTAAATCGACAATGTTACAGTCATATTGAACCATGAAAGTAATCGAATTGGCTTAATTAAAATAATAATTAACATTTGTTTAAGTAAGTTTATTATTAGTTTATAGAGTGTACTGCTGTGATTGAAACAAGACAAGCCAGTTTTGGATACATTTCAATGTAAAGCACAAACAGTGTAAACAAGTGGTAATGTTTATAGCGCATGTATTCTTTCATAAACTTCACGTGGCACACACACACAGGTTTGAGCGATTTCTGGTACAGCATCATGTGTTGTCGGGTGTTCGCAGGCTATGCCGTCAGCTCCGGGAAGTTCTTCACAGAGCCGCTAGAGGCGTCCGGCACGCTGTATGTGAGCGGGGCGCCGCGGGCCGGTGAGCTCCGAGGAAAGGTATGGCAACATCGCAGCGGATCTTGAGTATCCCGCCTCCACTCACTTGTAGCAATTCACGCAGCTCATTTTCAAATTAGCAAGCGGTTTGGTGCGTTGACTGCATGAGCGTTGGGTTGAGTGATCTCTAGAATGTTATACATTAGTAAAAGTGTCTATGATTTATTTGTAGAATAGTATGTTAGTGTAACAATCTCTTCAAACTTAATGATTTTTCATTTCAAAGTCACGAAATATTCTGTACACTTTTTCCTGATTTTCTTGGATGACTTTTCCGGCCAGTTAAATCATGCGATAATTCGTGTATCCTTATCCCATTAGTCTGGAAGTGATATCTTGGCCTTTGATGCTCTCCAGAACTCTCACTAGTACAAGTTATGTCCGTCTGTCATAGCTCCTCCTAGCAACATGCCTTACCCTCGGCCATTTCAGGGTAGACATCCTAGTACTGTCCTTCGCTCTCGTGATTTCCCTTTATGTCACCCACTCTTTTCGTTTTGTTCTTAGTAATACATACGCATCCGTATGGAGAATTTTAGTTTCTCTGAAGCGAATAGTTCAGTGTCCGGGACTCGCATCATTACCTGAGTTCAGGTTAACATTTAGATGTCGAAAACTAATTTCACCAGATAAAAATGAAATACTAAGCAGGTTTCGAACAATATTTCTGAACATAGTAAAAAAACGTCGCATTTAGAATTTGATGAGATGTCAATATTAAGTGACAGAATAATTGACGAAGCTTAATATGAAACTCTCAAAGTGAAATATACTTTTTAATGTACTAAACCATAATTTAAATACTTTACTCGGGAAATAATTAAAGGAACAACATTAATTTTCTTCTCTTTATTTACAATAATAATTATAATTATATAGCGTTAAGGAAATTAAAATATACCAATGAATTTTTGATACAATTAAGAAGCATACTATTGTGTGTACTAATATTTCTAATTAATTTTGCTTACTTTCTTGGTGTCTGAACTGTCAGGATATTGCGTTTAAATATAATTTAATAAAAATTAATTTTAAAATTTCAGATATTTCTGGAAATAAAAATATTTCGTTGGGCAAATTTACTTTAATAAAAAATAGTCAAATTTTTGTGAAGTAAAAAAGACGACATATTTTCAGAATGATCGTGATTTTATTCACTTATGGTCTGATAAAAGAAATAGATTCTGTTGGTCGATCAAATTAATATATATATATATATATATATCAACAACACTTCAGTAAACTATCAAAATTAAAAATTTGTCAATATCTATGTAACAATAGTAATGGATATGTGGAAAAAATGGGGGGGGGGGGGGAATTTGTTGGACTGTGCAGGAATACTATGCGTGACTTCGGAACATTACAAAAAATATATATTTATTTCTGTTTGAAATCAAGTTGTTTCAAATGTGTGAAATTTAAGCTTAGAAAATTTGTAGGTCTAATTTTCTACAATACTATATAGTTTACAATACCAAAGCTTTTAGAGTATTCTACAATAGTATAAGAACCAACCCACCTTCAGTTATTAAACTCCTCAAATACCGAATCCATATACAAGTGGTTTAAGAGTTCCTAAGAAATAATATGTTAGTGTTATTTATCCCAGGCACTGCTTTTTCCCAACAGGTAGGCCGTATAAATTACTACATAAATATTTTCTGTTGTTAAATACAAAAAAGTTGGTTTAAATCGTACAATGTTTTATATGTTACAGGGATTTAATATTCAATAAGACATTTATTTTAAAGCTTACATTTTTTCTGTCAGTAAAAATAGTTTGTTTTGATTCATTATAATGCATCCAGAGACATAAATGAATAAATGTGTTCTAGTGCCACCGCCACAAAAATAAATTTATATCGGTGTCACGAAGTTTAGTGCGTCTTTCATACCACTACTTTTAAATAAACTTTGAGAACGATTGAAGTAAAAGCTACTTGAATTATTATATGAGATACATATTTTCCAGATGGTACTAAGTCCTAAAATGACTTAAAAAGTTGTGTGAAATACGAATTTTATCTTCAAATTAGTACACTATTCAATGATATTATAATAGGTCTAATGTACATATGTTATACATAATTTATATCGCCACGAAATAATTACTTATAATACCACAGTTTGAGCAGCTTGCCCTGGAATATTTACAAAACCGCAATTCGAGTAGCAATTCTTTGATATACTAAGACTTCATAAATATAGTTTACCTACTAAAGCACTACTATAATACCAAATTTTTTAAGTTCCAGGTAAGTTTTTAAAATATACTACATCAACTTAATGTTTGAGGGGGCATCATCTTCCATGCCTGTAGAACCGAAAGACTATAGATTAGTGACTTTAATGCTCAAATGCTCACATCAGATAGATACTGTTAACATTCCAGCTTTTGAATCAAATCAACCGTATGGTTCCTGAGGTATGTATTATTACCGCAAAATAATTATAAGGCTGCAGTCTTAAATACAAGGTTCTAATCGTTTAAAGTCATATATTTTTAATTTCTTTAGATCCGCCTGCGTATCTGACAATCTAACTTCCTAAAGTTTCTTTTACAACCCTAAGATGCTGATTAGAGGATTATAGACAGATAAATTACAAAAAACATTATTTTTTATCAGACATTAGAAATACTATTATAAGTATTATTTTATGTTTTCGAAATATAAATCTTGTGTGATTATCACTAGCCAATTTCCAGTGCATGTTGCTATCATTTCTACGAACTTACTCCTGCGATCCAGGAATGGATGGCGTTGAAGCAGAAATAGTCAAAAGAAGTTTCTCCAGATCGAAAGGCAACTTCTGGATGTATCTAACGGAGTGTTTCCTCGCACACTAAATTTATTATATACATAATTATGTATATTCCTCTCTATTACAAAATTATTTATATTATTCTATACATAATTATGCATACTCCTGAAAAGCAATTTTCGGGCAATTTAAGTAATTTGAGGGGCTTCCTTAGAACCGACAGAGCAGTGGTTGTCATATTGGAATTTCCTTTCTTTCCTTAAAAATGTCCGGGTTTTTTACTTAAAAAAAAAAAAAGGTAGAAGTCTCTCATGTGCAAAAAGAAGTTCATTAAAGGCAATTTCCGCCCAATTAAAGTAATTTGAGGGA
Source organism: Dryococelus australis (assembly GCA_029891345.1). Lineage (NCBI taxonomy): Eukaryota > Metazoa > Arthropoda > Insecta > Phasmatodea > Phasmatidae > Dryococelus > Dryococelus australis. The sequence goes on along the minus strand of CM056997.1, from coordinate 176,445,986 downwards.
CTTCCTTACGGCCAACAGAGCAGTGGCGGCCATATTGGTTTCATAAGCATAGGGTATGCCAAATCGATACAAGGGGTACAGAATCGTAGTCAGACCTAACCATCTGCTATCTTGGTTCTGTCAGCCATTTTGTCCACCATATTGGGTGCAGGTAAACTTGACCTTGACCCCGTAACCTCCAAAGGGTGCAGTCTTTGAGTCGAGCCCATTTTGCACCACGTGTTTTATACATATATATATATATATATATATATATATATATATATATATACGAAGCTCGGAAATTACAAACTTCTGGGACTTGTGGATGAGACTGAGTAAACTACCTTTTGAACAGGAACCCATGTCCGTGCTACAACCATTTCGGGGCTCGTCGGTGCAGCGGTGCAGGAACCACGTGCAGAAGTTAACACGTGGTGCACAGATTTGGTTACTTTTGTTTGATATTTTGATCAAGTTTTTTTTACATAAATATATATTTTTATTCATAAACTGTTTATTCAAAATAGCAAGCGTTTGTGTGTGTGCAATGTGTGCACGTAAAAAAAACTTGTATGGGTAAGCCTGACTTCGGAAAACTCTCCCCCCCCCCCCCTTAAACTCTCTTACTAAGTATTTGGTTACTCCCCTGGTTGAAAAAAAAATTGCTAGTGGCCTGATGTCTGGTGATTCCCGGTCAACTTACGTGCCAAAATATGTGTAATAAATAATATTTTATAGACTTTATCAATATATGATTGGGACGAAAAATGTCGCAAATGTGGAGGAGTGTAAATGTAACATGTTTGTAAAAATGAGGAGGGTAATTAACCAAACACAATGCAAGTGATGTATTTATGTATTTGTGGTTCTTCCAATAATATCTCCTGAGTAGAGGGTCCACTCTTTGGGAGTCGAATATAAGACCTCTTTGACATCAGTATTTAAAAATATTTATTAAATACGTTATTAAAAATTCCTTCCACCGATTAATTTTTATTAGTACGTTTCTACCACATTGTTAATTTAACCCTATCATGCCCATATTAATTAACAGTTTACAGTGTTGCAAATGACACATATTTTTGGTGACTACTGTATTTAAGCTGACAAAGAACTTGTATCATTATTACAACCAATAAACTATAGGGTTTTTGCTTTGTGGTCAGCGATATGAACCAATCATAACATAGAGCAATAGCACAGTATAGGAATCAGTCACCCAACGGGGAGATAATTAGGCACCGAGCCTCGCATAGTACAGTACTAGTCAAATATAACCTTCCCTTACACACATGTTGACGATGGTCAACAATGAGCATGAGAGGACTAAGAAATGTTTTATTTTTCCATTTTTTTCTTCCAAATTTGAAGGTGTTAACTTTGTCCAAGATCATCGAGGTCATAAAATGTCGCCCCAGGTCAAGACCGCTCAAGATCAATGTTGTGGTCACATAAGTTCTAAGTCGTAAGGAGCAGAGATCGACCGACGCCATGTGCCACCTTCGACCTTTATGCCTGTGAATCCCTTAACATTGTGCACCTACGTGAGATGATAGCCAAGCAGTCAGAAGACCCTTTGTAAGCAAAGCGACATGTGGTGTCCACCACTTCTGTGCGAAACTGTGTCATATACAAGGTGAGCCCTTTAACAGATGCCATCCCGCAGCGTGTCCTCGCCCGTGCCTTTCACAACTTTTGGTGTCGTCTGCACACCTGCCTCGAAGTATTTTGTTGTCACACTGGACTGCATTTCCTCTTTCCCTCTCTCCGTTATGTACATGTCCCACGGGGCCTCTTTTAAAGGACTTACCTTGTAGAAGTGGACTCGACAGAGCGAGTGGATGCAGCGGAGGTGAGGTGTATGTTGGTCGCAGGTGTTCGTGTTCAACCTGCCGCCTGCGGTGAACCACGCTCTCGACATCAAGGTGGAGAAGACCGGAGAGCAAGTAGGGGAGTACTTCGGCGCGTCGCTGTGCGTAGCGGACGTGAACAAGGATGGACTGGACGACCTGCTGGTGGGGGCTCCGTATCACGCTCTCAGAGAGCCGGGCAGGACAGGCTGGGACGAGGGCCGGGTCTACGTTTTCCTCAGCCAGAACCAGGTGACTCTCAATATCACACTCACCACGTTCATGATTAACACGCCATTAGAGATGATTATAGAGGAACTATAGGCTGTTCACGGTTAAAATGAGCATTTTTAAAAGCCCTGCTTAACATCTACTTGTATACACGTTGTGTATTCTTCCGCCTCATGTAAAATTAGCATTGCACTGGGCCTCATCACGTTATTCATGCGTCGGTCAAATGAAAATGTGACAGTATTAGGAAAGTAAATACTTTACTAATCTGCTCATTTTTACACTTCGATGCATTAAAAAAACAGAAAGCGAAAGAAATAATTTTAAGTTTTCACAAATGGTTACCTAACACTTTTTATTCGACGTTGAGATATGTAACTACTTTCCACCCATCGTTGCCAACTTTACTGGACGAATGCCACTCAGTGCGCCCATTAAAATATATGCATGCAGGGGCAGTGACGTTTTTCTATGGTTCATTTCTAAAGTGCTCACTTTATCGTGAACAGCCTTTAGTAGCTCGGACTATCAGGACCGGGTAGGGAAATAGCCTGTAGTAAAATAAAACTATCCTGTCAGTGTCCTGGTTTAAAAATATATACAGAATGTGTCTAAATTCCCATTCCACAATGTAAGGGCTTGTAGTGGGGACCAAGACGATTACGTTTTGCGTAGGAACTTATGTGCGGAAACGTACCGTTTCCCCACGACAAACAAAACACCACCACATCACATGTTTACCTCTCATGACCGATTGCTTGGCCTGCACGTTCACCTGACTTAACTCCGCTAGACTACTTCCTGTGGGGCCACATGAAGGGCTTGATTTACCAAACCTCTGTGGAATCAGAGGAAGAACTGCTTGCGCGGGTTATGGTTGCGGCGGATCTTGGACGTCCATGTATTGGGACCCAGAATAAAAACAACGTACAGTGTTTTGCAGACGTGGGAGAGGTCAACATGTGATGGGGTGTTTTGTTTGTCACGGGGAAACGGTACATTTCCACAAATAAGTTCATATGCGAAATATAACCGTCTTGGTCCCCACTTCAAGCCCTTACAATGTGTAGTAGGAATTTGGATACTACCTGTATATGGAAAACCTACATCTAGTTGGCTACATCGAGATCCGAACCGTGATATTCCAGAATGCGGCGAGTCCACTGTGTTACCTCGCTCGCTGCCACGTGCAGTAATTTACATCCAAATACACGCCCTTTAGTAGACACACTGGAATCTACTTTATATTAGCAAACTGTACGGCACTTGTGAAAAATTGCGTCTGGTGTGAGTACTAGTGAAAGTAATTTAAATGTATATAATACAAGTACCGCATAGTTATAAATGGATGAGGTTAATGAACTATAAAGAACGGTAAGCATTGCAAGTTCATGCACTGGTCACACAACTCAACAGAGAATTCACTCGGGAAGGTGGTTTTCATGCTTCACCAAGATAAACTTTGGAGTGAGTTGTTACGTTTACTTCGGATACAGCAAAACCACAGTAGAATAATGCACGGTGCCGTAAAAATGTACTCACGAAACGTAAGAAATATAAATATAAAATGTTAATGTTCGGAAAACTTTATTTGCAGTGGGAATTATTTGATGATATCATTGTTCAACATTTCTAAACTGAAAATGACTATACTATCGTAACGTTACAATGTACCAACAAAGAGTCGAACAAGTTGACCATATTAACGAAGCAAAAGTGTACTACATAGCAAGGAATGTGTTCTTGCTCTATTTCAGGGACAGCTGAAGGAAGTTACAGGCGAACGGAAAATAGTAGGCGACGGAGTGAATGGAGGGAATTTTGGGACGAGCATTGCTTCTGTAGGAGACCTCGATAGAGACGGCTACGCAGGTAACTGTTGTTAGGTTATATTTTTTACATTTGTCTGAACAGAGGTGTCTTCCTTGCATATCTATGAGCCGGAAATCACACTTCATACACTTTTATTTCAATTTTGATTTTCAGCTCTCATAAAAACATATTTTTCTATTTTTGTAGATATAGCGTGAATTCACGACCTTTGGAAACATTTGTGCTCGTGACTTAATGGTTAATACATGTAAACAGATATATTTTGATATCGCATTCAAGTACACCGGTTCACAAAATCGTATTTGCTAACGAAACTTTGTAAAGAGTGTGTATAGGCTGTTCACCGTAAAGTGAGCACTTTTGAGGGCATAGTTACTTTTTCCTTTCAGCCATTTTTTAACCTTTAATAAACTTTTTAGTAAAACATTACCGTGTAAGTAATAAACCCAGTGCGTATATTCCACCATGCTCGTAAGTTAACGTCTAAGGCCATAGCAGAATATATTTATTGACTTATTCCAAATGAAAGGGCTTTCAAAAGTGCTAACTTGACCGTGAATAGGGTATATAAGTTATCTCACTCTGGGGCACAAATTTGCAGCCCCAACGTCCTATTTACATCAAAATCGTTGCTACCAAGGTGTGAAAATATAAGGGATGCATAGGACATGTAGTTGGGCTATAATTAAGAAATGCAAACATCTTTAGTATATATCTTATAATGACTTGTACTGTTTGGTATCATAGGCGAGTAATTTTCTGAACCATTTGAAAGACTGTAAGTGCAGGATTATTATTATTATTATTGTCATTGAGGGGGGTATGTCTTTTATTGAGTAGTAGCTCTGCATAATGACTAAGTTATATGTAAAACGTCATATTTTATCATGGGCGCTACTGTAGGTAATTAGTAAGAACAGTTTAATTAATTTTTGCTAAACGAAAGTTCATGTTAATTCTCATTTTCATTTAGATCTTCAATGATATAATAAAATATGATTTGTTATGATAAATTTCTGATGGCTTATCATTTAACTTTCAATCCTGCTTTTAAAAAAATATTTTCGAATTTTGTAGACATCATGGATTCACTGGTGTAACAAATACACCCATTACCAATGTATTGAGATGGAAATAATACAGCAGCACAGAGCATGTGTACAACCACTAATGTAGAGAATACAGGTTAAAAATAAACCAAACATATTCCATTATTTGTATTAATTAATACCCGACACCAATACTGAAGAAGTAATTTAGTGTTTGTCTATAGATATTGCAGTTGGAGCTCCTTATGGCGGTGAAGATAGAAGAGGGGTAATTTACATCTACAACGGCAATAGAGATGGCATAAGCTCCAAGTACAGTCAACGTATTTTAGGCTCCGACATAAATAAATCCATCCGTGGGTTTGGAATCAGCATTTCAAATGGGATGGATATTGACAACAACAATTACAATGGTAAGTTGGCAAAATATGCTAGGAAAAGTGCAGTACTATATATGTTATCTTGCCCTGCATTCATAATTTCATTATAATATTAGCTTATAATGCACAGTTATAACAGGGTAAATTATAGCAGAGGGAATCTCCGCTAACAGTGGAACTTAAGGTTGAAGTAAAGCAACTGCATATGGAGAACTGCACCCGACTATACAATGTGTAGAACTCATAAGAAAAGTAGACCAGACATCACAAGAATTGTCAGAAAAGTGCGATTTATGCTGTATATGAAAGAATAATATGAAAATTTTTGCAACATTACAGAATATTTACTGAAATATACTTTTTAAATGTAAAAGAATAATCGATTCAAATAGTCTGTGTTTTTAACAAGATTTAAATGCATTTCCATTCTGGATGCTTTGGAAAGCATAATTTGCAAGAAAATCGTCATGGAATATCGTCATCATGTTTACAATGATTATGTGTAAGAAAAATTGTAATAATAATATAGGAAATCATTTTTATAGTTGTTTTTAATTGCGTCCATTTGTCACAAACATTTATGGCTGAAACTGACGTAAATGAAGTTAATTATAAGATTTATATGATGCACTAATACGATGATTTGATTGCACATGATCACAGTAAATATTTTGACGATCTTTCTTGAAGAAGATTTTCTTGCAAATTCTGTTTTCCGAAGTATCCAAAATGAAAATGCCCTTAAATATTATTAAACATACAGACCATTTTGAGCGATTATTTATTTGCATTTAAAAAGTAGATTTTCGTAAAACATTTTATAATGTTCTATCATATGCAGCATAAATCTCACATTTCTGACCATTTTTATGGTATCTCTACGTCTTTCTTATGAGTTCTTCACGTTTTATAGTCAGATGCAGTGCTCCATACTCAGTTGCTTTACTTCAACCTTAAAACATTCAGACCAACTTGGTTCTTGTAAACGATGACTCACGTTGGCAAATGGACTCGAGCTGGCACTAGTCATTCGTCCTCTATACGTGAACGGTCGTCACCAAGAAATTTGATTTTAAATACAAAGCCAGCCGTCGCATTACCTTTCCTATATAACACTTCAGTTTTTACAAAACATGAGTTTTTGAACGAAGCAGGAACGAATTAATGTAAGTAGATGGTTATTGCAGATCTTGGCACAACTCAATAATTTATCAAAAATTCAAGCTAATTTCTCACGTTCAAGCAACAATTTTACAATTTCTTCTTCGAACATTATTTCTATCTTCAATTTCACCCCCAAAATCAAGATAATTTAATCCAAATCTGCATTCTCAATCAGGTGCACTTTTCTTTAAAAAAAAAAAAAAAAATGCTTCGTTCACTCTTTGATCAATGTCCATTCTTGGGAGTGAATGAGGCTAAATTTAGGTCAAAAAGGCTCAAATTTACTCTAAATTTTCAAGCTTAATCAATTAGTCAAAAAAATATCACAAGACTGTTAATGATATTCCTGGAATTTCATCAAAAATATGATGATTTAGCTTGAAAATGAGTCTTTACAGAAACTCGCACAAAGAGTGAACACAAGTTGAAAATTGATTTTGATTTTCGCTTTAAATTTGATTGATTTTAAGTTGCGCTTTGAAAGATTTGACAGGAAATTTAAAATTAGCTTTAATTTGTTTTGAAATTGCTTGAATTTTAGCCTAATTATTGAGTTGCACCAAGATCTGCTATAGACATCTACTGAATTTATTTTAAAAAATGTTTACATATAAACACATAAGACAGGGAGTTAAAATATATAAATTTTTATTTGGTTTCGATACTTACCACTATCAATTTTTCTATTCAAATCTATTGTGATAAACCCATAGTCTTCCCTCCAGCATTTTGAACAAATCTCTTTAAACTTCTCAAAACTCATGTCTCCTCCAAAAAAATCGCAATATATGTGTTTCGAATTTGTTTCATCTTGTCTAAATATACATATAAAATCTGCATTGACTCGTATCATTTGTTTGGGAACTCTGGAATATGTTTCAGCCAAATAAAATACATCAATATCTTTGTGCCTTCCGCAAGTAAAGTATTGGCGAATTATATTTTGATCGTTCAATATTACATCATCAAACGTAACTAAAGAATTATTTTCACATTGGTCTAGTGCAATCATTTCCTCATTGTTATTAAAAATATAAGGCATCTTTTCATTATAATTGCTGGATATCACATCAAAGTCATCTTGTAATTGAATATATTTTGGATGATTCAGACTTTTTGAACAAACATAAAATTTATTAAAATTTAGCCATCCTGTCTTATAAATAAAATTGATCATCAAATTCGTCTTCCCGCAGTTGCTCCGGCCTACAATAATACCTCGAATATCATCAGGCAAAAGTTCGCAATTTTTCGTATTCTTAGAAGATTCTTCAGGCATTAAAACACCAACACCCCAATCAACTTTGCACAGCTTAGGCTGATGTCGCTGCCACTTCTTCATTTAATTCAATAATTTGTTGTATAAAATGGATAATATAGTATTCAAGTTAACAGATAATAATGATATTCTTAAGAAGAAACATCACTATGATATAATTCATAAAGATAAATCGATAGCATTAGTGAGTTTTCATACAAAAATTTTAACGCCAAATAAAGACAATAATTCTATAACTACAATTGATAAAATTAGTGCTGTTATTGACAAAAATGAACTTATAACCATTCCCAAAGGTCAATGCGATGTTGAATCTTTAAACGAAGCTATAAATTCGATTGATCCATTTTCAAAAAATGACATCGAATTAACAACAGACAATGTGAAAAATAGAATATCTATCAAAACTAAGATTGATATTAATCTTGATGATCACTTAACTGATATGCTTGGCTTTGAAAGAAATATTATTATTGAAAAGACAAAAGTGTCGTAGGCACTACAGTGCCTAATTTTAATCACTATAAAACAATCAATATTCATTGTAACTTGATATATGGCATGTTCATAAAATATGATGAATCTAATCATTTGGAAACTGATATAATTGCTAGTTATCCACCAAAACCATGTTTAGTTTTAAAGATTATATTAACTCTGAGCCCCCATATTCAATATTTTATATAATAAACAATGAGTGATTTAACCACATTGTTCTAGAAATTATAGATGAAAGTGGTAAACTGATTGATTTTGATGGAGCTGATATCAACATTGTTTTGGAGATTAAAGCAGTTTAAAATATAAAACTTTTCTTTCAGAAATAGTTTTGATAAAAAATTCATTACAACTCTCATAAACAATATATAACATTGTTCTTTCAGAAATAGTTGGGATAAAATTTCATCCCAACTCTCATTAATAAAATATAAAAGTTTTCGTACAAAACTTGAAGGTGAACAGGTAGTTTACATTAAGAGGTACATAAAATACATAATTTTTCTTTCAGCAATAGGTGTGATGAAAAATATTTTTAAAATTATGAAGATTTCACCGCTAGTAGAGAATTAAAAAATTAAATATAAATTTCGATATCCATATGGCTGTGTATCTATTTTATTTTCTAGTATAATTCTCTTGTTATCACAAGAATCAATACTATTTTACTAACCTCTTTTGTATATATTTTATGTTTCTCACTCCTTATTAGAGTCACTGTCCTATATTGAATTTTCTCATCAAATACATATTTCTTATAGTCATCGAAATATATTCTGTTGTTGACTAAGCATTTTTTCACACCTTTTGCTCTTTTGTTTTCTTTATTCTCGACTCTATAAGCATACATCTTTGCTCGTAAACCAACAAATTCTTTCATTATATTGCCATCACACTCATATTTAATTTTGCCTAAAACTTTTTTATTTATTTGAGGCATGTTATAAATATTGATATTTGGATAATCACTTGTATCAAATTTATTTAATCTCGACTTCATGTCTTCATAAAAATCTTCTGTTTTAATGTTATAAAAATGTGAATCGGTATCCTGAAAACATAGTTCGATTTTATCACCATATTTCACTTTCATAACTTTATAATGGAAATCGTACATTAATTCTTTTGGTAAATCCAAAATGGACATGCCCACATAAATTGGTTTATTGAATTTTACATTTGTCTTGTTCAAATGAATAGCTGCAAGATTCTCATTAAATATAGTACTTTTCTTAAATTTTGCCTTTGCTATTAGATTTTCGCAGATTTTTTCACTTGAAACAAGCCTTATATCAACTCTGTTTCTAATATTCTCCATAGTTTTACAAAACACAGAGTTATTAATCAATTTGTAAATGTTTTTTTCAAAATCATTTTTTCCATTAGTCCTCATAACCAATCTGACTGATTAAATTTCAATATTCTATGTATTTTTGTAAGCTTCAGTCCATTATTTAAGCATTGTTTCAAACTACGATAGTGCAGTGCATATTTTTTTTTGTTGTTTAAAGTTGTTAATAGTTTAGATTCATTTGTTTTTGGAACTAACTTATTTTCTGGACAAAATGGAAGACCTTTGTGTGTACATTATGTAGCTCTTTTGGATACTCTAACTCAATTTTTAATACATAGCCATGATTGTACTCATCTTTCAAATTTAATATATATTCTAGCCAAAAATCTAAATTAATTTTTGCATAATAGACCGATTCAAATCCTCAATACAGTAAGTATTGAGACATTGCTCAACCATATAAATTATTCACATCGAGATAAGCTAAATAATTTGATTCTTCATTTGAATTGAAATCTTCAAAATATTTATTGGCTTTAACATATGGCTTACAACGTTGTGAGATTCCATCTCTGATTCCCTTTTCTACCATTAAAATCATATCATAATCATGTAATAATTCTAGTGGTGGTTTAGTAATTTTTAACATTGCATCCCAAGATAAGCCTGGTGCTGTAAAATACCACACAGGATCTAGACCATATATATTTATACACGTGTCTTTAAAATTTTCGAATATGTCTGCTAACAGTAAAACATGGCTTTTTAAATATAAATCATGATATCCACCAAGATTTTTTATATTAGATTGACTATGTATTTTTGCATGTTTGTATTCTTCGTCAGATATATCACTATCATGTAATTTATTGTAAAATTCACTCTTTGGGGGAAGTTGAGTTTCGTTAAATTTTTTAAAACTATCCATTTATCTTGAGGAAAATGTTTTCGTGTATGTTTCATTTGTTCTTTAGTTAAATTAGATGATAATTCATTTAAACTACTTGCCATTAATTTAAATGTGTCTATAAATTGCATCTTCAAATTTTCTGGGTTTTTTTTTTTTTTTGGCAGTTATGAACTTTTCTTTGTTATTAGCAAGTAAATCTAACTTTTTTTTCGTCAGAGCCTAACTCTTTAATAAATAAGTGAGCATCATAACCAGCTAAGTTATGAAAATAAATTGGTACAAAATTTGGTAATTGTAATTGCAGATTACAATTGTTGCATGTTGGGTTAGTAAATTTCCCACTTATGTTATCATGGTGATGCACTTTTTATTGTCGTTTGAATATTCACACTCGCATACAGTGCATTTTCTAGACTTCTTGTATGTTGACTTTTCTTCTTTTATAAGTGGATGCATTGCTTCAATTTGTGAATATATTTCACCAATCTCCTCCACTTCTATTTTCATTGCTTCTTTAAAATGTTGATGTGCATTTGGGCTTCGATATACAACTGGTGGCTTATAATCACTACAGCTAGATACAATATAATAGCAAAATCCAGAAGCTTCATGTAATTGATATTTCATCATATATGACGCATCATTCAATTTCAAATCAATGTTATTTATTTGATCATAAGAAAGTTTGTATCTTTATTTGAGTACCACCTTATAAAATATATTATCGATATCATCTTCAGTTAAAATAGGATGTTTTTGGATACATTTAAAATTAGTTATTTCTCTTTGATTTGGCTTAACTGTTGGTATTTTCTTTAGAATTGGTTCGAAATCTGCATATATTGCGAAAGGAACCTGCATTGTATGTTTGTAATTTTTGAATAATAATATGTGCTCTCCATTCCATGGTAATGAGATTTTTTTACTCCTTCATTTTTAGAACAATCTTCTGTATGTTTATTTAATTTTTCTTGAGAGTAAAAAAATTGAAGACACATATCGCATATATATATATTTTACATTTGTGTGTTTTTTTTTTTTTTGTGCTGAAAGCAGCTCAGATAAATCTTTTATACATCAGTAATGCGAATTTTTATCATCATTGAAAAAAGTAAATTTATATGTTTGTCCTTTTTATTTTTTGAGAGCTTTAATTATATACTGTCATATTTAGATACTCTTTGTGGGTCTTTTTCAGCAGGAAACAGTGCAGATTTTATTGCCCATAGAAAACATTTTTGGTCCTCATTTTTCACATTTATGCATGCTTTTTTATTCTTAATTGTGTCTGGTGGAACAATATAAAATGCTCCATTTAATGGATTATAATTATTTATAGCTAATTGCATCCCATCTATGCTATTTAATCCTCAATCTGAATTACTTTTTTCAATGTTTTCTATTCGTGCAATTATTTCATTTGTTGTTTGTTTGTAAATCTTTTTAATGTATCCTTCATTCAAAATTGTAAAAGTGTGTTATTGAATGTCGTCAAATATTCGAATTTCATCAGTTTTCCAGCTTCGAAAATGGGCGACAAGTTTAATGTTAGATTTTACAGCTCTGAGTTTTATAAGTTGATCGTGTAATATGTTAAATATTTGTTGCTTTACTGAAGCTAAATTAAAATTATTTACTATGTTATATGTTGATAACCTACATCTGAAACCATTGCGACTTCGTACGTGTTGGTTTTTCTATTTATTTTGTTTGCATATAATTATTGGAAAAGGGGAACATTTCTTTTAATTTCTTTTTGGCTTTTCTATATTTTATTCCCCCTTTTGTAAAAGGTAAATTTGCAAGGTTTCTTTTTCTTTGTTCATTTTTAATTATTGGTGTGAGAGCTGCAATTAAATCAGCTTTTCTTAAATTATATATATTATCTATGTTAAAGCTTTTAAATTTAGTTCTTGATTCCGCAACTGTTAAATCATTTAGATTCTCGATATGATTTTTAAATTTATATTCTCTTTTTCGAATAATACTTGTAATAAGATCATCTTTATGTAATTTAGATTTTTTTTTTTTTTTTAATCTCTACCTATGATTTCTCAACTCTTTTCTCTCAGATCGCTTATTGAGTTGAGCATCGCTATATTTACATATAATAAATTATATTATAGTAATAAAATTTATGAATTCGGCGAATGCTGAGTTTCACTTTGAATAACTATTGCTGTAATGTGTGATTTACTATTTCTATGTTTTTTTAGAGAATGATTATATACATATTTTCCACATTCGCATAGTACTTTCTCATTACTTAACCCATAACGATTTCTATAATATTAATTGATATATTTTTTAAAGCTGTTAATGTGCTTATCTTTATATGTTTATGTGATGGAAAACATTCAATGTTTAAAACTTCGCCACATTTTTTACATTGCTTGCATATACCACTATTCTCAGTTTCACTATAGAGTGGCGATTCCATTGTTATCTATAAAGAAATCAATTTTATTAAGATAAAGAAAAATAGAAACAAGTCAACAATGAAATAAACTATGCTCTACTAATTCTACAAACACTTATTCTATTTGCTCTAGATATTCACCGATTTCTCGAAGTTCATATTTGTCGTCAATTTTATCAAATAGTGATAATTGTAAACTTTGTAGATTTGAATGAAATTTGTGAACTAAATTTTTAAGATCTTCAGATGCTTTATCTAATTTATATGAAGGTGGTCGTGAATCACTACCACCCTTTAAAATGCTAGTCAGGCTGCAAGGAAAGATAGGTGAGGTCATGTGTATTTATAAAGAAACAAATTTATTAAAAAGAAAATAAAATAACCAATGCTTTAAAAGAGTACTTAAGAGAATACTAGAACATGGACAAATTTTTCATTTTTCATTTCTTTTGGACCTTTATACATTATAAAATTCCCTTCTCATTTATTAGTTTCAAAGAATTCTTATCGAGTATCTTGACATTGTGCTATGGTCATAAAATTTTTAATTTTCCATCTGAATACAATTAATTTTTTTACCAAAATTAGATTCATAAATTTCAAAATCTGTTTCCCTAAACCATTTATCTTTTTATATATCTTGTAGTTTGGTGAATTCAAGCAAATTGTTCAACTTGTTGAGCAGAGAATCCATTTTTTGGTTTTGTGGTTATTTAGAAAGAAAACATTTGGTGCTGAAATTTTATCAAGATAAGCTGATAACCAAGGATATTTTATGCTTTACTCATTATGGAATATCAGCCGTGGGGAAGCTTGCGCCTGAAAAATATTCAAATTCGATTTTTATAGCATATGGTCACACTCTCTGAAATACAAATGTTGTGTTGCATTTGAAATGGTTAGCCTTCGTACAATTTGTTTGAAAAAAATTGTATATAAATGAAGACATATAATTACTCTCGCTATTACAAATATAATGTTTACACTATCCAAAAAAAGATAATCTGATAAAATTTGTTATCAACTTTTTAAATGAATATGGATATCTAGAGAGTGATGCAAATTCGCTTTCAAAAATTGATACTGAAAAACACGAAACTTACTTAAGAATATTTCTGAATATCACAACCTCTCTTCAATCGATGGTAAACTTAATGAAGAAACGCTTAATTTAATCAATAAGCCAAGATGTGGCGTTAAAGACAATACATTCGGTAGCTACTCAACTACCAATAAATGGAATAAAAATACATTAAAATAGAACTTTGCATACGCAAACAAATCAATTATAAAGTTTGCTGAAGAAGCTTTTAACTTTTGCAAAAACACACAAATTTGAATTTTGTTTATGATACAAAAATTCCAAACATAGTTATATCATACAAAGAAGGTCAACATAAATATCAGAGATTATGCGGATTTTGTCCTTATACATTATTTCAGCATGGTAGTGCACTAGCGTATGCATTTTTTCCAAATCAACAAAATTGTCTTGTTGAAATTCATATCAATAGACAGGAATATTGGTATAATGATGAAAAAACACTCCTGAAAATAATGTTATTTTATTAGCAGTTTTTAACCACGAAATTGGACATGCATTAGGTCTTCAACACACAAATGATAAAAATGCAATCATGTATCCAATTGTCAACAATGATTTGCTTGATTTGCAACCAGATGACATTCAAAATATTCAAAACTTTTTATGGGCAACAACTACAAAATAATTTTAAAGATGATGAACCAATTGATTTATGCAAAGACGAATATATAAAAACATTTTTAATTATTGCTGGTGATTTGTTTTTTTTTACAATAAAAATGTTTGGACAAAAAGTTTGAATGACAAGAAAATTATCAATAGGCCATTTCCGATAAGAGTTAGTTCTGTTCTTTGACAACAAAATTTAAGTGGTTAATTATCCTAGTTATAAACTTATTGGTGGTTATCCAAAATGATTTTCTTCATTTGGATTAAGAGATTAATATAAAATAAATGCTGTTTTTAATTCGTATTCGGGGAAAACTTTTATCTTCTACGAAAAGTTGTATTATGCAGAAATATATGAATGTCGTTTAGAGATAAAAGAGAATGGCCCAATTAGCGAGAAATTTCCTCATATACCTGTATTAATGGACTCAGCTTTTAGATATACAAATATGTACTATATTTCTTTGCTGATGAAACTTTCATGGAATATAATGTGTTAACGAGTAAATTGACTAGAGTTGGCAAAAATAGCATTTCATTGTTTGGTATAACATGTGAATTTATAATGGAATTATAAATAAAATTAAAGCTATTGTTTATGATTTAGAAAATTTAACTCCTTAAGAGCTATATAGTTACAAAAAATATAGAAAATGTTATAAAGAACAGGGTAGCAACAAAATGGTGCCACCGGAAGATATACAAAATACTACTATGTTTTTTAATGAATTTTGTCTATATTTTATAAAATTATATTCTTAAATTTTTCATTTTCTTTAAAAAAAAAAAAAAGAATATATATATACATATTTCCCTGCATACAAAATGGCCGGATCGCTAGAGAAACATCTAGAAAAACATACAACTAGTACATGGCACGATTGATAATGCTGAATTAGTTACCAACTCATTTTTAACTATTTTTGAATTTATGAAAGGAAATTGAAAATTTAAAAGATATAAATAAAATTAAAGATGGTCATATTGAAAATTTAATAGAATCAGTTGATAAGACCTTAGATGGAATAAATCTCATAAATTAGGTAATCAGATAAATGACCCCACATGTACTACAAACACAAAATTCAAATTTAAATCCAACTTTTGTTCTTTTAAAATTATTTGATGATTTTGAATATGATTATTATATGATTAGAACTCAAAGAAAAAATATTCAAACAAGTTTGCATAGAATTAAAAATGAACATCTAAATTGTATACAAATATTGAGTTTTTATTGTATTCCAAATTCTACAAATTTATATCAAAATAATGAAGGAAGCAATGAATGATCACATTTAATGCTTTCGTAACTATTTTAATATTGTCGGAAATAATTATACTCAATAACAACTGATTAATGATAGTAATATTCTTGGTCGAATTGAGTACGAAACTAATTTTTATTTTAATATTCATTATGATGTTTCAGGATTATATATATATATATATAAATGCATAATTATATATAATAATATATTTAGAAAAATCAAAAAATATTTTTCTAACACTAAATAATATTTCGTGACTTGCTGCAATGTTTTGCATTGAACGTAATTACAGATTCTTTAAAATTGTATACTGTTAATAAAATCAATTTTGTTAAACAAGATTATTTGGTTTTAAAGTTTTTATTTCACTTTTAATGTATTCATATTTTAAAGCAAAAGGGTTATCATATTGTATTTCTAAATACGGGATTTAAATAGTTTTGACAAATTGTCTTTTTTTTTTCAGGCGTAAAATTTTTGACCTCTGGAATATGATATAAAAACACAAAATAGCATCAGCAATCAATATATTTTTTCTTCAAACAATCAATGAATTTGGTTTATATTTTATAAGATTATTTTCCTTAATTTTTCACTTTCTTTATAAAAAAGAATATATATAAAAACCGATTTCCTACTTACAAAATGGCCGAATCACTAGAAAAACAATTAGAAAACGTTAACCTACAATATAACATAAGAAATATAACATTATTTGATTTAAATAATTTATTGTTAACAATAAAAAGATAATTGTTGTGCTAGATGTTAACAATGAACCTCGGTTTAGAGGAAAAGATGTTGCTGAAATTTTAGAATACATAGATACGAATCAGGCTATCAGAAAGCTTGTTAGTGCAAACCATAAAGATGTTTATAAAAACATAAAGAAAAATAAAGATAATGGTAATCAAGATAAAACATTTCTTGAAAACATTAAGAAATATATTAATGGTGGTGCAATCTGTATCAATAAAAAAGGATTAATATGTTTATTTACAAAATCTTGAATAGCCAATAAATCATTGGTAAAACAAATTTCTAAGCGGCTTAATCTAAACGTAAATGTTTTTGAAGATAAAAATAAACAAAACATATTTCCCACATTATTAAATGTTTTAAACATTTAAATCATAACCAACAATATAAAATAGGCAATTGTAGAATAGATTTGTATTTTCCAGATATAGAATTAGCTATTGAATGTATCGAATTTAACCACAAAGATCGAAATCTTACTCATAAAATAGAAAGACAAAAGTATATACAGACACAATTAGATTGTAAATTTATAAGATTTAATCCTGATGAAATAGATTTTGATATAGCCGATGTGGTTTATCGTATCGTTGAGCATTTAAGCAAAAATATTTAAATTTACTAAACATCTGTTTTATTAATCCAAGAGTTATAAGCGTTATCAAAACCCAACCACTTTACATAAATTTGCACAGCTGAGTCTGTTTTAGCTTATGCTTTATCACCTTTTGTTTTAAAAACTGTTTCAACCAAATATTCATCAGGGTAGTTTGTTTTCATAATTTCGTTTTCATTTAAATGATCTTTAATTTCATCTCCTTTTGTATTTTTAAATTTGTAAGTTGGTATATCATAATTTAAAACTTTACATGTAGTAAACAATTCTGTTGACCAATTAAGAGTATCCCCTTTTTCAAAAATTCCCTTTAATTTGCTCACACGGATGACAGCACCAACTTTATATTTTCGTTTAGTAATCGTATCAACAAAATTCGTTTGCATTAATTTTTTTCTTTTTTTTTATTAACATCAACTGGTTTCATATTGATGGGTCTATGTTTTGTATTGTTGTATTCTTTAACTAATTCAACCAATCTATTTACAATTTATAATTGCCATTCAAAACAAATTTCTTCGCACATTTTTATTTCAAAGTTCGATTAAATCTTTCAACAACACTAACTTTTAATTCAGAAAATGAAGAATAATGATTGTTATTGTATTTTTGCATAAGTTCACTAAATATTTTATAATAAAATTCTAAGCCAATGTCGTTTTGTAAATTATTTGGCTTTCTTTTCATCAAAATATTTTCTAAAGCATTAACTACATTTTTGGCTGTTTTATCTGTAATTGATATTGCAAATGTATGTTATTAAAAAACATCAATAATTATCATAATATATTTGTAACCATTACTCATATGTGATATGCATTTTAAATTGCCAGTATCTATTTCTACAAGATCAATTTGCCACAAATCATGAATTCCATACAAAATTACTTTTCTTCTTCGAAATTTTTTTCGTGCAGGTTTATGTAGTTCATTAATTATGCCTTCTCTTACTTCGGGCAAATTTTTTTAAAAAAAATGTTGATTTATTATAATTGCATATTGAGCATATACTTTTCTGAACTAGTCGCCCATTTTTTGTATTTTAAATTTTTATATTATTATTTTTGGTGACTTCCTTGCACTTCAAATATCAGGTGTTCTCCATTTAATAGTTATATATATATATATATATATATATATATATATATATATATATATATATATATATATATATATAATATATATATATATATATAGTTAATCTTTATATTTCACAAATACTCCTACCATAGTCATTAACTATATATATTATATAGTTAATCTTTATATTTCACTCATACTCCTATCATAGTCATAAACCCATCAACATATTCAGATATTTATTTTTAATTTTAAAAACCAATATATCACCTCTTTTAACATCAAAAGGCTAAGTATAATCTATTTTTGTAGTTCCCTTAATAACAGTTAGAGTATCAGCAAATTAAGTATCAGAAACTATTTTATAAAATGTACAATCCATCAAAAAAGAAAAGAAAAATAGATTATCTAAACGAAAATTACCAGTTTTTAATTCCACTTTGTGGGTAAATAAAATATATGAGACTTTTCTTCAACTTTCAAGTCAACAAGTATATCACAATAATTCAAAACTGATTTGTTAAAATTTTGCAATTTATCAGCTATTTATTTATCGAAATATATTTTTTTGACTGCATCTTTGCCATCTACAGGATCAACCATATTATTAAGTCTACGATTTTCAATAGAAACATATTCTGTTATGTAAACAATAACTTTACTTGTTTGATCAAGTAAAGCAGAAACAATGATATTGTATTTCGAATCTACATATGTTTTTAAATCAGAAACACTAGTGTTTTATTTTGATTCAACATCGTTTTTTAATGCATAGTCAGAAACAATACTTTTATATTTCCAATCTGCGCCCTTTTTTAATGTCTGTTTCGCATGATTTATTCGTTTTATATAATCAGCAATAGTGTTATTGAATTGTAAATTTATATCTTCTTTTAGAGCGCAGTCAGAAACAATCGTATTTTATTTTAATCGACATCCTTTTTTAATCCATAATCTGCTATACATATTTCGAAATATATTTTATTGACTGCATCTTTATTATTTGTAGGTTCACCTATATTAACAATTCTTCGCCCCAGAAAAGAAACATAAGGTTTTGTAAAATCAAAGCACTTTGTAAAGAAGAAACACTGGAATTGTATTGCGAATCTACATATGGTTTTAATGCATAAGCACTAGTGTCAAAAATTTTATTTAAATATTTGAATAATGGTTTCCCAAATATATCTGCCATTTAATAAGATAGAAATATTTCATTAAACTTTAATTCTCTCGAAAAAAGATATAAAATAATTAAACATAGTTGTCCACAAATAACACAATCAAAATTCTGAAATTTGTCATCATTGTAACAAACATTATTATTTTTGAAATAATTATTTAAATTATTAGGAATACTTCCTCCAAATGAATCGAAATAGTAAACATCATTATTTTCTTTAAACTAGCATACCCAATGAGTGGCAGGATCTGTTGAAATATCGAAATTTACCACAGCAGACTCATTTTTGAGCATTCTATTTTTTAGTTCGTCAATCACATCAACATTTCTGAAATTTTTAATATTTAGTATTTTTACATATTTTTCAATATCGACATTAGATAGTGGGTTTATTTACAATTTTTTTGGCCTTCCTCTTTTTTTTTAGCAACTACACCACTTCCATCTTAAATTTCCATTGCTAAATTGTGTCTCTGTTGTTCTTATAATTCTTTTTAATTTTTTTTAGTTAGTTCAACAGAATTATAAATTGCACTAGCTCCTCCAGCTAAAGCACCAAGTGCACCTAAAGCTGCAAATAAATATAATGCCCAGTTTATCACACCTTTTCCATGGTGTTCAGAATTCCAAAATTAATGTGGAATTACATTTAAAACTCTTATTAGATATAGAATTCCTTTCTGGTTATCAACAACAAAATTAGAAAATTTATTGTTTACCATATTCACTATGTTAACTTTTCATTGTAATAATTTTTATTTCCAGCGGTTTCTTCACCATTAATAACTAACAAACTATCAATTAATTTTCTAACATCGCCCATCCCAATATATTCTTTCGGCAAAAGTGTTGTATTTTTAATACCTTCTCCAGATCTAAAAGAATATGTATAATTCGCTCTTTCTGGTATGTTTGGTGCTGATCTTGCTGCTCTTATATAATTATTATAAACTGGTTTAATTATATTTGCATAATTCCAACTTCTATTCGATTTTATTGGCTTTTTAGGGTTATATTCTTGGACTGCAGCATTGGCTGATAAAACAATTTCTGTGTAATTTTCTTAGTCATTATCGGTGAATTCGCCTTCAAGATCTGATTGTTTTTTCTGTTAACAAATTAGAAAGTCCTTCTATTAATGTATACTATTTTCCTTTAACAGATAGTTTATCATTATTTATCTTTAATTCTTTATCTCCAATTTCAAATTTATGCCCATCTCTTTGTAAACCATATGGTATTTTAAAAACAATTTTTTTCAGACATTTCTTTCCCGAGTTTTATAACAGAATCAGAATGTGTCAAATTTTTCAATGGTGCAATGCCCATTCACTCTTCTACATTGGTTTTGGGAATAATTCTCTTTCAAATTATGTTTCTTCTGGAGTTGGTGGATAATACAAAATTTTTGCTGCAACAGATACAAGTGGTTTTATTAAATTTTTTTCTTTGCTTACTTTTTATACTTTTTTTTACCAATATTTCGTAATTTATCAATTTATGACAGCTCTTTTTTCTTATTTCTTCCATATTCCACTTCATAGTGCTTTTTATAATCTTTGAACCTCTCGATGAGTAATTTAACTCGAGAAATGTCCTTTGTTTCTTTCATATATATATATATATATATATATATATATATATATTATATATATATATATACACACACACACACATATATATATATATATACACACACACACTTATAAATGACTTATAAAAGTATTGAGAGTTTTGAAAGACAAACTTTTCCCTCAACTGATCAAACTAAGGGAAATTTGAATGTTTACAATAACAGAATTGAGTTTGATATTCGTATAGCATATGGCTTTTCTTTTCCAAATGATGATTATGTTTATGAACAATATAGATTACTGAAAAGGGGTAAAGTTGGAGATGAGGCAAAATGTAAAAAAAGAAGACAATATTGATGTTTGTTCTAATTTCTTTTCCATTTCAGTTTTCTACAGTAGAAATTTCAAAACATGGAAATATTGATGAGGCTATTGATAATCCCGGAATAACATCAACAATGTTGAATGCTTTATTAGGGTCGCCAGGTGAACAAAATTATTTAGAAAGCACTAGTGTCGATAATAAATATCGAGTAAAATCTGTTCATAGTCATAAAACAAATGAAACTATCTATATGTTGAGATATTTGTTTGCCTTTATCAGAGATAATGTGAGGACACAGCTGTCACGTCTTCGACAACTTATGCCGATATGGGTTGAATTGAAATTGAAAAATTAGAAATTATGTGGCCTATTGTTGAATATGAAGCTAACACAGCAATTGCAATTAAAGAAAAAATAAACAAAGAGCATAACATTTCTATTAATTTCAATTATTTGCAATTTTTTGAAAAAGAAGTACTTGAAGGAACAACAGTTTTTAAATTTGATATAAAATATCAGTTTAATAATTTACAATTTGACATGCCCGATTTTGTAATTGTAGGGTATCAAGATAAAAGAAAATATTGTGCTGAAATGTATGTCCATGCTTCTATGTTTGATCACTGCAATGTACGAAATATTTTTGTTAGAAATGGAAGAAATAAAATTTTTCAAAGAAAATTTGAATATAGATATCGAAAAGGGTATTTGCGTTAAACAGTATCTTGTTTATAATGACTTTAGAAATTCAAAAACAAAATTAGAATACTATATATAGAAATAATGAACTTTATTATAAACCTACTGTCAACTATGATGGTAAAATCAATTATTATTCATTTTGGGGCCGAAGACCATTATATGTTATAGATTGTTCATTTCGAAAAACAACTATAGTTAAAGAAAAACAAACATTAAAATTTGTATTGATTTTAATAAAGTTGTTGAAGCAGGTGCCATTTGTAATGTTGTTTTAATTAGTCAACGAAATTTAATGTATACTTATTTAAAAGAGAGAATTACTGAAATTCTATATATTTTTTATTTTATTAAATGGAGG
Organism: Dryococelus australis; assembly: GCA_029891345.1. Classification (NCBI taxonomy): domain Eukaryota; kingdom Metazoa; phylum Arthropoda; class Insecta; order Phasmatodea; family Phasmatidae; genus Dryococelus; species Dryococelus australis. The sequence goes on along the minus strand of CM056997.1, from coordinate 176,423,515 downwards.
ATGTAAACGATTTTACAGAAACAAGAACTTGTTTCGATATGTTAATACAATTTTTTTTAGATATATTGTTAATTTGTTTGATCGTATAAAAATTTTTGTTTTTTAATCTAAGTGAGATTTTTTTTTTTCAACTTTATTTGTGCCAATTTTATTTGAGCACTTTCTGAAAATGGTCAATTGTGTTTATATGTAAACATTTTTATAAATCAGCACATGGCTATTTGCAGATCGTGGCGCAACTCAATAATTTAACAAGAATTCAAGCTAATTTCTTCGAACATTATTTCTATCTTACATATTTTCCAAGCACACACTTGCCAAGTACGCACGTGCGTGGAAGGTACATTTAATAAACCCCAGAGCGCAAGCTTGGTTTCAAAATTGTTTACTAGGCAGCACTAGTATCGCCCTCGCTTGGCCGCCATCTTAGTTCTAGAGTTGCCTGCTAGGAGCAGTAGTGTTGCTTGATGTTGTAATCGGCTACTTGGAGCATTGGTATCGGCCGAAGGCCAAAAGCAACGTTACATACGCTATATGCTGACATAGTAAGTGTTCAGTATTTTTTTATAAGCAGGTGTGTAAATGTGTGTCAGCGGACTTTGTGATTGGGCGCGTGAATACTTGATCCTGGAAGTAGTGCGCGCCACCCCCTGAAGATGAGTGGAACTCAAGATGGCTTCGGAGTGAGATGTTCGTAGTGACGATTTCTCTATCGTTGGTTGTCCGGCAAAGTTTGTGCATGAGTTACATATAATATTTGGTCCTCCGGCCGGATTGCATCACGTGTGATACCGATCAGCGATTATGTGTTTATTTTGTCACTCGATTGCGTGCGCTACGTAATTGCAATCTCCTGCACTCGTCAGTCAAGTACCGACGCTGCTGCAGAAAATAACCCGCTGTTCAGACATCCCGTGAAGAAACAAGATTTACAAGGAATTTACATCCCATTTACAAGGAATTCGACATATTTGTGATCGCTTATGCAATGTTGATTGCGCGCTGTGTTAGTTTCCATTTTTTTATGTTAACCACTCAGTCACAAATTTGTTCGCCACATGGGCGAGTAATTTTACCCATTTTTCTCATCTCAGTTGTGTTTGTTACTGCGTGTATTTTTTAACTAGCCAGCTTTGTCTTCTCTGTAGGCCTACAATTTTTGTCGCTTTTTTCATTGTATAAATTTTTTGACATGGGTTTCAGGGATTTTGATTGAAATTGAAACTTCAGGAACCTAAATTACGGCACATCAGTGAGCATCTTCAGGCATTAACAAGTGCTCCACTTATTACTGCAGAAATTGTGCACGAGGTAAACGTGCTTGGTGTACAACTGTAGGCTATTTATAGTACTGTAAATTCAGCATGTGGTGTCTTACTGCAGTCAGATCCACTTCCTGATGACTTGGATGAAAATGTGTTGACCTCTAAACATAATGAACTGTTTAATTTACTGTCTGCACACTCGTGGTATTGTGGCTTCGTTTTTGGGTAAGCATGTTGTTCAGAGTGAATCAACACAACCTGTTGCAGGTCCATCTGCAAATGTAAGGCTCTCCAAGATCAATTTGCCTACTTTTTCTGGTCAGTGGGAAGACTAGCCTATGTTTTCGTAGTTGTATCAGGCCACCATTCACAAAAATCGTTGTCTGTCTGAAGTTAGAAAGTTTAAATATTTAATGGGTTGTCTCACAGGAGAAGCCTTACAATTAGTAAAAAAATCTTCCAATTTATTCTGAGAACTATCCTGTGGCATTGGAACTTCTTACATCTCAGTACCAAAATCTGAGAAAGCTAACAACATTGTATATAAACAGAATCCTTGATTTGCATTTTGTCAACATCACAAATCAAAAATCCATCGGGCTTTTTGTCAGCATATTCAATGAAAATACACGAGCCCTTGAGTGATTAGGTTGTAATGTAACTGAGGAAAATCCTGTTCTTGTCACAGTCTTGATGAGAAAGTTGAACGTGGAGCTGCGCACTCAGTTTGAAAGCTCGCGTGCAGGGCGGACTAATGATATGCCTAAAGTTTCATAACTTGTAGAGTTTCTGCTTGAAAGGGTTACTACTATTGACTGTGCTATTGATATAGGAGTCAAACCAAATACCAGTCAAACAGCCCAGAGGACCAACTTAAAAAAACTAAGTCATTTAACACAACCACCCAAATCAGTATTTGTAACTAATTCTGAGCCCAATCAGTTAAAGCCATGTATTGTCTGTAATAAGACCACACATTCTGTCTATAAATGTTCAAAGTTTGTTAATGCCTCGCCATCAGAAAGATAGTCAATAGCTCGCAGTAAGAAACTCTCCTTCAACTGCCTGGGAACAGCCCATACTGTAGTGTTATGTTCCTCAGCTCATGTGTGTTTTCGATGCAAACAGAGGCATCATACTCTATTTCATGTTGATAGTCAATCTAGGTCTAATCCAATAACTCATGTTGAAAATGATGCTTCAAGTGCTGATGTTGAGACTGAACAATTTGTAGATGTATTTTCAGCTCGTAGTCATATTTCAGTGTTGTTATCTACTGCCCTGGTAACTGTGATGATACTGACAGTAAACCGCGCGTGGTTCGATGCTTACTGGACAGTGTGGCTCATGCGTCCTTCATGACAGAGGCAGCTGCAAAAGTGCTTTCTTTACCTGTTCAAAAGGTCAAGGAAAGGGCCTGTGGTCTCGTGCATGGTAGAGTCAACTTGAAGGATGTTGTTAGTTGTAAAATTCAATCCTCTGTTGTTTCTCAATGTTCCTTTACTCACTCTCTTTTCATGGTCTCTAAAATCACCAGCAGTTGTGGATCCATGTGTTCATAACAAATTGGAGTCTCTTCCATTAGCTGATCCCCAGTGTGACAAACCTGGTCCTGTTGACATGTTGCTGGGTGCTGACATCTATGCACGAGTTTGTATGAGTGGGCGACTTGAACTAGGTCAGCACATGCCTGTTGTGCTGGAGTCTAAGTTTGGTTGGATGCTCCTGGGACAATACCCTGAACTGAATGCCACCTCTGATCAAGAGCTGATTTCCATGTTTGTGGGGACTGAGGACTCGCTAGAATCAATTCTCAAACAGTTTTGGGAAACTGAGGAACCCCCTCATTTAGTTGCAAAACAACCTGATGCTGACTTCTGTGAGACTCACCTCAGGGCTACTCACTCTCGAGATGAGTCTGGTAGATACAAGGTCCGCCTCCCATTCAAAACTGAGGGACAACGTATCGGAAGTTCATACGTAAATACAGAAAACAGATTATATGCTCCGGAGAGCAAACTCGCATCTCAACCGAACATGAAAACAATGTACAAAGACTTCATGGCTGATTATGCGACTTCAGGTCATATGGAACCCTATGCCCACTTGGTCGAACAGGTAGAAAGTCGAGAAACCCCTGAATGTTTTATCCCTCACTATAGTATGTACAAACTGGCTAGTTCAACCACCAAATTGAGGGTGGTTTTTGATGGTTGTGTCAGGAATTCAAATGATGTATCCATCAACGATACTCTCCTCTCTGGATCCAAGCTTCAAAATGAGATATGCGATGCCATCTTGCAGTTCAGATTATATAGTGTGGTTTTCTCTTGCGACACAAAGCAAATGTATCGGCAGATTCTAGTCCATGAGGATGATCGACCATATCAACTTATTCTGTGGCATGACGACCCCTCTCTCTCGCTTGCATTGTTCCAATTTAATGCTGTAACCTATGGACTCACACCTTCTCCATTTCTGGCGATTCGTACCTTACACCAGTTGGCCATTGATGAGGGTCTCCATTATCCCCTGGCACAAAATGCTCTTCAAAATCACATTTGTGTAGATGACATTGTAACTGGTGCATCATCAGTGGTGGAAGCATTTGTGCTAAAGAATCAGTTGGTTAATCTCTTACGAAGGGGTGGATTTGAACTTAGGAAATGTTCGAGTAACCAGCTACAGTTGTGGATGAAATTCCTGTATCTCATCGTGAGAATCCCAAAGTGCTTGACTTCTCATCTGAGCCTGTAGTGAATATTCTGGATCTTAAATGGAGCCCAGAGACTGATGTTTTCTTTTACCATTTAAATATCTGCAATGGTGTCCCATCCAAACATTTTGTTTTGTCACAGATAACTCACATTTACTATCCCATGGGCTGGTTATCTCCAGTGGTAGTGTGGGCAAAAATTCTGCTACAGTGGTTGTGGACTCAAGGAGTGGGTTGGAACGACCCCTTACCATCACCAACACGAGAGAAGTGGAATCAGTATATCGAGGGACTTGTCCACCTTGAAACCCTTAGTTTGCCACGTTTTGTTTGTCCTGATGCAGCTTGTGTAGATCTACATGGCTTTGCAGATGCATTTGAACGAACCTACACAGCTGTCGTGTATTTGAGAAGTAGTGATTCTGATGGGAATGTGAACATGCATCTCACACTGGCCAAGTCTAGAGTAGCGCCACTAAAATAAGTTCCAATTCCTTGACTTGAGCTGTGTGGTGCTCATTTGCTGGCAAAATTGATGCACTATGCCTTCCTCATTCAACATTTAACAGTCACTGCCAGTCAGGCATGGACTGACTCTAGTGTAGCTCTCGCCTGGATCAAGACTCAACCCTATCTGTTAAAAACCTTTGTCGCAAATAGAATTGCTCAAATCAAGGAATGGGTTCCACCTCAGTGTTGGAAACATGTTGTTTCTAGAGGCAATCCTGCAGATTGTGTTTCTCATGGTTTGCTTCCCCATGACCTGAGTTGTCATGCCCTCTGGTGGCATGGCCCTAAATGGTTAATGCATCTACCTGACCAGTGGCCACTGTCCATATTGAATGAGACTTCAGATATCCCAGAACTTAAGTCATCTCAGCTGGTTCTTATGAGCACACATGATCCCTCTGAAGACCTTCCACTGTTACAGAAATTCTCATCTTGGTCAAAACTTGTTCGAGTCATGGCCTATGTTATGCATTTTGTGAAGCACTGCCAGGGGCAACCTCCTAGTAGCAAAATCCTATCATCTGTTGAATTAGAGCAAGCAACTTCCATAGTGTGTAGATGTATCCAAAATTCATGTTTTGGAGATGACTTGAAATGATTCCAAAAAGGGAAATCTTGTTCTACGCGACTGCAGCATTTGACACCATTTCTGTATCAGCAAGGTGTTCTCAGGGCGGGCAGGCGTTTGTCACGTGCAAATGTTGAATATGTCACAAAGCACCCTTTCATATTGCCAAAAGACCCTAGTTTTGTTTAAGCTTTGGTAGACTATCATCACATAAAGTACCTACATGGGCCACCACAACTACTGCAGTCTCTTATGTCTCAACAGTTTTGGATTTTGTCAGCTCGATCCTTGGTCTGGTCTCGGGTCTTCAAGTGTGCACGTTGCTTCCGGTGCCTGCCTGTCAACAGTCCTCCACTAATAGCTGATTTACCCACTGAACGAGTCACACCTGCTGGAGTTTTTGTGCGGACTGGAGGGGACTATGCTGGACCAATCTCCATCAAAGTCAATAAGCTGCATCGGTGTGCTACCCAGAAGGTATACCTATCTACCTTCATATGTTTTGCCACAAAAGCTATCCACATTGAAGTTGTAACCGATCTGTCTGCAGACAGCTTCGTTGCTGCTCTTACTCGATTTGTGTCAAGGCGAGGTTTATGTACTAGTCTGTATTCCGATTGTGGCACCAACTTTGTTGGTGCTTCAAGGCAACTTCGTCAGTATTTTAAAGTTCCTCAAATCCCCGCTCCTGGAAAACTTTTCTTCGGCTCATGACATCAGTTTTCATTTCTTGCCACCTGCAGCTCCTCATCAGGGGGGATTGTGGGAAGCTGCAGTTAAATCTGCCAAACGCCATCTCAGGCGTGCAATCAGCAATCAAGTTCTGACACTCGAGGAACTGATGACACTCACCACTCGAGTTGAGGATGTCCTAAATTCACGGCCCCTAACACCTGTCTCTTCTGATCCATGTGACATGGTAGCACTTACACCCAGGCACTTCCTCATCAGTAGGCCTCTTGTTGCTGTACCCCAATCATACGAAGTTGACGATGGCAATATATTTTTGTCCATAAGATGGAAAATGCTATGCGCACTAACCAACCAGATCTGGATATGTTGGCATAAGGAATACTTACTGCAACTACAACCATGGGGGAAGTGGTAAATCCAGCAACCAGAACTCGCTGTTGGAGCGCTCGTTCTGGTTGGAGAAGAGCGTGTTCCACCCCTGGGCTGGTGTTTAGCGAGGGTCGTCAAGCTCCACCCTGGAAAGGATGGCATTATTCGAGTGGTGGATTTACATACGCAGAAGGGACATCTGTGCAGACCTGTACACAAGCTGTACCGTCTGCCAGTTCAGTAGTGTTTCATCACCAGTTATGACTTAACTGTATATAGTGAATGTGTATTGTGACTAAAATTTGGAGACCTCAGCCGGTCTCGGTGGGTGGTAATCTTCAGTATTTTTATAAGCAAGTGTGTAAATATGTGTCAGTGGACTTTGTAACTGGACGAATGAATACTTGGTCCTGGAAGTAGTGCATGCCACCCCCTGAAGATCAGTGGAACTCAAGATGGCGTCGGGGTGAGATGTTATTAGTGACAATCTCTCTATTGTTGGTTGTCCGGCAAAGTTTGTGCATGAATTGCATAATAGTAACGTTTAATACATTATAAAAATATGTGGAGGTGATGAGCGGCGAACTGTCAGACCTTGGGTTGGCTAACAGACACCCCAATCGTGTGAACCACCAAAACATAAGATCCAGTACAGTTATAAACACTGTATGAACAAAAAGATCCACCTGGCTGTGAATTCGTAAGTTCTAGACAGATGTGTAGTATATGATATAACAACCATCGATTATTAACAAACACAATTTTATAAATAAAAGTTATGGGTTTAAATTAAAATATTTTTATTCTACTTTTAAAATAAGTATATCGAGTGTTGTGTCTACAGATCAGTATTTTCAAGGCGAATGATAGTATAACATTACAAATATTGACTACGCAAACATGATTGTATAAATTAATGCTCTGTCATTCCCATATCAGATTATAAATATATACATATATTAGTAAATACGCCAAGTCTTATGTATTGTTGAACTGGTGTTTTCAAATCAAATGCTGACAGATGGGCGGATTGATACTAGGTTTATTTCTGGTGTATGATACTTTCATTATATTTATGTGCAATGAGACTATTTACACATAATCAACCAACTCTCGACGAAGCCCGTTAACATATACCAAAACGTATTCATCCCGATAAATAACTCACTTCCGTTCAACTGATTAGTCATGTGAGTTCCATTCAATGTTTTTCCTTTGGCTAATCATTTACATGTATTCAAAAATTTAGTCGCGTACGTTCGACGCCATATTAGATTGTGTTTACATATAAATGGGGTGGAAATAATTTTAAAAATATCCACTTCATTTGTGGAAGCTGTCGACATCGCATCGCGTGCGCAACAGGTATAGTCTGTCTGTGATGCAAGCATCACCTGGGAAGTAAACTAGCAAGTTACTGAACCTGGGTAACCAGTCAAGTCATCGGAATGGCATAAGACCCACTCATTGGTCAGCCATCATGAGCTTCGTGTAGCAGAGTATGGGTCGTCGCCCAGTCAGTCAACACAGATGACAAATATTCTAACCTTGGAGCCCAAATTTCACCTACCACTGTGCCGCCATATGTGGCCTTGAGTGTCACAGCCTCCAAGGAAAGAATTACATCACCAACGTCGAAAGCTATAAATACACTGTCAAAGGTAGGAAAATGTTTAATCCAGAGCAATACTACTGTACTGTTCACCCAGGCTTCCAGACTGTGGAAAATTGTGTAGACGATCCCCTGGTAATGTGTGTTGAGCAATGTGCAAATTATGTGCATGCTTACTTCTCATGGAACACTATAGCCTTGCCAGACTGTATAAAATCTGAATTTGTGAGAGATTGTAATATCATCGAATGTGCAGTTAACATTTGTAGACCATGTATGATTTGTTTCCCATGCACAATACAAGAAATGAAAAATCAAATCTTAAGCGAAGTGAACAAGATATGAAAGTATGATTCCCAACTGTCGATGTTACTAATGAAAAGTTCCTTGGCACATTACAATCTGTTTAAAGAAGCATCCAAAGTGACACTATGAAATGCTTAAACGTGTAATGGGATCCTGCATAGTGCTGTGAACCACCATGAACCATTCTGGACCAATCTGCAAACTTGGGTATGTGAACGTACTCTGCCCTATTTACAGCCATAAATTATTTCGCGAAGCCAAGTTCTCACGATCAAACCTCCTAGTCAAGCAGATGAGACTCTATAACAAATATAAAACAGATATGTTCCTAAACAACAATTGTCTGTGAACCATGGCTTCAGAAACATATAGTATGGATTATACCAGCAACACTTATGTTACTAGACACCACACTGATAGTGACTAAAACAGCAGCAGCAGTACCAGCCTGTGGGTTCACCAGGTTTATCCACACAGAATATGATACCGCTCCCTTCAAAGTGGCTTGCAAAAAAATTTAACCATCAAACAATATCGAAACTTTCATACTAAAATAAATTATAGAGACTAATGAACTGAATATTTTTTTAATTATTTACATCCCTTTTTATATGTTAACATAATACAATACAGCATCAAATGCACGCGACTAAATAGTTGAATACATGTGAGTGATTAGCCAAAGGAAAATATTGGATAGAGGTCGTGCGATTTATCAGTCGAATGGAAGTTAGTAATTTATGGGAATGAATACATTTTGGTATATTCTAATGGGCTTCGTCGAGAGTTGGTTTTCTTTGGGTGATGATGTGTAATTAGTCTCTTTGCATGTATAAAATGTAAGTATCATACACGGGAAACGAACCTAATATCACTCCACCCATCTGTGTATTAGGAAGCAATTAATAAAGGTTATATATTGTAGTGCAGGAAACAAGCTCGGTAGCAATCCGTCTATCGGAGCTTGGGGACAATCCGTACACTTGTCATCAGAGCTCAAGGTTTAGGAAAACATAATAAACAATTTTTTTAATGCTCTGTCCTGGCAATGAACTCTGTACCAATCCACAGTGGGAAATGTTAGCCAACTATTCTCATAATATGGCTTAGTGTGTGTTTGAACCTGTGGTTCTCTTTGTTTTTGGGTGTGATGTGTGTGTTATGAATTTTGTGATTATAGATTTGGTGTTTAGGAAATGACAGCCAACTATACTTATCAGAGGGCTTAAGGTGTATTTGGCCCTGCATGCCTATTTGTTGTCGGGGATGATACATATGTTATGAATTTTATGATTATAGCTTCGATGGCTGGGAAATATCTAGCAAGTATGCTTATAATAGGGCTTAGGGTGTATTTGACCTTGTGGTCTTGTTTTTTGTTGGGGTTGTTGTGTATGTTATGAATTTGGTGATTATAGCTTTGGTAAATGGGAAATATTGGCCAACAATGCTTATAAGAGGGCTTAACATGTGTTTGACTCTGTGGTTCTGTTTGTGGCCAGGGTTGCTGTGTGTTATGAATTAAGTGATTATAACTTTGGTGGATGGGAAATGGCGGCCAAATATGCTTTTAAGTTAGTGGGGTCGAATATAGGCATACTAAACTTAAAACATTGTCTGTGATAAGGTAACTGTTGTGTTGTATTTGATGCTCAGATTGGTTACGTAATTTTTTTTTTAATGGGTCGCTCCTATGTTTACTAAATTCAATAGTACATGAAATGTGTGAATAATTAAAGTTCTTACTTCAGCATTTGATTTGAAAACAAAAGTCCGACAATATATAAGACTTGGTATATTTACATGTTTATTATCCAATATAGGAATGACATATCGTGAATTTATACAATCGTGTTTGCATAATCAACATTTGTAACATCATAATCGAATTCTCCTTGAAAATACGGATCCATAGACATATCACTCGAAATTATTATTTTAAAAGTCGAATAAAAATATTTTAATTTAAACACACAACTTTTATTTATAAAATTGTGTTTGTTCATAATCGATGGAGGTGGTATCATATACTACAAATCTATCTAGAACTTACGAATCCATAGCCAGACGGTTCTCTTTTGTATATACAGTGTTTATACCTATGCTGGTCTCATGGTCTCATGTCTTGGTGGTTCAGTCGATTAGGACGTCTGCCTACCAACCCAAGGTCTGACAATTCACCCCTCATCACCTCCACAGCTTTTTATAATGTATTAAACCTTACCACGTCAGCATGTATAACATTGCATTTGGCCTTCGGCCGACACAAGTGCTCCTAGTAGTCGATTACAACATCAACCAACACAACTGCTCCTAGCAGCCAACTCTAGAACTAATATGGCGGCCGAGATAAAGCGATACTAGCGCTGCCTAGCTGATAGTTGGGAACCAAGCTGTCGCTCTGGTGTACCTTCCACGCATGTGAGTATGTGGCAAGTGTATACTTGGTAAGTGTGTACTTAGTATATATGTACTTGTTCGATTACGTAATACTCAATGCAACAGCGTTATCTCCGCTCCTCGACATATGCTCACTTGTTGTTTCCTAGCACCCATCAGAGCAGGACCTTAGTCTCGCCCAAGCAGCCGATTACGCAACACCTGCAGCCCACCGGTGATTGCGTAATTCCCCAATAAAAACATAAGTAATTACATCCAAGGACATCGGCCCCTTACAAATACCCCAGGCAAAAATTTAAAAAAAATGAATGAGAAAACTATTATAATAGTCATTACAATTTAAATTATGCAATTATCAGCCAAAACTGCATGTGCAAATATATATGTACACTAACCTCACTGGGGGTTGCACCGGAAGTGCATTTGCAAAACTGTAGGTGCATGCGCAGGTGAAAGGTGCATATGCATGTGCATCGATGCAATGGTGTATGTGCAATTGCAATTTGAGCCAGTAAGTATCAGCGACTACTACTTCCATATGACCCAAATAGTGAACATTGTTAATTGTGGCAAGAAGCTTTAGAAACATCCAGATTGCATTAACTGGCTCGAATTTCACGATCTTGTGTGAAAATATTATAGGATCTCAGGGGCGGACTGGCTAGAATTAGAGGGTTGGAAATCCCAATGAAATCCCAATGAGGCCCACATAAGTGGAGACCCCTTGTGTCTACGTAAAACAAAACAGGAGATAAATAAGGGAGGGAAGAGTGCGCAGAATTACGAACTTGGTAGGATGGCCTCTCGCCAAGATTTCAAAAGTTAATTTTTTGGAAGTGGGGAGAAGCTCTTCGTTTCTCTGAGCAACAAGAAGACTGAAGGGGATAAACGAGTTGCCGATGGCGTGACTTAGAGGAACAGAAATTTCTTGGTGCTTCATTATGAATTCATGGCATTTATTATTGTATGTTGTGCGGTAGAGGAGTGTATAAGGTGGCGATACAGAAGTTATTTTCACTGGGCCTGCAGTTCATGTTATCACGTTTTAAGTATATGTTTTTAAAGCTATTTTTACATTACTGTAATATCCAAACTGAGTTTCTAAACTGGACGCTAAGGCCTCTTCTGAAACGTGCCTTGCGTGTGCCTAATCACTGTGGTGCCTCTCTTACACCGATTAACCTATCCATTATATTAGGCTAGCGGACTTCAACAAGTGAAACAAAAGTTGCAGCTCAAGTTAGGCTGGTACATCTTCATGGTTCGAAAGAGACTCCTTTCTATACGGAGTTCGCATCCTCACACTAACACAATGCGGAAATTAACTCAACGTCTTTGTCCCGAAGTCACAATGCAAAAAGGCCATACAATAAAAATTCTCCGTGGTCAAAGCTTATTCAGGTCCAGATAGGAATGTATAGAGAACCCTGGGTTTTCACATAAATTACACTGACTGCAATTCCTGAGCTCAGTTCCACTTCACGAATAAAAATAAGAAAATTCATAACATTTATAAATAAATATAAATCACGCTAACAAAATATTGGCTGAGAGGTGATATCCAATAATTACATTGCTATTTATCCCCTGAGCTAGGGCTAAGGGAAAAAAAATGAAAATAAAAATATATAAACAATTTCTCTATATAAACATAAAGAAACTTAAAAATCTGTGCCCTTGCACAGTTAAAATAGAATCATATTTTACTTTATGTCTGAAAACATTTTTTTCTCGTTATATTAATTAGTTCCTGGGTGCTTATCCCAATTTCCTTATTTTTCACTCATTATTCAAATTAAATTATCATTACAATTGCAATAACACTTTTTCCCTGTATTATTATATTTACATTTATTTACATGACAGAAGATAAATATTCATTTTACGCAATTATTTCTACAGGTTGTTGTTTATTATTTTGATTTCCATAGCTTGAGTAATGCCACATACCTACTTTCCTTTCTACCACGTATGGGCCTTCATAAAGTTTAAAAAATGTTTTTATATTTCTATCTATTTAGGACGATAGATGGTGTGTTGCTACTAATACTTCACCCTTCCTTGAATACAATGGGTTTACAATGCTTATCCCATCTCACCTTTCGTGGTTTGGCTTTCAACTTCAGTCTTGCAATTACTTTACACTTTTGATTTCCTAGTTTACATTGATTATCAGGATATGCAATATATTCCTGCAATACAGTCTTTGGAATTCCCATACCCATTATTTCCACTGAAGTATCACGACTAGGTACTTTCATGCCAGAAACAATTTATCAAATTTTCCATATCATTTAACACTGTCAGCCACATGCCATTTTTTTTTTGTGGGAGTACAGTCTGAACATCATAGCTAACTCTCTCATTACACGTTCAGCTGGAGTTGCAGATGGTTGGTACACAGCAGGTGCATTTCTCTTTCTATTTCTAACACAATAGCCAAAGTTTTCCACTTGTTACTTTTTAATTGGGGTCATTTATTTGAGATTATCTTTTTAGGTTGCCCCATATTTACAACATAGTCATCCATGACTTTTTCTGCTACTACTTTGGCAGCGGCCCTCTTAATATGGTACAATTTTACATATTTTGAGAAAACATCGAGTGTAACCAGGATATATTTGACACCGCCTTTTCCTGTTTTCAAAGGTCCAAATAAATCAATGCACCCTATATGTAAATGTTCAGTGGCCAACATATGTCCCATGGCACTTTGACACTTTTGATTCTTCACTTTGGTTTGCGGAATATACAGAAAAGTTGTATATATTTAAGTTTTTATTACACCATAACGTCCACACTCAATATACATTGCTAAACTTATTTCGTTTTTGAGTGACTCTGGTATACATAATATCCGGGGGGGGGGGGGTTTCAGTTTCACTTAGGCTATATTTTGAAATATATACTCATCATATATTTTGAATTTTTCTATAGTTATTTGATTCTAATTCCTATGTTACCTTTGCAATATATCATTTTTAGTTATTAATTTTATTTATTTCTTTCTTCACAATTATTTAGGCTGTTTTCTTCTTGACTGAGACAGTTCTTAATTATGTGTATTTGAAATTACCTGGCTGGTGCATCCTGTATACCTACCCTACTTCTAGATAAAGCATCAGCGACAATTTGCGTTTTGCCTACAACATGTTCAAACTGAAGATTATATTCATGCAATGCTAATACCCATCGGGTAAGTTTACCATGTAACAGTTTACATGTGTGTATATATTAGGCCTTATGATCAGTTATTACAGTCGTGTCTCTACCATAGATGTATGTTCTAAATTTGGAGCAAGCGAATACAATACTTAATAATTTCTTCTCTGTTATTGTGTACCCAAATTCTGCCGAATTTAGAGTTCTGCTTGCACAACTAATTGTGAAATTTTACCCTTTCTCATTTGCTTGTAAGAGCAATGCTCCTTAGGCCTCATCTGATGCATCACATGCGGTGTAGAATTTGACCTCAATTCTAGGATGGAGCAATAAAATTTCCTTCTCTAGTTCAGCTTTTATTTTGCCCACTGTTTCTTCTTATTCCTGTTCTCATTCTCAATTTTTCTGTTTTTGTATTAGTTTTCTGAGGGGTGTGCAAATTTTTATGATTTTTTTTTGTATTTTCTAAAATTAATTTTTAAAATCCTGTAAATGTTTCTAATTGCTTTCTGTTATCGGGGCAAGGGTTGCTAAGATTTGGTTAGAATCTACCCTAATTCCCTGCACGCACACCAGATTACCTAAAAAATACTATCTCCTTCTTTAAGAAATTGAGATTTTTGCAAACTTACAGTAATTCCCCCTTCACATAATTTCTGTTATAAGAGTTTAAAAATAAAATATTGTTCTTCGAAAGTTTTTACTACAATCAAAATGTCATCTACATAAATTGTAACCAGTTCTAATACCTCGGGTCCTAACACTTCTTCCAGATCTCGAATGAAATGGCTTATGGTATCTCTTAAAACAATATGCTTTCTCCTTGATGAAGAAATGCTGTGACTGGTCTCGAGTGTGGTGTTTTAGAGAAATTCCCCAGTATGACGCCACTAGACATGATTTTGAGAAATAGGAGCAACCCTCAAATGTTTGTAACAGTTCATCCATGAGTCTAGGGGCATCCCTTTCAGGTACTAAAATTTTGTTCAATTTGCGAGCATCTAGACTAACTCTCACCCCTCCCCCCTCCTCGCTCAATAATAGTTTTCTTTACAACAATAACTACAAGATTTAGGTATTCCGAACAGCATATCTCAATTATGTCAGCGTCAACCATACTTTGAATTTCGTGATTGACGGCAGGTCGTAGTGGAAGTGGTACTGGGTATGGTTTTTGTACAAAATATTTGTGTTCTCTAATTTGTAAATTACATTCATAAACTTTATGAAGCCCTGCTGGAAAATTAGCAAAAGCATTGCGTTCTTCTTTTAAAATTTGCTAGAACATTTATTTTTCTGTAGTACTCTCCCATTGAAAAGTTGAATCATTAATGACCGCTGGTGTGTAGTAAGTTGTGCAATAAAATTGCAAGATAAGTTCAGATTTTTGAAGCCCCGTTCATCCAAACCCAACTGTAAATTGCATGAAAATTGAAAACTTTGTTCCCTTCCAAAACCCATATTAATTCCAAATATTTTCACACAATTTTCGGCATAATTTATAATGACTTTCAGCTCCCTCGACTAATCAGCCCCCAATACAGCATTTACATATAACCCTTGTACAACTAAATAAGCAATCCACATTCTTCTTTTGCTCTGCCTATTTTCATAATTTTTTTTTTTTTTTTTTTTACTTGTCGGTTCCTGACCCTAGTAGCCCCTTTTATTGTGATGCGCGACACTATCAGGATCTGGGCAATAAGTCACTATGTCTCGAAATAGTGACTTTGTTAGTGCTGGCCGGGAGCACTTACTGGGGGCGACTTGCATCTGTTTTACTTGTGAACTGGCGCACGACCTATGTATAGTGTGGCCTGTGTCGGCTGTCGGCTAGGCGCAATGTCTGCTGTTGGTTTGGCTATAGGCCGGGCTATTGGTTTTGGTGCCGGTAGTTAGCTTAATCCGGCGCTTGGCCGGCTGGCTGGAGCTGTGGGTTTTCTAGCGGGGGTGTGGCTGTTGGTGGAGTTCTGCTGTCCTCGCGGCCTGCAGCGGCTGAAATTGCTGCAGCTGGTGGCGGCTCTCGACAGGCTGTGGTAGCGTCATATGTAGAACCACGGGCAGGCCAATCCAAAAGATACCATCTCTCCACATCTGAAGATGGCTACCATGGAGTGCGGTGTCCCTGGCACCTTCCAGGGAGGATGAAATAAAGAATGGGAGGGAGCTAGGGGGTAAAAACCCACCAACATGCAGGTGGCTTCTGTTGTAAAATTGTTAGGCTTTCCGTCTCGCTTCAGTCAGTGCGTGCCAAAATCAGCACTTGCGACAGTGTAAGACTTGTAAGTACTGTGTGTGTATTCTGAAAATATAATGATTGCTCATCGCAAAAGTTGTGTCAAATCTTTATTGTGTATGTGTGTGTATCAAACTTATTGTACCTCTGTATAATCTTTCCTCGTGGCCAGGGCCTCTGGCTTGATTAGTCTATTTATCTCCCCTTCCATAATCATTAGGGGAAGGGGCCATCCTGGTATTTCTATTCGGTTGTGAGGAAACCTTAATTGCTTCTCGACCACCGGACGACTGCCTCCTATTACTTTCCTCCCTATTAGTATTCTGTTTGGCACTCTGCTCATTATATCTCTTGAGCTTCCAGGAGGTGGGGCAGGAAACAACACAGGCATATCTGGCTGGGAAGTCATTCCATTTAATTAGAGTGGCATTCAAATTATGGCCCTGCTGGGACCAAAATCAACAGTTCTGGAGAGGCAGGTGGCCAGCCATTGGGGAAACCACAGTTTTTTTGCTGTCTCTGGCATGCCATCCCAATTGGATTATAATTTATTGGCAATTGTTCTTATTCATGAGGGAGAGCTCACTCGATCGAGGTATGCTGTGCCCTGGTGCGGGCACAAGTGTGTGCTCATTGATATGTGAACTTGACTCCTGCTCTTCGTTGTAAAGACTCGGGTCAGGCACACTGTTTCTATGAACGACTCATACATGTAAGCACTTGGAGAAACCTCCCAATCGTTGGACTGTACGAGAATCCTAGATGGTCGGTGGAGGGGCGAAATGCGAGAGCATGCAGCTCGCACTTGGGCTAGGATGAAAAAGGAATGTGTAATGTACGAGCAGGGGGTTAGGATCCAAGATGGCTGGCAGGGCTTTGTTGTGCGGATCCAAGGTGACTGGTGGGGCTTCATCACGGGGACTCGGGTGCCCCTTTTTGCTAGGGTAAAACACTCGCTATGCTAGAATGTACAAGAATTAAAGATGGCAGCTATCGGAGACAAATGACAGCTTGATGCTCACACTTTGCCTAGGACGAAAATCGCAGCATGGGAGCACTGGTGGGGCTTCAATGTGCGGACTCGAGCGCAGGGATGATAGAACACTAGGTTGGAATGTGCGAAAATACAACATGGCATCCATCGGGGTGGAATAACTGAGCATGACGCTCACAATTTCACTAGGACGAAACTCTCAGCATGGGAGCACATGGATGGGACCCCTGCACTGGAATGACAGAGCAGGAGATACATATCCAAGATGGCTGCCGTAGGTGCGAGAGGAAAAAGGAAATTATTTGCAGTTAAAACTGGAAAATGGGAATTTTTTCCATCATGGCAAGATCCAAGATGGCGGCTGGGTGTCCTCGTGTCCGCAGTCCCTAGCCCCTGCGCTGGAACTATTTATTTTATTATATTAGTATTGCCCCCCTTACCACGCTCCCGTATCGCAACCACTGCACCCTGATTGGCATTTGTTTCCCGAATACAAAGAACCATGTGTGTGTAGTGGACAGACACCTCACCTCCTAAAACAGCGAACCAGGTTAGATTATTGCCAGGGTCATAACTGATTTTTCACATTTGGTAAACGTGGTTGCCATGCTGTCAGCCGGTAGATTTTCCCGGGGTATTCCCATTACCCCCACAATCGCATTCTTTCACTGTTCCATCTCCACCTCACTTGACGGGACTGCGGTAGCTCAGTGGCTAGAGCACTCGCCTCCCACCAAGGCGAACCATGTTCGATTCCTGGTGGATTTTCACATGTGAGAATCGTGCCAGACGATGCTGCTAACAGGTTTTCTCGGTGATCTTCCGTTTTCTCCGCCTTTGTATTCCGACATGATGCCGAGCCTCATTTCACCCTCATCGCCTCTCCCTTACGGCTCCCTCATACCCGGATCTTTTATCTGCGTCTGAGGCTGAGAAGTTCGGGTACGAATAGAGCGACATTGGCACATGCATGCAGTACGCCATCGCCACTAATCGGAAGGATCTGAACTGGTGTGCAGCTTTCTCGCGTACCTATGGGATTTTCAGCAGGAACCATATTATTTTATTAGTGAAAAGTCTGTAGGGATGTTCAATGCAGGGCTCTTGAGTAGTTTTGGGTGTAAACGACCCATATATTTTGAGATACAGTGCTTTGTTAAGGCCGTTTTAAGACATTTTGAAGTATTCCAAAATGATGTTTATTGTGTGCGGGACATCTTGAAAGCACTCAACAGCCCTTATCTGAAGTGTGTGTTATTTTCGTAGAACAGATCTTTGGAAGGTCGTTTAATAATCTCGTAGAAAGATGTGAACTTCAAACACACTGCAACGCAATAGAAGCGACGACAGGTAGGCTGGTGCCTCTCCACTCCGCAGCAGTTCCCCGCACTAGAGAGTGAAGACCTCAGCTGTCAGACGTCTGTGAGAAGTGACTTGATGCTGTAACGGGGAGAGTTGTGTTACAGACGTGGCGGTGGGCGCGTACGTGTCAGGCCACGCCGTGGTGTTGCGGTCCCGACCTGTGGTCGACCTGAAAGCCGAGCTAACCGCCGATGTGAGCAGGATCAGCATCAACGCGACCAGCTTCCAGGTGGCGTCCTGCCTCAGCTTCACTGGCCAGTACATGCCGCCGGCAATTGGTAAGCATACATTTTGATGTGCCCTGTTGCATAGCTGTGTTGTCGCCGAAAATAAGTGAGGAGTACCTCCTGTCAATTGATAACGTAAAAAAATATTTCAATAATTTTGTACATGGGATTAAGTTAGCAATAACTAACTGAACAACACGAGTAATAGAACGAACGAGATTAGTCAGTACAAATACATTCCATTTCTTCTGCAGAATTATCGGCTTACTTTCAGCTGTTTCTTAAATTTCAGCTGTAGATTTCTTTTGACAATATGGTTCTGCAATGGCGTAAATCAAAATTACTGACATTTTTTAGCTCCTTCATTCAGATTTTAAAATTGAAGTTTTACACCTATTAGTATTTATGTGAGTATTAAGTAACAAACAAGGATATAATTTATTCCCATGATAGTGAGGTATAATTTCCTTACCGATATACAAATAATTCATACATAAGCAATAAATAAATTATCTTTTTGTACTACTCCAGTATATTAGCGAATGAGAACCTCGGAGACTGTTAAGTTCCGTCAAAGAAAATGGTAATAGCTGAAATTGAGGAAATTTAATATATTCTCAGCATTAAAACTTAGTAATTAACTTTCAGAAACTTCCTTGTCAAGGCTCTCCGGCTCTTGATAAATTATGTACATTCTCTGTTGTCCCCTGGGTAGTTAAAATCAGTGTAGTTTAATTTAAATGTTCAATTACCATTCGTTTGAAGCATGGTTCTCAACACATAAACATATAATATTCAACATTACCAGTATATCCTCCACATGAGATATTTCTTGAGATAATATGCATAATATACAATACCCTTACATAACATCAAAGGCTTCTTCATTACAGCCTAATTATTATTCCAGGTGCCACCCATTCTATTTACTAATAACATTTCTGCAAGAATAGGATCTAATATCCATAATATTCACTTTTATAGACTCTAGTTCTTGTAACTGGTAACTTTTTAAAAAAGCACGCAATGGAGAATTATTTTCCTTCTACTGAATTGTTCAAAAATAACAACTTTTTTACAACGATCATCCCAAACATTAAAAATTAACGTAATATTATGTTACCCTTAGCACATTAATAGGTTTCTCTTTTCGTATAATTCTAAAACCAATTTAAATAACAAATTTTTTAGGTTATTTGTATACAGGCATATATATACTACCATTTAATATGGGTAGGGTCTGTAGGAGATAGTATATATTTAATCTCATTCCTCTCCTTACACTGTGTTGGAGGACGTGCGAGATGAATAAGTAACGTTTTTCAGTGGTTGGGGTGCCAGCTACTGTAGCATTAACGTAAGACACATCGAATATGAGATTACTTGAACTGTTTTTTCTATTATAAGTATAATTTTTCGAACACTGGGCCAGTTCTGATGGCTCAGTTCCAATATTGCTGGTTGGTGTGCCAGCTGCAGGCGATGCTGGAAAACAGCCTGCCGTGTAGTAAGGAAACATATGACAAGCTGCCAATACATACTGCATTCGTCTCACTTCGTACAACGTTACGAATATGAAGGTGCCTTGAGTAATAGTGACGTAGACCCAACGCATACGTGCATGGAGGGCGACAGCACAGACAGTCTTCACGAACGCAGAGATTCTTAAAAATGCAATTTTGAAACGCAGGGAGCGACGGTGGTTGGAAAGGAATAAGGTGGCGCTACTCGGAGAGTAGATATCGTAAAGGATTACTGCAAAACAAAAGTCCACTGCATGTGGTTAGTACAAAGAGTTAAGGGTTCGGAGAGACACGGCGTTATTTTGCTTCCACGTGCCACCGATTTTGAAATTTCTCTCATTTATGGAGACACCTGCAAAATTAGACAGGAGGCTTAGCAACTGTGCCAACGTTATTTTCCAACTATATGGCAACCAGAACCAGGCCCGTAGATAGGACTTCGTGAAGGGAGAGGTTTGAACTTAAAAAGAAAAAAGTGTTCTTTGAAAATATTGATAATCCAAGCTGCAAAATAGTTTGCATTCCAGAGACGTTGTAATAGGTTCATTTTAAAAAGTAATTTAGTATGTTTAATGGTTTGTTAATTATTGTGTATACAGATGTGTTTGGACACTTGCGCACACGTATTTCTATATTGTTTTGAGTAATATTATTTATTTTTCGCCTCTCCTCGGTTCATCACTACTTTATTAAAAACACTTAATATTTTCTTATTCGTAAACATTAATCCAAATTCTGAGATAAGAGGTTATGATCTAAATATGTTAATTTTCACTTATTTGTTTATTTCTTTTTATTGTATGATTATTTTCTTTTATTTTAAAACGTAATTATTTATTTTATTCATTTTTATGAGAAAAGATTAATGTTTAATTGGTTTTCAGTTTAGTTTACCGGAAGTAGTTCCTAGCGAATAGGATTTGGTTTTAGTGTAGTTGCCGGAAGTAAGGGCTTCTGGGGAAGGCCTTTGGAAGTCCCGGTTGCTGTTGTAATTTACATATTTTATACTTGAGGAATCTGCAATATCATCCTAAGATTAGGATAGGTTTTCATCCCCAGGCGCGAGTTTAATATTTGTTATGAGAACCAGTCAAGCGAAGTGGTATCCGGCTCACGAAGACGCCGTTAGAGTCTACGACTGCGCCATGTTTATAAGGCTTTGTGATAGAACCTACGTCCAGGTGACGTTTCACATTTTTAAGAGGCCATCGGCGAACTTAAAGTTTATTTGAGAGTAACATTTAGAGACTTAGAATTTTTCAGATTAATTAT
This sequence comes from Dryococelus australis, assembly GCA_029891345.1. Lineage (NCBI taxonomy): Eukaryota > Metazoa > Arthropoda > Insecta > Phasmatodea > Phasmatidae > Dryococelus > Dryococelus australis. Next base: position 176,402,300 of record CM056997.1, on the reverse strand, counting down.
GGCCGGTTTTTCAGACCGTCGTGTAATTGTTCTCATGTTTAATGCTAGTAGAACCCAGAGGTCCACGCTCTACCGACGAGTCAAGCATGCAGTTATTTTATCAATCTAAAGAACTTATTCTTTATCAATTTCTGAATATTGACATTAATTTTCACCTGACTTGAAATATTAATGTACTTTGAGAAGAGATTTAATTATTTCAACTGCAAGAACTGGCACGTAATGTTTGCATAAGTTTGACGTAATTTTCAGTGAGATTACTTTAGGAATTACAGAGTAAAGCAAAAGAACTACTTCTAGGGGTTATTAAATAAATCTCATTTTAATTTCCAATTCATTTCTATTCGAAGCAATTTAATTATATTATTTTATTTGTTTTTCATTATCTTCATTAGATATAATTATGTGAGGATGGTGACATATTTTCATTTATTTTAAGCAATTGTACTTGCAGTAAATTAGTTTCATTTTAACTTTATCACAGATACGCATTTAATCGGAATATTAATTATTATTTCTATCCTAGTTCTTTTCGAGCTAGTTAAAATTAATACTGATCTCAGAGATGAGTTTTCTTTGTATTTAATATAATCCTGTGAATGTTTTGGCATGAGGTTATGTCTTAAACTTTTCAGTGTTCCTGACAGCACGCCATCTGAAGGTTATGTGGTAAAAATCTGGTTTAATGTGCAAATGCTTTGTCTTGTTACATGTCTATTGTTTTATCTCTTTGCACACCCACTATGGGATTACGAATGTGATCTGGCGCCCAACATAAATAATATAACATAACATAATATAAAAAAAAGAGAGATCTCAATTCCCACATTACACACGTTAGTCCAATCAGGCAACACCCTGAAAAAATCTGTGTTTATAGTGTTTAGAAAGGAAAATGGCGTAACTTTATACTACCAGAATTCGACACTGCAATTCACATAAGTATTTTATTTATTGTCTTTATGAAGGCAAAGTCTATCCCTACACTTTTCTTAATCAATAACCAGTAACTGAAAGAGAGGATTAATGTGAATATAAAAAATTCATAATATACCCTAAAATTATAACTGACAGTCTTTGCATAATATAGGAGAACACCAATAAACATTTTGCTAAATAAAACAATAAAATGAAAAATAACAGGACGAACGCTTAGTCATGGAATGAATAAAGAATTAGTTAAATACAAATGAATCACATAAAGAGGAGGGAGAACAATTAAAAAAAGGCTGAAATAGAAGGTAATGGCTTATATTTATTGAGTAACCTTCAATTTTCTGGGACTAACAAATATTCGTACGAAAAAAGTAGATTTGTGAAACCCGAAACCCCTGCCTCTCTTATACAGTACAAATGTCCACGGCCAACATATGTTATATTCGGAAGAATTAAGCGGCTTTTGCGTGATACAGGAAACTTCAATTTTGAAGTCAATGATTGCGGGTTCCGATAACTGTTTGCATTGGAAGGTTTAAAAAAGAGATGCTCTAGTGTTGTGACGACAATCTTACCACAAGCACAAGGATTATTGAACATGCCGTGTATGTCCGTAGTGTGAAAGTGTTGTTACGCATTTGACCTCTCGCCTTGCGCCCGAGCTCCTGTTACGCGCAGGTCGGCGCTATGGGAGGGCTGCCCCCTCCCCCCACATCAATCCACATCATCCCTTGCGCCCAAGCCCGTCGCATTGCCCGGCTCCTGGCTGGCATCACAGCCCCTCCTCTCCTCTGCTGAAGAACCCGACAAGTGTAGAGGATGCGCAAGGATATTCTGGGAACTAGGATCCTCGGCGCAATGTGACATTTAGAGAAATTTCTGTGCGATGGCCTACAACCTTATAAATATTGCAGCGGTCCAAGGGTTGGGAGTCTGTTGGGAGAAGTAATTTGCTGATTGCGGTACCCCATATGAAGTCGAGAGCAACGAAGGACATCGGTGAAGAGGACGGACGGCGACGGAGGATTGTGAGATGATGGCGGGTGAGGTGTTGGTGGTGTTAACGGACGAGAGTGTGTGAAAGCCGACGAGGGAAGTCTACTTTGCATGAGGGTGCTCGGAGAACTCTAGAACATGGTGGGACCTGGACTAAACTGAGTCGGGACTATAAGAACGTGTAATACGGACTTTATTGTAAATATTGGAACTGTTGGATATGGGCACATATGTAATTTATAAAGTAGTTCAGTATGTTTCGACATTCTATCTATTATGACTGATTTTAGTTAGTTAATTTTGAGGTAACTGTAAATTGTACTGATTAAATTCCTTAATTGTAGCCTATACAGCAAGTAACATCAATTTATTGTGATATGTTGGGTCGAGAGAATTTTGTTTGTAATTCTCGTAAATAAGATTAGGAAATTATCATTAACTCTTTTATTTAATTTAGACCTCCATCCCTCAGCGAACCTTATTCGGCCCACTGACTTCTGAGAAATTTGTAACACTGGTGTCAGATGTGGGATGATCACTAATAAAATAATTTTAATTAATATTACAATAGTATATTAAATAGTATGGTAAATTTGTAAATATAATAGTTAAATTAATTTGCCAGGGATTTATTAAGAAATTTGTGAATGCTAACTAGGTAAACGTCGGTAGATATGGAAGCACTCCGTATTTTAATCGAAGGACTGAGTGGCCAAATTAGTAATGTAAATAACAGACTAAACAATGTTGTAAACAATGTCAGTGAATCTGTAAACAGCAAAATTAGTAGTGTTAATTCAAATGTGAATAGTCTACTCAGTAGTGTAAATGAACTGGTAGATAAGAAAATAGACAGTGTGGACGAAAATGTGGATAGAAAAATATAGTATGAACGAAAATCTAGACCGAAAGATAGACTGTATAAGCGAATTAGTGAGCAATAAAATGGACTGTGTGGAAAAAGAAAACTGACAGTGTGAGGGAAAGTGTGAATGAAAGGAAGGCCAATGTTGATCAGGAAATGAAACAGGAAGTAAGCGCCCTCAAGAAGGAATGGCAGGAGTTCCTGCATCAGCAAGGGAGAAGACATGCAGCAGCTGGGGAGGAGCTGATATCGACCCCCACCGAGCCAAAGAATGTGTACAGCGAGGAGAAGGTAGTCGTCGATGCCAATACAGCCATCTCAGGAGAAGCCCAGCAGTTTTGTAGTGTGGGTACTCCTCAGCCAAGGCTGGTAAAGGCAGTGTCAGAATAAAGTCCACCCCCTATGATGGACAGACACCTTGGAGCGAATACCGGCACCAGTTCGAGATATTTGCCATCCTGAATGGCTGGACTAAAGAGCAGCGGGTGTACTGCCTAGCTACTGTACTGAGGAGACCTGCACTGAGTATACTGTAGTCCCTGCCAGAACGACATCGACTGGAATACTCCACATTGGTGTCGGCTTTGGAGCTGCGATTCGGCAACCGGTACCTGGGACACGCCCACCATACCTAACTACGAAGCCGCATCCAGCGACCAGGGGAACCACTACAGGAAATGTGGCAGGACATCGTGAGGTTGTCACAATTGTCTCTGTAAGAGTACTCTGAGGAGGCTTGGGATTTTATCGTAGTCGGATTATCCGTGAACGCTATCGCTGATACCGAGGTGTGGCAAGCTGTAAGTCTCTCTGCACCTTGTACTATGCAGGATGCATTCGCCCGAGCACTGGAGGGGGAGTAAGCAAAGCAAGCATTAGTGCCCCGACGTCCAGCGATGGCAGTGATGTTGAACGAAGAGGAGGAGGACAGCATTAAGAGGGCTTACAGGGTCCACGCTATGGAGATTCGTTATCCCCACCAAATGGCCTGAATGTTGGTCATATGGACAGCCGGGGCACCTGAGAGCCAACTGTTCCCAGTACCTACAACGGTAACAATCAGGAAGTAGGCAGCGGGGGGCAGTTGAGTGCGCAACACCTTCAGGAAACTTGTAAACACCGATATCGAGGGACAAAATTTGATGATTGTTGATAGGAAGACCCAATGTTTTTGAAGGTGTATTCAATGAATTAGGACTTGGATGCCATATTAGTGGAGGGGAGCCTAGATGAAGAATTGTCAGATGGTCGTTGACACAGGAGCGGTTATAATGATGGTAAGACTGGACATTCTCGGGCCTTCCCCCAGCGATCGTCCGATAAGAGCATGGATCACTGATATTCAACTACAGTAACAGGAGAGACCACGCCTGTCAGAGGCAAGAGGAGGGTATTCTTACAGCTCGGTAATCTTAACATAGAGCATGATATTTACATAGCAGAAATGGAGTACGAATTAATTTTGGGTCTTGATGTACTACGTGAGCTGGGGTGCTGCATCGAAGCTCGACTGGGGGTGTAACGAGCCAGTAATACAGAGTTGGTAGAGTCAACATGGCGAGATTTATCATCGCCAATCAACTACCCAGTCGAGTGTAATCAGACGACTGTGCTACCTGCTAGTATTGAAATTTTTATTTCAGGCAGATGTAAGGGAAAATTTGTTAGGCAGTTGAGCATAATCGAACAAGTCTAGAAAGGCAGCATTTTACCAGCTGGTGTGATTGTAACAAGGACTTTAATTACTTCAAAATCGGACAGTTTGCCAGTAAGATTCATTGAATTAGCTGACCGAGCTATCCATCTTGAGAGGTGGCCACTATAGGGGTTTGAATGCGTCATGTACGTCATGCGAATGTGTCACATGTACTTTCATATGTTCCAGAAACTTTGATGCCACGAAATACAGAATGTTCTCTACCAGATGCTCTGAGGGCACTGCTGACAAGAACAAGAGAGAACCTCAACTGGCGACAAGAGAAGGCTGTCTCAGAAGTACTACAGAGGAATGGAGGTGCTTTCTCCTGTGATCCCGATGACCTTGGTTGAACTAATGTCGCATGTCATCACATCGACATAGGAGATGCCAGGCTTTGAAGCAGCCACCAAGGCGACTAATGTTAGCTTCACATGAGGTGGTTGGTTGTGTTTTGAACGAGATGAAGGATTTATACGTAATAGAGCCATCAACTAGTCTGTGGTCTTCTCCCATTTTGCTTGTTAAAAAGAAATATGGATCTATTAGATTCTGCATTGATTACCACCGAGGTAATAATGTGACCCAGAAATATCCTTACTTACTCCAAGATAAGATGACACACTGAATAGCCTAGCAGGTTCACTGTGGTTTTCTGCTTTAGACATGAAGAGTGTGTATTGTCAGTGCTAGGTGACCCCGAAAGACATAAAAACTACTACCTTTGTGTCCAAGGGAAATGAACCTGGAAACTCAAGGTTATACCGTTTTGGCTATACGATGACACTGCCACCTTCGAACGACTGATGGAAAAAGTTTTCCCTTAGACATTTGCCAAGTGTACCTAGGTGATATTTTTGTCATGGCAAGAGCAATTGAAAGGCACCTGACATGCATAGACTCTGTGTATCAGAAAGTCGCTGCATCCAACCCCAAATGAGTTCCTTCAAAATACCACCTTTTGAAAAAGAGAACTATTGTCTTGGGCCATGTTGTGTTGGCCCGTGAAATTAAAACAGACCCTGAGAAGACCAGAGTAATAAGAGATTGGCCTCTATCAATGATAAAATTGAAATGCAAAGTTTCCTGGGCTTGTGTGTTTATTGCCATAGATTTGTATCGGGTTCGCCACAATCACCAAGCCTCTACGTGAATTAACTAAGGCAAAAAAAAATTTATTGGACCCCGAAGTGTGAAGTTGCTTTCAGTAGACTGAAGGAAATTCTGATATCTACCACAGTACTGGGCTTCCCGAGTAGAGAGGGTGAATTCATTATGGATACTGATGCTTATGATGTAGGTATTGGGGCTGTGTTATCTCAGATTCAGGATCGAAAGGAGAGGCCATTGGATTACTTCAGTAAGGTGCTACACAGGCCTGAGAGGAATAACTGTTTGACATCCAGAGAGCTTCTATCAGTGGTGAAGGCAACTGCACATTTTCACCCATATCTTTATGGCAGACACTTCAACTAAAGAACTAATGATGCTTCATTACACTGGCTGCTAAATTTCAAGAACCCTGAAGGTAAAATAGTCCATTGGATAAAGCACCCGCAATAATATGTCTTTGAAATACATCATAGATCTGGATGCCTTCACAGAAATGCAGATGCACTTTCGAGAAGACCATGTAAACCATTATGTCGTCATTGCGAATGCCAAGAGAAAAAGGGTGATGTATCATGGAATAAAATTAGGACAAGAATTCAAGGCCCTATATCTTGAGGTGAGTTCAACTACATGGGATGATAAGGACATAAGAATTGGTCAGTTAATTGATCTCACCTTGCTTACAATATTGGATTGGAATGAAGCTGGGTGTCGAGATAGGAGATAGGGGGAGATATCCAGCTGAGTGCGATACCCTGGACGAAGTCGATTGTAGAGAGAGACATCGGTGAAGAGGACGGACCACGACGGGAGATTGGGAGACGATGGCGGTCGAGGTGTTTGTGATGTGAATGGATGGAAGATTGTGAAATCCGACGAGTGAAGGTTACTTTGCAGTTAATTACTATTTTTAAAGAGTACATTATTTCAGATATATTAATGTAGTTTTTCGTTAAGACAAAACCCGAAATTTTATTAAATTATTTGGATTGTATATGTTTAGTAGTTTTTTATTTGTTGAAATGTACTGATTATTTTTTCTTTGTATTTGGTACTAATGACACAAAGGACAGACAAATTATTAATAAACAGTTGTGACAAATATTTCCAAATTAATGAATGAGTAAAGAAATATACTCTTTAATTTGAATTTAATGAATATATAAAAAAATGTAAATTCAATCACACAGAAGAAATAATTAAAATCTGTTATAAAATATTAAACAATTTAATACACCTGACATAATTAGCCCTTTACTAGTATTATGTGGGTTAGTTCAGTACATAGTACGTGATCTTTAGTTGTATTTCAGATTTTTAAAATGCATAATTACAAAATATATTTCGTTTCATATCTGGGAAACTAATGTTAAAAATATGAAAATCCATCAGGGTCATTCTAACCCATACCATGCCAGTTATGTGTAAAATCGACCATTCAAATTAAGAGTTAATGATTGATTAACATAATTCCATTCAAACTTAAAGTACATCTTTGCTCTAAAATATAATTTAAATGAATATTTTGATAGCGAAACTTTAACAGTTTTTTAATTTGTCGATGTTGCATTAAAAGTCAGAATTAATTTATAATATGTGAGATCAAAACTCAATTCTTTTAAAACTGATTTTGCTTCATTACCCGAGTTAAGTAATTTCATCAAATATACAATTTTTGACAATTTAAAATATTTCATTCAAACAAAGTTAAGAGAATAAAAGCATTCAACTAACATCTAGATCGTATGGCTATATAAATAATATACTTTAAGGTGATTTCATTTTTTAGATTGTTGTTTGATAGTATTTTATTACATATTATTGTTTGTTAAGAAGATCCATCAACGAAGAGCTTTCAATTGTAACCTAACTGGCAATAGTAGAGCAGACTAAACACTTTAATGAGAAAAATAATTGATATGTATTATATCTATATTAATAAAGTAGTAAAATAATTTATGGATGAAGGTTTAATTAAAAAATATATTATTATTTGATATGTTTCAGTTAACTCTTTTATTTTAAAAATAAGTTAAATTTTATAGCTTTTAAAATGAAGATAATGTGTTGGAAATACTACTACTTCCAATGATGCCATAAATTTAGACAAATTTCTGTATATTTTTCTATATTTTTATTTGTTATAAAAAGTCATGCTATTGATTTTGTAAAACAATTTCAATAATCTAAGGGTTGCGAATGATTTCCCCGTATGCATGGGCCTTGTGTAACTGGCAGACCTTGTGTTGACAGACGTACACTGTGAACTGGTGGTGGAAACCTTCCATTCGATCGCATACTTCTCCAGTGATGCTAACAACGAAACCACAATGCTTACTGAGGTTATCACCGTATCCAACGGCATCTCCAGTTGCAAGAACTTCACCATCAACTTAAAGGTAATGCATACGTAGGAGAGCGAATACCTAAGGCACGCTCAGACTCCTAATGTTCAGAATGAAATACGTCCATGTAAACATAGCATTATGTTCTAGCTCGGCGGTATCTCACGTGCTGTAAACAAAAATGCTTTAAATTCAACTTCGAAATTAGAAAACTATTTTTTTTTCTAATTAGCATAATAAAATAATCTTGAAGTGCTTGTTGTATTAGAATATTGATTCTCATTTTTGAAATACACGCTGTATTCCTTTATTGATATAGTAGGTATTGCTTTATGCATGTGCATGTACGAGTGGCTGACACTGGGTGTGTGTCCTCACACATGTGCACGTACCATCGGCCAATCCGAGCGTGTCGTCTCTCTATAGGTCCTAAGTCCCACTTTGGTTATCTTCGGTAGCGTAATTCTACACTCATCGTCAGTCCCCAATAAATAATCTGGGCTCCACCTGATCTCGGAGTTCATTTTCATATATCACAATGCAATGAATTAAAATAACAAAGCACACAGCAAAACAATCAAGACGAAATAAATGATAAATTTAAATCAAACACAATTTAAAAGTCACATTAGGACTGCTACTATCATGTACATGGCTTGATCAAATAAATTATTTAATCAATTTAATGTATGTATTAAAAAATTTTGAAGTAATTATTCAAAGAAAAAAATTAAAAAGGAAACATTTATACAAAAATCACATAACTTGATTAAATAAACAGTTTATTGCGCTGAGATCTTTATAAAATTTACTTTCTTGATCGTCATACACATTTTAGCTTTATTAATAATGAGAAAAATATGAAACTGGATATTCTTCAATCGCAATTTGTTTTGCTGTAGAAACGTTCTTCGAAAGAGTATATTTCCGTTTTTAAACAATATAAACAAAATATTTACTGACACAAATATTGAAATAAAATTTACTTTAGAACAAATTTCATATCTTAACTGCTCATAGGCGGGTAAAAATTGCATTACGTACTAATATATTCACATATTCTATAATTTTTGCTGAAGTGAATGTCATACTAAAAACAAGGCTGGGAATGTCTATATTTGTAAATACATACCGACGTAAATAAATATATGTGCGCTTCCGTGTGTGAAAGAGAGAGAAATTTTTTTTAATAAAATGCACTTTTTCTAATAGATTTATTTTTAAAAGACCAGTTTCTCATCACAGAAGTTTTTGTATCGGATCCGTATCATATTATCTTGATTAACACTTCAGTCGTCTGTGTAGTCGTATGTGTAGTCGTCTGTGTAGAGTAGACTAAAGGGCGAAAATATCCTTATCCCCTAACAAGTTCTTCCACAGAGCATCGTGTAAGCAAGTAAACTATTATGATGCCTTTAATCACTGCCCACGCATTTTTTATGCGATTCAAGTCTGGTAACCGGGTGACACCCGGGATTCTAATTCATAAAAACTCGTAAAATTAAACTAGCTTGCAAATAACTACATCACAGAAGTAGGATTCGGAGCATAAACATAGGATGTAATCAGTTTAATGTTTGGAATTATAAGGTTCACTAAACTGAAATATTTACACAGCCATCATTTTGATAATAAGTGCCTGAGATACTAAAAACACATAAGTTTAGATGGCCTACCATAACGCAACTTGTGTGAAAAATTTGGTGGAAATTGGTTGATTGGTAACCGATTTTAGGCATAAAAACCTTATTTTCTTATCCGGTGTTCCCTCACGAAAAAAAAAAAAAAGTTTCTTAAACTAGGCGTCTAATAGATCCAGTCAGCGTAAAAAGTTTGGTTGAATTTGGTTAAATTGTAAAATAGGTATGACAAACATATTAAAATATGTAAATGGCCACAATTTTAAAAATCAGTGTCTGGCCCCATTTAAATCATGTTACTTTACATGGCCTTCTAGAGGTGTGCAAAATGTTGTGGTAATTAGTTGAATTAATTCGGAAATGTGGCAAAATGTTAATTTTACTCACCTGATGCTACTTTGCAAAAAATGCTGCAAAACAGTATCGCTATATGCACATATGAAGCATTTAATTAATACTGTTTGCATACAAAATTTGGTTGAAATTTGTTGAAACATTTCATAGATATAACAAATTAATCTAAATGATTATATAAACCACATTTAAACATGCCTGCCGCAAAAAACACATGTTAGTTTACATACCCTACTGTAGCAATACTTGCGTGAAATTTTGATATGAATCAATTTATTGATCCTCGAGTTATGGTATAAAACCACCATTATTCATGTGACGATCTTCATAAATACAGGACAAAAATTGTATGTATTAGTACACTCCGTGGTTGTCATAGATTAAAAAAAATATACAAAGTTAAATCTAAATATGTACATAATTTCTTAGATATAGCACACAAAACTAAAATGTTTGTATAAGCGCCATTCACAAAATAAGAGACTTATACACCTAAAGCATATAAATTAATGGAGCCAACCATAGTACAACTTCTCCACCAAATTTGAAAGAAACCGGTTGATGGTTTCCCGAGAAACGGCATAAAATCTGTATTATTTCGTGTGGGGATATCTTCAAAAATGACCAAGAAATGAGGCATTGCATAGAAAATTTTGATGGATATAACTGATACTGTCAGCATACAAATTTTAGTTGGAAATTTCTTTGCAATTTCTTAAATAAAGAAATTTGTGCTAGAATATTTATATAGCCGCCATTTTGAAAATATGTGTGTCTGGCACTCCCAAATCAGTTTACATGGCCTGTTAATAGTGCTACTTGTTCACTAAATTTTATATAAGTCGGGAGATTTTCGGAGATATCACGTAATTCTAATTTTCCTTGTGATACTATTTTACAAAATGGTGAACAAAAGAGATTTTGTGTGGACCCATTTGATGGCTGTTATATATACAACCAGCATAGAAAGAGTCATTGGAATTAATTTCATAGTTTCAACGTTTTAACATACGAAACTAAAAATAGTTACATGAACATCATTTTGAAAATAAATGTCTGATATTTCTAAAATATGAGAGTTAACATTACCTACCACAGTGCTACTTGCTTGCCATTTTCGGTAGGAAAAACTGAAATGTTTCCTAAGATACTACACAAAAATTTTATTAATTAATGTAGCCCTATCTTACAAAATGTTGGACAAAAATTTATTGTTTGGCATATATTGTGGTTGTAATAGATACTGTTAGGATACAACATTTGATTGGAATTGGTTAAATGGTATGTTATTAATACTAAATAAAACTAGAATATTTGTGCCTAGTAAAGTTGAATTGCTTATATTTATCTGGCCTATTATATACTACTCCCATGCCAAATTTGGCGAAAGTTGGTTTAGGAGTTTTCGAGAAATAATGTAACATCTTTATCATTCATGTGGAGCTATCTTCCAAAAGGATGGACAAACAACATTCTCCTCTGAATTCAATGCTTAGACCTTGCACTGTTAGCACCAAAAATTTGGTTTAAATCAGTTAAATGGTTTCCAAGATGTGACATATCCTAAATTTTAAATGACCACAATTTTGAAAGTAAGTGCCCGGCGTTGTCGAAAACTAGTGCAATTTCATAATTACATGTTGGTACTTAAGTTCATATTAACTCACTAGTAAATTCGATTCTTATTAGTTAAGTACATATTAGTTATTATAGTGAAAGGTTTCATGTGCCATTCATTTCATTGAGTTAATTTTAATAGAATGCCAAGTTAGTAAATGAGTATTAATTTACAGAGTTTTTAACTCAGTTTGTTGATAGGGACTGAAATAATTAATTACCTTTGCGACTTTGTCAGTTGAGTTTGCTGTCTCTAACCGAGCTTCACCAGTCTAGCCTACCCAGCCATGGCAAGACAACTGCCTCACGAGCCATGTTGGCACCGTTCATCGCGCGTGTTACCAGAGTACAGTCGCTGTGCTCCATGCTTTCAGTCACGAATTCGTGTGTTATTACAACGCCGTCTTAGCTCGGCAGTATTCGCCCTACCACGCGGTAAGTCGTGCTTACAGGCAGGTTCTCAGCTTGAGACTCGTAGAAGAGCGTCTCGACGACTGCGCGAAAGCGCTTTTTCGTGACCCCAGTGCCATTTAGGGGTGCACACTTAAACTAAGTTTAGTTCGTTTTCTCACCACCGAGCGATCGTTCTAGGATGCGTCGGCACGAGTGACGCCGACCACGCCGGCATTATTGAGACAGCTACCGACAAGACATCCACGCAAGTTCGTCACTCCACTTATCTGTGTCTGCATTATTGAGACAGCTACCGACAAGACATCCACGCAAGTTCGTCACTCCACTTATCTGTGTCTGCATTATTGAGACAGCTACCGACAAGACATCCACGCAAGTTCGTCACTCCACTTATCTGTGTCTGCATTATTGAGACCGCTACCAACAAGACATCCACGCAAGTTCGTCACTCCACTTATCTGTGTCTGCATTATTGAGACCGCTACCAACAAGACATCCACGCAAGTTCGTCACTCCACTTATCTGTGTCTGCATTATTGAGACCGCTACCAACAAGACATCCACGCAAGTTCGTCACTCCACTTATCTGTGTCTGCATTACGGGATGTAATCCATTAGGATGATTGTCTGACTATCCTGTAGCCAGCTTCACCATTCTGTAGTTTAGCTAATGTAGTCAAGAACTTTTTATTTTGTTTTTTTTTTTTTTTTTGTGGTGTTGGTGATGAAATCACCGGGCGTCAGCTACAGTATGTTTTCCACCTAGCAGCTTCTGTTCCCTCCAACTGGGTAAGTTTACTTCCAACGTTCGGTTAATCAAAAGGATTAACCGAACGTTGGATTGTGGCTGGGACGCGTTAATAATTAATTCATTTTTCTGTGCGTTAATTTGTTGCCGAGGGCGTTAGTTATATGTAACTTTCAAACTACATCTTAAACTTTTGGCAACTCTCAGCTGTAATATTCAGCCTTGTCGCGGCTCTGCGTTCCTCGCTGGGAATGGCAGTGGCGGGAGATTTGGGTCAGCAGGCAGCATGACTGTTGCGGTGACCGGATTTGCGGACTCATGAGCATCCTACACACAGATATGAGCACCTAAAGATATTATTTTAACAGTTTTCACAGTTTTTGAGTAGATGCTTCTTGATTCACATGAACTGATAAATGTATACTTAATAGCGCCTTATTTTTTTTAATGTTTTCGATTGTTTGCAAGAAGAGTAAAATATGTTAACATAATTAAATTTTATATGACACAATGAAAGTCACGAAGGCAGTAGCTATTTAAAATATAAAAGCAAGATTGTTTTTATCTTTGCATAAATTTTTCATCTTTTCAGTTGCCCATCTTTTCAGTTTTCTAGCCTTCTTTTGAAGTATGTAGTGGTTCAGTCATTTTTGTTACTAATGAATTATTTAAAGAAAGCATCTATGGATGTCATATAAATTTGTCACTGTCGAAAAAAGAAAGAAAATTTCACCACCAGCACCAATTCATTACTCGGCTAATTTAATGTAATTACTTACTATTGATCCTTGCAATAATTTATGTGTCATTAAACATACTATTATTTGTGGTTGTTATCGGGTTTTTATTTGTACTCTACCACTTTTCAGTACACTTTCTTCCAATACTATTTTTATTTAAAGTAAAATATGAATTAGTAAAGGTATCAGATTTATTTTCCTTAATTAAAGAGTGGTAGCAGTACAACAATGGTAGCAGAGCGTGGTTCGCACATAATTTTCACGCAAGTTGTTTACATAAGGTTAAGTTTGGAACTTGTTTAAATGCAATTTACTTTAGCGATTTTGATAATATTAAAATTTAGCGTGATTTTTACAAGCCATTATTTAATTAATTCGTGAAGGATCTGTAATTTTGAGCCACACAAGTTATGTAGGTAAATATTTATTTTAGTTTGTGTGACATTTTTGGATATCTGCCACTTTTTTTGCTTGTCTCGTGTCCCAGCGTCTTCGCCAGCGACTAAGGTAAAGGGACTTCATTTCTTTTAACTTAAGTGCCTGTGTTTTTGTGCTGCGATTTCCAATGTTGGTATGTAGGCAGGCCTAAAAATTTTTATGCCTACATTTTTACTATGGATATAGTAATATAATGGCTTCGTGATGAAACTTGGCGATGTGCTGGGTTTGTTTACATCGTGGTATTTGCTGTTTACAAGACTTGTAAATATCCATGCACAAGTTATTTGCAGTTTAAAGAAATTGGGTGCCTCTAAAACAAGTTTCTTCAGTGTTTATGAAGGCCGAATTAAATTTTATTTTTGAGTGAGTTGTTTATATTTTTGCGCGCACTTTGTAAAGGCCTTTTTGGGGTGAATTAAAATTTCTTTACAGTTTTTATGCCACTGTCAGGGTTGTATACATGTTGCAGTTCATATGAGAGCACCTTTGATATTTTGTAAGTGCTTTGGTAACAAAACTAGGCCATATTCAATGGTTATTTAAGTCGCTGTAATTTACTATTTATAACTATCATGATTATTTGTGCAGTAGTGCATTTCCAGTTTTAAGTGTTTGGTCCTGGAAATATTGAGTTTACTTGCTGTTTATGTGCTTTAAATGGAATTTGGTTATCCATTATTTATCGCATTACTGATCTGTGTCTTCGGACCTCTACTTAGCCATTATGGCGCTGCTGCATTGTCGACGTAGTGGTGCCAGCTGCGTGGCGACATTTTCCACTATTCCCCTCTAGTATGTTTACCAATCATCCTAGTGGAATTTTATTTTATCCCCAATGTTCGATGTTTTGGGATCTCTTGTATTGAGTTCAGGCATTGTCCAATTTTGGTGAGATTCGTTGTGATTTCTGTTTGCACTTCATTTAGATAGTGAAATTAATATACAAGTCCAATGTTTAGTTGTTCGGCAGTTTATTTACTTTAGCACATATGTTCTTTTGGTTATATATCGTCGTTCTATAGAGTAATGTCGTGTATTTTGGAATTTAAATACACAATATTTTCTTGGTCACTTAATTAAATATATGTTTAACCAACCTTGCCATATTAGTTAAGTTTTTTATTTGTGGTTTTTGCTGATCTTGGGTGAACTCTCGTGTTTCAGTTTTCGGGAATTGGTGTCGCGATTTTTTAAAGTGTGGAATGAGACACAGCTTGGTTTTGCTTTGCCTTTTCCTGGGAAAACTTGGTAACATTGTGAGTGACCAGTGGGTTAGTAAAAAATTTTGGATGACTTTGTGTAAAGTCTTGAAGAGGACTTTGAAGTAACTTTGGTATGGGGCTAGGTTGCTTCACATCATGTCATCATGTTTTTCACCTTTCATCTTCTTTGATTTTAATTTTATTTGGTTTAGGCCAAACTTAGGTACACTCTAGTACACTTAGAGTAGTGTAATTTGGTTCATTCTGGTACTCTCCTTGGATTTAAAATTTGAGTAAATTATTGTAATTTGTCTTTTGGGAGTTTGTGACTTCTAGGCGATAATTAGTTCTACGCACTGGTAATGCTGATTTGGAGCCTCAGGTGTTGGCTGATTTCGAGCAGTTGTTAGCTTTAAGTTCTTCAGTTTTAATGCTTGATTTAAGTTAGGTTTAAGATGTCATCCAGAATCAAGCATGCTAGGACATTTCAAACCTAAGGATGCCTCTGACTTATTTTTCTGTATTGACTCAGTGGCAGGGGTGACCAGATCCCTGGCCACTGAACTGGGCAGTAGCCGCAGTTTCGCTTGTTTGTACAGGGGTATCATTCTAGTTCCCCCACAGTGATTGTTAACAAATAAGCACCGTAACAAAGCTCCTTGATCGCCATGAAAATCACCTCATTCTGTCTCCACTCTTCCTAATATTTGTAGTTAATTTGATGTGACTAAGGAATTGTTTTGTTAATTGCTGTTTGAGTGTTGTACTGGAACGTATTGCTGGTTTTGAGTCATATTGAGGGATATCTGATGGATCTTAGTTTGCACCTTTGTTGGCTGATTTTATTTGGGTTTTGTGGGATTCGTGTCACCTTTTTTTTATATTACTAATATGGATGGAATATTAGGAACATTTATGGTAAAGTTCTCTATATTCCTTAGTTTAAGATTTGTTTAGTAGTCCAGATGGTTCTTTTGTTTTAATCCTGCAAGTATGCATGGACGTTAATACAGTATTTTAAGGGTATTTACTGTCCCAAGCTAAACAGTATATTACAATAAATGCATAGATAAAAGATGTTATAAAAATTCAATTTGTCTGTTTGCCTTGTTTTCATTTTGAGAGGAATCTAGTTATTTGTAATCTTTATTAGTGACCAGCAGAATATTTTGTTTACAGCTAGGGGGATAGTCAAGTGCCATCAATGGCCCAAAAATGAATAAGTTAAGTGCTGCCAATGATGGAAAACAGTTGGCAAGCAATTTGTGGATCATTAGCAGTATACCAATTCTTAGCCATAAGTTACATGTCCATCAACATCCCATTAACATTCCATTTATGGCATGCCAAGTGTTCTGTTGCCAGCCATAAAAGGGTTATTTGTGTAAACCCATAAGTATTCAGTGCCAGCAGTCATCCAGCAACGCCAGCAGTAAAACCACAGTTGACCGACTGTGGCTTGCTACATGGGTTTCTAATTACAAGTCAAATAAACGTTCATGTTCTGTATACATTGTAGTTACAATGAGGAATATAAGAGCTCCACTCTCTGGCAGCTCTAATATGAACAGATACTAACAGTGTTAAGATTTCCCTTTAGCCTCAAGTCTCTAACACTATGGACGAGGAAATCACTTACCGCTGACTAATTATTTTTTTCACATTAATCGGATCTCGATCGAGGTCTTTCTCGCTCCATCGTGGTCCTCAGCTCGTCTTCTTCCTCACGAGCCAGTGCCTCTGAGGTCGCCGATGACGGAAGACCCTCCACTTGTTGCATGGGCACCTTACTTCCAGCCTATTGACCAAATATCCCCCAGTGCAGAGGCTAGGTTTGTTTGCTGATTTGCCGTACCTCTCAAAACACCACTTGGCTACTCACTGGTGCATCCCTGTGGTGTCTTTATTCAGTCGTAATACTACCTTCCTGAATTTCATGAAAACCTGTTGACCTAGAGTGTTTGTATACAGAATTTCCAATAACAATGATATCAGTTACCGACTCAACATTGAAGTGGAAACTATGTCGCTAGGATAGGAAGAGAAATGTCGCTACTGAAATTAAAATTTCTTAGCTTACATTCTATAGTTTTTGTAGTCAAACTGCAAAAATGAAGCAAAGGTCTAATTAATGAATTTTCCTTAACAAAATTGTTGGTGTGGAGCCAGAGTCATAGAGAAAATATTGTTTTTTTTTAGTACTGGGTGAGATAAATATTAATTCCAAATATTTAGAATACTCCATCATCCGAGATTATTTTGACAGTTCACAAGGTGAGTGTTAGGAGCATATATTTTAGGTACCTATTTACAAATCATGGAATTGTTCTCAAAGGGTATCGTCATCAAAGCCTGGCTTCAAAGAAACATATTCCACCATTTGTGTTATTGATCACTGCATTGATGAAAGCATATTTACGTACAAGAATAGGCACCTCCTTGAATTCTTATTCTCTGATAATTCCTTCGTGTACTGTTCCCAGCTCGTCACCTTCATAATATAATAGTCCCGTATGGGGGCCATTCAAAGTATGTGGTTAGCGTGCTTAGAGTGGATAATGCAAGATATTCTACTATGGCATGTATTAAAAATGGACAAACCTACGTTTTACATTATAATTTACAATTCGCTTTACATTGCATAATACCTTAAACTATGCCAGGGGAGCTGATTATAATGTAATGGTTTATCTGCAAGTATTTATATTTTAACTAATCTATTTCAGCCAGGTGTCTCTGCCTGAAAGTCTCTCTTGTAACTACCGAAATGGCGTTGCCTTCATGATGCTTACGGCGGACGAAACCCCATTCTTTGGTCCATGTTGCCACGTCGTCGACTGGATGTGGTAAAACCCCCACTCGACTCCTCGGCGGCCTTAAATATGGCGGCCATTTACAATTCTTGCGTTTATTTACAAACTTCCTCGTGGCTTGTTTTCTGATTGCCGCGGTGATGCTACGTTTCTATGCCCTCGCTCTCGTTGCACCTGGGATGATGCGTCCATGCGAGGAACTTAGCTAGGGCCTGCCCACGCCATAGCATTATGTCCTTCGCTATTCCACCACTTCACTCTCTAGGAATTCTGTCCTCGATTCCTTACTCATTCTGCCTCATCCTTCTTTTTCTTCGTGGTATCTGAGGTTTCGACATTGTTTCTCGTTTTCGTCGTCTTCATCAAGAAAATAGGTACTCTACCCCATTTGGAAAACATGCCCAGAAACCCCGCCCTGTCTTTTTCCACTCTTGCATGGAGGTCTCGCTCTCCTTCATGGGCCAAGACCTCATGTTGTACCTCATCCCACAACACGACACCCAACACAATCTACAGAAATGTTACACTAATGCCGCACATTTAAAGTCTTTCATTCACCCTCGGTCTCTGTTGTATGTGTCACTGTAGGCATGCACTAAATATTGAACGCCTTTTTACAGATTAGTTTTGCCTCTTTTTCGCAAGAACGTCTCTCATAACTCTGAAGAACTGATCACATTGTGGTCATGCTTACACTCCGCTCCAGATGGTAGAACTCTCTGTTAATAACAGCCTTTAATATACCAGCTTCATAGAAACGTTCTCATAGCTGTCACTTAATTTTTTAGTTTGGTGATATTCTCTTCACCTTCTTCACCTCTTTACACCAAGCATAAAGTGCATTTTGCACCTCATACCCACAGAAAACAACATAATTGCGATGTTCACTTCACAGAAATTTTAACGAATACACAAGGAAAGCAAAAAATTACAATCGTGATTTTCAGTGTCTGCAAATATTTCTTGTTTCATGCTAATAAAAGTAGTTATTACACACTTTTAAAAATATTATTATATACTTAGTAACATTATGGAATTTTTATTTCTTGTTACTATTGTCAGGCCTTAGTGGTGAGGAAAGTGCTCTTGTTAAGAGTGTGATGTCGCTAAAGAAGATAAACTGTTGACTAGACCATTATTGATTCAGTGGAAGTAAATGAGGATATAAAACAAATCTGGGTATTATTAAATGTTGATTCAATTGTTTCAGCGTGGTAAGAAGGACTTCTCGAAACCCATCGACATTAAATTGGATTTCTTGCTGCTGAGGCTGATACCCGTGAGGAGGAAGAGAAATGCCTATGAAGGTAAACACAGAGTACAGTTTAGCTTGGGTTACTGAGGGAGCAGTCATTTGATGTCATAAGATCTATACGCAGATATTATTTTTCACACAGTTGGTGTTATGCTTTCATCAAATCCGTTGTCACCACTAGTCCACAAACATAATAGCTCAATTATATTTCAATTTTTTTTTTTTCTTTTAAGTAACATGAAAACATTTGCGAGACTTCCCCCCTGAGCCTCCATCCGAAGAGAAAAAAAATATTTTATTGATAAGAAGGCAAAGTTATAATTTTCGGAATTCGTTATAAAACATGATTCTCTTACATGATATTAACTGCAACATATGTATGTATGTATGTATATATATATATATATATATATATATATATATATATATATATATATCACTTTCCTGGTGAACATTTCTCGAAAATGTTACTTGTTACTGACTTATGAAGAAAGAGCAACGAACAAGTATAAAAAAAATGTAATTCCATATAAGCTCAACTATTTTCTGTGACGCTCATACCAGAGCACAGAGAAAGAAATTGATCTACTGTAAAAACTATACTTGCTTGAAACATACGCGACTTATACGGGAGTAGGATAGCTTATTGGCCAGAGTGACAACTAATTCACCAAATTTAAGACATTACAGTTACGTAAGCCCAAATATTTAATCATGGAAGCATTGTTGATTTTCTTAGCGTCACGGGGATAGAGTACTGAGTTCCCACCTCTGCGACTCAGTTAGGTGTCCTGGCAAAGTCATTCCCGAATTTTACACGTAGAAAACGTACTGGATGTAGTTGGACGGTGGGTTTTCTCAAGGCACTCTTGTTTCCTCGAATCTTGCGTTTCGTCATTATATTGTATTTTAGGTCTAATTTCTTGACATAATTAATGCATGAGACACTGAAAAAAAATAATTTTTGTTAGTTGCGACAAAAACTGATTTTTTCTAATACTTTCCGAGGCTAGATTATGTTATTGGTAAAATAAGAATTGTTGTGCCCAGTGACACGTTGAATGGCTAGTACTGAGTGTATGTAGTGCTAACTAACATATTTGTTTATTGAGAACATGTTTAATGGCTACCACGAAATATTTTTTTGGCAGCATGTTATCCACAGTACGACATTTTGCTGCGAATGCAAGACTACATACGTTATATTCTGCGCATGCGCTCTGCCATACTCGATGTGGCTACCTTCTGCCTGTCCACGACGCCATATTTGTCTGTCTTCGGTTCTTCGCATCAGTTTACGAACTAATTCATGAGGGATACTCCCAAGTACCTATAAACGCATTATATCATTTATTTGTTCCTAGTAAGTAAATGTTACAAGTAAATGATTCCAGTGAATTAACTTTCAATGAGGTGAAGTATGCAAGCCTTGTGTGTGGCACTTATTAAACTTATTAAATTTATGTTATATACATGCTGAAGACAAAGCTTTAACGCCAAAGTAGGTAATGCAATGGTAACACGTTGAGCTCGTATTTACAAGGTCTAATGTTCGAATCCCACTCACGACAACTTTGAATTTGGTGTTTAATTGTTGTTGGACCATACCCAACTTCAAGGGGCCACAACCCGCAAAACAACGTTGTGAACATCACTAACCAGTATTGCTGCCATTATCGTAACATTTTCGCTGCGGCTAACGAACACTTTATCGCCGACTAACACGCTGAATTTATTGGTGACCACAAACGTCGTTTTGTAGTTAGCACTAAATACTGGAGTGACAAAAAAATTATGTCGGCACAAAAAAATTTTTTGTCATGTCTATATTGACAAAAGAATTTGTGTTCGCCAAACAATTTTTTTGTCACCAAAAAAACTGTATTTTTCAGTGCAGGCATGTGTAAGGGTCTCCTTAGAAGGCCCGTTACCAACGGATATTAGCCTCCACATGTGCAATATTATTATTAATGTATATATTCAATACAACTTAAAAACATACTTAGTTTTTTTGAGCCTCAGAATAACCTATATTTGTTCAAGTTGATCACGTCTATTGTTACGGTAAGATCACAAGTTGTTGGTCAGTGAATTTCAAATTGTCAATATTAGTAACATAAAAATTCAAAATTTTAATATTGTTACAAAATTATGGGTGTTTGAGTTCAACCATCGCAATGAATGCTGGGAAGGAAAATGTTTGCCGAACTGGGAGCACTGAAAGCATAAATTGAGGGGCTAAGTAGCCAAGTGAGCACAAGTGTAAATAGCTTGAAAGTAAACATAAATAATAAAATATGTAGCATAAAAGAAATAATAAATGAAACTCAAAATACCTAAGTCAGCAGTGTAAAATAAAAGTAATAAGTACCCACATTAATAGTATGAATAATCAAATATTTAAATAAGTAATTTAATTTTCATTAGTGGATAAGAAAATAATGTTAATGAACACGTAGACATAAAATTAGAAGCGAATACTGAATTATTAAATACACATGAAGACTGTGTGGAACAGAAAGTTGCGTAGAAGAGTGTACAGTGCAGAAAAGGTAATAAAAGAGGAGATGAGCGCATTGAAGAAAGGATGTCAGGAATTTCTCCACCAGCACATTTGTAAGCATGATGGGGCAGGTGAAAAGCGTGGTTCCACTTCCAAAGAGCCTACGGTAGAAATAAGCTTGTAAAAAAGGCAAGTTCTCGGAGTGTGGCCAGCAGCTCTGCGGCATTCGCGTCACTCAGCCAGGTTTGGGGAAGAAGGTCTCAGTTTAGTACACCCCATACGGTGGTCAGGCCCTCTAGCAGGAGTACCTGCGCCTTTTTGAAATTATCTTCATGCTGAATGGCTTAGTCGGATGAACAGTGGACTAACTACCTTACGGCCGTAATAAGAGCACCACACAGAGGATACTACATTCTCTTCCGAAACGACATCTATTGGAGTACCCTACACTAACGTTGACCTTGGAACTGCATTTCGGTGATCGATATCAGTGGATATAGCACACCGATTCTGGAGCACTCAGCGAAATGAAATTCACTAACATGATTCAAATTTTTGTACACGAAAATTAAATTTTCGTGTACAAAAATAAACAAATTAAAAAAAATTGCGCTAAGTTAACGCAGTCCGAAAGGGGAACGGATTTTATTCATACTTTGTAAATAACAAAAAATCCATCATATTTATTTTAAAACGTAAATAAATTAGTGTTATTTATCAAAATTTCAATTTTCACACAGAAAATAAAGGGAGACACAAGAAACATGTGGGATGAGTGAAAACATTAAACAGTTTTAAGTATATATACTTCTCACTCCCTCACTCGAAACTCCGTAAAAAATCTATGCCATAAAAACCTGGGTTGGAGGACGAATGAAAAATTTGAAGTGAAAATTGCTCCAAAAATGTTCGCCAGAATATGCGCGACATAAATATCTGTGCTATTGAATGTAAGTAAACTAATTTACGGTATATTTAATTAAGATATTCAGCTGATATAATGTAAATCTATTTATAATTGTATCGTCCAATTCTAGATTTACCTTTGTATCATATGTACAATTCTTTTTCTGTGTTTAAATTCATCAGATAATATTTGTTCGTATCGTTCAATAAAATAACTTTAATAATATTACCAGGCTCAACATATGCAGTATTACCTTAAACCACATGAGAAACTGATGTTCGTTATAGAAGAATCACCAGCAATAAGATCGTTTAGCTATTTAAAATGTTTTATTTTATTTACATTGTTAATCTTTGTCAATATTTAACTGACATCGTTTAATTACGAGCAAACTTTAATGGAAAAGTATTTTTTTCATTAATGAATTATGTTTTAACATAGTCGAAATCCTTAATAAGACTATCAACGGATTTAAGACAGTAAGTAACTCTCTCCTTCAAATAGCCTTAAGTTATATTTCTCTGACGAATCAATACGACACTGCATTTAGTATGGTCTGGAACAGCTTTATTAAAATCAACACTTTTTTCATGTAAATTTTATCTTTCATGATCATAGCTTTTCTATGTGAACAATCAATAATATAAAGTGATATCTTAGAAAAGAAAGAATAACACTCATCAGAATTCTATATTAGTTTATAATAAAGTCAATCTATTCGGTAAATTGAATAAGTTTTTTACTTACAATTTCTAAAATTTTTATAAGCCAGATACATTTTATGACAAAATGTTCGAAGTTTAAATTCCAGTTTTCTTAAGTAAAAATTTTATTCCTTCCATTTTTACATCGTTTTTACATAAGTTATCATGTATAAATGAATGAACAATGATTTGCATAATCTTATCTACTAGTTTGAAAACCAACTTTTGCATAGTCAGGTATATCGAAATGTAAATTATTAAACTGATATTGTATATCGAAACTAAGTGTGTTTAAACTTTGAAGTACAATTTAATTTAATTTTCTAATAATTAAAACTGATTGGAAATTGCGTATGATATCACTTTTTCATTTCTGTACGTTAGTTGTATTAGGTTTATATACTGTAATATCTAATAGGGCCTAAGCCCCATAATTTCCTATTTATCATAATTTTTTGTTTGTTCGCATAATCACCTAATTTAACCTATCAGTTTTTTAGTCAAATATTCTTACAAACAGTTGTTATCAGAAGAATTACAACAACATTTCCAATATATGTTGTTATTATCTTTGTCCAAACTAAATGCATACATATAAGTGTGTGTGTGTGTGTGTGTGTGTGTGTGTGTGTGTGTGTGTGTGTGTGTATTTCAGTGGCTTAATAATTATATTCACTCTATCACTTTAAATGTTTTGCTCTAAATTTATTATCAACTCCACTCATTTTTAAATAATATTGTTCACCTGTTTATTTTGGGATTATCTACAGATTCAATTATTTCCCAATGTTTGGTGTCTCATTAGCTTCTTTGGAATAGTTACCAATAGCATCTCCCTGTGTTAAAATTAATTATTCATTAACATGGGCATCATTACGAAAATAAAATCCATCGATTAATATTCTACTATCATAAACATATAAATTTCCCCTTTTTAGGTCTGTCAGAGGGAATGTTTGTCTCTCAGAATTTTCAGTAAATTTGTGACTTATTTATGTAGTAAAAATGTTTTGAATATGAATTGAAAGAACTTATTGTTTGCTATCTAAATCTATGGACCCGCCTCTATTTAGCACAGGTTTTCAGTCTGTGAAACATGTTGGAGGTATATGGTCTGTGTTCGAAAAAAAACTTTTTATACAATCCTGTGCTTAGTGCTAAGATTTATATATTTAGATCTGATTCCGATCAAATAATAAAAGTTCATTCAGACGTGCAGTGCATTAACCATTTGATAAATTTGTCTGGTTAACATGAAAAAATATGCAAATATAAAGTACGCACAGTCAAATCCGAATTAAGTTACTAAATAAAATGTACAGTATTCAAGCAATGGCATTTGCACATTAAATTAATAACATACATAAACATAATTGTATGCATATTTTGCTATTATGTTTTCCAAAATGCCGGCGTACTATTGAGTGTGTGTTGGAGATGCTGCTTCTGCACAGACTTCTGCAAATACTGCCCAATTCTGGACCCACACAAGCCGACCTCTGCGAAACTGCGGGTTCCCTTCGCGACTGGCTGTGGAGAAGAGGACATATGTCGCACAGACATTCGACTGCTTGCGGAGATCGTCAGTTCTGCGTGAGTCAAGCCTGCTTATTAGGCTCGGCCAGCCGGTCGCTTGCTCTGAATCATGTTTTCTGAAGTTGTATATTATACTAGGATAATATTTTAGCAAGCATGCCAGTTTCATACAAAAGTATGTCCTGTGGTATTCCAATCTTATTGAAAATTTCATGCACTTATTAAGTTCTAAAACATTAGAAGAAAGTTAAAATTTTACTACCTAAAATAATATTTTATTATTTAATAACATTGAAAGTAAATAAATACATAAGGTAAAATACACACAGTATTTTATGCATTATCGTAACTATTCCTATGTGCTTATTGTTGTATTTTATGCATTATCGTAACTATTCCTATGTGCTTATTATTACGTTTCGTAAAGACATAAACATTTTATAATGTAATAATGTGTATTGCAGCCGACAAATAGATAACAACATTTTTCTATTATTTATTAATATGCCTCAACATAGGAAAGTAAAGTGCTCTTACACTTTCGGATAAAATAATTCAATGTATTTCTATAGTAGTATATGAGGATTAAGGAATGAAGATGTATGTTTTTCAGTGTTACAAATTGCCAATTATAACATACATGTAATTAAGTCACTTTCAGGAAACTTGACAGCCCTTATCAGTTCATTTAGTTTTGTTGCTGTAATCATTATTTTCCTTGCTTCCCAAAGAGGGTTTTAAAACATGTTTTACTGCCCAAAGGCTGGCACCGAACTCTACTCTAATGAGTAAGACAGTGCTCGACCCTTTCTTCTCCTCTCTTCGGACCATTCACTGCTCATGGCACCTTACTCGGCATTCTGCCGGCTTTCTCAGTAACACCTGTCCTCGGCAATCAGAGGTATTCCGACTTTATTCATTAAAGCCTTTACCCAAATTCCCATATGGGTCATCAGAAATTGTTCTCTTCACGCCATTGATCGTAATCTTCAAGCCTTTTACCGACCTTGGTGGCAAATTCATTCCATATTCTGTGGGGAGCTTCGTCCTTTAACACATTTCCCAATTGCTAGTGAATGTGTCATCACTTGAAATCAGTCTCTGATATACTTGGTCTTCGAGCAGTCCATCAGCACATGTTGTAAGGTGCACCAGCTGTAGACAATAAAGTTTTGTTTTGAAATTTCCATATCCTGTAAATATCTAACCGATGCAGTGGTTTATGATTACACAACTCCAATTCAATCTTGATTCAACTTCTGACATCATATCGTACGTCACTCTTCCTTTATCTGATGCTGCCAATCTCTTTCGCCAAATCTGAAGAACTTCATTTCAAACTTCAGACTATCCCTCCTTATTTATCTGTGCGCTCTCTGTCGCTATGCCTCAATATCTCACAAGCATATCTGCTGGTAAACACCACCCAGTACCGAGTGACTCAATGGACACAGATATACATGCCTTAGTCTCTGTTAGCAGTGTACCTCGCTAAGCACTGGCGAGCTTCCTAATGTAATGGACTAGTTGGGCTATATTGTGCCAAATAATTCCTCAACACGATAAGTTACCTCAAACACAAATTAATAAACTATATATATTATATATAGATTATATACATTATCATCTGTGTTTTAAAGTTGAAGCCCAATGTGTATTACCAATTCTCTTAAGTTTGTGTAAAATCAGTACTGCCTTCCTAGAACCATATTCTATGATCTACAATGACTGCCAGGTATTGTTACTCATGAACATATTCTACTGGGCCCCACCGAATGGCACAGTCAGCAGTCTATGAAATTTTCCCTTCAGCAACGTCATCTTCCAAGTGTTGGTTATAGAGAACCTAAACTTAACCTTCATTGACCAATTCCATATCTTCCCTATCATTTCTGCAGCCTTATGTTAAATATATCGCCTAGCATTCCCGGTGGTCTGTATCAGCCCATCATCTACATACCCGAAGGCCAGGCAACCAGGTGGAAGTCTAACTTCAGAAATCCAATGAAGATGATGTTCCATGAGATCGGCTCTACTAAGAGTTTCTTGTTCATTAATTTCCGTATATCTTGCACAGTACTGGAAGCAATGTCAGATGTCTGTATAATATTGGATCTTCTGCATATTTTGCAGCTCACTTGTACAGCATCCACAAACATAATTTTTTTTCCTGAATCAGGAAAAATTCCAGACATAAAAAAGTAATTTTACAGTTGTAATGTCGTATCCATGATCTTGGAATAGCTTTGTTTTAATTACCTCAGTTGCCAGTCTATCATTGCCAGGAGCCTTGGCATTGTTCATCTGGTGTACCACTGTGGTAAGCTCTTTCATATCACATTCAGGTGCATCCATTTCTTCTGGGATCACGAAATATAGATGTCTCATCCTGGCATGTTCCTCCCCTTCATCTTCCTGAGTCATCAGGCAGGAGCATGTTGAGCAGTATTTCCATTAAAATCAGTACAAGTTTAACTATTCATTTTCACACATAGTGGAGGAGTAGCCTTCTCGACCTTATTTGAATTAAACTTATACATCAGTCCAAAAGGATCCTCTTTAGCAGCTTGGTTTACGAAGTCTGCCTATGGCTTCATTTTCTTCGACCAAACCCTGTTAAAGCAAGCTTTCTTTTACCTGTTTTACATTATTTTGCGAAACTTTGCCCTTCCTTTTCTTCTCAATCTGTAAAACCTCCTTCTATTTGTTCGCACTTCTCTCCATTCTTCTTCCAGCTCCTTATCTCGCCAGGAAAGATTAGGAAAACCATGACTATGTTTTTGCCACAACTTGTGTGAGAGCTACCACTCTTTCTTCCACTCCGCCATGTTGAAGTTCCACTTACTCAACAGGGCCCTAACGTAAGTTGGCCAATCTGCTGTCCAGTGAACATACTGAATTATTTCCACCAGGTCTGCTGGAGGATCATTTCTCCTCCTTCCTTCACAAACTTCATAGATTATGAATCTATGATCACTCTGACTTTCTTATGTCATGTTCCAGTTGCTAAAATAGTCTTTAGCATTCCCATGCAATGCAGTTATATTAATATATTTTTCAGTTTCACATGCCTGTGATACAAATTTAGGCACCTTTACTTCTACATCTGGAACCACAGTGGCTGAGTGGTTAGCCTGCTCGCCTCCCAGCAAGGCGATCCAGGTTCAATCCCCGGCCGGGTCACTCCGAATTTTCGCATGTGGGAATCGTGCCGGACGATGCCATTGGTGGGCGGGTTTTATCGGGAATCTCCTGTTTCCCCCGCCCATTCATGGCGACGCTGCTTCATACTCACCTCAATCACCCTCATCAGCTCTCAAGACCTCGTTGTTAGGAGCTGCCAAAATCTCTCCACTCAACACTTCTACATCTACTACTTCCAGATCATTATATACAGAATGTTTGGCAATTAAATTCTTAAACTGTGGAAGGCGATTCCTTATGAAAAATAATGTCGAAAATATACAGGACACCATATACCTAAACAGAATATTAAAGGAAATACGAGTGTATGAAAATTGGGTTTTGAAAACATATTTTTGCCGAATTCCTTGTACAACACCTTCGCATTAGTAGGTGACTTATGCATTTATGCATCCCCTGTTGCAGAGACACATGCGTATTGCAGGTTGTCTCCAGTCTGTGGGCACTGTTCTGCTTGATATAGTGATATGTCAGCACATCAACGACATGCCCTCCTCTAGTAGGCCTACATGCTCTATAGCCCACCAAATGGACATGTCCCAATTAACCTTGTGGGGCATGCTGTGGGTAAATCACCACCATCACTACCACTAATAGAAAGTACAAGGCATTCAGCGAAAATTCATTTTTAAAACCCAATTTTCACAGACTCCTATCTCCTTTAATATTCGGCTTAGGTATATGGGACCCTAAATATTTTCTACTTTATTTTATATAAGGAATCGCCTCCGCAGTCTGGGTATTAAATTTCAGATCACTCTGTATAATGGATTGGCTAACCATGTCTCCAGCTTCACCCGGGTCTGTCGAAAACCTTAGCTCAGGCGTAGTATTGACATCGGTATTATAACCAGCAGCTCGTTCCTCAGAGTGTCTGTGATGACTTCCCATCTGCCAATACGGGTCAAGGTGGCATCCCCAAACTGAAAATTCGAGGTCATTAACCAATATGTTGCCATAGCCTTGATAACTTGGACTCGCATTATTCATATTTTATGCTCTCCATTATCATAATGCCTAACACTACATTGCCTCTCTCAGCTAATTTCCGACCAGTTCGATGTCTTATTGTTACATTTGACTTAACACTGTCTGCAAACTATCCCCCAACAGATTAGAAATTTTGTCTGTATAAGGTGTTTACATGTTCTAGATAGTCCTCTGACCATGGTACATCACATATCACGATCTTTGGGCCTCTCTTTCTTGGCACCTCAAATTTTAGGCCTAATTCTTCGATCTTCGTCTGATTTCTAAGTTTTTAGAGAGTTCCTTTACTCCTAGCTTCAATAAGGATGCTTCAATTTAGTATTCATAGGATATTATGTTTCTGAAGGTGTTTTGTCTTTGGATCAAACTTTTTCTTCACTTTGTCCTTAGTTTCCATAATTGTAATGCCTAGTTTCTCTGTATGTACAAGAAAACCTTTTTCATTGGTGGGGGTTTAATCTCCTCCCATTTGGCTGATTGTACATAACTTATTATGACAGGTTTGTCTTCTGCCAAGAACCGTCAACCACTGTCCTTTGTACAAATTCTGTCATTACTTTCTTTATTTTGTACATTGCCAATCATTTTGGCATTTTCAACAAGGCTTTTATCCAGTAAACTTTGCAATTGGTTGATATTTGGAACCAACCAATCAGCGTGTGCGCTGTTTATTTTGGAATTGTTATTCAGAATCCATTCCACTATTGAGGAGGCTAATTACTTGGTTTCCTCATATGTCTCCTTAACATATTTATCTACTTTATGGACAAAGTTTCCTACATCCAATGAGTGGCCCCCTTCTTCACAGCTTCATTGTGTGTAATGTAACAATTCTCTTACCCTTGTTTTCTCGGGACCTTTTGAAGAACAAGGTTTGCCATAGTTTTCCTTCGCTGGAGGGGTCGTTATCCTACATTGTCTTGTCAGAAGAAGTCTTTTTTAAGGACTTCCCTTTCTATCCCACTCTGACGAGCTCCTGGGCTTTTCTCTTGGTCTTACGTAAGTCAATATCAGTCACTTGAGGCACTGTTTTCACCATCACTTTCTCGTGTCTTGCTCTGGGTTCCACCACCATGACGAGATTTTGTAGTAATTTGAGTCATTTTCCTCTCTGTCACTACTTCATGTCACTTCTTCTTCGTAAATTTCTCGCAACCATACTCGTACTGTTACCTTGTCAATGTCATATATTAGGTACCATAATTTTTCGATTCCACTTCTTTTCTTATTTAGTGAGGTCAAAACTCTCATCCTGGAGCCTGTTTATTGCTGCTTCTGCTAGGCAAATTGGCACATTCCCCTGTCCCAGGTCCTCAAACAGTCCTTTCTTGCGAGCTTTTGCAGTTTTTTCCGATGTAATGAATAGGCGTAGAATAATTTATGTATATCAGATAAGCCGACAAACAGCCTCGTTCTTTTCGTGCTAAAATGTTTACATAATTAGCACTGAAGTAAATGCTAAAGTCGGTGGTGCCTACTTTCTTTAATGAGGAGGTTTTGTAAGCCAATGTGTTCTGGTTATCTTAACAAGTCCAACACGTTAACTCCCCCAACAACAAGACCAACATTTAGATGCTCTTGTTTGCTTAAGTACACCACCATATACCATATATGCCATTCACTCTTGGTGAACCATGTCCAGTGAGCTGCAGCAATCACACAAACCTAATAACCACAAGCATATTCACGATATTATATGTGTTTACTACCAGGCTTGTGTGAGGGCTCGCACCTTGCAGGGCCGAGGGCCTAAGACCATCACCATATCTTATATATATATATATATATATATATATATATATATATATATATATATATATATATATATATATATATCTCTGTGTGTGTGTGTGTGTGGGACAAGCAATAGTAATTGGGTTGGATGCCATGTGTTTTATTTTATACAGTCCTCATGCTCTTCTTCATCGAGTCTCCGACACTAAATTCCGATGTTATTTTCTGCAGTGTTACAAGTTTGTCACGTGAAATAGTCTTTGAAAGCGATGCTGGTCTTTCGGTAACCACTCTTGCTGTTCTGTATTTATTGTTTAAATGGAAATACTGCTGTCTAGGTACACCTTTGAAATGATAAAATGCATAAATCCGAGTGTGCCTTCCTTACAGCCAGACAATGGTGCGGTGCAGAAATATGTTGAAATGTATGCATGTGCCAGCAGGGTACCACTGGTGTTGGGCGACCAGAATGCTCTCGCAGTGGCCATAGCGGTGGAGAACTTACTGGACCCGGCCTTTCTTGCTCGCGTGATCATAGAGGCTCCGCACTTCCTGGTTCTCGTCAGGATGCCGTCCTCGTGCCGTGAGACCTCCAGCCCAATGCTGCTGCGCCTCGACTGCGACGTGGGCAATCCGCTCAACTCGCAGATTGGTCTGGTGAGTAGCACTAACACTTTTCTGTACTTTGCCTGAACCAAATTTTCTAAGTTATGGACTAACATTTATGTAATTGACTAACAAAGATACCCACTGCTATTTTATAGAAGTCAAATTTGTAGGAAAGACATACATGGTGCATTTGTCATGCCACATCACATTTATGGTATATTGAAGAATTTGGGTTGTTAAGAGCTCCTGCTACAGAAAAATGTCTCTACCTCTTTTGCACCATAAAACAAACCGCTGAACTTTAATTTGTGCATAGAAACTGCCTAGAGTAGCCCCTACCTGTTGAAACGTCAATACCAAGGTTTTAACATAGCATATGAAAATAAAATTGATCTGGCCCATCTTTTGTGTATGTTCTTGACAAATGTGATCAATGAGAATCTGTTTATTTCTAAGGTTTAGGGGTAACATTTTTTATTTCTGTTTAAAAAATTCTTATTTTCTAGACTTGCAACTGAAT
Source organism: Dryococelus australis (assembly GCA_029891345.1). NCBI lineage: Eukaryota > Metazoa > Arthropoda > Insecta > Phasmatodea > Phasmatidae > Dryococelus > Dryococelus australis. The sequence goes on along the minus strand of CM056997.1, from coordinate 176,370,418 downwards.
CACTTATTTGATGAAGGATATGAGCCCACATTACTTAGTTTTGAGATAATAAATTAAGTGTATTACATTGTCATCCCCTACAACATAAGTATGTAATAACTGTGTATGCTTTTATGGTATTTTTCTGCAATTGAATGAAGTTTGAAATTGACATTTAGCTGTTAAGTGTTTGAAGATAGAGAATATCCAAATGGCGGATTCATGCCTTTTATCCCTTTAATAGTATTTTTAGTTGGAATCAAAATACTGCACTAGTGTTTACACATGCAGTAATAATATATTATACATAAGTAACATTAATCTTACAATTACAGGAGTAATACAAATAATACATAATAATTAACCGTAATTTAATCCTATACAAGAGTATGCATAGGTTAGCTGCTGATGCTGCAGTTTATGTAATTTTTCCAAGTAATGCACTATAGAGTATCAAAACACCACTCTGATGTTTACACAAGAAGTAAATTACATATAAGTTGCATTAATTTTTATATCAAATATTATATGCTTAACGGGTTTAATTTCAAACATTCCCCTTAAGTAAACATAATGCATATGATGTCGTTTTCAACAATGGAAGAGGTATTCCTTATAATGGTATACGTTAGACAAGGTAGTAAAGATATCCAGACCCATTAATATCGAGTTGAACAGTAGCTTTGCTAAACGTAAATATTCGTGTAGGAAAACTTTTGACTTAGTCAGGGTGAGCATGTTTATTAATGGTGCGTTAGTCACACCCAACATATAAACATTTCGTCTAACACACTAACATTAGATTATTAATCCCATTCAAAGTACTTACAACTAGAGACATTCTGAGTAACTGGTAATTACTGAACAAAACAAACAAATAAGCCAACCAAGATTCGTAATGTCAAACTTTAATTTAATAACATAAATGCATCTTAGCTTTTAAATTAATTTAATTGCTGATGAAATTAATTGGTGAAACAATAGAGTGGTTAAATCCAGATTTAAATCAAATGGCAGAAATATTAACCCAATTCTCTGGCATATCAAGTAGATTCCAAGGAAAATGCTCAAATTTTTTAACAGATGACAGTAGTAGCCTACATTATTTACCGAATTTCTCAGTAACACATATCAGAAAAATATTGATTTAACTTTATTGCATAGCTATAAAAAAAAAAGTTTTCTCGGCGAATAAATTGTCTGGATTAATAAACAAAGCAAAATACATATTAACATTCGTTGTAGAAATTCTGACAAATTAATGCGGCAATATGGTGTACTAATTGTGGTGGCGTAGCTGTTGAGTCGCGTAGCTTGGTATGATTCCCTGTTTCTCACAATTCAAAAACGTTAAGACATCTCATCTTGTAGGAATTCTTCTTCCGATGTCGTTTTCACTTCTTTCTTGCCACAATTTTCCCTTTGTAAAAATAAATCCTTTGCAAAATAAGAATTTAAAATTCGTGGCTCATGTAGGCTTGTTATAGGCTGTTCATGGTTAAGTGAGCACTTCTGAGGCCCGAGTTACTTTTTCCTTTCAGCCAGGTTTTATTCTTCTTTTAAAATTAATATTGCCATGTAAGTATCAAACACAGTGTGTATATTCCACCACACCGGAAGTTGACGTCTGAAGCTAAAATAAAATTTATTTATTTACTATTATTCCAAATGAGAGAGCTTTCAAAAGTGCTCACTTAACCGTGACTAAACTACAGTGTTCTATTTACATCCCATAAACTTCGGTTGCCATAGTTACATACAACAAAATTCTGCCAACTTTACCTTTCACTAACAATCGTCTAAATATTAATATTGCTCAATCAAACTCACTTCCATGCGCTATTCAGAGACAGTAAATTGAAACAATAACAATTTAGCCTACAAAAGAAATGAGAAAATATAACAAAAATAAATAAACAAACACATTCTAGCAATCGTAATCATAAACATATACTCTGACTTCTATTATAAAAATCAGAATGAAATGCGGACTTAAATAAAGCAGCTCGTGAACTGAACTCACTGGCATATAGAAAATAGTACATTGTACAGAATGTGTAGCTTAGATAAGACTTAACAAAATAAGAAATATAATTGGACATTCCTTCAAACGTTACATCTTGGACATCGTTAAGAGGGAAGTTATTTATGAAGCTGATGATGCCAATTTATACTTCTTATATTAGTCAATAAGAGTTTTTCATTTCTCGCCACAAAAATCCCAGGTGTTACACAATATGAAATAAAATAATTAATATGCTTATCAGAAATTGCGTTAAATTATTTCGTCTAGGGGTGTTAGTTTCCTTTTTCGAGTGGTTTGTGTGCCGTAGTCCTGCTTGAGTGCTTCTTTTTATATGATATACTTTCTAGTTCTCATTTTGTACACTTTTTTTTTAATGTTTAAAACTAATTACATTACTCTGGCCGTCAATAACTACACTGTGAAAATTTGCTGGTAAACTACCCAAACTGTAATGGAAGTGTTTAACCTATACTCTGTATAGTAATAATACCACACATCAAGCTGCAGATACAGGAATGTTTATCGTCACCACTACACAAAGTTGGGAACTGTTTCCTGAGCAAATGTAGGAACGCTACCAATGAATGTATAGGGGAAAATATTACCATTCCTGCTTTCTCACTAAGCGTATACACTGGTATAGTAAATTCCCGAATAATTTCTTAGACTGTAATTACTTTTAGGCCACTCTGCCAAATACTTTATTAACACAATACCACAAACATCTCGGAAATTAAGAAGGTTGAAATTGCAACACAAATGACACCTGTACAGTCAATGTTGGAAACAGAAGATGTGTTCTGGTTTCACACCTTTTTATTTTCTTAGAAAATAGTTAACCGATGTTAATTAGAAAATACAGTGTGTCCTGGACTCATGTCCTTTTCCAAATTCCTTTGATTTATATAATTTAAAATGTGACAGGGGTAGAAAATACGCCTCCTAACATATTACGTGCTTCGTGTAACTATCACTTCCGTAACAAGGAAGAAACATTTTTATGTGTAAATATGTGGGTATATGTATGTGTGTACTTTCTGTTAGGCGATTCATACAGGAAATTTTTATGACATCACAAATAACTTATATATAACTGCACAAGAGGGAAACACACATTTCCGGGGAGTTCCACACTGTCATGAGAAAATAATGAAATAAGTTATTAATAACACACCGAAAACAGCACTGCATGGGAAATAGTAACATAATTTGTTATGTTAAATTCACTATATAAACTAGGTTGAAAGGAATAAAACGCGAAACGTATACACTCTCCTTGTGAAAATTGACGGGGTAACCAACATGACGTCAGTCACCGACGGAGTTCGCTGGAATCTTACAACGAAGTGATACGGCCCACAGCGCAACCTCCTCATTAAAAATTCATGAGGTTATAACTATTAAAAGTATCAAGTAGCAAAACTAAAAGATTTTTAAACAGAATATGTTACTGGAACCACATAATTGTTGTCACCTTTAGGCGAGAATTTTAAACTTGCTGATTTCTTTCGTGCTCACTATTTTCAACGAGTGTTGCAAACATGGACACATGCAGGTTGCGAAACAGCTGATCACAGGTACTGTAAATGGGGGAATTTGTTGTGAAACCGTTGGCAAAGTTGGTGGTTCTGTCTGTCAGAAAACGGCCTTCGTAAATGAAACACAGTATAACAACACCCATCTAGCGACAACTTTTCTCCTGATATAACACATTTCAAATGGGAACTTTTCTCGCCCTCTTTATAAAGCTTACACATCCATCTGTCCATCACTCCACCCATCACTCTGCCAATCACTGCATATTATTTCTAGTCTCGTGCAGGGCGCCACCTAGTGTCTCGCGAAAACGACTGGAGAGACAATCACTGATCGTCGGCAGTATATGTGGGATTACTGAAATCAGTGTGACTAGTGAAATGTGTTGAGTGTCGGGAGGAGGCAAGAGTGCAGTGTGTTGTGTGTTGCAGAGGAACATAACGGTGGAGCTGGACGTAGAGGAAATCCCAGGGAACACGACGGAGCTGGTGTTCAACGTGTCGGGAACAAGCGCGGGACAAGAGCAGATGCCCGGCGACAACCACAAGCTACTCTCACTTGACGTCCGTACTCTGTCGGACATCAGGATGACAGGGTGAGAGGCGTTAGTCCAAGTTGCAACTATTTACGATCATTCGCAATCATTTCGTCCTCATGTTATGCTTTCGCACAACCTTGCAAGAGCACTGCTTCGCATTCTCTCGTACTCTCACTCTGTGAATTGAGACATCCACTCTCTCGTTTCTCTCTGGCTTCATGCAGACAGCTGATGCCAAAAGGAGGGGAATCATGTTAAGCTAAAATCGCTGTTATTGCTATAGTAATTCACAAATAATTACACCGCTACCAGAGTAATCATGAGCGCATAAAATACGCTATCGACCAAAAAGTAATTGAGCACCTGTCCACAATGTTTGCTAGGTGGTTGTCACCCCGTTAGGATCTCGTAGGGCCACCTCTCGCGGCTATAACCTGTCTGGCATGCTCTCTCCGACGAATTGAGACGACCACAGAGCGTTCTCTCTGACGTCACAATGACGTAGCGAGAGCAAAAGCACGAGAGAGCGCTCTCTGGACCGATTGAAACACGGCCTCAGAGTCCAAGTTATCTTAACTGCTCCTTTATAGTCATTTTCATAAGCCGTAAGTTCTCGGTGGTTAATGAATATATAAGTGTATACTTTTACGAAAACATCGTCGTTTTTCTTAGCCAAGAATGTTGTCTTCCACAGTGTTTTGGTGATAAAGGCCTGTGATTCATCGAATGTCTGGGCAACATCAATAAGTAAAATTAATTTTATAAAAGGAATGAAGCTATGAAATGTTTTATTCATGTTTTGTATCTATTTTTGCGACCCGCTTCAAGGGAGCTGCATTAGTCTGCCCGTGGCGCCATTTGAGGCAGTCTCTCATTTGGCCCAGAGAGCGCTCTCTCGTGTTCTATCTCTCGCGGATGACATCACAGAGAGCGCTCTCTGGTCATTTCAGTTAGTCAGAGAGAGCGTGGCAGAGCGAGAGCACAGAGAGAGCATGGCGTTGGGTACTCGCTGGCGCTCTCTCGTATTCTCTGACAACGCGCCATATTTATTTACATTATTTTCATGTTTGAATATGATTTCTAGGCCAAAAGCACGTCGCATTTTAACTGTAAGTGAATAATTTCAACTGTTTTAAACAACGAAATAACTTACGTAACAAGTATTTATAAAATTATAAATGCGGATTTATAATAAAGTCTCCTTTTTGTCCCTTTCCTGCAGCGTGGCAGTAAAATATAAAACAAAAATAATAGTATTTTATGCCCTAATAATGATAATGGTAGTGCTATAATTATTTGTGAATAATTTTGAACACACATAAATTACTTTACAATAGTCATGACTGAAATTATAGCTTAACATGATGCACCCCCTTTTAGAATCAGCTGTTTTCCTGACGTCGGAGAGAAACGAGAGAGTGGCTGTCTCAATTCCATAGAGCGAGAGTGTGAAAGAGCGCGAAGCAGTGCTCTCGCAAGGTTGTGCGAGAGAGTGCTCTAGAAACACTATTCTTAAAGTTGAGACATGGCCTGAGTCGAGCCAAGTAGGCCAAACTACCCTAGCCATCACTTATTCTGTTACTTCTCTTCTGACAGCTGGGGCTCTCTTCTGTAACTTTATACTGTAGTTATATAAAGAAATTTACAGATGCATTATCTTTACGAAGCGAAATAGTATTCTGTAACTCAGTATGTCACCATAACGGTCTTTCGAATGTGTCGTGGCTGCCATTATATAAAGACAGGCCAACAAGGTGTCTTTATGAACGAAAGTGGAAAGAAAATTGCCGACGTATTGAGGATAATTCTTGCGAACACATTGCACAGGATAAGAAGAAGTTTTAAAATGCCCCAAAAAGAGAAATATTATATTATATTATTTTTGCACAAATATGCTATGTCTGGAAGGAATACATTTAAGGTGTATATTTTATAATTCGTTGTGATAATATCGCTTTAACGTAACTACAAAGTAAAGGATACGTCCACGGGTTAATGATGCTTTATCGCGATGCTCAAAATGAGCTAGTAGGCCTACCGCCTGAAATCGTGTACCCATAGAAATAAGTAAATTTATTTCAGAAGTATTATTCAAAAATGTATTACGAAAGAAATTTCATTTATAGTTGAATATTCACTATTATAACAACATTTGTGACACAAGATATTCGGTAATAACTGAAAAATTATTCAACATGTAGCTCGTTGATTTCAGTGCACAGCCCGCTGCATAGCCAAATTTACATCTTTGCACAAAGGTACCAATAATGATATAGCGTACAGAACACCACATAAAGACGAATAAGAGTAACGATCATTATGGCCCTTTTTATCGTAAAGACAATCACGTTGACCGTCTGTCTTCAAGCAGGCTCAAGTTAGAGAATATGTCCCCTGGCGCTTATTACCGGCGCTTATAATTGACCCTCTTATAATGCAGAGTAAATATGTCTAGCATTTTTTCGGCTAGCCGCGCTACGGGCAAATGGATGCCATTATAGAACTACCATGTATTGGTTCAGTAGCTAACTTCAAAAACGGAGAGGAAATCTCGCAATCTTTCGTTTCTTCCCCAGTGCTATTTTTGTTCGGCGATGGCCACGAGCTGCAAGGTAGTAATATAGCGCCTCTCTGTCGCAGGACGTCGAGTGAAGACATGGTGTACTTCAGGAAAGCAGCTGACAGCGAGGACGAAGAAATAACTATCGTACACTCTTATGAGGTAGGTAACTGCGCAATCGTGTTCATAAAGTTTACCTGCATGTTCCTACGGCACAATGTGCTTCAGTATGTGTTACATAACTATACTACGCATGGTATATTTATAAAGTTTCCAATAAAGGGACGGCTTTTGCTTCATTTTTAATAACCAATTGAACGTCCTAGAACTGTTGTCCGGGCAGTTGACAGGTTGCTTCCATTTCCTCTTTCTCCACTTTTTAAATAAAAAAAATTTATTTTCAAAATCTTTTAATAATTTAATTTTTTTTTCTTTTTGGAAAAGATAAAGAATTTGTACTTGTTATTTCATTTAGCCCCAGGGTCATTCTAAGGTTACCCCAAGGTCAAGGTCAAAGTAAACCCAAGTAATGGTTACATAAATCCAAAATTGCCGACATCAGAGGTTATTGATACACATCATGTTCCATCTCCACACCATGGCCTTGAATTATCCAAATGATGCTATTGTTGTACAAATCATATTATGCATTACATTTCAGTATTAAATTTAACCTTATACCCGCAATGAACTCAAAGTTATTTTTATATCATGGCGTGTAACCGTCTTCTACGTTTGACATGTATTATTCAAATGATACAACTCATTAGATTTTATTTGCTGAATCTGTCGTATATATATATATATATATATATATATAATAAATTTGATTTGGGACAATTGTATTAAAGGCCAGTGTTTACAGAGCTACTAATATGGCCAGTTATTTCCGAATAGATGGCATTGTGAAATATTTCCCACGCAGCTAGTAGAGACGAATTTATTTTTCCAGCCAATGGTAAGGTGTAAGTTTTCACGGTCAGTAGTATAGAATACGTTTTCAACGCATACAGTACGGCTAATATTTAGGAGTTGTGTGTTTGGAGCACACAGCACGGTAAATGCTTTTTCGAGTCCATAACGGAATATGCGTATTGTGATCAGCAAAGCTTTGTAACATTTTTGGAGTATCCAATGTACAGACAATACAGTAATTGGTAGAATATACGTATTACAGTAAATATTTACTGGTGGATGTTTTCAAAGTCTTTAGCTTATTGGTGCTACATTGTTTACACCTGCAAGAGGTCTTAGTAATATTTGCTTTTGAGAAAAACTAACAAATAAAAAACTGGGACACAGAAAAGCACACGGCTGCAGACAACTGAGGGCTGTCGGACAAAGTGTCCATGACTTACATACTTAAAGGATTTTAATATGCTGGTTTTTCCGATGTAATGAATAGGCGTAGAATAATTTATGTATATCAGATAAGCCGACAAACAGCCTCGTTCTTTTCGTACTAAAATGTTTACATAATTAGCACTGAAGTAAATTCTAAAGTCGGTGGTGCCTACAAAAAGGAAGGAGGAGGGGTCCATGACGCAAGCTGTGCTACAGAAATTTTAGAAAGGGAAAGGGGAATAAGAATGATTACACAAAATAATGTGTTTAAAGGGATTCTTCTGTGTGGGGAAAATAACGAGGACTGATTTGTATAGGAGTACTCGGCTGCACAAATTACTATATAATTTTTCTTAGATGTTGCATAGGAGTCGCGTTGGTGTAGCGTCTAGAGCATTGATTTTCAGAGTGGGGGGGGGGGGGCAAGGGAGGCGTGACGACAAGCTAAAAAAATGGGGGGGGGGCCCACCGAGCTGTTCACTTGACAAAACATTGTTTTGGGTACTTCGAAGTACTTCGAAGTTTATCCCGAGATAGCATACCAAGCACTGCGATTGTATTTACCTTTTTCAAGCACATATTTGTGAGAAAGGGCATTTTCAGCAGTAGTAGCAATAAAAACGAAGTATAGAAACAAACTCAATATTGTCAGTGATTTACGTTGTGCAATTTCTTCTATTCAACCAAAAATTGGGAATCTTGTTAAAAATATGCAAGCTCATCCGTCTCACTAATTGATTTGTTCACCTCGATTTGTGTTCAATAAGCATTAAAATTCATGATTAAATAAAACCTTTGAGACTTTTATTCGTTTTTGTTTTACCCTTACAATAATAATGAAGTTGTGACACGGGGGGGGGGGGGCTAGTAATATTAACTTTTTTAACCTGCAAGGGGGCATCGTGATCCCGTACCAGAGTTTGGGAACCCGTGCTGGACGAATGGCAGTCCGGGTTCGATCCGTGGTCACTCCGGATGCTCACATAGGAACGTCTGGACGATGCGCTGCGGCGGGTTTCTCGATCTCACGTCCCCCCCCCCCCCCCCCGTTCTAGCATTCTGGATTCTCGGGCTACTCCATTTCCGCCCAATTTCATCCTCATCGGCTCTCCTGATGGTGATGTCAAGAGTCGTCCGAACCTCTCTCAGACGCTGCTTAGATGCTCTGCTCAGTAAAAAAGAAATGTATATTTTTGTCTTTATTGCTACAACCGTGGAATAATTTGCAGTCTGGCATGTACTTAACGAAAGATCTAGAAACAGCTGATGAGTTCAAAGTTGCGCCGTCCTTTAACCGCTGTGCCTGAAGTTGTGTTTACGATTTTTACAAAGTCGTGGATGTTCTCTTGTATTTACTGTTCGTCGCCATCATGACAATAGTATAGGCTGTTCACGGTAAAATGAGCACTTTTGAAAGCCCTGCTAAAGATCTACTTGTAAACACGTTGCGTATTCCTCCGCCTTATGCAAAATTATCATTTTCATGGGCCTCAACGATTTATTTATGCGTCGATCAAGTGGAACTGTGCAATTATTAGAAAAATAAATATGTTACACATCTGCTCATTCTTATTCTTAGATGAATTTAAAAAAAAAACAGAGAGGAAAATAAATAATTTTAGTTTACACAAATGGTTACCTAAAACTCTATATTTGACGAAAAGATGTGGAACACTTTCCCATCCAAACTATGTTCCATACATCATTACCAAATTTATTGTGCGCTTGTCACTCAGTGCGCCCGTGGAAATGTATGCAGACAAAGGCAGTGACTTTTCTCTAAGGTTGATTTCAAAAGTGCTCACTTTATCGTGAAAAGCCTTTAACACTTTTCATTCGACGTTTCGATATGGAACTACTTCCCTCCACCATTGCCAACTTTACTGGTCGCGTCACTCAGCGCGCCCGTTAAAATATATCCAGGTAGGGGCAGTGACTTTTTTCTAAGGTTGAATTCAAAAGTGCCCACTTTATCGTGAACAGTCTTTAGTTGGCTATATAGTAGCTGGTTGATGTTATCTTTGTTCTTCCCCAACACCATCTCAAGGCAGGAATGTGTGTCGTTTCCCCCCCCCCCCCTCCTCTTAATTCGCCTTTTCCCTTTTCAAAACCCTGATTGACGTAACCCTACTTCGTCCCTTTAACTCCTTCTCGTCCACTCCACCCCACACAAATACTGCGAACTTTTTTAGTAAATTGTTTAAGAATTAAAGCGAGAGTTTGGGACTATTTAATTTTATCTGCTATGTATAAGTTCTATGTTGTAGGGACGTTTTATCGCTCGTAATTATAACGTACTGACATATTTCAGGAACACCTATTTCAAAAATTCAAACATAACTTTCTGGCAACATATGTTACCTTGCGGTACACTCATAAATTCATAACATTTGACATGTAATTATGATATAATTAGTGCAGCATTATTCTTGTTATAAATAGGTGGTCGCCGTTTCAGAGTAATTAGGTAATGCAAATATATAAATCGCCTGTAAGGAAAATACATTTGTCGTGGATATAGGAGACTACATACCGGTTACTTATACTATGTAGTTTATTTAAAACTTGAAACATTTGTAAGTATACTCTGCGGTGTTTTTGCATGTTGTATAAATTTTGGTTGTATGCTGTACACGGATGCTGAATTTCTTTTATATATTGGTATTGATAAACGTATTAATAGCTTTTACATTTCAATGATAAACATAGCAATGCCAATTTTAAATGCAGCTTATTTCACAGGTATTTATTTTAATTTTAAAAAAATGTGTTAAGTCATTTGCATCTTAAGAAAATAGCAATATGATTTCTCCTTGTTATAACACATGCGTGATTTGAGTGCAGAATATTTGGTTGAGTTTCATCGTTTTAGCTCAGGAATAAGCTTTTCTTTATGTTTTTTAATTGCACAATTTAGGTTTAAATCGTAAACAGCACTATAATCATAAAAGTTTAACACGGAAATTTTAATGCAAATTATTGCAAATGTTTTAACTTGAAAATCTCATTGATACTATTTGCATGTATGTATACAGTGCTATGATTTGCGCTTATTGTATTTCACTTATATATTTCATTTCAGATTTTCAACAACTTTGTTTTCATTTTAATTTTGATTTTGCTTAGGGTTAGGGATCAATCTCTAATTTTTGGGTTTTATTGTATAATATTGTGTACAATCAAGCATGGTTTACTACCATAATGTGAACCATTGTAATGGGTGTGTCTATATAGAGATACATAATAAATTAAACGGTTAAACTTTGTGCTCGCTTCATGACAAACATTGCCGAATCAACTGGATTCAGCCGATCATGAAACTAAAAACATTTTACTGTCTTGGAAGTATTTGCAAACACTATAGTATAAAAATAGTGTTCTGAATAAACATTACCATACACGATTAAACAAGCAAATCAATGTAGCATGAAATATGCCCCTGTTATGTGCTGTGGGCGCGCGTGCACACAGCGTGCACGAACCCCCCCCCCCCACCTCTCTTTCACACCCAACTTAGGGTGGGTTGGTTCCCTGCGTCAGACTCTCAAGAGTAGGTTGGCACCCTTGTTAAAGTTATCTAAAATAAAATCATTATGTGACAATAAAGTAGTTCAATAACTTAATCCCAGTAGTTAGGAGAAAATATTAAGTATATTATGAAAAAGGAAATTATAGTGTCCGGTCAAAGTAATATTGCATTAGCTCGTAAATGGCATGTCTGCCTTTCAGTGTCTCCAGAATTTCAAACCTCTTGAGTTCCACAAAATTTTTCAGTGGTCTGAGTATGAGTACCGGTATAGATGAGATCTCGTTAAATAAGTTTAAAGTAAATGTTGGCTGTAATGAAGGCATAGGATGGAAATATGTGTCTAGGGCAGACCGAAAAAGAGCGAAGTAAAAGAGAGGAGGGAACTATATGAATTTTACATGTATGATCTGCGTAGGACGTCTTTGTCGTTTACGGTCGGCAAATCTGAGCGAAACCCCAGGCTGTATTTCACTGAGTGCCTTGGAAGTTGTTATGTAGCTACCATCATGTACAGTTCGGATTTTTAGACTTGATATTGTGTGTGTGACATCATTTATGTCATTTTCGGTGTTTTAACATTTGAGGTTTTTTGAAACTCCGGAATTTTTAATTTCTTGGCTCTTGTGGCTTTCTAACGATATTCTTGTTGACAATTACTATCAATTTCTCGAGTTTATTGTATTGCTTGCTGTACAGGTTTTGTTCCTAAGACCGTGTACACGTTGTGCATGTTTCCAGTGAAATAGACAAAAATATACCTAGAGCCTGTCCCATTATAAATCGCCGAACGCATTCGCTGGTGATAAGATACTACATCCTTAACATGTTGGGTTCCGCGAACGATGAACTTTAAATACAATTCATTTGCGGACTGCTATAAATAAAAACATAGTAACCGAATACATCTCAAATTTGTTCTACAGCAACATTAATTTCACTGCAGTAGTTTCACCTGCGTCTTTAGTAATTATACAAGTTCGTCTCCTTGCGGAGGGAACATTTGACGCGCGTGACAATATCGCTCTTAGCGCTAATTTCCCCTGTACCTCAGATATGAAACATAATTCCAAGTTAAATAGCAGCCTTTAACACTAACCTTCGCTACCCCTGTCACTTAGCACTGGTAAGTGTTTGATACATAGGCTATGTTGGGGCAGCACAATTGCTTTCATTCATGTTGTGGAGAGATACAATTTGCTTAGTTCTTATGTACCGTAGAACAGTAAATTACTGGAGAATAAATTAAGTGTAGGCAGACAAGAGCTCACACACAAGTTTTCTAGGAAAAGTGTAAAGAGTGTCTAAAGTAGACAAAGATTCAACGATTGCATCCATTAGACCGACAAGAGGAATACTTAGAAATTTCCTTCATCCGTGGTGTGATTTGTGTTATATATTTCTTTACTTCGATGTTGGATAACAATTGTTATGTATTACTTCAAATATTTATTTTTAATAATAGAAAATGAATTAACTTTTTTTTTAGAAATGTACAAGACCAAACACATTTGCGTTTTATATCAAAGAGCAGATATATTTTCCAAACATCATCACTCAAAGCTGGTCTCTCCTATACGCTGTGTTGTTTTATAAGTTAGAGAGTACAGTGTACCTTTTATAGCGTCACCGTGTTGTGGTTCCAGGTGAGGAACTATGGGCCCAGCAAAGTTGACTCGGTGGAGCTCATGTTCACAGTTCCTGTCGCAATGTTGCTGGATGAGAAGAACATCACATTCAACAAGCTGTATTCCCCGAAGGTCAGTACACATCAGCCCCAGTAACCACGAGAATTGTGTACGATGTATATTTGTCCAATTTTGTTTACATGTTCCTCGTATTCATAATAAGTGACACGAGACAGTATATCCAAGAACAGTTTAGTTATTTATGTCAGCCACAAATCAGATTTCATTTGTATAAAACGCAAATAAAATTGGCAATGCAATGCCACGCAACCATCAGAATACACTGAAACAGTACTCCATTATAAAAGAAGAGAGAGTTAAAAATGCGACGTTAAATCATATTTGTGAATATTTTATCCACGCGTCTTTTTTTTTCAAAGACGTATGGTTGTTTGTGTATTAACTCGTACTACATCTATGTAGTTTCTTTTATGATTCATATTGTGTGCATTTATGGAACAGTATTTAATTTTCTTTTCAATTTATATAGTCTGTTCATTCGCCTGTTTAGTGAACCGAATGTTTTACTTTAGTAATGTGAAGTGAAAGTTAACATGCGATGATGCATGTGGCCGTAAAGAATGTTAACGAGGACTCAATAGCCTTACAAATGATTCTGAAGTGTATAGATTAACATGATAAATCACCTTTAAGCTGACAAGTGTAACAGACTGGTAAACAGTGAATCCTGGCATAAATACACAATATGTTCGACTGTTTTGAAAGAATCAATTTCGAGAGAATCATAAAAGGTGAACAAAGTACGTCCACCAGTTTGCAGTACAATTTATTTTGCTACCAGTTTGGTTTACCTAAACACACCAAACATTTATACTTTTCGTGAACTTGGTAACATACGAGGGAAGAAAATATATTCTAAAATCATGATATAGTCCGTGCACGGTTTCTTCGGCCTTTTTTAATCAAACCCTTCAAAAATCTCCCCATGTAAGAAGTCTTTGAGGTATTTCCTAAATACTCCCTTTTGTCACAAGCCTTTTTATACTTGTGTTCATATAAGTTACTTTTTCCCTATTAAATTGAAATTTTATTCACGTTTTATCTATAAATTATAATGCTTCATTTATAAATAATTTAAATAAAAAACGGTAGAAAATAGGTATTTTGGTAGCGCCTAGTGAGAAATAGTTCGTATACAAAATACTGTGTTACACTTAGTGCGCACGAATGTGGTGCGTTGTCCCCCTGGTGTAATTCTCCAGTCTTGGTTAAGCTTAGTTTGCACGAGGCGGAGGAATATCCTGGAAGTAGTACTTTAGCAGGGCTTCAGAAAAGGCTGAAGTAACCGTGAATGGATTATAGAAATAGTTTCTGTAGAGTTAAATGAACCTAAAACGTGAATATAGTGAAATTAACCTGTTCGGAATGGATTTCGTTGTGGGGGAATAAACGGGGATATTTATTCCACTTGTCGAGTTGATATTCTGCTTTGCGACCTCAACCCGTAATATAACGATAACTAAAGGTAAATTCAACGAGATCCACATCAACTCGAGTGTAGTTTTCCCATTATTTTGGGCAGCAACATATACACTCTACAAAATTAATAGGAAATTTACCATACCAATGTATATGCTTTGTGAGAAAGCAGGAATGGTAATACCTATACAATCATTGTAGCGTTCCTGCATTTGCTCAGGAAACAGTCAAATGCATAGGGAAGTTGCCAACTTTGTATAGTAGCGGCGCTGTTAAACATTCCTATATCTGCAGCTTGATGTGTGGTATTATTACCATACAGTGTATAGGTTAAAAACTTCCATTAGAGTTTAGGAAGTTTACCAGAAAATTTTTTTACAGTGTAGGAGTGTGTTGTCGACAGGCTTCTCTGGCGGGCCAGCCCTTCCCCTGCTCGGCCAGAGACTATGACTTCTTGAGAGATAGCTCCAGCTGGACCCGGGATGCCGGGGACGAGCTGGACTCGGGCGTGCTGGAGTCGTCCTCTCGCAAGCGGCGCTCGGTGGATGACGTGAGCGAGGACGACGCAGCTCCGGCCAATGGGACGCTGTACCTCAGCTGCGAGCAGGAACAGACAATCTGTGCGACAGTGGTGTGCGCCCACGTGGGGCCCTTCAGGTCGGTGCAGACGAGCGCGACGGCACAGCTCAGCATGAGCCTTCAGCTGCAGCAACTAGGTGAGCAACAAACTGCTTCAGTGAAGAAGCTTGAACTGCAAGGGATCTGAGCTTGCAGTGATGGACGGCACTCCCATCCCTGTGTACTCAGCATTCCGCCGCCATATTCGTGGCGTGCAGCGATGGGCGACTGTGGACCGCCCAGCCCGTGGCTACTGCTCATGCGCGTGTTCAAACAGCCCACTCATTCACACGCTAGCCTAAGTTAGTTTAAACTGTTAAACTGCTTTCAAGTAGCACTGTTAAGTTTAAAGTAACTTTACTTTAAAGTTACTTTAAACTTAACAACACGAATTCACTTATGCTGGATTTACAATGCCACGACGAGGTCTTCCCGACAGTCAGACACGACGTTACAGCCCGACCATTTCCGCCACCAAAATTAGTTCCATGTCTACAATACCCCGAAAGTTTCCTTCCGACAAGTTTTGAGTGGATTTCGGTGAAATCCTAGAATGGCCAGTAACTTGCTCTCGAGAGTGAATAAATCACATATCATCGTACACTATTTTGTTTTGATAACTTTGTAGGCTAAAAGAAGTATTTTTGGATTTTGGAGCAGTTATTTTTCCACGAATATTTATTTTCGACAATTCATTAGCTTTCTGTTATAATAAAACCAGGATGTACACGTAAGAAACATATGTTTAATGTGAAATTCACCACAGTAGTGAAATCCGCACATCATTTTGTTTTGTAAGGTTATGTTTATGTTTTTTTTTTCTACCGCCAAGCGAGGCCGACCGGTCCGACGCCCGACAAAAGTAGAAATAGAATCTATATTTGTCGGGGTGACCTTGCTACTGATCGGCGCATGAAAAATGTTCGCCTGTGTCGGGGCTGTTTTGTCGAACTGTCGGGTTATTGTAAATCCAACTTTAGAATCCTAGGTTATTAAAGGTGAGCATACGCAGAAATTATAGCTATATTCAAACGCATGCTCAGTAACCATGGCCACGGACAGGGGTCCACAGACACTCACCATGTGCGCCGGTAGTAAATAAGTAGAATCTGTGATGTGCTTTTATATTATCTGTATTTAGCTGCATTAAAATTACTTCTAACGTTTCGAAAGACTAAGAGTGTGATTTCAATGTGCTGCATTTTACAGAATAATACTGATCAACCATATGGTGACCAATTTCGCTTATACTATGCTCATTTATTTAGTCTCTCGATATATCTCATCAGTGCTACACTTGAGTTTTAATCATAATGGATCGTTACATAAGACCAGGCTGTGTATTTAAAGAAACGACTATCGCCGTTATTCCAAAACCCTATAGTCCCAGAAAACGAAATATTGCAGGAATATCAAAAAAACCATAAAAAATCTCGATATTCATACAAATTAAAAGAAAATTTTATATGTCCTACGATGTCAACGAAACATAAGATTAAACGTAACATCTAAGAAGTAACTGTGTTAATAGAAAATGTACATTCACGAGGTTTTATTTTTCCTATACATTATTACATAATTGACTTTGGTGTAAGAATTTACAGATTAGTTTTTTTTTTTTTTTTTTTTTACTATACGTTGTTTCAAATTTGACTTGCTTGTGTATAGGCGTGATCGACATAACAAATGACAAGCTAAAATCCAATATGATAGGTGGGGTGCATTAAGTTTTATTAAAATAATTAATTTTATAAATTTTTTAAAATTAATTTTTTATAAATTTTAATATCTTTCTTCTCGAATTTTTTTAAAACATTTAATGTTTAAGGATTTTTGCAATTTTGGTACGTTCAAGGTCATGGGTGCGGATGGGGCTGGTGGGAGGGGACATGTCTGCTGATCCACCCCAATCCGTTCGATCCAGGCTCGAAGCCTCGAATCTGCTGTGTTGGTTTGCGGACTTTTAGGCTCCTGCATTGTGGATCCTTGAATTCGATTTGCCCGTTTGAGGACTTAATCGGGACGGTTTTCAATTTTTTGGAAATGTTTAGTAAAAACGAGTGATTTCGGCTATCAAGTGGCCGAATAGATGGTCGCCGGATGACCGGAATGACAGAACATGAACAGCTCCGAGCTCCGACATCAGATGCCATTGTTCCGAAATCGGTCTAATCTTTCTACTCATTTCCTCTACACTGGATAATGGGGGACCTCCGTGGCACGGAGGAATGTACGAGAGCAACTAGGGCGACAATCATGAATGCTCTTTTCAAACACAATTTTTCGATCAATCTTCAGCAATCTTACAGCAATATTTAACATTACATGCTGTGATTCAATACCCATATTACGAGCACACATTTGGCAGTGGTAAAGTAGAGCAGCGGATATGGCTGATCATAAAACACATCAACGTTTTAATGAATTGGTATTCAATATTTACTTTGCTTCGAAATATACACAGGATTTGCTTTTCGTAGGATTTAAATGACATCACCAAATTTCCTCGCAGAATTGCTCGAGCTAACCGATATTATTCTCTATTGTATCTGCCACCGGTAATTACTTATTAGACAGGTAGTACATGACTCTGCTAAGTAAAGTGTGACAAGTGAATTGATTATACAAATGGAAACAACCATGAATTGTTTCCTCGGACTTTTGGTTTTGGGTATGATGAATGTGTACACTGTGTTTATTACTCACACGGCAGGGTTTACATTAACACGTGGTGAAAGGATATAAATTGGTTGAAAGAAAAAAGTAACTAGGGCTTCAAAAGTTCTCACTTTACCGTGAATTGCTTATATGAGCCCATGTTTCGTCCGTATACACTACAAGTTTGTTAGGTCCGTTTGCATTTTGCCGCAGTGCACATAGTTAGGCTGCACGCCGTGCGACTATATCACTTCGCTCCGTTAACATGTCTAACGTGTTTACATTTTTTAAATTTAAATCCCATGGATATATAGAAGTAATAACTCTTCAAAATGTATCCTTCTTCCCGGAAAACGGTATCTTCTCTTTCACAGCATTAAGGAGTTTACGCAGAGTGGGGATTCCTTTGCGCACTTCGTAATATTCCAAGAACGTTCAACGCACGACACTTATCGAATTTCGTCAAGTTCCGTCTTCTTTTGCCATGGACGACGTTTACCTGTTGTGGAAATGGCAGTTACATCATTGTCCGCTATCTCACACTGTCTGGCAATATTATGCACTGTATTTTCACTTACACCTACTGCTTTGACCGCCCTTTCTACTGCTTTGTCTAACGGGATGAGAACTCGTTTCTTTTCTTCTTTACAAAATTGTAAATAATCTTTCTACTTTCTGACCGCTTCACTTCCCATGATTTCTTTCGAGGAGTCTCCATTCTGTACGTAGGCCCCGATTATTTGTCAACTCACATTTCGTTCTGTTATGGGTTCCGGCAGTATTGGCATTTCAATTAACGCCAATTAATCGTATAAAAGTGTTGGTAGATGCTGATTTATACCATGATTATAACATACTCGTGCATGTGGTCGCTATTATTATGATGGGCTTAGTTTAGTCAAATAAACATACATTAAAACAAAAATCCGAGTAGCATACTTATACCTAGAAAAAACAGTCGAGGCAGGGAATAATGAGACTCCAAGAGAGGGACTGGAAATATAGTTGAGAAACTTTTGCATGTTTCCACAATACCTTATGCATAATTTCTGCTCAATATGAAAAGTATTAATAATCAAAAATATTTGTTTTAGATTCGAATAATAGATACAGTTTTACGATTTGACATACACGATGCCTATAAAGCCAATATGGTTACCCGAAACATATATATTCTTGAAGAATTAGTAATAACTCCCGAGCACCTTCGGGTATGTCCGACAAATCCGAGTCAATGGCTTCCGAGCACAACCGTGAGTCGAGCCGAAGATTGTCGAAGTCGTCCTAGACGAGCCAAACACGCTGTCAGCAGTCTTGAGTCCTGCTCGCCTGGCTCGGAGCCGAAAATCCTGGTCACCTGCTCTGATGCTGAAAGGCAATTTTCAGGGGGTTCGTTTTTGCAGATGTGAAAAAAAATAGTAAAATTTTAGGAAATAAAAAAAAATTTTTTAAAGGATAAGAGAACATTTTAGGGAAATTTAGTCGATTTTGAGGGAAAGGAGACATTTTTAGGGAAAAAAAGGAAATTCCAAGATGGTGTGCCCCGGCTCCGTGCTCCGACGCATGACTCCATTGTACAAGGCTTCTTCCCCTTTCCCTACTACTCCCTTATCCTCATTTGTACTTTCAACAGAGTCTCGAACAGTCTTTTCCACACGAGTTACAAGATCAAGCAACTGAGCTTAATTTTTTATTGTTCTACCAACATGAAAAAACGACTATTACTAGGTAACAGATTATAAAACATTTACGTGAAATACTCTTTGATACATTCGAGATATAACACTTCCACCAGTCCCAATACTTCGCTCAGAAATTCCTGCATTGTCTGCCCAATTTACTTATATCTTTCCATTAATTGCATCCTCATACGCAACACAGCATAGTCGGATGTAACAATATTATAAACAGTTCACTAGTAAACTGTTTCATGTCCCAAATTTCTTTACAGCCACGTTAAAAATAAATTTAAATAAATTGGGCACCTAAAAAATAACTACAGTATAAATTATTCGTCTAGAACAAATCTCAGAGGCTAAGGAACGATTTAATTTAACAAAAACATCTAAAACAGTATTTACATTTGTCCCTTTTAATTCTGGCACCTTATCCTCTAATTCAGGAGGTAATTTATGAACTTGTTTCAAAAAACAGTAGGTCTCACCCTTCATTTCAAGGTCCTCCTCGGCTCCTTTCTTCACCATCCACGGGTATTTACATGTAGCTTCTCAACTGACTCATAGTTTTTAATATCCTCTCACGCATATTTCAACATTTGCGAGAGGGTTGCTTTGGACAGACGCTGCACCCAATCTGTCGACATTGTTTGCAAATAAGAAATCTTTCAATTGGCACACACGATCGGGAAGACACACACTCTGTACCTACTAGTGACTTCAGCCGAGTCTTCGAGAATTTTGCGTAAAGCCTAGTTACCTCCGCCTAATGTTAACCAAGAGGAAAAGAGAGTACTAGGAACAAGGAATTGAAGGTATTGAGAGTTGACAAAGGTAATACCATTGTTGTAATGAACACGATTATGAGTACAAGATTTCTATCTTCCATATGACACAGCCTATTCTCTTGGTAAACGGAATCCCCTTGGAAAAATCGATACCTCAAAACAAAACTTACAAAAAATGCATCCATTCAGGAGAAGAAAAAGAAACAGCTTATTGTAAAAGATCCCAGGACTCCTGCATTCCATGGTCTTCTAAAATCCACAAGCCTGGTGTTCCTTTTCTACCTATAGTTAGTGCTGTTGGCTCACCGACTCATCTGCTGGATAACTACCTAAACAAAATCCCGCAACCAGCCTTACCTACTCCAGCCTCGCACATACAGAACTCTGCCCAGTTTTTGGAAATTTTGGAAAATATTTCACTACAACCTGATGACATGCTGGTCAGTTTTGGTGTCGTCTCTCTTTTCATAAGTGTGCCAGTCCTACAAGCTCTCCAAATTCTATAAGAGCAACTTGGTGAAGGCAGCCTCAGTGAAGAACTAGTGAAGCACTGTATTACCTCAACTTTCTTCTCATACCAAGGGAAGATACGCACAAAATGAGGGCACTGCCATGGGCTCGCAACTTTCTCCTTTACTGACCAATCTCTCCATGTCAAAGTTTGAAAATAGAGTTATTCACTCCACTGCCCACCAAGCGAAATATTGGTTTAGATATGTTGATAACACATTCATGGTGTGGTGTCATGGAGGAGAGAGACTAAAACAATTCCTAGAACATCTGAACAGCATCCATCCCAAAATACAGTTCACTATGGGGATGGGAAAAGATGGCCATTTTCCATTTCTGGATGTTATGGTAAACAGGACACAGAACCTCACCTTGGGCCATGAAATTTTCAGGAAGCCTACCCATACTGACAAATATCTACAAGCTAACTTCCACCACCTGCTACAACAGAAAAGGATAGTTATTTCCACAATTGGTCAGGTATTGTTCCCTGATGATTGTTGCTGCAACGACTGCCGAAACGTTGGAGAAGAAATCCCCAACATGGCTTAAACCCAGAAACTTATAAATTTACGACAAGAGCCGCGAAAGTCAGCGAACTGTTTTAATTTACATTATATTTCACCATGTTTGTGTTTTGATTACAATGCTTGCCATTGGTTCATGGTGTGTTTAATTGACTTTTTTAAGTTAACTTGTTGGATTCTGTTGTATTTCAAGTGTATTCCACTAAGTTCTCTTGGTTTTTGCTTCAGTTTTACTAACTCTTGTTGATTTCTTATTTAATTCCAGTGGTTTACATTGGTTTCTGTGGAGCTTCCAGTGATTTGTATTTTGTTAACGAATTTTGTCACAAATAGAAAATTGTAGCACTGATCTGATAAACACCACATAGAACCAAAACTGGATAAGTCAAGATCATTACCAGATACTGTAACAGTTTGTAAGTGTTGTTACCAGAACCTATTTATAAAGGTTGTATAGTCAAAAATGCGAATAAGTATAATGCATACTCGTCTACGAAGAAACTATGAACATCAGATATACTGTGATATTGTTATTAAAACAAAAGGGTTATTTTTACTTGATAAGGGGTACACCTAAAATTTTTAGTATTTTGTAATAAAAGCAATAAGTGGTTTAATTCCAATACAAATACTATCCCTATTCATATTCATCAAACCTATGTTGTATAACTAAGATTCTCTAAACTTCAGTGCATTGTTTGGTTATTTCCCTGCAACTCGTTCTATTTTTGCAGAGTATTTATCTCCAAAATTATTATTTTTTGCTCATAACCTAATTTATAAAAAATTTAAAGAGTGAGTTATTTATCCACACCACTCATTTTGGGAAATTAAGAAGCCGGTTTTGTCACCAGCATCACGTTGTGACACACATAAAATTAATACTCAACTGTAAACACTGTGACATAAATGATATTAAAAAAGACTTTATATTTTTGGCGGAAAAACTAACTGTCCAACTGTTTATTTTCTTTAACAGACACAAAATAAATCTGATACATAAAGGTAAAATATGTTTTGAAGCAATACTGTTAACCCAGTATGAGCAAAACTGGTAGATATTAAACTTTATAGATAACAGTATACTCGTATTTTGTTGGCTACATTTATTTAGGCGTAGATAAACAAGTATTTTGTTGTATCTACAAACAAACCTTTCTCTCAGCATGCCCAGCATTTGAATTAAACAGTGGTCAGCAGGCACTGGCCCTCTCCCCTCCTGTGGCTATTGAGCACAGCATGTGATGGAGGAAGTGGAGTGTTTCTGAGCTAGCAGGCCATTCTTAGTTGGGAGGACGGCAGATTTGAGCCTTCTGCTTTAGGCAACAATTCTTTGAGGAGACCTGCGAGATGAAAATTTAAAAAGTGTTTTATGTGTGGTTAATTAAAGACATTTAAACTGCCGGTGTCGATTCCCTTATTTGACATTATGGAATATTTGGGAAATTGGTGATCTACCAAGGACGAAGGGGCATAATCCTATTGATTGTGCTGGTTGCTGGGAAGAAAAACAAAGTGTCGCTGCGACCGCATGGATGAGCACCATCTTTACTACATTTCGCCCTGGCCATCATAATATATGAGGATGTATATAACCCATCTGCCCGGTTATCCTTTTTATAGGGTTCACCTTTTAAAGGCACAGTTATTAGGTGATAAAGCATCTGAAACATTTTTAAGTTGGGGACTTTCAGTAAAATAATAGGACCCCATTGGACAAGTCTGTTGACAAATATGTACTTTAGTGTCTTAGATTATATGTTTTACAAGGAATCGTATCATTTGAAGTATTATTTGGCATTTACGCTATTATTTCAACTGTACAAAAATGTAACACTTGTAACTGCACGAAAATTTCTCTTGTGGGAAAGACTAGTGGTTTATACTCTTTAGTGATTCCCAGATATTCACTCAGAAAGACAATGACATGGCCTTTAGTTCCCCTGGGATTTCGGGAAATCATCTGTCTCAGACTTAGTTAGTCTCATTTAAGAAACAAAGGATGCAATCCACACATCCTCAACACGAAGATCCTTGAAACTTTGCTGTCTTGTGGTTGATAATTTTTTTCCAAAGCGGGTCCATGCAGAGCTACACAAGACTAACTGTGCGCAATGGTCGGTGGCATGACGGCTGAAGGATACATGCCACAGCTGGTGTGTAACACTCTGTACAGCACTTAGAACGTGTGTAGACCATGAGGGGTGTGGGTGATACCAACACGGACGATGTGTCCGCAGCACAACTTGGTCGACGACATCTATCTACTTCGTGAACAGAAGAAGTTTGCATCTTGGCTTTAATCCCAAGGTCATTTTCCGTCAGCTTCTGACCTTAAGACATTCCCTTCCAGCCACACAGCCACTGGAGAGGCCGACAGCACACTAGACATTTTCCATATGAACTGATTTTGAGGTATCGTACATCCCAGGCTAAAGTAGAACCATGGGAAAATAGATCTAACTGTACATCATTTGTGGGGGCTGATTTCTCCTGCATTTTATTAAAAGTAATTATATTTATTGTCATAACCAGATACATCCATTGTTATTTACAGGAATAAAAATAAACTTTTCCCTCTCGAGAGCTTACATAAACCTGAATGAGTGTGGCTGTGCCAAAGGCAGAGATCTATGAAATTGCGGACAACAAGCGAATCTTAGCATCTCGCCATCAACCACAGTTATCCAGAACGATTCCCACTGCATAGACTCCCTATCCCTACAGTCATCAGTCTAGAAAGTGGGAGGCTCGATCCTTATGAGAACTTGGCTTTAGTACATTCCGAAGACAGTTTCGCATGTTGGTACAACGCCTGGACACGACCTCCTCTTTACAAGCATGCAGCGTAATCAGGTTGCCGGCTAACTTGGAGCACACCACTGCTCGAGCTAGGGATGTGCCACGACGTCCTGAAACTGACATGTAACTTTTTATTCACAAATCTTGACAAATAAAATAGGGGTTTAATTTAATTAAACTCATAGCGCGTGGCTAACACTTCTCCCAAATCGGCATGCAAACACTAATTCGGACGCATTAACATGAATTCTTTACATTTTTTTTAGGAAACATGTTTGTAGAAAATGAAATCTCCTTTTATAAATTGTGCATGATAGAATACTATTTTCAGAATCCGTGATTTATTTCCTTTTCAGTTACAATCTTGGGCAAGAGAGATGTCGTACTGCTATCAACTTACGGCAGCATCGCGTATCAACGACCTGCGAATTCCCTACGACCATCTACAAAAAGGTAAATTATTATAGAAACTTAAAAATTACAAGTTCTCATAACTTAAAATGCAGGATTTTTTATCTAAGTAGTTTAGCTTTTGGACTTAAACTTTTAAATACAATAACAATAATATAATTGTATATATTTAACTTTTTATAAAACGTAATATTATCAGTAGATAACTATATTTTGATGAAAGATTTTAAATTACTACAAAGTGATCTTATATGATAGGAATTGCATTCACCATCCATGAAAATAACGGCTAAATGTTTCCAGATAGTGAGAATTTAAATAATACAGTATGTTAATATTTCTAATATATTTTTTTCCTTTTAAAATTTCTGTGGATATTAGCCATAAACGCCCTCATGATTAATAGGTATCAAAATTTATATTTATATATATATATATTATATATATATAATTTTTCCATTTATTGCTAGGTTCTCAAATTTGACATCATTGTACACTTTCTTCGCAATTGCATTGACCTGATTCCGAAGTCAGAAAAGCATACACGTATTGGACACTCTTTGTATGATGTTAAAACCGCTTTTTAATTTCTCAGCTGGGAATTTGCAATATTTGGGATATCGGCGTGTTTTTACACACCCTAAATTTTGTTGTCGTGTACCAGATATTGGAGGTTCTATAGTCACAATGGCAGATGTCATTCTTAGCATACAACAAATGTTTATTTCAGAATTATTTACACTTCCTCTTTCAAAATTATTTTTATAATATACCTTTAACTACGATCATTTACGAAAGTGGTATCGTGTATTTCAAAATTACATTTGTTGTGGTGCTTTAATTACGACGAATTAAACAGTTTTCGAGTAAATTTCCCTTGATTTTTAACATAAAATTTGGAATGGTATCAATCTAAATCCAACTGCGTATACAGAGCTGTGTTAATGAAGTAGCTGCATGTGAAGAGCTGGTGAGTATGAACTGATGTGGAAAATGTTTCGCAGCTCCTTGGAGAGGATGGTGGTGACCACGTTTAAATCCGAGGCATTCAGCAAAGGCCTGGAACTGTGGGTGTTAGTGCTGGCGATAGTGGCAGGCCTGCTTCTCTTTCTGCTGCTCGTGCTGGGCCTCATTAAGGTACTACCACAACATTCTAAAATTATATCGTTAACAGCCAAGTGATCATGAATGTACACAGTGACGGTGGCTAAATGGTAACGATTTATCTTGGAATCAACAAACAAATAAGGACTATGCTGTTAATATCAGCGCATTTCGTCATCTATGTGTGTAATTTGACATGTACAATTTATGACACTGATTAGTTGACGCATACAGATTTTTATAATGTAATGTAATGCAAATTCACCAAGTATCTACATCATGAACTTCGTGCTGTGGCTTTTGATAAATTCTACCTTCTGCTATATTATAATATTATTATTATTATTGGTGCCTTGATGACAGAATATCAATAAACACAATGAAGATTACATCACTCGAGCAAGCAGAAATTATTTTAATACTTACATTTCAGAGTAATATAAGTTACAATTGATTGCATATGTAGTTCTATAGAATGTATTTGCTAAATACCGAAATGACAACTTTAAAGATTTTTCACATCAATTTCAACAATACAAATGGAAAAATATTCGCATTAAGTAGAACGTAGACTGTAATAACCCAAAAAATAAATATGTATAATAAATTGGTTTTTAAAATATGCATCCTTATAATATAACATATTTAGAACAAAGCATTAGTAAATATGCTGAACACCTCTAAATGCTCAATTACGAGTTCACTGGTGTTCTTAATTTTAGGTTAATAATGGAATTATATTTTTTACTCTGGTGACACATGATGCATTCCTGCGAATTTACAATGCGCACTCTACTACGTGACTTCGCCCCATCTTTGAGCACACTGTTCAAAATGGGACAGGTCATGAACCCCAAACAGTACTGAAGAGGAAGGACATGTGACTACAGGGTACATTGTTGCCGTCAAGATACTACAGACACATGATCCTAGCTTGTACTGTTCACCCAGACTCACCCCGATTTTGTCATGCCGAAACCTCCTGCCACAAGGTTGTGCTGTTTACCAGCCGCTGACTCCCTCTAGTGAAAGTCACACTAGTGCCATAGCACGCCACTGGAGGTCAGCATCTGTTTTACCAGTGCCTGTGGTCGGTATAAGGGATGGTAGCACTGCTCCGGCATCCTCGAATTCCCAGCCCCTGTGGCCGATGCTATCACTCTCCGCACCCCTTGCCAAAACGCCCTGGGGAGATAAATATAAAAGGGCTGGCATGGTCAACGCTCTTTAGTCACTGCTCCTCCACCGCTTTCTTCAGGGCCGGAGGTAGCCATAGGGGTGCACGACCACTGGTACCGCCAGAGATCCCACCGCCTCTCTTGGTGCCGGGATCTTTACCAGTAGGAAGACTCTCCAATCAGAAACTCAACACCTCTTCAGCAGCCACCGAAGACCCCACCATCTGCCACCTTCGCAGATCCCACCAGCAACTTCCGAGAGACTCAACCACCACCAGAGGCTCCCGAAGATGTCGCTTCGTCCCTTACCACCCCCTTTCCCCCAATCCAGTCATAGGTAAGGTTACGACGACGTCCCATCTGGACACCCCCCACAATACCAGACGGTGTTAACATCAACACCAATATCCTTCTGGTAGACGTATACCCCCAGGTTCTTTCACAATAACTCTCGAAAGTTAAACATCGTAAATCTACGTAACTAACTAGTAATTTTTATTTAATCAGTAATTATCCTCCTTTACTCACTAGCTTTTGCCCAGGTTGACTTCGCCTGGTTAATTATGTTTGGTTTAATAACTTCAGTTGCGTCATATTATCTTAGGAGGTATTACAGAGCCACCGTGCTCTTATTACTCCAATAATATAAACACATGTACTTTAGTCTATTTCTGTCTGATTTTCTTGGAAGTAATGGGAATCATATGTAACCTAGCCAGCAGGGATCAAGCCGGCATTTCACGAATGTTAAACTAATTGCCCATATATTAAGAGGCCACTCGCGTTCTACCACCCCGGTAGTACTTCGATGGAGCCCAAATCCACAGGTACACATCCATCAGATTAATTGACCAGACTAAGTAGATCCATACTCCACCACCGCTTCTTTTGGAGCCGGAATGGAGCTGTAAGTGCCATCCTGATCAACCTCCTGTGGAACCCTCACCTGGGTATTCAGGCAGGGAGTAGCTTGAACAATATGCGCATTCTGCCCACCGCTTCCTTCGGGGCTGGACGAAAGGAACAACGCTGGGTGCCGGTTGCTGCAAGTCTAACTATTCGGCAGAACACAGTTTAGTAGGAGTCACCGGCTCATTCTCTGTGAGACCCTTTCGATCTTTCCTTATGCCATTCTCCCGGAAAGGAGAAGTATGAAGGAGACTGAATAAGGCACAACATATCTCAGAGAATAATATCGCTTGCTAATCATCTAACATTAACGCCTGTGTATTGCATACCCCATTATTTTCTCCACCAGAAGGAATAGAAATAGAAGGCCCTCCACATATCATTCTAGAGCCCTCCAGGTGAGGAGAGGAGCCGCCATTAGAGCTAGACAACCCTTGGTTGTGTGACCAGACCTCCCCCTTAATAACACCTACAGCTGCCCGCCGATTCAGATTAGTCCACAGCATCACCACCAACGAGAACCCTCTACAGCCCCACCTCCTGCCGAGTTGCTGAGTCAACCGCAGAGGAGGAAGCCGCCTCCTCCCAGCCACCTCAAGGTGAAATTCCGGGTTGTAAGAAGGTTTGTAACCACCGCCATGGATTTTGTCCGCACCAGACAGCATGTCATGCATGTCTAATACACAGGCAAGGAGCCTACCAGGCATTTTAAGGTCCTTTGTCGTACCCGTTTTCCTCGCGATACTGGCATCGCGGTATAAAATCTATACTACTGCTACTTTGAAAATCACTTGTGTTAAAACCTATTTTTCCAAACTAGGTATTATAATTAACCTCCCCAAACCTTGGTTCGAACCCAACAGCAAAAATTCCAACGTGTAGAACTGTCCCAATTCAGTCATGCATCGAATTAACAGGAGGAGGGGAGGTTTTCTTGGCGCCCAACATGGGGCTTTAACTGCAATAGTATAGACAGTGTCATTAGGAAAAGACAGCCATACCTTAACTAAGTGCATTAGCCACATGGCTAATCCACTAGTCACCCCCTTAGATCACGCCTAGCACGTGATACTGCAGTCTTGGTAGAGCTTGTGTGGCCTATGAGACTAGCGTCCAATAGATCCCAGCAAGATTAGTAGCCTACTAATCAGGAGTCGAACTCCCAAACACTGGACTTTATGAAGCCCACAGTTAACAACCCCTACCCCATACCGGACTTTAGGGAATCCGCCGATAAAAAACACCCTGTGGTGCTCAACCACCAGTCTGGCAGTCTTGTCTGATTTCACACAAACACACAAAGCCAACACGGCACCCTAGAGATCGAACAGTTCGAAAACAATCCCCCCCCCCCTAAACTTTACTTACTTGTTAAGTGTGCAATGGATACATACACTGGCACGGGCATACTTGTAATTCATTGTGCACACTGCGCACAGCCCTATCACTATCAGTGGTTAGGACGAGTCGATGAACTGTTGTTACAGTGGGCCTATTAACACACTTACATTACTTTTGTACGTGACCAGTTTCACATTGTATGGCTTTCATTTTTCAGTTCTGTGTAATTCTTTAGAATTAATTTTAGAAACAGTAGAAATAAAATTTGCTGATGTAAAGTATAATGATATTAAAGAGGTATAGGCTGTTCACGATAAAATGAGCACTTTTGAAAGCCCTGCTTAAGTTTTACTTGTATGCCCATTGTGTATTTTTCTGCCTTATGTAAAATTAACATTGCCACGGGCTTCATCACTTTATTCGTGCGTCGCTCAGGTGAAACTGTGAAATTATTAGAAAAGTAAACACTTTACAAATCTGCTGGTTTTTACATTTCGGTGTATTAAAAATAACAGGAGACGAAAGAAATAATTAGAGTTATCATAAATGGTTACCTAACACTTTCTATTTGACGTTAAGATATGGAACTACTTTCCCAGCACCGTTACCAACTGTACTATGCGTATTTCACTCAGAGCTCCTGTTAAAATATATGAAGATAGTAGCAGTGACTTTTTTCTTGGGTTGATCTCAAAAATTCTCTCTTTATCATGAACAGCCTTTAAGTATGGGTAAACTTTATTACAGAGAGATGAACACAGTGTCAAGCTTTCCTATATATCCAGACCAGTGGTTATATTGTATCACATGTATTAAAAACGTATCGTGAATATTATTCAATGAAAAAAAGTATTATAAGAAGTGAGATACTTCAGACTCTAGTTATTGCACAGCATGTCTAATCTTGGAATCAAACTGCATAAAGCCATACTCATTTTATTGTTTTTAGTTTCGCAAAATTCTTGATTTTTTTTTTTAATGACATTGGCCGCCGGAAATATGGCTTAATACAGATATGACTTTACAATACTTTATTTTTTGTGGAAATATAATCGACCACGAAGTATTTTTCTTCATCGTTTTAAGTATATGCCTGTATTATTATATTTTGCTTTAGAAGAGGTCTGCAGAGCACAATCTCAATATAAAAGGCATTTTTGTTGTATTATAATTCGGAAATACCCAATATAACTCTGTTATCTGTACTTTTTTTTTAATGGCACTGCACTGCTGAGATATCTTAAGACTGTGTGTGTCAATATAATATAAAAGTTCGTTTATAAAGGCTTGGATGTAAGCAACTGAGGGACCGGTGGATAAATCTTGCCTTTTTTTGCTTTCATAAGCGCTAAACTGACATGCCATTACAATGTTGAAATTAATGTGATATCATTTTTGTTTCAGCTTGGATTCTTCCGCCGAAGTAAAAAAGAAGAACTTGATATTTTAAAAAATGAGATGGAGGTGAGTCAATATTTTAACCCTGTGCAAAAAGAAAGAGAACTTAAAGTAATTGGCGCTGTTTCAAATAAATTCTCAAAATATATTATATATAAATTAAATAATCAACTGATACTTAAAGTAACTTATTATGTGGGTATATCGTTCAAAAATTCCAAAGTAATAGATAATGATAGTAATAATAATTATAATAGTGGTGGTGGTGGTGGTAGTAGTAGTAGTAGTAGTAGTAGTAGTAGTAGTAGTAGTAGTAGTAGTAGTAGTTATACTGCTTATAAGTGTACCTCAAACATATTTGGGTTAATTACTCTTAGAGTTTGAGAAATTTTCAACGGAGCCCAAAATAATAACATAATCCTACATAACACCCGTAGCGAACAATTGGTGCAGTTTGATTTATTATGAAATATGCATAAGACATATAAATTCACAAAAAAAAATACCAGGAAGAAACAAATATATCTCTGACATTGCAATAGTGGCTGGGTATCTTCTAGGCATCCACCCAGAATACCCAGAAAACATGCCCTCCCACTGCTACATCCACTAACCAAGTCTCCATCTCGGTCATCATACCAGTCATAATTAATACGAGCAGAAATTGCAAAAATATATTATCACAGCAGTCACTTGAAATCAGCAAATTTTGTTTACATTTTTTTTATGTAATGCAGGAACAATGAATACTGTTTTTTTTATCAGTTGTGTATATTTAAAACATTGCGGTATTTAAAAAGTGTGTACAAAATAGATTACAAGATATGTTTTCTCGTAGACAACTGCAATATGTTCCTATCCCAAAGCTGCAATGTTCTCTGTTTGATTAAAATATCAATACCATTTACATATCTGTAAGCACTGATTGACTAACAATAAAAGATTAATACTGAGGATTTAAAGTGCCAAGTTACAATGAATGAAGCAGAATTAAAGCACAATTTGAATAAAATACTTCACATTTATGGAATCCAAATATAATTTTCTCTAACAATGCCTGCTTCCTGCATTCCCTAAGTTTCCCTACAATTGCCTATAGCCCCCCTCGCCCAAAATAAAACCACAGAATGTCTGCTGTCTAACTGCATCAATCGATGTATATAGAGTTGTGTCCAGAACCGTTACTTTCGCCACAGGTATAGAAGGACATGCTTTGAGAGCTTAGCAGAATATTGCCAATAGAATTCAGAGTCGCCACTGACATATTTGATGGCATGATATTAGTAGTATTAATAGTAGTAGTACTAGGAGTAGTACTAAGAGAAGTAGTAGGAGTAGGAGGAGTAATAGAATAGTAGGAGTAGGAGGAGTAATAGAATAGTAGGAGTAGTGGTCAAAGAGTAATAGGAGTAGTAGTAGAAGTAGAAGTAATAAAATTATGAGTTGTAGAAGTAGGAGTATTTTAAAGAGTAGTAGAAGTAGTTGCAGGAGTAGTAGGAATTGTTGAAGGAGTAGTAGAGTAGGAATAGTAGGTGTAGTAAGAGTAGCATTCGGAGGCATAGGAGTAGTGATAGTAAGAGGAGTAGGAGTAGTTGTAGGAGTAGATAGAGTAGCAGGATTATTAGGACTGAAAATTGAAAAAAATTGTGGGTCTTTACAGTGTCCTTAGTATAATCGTATCAACAAACTGGCGGTCCTATTCTAAACGCATACAAATGTAGAGTTATTTCATTGAATGTATTTGAATTATTCGCTGTACCTTTCTAATCTCGGGAAGTTTTTGGGCACACTGGAAACCAATGTCACAGAGGAATTTAACTTATAGTTCAGTTTACGAATGTTTGATGTTTACTTTCCCGTTATACAACTTTCACAATCATGAACACAGTGCATAAACTAAACGCAAGGCAGACAAATCTACAAAAATCGTCAGCCGCCACATCTGAAATTGCGATAATCGCCCGTTTGAAGGACCTCCATGTGATATTAAAGTAAAGAAAGTATATTTTAGAGGCAAAATAGTACGATTACCGGCCTTTCTTCACGAGTTGTAACAACCCATTGACTGCTGTTTCGAAGAAATACAAACTGGAAAATAATAAAGACTTTGGGCAGCATGATCAACAGCTACCATATTTGCACTCTGCTGAAAGTCGGAACACTGAACATCTATTTGTCAAGTCCATACTTACAGTACTCGGAAGAACTCCGAGTGTATCACGAGAAGTGGGACGAATGGATTCGATTAATGGTTAGGGAACATTGGAAAAACTGTACATGTGTAAATCAGGCCAGTGGCATTCTCCTATTACCGACAAATATGGCACGGTGATCGATCACTATCTCCTAACGAATGACCTTCATGTCGTTAGTAAACTTGCAACACTTCATGTCTACATTTAATTCAAGAGAATTTCCAAGACTGTTTACAAAGTGGAATGCCATAGAATATTTTATTAGTGATAACCAACTAATATTGTATGAGATCATATTTACACCTAGGCCTAAAGAAAAAAACTTACATTGAACAAAATTAATTCACAGAAGTGCTGATTGGAATATATTACACGAATTGGTGAGAATAAACTCCAGATGTACCAAAAAAATACTCAGGACATCTAACCAATGTACGGTTGCATCAAACACTACGGACTTCTACCCCTGGAGTCTCACTAAACACATGGCGGAACGAGTAGTTAGAATAAGGAAAGTTCGGAAAATCAGAAGATGAATGAAGAGAGTACAGGATAAATATCAACCATGCCCAACATCAGTAGAACTATGCACGCACAGCTGTTGAAGTAGAATAAAAATGAATCCTGGATAAATTTCTTTACCCAGAAGGCAAAAGAATTTTCTTAGGGCCTGGTGTATAATATATTAGCGGAAATAATTAAATATAGTCAGCTCATTAAGAGCCTGCAGATTCAAGGCATAATCATTATCAATCAACAGGACAATTCACAGGACAGTGCAAAACTCATCAAAGCCTGCCTTCTAGAGGGTAGTGTAGATGGTGAAGATGAATATTGCAAGACGTATGGGGAGAGAAAGAGAGAGATAGAGAGAGAGAAGATAGCCCAACTGCCAGGCACTCCTCCAACAGGAAGGTTTTCGGTGACAAAAGAGCTGAAAAATTAAGAGGCACCTGGGATGGACGGAGATATAAAAAAGTGCGTATCCAGTATTAAGACTAGAATTTGCTGACACTGATGAATGTGTGTCAAACTCGTGGATACTTTCCCAAGAAATGGACACAAGGGATTTTGAAGATTATGTTCCAAAGTGAAAATTAAGCTCCTACATCGCCTAAACAGTTCCGAACCCTCACACTATTGTCAGAGCCGGAAAAAAACATCTGAGAAGTTGGTCGTGGTTTTTTGAAAAGGTCGGGGGGTGAAGGGTACGGTATTTGACATTGTTCGGAATTCAAGCCGTATTGAAAACCTTATTTCTTGGGATGTTTCTTAGACGTAAATTAAGGGTTTTACAATGCTTGGTGTATAGCAGTGCTTTGTAAATGCTAGAAAAGCAATATGTAAAAGACATATAAGTTTTAAACCCGACGAGACACTGGCAATGTTTAAAATACTTAAAATACTTTAAAAAATACATACAAACCTATTTTATAGTTTACTTAAAGTTTAATGAGTATGGAAAGAATATAAAATATATTTTCGCTTAATCTTTAAAATATCTTAAATCTGTTGTTATATCGCTGTTCATTTTGCTTTACAGTACAACTCATACAGATGCCTAAAAATAATTTTGAGACTTTCAATAATTAACTCTTAAGTTTTCGGAACTAAAATAAAATACTTTTCCTTCGATTCTTTGATTTCTGTTTGCGCGCTTTGAGATGTTGAGATCCCTTTTAGCAAGAAGTCTGCTTAAAAAGGGTGCTTTAAACCAAACAGAATGTGGTATGAAAATTCCTGTGACGGGGAAGGGGAAGGAGCGTATCTGTAGGCGAAAGCTCTGCCTAATTTATTTATATCTACCACACACTTATTGTATTACAAATTCAAATTTTGCTAATATAGCTGAAGGGAACAAATTGAATTTTTCTTTCTGTGCCTCACTCAAAATCCCTAACGAATAAAAACTACGTCATATGATCTGTATATTATATTTTTAAAATATTCGTACATATTAAAAAATATACTAGTACTAATATTTAAGTCTTTGATAATTAAATCAAGAGTTGCGGGTATGTATGAAGAAACCATTTTTATAGTTATATTTTACCAGTCTTGGTTAATTAATGCCCATATTTATTTTTTATAAAATGCAATATTGTGAAATCAATGGAAGAGTGAAATATGTGTCAGCCATATATTAGCACGAGTACTCTTTTGTTACAGGTTCAAGATGATGACGATGACAATTCCAACGCTGACCAAGCTCTGTGACTGCATCAGTGTTCAATTCTGCCTTTTCGTCATTTGTCGGAAAGAAACCAAAAATGTCGGAATTTTCCTGCATATACTTGGAACTAAATGTTTTACATAGACAATTGAGTGGTTTACAATGGCTGTGATAAAATTGACATGCTGTATATTGTGGTAGTTCCATATGGTTAATATTTTGCGTGTCGAAAAAGAAATATTTTGAAATTGTTAGTTTTATTACTGTTGTATTTCCATATTTGTTTGTACATGATGAAGTGTTTGGGTGAAGAATTTCATTAGTGGTTTTTGGTTGAGTATGGTGAGAACTAATATGCAAGAATTCAACTCATTCAAATGAAATTGGCAGTGTCTCTGTATTTAAAAAAATCTTTGTAGTTCATGTGCATTCTGTGTTGTAAATTGATCAGACAAAACTTTACGTTGTTCAAAATGTTCTGTTGTACATTTTTGTGCATAAGTACAAAGTGTAAATGCTAATGATAAAATATAAGTTAATTTAGCTTTAGTGTTCATGTGCAGGCACGTTTTTAAACCAATTTTTATTCTGAAATGTTATCATTTATTGTAGAAATAATGTTATGTAAGAGCATATATGTACTACCATGTACCTAAATGTGCTCACATAAGTTAATTTGTATTTTTTCTGTATTATGTTGATTCTATAGTATTCTCACGATTTACAAGAATACCAAATGACCGAGTTTTTAAACAGACAATACTGTATATTTTTTGTTATATTGTATTTTTTTTCTGTTCCCCTACATATAAATACCCAACTAAATTATGTAAATTTTTACTAAACTTTTCAAAATAGGAAAAATTTGCAGATGTAAATTTATTCATGTGTCAACATATCCTACGTGTCTATGGATTAACAATATTCGTTCGAATATATAGCTCTATTTCAAACTATTTCATATGTTCCTAAATTAGGAGTTCATATTTTAAAAGATAGATATGAAGCTGTAGTTGCAGATATGTGATAATTTTCAGTTTGAAATAATTTATAAGTTAGTAGAGTAACAATAATTTCCTACAAATTCTAAAAAAAAAAAAAAAGTATAAATAATTGTCTTTGCTAACTAGAATATCTTGTCATTGGGGTATACAAAATAAAAATTAATTACTTTTGTTTTATTAGGTATGGTATTTATTTATGTACAAAGAATGTTTTAGAAAACTGTGTGAAAGTATAGAATGATGAGTGCATTTCTCCTTAAAGTTGGCGTGGTCGCTCTTTCTGGTTAGGCGTTGGTTATGGTATTTAGTCAGAATACTTATCCTACACTTCACCTTGCTCCCTCCACGAACTGCTCAACCCACCTCACAGAGACACCTCTCTCCTCACCGGCTGCTACATGTTTACTTTTCGGCAGTAAAATATTGCATCCATTAATGAAATTTATGAACCAATTACTTTTACTCAATTTTATTTTCAACATGTGTTGCTCTTTAACTCGTACAGCCGCCTCTGTGAAACTAGATACCAGGGCCTCAGGATGACGAAGTACGAACCATCCCAAGAAAGACTTTCTTTTGTCGTGGGTTTCCAGGAGTAAAAAAAAAGGGGGGGTTGTGATGGTTGGAGTGTGGATGTGTGAGGACTGCAGCCTCCTGCCAGTTGACGACCAGCTCTAAGCATCTGCGACCTGGAGTGAGACGATGCTCCAGTGTCGTTTATTCCATAGACGCAAGGTAAACAATACTTACCCTATACATATTGGGAATGTATGACCCTTCATAGTTTTCGCCTTAACTTTAAACACATTTAATTCTGAGTT
This sequence comes from Dryococelus australis, assembly GCA_029891345.1. Classification (NCBI taxonomy): domain Eukaryota; kingdom Metazoa; phylum Arthropoda; class Insecta; order Phasmatodea; family Phasmatidae; genus Dryococelus; species Dryococelus australis. The sequence continues at coordinate 176,333,668 of CM056997.1, read as the reverse complement.
TCCTGTTGCCGATTCGAAAAACAGAATTTTCGTAGCTACCGTACTGTACATGCATGGTGCTGCTATCTAGTATTTATTCCCACAAACAGGAGCGACTAACGATGAATCGAACCCGCAAGCAACAACACGCCACACACTCGAGCTCCTCCGTCACCAACAGCGTTCCCTCGGCAGGGTAAGCAGCCGTTCTGTTTGCGTCCGCAAATCCTACATTTTTCCTTGGAAAGTGGATGAAAGCATTCGGGAAAACTGGGGTTTTCTTATAATTTGTAATTTACACTCTAATTAATGTTCAGTTTAATCATTATTGCATTCATTTCGTTTCCGTTTTTTATAACTAATTTTATGTATTATGAAAGGGTAAATACATGTGGAGGGTAAGCAAAGTTGGAAGTTGCATTTGTTAGTAGAAATTGCTTACCCTGCGAAAAAAAAAAAACTCAATACACGCCACTGCAATGTGCCATTCAAAACATGTTGGCCCTTCTTTATGAAGCAAGACTGTCAAAAATGTGGAACTGGCGTGTCCTAAGAGAAATAATAAAGTTATACACGACACAGGGAGAGAAGATGTCAAAATGATCATGAAAAGCTGCGATGCGTATGGATTTTTTTTTTTCGATTCAATTACCAAAGCAGCTGAAAGAGCTAAGTACACAGGAATGAGCAAGGCACCAGTCGAGAGAATCCCTGATATAGCAAAGAAAACGCCAATGATTATAACAAACAACTACAGGAAAGGCCGATTCATGGATAAGATGTTTTTAACGTTAGCCGTAGCTGTAACATGACTGTGTAATGTTTACAAAGGAGCAAAATGGTTTTCGTCTATTTGTCAAGTTGACAAATGAATCGCGATATCATTAATGCAACGTTTACATTCTTAATTCAAACACCCAAGTAATATCGTTATTTAAGTTTTGCAACTGGAGCCAATGGTGTAAGCTCGGATATTTATATTTGTTTGCTGATTTTCTTACAAAGAAAGGCTTACAATGTATCGTACCTTCATATGTTTATAAGAGTGCGTCGTGCCATTAAGAATTAATTTATACTGAAAAGACAATAATTAACATTTAAAATCCTTATTACATTGTTCCTAAGTCTGAAGAACTTTCAAACTTGTTATCAGAATACTTAGGTGTCTAAATTACTCATATGTCCAGCAGGTATTGCATTAAAAGTTTTCTCGTAAGATAATTCTTCTGTTCCTTTTTTTCGTCATCACCGAACAAGGTGGAGCTGTGATAAACAACTGGACTCACATTCTGGAGGACGCAGGTTAAATCATGGTGAAGCCTTCCTGATTTCGGCTTTCCATGAATTTCCAAAATCACTGTAACTGACTTTTGAGATGGCTCATTAGTACAGGCCGTGGCTGATCAGTTCCGATTCCTTCTCTGTTCCGGCTTCGCTCATCATCTTGCTGAGTCTCGTATGACTTTTTTTGGACAAAACTTTAAGCTTTTCTTGCTGTTTATTTATTGCAAAATTTTATAAACATAATTTAAATGACTCATCTCTAACGTGACTTTAATAAGAATTATAATTTATTAAAAATTCCCTCTATCATTTAAACAGATTTTGTAATTTATAATATTTAGTAGCTTTACAGCACTTATATATATTTTTTTATTAAACTAAGCGTTGAATTACAGACACATTACGGATTATAATTGTCATTCAATTCGTTAAAAAATTCATATTTCATTCATTATATTATATTTTTTAATCAAGATTATTTTGAATATTTTTAATATTATATTGTTAGCATTTTAAAAACTGAATTAAAAGTTTTTCCCGTTACGATTTGTTATTCTGTTAAAGCTAATTTTCACAACTTAATTAAATAAGTTTGCAACTTTACATACTATTACTGGAGCTACATAACTCAACAGGAAATTAGAACATTTCTATCAGTGATTTCTAACTCATTTGTACTGACTGTACAATGTAATGTTATTATTCTGACAAGGAAGTTAACATAAAATATATTGCCAAATTATTGTTCCAACGCAGAAAATATTTCTCAGTATTTTGTGAAAAATTTGTCACGCATCAATTAAGAGTATTCTAAAATGTATTATTATTCTTCAATATTGTGTGTGCAGAGTGAATGTGAAGCGTTTTACAAATAACAATTTTGATTCGGTTTTTGTGTACATGCATGAGCGCGAGAGAAATATAGAAAGAGAGAGAGACAGCTACCTTCACCAAAGCAAGAAAATGGTACAGAACTGTGGCCCGTTTCGTATGCAGCCTGAAGTAACGGAAATTAAGTTCTAATGACAACACACATGGTTGGACTGAAGTTAGTTAACCAGGATGCCAAGAAGGTTTATCATTGTGAATATTAATTATGCTAATTAATATGTTACGATATGTCTTATCCTGGCTACTCTGTGATCGTAATTCAAGTTATTCCGGCCATTGGATATTCTATGTGCAATTATTTTGATCAGTAGGCCTAATTCTTATTCGAAAAAAATAATAAGACTTTTAATTCCTAAGCTTTTTAATGAGAAGTGGGATTATTTATTTTTTTATTTCACACTTCCTTCTATGCCAAAATATTACTCCCCTATCAGCATTTAAAAGGCTCAATTTACTTTCATTGGTAAATATGACCTTCCTCCAGTATTCATATCTGTCGTTTTTATGATCCTTGGCATAGGCAAGTCACTTTCGTCGTTCGTCTGGCTGATATAGGGTTTTCATCCGGATTTTCTGTCATATCCAACTTCGTGAAGCATATTTCAAATTGTTTGTGCTGTGACGTACTTTCTAGTTCCCGTTCAAAGTCAGCTATTTGGAGCTCTCAGTTTCGGGTGTATTTTAACTTCCCACATAATGTAAAGTTTTTCTCTTTCTTTTATACTAGACTTCTTGCTTTGTTATGACACATTCTAGTTTCATGCAACATATACCGGATGAGGCATTTCAAACAGGCCAGCTTAATAAATCGCCCACTTGTAAAGATAGAGGAAAATGGTTCAGACAAACGTTGTTTGGCGTGAAAGGTGCCTTAATGTGACTATAAGAGTTTGGTGTTACGTCGATGGGTGAAGGAGTTATGGGGGTCAATGTCGGTATTGTAAATGGGATGGCATACTTTATTACACACCTCTGAAAAGCTCTTCGCAAGGTGAATGCGAACATGTGTCACACGTATTAGAAATGTGAAGATTAAACTACATCGTCCCATTTAACATATATCAGTTGACTTCCATATTTCCGTCGCCCCTCGGCGTACAACACACCTATTTATTAACGTAACATTATTGCTCCTTTCCCCCAAACAACGTTTGTCTGAAACATTTTCTTCTATCGTTACAAGTGGCCGATTTATTAAGGTGGCCTGTTTTAAATGCCTCACCCGGTATAACGATGCTCTTCTGCACTGATGAGTATTTCCATTATTTCTGATATATCTTTGAAAATTTTCCTTTTTCGGAAACTTCGCACTGCAGTTATCCGTATTACTTCAGCTAATTTTATCGTCCCGCTTCAGACCAAGGCTGCCACAAAATATTTCCGAGATAAAAACCAGCTGCCTTCTGTCGTACACCACATTATAGATGTCGTTTACTGCGAGTATGCCTGGTTGCACCAACATCTTCCCCGATCCAAGATCCAACAATCCTAGTTCCGAACCAGGATCCAGTTTGATCTTGGTTCCAATTAAAAGTGTTGCACCAACGAAATGTCATGATTTTGGATCTCCGATTCGTCGATCTTGGTTTCAAAGTGAGAGATCGATATTACGAATGAGACAAATTTTGCCATTGATTCGTAATATATAACGTCATGGAAGTAGGCGTATTTTTCACTATAAATAGAACTAGATGTGCGATATGTTATCTGTTTAAGTGAATTATTGTTATACGAATTTTACTGAATAATATTCAAGTGAATATAATGTTGTTTTAATTTCCCAAGAAAGCAATCGACCGTAGTTCTATCTGTTGGGGTATTTTCAAACTACATTTGTCGACGATGGCTGCTGATCTCTGCTCGAGATTTGGAACCGACAATATCGGCGATTCGAAATGAACTTTATCTCGATCTCCAGTCCAGCTCTAAACTCGAATGGTGCAACAGTTTTCTGTGTCGATCTTAGATGCGATCTCGGATCGAGTTTCGAACCACGATGGTAAAACCGGGCACGAGTCACGGCAAAGTCATAGGGTAAATAATCCCATGGCTGCTCCTATGATGTGTTTGTACAAATACAATTCGATACTTCGTAAGAAACATTATATTAATTAGCGTTTAATTGGTGCATTTTTACATTATTAAAGTGCAATCAACTATCAATAAATTAACTGTTGACCACCTCATCATTTTGCTATCACACAATAACAAAAACTTTAAGGGAAATTATGTAATAAAAAAAAGTTTGAAATTGGGTGACAAGCACATACCAGTACTGTTAGAATAAACTAAATGTAACAACGTATATATTTATAACCAAACAGACTGGATTAAGATATGTGGTTTGTGTGAGAGTTATTTGTAAAGATAAAATTGGTTCCTTGTGTAAAGAGCCATTAAATTTTTTGGCTGTGCTAGAACCTTTGTAAATACAATATAAAGTAGGCACAAAAACTTCCTTCAATAATATGGCGGAGAAAGAATACATTACGTTTGAAAATAATATTACCGTTGATATTTCGTTATATACTTTTTAATCAAAGTATACAATACTTTATTGGAATCTGAAAAACTCTCAGCAAAATTTATCTCAAATTTTTATGTTTTATTACTCAATCACTGCTACACTCTGCATCTTTTGAAACAATAAGTGGCATAAAATATGAACATTTGTTTCTAAAAACCAATCACTGTGATTTGAGACAAGCATGCATATAAATACATATCTGCTTGACACTAGTATCTATTGGTAACCTTACCATTTTACAAATTCATCGAAAAGATGCCTAACAAAAATATTACAAATGGTTTTCTGGAACAACGTACGTTTTGTGAAGAACAGAACTGTCAGCTCGATCTTGGGTTCTGTATTCAATGCTGAAATAAGGAGTCGGAAATACTGTGCTTACTGCAAGAGTTTCCAGCGTCTTAGCTGGCCCGGCGACGAAGTGACGAAAGCCAGGTAAATACTCTACGAACCATGTTTTGGGAACAATAGGGTAAGTTGTCAGCAATATCATCATTAACATGTAGTACATCTAATTTCCTCTTCGAAATTTCAACCTGGTAATCAACTGATTTTCTCAGCTCCCGAACTTTAACAACATTCTTAGAAATTAGTTTAAACATTTCCACGTATTTAACTTAAAGTGGAAGTCGTCATCTTCTGGCGCGTAAATGTTATACGTAAACAGACTAATTACCATTTAAATATCGGACTAAAAGTAAGAAATAATAATCAGTAATTTACATGGCCAAGCTGTATTTGCATAAGAGAATGGCTGAGAGTTACGTGCAGATATCTGCAACAGTGGTAACTTTAAAGTGCTTGTTAGCAGGTTGCATTATGTTTTTCCATGCCTTCGAATGTATCATTTAATCATATCTGCCCAATTGGACCTATGACTGGTACACACAACACGCTCGCCTCTGTAATATTTCTTATTGTTCTAGCTGAAAGCGAACACATCCTAAAAATCATGGTCCCGAAGTCATAAAAAAAAGTCATGTAGGTCTTGGTTTGAAGCAATATTCAATAGTCGTAGAGTCCCTCTTGCAGACAGTATTTATTTATAAATTTGCCCATTTACTAGTTCATGTAAAAATTTACCTTTCATTACCAGTAAATATTTTGGGTGAAACGGGTGTATCATGCGAGTTAAGACATTATTGGCGTCAGCTATTACTGCACCGACTACTGCAAAATGTAATGGTTAAATTATAGACGATTATACAGTCACCGTGTGTCACTAATATAAATTTTAACATCGCCGAACAATACGAGTATATGCATCTGAGGATCGCTAAACTTAGGAAATTGTTGAAATTTTCCAGTCTTGCGCCAGGGCTCAGTGAGAGCACATGGTGATGGATAGAGACCTGCAAAATTCTTGTTATTATTTGGTACCGTGATATACTTCAATGCCCTATTTCTGCATGAGAACAATTCGTATTTTCATTGGCTGTTGCGAACTTTGCGGCGTCATTAACCTGCATGTTCTCTCCACTGTAGATTGGCTGTTCAACAGTTGAGCGGTAACTACTGGCTGAAAGCATCGATGGGGAGTCCCACGCCAGTTTTCGGCCAATGACAGAAGACAAGCAAGCATACGACGTATTGGAGTTCAGTATGCAGCTACAAAATAATGCGAGTTTTGCACATCCTTAGTGATGGGTCATGGTTCGTCGGCCCTAAAGTGGTTTCCCTGATGTTCCACAAGCTCTGGATTCTGCTGCAGATGATGATGATATAACTATAATTCCGTGGCCTAGGCTAGTAGAGGGTATTCCAGCTCCCTATAGACGCTTACTCACTCATGTGAGAATTATTTGGGGCCAATCTCACACCCAATACTTTTATGTAATAATGATGAAAACAGGTACACAGTCATTATGCAACTGGAGAAATAAAAATCGCATTTAACACTAGGTCATATTTATTTCTCTAATTTCCCTGACTGGAGTACAGGTATTGTGTTCTCCAGCTAAACTCGGAGAGGTTTACAACAGATAAACAGCATGAAGCTTACAGGATTTTACATTGAAATATTAAGGTCCAGCCGTGAACAAACGGATCAGATTGTGGCATGCTCCCTAATTATGGGAAATATGTTAACGGTTCCAATACAATATAAATTAACTGTTGAAAACTACATGACTATCACAAAAGATGCTGGGCCAGGGAGGTCGCACACGAATGTCCGCTCCACGTGAGTTCTGGTATGTGACAAACAGTCCATGCAATAGGGAGCTAAAATTGGGGTAACCCGGAAAAAAATCATGGAGTTTTTTAAACTGGCAGAGAGGCACAGTATTACATTCTGAATAACATACTAAATTTGCGACCTACACGAGTCCCCGCTCGCTCTGCCATATTGGAAAAATGGCGCCCACAATCAGTTTTTGGCAATAACTCGTTTTCAGTCTACCTTAGATAAAAAGTAGTTATTACAAAAATTGTAGAGCATCAAATTTTCTACAAGTTTTGTACATGAAGTTTTTTGTGAAGTAAATAGTTTTTTTAATTAATTTCGTTTTTATTGCAGAATATTTGTAAAAATTTCATAAATTCACACTTATTTAGAAGATGTTGTATTTGCTATCGACTATTTATCTATTAAACAGCACTTTTACTCGTTTCTACGTAATTCTGAATGTATGCACTTTTTTCTAATTATGTCACTGCCAAAAACAAGAATATGTAGGGTTATGATTATTTAGAGCACTTGCATTTATTAATAGTTTTAGGTTCTTTGTACAGTCAACGAGAAACTATAACTTTTAATTCTTCCCGCTTTTTTCTTCTTATTTTACGTACTGTAATCATTTATGAGATTTAAGTAAAGAAGAAGTTATTATTACAGATGCAAACGTCACTAACTTTGAGGTGTAGCCCACGAACATCAACCAATAATTTGTCAACACAAGTAATCTTAATCTTATTACCGATGGAACAGGGAGACGGACGTCGGGGCCACAACTTACGATTCTGTACTTCTTGTGTTAATCTTTAATGATGATGGGGTTAACGTTATTAATTTGCAAGTTAATAACATTTATTGTATATTATAGACAACAGCCATTGTGGCTGTGCGTTGTTATAAGGACACAGTTAGCAATTTGGATGAACTATTGAACTTTTGTATACAGACAATATAGAGGTGTGTTCCATGTTCAGTGTCCAGTGGCCATGTCTACTACAGACCAGATAAGTTTCATACGCGAAAAAGACTTGAAAGATGGCGACTCTTGCAAAGTAAAAAAAAATAAAGGTTTTGAATACTTTCAGACAGTCGAGTATTAAACGAAAAGACAACAAAGGAACTTTGAGTTTGTGACTGTGCACGAAGCATGCCGAAAGCATTACAAAAATGAAAAATTGATTGTGTGTGCACTGCGTCGGGAAAGCAATGCGATTCCTTCAGGATCACTATTGCGATCAGCTACTCCAATCTTTAATTTTAAGAATGAGTGTTTTTTGTGTGGTGAATAAATTACAGAAGAATTCCTGAAAAAAGAAAAGAAAATATTTGTAGCAGACCTTGAAATTGTTTACGAGGTACACAAGTTAACAGTGAAAGATAACATTGTGAAATTTGCTGAAACTCGAAAGGATGAATGGAGGCAAACAGTAATTAATTGCCTTCAGCAACATTTCTGATATAGTTGCAGCCAATGGTAAATACCACAGTTCATGTATAAAAAAGTTCTACAATCCACCATCAGTGGGAGAAAAAAGAGTGTTGAAGATGCAATGGAAAATATTTACTTGTATCTTGAACAGAACTCAGACGAATGTCAATTTTCTTTGAGTGATTTAATGATTCAAATCGAAGGAGAATACAGCCCAGATGCCAAAACAGTGAAAGCAAAATTGTTACAAAAATATGCTGAGAATATTCTCATCGCTGTTACAGTAAACAAATCACAGGTCATCTGTTTCCGGAACACTGGTTACAAATTGCTAACTGACACTTGGTGCAATAACAAGCAATCAGATCCCAAGGAAGAACGATTACGCATTGCTCGAGCTGCAGCATCGATTGTCCTGGACGATGTTCGCTCGCAGGTGTACGAAACAAATCAGTACCCACCTTCTGACAATTTCTTACAAGATGTGAATACAGTTATCCCGAAAACCTTGCATACTTTTTTCTGGAAATTATTTTGAAGAATAAATGAGGTTCTCCAGAGAAGTGTGTAAACCAAGTGCACTGCTTTATCTCATGAAGTCATTTCTGCAGTACGGTCTCGGTCATTTCTGTCACCATTACAAACTGGAGTGACTACATTCTTGCACAAGAAGTCCGGATCAAGACAGCTCCTAGATGATTTATCATCATTGGGGTTTTCCGAACCATTTGTCCAATTTTCAACGAAATGCTTTGATTCATTTATGACATTTATTGACCACCTGAATGCTACATGACATGAATACTGTCACATTCCAATAGTAAAGCAGACCCGACACTGATGGCCTGCTGGTGGTCGATGATGTGAAATAAGGTGTAGGCCTTAAGTGGAAATTATGGAGTTATGCGCGGAAGCATTTTATGCCTTGAGATGTTGCTTCAGGGTGCAGAACGGCACTACCCTCGGCACTATGATGTAAAAGGTTCGTGTTGTTTAAGTTTATACTGCATTGAAATGATCTAAGCAAATATTGAATGGGCCGAGGGTGGTAAATTCAGAGCTCACCTTCCATCCTGTTGAGGGGGCGAGTGCTCAAGTTGAACTATCATGGCAGTGGCTTCAGCGAAATTAGCTGAAGCTAGTGCCAAAATGATAATGGAAAAAAAAATGAACACTTAAAATTATTATGATTGAACAAATGACGATTATGGAAAATTGTGACTATTCATTAATTACATATTGATGACATACCCATGAGCACCTCAGCCCCTGTTGTTGCTGAGAATGTGACGTCATGGGTATATTATCACACTTCAAAGGTGAAATCAAATGAAATGAAGCATCAGTCGGCTGATTGTGGATGAATGACTTAATTTGCCCTCATATAATTAATACAAACATTACTCTTTCGTGAAATACACCGAATAACAGGATATCTGCACTGTATTTCACTTCTGTGATGTCAGTTGTATTTCACTTATGATACCGTGATATACTCATGCTTTCTCTGGGATTTATTGAACGCTCTATGCGAAACTGGGTGGCCTCTGTAAAAAGTTATGGTGCAACATGAACAAAAATGCACTGTTTAATTATTTATAGCTTAATGGTAAAAGGGAGCCCCCTAATATCTTACGTACACCTTGGGAATATTATTTCCCAATGAATTACGCCCCTTGGAGCCACATAGCACTCTGGATACGGCCAACAGGCACATTGACATAGCACGAATTAGAGGGGCATAAGGCATCGCTGTGCCACTTACCCCCATGTTCCCGCCAATGCATGTTTCACTCAATGGTCGCGGCTTTCTGGGAAACACCAATTGAAACCACCCACCAACTTATTATAAGAGTTACCTCTTGTAATAAATTTACTGTATTGTGGCTCACGGACCACACTTTGCCAGCTGGCAAGAAAAGCGTAAACATGCCATTCTTGTCAGTCTGCACCTATGCGATCGAGACCCAATGTTGATTGGTTTCGGGCAGCTGTTGTGGTAATGCCACTGTGGTGGTACAAACAGACACAAAGGCATTGTGTGGACACCTCGTACACATCAGCATCATGTGTGGCAAAAACGTCCCTACATTCACTGAGAAATCACTGAAAAGCAGTCTGATGTTCGAGTCATACATTATTACGGCACTCCAATAACTGTGATCTCTCTGATTTCTGTTGTGATTGTGGTTGTTGGTTATGTTTCTATATCACACACTCATAGAGTTACCATAGCTTGGCCTAGTGCTGTACTACTGTAGTGGTTAATGGCTAATCTAATCATGTGATTAGTATGCATGACATCTTTGGTATTCACAAAATGTGGTTGCAAAAAATTATGTGAAGCCGCAGTGTCAATCAACATATGGCAGTGTTGACCATTGGCAGTAACAAGTATATGGATAATTTGTGATTTGTTAGTACCAACCTAGTTTATGAGGGCTTGTTATGGTGTAGTATCCAGTTGTTTTGACATGACTGGGGTATCTGGAGCATCCAGCCCCATTTCCACTGCTTCCCGTTTCCTTGCTGGCTGCTTGCTTTTTCTTTTGCGTTGTTCAAATGCTGGTTTTTGGGGCACTCGCAGTGGCAACGGTAAACTTCACCATTACAGTATTGGCACTGTCGCAGTGGTGGTTTGCTTTTATACCACTTTGTATTTTTACTTCCCTCACTGTTCACTACACTATTTTCTTTTTGGTTACTTACATTACTATTTTGACTGTTGTGGGGTCCTGAATTATTAATTTTATCCCAGTGATGTCAGAAATGTTTCTGATTTTTTATTATTTCGATTTTCACTTTGTCCCTTTCCACTTTCACTTGCATGCTCGTAGCAACATCGTGCAGCACCCGGGTCATGGTGCGGTTGACACGGGTTGTGCTCTGGGATGATCTCTGTGTGCATGAGTTCATCCAGAGTACTGTTCAGTAATGGCACGAATGCAATGGAATTCGGGACATACAGTCTTAGCCACTACTTCAAGTACCTCCGGTTCAGGCAGGTGTGAGTGAAAGCGGCGAACCAAGTAAATTTTTCATTTGATGAATGATGTCAGTGATTCACTAACCTGTTGCTCTTCCAGTGTGAGCTTACTCTGTGCCTGGAGCGATGTCAAGGCCCCTCCAAAGTGGCACTGGAATGACGGGAGTAATTTGGCCCATTGCAATCAATGGTGGTTTAGTGAATGCCACCAAGAGTGTGCTTCATCGTGAAGTTGCACTCTGACACAGCTGGCCCACTCTTCTTCACAAACCCCATATCTTTTTTTAAGTGAGATGTACAGTCATTTCGAAAGGCTGCTGGATCCTAGTTGGGTGTTCCAGAGAAGGTTTTCAATGTTTGAAATTTTGCCGGTGTGGTGGTAGCATTTGATACTGGTGGGGATATTATTTTGGTTGCAATGTTTTCTGGTTGCCTTCCGCTCTCCTGTGGCCAATTGCTTACAGCTGCTGATCCGTAGCTGCTTTGTGGAAATTGTGTCACAGTATGGACAGAAGTATAAGGTGTGATGATGGCTGGCAGTGCTGATAGCAAATTTGGTGGAAATATTGGCATCGGAAAAAAGTTCAATGCTTGTGGGAGGTATGGAGCAGATGATATTAATTGGCGAGGTGCAGAGGCCAGATATTGCAGTTGTGGGGTTGACTGGGAGCGCAGCATGTTTTTCTTTAAATGTGATGTGCGCTCTGGCCGTGTAACAGCTGTTTGTTTACATTGGCCACCGCCGTGCAGTAATGATGCATGAATTCCTTCCCTTGCACTATGAGTCTCTTGCTGGATTTCAAACATTGCTTGTGCACCTCCGTTTCATGAATATGACACTATGTGATGTCACTGCCTTCACCTTCTTGGCAGTCACCTTTGTTACATGTTGTTACCTGTTGCCATAGTCCTGTGAGGAAATCACCCCAATTATAAAGTATGTTCTGTTGTTTTCTGTTTGCACTGCAATGTTTACACTGCACTGTTTACACATGGATGTCAGTTCCATTGTGGTTGCAGTTTCGCTCGCATTCAGGTACTTGTGATGATATTGCCACTGTCATAGGGTGCAACAAAGTGTTACTGCCCCCTGGCCTGCACACAATAAATTACTGCACAAATAGGGTTGGTTTTAATTTGGAAAAGTTTGGTTTTGTGATTGTTGACTGTCTGAAATTTGAACCAGTTTATAACGTTCTTGCTTTTCTGTTTCACTGCCACTGTCTTTCAACTCGCGATTGCTCACGATGCAGCTGAGGGTAAAGCTGGGCTTACAATCGTCATGGCAGTGTTGAGTGCCTAGTTAATACTTGGCCACTAGATCCTGTAGGATGGTATGCAAGCATTGAAGACACAGTGGTGCAGGTCCACCCACATGGATCTTGCCAGCCATAGTGACCATGTTGTTGCGGACGAACCCTGTGCAGCGAAGCCAAGGAGGGCAGGTTCGTGTGCCAGAACGAGCATACAGGTGCGGCATGCAGTGTTTGAATTACTAACATGGGTGTGCGAATATAAATATAGGGTGTTTGGATGGAAAACCTCCCCTGTACCCCCCCCCCCCCTTCGAGGTTCCCAAGACACTGCAGCGACGAGGCAGCCAGAAGTTATTGTAGATCGGCAGGACCCCAGACATCCGCTTACATAGTGGTAAATGTAGTAGGCAGCGATGAGTATTAATTTTGTATGTAAATAGTTTGCCTTCCACAGTACTGTCAGTCAGGAACTGCTTGTTAAATGCATTTGAGGAGATTGTGCTAATGGTGTTGGATCATTGTATATAAATGTGCAAATAAAATTGTTGGTTAATTTTAGTGTTATTCGGAGCTTATTATTGGAGTTTAACAAACCCCCATTTTTAGATAGAAGTAGTAGTGATTTGACTGTGTAGTTCCCCTTAAGGGTGCCATAGTACTTGTTGCATATGTGCAGTGCAGTGGTGGAGGAAGGGCATGTCTTGCCATCACGCGACTAACCCATCTACACCCATTAGAGAGTGGACCGATTGGAAACGATGGGGGGGGGGGGGGGGGTGAATGCTTGCTCACGTGACCCACAACCTAATCGATACTCCCCATCTGGTGCTGGTTCTGTAGCATGGAGTGGAGGGGTGCAGGGTGCACCCTCCTTTGACCAGCACTGTTGAGATTGTGTGTGGGTTGAAGTCACCTCGCCGTCCAAAAATGATTGCTGTTGCAATAGCTGCCACTATGCTGTTTTGGTGTGCTTTTGCCATGCCATGTGGTGTGTTGTTCCAGCTGTCTGGAAGGTATCTAGAAGGAATCTAAATGCTATTGTTGTCCTGTTGCATTGTCCATGATGTTCCTGTTGCAGTTGGTCAGGAAATAATACCGGAAAGTTCGCCAGGAAAATTTCGAAGGAAAATTTTGAGCAGTGAAATTTTGGCGGGTTTCTGGTTTGGATGATATAGGATTTTCATAGAAGGAAAATTATGCCACACAGAAAGCAGTCTTTTTCATATTGTTTAGTTGCATGATAAAGGATGAAATATTATTTCATGGGCAGTTAGGTTTCAGGTAAAGGAAACTGTTGATGATGGTGATTTTACCCGTCTAGGCACCAGGCATTGCCGAGGGGCAACGCTGATGTTGATGGAGCTAGAGACTCTGGTGTTCTCAGGGTGCCATGAGCATTTCACCCAGACATATATTTTCCTTCATTGATGTGAGAAACCCCTGGTACTTACATACTGAATACTCACCTGTTGTGTTTTGTAAAGGGTAGGCCTATCACAGGCTGACCTACACGCCTTAAATTACATTACTGAGGTATTTCAATCGCACTGGGCTCTGTTCACAGGTTGAGGTCAATTTGGCAGGTTGAGGTCAATTTGGCAGGTTGTGATGGTCCCATGCCTTGAAACGCCCGAAGGCACTTTACTGAAATAATAAATCCTGTTACAAACAGACATATATTTTCCATGGTAGATTACATTAACTTAACACATGCTACTAGGCTTTGCCCACTGGTTAGGCTACATGGATAAAAGGATGCGAGGTCAACATGATCAATTAATGTAGAAGGTACGCTTTCCCAGGTAATTTGGAAGGAGTTCCGGCATCTCCGGTGGCTGAAAGAGAAAAATGGTTCTGGTAAAATTAATATAAACTATTTAAAACTACATTATCAGAGACAAATGTTGCTTGTCGAGTCCTATGGTCCAAGATGCTACTAACTTCCTCCGAGTGGTGCATGCTCCCATCTCGGTGGGTTTGTGCGACACACAGGGACTACTGCTTCTTGTCACACTTTCATCAAAACTCTCAAAACAACTAACACTTTCACAAACAATGATACTATAATATACTCTGCATTAATTAATAACAAAACATACCTTTGCTGAACTTGCGTAAATGAGATGAGGATGTAACATGTTATTGAAACAACATTATCCTTACAAAATTAACATTAAAACATCAAAATGACACTCAATACAAATTAGTAGGGGGTTCTCTCCAGTTTCCTTATTTAGGGATTTTACTGTGTGAGCCATTAACCCCTTTTGGGCCCCTTCTTTATGCATGTCGCACTACATCGCATTAGGTTGCACTCTTTTGTTCTATGTTGCACTGCTTTACACCCCCTACCCACGCCCCACTATTGCACTCGTGGCACTTCATAAGCAAATCACTGTAGAATGCTGATGTTTTTTTTGTTTTTTTTTTTTGTTTTTTTTTTTTTATTTCATCCGTAAGATCTTTTTTCAATACATAGCTGTACAAAGATATTGGACAAGTCAAATTACAGTATACAAAATTTATACACTGGACATAGTAAACACACACTTATATATTCCCCATTGGAAGCAACTTTCTCGGAGCCCTGCTAAATATCTACTTGCAGGCCCGTTTCGTATCCTTCTGCCAAATGTAAACAAACATTTTCATGTGACTGCAATGTAGCATTTGTCAAAATCAATGTTTACATGCCATTGTGTGTATACATATGTTCGTATAATTTTGCTACACCTAAAAGTAAACATTGAAATGTGACTTCTTCTTTTAAACTTGTCAAATGTGTTGTTTACTTTTTACAGCTTTTCAAATAATTCTGTCCTAGGTCTATTTCAAAATCCATTTCGTACGAATATTCACAGTTCTAGCCTATAACATTATTTAGGTCAGCTATATGATGTTTTAAAAAAGGCCTGAATTAACGATAGTTCTTACCGTTATGTTACATTAACATATTTGTTTTCCACGACATAGCACTTTACACATAATGCACGTTAATATTTTGCCGGGACTGTGTTAGACACTGTTATAACTGTGGGGTAATGAACTGTAGTATTTAGCTTTTTGTTATTGATATGTGTTGGGTTATTTCTTTAAAAAGACTGCCTCAGTTTGAATAACGAAGGAATAGATAGTCCAACAAAAAAGTAACAATAAAATCAAGCACGCAACTCGTGGCACTCATTTTTTGTTATAGAAACTTAAAATATAGAGGTGAACATGCACTCAAATAAGCCTACCATAACTTTTATTTATCTCATATTTATATGTATTGCTACTTACTGTGTATTAGGTTTATTGAAATTTATTGGGGCTGGGCTTGAATATTTTGTAGGGATTGGTGGCAAATCGCGTTACACGGCTGTGTTTCAAACACCCAGGGCAAAGGTACAACACTGTGATAAATAAACATACATGGATGTAAATAAGCAACTTCGTCATAAAAACAGTTCACATCAAATATTTGAAATCATGCACACACAGATCCAGCGTAATTATCACCAAACAGCCACACCACACTATTTCACACACAGCGGTTAACGAAATACACTGTAACAGTATATTTATTACTGCCGCGGAAACATATTTATCACAACAATGTAACTTGCATAGGTAGGTTTAAAAAACACAACGTCTACAAACGTGATGGGGTAATTTGAAGTATTTTTCGGAGTAAGTATAATTTTCGCTTCGTTTGGTAAAACAGCAACACACCATGTCATGGCTTGCCACTTCTGCCAACTTCACTTTGTTTCTGACCCGAAATAATATCTAAATATATTAAAATAAGTATTCAAACATTAAAATTTATTTTCAGTTGTAAATTACAACTTCAAAAATCATTATTTTGCTGTAATAAATATGAAATATGCTACAATTGAAAACGATACAATTATTTCCGCGTACTAGTGAAGTGAACTTCCTGAGTGTGAAAGAGACAAAGACAGACAGAGAGAGAGAGAGCGCGACAAACCTCGCTCAGTAGACAGTTGCTTCAAAATTGCTCTAATTCGATAAAACAACACAGTGCCATCATGGCATACTCACGGTATTTTCTGCTGTTATTTTAAACTGTAAAAATGAGATATCTTGCCATCGGGGCTACCTAAATATTTAAATATTTCAATAGGCATCGTTTAATTTACAAATAGTATACTAAAAAAAATTAGGATAAAATAATATTTTAACTGTGAACTGTTTATTACCCACCATTACCAACACGTCGGTGCTCTCGCTGTTGTTAAGTAATATTTAAAAAGAAATAAATATTACAAGTTATAGAAGATATTAACGGCAAGTTTCATTTATTCAATAATACAGTGCTCTAAAGTTAACCATAGTGTTACATACTTGTGGAATAAATGTTATTGAAAAAGCAGGTTGACATGTTTTGCCTGGAGTGTTTTTTCAAAGGTTGATTTTCGTAAGTCGCTTCCAATCGGGAATGGGATATATATATATATATATATATATATATATATATATATATATATATATATATATATATATATATATATATATATATAAAACACACAGACACACATGTATTACATTTTTTTCCTCATAATTTGGTCAATCCTCCTCCAACATACTTTAGGGCATTGTCGTTTTGCTGAAAAAGAAGAATAAGGAAACGAGAAAAACTGGAACAAGAAATACATACAAAGATATGTTATACAATATTTCTTAATTTTTATAGTTTAAATAATTCTCTACACTATAAAATGTTGTAGCAGTGGTGTAGAGATGTGGTGTCAGGCAAATGGTCTGGAGGTGAGAGACGTGAGCACACATCATAACGTGTTTAACGAGTGTGCATTTTCATCACCGCATTAGTGATGGAGGCATCTAGGGTCCACTGGGCCATCGGCCGAACGACCGCCATCACTAGCTCTATTGATCTATGGCACCGGTCAACTTTACCAACTTTGTTCCTGCCTGAGAAATGAGATGGGGTGAACATCCGCATCTACACCCCTAGGTGACCTCGCCAATGTCACACTACAGCCTCAAACAAGCCTGTTTATCAGCCATATATATGTAAACAAACACAACATTCACTTTATAGGGGAATTTTACAGTGCCTATGCAGGTTTTCCTCTCCCCCCCTCTTAGCCATAGGGAGAGCTATAGATACACTCGGGGAGGCAGTTATGGCACTAATCGGGGGCTATGGGATTGGGCATCCCTTTCTGCTACGATGCATGCCTCATTTGCATGATTTCTCTCCCTTTTACACAATTAGCTCCCGTCTCTACCTCGTATTTACATCTAATAATTAGCAGTGGGGTAGTTTAAGGAGAGAAAGTATCACGTTTTATTGGAACATTCAATTTAAATGACAGTCATCTCTTTATACCCTCTGCTACGGCAATTTTCGTTGACGTGGTGCTGAGCTCTCAGGTATCAGAAATGATAATATGATCGACTGCTGATCTTATGATCGACTATAGAAAACATGTAGCACAAGCACTTTGAGCCACTTTTTTTTTGTACATTTCAAACAAGTGACTAGCGTAATTGTTCGTACTCTACGAGTACAAGTGTATTTGTTTATATTTACAATGACAAGCTTGACATTCTGAAGCGTATCCTGTTTATTCATTTATTTATATATATATTTTTATACATATCTTTGCGAAGTGCCTTCGACGAAGACTTCGCATAAAAGCATTAATCTGTTGACTTATTTCATTGTCTCATGAATTGGTTTTAAGTAATAATTATAGACCTGTTGTTTACCAAAATGGCATTCGACTGCACGCAAGCTTTGGATGTAGATTTTGAAGATGTGACATGTAACATTCATGAAAAAGTCGTGGTAAGTCATTCAAATTTGCTTGTAAAATAAAATGCTGCGTTACCAGAGAATGTGAAGTTGTTTTGAACAATTTATACCTTAAAGATGTAGCTGATATTAACAACCTGACACTGTAACTTCATCAACGTATCCGATTTATAGCTTCACATATTGGGTACATTTACGAGCCAGATAGAAACAAAAAAAATATATTCTGCTTGATAAACTATATTTTCCTATTAATCAGAGTTATTGTACGTATGTTATCTTTCGGTTTTGTTTTTATAAGTTATATGACATACATGATACAGTTGTGTACAGTGCAGTGTTTTGTACAGATTATGAGTTGTAAGGTGGTTCTATATATTTAGAATTTAATATGTACTGTAGTGTGTTGGGTAGAGTAAATGGCACTATCCCAAACTCCTATGTCCCAAGTTGAAGCATTTGGAAAACTGAACTTTTGTCCCAAGTTGTCTCCTAAGCCGATATAAAAAGAAGACTTCAAATTCTTTTGCGCACATACGTATGCGCGCACACATCCATCCATCCATCCATGCACACACACACTCTATCTCTCTCTTCCCCCCCTCCCCCCCTCTTGCTCCCTTCTCGCCTCCCTCCCACCCTTTTTCCAACCAACTCCTTTTCCACTCCCTTCCTGAACTTACCAACCCTCTCACAGATACCAGTTCCTCCGTCAACACATTCCACTCTCACAGACCTCACAAGCATGGACTGCCTACCCCGCTCCGTTCTCCTTCACACCCTCTGAAGCACTAGTAATATGGTAATTCGTCAACAATTATGCATAAATATATATTTAAGAACATACACACAGGCTCTTTACAAATTAATGAAGAAAATATAACAAATATAAAACAATACAACAACTAAAATACTCATAACAAAAAAAAAGAAACAATAATTATAAAGATACAAGGGCTGATTCAGAAGTTATGGCAACTATTGTTTATCTCCTGCAAATGTTCCAACACAGAAAATATACTATGTACAGGTGAAAGTGTACTACAAATATGTTGTAAAGGTGACATCATATGGGGTATGGATGCAGGAATGTCTTTACAAGTAACAAAGACAAACGGCTGCATGAAATCACCAATTTATTTATTTATTCTCGTACATCCTGTATACACTCATTTGAATGGATATGTATCACATGTGTACTAGCTGTTTAACATCATTCAAAGTAGTGTTAGATGTTATCCACGGTTCGTCAATGTGTGGTACCCCACGTCAAACTACATTGTTGTCAGATGGGATATGAGTGCATCCTTCCGGCCATGAGCACGTTTCGTATGTCAGTTGTCGGATGACAGTGGTGCGAAATGGACGTAACTAAAGTCGAACAGCGTGCGTACATCAAGATAGTATGCCGCAGCTACAATTCACATGAATGTCATGCAGAGCTACAGGAAGCATTTCATAATTGTTCTATACCCTATCATACAGGGGCAAGGTGGGGAGAGACCTTCAAACAGGGCAGAGTCAACAGCCGACCTATCTCACAGTGGACGTGCTGTGTTGGCCGACCACAACGTACGAGTGGCTGTAGTCGATCAGCGCCTAATGGATGACACTCGCTGAATTGTAATGGAAATTCCCCAGCATATAGCTATTTCTCCGTCGTCAGTGTGCCGAATTCTGCTGCGGGACTTAAATGTACAGAAGATCTATGCCAAGTGGTTGCCACATCACTTAACTGAGGTAGAGAAGTGGACCCGATATGAGACATGTTGTATCAATCTGAAACGCTTCCACCGTGGAGGTAATGACATGTTGAATCACATCATTGCAATTGATGAAACATGGGCATGAGCATACAAACACAAATTGAAGCGACAGTCCACTGAATGGTGTCATCCTGGATCACCACAGAGACACAAGGTACAACAAAACCCGTAGCCCACAAAGCTGATGATCAATTTGGCATTTTATAGTTGAGGTGTTTTAGTGTGTCATCCAGTTCGTGGTGGCTGTACCGTAAATGGACGGTACTATCTTTGTCGTGCAGTTAGAGAGAAACGTCCTGAACTGGTGTGCAGCGCTATAGTCCTACATGACAACGCTAGACCTCATACGGCAGGTTACGTTACACGACACATTGTTTACGGTGTTGGGAATGGGAGGTGTTGCCACACCCTCCCTACTCTCCCAATCTTAGTCAGTGTGACTTTGATGTTATTCCCAAAGTGAAGGGGCCCGTTGCATGGTAAACGCTTTGTCAACAAACAAGACATTGTTATCACAGCATTTCGACGAAAGGTAGCGCATATTGACGGATCTCATTCAGCCGAAGGTAATTTCCATCTGTCTCATTGCTAGCAGTGAACCGTGGGCAACCTTGGAGACTACTTTGAAGGATGTTAAACAGCTCATACACGTACAATACATACCCATCCAAATGAGTTTATACAGGATGTACGAGATTAAATCAGTGTAACAGTAATTTCCAGCAGCCATGTTTGTCTTTGTTCCTTGCCGGATATTCCTGCATCCATACCCCATACAGTGTCACCTTTAAAAAGTACTTGTACACTTTCAACTGTACATGGTACTATTCTTACTTTTGATCATTTTTGGGAAATGTACAATAGTTGTCGTGACTTCTGAATCAGCCGTTGCACAATAATTGTAAAACAGTAACAATAATCGCAATAGTACTTATGAGTTAAGATTTAAAAAGAACAATTACATCAAACAATCAGACAATTAACTGTAACATAATATACGTCCAAAAATGTCAATGAAACCAATTTTTATTCCTGTATATTAATCTTTTCACATAAAAAATCATTTATAGTATAAAAACAGAGTTCCATTAAAAAAGTATAGCAGATAAGGAGGTCCGCTAGCATAATGGGAAAAATTGTGAAGCAGTATATGATAATTATCTTGAGTTCTAGTTGAGTATGAATGGATATCAGAGTTGCATAAATTATTTTTAATATTGTTTTAGGCGAATATCAAGATTTCATAAATATAAATACATGAAGGAGTAAAATGTCAAGATATTTAAACAGTTGCTTGGAAGATGTTCTGATGTTACTATTAGTCTTTATTTTTACATATTTCTTTTGTAATATAAAGATTCTTTGGGCATCAGTCATGTTACCTCCAACAGCAGGAACTGTAATTCTACAAACTTTGTTACGCCAAAAAAATATCCATTTAGTTTTAAAGTTGTTTAAAGTTAAATTAAGTCAAGCCAGTTTATAATATCTGTAACCACTTTTGAGTAATTGTTAAATAACTGGACAGTATCATCCCCCTTTATAGTTATGTGTCATCAGTATAAAGGACAAATTTGCCAGTAGTTGAATGTGATGGTAGTTCATTAATGTATACAAGAAAGAGCAAAGGACCCAACACAGATCCCTGAGGTACACCAATTGACACATTACATTTTTTAGATCTCACCCTTTGTTTATACTTCAATAAGGATCAATAAAAGAAATTTCTTTTACTTGTGTTCAATCTGATAAATGTGATGTAAACTAATCTAAAGCAACACCTCTTCTACCATAGGTAGGTATATAATTTAATGGAAAGTGTTGTGTGGTTTACTGTATTGTATGCTTTGCTAAGATCACAAAATAAACCAGTGGAATCTGGTTTTTTATATATCCTTCAAGAGTGTTATTAACAAATTCAAATAATGCTGTATTATCTGATTTTGATGATCTAAAGCCATGTTGATTTTCTGATAAAATATTTTGTCTATTAATATGTTAACAGTAATATTGTTAACAGTATGTGATCACTTTTAGAATTTTAGAAAAAAAAAATAGACAACAAGGAGATGGGCCTGCAATTTTGACATAAATCGTAGGAACGTTTCTTATGCAAGGGTATAGCTCTTGAACATATGAAAATTTCTGAGAAAACACTGTTATAAAGAGTCATTAAATAAATATGTTAATGGATCAAGCAAATGATCCGTAAATCTTTTTGTCACAATATCTGGCACCATCAAGCCCTGTAGAAAGTTTATTTTTTTAGTTTTCTCACAACTGGAAGCACTTCATACCTGATTTTACTTTAAAGTTTAAAGTCTAGACTTAGATTTTAATGTTTCTGATTGTGTACAATTTCGCAAAAATATTGACTAATATAGCGAGACAGCAAATATATTTATATATTTGCTGTCTAGCTAGGGTTTTGTGTTTTCTTATCAGAATTTAAAAGTTTTATTTACATATGTTTTTCAACTTTGAATGCTTTTCCTTTATTAAGCTCTAATTTAGCAATATTCAATATGGTTTTTGTTTTATTTTTCTGCTTTAAAAAAATGTTATCAAAATACTTTTGCTTATATGAAGATTTTGGAATACTGTCTACAATATTGCAGAATTCAGTATCATTTACATGTTCAGATATATAATGTAATTTTTATTTTTCATGGATGATATTTTAATATCTTTTTGTAATCCAGCCCTTTGTACACTATGCCTACTGTTTCTAACAGGACATACTCTAAAAGGAAGAGCCTCTTCAAATTTTAACATAAAAATACATAGTTTAAAGAGTTGTATTTATATTATTCTCCTTTTTCATTTAATAAATAGGTGACCAATCATTGTTTTGCAATAGTTATGAACAGGCACTTATACTTGATGCCCTGTGGTGGCTGGGTGAATGGTGAAAGGGGGTTTTGAGGGGTGGTGTAGGAGGTTAGGAAATTTGTAGAAAATAACATTACCCAACAGGCGCCACTCACCGTCAGTGCTGTGTCGATGTTGTTATAGAGCTGGAGACTCTTGAAGTTCTCAGGAACTGCTGGCCGATCACCCGGACGTAACTTTCCGTTGTTGACATTTTAACCCCTCGTAATTATTACCTGCTGCGTTTACTAGCTGGTGGGCCTATTAAAGGCTAACGCACTTGCCTGATTCTGTTGCACTTGATTACCTAGGATAATTGCATTCATGATGAGACTGAATAACGGTGATTATATCTTGGCAGGCTTCTAAGAGTCCCGTTCCCTCACACACCTGAAGGCTGTGCAAAATAAAAACACGTGGTTGTCACCATACGCAATCTTTAATTGCTGTTATACTCTACATTCTCCTCTGGAGAGACACTTTACATTTGTTTGCTGGGCTTAGTCCGCCGGCATGGGCATCACTGAATAAGGCGCAAAGCGGGGTACAAGTTACGCTTGCCCAGGCGATATAAGTCCTGGGGAAGAAGGGCCGGCGTCTCCAGTGGCTAAAAGAAAACAAATGGTTCCGGTAAATTAAAGTGTAGCGATTGATACAACTATATGGTTGGTTACAAATGTTGCATGCCACAGAAACGCGCTGCACCGCAGCCGGGTCCTTTGAAGTCGAAGATGCTAGTGACTCTTCCATGTGGCGTGCGAACCCACCTTGACAGGTTTGGGCGACAATCGGGAACTACTTTCTACACATTTGTATTGAAAACTTAATTACACATGAAATACTTGCAAACTGAAGACATAATAAATTACTCTGCATTACATAACAACCAAACATAACCCCTGCATGATGAAAATTATATGAAGGTGAAACACGTGAAGTAAAAAACACTCCTCTTGCAAATAAACACTAAAATGGCAAAATAACATGAAATAAATACTCGTAAGGGCATTTCTCTAGTTCCCTTAATAAGGGTTTATTGGTGTGAGCTATTAAGCCCTTTGTGGTCGTCGCTCTTGCACTACGCTGCACTGTGGCACTTATCACTATTGAACAAGACGTTGCTGATTGTGGATGCCTGCTGCAGCGGTGGAGTGATGCACGGTGGGCAAACAGTCTGGGGGACACGAACGCGACGTGTGTCATACTTGTATTATCAGATCATCTTTTTCTTTCAGATATTTGTTTAATATTTGGGGTTTCAGCAAAAAAATGGTTAACATAGTATAACCGTATTGATCAGACAAACCTGTTATCATAACCGAGCTGTCATAATATATCTTGCTAGGACTGTAAAAATATTATCAATTACTGTCGAATTTAGTATTCTTTAGTGCTTTTATTAATAGTAACAGTCATATTGTATCTATTTAAATTTTCAAGTATTTTTTTGTTCTAGTATTATTTACACCAACAATAATATATGTGTCACCACATAATACAATATTTCTAACCTTTTTATAAACTTTACTTAATAAAACGTTAAGTTTGTTAAAATATTATTTCGATATTGGAATGAGGTGACCTATAAATAACAATAATTAACAATTCCGTGTTAATACTTTTAACTAAAATAGTAGCATGTTAAAATGTTTTTCAATGGTATCTATACAGAGATATTGTTTAGCATTTAATTAATATCTAACAAAAATACAAACACCTCCATTTTTATAAACAGTTATATTAAAACATGCTAAAGGCTGTTCATGATAAAGTGAGCACTTTTGAAATCAACCTTAGAAAAAAGTCACATATAGCCTGCATATATTTTAACGGGCGCAAGAGTGATATGTGTTCAGTAAAGTTTGAAACGATGGAGATGAAATTAATTGCATATAGTAACGTCGATTAAAAAGTGTTAGGTAACCATTTGTAATATCTTATATTATTTTTCTGTCTTTCTGTTTTTTTCTTAACTCATTGAAGTGTAAAAATTAGCAAATTTTATAATAGTAAACTCCCAATTAACCATGTTTATCGGGGCCGGAGAAAACACGAATAAACAAATTTGTATTTAAAAATCTCGGATAATCTAATTTACACATTTTTACTATTAATGGAACAGTGATATTGGCTCCGAAAATTGTGATTATACATTTCAAAGCAAACACAAATCACTCACTGTATGTACAGGATTTAAAGTACGCAATACTTTAACTGATATTTATGTTGCACCGAGTATAGATAATGGATGGCGCAGCGAGTATAGGCACCGTGCATGCTACTCTGGCAGAGACTGTGGTAACTAATTGCAGGATGGTAGGGACAGAAATCGCGCTGCGCTAGCTGCCACGTCAAAACCATTAATAGACTGAATGGCTCAAGAAAGCGTAAAGGCAACGCAAATTGCTGTGTTGTTGGGTGCACAAATACTTACGGAAACACAACCCCAGGTGTAGTTTTTTATTAATTTCCGACACGGAAAACTGAAGAGGAGCGGCGTAAGTTGGGAATCCAGGCTGTGCACAGACAAAAGTAATTAACCTTACACGGCTTATAAAAGTATTATTCTACACATATTTTAATTGAATTACTAGGTTTCCAGGGATGTTCTTCAATCAGAGATGAAACAGAACTATGAGATTTAACAGGAGTGACATTTGTGGTTTTCAACCTGTTATTAAGATTGTTGCCAACTGAAACTCAATCTTACAGTAAAATTAGCAAAGAATATAGTTTGTTCATATTTTTAATGAAAATGAAAACTGGATTGTCGTATT
The DNA here is from genome assembly GCA_029891345.1 of Dryococelus australis. Lineage (NCBI taxonomy): Eukaryota > Metazoa > Arthropoda > Insecta > Phasmatodea > Phasmatidae > Dryococelus > Dryococelus australis. The sequence goes on along the minus strand of CM056997.1, from coordinate 176,307,938 downwards.
CTGCTATGAGAGTTATGTTCGGGGTTCATCGTACAACATCACACATTTTTACTACAACTTTAATGTTACTAGCATCTACAATGGCTAAATATGTGTTTTGGCCTAGCAGGGAAAGTGTTATGGAAACAAAGTCAGCAGTATTTAAAATAATGTACCCCAAGTGCAGAGTGATAATTGATTGTATGGAAGTTAAAGTTGAACAGCCACCAAACATTGATCAAAAAGTGTTTCTTTACTCAAATTACAAGGGTACATACACAGTTAAATTCCTAATAGGTATTACACCCAGTGGAATAGTGTGCTTTAAATCAAAATGCTATGGTGGAAGGTCGAGTGACACATTTATCACAAATAACTGAGGGTTGTTGACGTTATTGGAGAGTGGCGACGAAGAAATGGCTGATAAAGGTTTTCCAGGAATTAAAACAAGTCTCCCTGACAAAGGGGTTATTGCCATTTCTGCACGATGATAAATTGACAGCTGAAGAAGTAGAAACTACCTACAGTGTTGCCAGTGTTCAAATTCATGTATAGAGGTGCATTCAGCGAATTAAATTATATAACATATTAGGCAAACTATCAACTGAACTGCTCCCATATGTTGATGACATTGTTCATATGTGTTGTGTTTTAGTAAATTTGCAGTTTCCCATAATTCAAGATGTGAAATCAAGTCAAGGTTTACATTATTGCAATACAGTGAAATAATTTATTGTGGTATTTATAGGCACAACAAAACACATACAACATATTGGTATAGGCTGTTCACTGTAAAGTGAGCATTTTTGAAAGCCCTCTCATTTGGAATAATGGTCATAAAATGTGTTTTATTTTAGCCTTAGATGTTAAATTCTGAGTGTTGTGGAATATACACATACTGTTTATTACTTACAAGGCAATATTTATTTAGAAATGTGGTTAAAGAATAAGAGATGGCTGAAAGAAAAAATAATTAGGGCCTCAAAAGTGCTCACTTTACCGTGAACGGCCTATACATTAAAGTACACAGAAGAGAGCTACATGACAACTGAGAAAGTAGGGCAACATTGAAAACATACGATGAATAAACTTTCTGCTGACATTGGCTGTTACTTTGTTTCTTTGTAATGAGCTGGAACAAGTCTTGGTAAATAATGAGAAAAATAAAATGTTCCTATTTTATCAATACAAGTCCAAACGTATGTTAAGTCCTGTTGCAATGTTATGCAAACTTGTTGTTTTATACTGTAAACAAACAAGTCACATTTGTCCATACCTCTTACGTACATAAGCATCTGGCACTGGGTGTAATACATGTGATTTAGCTTTAATTTAATATTTTTCTTTTAGTCTAAATACAAATACTTCACATTAACATTGCCCACCTCATCAACTATGCACTTATCCTTACATGAAATTGGACACTTTACTTCTAAAACTCTTTCAGTTCGCCCTTTATAAACAACAATGCCATCCGTACTTCCACACAGCCATGGCTGTAATTTGTGAACTATCAAACCACAGCATACAACTTTAGTATTGCGTGTTCTTTGATAATTTTCTATGGCTTCAGATTTCATGTACTTCCCATATTTCATGTTTCTTGCAGCAACACCTGTCAGGTATTAAGGAACTCGCCAATGTATCACGATCTTGTCTTTTAACTTTAATTCGATGAGCCTTGCTTCTTGCCAAAATGCGGATACGCCTTCCACTAAACAATTCTGGACATTCTGGTTGCCTGCATGTTCTTAAAGAAATTTCAAGTGCCTTCTCATCACTAACACAAACGTTATTTTGTAAAACGACTGTTCACCTTCACCAAGTGGTCTGAAAACAGACGTTACTGCCAAACAGTCACACTTATTGGGTATGCCCAGATCACAGGAAACGCCACGTAATTTTGTCTCTGTGTTTTAGTTTGCAGTTGTTATTGTTTTTTTTTGAAGGTAAGTAATGAATGTTGGCTTTGTAAGAATTCTGTAGTTACATTTTTACACTCATCTCATAGCACTGACTTTTTCACTGATTGTATCAAATAGTTAATTACTTTTCTACAGTCTTGTTCTACTCCACTTCTGTTTTCTGCAATCAACATCTGGCGTAGGGAACATGGTATATCAATTACCGCATCTACAGTTAAAGGAGATACTGGCACTGAAAAATGTAGTTCTTTCTTTGGAAACAAGTCACTAATTCGCTTTACCTTTGAATACATTTCTTTTGCAGCCCTTGTGGAACTTGGTTTACCCCAGGTTTGTGCTGCGTCTGTTTTCGAAGCACTGTTTTCTTTGCTTATATAATAAACAACTGCGGCTACATGTTTACAAGACTTACCAAGTCCTGCCGGGCAAGGGCATGTGCTAGCAGTGACATTTCTTTCACCACAAATATGCGGGGGGGAAAAATACGAAAGACAATCAGGGATAACAAAAATAAATGCATATTGCAAATTGCAATACCATAAAGTATGGCTGGACAGTAACAGAAGTTTGCCGAATCACTTCCACTTGTGTTAAAGAAATATCGTACTTCCTTATTTCTTTATCATTATTTACATGACCACTAATGCAAAGATTTTTCCCTTTTAATAAACTCTTCTCACTAATATAAATACGTTTTATTATCAGGAATCCGCACGTCAATTCTATATCACACATGTTTATTGAACCATGAATGTGACGGCACGCCGGGGTGTCCTGCAATTAGTTACGCTGAAAGACACGGTGAGGCCCCATCAGTGCGATTTTCAGACGTGCACGGTGCCTATACAGACCTGTCCTTTACATGGCAGAGTTAGTTGAAAGTTTATAATTCAATAAAGACTATAACCGGACTTCAAAAGAGGCAACCAGGTATTTAAACAATACAGTACAATCTCTATTACTAGGAGCTTATTTAAATTTTTCCAACTTACACACACACAAAAGTTTAAAACTTGCTAAATGTTAGTTTTTTGTAAACATTGTTAGTTTTTTGTAAACATTTAAACACTTTACATGAAAAAAAATGTAAGAAAGTTAAACCCTGGGTTTATTGGAAAAAAAAAAAAAAAAAGAGAGAGAGAGAGTGTGTGTGTGTGTGTGCGCGCGCGCGTGTATATATATATATATTTTTTATTCCACCATGCTCAAAAAAATTTTTCTAACTTCTTTGGGGTAGTTTAAAATGCCCTTTTACACTTTGTTGACATTGAGAAAACACACTACAAAGTGAACTATGGCCCGGGCTGGCAGTCGATACTCTGGCAAGACGTGTTGTAGGAATTTGAAGAGTGTCTTAGGGGCGTGGGAAAGGCGGCGGGGCCATGTCCAAAGTGACAAACTCATTATTTTGTAAGTTTCACTTCAGACGTTATCAACAGTCTCTTGTTTAGCACTCGCAGCAACACTTTCTTGCTTTTTAAAGCATGCCTAGTGTACTTTATGAACAATTATTTGTTTTAAAAACATTTTATTTACACATTTGCGCATGTGTTGAAGGTAAAATAACATTGTGGCGCTTTGTCATGTTGTATTTTTGCTAACATCTGCTAAATACTAAATACCAAATTACAGAATACGCCACCGCTGTTGTATCCAAAATCGGGTCACGTGATCATCTTGTCAACAAAATTGAAATTGTGGATGAAGGGAGGGACAGTGTAAATGCGAGAGTGGACAATGTTGAGCAGAGAATAAAACAGGAAGTAAGCACCCTCAAGAAGGAATAGCGGGAATTCTTGCAGGGGCTGAGATTGGCTGCCACCGAGCCGAGGAATGTGGGCAGAGAGGAGAAGGTAGTGGTCGCCGCCAATACAGCCATTGCAGGAGAAGACCAGCAGTTCTGTGTGAGTACGCCTCAACCAGGGGTGGGCAAAGGCAGCATCTCAATAAAGCCCACCCCTTACTATGAACAGACAACTTGGCACGAATACTGGCACCAGTTTAAGATTGTTGTCATCCTGAATGGTTGAATTGAAGAGCAGTGAGTGTACTACCTTATTGCTGTACTGAGGGGACCTGCACTGAGCATACTATAGTCCCTGCCAGAATGATATTGACTTGAGTACTCCACACTGGTGTCTGCCTTCGAGTTGCAATTCAGCGACCGGTACCTGTGACATGCCCAACTGCGAAGCCGCACCCAATGACTAGGGGAACCACTGCAGGAGCTTCAGCAGGATTGTGAGGCTGTCCCATCGGTTTCTGGAGGGGTTCCCCAAGGATGCACGTGATATCACAATCAACTTTTTTATGGATGCCTGGCACAAGCATTGGAGTTAGAATCGGCAAAGCAGGAGTCAACATTCCAGCATGCAGTACAGGCAGCTACCCCGCACAGTAACCTTGGAGGAGACACCATCCTGGACATCTTGAGGAAGTTGAAGGACACAATGACAAATATCACTGCCAGAGTCTATGCTGGGAAGTCCCATTTTTGTCCATCTAAGCATAAGGAATGTTGCTAGTGTGGTCAAATAGGATACTTGAGAATCCAGTGTCGGCATAGGAACTGCAGGACTCAACAGCCAGAAGTGAGTTTGACAGAGAGCTTGTTGAGAAAACTGGAGATGTCAGTAGGGGGGGCTTCTGAACTACGTTGAGGCAGTGATACCTGTCCCTCATTGACTAAGGCGCTGAGAACGTTGGAACTGTGAAAAGGAGGGACACTTAAGAACCCGGTGTCCAGGAATGCCACCCGAGATTATTCATCGAGGTATGGGCCAAAGTACAGCTGTACAACTACCAGATCTGGCAGCCACAGTAATGCCCATCTAATTCGCAGTCCCATCAAAACTACAGGGAACACCATATCCGAGGGAACGAAGAAAGATCACTATATGGTTGCAAGAAGAACGAGGATACTGGAGCCGGACCGCCTAACGCTTTTAATGCAGGGGAGGCAACTATAGAAGTCCATTTAACATTCCAAGCTGCACACGTGTCTTTAGGGGAAGAAAGACATCCAGGGGGCAGGAGATGAGCATATCCCAGTGTCTACTGGCATCATGAGGAACACTGGACACGGTCCGAGAGTTGCAGGCGATACATACAGGAAAGGTTAGCTAGTGAGGCTGTACATAAGGAAACACCTCAAGGCCAATACCTCTCAGTGCCAAGGATGTTGGGAACCATTACACATTTTGAAGCGAGTGTGGTGATACCTCCTTCCAGGTCTTTCGTCGAGACTCCCTGGAGGAAAAGTTTCTAAGTTTGTCTAGATGTTAGAAAGTCTGTTCTCAGACAAACAGACTTAAGGATGTGGTAGTGTTACACATTGACTACCGCACCTACTGTGGCCACTGAGTTACCATGTTATGTGGGGACCTGGCTCTGGGGGTGACCCACCTCGACACCACCCCCCCTCCATCAAAGGCAGATTTGCTCCATCTCCCGGCAACCAGGGGAATGATTGACAGCTGACCCGGCTGGTGTTAGTTACAACCTCTCCTCCCTCTCTGCCAGAGGAGCCAATGACTTGGGAGGATGCACAATAACATTCTGCTAACTATGACCCTCGACTCATTTGAAGAAATTTCTCAGCTATGGCTGACGACACTATAAATACGACCACAGCTTGAGGGTCAGTATTTTTGTGGAAGCCATGTGGCTGAAGTGCGTTAAATGCGAGAAGTTCGGTGCAGCAAGGGACATCAGTGGAGGGGACAGATACAGGTGAAGGATATGAGACAACAGTGGAGGATATGAGAGAATGGCAGACAAGTGTTTCTGCAGTGTGAATGGACGGGAGGGCACGGTACCCGATGAGTTGAAGGCTACTGTGTATGAAGATGCTCAAAGATCTCTAGAACATTTTGGACTGGTGGAATTAGGATTTAACTAATGTGGGACTGTATGAATGTATGATATGGACTTTTTTGTAAATCTTGGAACTGTCATATATATATATATATATATATATATATATATATATATATATATATATATATATATATATATATATATATATATATATATATATATATATATATATATATATATATATATATATATATATAAAATTCAATAAGTTTTGATATGCTTTTTATTAGGACTATTACATTAATTTCTTTGAGATGATCATAAACTTATTGATTGAATTTATTAATTGTATATAATAATAGCAATTTATTGTGAAATATTGAGTTGAGAGTGCTTTTTTTTAGTTATTGTGAATAAATTAGGAAATTGTAATTTATAATTATAATTAAGACCTACATCCTTTGTAGAACTTGCTTAAGTCCACTAACTGAGAAATATTAACAATAAGATACATTAGAAATTGAGCCTGTATCAAAGTATTAAGATTATTGTAATGAAAAAAGGTAATTGAAAGCCTGTTGGCATTCTGACAGTATAAGTTTGATGCAGGCTCACAGTCAACTATGTTAAGACCATGACAGCGCTCACCACTCACGTGACATGTGGGAAGCATGTGCACAAAGAGGCCTTAATCTGGACACTCCCATAACGGGAATATTATGTTTTCAAGTGTTCAACATGTCTTTCTTTTATTTCTCTAGATGCTTGCATCGTAAAGAGAATAATTTCCTGAACACCCCCACTATTTTGTCTGAGAATAATTTGCCATTTTTACGGAGAAATATTGCAATTGCACCTGCACCACGTGGTCTGCTACAAACTTTATCCAGCGGCATCCGTGCCATATAATTGTGTTTTCATGAACCTGCGTGTTTATTATGACCATTCATCTTGTGCTCCATGCTGTTTTATATGTATTTATGTAATTTGTATGGTAATATTTCCGTCCTAGCCAGCTATGTGTAAAGACAGTCACCGTACTCACCACGTGCTGGGAGACGAGTCCGCGTTAGTGATGCCAATGTTCAGATTTATTTTGTAATTCTTCGTGCCTTGTTTTCAGGAAAAACCTACAGTCCACCCTAACAGCTGTAGACCCCTTTCTTTGTGAAGGCTGTGTTATCTAATACCACAGCAGAAGTTATCTATCTAGGAGTGCTCTATATAAATTGCGGGCTTGGGGAGCGCCTAACTGATTTTGCTAGACACGTCCGAGTTTCAACAAAGTAAAATTCACAGGCACATTTCTGTTTGAGTGGTAAAATAATCACCCTATTCTCAGTGCATAAAAAGTATTTCTTTGTCTTGACAGCAACCTCACCTAATTTTTCAGTGTTAAAAGTTTAGTATTGCACAGTGTTCTATAAGTACGCTCGGATGAGATGTACACACCAAACCCACAGCATACCTGAGAACCCTGAGTCTCAACAGTGCGGTGACTGGGAAACACTGCTGGCGCCCATCTACCATAAGTTATTGTGTCATTGTTCGTCTCGTGTTTCACCAGACGGCGTCAATTGGCATTCCCAAATGGGGCCAGTGTGTTCATCTGTGTCAACCATGTTACAATGGCAGACACCACGCTAGACCATCCGCAAGAATGCCTCAAGACTTCCGCGTCTGTAACCGCTAACTACTTGGATATGCCTATCGAACAATGTGTACATTGTGGCAGATTGAGCAAGGTAAATTTGTTTGCAGAAAATTCATGGGATCAACCATTATGCCAGTGTACATCCGATACTGCATCAGCACCGTCAGAACAACATCTGTGCGCGCGCACCGGATGTGACAGGGCGGGAACAAAGTGGGCGCAGTGCCAGCAGTGCAAACTGGACTCTCATTTGTGATGCATAGGGCCAGAAGAATTGACCACCTTCTGCGATGGTGTCATAAACTGTGACGAGTGCCGTAAGATGAACTGTTTTGAGATTGTGCCACCGACAACAACAAAGGTGAAGCCCACACCGCCACCCGTAGCGGTAACGTATACGCCACAGGAAACTCGATGCTGAGGACCCAGGCACGTTCTTAGTGGTATGCGAAGAAAAACTACACAGATACCAGGTACACCACGAATAGATTGAGGGGAACTGCTGCCACATGGTGGAACCTCGTGAGAGACTATCGCATCACATGGAAGAATTCTGTAATAGGTTACTGGGATGGTTTGACACAGATGGCGATGCCATCCAGGCACAAGCGCAATTGTATGACGAATAACAGCGCGAGCGCGAAGGGATCGAAGAGTTCATCCAGCGCAAATTAGGTCTTTTCAAATGCCCCTCAGTACAACCCACACTGGGAGTGCTAGAAATAATTGTAGCTCTGTCAACACCGGACATCCAAGTAAAACCCCTCGGTAATCGCACAAAATGGCAGACGACAATGCAGTTAATGGTGCAGTAATCACAGAAAAATTTGGAACAATTTGTCTCAACCAATTTATTAAACAGTCTAGAGCACGGTCATCCGGAATCGGAACAGACGCTTAGAAACATCCAGAAGTTTTTCCATTGGCCCGGAATACAAGGGGATGTGCGGAAACATGTACAGAGTTGAGTCACATGCAACACCCAGAAGCTGCAGAGATCAGACTGCGATGCTCCACAACAACCAAGGCTGCCTACAGAGCCGTTCAAAACTGTAGTGCTTGACATCACGAACCAAAAGTGGAAAGCATTTTCTTATTTTTGCCACTGATTTGTCTGATTTTTTTTACAAGGTAGACTGAGGCATTTCAGGTCAGCAGTGTTCGTGTAAACACGGCTGCGCATATAATGCAAACAGAGTTTTTTCCCAGATGAGGTTACCCTGAATATTTACTGACGGACAACAGCATCCAGTTTGTGGGGAGGAAGTGGAGAGATTTTAGCACAACATGGGGGACCGAACACCATACCACCCGAGAGAAAACTCAACCGAACGTCGTAACCAAGACGTAAAAATTCAGTTACGCGTCTGGCTAGGGGCAGATCACACCAGATGGGCAGAATTGATCCCAGAAATGTTGTTTTGTTTGCGGAAACGAGTAAATGCAACAACCGGAAAAACACCCATGGAGATGGTATGGGGTCGCGAACTACGCGCACCCTGAGAACCCCGAGAAAACCCGCCAGTGCCGGCCGAAGAAATTATCGCACACCAACAGCAAATACACGAACAGGCAAGGGAAAATCAGGGCAATTACTGTAACACATGGGTACTGGAGAGCAGAAAGCGCCGCCAGATTTAGTACACAGCATGTATGTATATGTAAGGGAAAACCCATTATCAGCGGTAGTCAAGAACCACTGTGCAGGATGGGCACCAAGGTGGATTGGGCCACTACAAGTAACTGAGAAGATGGGGAATTCCACATTTCTTGTGAAGATGGGTCCATGACGAGTCACAAACCGTCACCGCTATGACCTGCATATAGCCCACAAACCTGCAGGGAAGAGGGGCAAGAAGAAGCCGGAAAGCCCAGTACCTCAGCGTGCATGACGTTGTGTACCAGGTGATGCGAGAGATGACAGGAACAACACATGTAATAACAGCAACAACAGCCTTGTGACCACGCGCCCTGCAAATGTAAACAGTAATATTGTAAACACCATGTCATTCAGGGGATTCGCGCTGTCTGAACACTCCACACCAAATAGGGAGAGGGAAGACGATGAAAGGGTAAACATGCCAGAAAGTGAAGTGAGTAGTAGAGAAATGCCGTTTTGGGGCTTTCCAGTGGAGGCGAGTAACAGCCTCGTAAATCAAAGTAATTTTGCAGGGTTTAAGTGTGGTAACAACAGTCCACACGTAAATCAAAACACAACCAGTGCCAGTGATATCAGTTTTAAGGGGTTTCTCCAAGGCACCAGTATGAATGGTTGTAACACAAGTGAAAATGTATGTATCAACACCACAAGTGAAGGCGAGACGCCTTTTCGAGGTTTTCCGGCTCCCACAGGGGATAGCCTAGTAGGTCAGGTAAGTTTCAAAGGGTTAGGGGAAGTAGTAGGAAAGTAAATGTGATGAAGAACATTATGCCAAATGTCAACACAACACAGCACGTCACTCACATGAGGTGAGGCGAGCCACCACTATGTCCCAACAACATGGTTCCAGCCTACACCCCCACCCCCTGCAAACGCCGCAGAGTAAGAAGATCTCCGAGGCCATGCTTTTTACGTCCTCAACCGGTGGTCCCATGACGGCGTTCACCACTTACGTGACACGTGGGAAGCATGTCCACAAAGAGGCTTTAATGTGGACTTTCCCATAGCGGCAATATTATGTTTTCAAGTGTTCAACATGACTTTCTTTTATTTCAAGGCTCAGTGTTATTAAATGTTAAAATTTGTATGTTCATAAAATGTTGCACCATATTTGTTTTGGATTTAAAATGTGCACTATGCGAAGAATATGAATGTTATTATTCTGGCATAACGCCGTAAAAAAAGACAATCAGAGAGGACAGAAAATTCACTATTAAAATTTCCAATGTAAGTGTATATTTAAATTAATTAAGTGCCTTTTAATTACAAATATAAATATTTTACTCTACTTGCATAGCACTTCCGCTTGTGTGAACCCCGTTGGCAGCCTTGGTAGGCCCGTGCGACGCTTGCCTCTGGGCAGTCCGTTAAGGAGAGCTGGCGAAGTAAGACACTGTCACGTACGCACTACAATCTTTTTGCACTGATGTAGATTACAATAGATTCACTTTAGTATACTGGCTAACCTTTGCTTTGCGTACGTTTTGCCAGACATTCCCCAGCATTATGCTTCCGCTTAACTTAAGAATTTGTGCCCTTGTGGCTTTTTGAATATAATTGAGGATGAGGAGAAAGATGTCAGAGAGGCTACGCGGCTCGCGCAACTTTGCATCAGGAACCATCCACCTATGTTAAAGGTGTTTCTGTGAAATTTCTGTTTAATTGCTAGATGCAATATTAACGGCTATATTTCTGTGTGTTGATTTGAGGGTAATTTTCACGTTTTATTGTGTTGAGGCCACATCGTCCATGGCCATATGGTCAGATATTGCTAAGTACTTACATGTGCCATCCATGCGCTTTCAGGGTATATTTGTGTAATTTCATATGCGCGTTAATTAATATCAGGGTTTTATGTAATAATTGATTCAGGGTTCCGTGTATTTTCACGTGATTGATGCTTTTGTATGTATGACTATGCAGTCTTTTTCATGTTTGATTTTCCCGCTATAAAGCTTGCTACAAGCCTCTAGATGCTTGCATTGTAAAGAAAATAATTTTCTGAACACCACCACAATTTTGTCTGAGAATAATTTGCCATTTTTACAGAGAAATATTGCAATTTCACCTGCACCGCATGGTCCGCTACGAACTTTATCCATTGGCATCCGCACCATATAATTGTGTTTTCACGCATCTGCGTATTTATTGTGACCATTCATCTTGTGCCCCATGCTGTTTCATATGTATTTGTGTAATTTGTACGGTAATATTATTTCCGTCCTAGCCAGCTATGTGTAAAAGACAATCACCACACTCACCACTTGCTGGAATATGAGTCCGCGTTAGTGATACCAGTGTTCAGATTCATTTTGTAATTCTCCATACCCTGTCTTCAGGAAAAACCTACAGTCCACCCTAGCGGCTGTAGACCCCTTTCCTTGTGAAGGCTGTGGTATCCAACACCACGGTAGAAGTCGTCCGTCTAGGAGTGTGCTAGACAAATTGTGGACTGGGGGAACGCCCAATGGATTTAGCTAGACACGTCCGAGTCTCAACACGTAAAATTAATTCAGGAACTCATTTTTATTATGAGTGGTAAAATAAATACCCTCTTCTCAGTGCATAAAGTCTTTCCTTGCCTTGACAGCAACCTCGCCTCATTTTTCAGTGTTAAAAGTTTAGTATTGCACAGTGTTTTGTATGTACGCTCAGGTGAGACGGACACACAGAACACACAGCATCCCTGAGAACCCTGAGTCTCAACAGTGCGATGACTGGGAAACACCGCTGGAGCCCATCAGCCGTATGTTATTGTGTCACCATTCGTCTCATGTCTCACCAGACGGCGTCAAGTTCTACTCAGGCATTAGCAACAGCAAACGCATCTGTTACACAGCGTATTGATTTTTTAATTCGTTATTTGTAATTTTAGGAGCTTCTATTCCAAAAAGAAGTACAAAAGAATAAGTTTTATGCTCTGCACAAGTGTCATAACCAGGCCTAAATCATGAGAAACTTAGTAGTGAGATAGAAATTGAAGATCATGGAAAAATTAACCATGATATGAAATGAAGTTTTAAACATATTACATTAACAATTTAATGTAAGTTACTATTAACCGATGGTAATAAAAAATGAACAACACTTAGTATTTATTAGCACAATACTCATTTAGATTAATTATAATTAATTATGTCTTGCATCTGTGTGTTTCCATATTTATTTACAAGAACAAGTTGTATGACTATAATCCATTCACTGTTACTTCAAAATTTTCTTAAAAGCCCTGTTAATGTTCTACTGCAAGGGTATTCCTCTGCCTTGTGCAAAGAAAGCTTAAAACTGAGTCTAGAAAACTACACCAAAGGAACAGTGTACCGCATTCTTGTGCACTCTGTGTGTAATAACATTTTGTATATGAACTATTTGTTACTAGGCATTACCAAAACTGCTATCTTCTCACTATTTTCTACCATATTAATTATAAATGAAAAATAATAATTTATAAATAAAATATATGTGCATGTGCAATTTAACAAAAAAAAAAAAAAAGTACTTTTTATGTTCACTTAAGTAGGTGTAGGCTGTTCCTGGTAAAGTGAGCACTTTTGAGGCCTTAGTTACTTTTATCCTTTAAGCACTTTTTAAAATAAATATTGCCATTTAAATAATAAACACAGGTGTGTACATTTCCACATTTCTAAGACTAAAATAAAATATATTTATAGACTATTATTCTAAATGATAGGGCATTCAAAAGTGCTATCTTTAGAGTTAATAGCCTATACAAAATGTTTGTGATGCATGGCATAGTTTGGAGACAACCAAGCATGTGATTTCTCAAAAATTTGATTAAAAAAGTGTGAAGAAACCACAATTAGACTATCCATATTTAGTTAACATAATCATTAGCTCTACCACTGTGAGTATCATTCATACTAGATATATGAACTGTGTCATCTTCGCCCAGTAAGATACTGTTTTGACTGGTGGTGTATTTTCACGTCAGAAGATAGCTATACTTGCTTTGCATTCTTTATAGGTTGGCAGCTTGGTGGTCGGTGAAACAAGACATGATGTTTTCACAGGCGTGAATGTCATTGGCCGTGATGCAGCTACTTGCGACATTGTGCTAGACTGTAACGTAAGTAAACTTAGAAATTCTTGTTTTCAAAATAATTTTGCAAACTTGGGGCTTGGCAAGTTTTGTGATTTGATCGGTGTTGTATTCATTAAATAAAAGAGCTAAACTTCCCCCCCCCCTTCTCCTCCCCTCCCCCATAAATTCTTGCCAGGATCACATAGCTCCAACAAGCAGAGCACATTTGTGACATAACACTTAAATTACGCAAGATACTACTCTTAGCAGAATGAAAACTGCCTCATGACCAGCAATGTTGAATTGGAAACAATTTCAATTTTTGTATGTCATGCAGCACTGCAAACAGGATGTTCAACATTATAAAAATAATTATTTCAACTAACGTTTCCTACGTTTTTAAAGCTCTGATTATTCTCATGTACGAGGCACTAAATATGGTATAGTCTTGAGATGTGTTATTGCCTACCCGAACACAGATCGCCACTATGCAGTATTACTTTCACTTTTTGGACCACATTCTGCATCCAGCTTTGTGAAAGAAGCTAGGATACCTTATGCGGAACACATTCATTGTGTGGGGCAAGTTTACAACCAGATACCACAGGTTTGTTTATACGTGTGGCGTAGTTAACGACATCTGAACGTTGGCTATATAGTTGATTAGGTAGGTAGTAGTGGGAAAAAAACAAGAACAAGTGGTAGGCATCTGAATCACCCCAAAGTGTGTGGGAAATGAATGAAAGGGGAAAACAAGAGAGATCTGGTTTATTAACAGAAATGAAGCTATTTTGTTGTGTTGGCTATTGTCTGATATAATTAATTTTCATGGCTATTTTAGTATACATGGTCACAAGGGCATGGATTTACTGTCGCTATTATAATTTTTGTAATAAAAAAAAAAACAATCACATGGTTTGGCACTTGTATTTATGCAGTGTTAAAGTAATGTAAAAATATAGGAAATAAGATGTGTACATTTTAAAACCTGTATCAGTAATTTGCAACAGCTGAGTAATTTTGATTTTGTAAGTTGTAGAAAGTTAAAAATTCATTCTGAGTCTGCTTGTTCCATTTACATGTTCCGAGCCCATTTTATTACTCATCCCTAGTGTGCATGTCATAAAATTAATGCGTGTGCCAGATGTTATGGTAATTAGAAAAGCCTGCATATTAAGTGATTGATAAAATAGTACAAATGGTATAAAATAATTTTAAAAAATTTAATAATGAAAACATTAACTAGGTATCTGTCTTGTTAAGTTAGCAATGAGGCAGGGAAAATAGTTCCATGTGTTAGCATTGTATGATAAGTGTGATGTTTGAAATTGTCTACAGTAATTGAGTTCTTGTTTGTTTCATTTCTTCCAGTGTAAGAATGACTTGAATATAGCATGAGTAAAGTGATCTGGCTTATGTCAATGTTAATCGTGCATGTGGTGGAAGGAAGCAAATTAAGGGAGGAAAGTAGACTGTCAGCAGTGCTATCAAAAATGCTCACTTTACTATGAACAGTTTATAATAATTCTACTATTTCACTTGATGTTTGAATAATTTGATTTGGTTCATGGCACTATTAATTCGCATGTGGCGGAAAGAGTCAGAATGGGTGAAAAAGTACACCCTTAGCAAGAATTTCAAAAAGACTTAATTAATTAGATGTAGCCTATAACTGAATTACAGGATCATTGAAAAAGGTGTCTGTGATTTAACACTAAAATAACTAAGTCTGTATCTAAGGTAAATTATATATATATATATATATATATCAAAATACACAGAAACTCACCAAGTTTTACAGCATGCATAGAATGTTTCGATAAGAAACGCCCTCCATTGTACTGCACACACATAGATGGTAGTCGATCTTTATCCAGGTGCTGTGAACCATGTCAGGAGTCACAGGTGCTGTCGCTATGTTGATTCTCTTCCTTATATGTCGCAGATCCCAGATAGTTTTTGCACATTCAATGTTCTTCAGATAACCCCAAAAGAAGGTCCATTGAATCAGATCAGGGCTTCTAGGTGGCCATAAAACAGAACCATTTCTTCCAAATCAACTCCCATGGAAGTTATTGAGAGCTTCACACATTCAGACTGTAATAAGGTGACACTCCATTTTGCTGAACGATTACACTTATGCCCTTGTAATGTTCGTCCCTAGCCCTGCCTATTTGCCTTACTTAGTCCACTCATACTTCAATGCAATATAGCATAAGGGACGATGCTTGTGGGTGTTAGCACTAGATGGCAATGATACAAGCAATTGGAATTCTCTAAATACAAGCACATTTATTGTAACATTTAATACATTAAATAGAGAAAAGCAAGTTACACAAAATTGAATAATACAAAACATTTCTCTTATTTCAATTGTACACGATGATCGCATTCTTATAAGAATAGATACCAAGCTAAATGAGATCTGCCTATCCTTTGCCAGAATACTAGAGTGTACTATAGGGATAAAATTTATGACGGCATCTCGAAAGATGGCCTTATGCCCTGCTGCCAAACCATATTATGCTCACCCTAGAAGGGTGGACACTGTTGGCTCTGAGTTCCTCAAGGCCTGGACAGCTGTGATGCCTTCGTCATCAGCCTTGCTGAACCTCGCCATCGTCGGCTCCGACGAGTATCTCACAATAGTCGCTCTTCGTCGTCTGGGTGCATCTGGGGGGGAGGGTGCATCGCGGAGTCCTTATATACCCCTCTACTGAGTGGGTCAGGAAGTTCTGTTTAATAAATAATGTGGACGGCCCAACTCTGGCATCCACACTCCTCTATATTTGAAATGCTGTGTGTGGCCCAACTCTGGCCGCTGCACCCTGTACCCTTTCAATGTCATCAATTTGAGGGAAAACATAAAGTTCTAATATGTCCAAATACGTGGCACCTGTAATTTTGTTCTCAGCAAACATAAACGGGCCTACAACACGATCATACATTAACCCACACCACAAATTTACCTTGGACGAATTACAAACGTACTCCAAAATTTCATTGGCCCATTTTTTTGCAATTATGATGGTTAACACAACCATTTATGTGAAAACATTGTTCATCAATTAATAAAAATTTGTTTGAGGCAACTTTGATGCTTGCCTATTGCATTCAGCATCGTTACAACGAAGGTGACTTGTTTATGTCTATCTGTTTATTTAATCACAAGTCTCATTTGGATTTTGTAAGCAATAAGCCTCAGATGTTTATGAAGCATACTGTGAATTGTGGTTTTAGGAATACAAAATTCCAGACTGCATCGTGCGATGGACATTTTAGGGTTACGTAAACATGACAGCTCACACATTCCATGTTCTCTTCTGATGTGCGTGGTCGGCCTGGTGGTTTCCTAATGTTCACGTTTCCAGTTTATACCAACGAAGAATGGTTTTATGTGTAGGTGGATGTTTTACGCACGTACGCTGAAAATATGATGCTGCACTGCAACTATTTATTTAAACTCTGCATATCACAGCACACACTGCGCTTTCTGATGTACACTTGCAATGATTTCCGTGACGTGACTGAATGGTGGCATGGCGTCCCCATAAGCTCCCAGTGACTTCAAGGTCACCGCAATGACAAATACCAAAACTCACATAGTCGGTGTACGGTTTCTCGTTGGTTTCATGGAGATTGGTTATTTATTGCTCGTGCAATTTATATCTGAAATCACAGACACCTTTTTCAATGATCTTGTATTGGTGTGTAAAACTAAAAACAGATGTATATTTGCATGGTTTTTAAGTTTTTCTCTGAAATCTTAACAGGTACTTTCAAAACAACATGCAACCATTGAAGTGAAAAACAAAGAAAATCACCTTATATATGACATGGGAAGTCTCAACAAGACACGTATTGATAAGGTAATAAATTTCCAATTTCAGATAAGAAAATCTGTACAACATGTGCAAGATTTTAAATTACTTTAAATATGTGTGGTTATGAAACTTGAGCTGGCATGGGACATAAATTAATGCTACAAGTTTCAATTGCATTCTGCAATTTTGTAGAAGTCACTAGCGAAAAGAGAAGAAAGGGCAGCCCTACATAATTGTTTTTAATAATTTTTGAGCAAATATTTTACCAGAGTCGTGTATTTCTCCCGAGTTGTTCCTTTCATTGTAAATATTTATAAGTTTTTGCAGTGTGAGACATTATGCAAAGTAAAGGTGTAAACCTGGCAAAACGAGTTATCCAAGATTTCCATTTTCATTTGTCCTACACTGGCTTTCAAAAACCTGTGGGCTTCAGTTTAACATAATTGCAGTTTATTTATGTCCCACTTAAACTTAAGTTACTTCTTCATGTCTGTGAATAAGTGTAGTTTTCATGTTGATTGTGGCATATCAACCATTAACCAAAGTTGTTATTTTGTACCTCACTGCTAAGCATTTTTTCTTATTTCTTTATAACTAATTACAATAAGAGCCAGTACTCTTTATCCTTGCAAAATATTTTTCTTTTATAAGTTTGATGTCCGTTCCACTCAAGTTAAATGATAATTTGTGAAAATAATGTAGAGTTCAATTTTTCTGGTGTAGAATTTTTAGTTCCTATTGTGGAGATAATAGTATGTAGGCGGCCATGCTACAATCGCCATAACATTCTCATAATAAAATAACTGTAGCATTCCTGTACAAGTATGAAAAATGCTGTCTACAGCCACAGTACGACAACTGCTACACAACCAACCAGCAACAAGCATAAAAAAATGAAGACTGTACATTCTTAGCAGTTATTTAGGAATAATTATTTCCATAAAGTTTTATTTTCTGTTTGTTTTCATTTGAAAAATACGTTTCGTGGGTTATATTTACATTTTTGTTATTCAGAATCCAGTAGTTAGCTACATACAGTCAACGCTTGACACTACAATTCCTGGAATAACAACCCCTTGAAATACCAACCTTCGTTTGCAGAACCGTAACTAATTTAGTTAAAAAATCAAAAACCATGAAAGAGGTTGTCCGAAAAATAAGTTTGCTGCTATTATTTTGGTTGTTAACCAATGTGATTCTCTTCACTAGAACTGTACGACTCAAAAAGGGAAAGGTCTAAAAATAGACACATGGGTTACCTAGCCCAGAGACTGCCCTTTGTGAGACTGGATAATAATAAAAACACTGGACTGAGCTGTTGATAGGAGGAATAAAGACTATCTTTTTTTGACATGACTGTGAAGTTCATATCCAGGAACAGTTTTTCTTTTGTATGTGAAGGTTATTAGGACAACAGGCAAGATGGAAGCTTTGTGCAGTATTACAAACAAAACATTATATACTAATATTTTTAAGCTCTTTTCCAACAATTTGATACTAGCAAACCAATATTCCTAACTACGATAACACTTTAAACCACGCACTGCTACCATTTTTGTGCCGGTATTCAGAGGTTCGGAAGAGCACTTAAAAACCAAATGCCCCCAAATACCGACACAAACCAAAAAGGCTAACATATCAGATCACATGGGTGTGGGCCAAGTTGTGCCCAGCATGTATACGTACCTGAATTTAATTTGTAGTAGGCAAGCCAAAATTACATATTGGCTTTCCAAAATCTGTACAAAATAACTATAGTGTATTTAAATTGTTTGTTCATTTTCAAGGTTTCAAAGTTGCCCATAAATTAAGTAAATAAAATTAGAAATATTACTTAAGTCATCTTTAGTACTTTCAAAATTGTTAGGTAGTATCTTGAGAGTATAACTAAGAAATCATGACCATTTGTTTATATATTTTCCAAAATATTTAGAGCAAAAGGTTGAAGTTAACTAAAAATAAGAAAATTGGGGCATGACATATTTATTATTTTCTTTTCAAACATCTTTAACAATAATCTTAAAATGGAATAAACTCTGATAATAACAATTAATAACAAGTAACAAATTGGTTTGGTTTTCTTTTTTACATTTTTGAAGAAAAAAAAAATGATGTTATTGTTATTATTTTGGTTCACAAAGCCTTTATAATTATCTATTTTGAGATTATTCATTGAGTATTGTTGATAATTGGGGATCCCCTTATGTTGCAAAAGGCAAAAACTAATGCTGATTGATAATTTCGGTCAAATAAAATTTAAATGGCAGTTCGACTTTGTAAGGAAAGACCACAAAGTTACGTAATACAATAACAAAAATTTAGAGGTTCACATTTTGAGGATTTGGTGTGACAGTCCTGAATGGATAAGTCTTCATTCATAAATACATGCAAAAACAAAAAAAATTGTTAAAAATCTCATGGCCTGGAGATGCGCCAAAGAAATCACTTGGTCTAAGACGGCATTTTCCGAAGAATACAGAAGTTAACACAAATCCATAATACAGGCTGGGATGCCATAGCCAAACCCCAAGCCAGGACCAGAAGTCCTTGTACACTCTCAGGCCATCACAATTTTCAAGGGTGAAGAGTTGGGTTGGTAAGTTGGACCGCTACACAGAATAAAAATGCACAAAATATAAACTGCAGATCACAAAACACTATACAAAACGTGAAGGGAAGAATAATCTAACAGAATCACTTACATGCAGCGGTCAAAAGATTACTCAATCACATTTTGATTTCGAAGAGACTTGGAAAAATAGAAAAATAATTACTTAGTCACACCATATTTCAAAGTAGAAGGAAGCAACACTGACTTTACAAAGGCATTGCCAGACTGTATCGATATTGGACAGTCACGCACAATCGATATACAATCTATTACAATACTTTTCCAAATACTAAATATGGATTACAAAATGTTTTGGTTGAATTACAATTAATAGATCCTTACAAAATTTGATTTCAGGTAAATAAATGACATATGCGTCATTTAATCTTTGCTTATAAGTATCAGGAAAATTATTTTTACTTTAAACTTGCCATTGGCAATGTGAAAAAATACAACAAATACATCAGAAGTGTACAACAGATCAAAACGAACAGAAATATTTGGTTAAAATGATTCATTAAAATATTCTGAAATAGTAAACAATATGACACGCTACAAATTTATTTAATGCTTTGTTTCTTCCAAAAGTGCTTTAGAAAGCACTCAATATTTATTCGAGCAAAAGTTTTTTCACTTTGCAAATTAGCACTAATCAAATTCAAGATCTTTGGGTTACATATCAGTTAGAGTCTTATTTCAGGCTCACATTTTCAGAAATTATATAAAAATAATTTAGTGAAGAAAATCGAACTAATAATGCTAGAATGTTTCACTTCCTCTGAGCAATCCCTAAATAACAATCAAGTTGCAATTATGAAATTTAAAATTTGTTTATTTTCTTGGACTTTTCCATTTTTGGTATGCAATGTTTTAGCTACCAGTCTTATTTTTTTTATCTGATTTCATTGTAAAAATAGGTTTAGTTATTAATCTTTGGGCAAAGTAGTTTCAGTTTAAATTTAACGAGCTAACCAAAATTCCATTTGCCAAGCGGCAGTCAATTGTCCTAATCGACTGCCGCCAGTTCAACTGTACTGGAAATCACAGTAGAAAACACAAATTTTTTACATTTAGAGCATTTGAGTAATGAAGAGAAGTTGTCTGTTAAGAATCTTCGCAGCCAGTTTCCAAATGTGCTAACACAAAAATTAGGCCGTACTCACCTAGCTGTATATGATATAAAGTTTTTGGACTCAAAACCAGTTAAATTTCACCCTTACCACCCATCAGAATGAAAATATTACGCAACCAAATTCAAGACTTTCGGAATGAAGTTGTGGTAGACCCTTCTGCCTATTCCTTCAGCTCACCTGCACTTTAATTCCTAAAAGGCAAGGACTACCGCATGGTTGTGAATAATTGAAAATTGAACGAACAAATTGATAAATCTGTACTACGTCCAGATTTTAATTCAGCATTTCATCGGTTCAGCAAAGCTAAATATTTCAGTGTGTTTGACTTGAATTCGGCTTATCATCAGATACCCGTTACTGTATCATTGAATAACCTACCAGGTTTTGTGTCCCTTTGAACCTGTACCAATACAGTGTTGTCCCTTTCGGGATAGCTACTCATGCACAGGTACTAACTCATTTGATTTTAAGGAAGTTCAGTTTGCAGTTAAAGAGATATCATTTCTTGGTCGTCTAGTCTTTAGTTGAGGAGTCTCCATCAATCCAGATCACACAAAGGCCATTCTCAATTTCAAACCCCCTAAAGTTTTTAAGGGCATTGCCCGTTTTATCGACGTGGTTAACTTCTATTCCAAGTACATACAAAATTTTGCACAATGTGCAGCACCCCTGAATGCCCTGCATAGCAAAAAAGTTTTCAATTTTAATGTGGACCTGATCAGGACAAAGCCTTTGAATTTCTAAACCAAGCCATTGTTAGTCACCTAGTACTGCGCATGACAGATTTCTCAAAACCATACATACTACAAACAGATGCATCAAGTGTAGCAGTGGATGTGGTCCTGTCCCAGGAATTTGATGGGAATTAGAATATTTAGCTATAGTATTTGGCATAGATAAATTCAGACAATTTTTAGAGCACAAGAGAGTTTCTGTTTGAAACTGATAATCAAACTCTTGTTTGGCTTTTGGCCCACCCTAAACAATTTGATACTCTTGGTCGCTAGATTGTCAAAATTGTCTCATTGAAATTCAAAATCCAGCGCATCCAGTGCAATCAAAATATAGAAATGAATAGATATGCTTGTGCAAATGTACTATATAATTTTTTGATGAAGAATTAAATAACTTATTATTCAGATCATTTAAGTATCAGATAACGTGTAAATGGTGAAACCTTCTTGATCATGTTTTATTTACCATGTCAAAGAAATTTTTGTTTGTATTTACAGATGGTGTTGGAGCCACAAGTACGTTACAATCTTGAGGCTGGAACAAATCTATATTTTGGTAATATTCATGGACAATATTTGAAGATTTGTCATCTCGAAGATTCGTCAAGGGAAACAACTTTGCCAGGTGAGTTTAGTTTGTGAGCGCATTAAATTACAATAATATGTTTGCCATTTTTACCCAAATAGAGATACTGATCTATATTCTCAAACATTCTGAATTACAGTAGGGTCCCATTAATCCGAACTATAATTGGGACCGAACCCTGTTCGGATTAGCAAATTTTTGGATTAACCAAAATAATGTAAATTTATTTAATAATTTTAATGTAAATAGGCAAATAATGTCTATTGTAATATGAAATGAGTGTACTGTACTTGAGGAAGCGCTCAAGAGCACTGGAGGTCATGACCCTTCCCATCCCCTTTCACCAGTGAATCATCTTTACCAGCGCCTGCGCTATTGTTTACCGCCTTTGCTCGTGTGAAAAAGGGGGGGGGGGGGAAAGTCAGTTGCCTGCTGTTTTTGTCACAGTTAGCATGTGCATAGTTCTGTCAAGTGGATCAGGTGGTTTTATAGGCCTAGTGTTGGTTCATTGGCTAGTGAAATGGCTAGCAAATGTGAACATACAACATGTACACTTAGTGATAAGTTAGAAGTTTCAAAGTGTTTAGATAAAGGTGAGAGTGCAAGTAAATTGTCTGTAGAGCTCGGCATGGGGAAAGGCCACAATAACTGATTGGAAGAAAAACAGTGCCAAGATCTAACAATTCTGTACTACTTCCACTAAAAAAACTCTTGAAGTTCAGAAAATATCACAACTTTTTCCGTTTGAAAAAGTTGACCAAGCCCTTTTTCTTTCGTTTACTCAGGAAAGAGAATGGGGAACGCCTCTAAGTTGACCTCGTATCCAAGAAATGGCCATTCATCCTAACAAATTAATGAATGGTGATGATTCTTTTCATGGGAGCATCAGGTGGTTGGATAGGTGGAAGAATCACCACGGGATTTGCCAGTTAACTATCAGTGGAGAGCAGCTTTCTACTGATCACCCAACTGCTGAATCCTATCTTGGTGAGTTTGCTGCTCTAGTATCTTAGGGGGAATATTCTCCCCAACAGGGTTATAATGCTGATGAAACTGGCTTGAACTTCAAGGCACTGCGTACAAAAAGTTTAGCGGCCAAACAAGAATCCCAAGCTCCGGGCTTCGAAATGAGCAAGGAACGAGTCACTTTAATGGCTTGCAGTAATGCAGCGGGTAATCACAAACTACCTTTAACGATGATCGGAAAATCCGCTAAGCCTCGAGCGTTTAAAAATCTCAACATGAAGTCTCTTCCTGTGTATTACAGGAACCAAAAACTTGCATGGATGGACGGAACGTTATTCAGTGAAAAGGTTTCACGAGTAGTTTGTACTCGCCATTAAACGGTTCAACAAAGAAAGCCACCTCATGCTATTTTTCTCATTGACAATGTGCCATCTCACCTGGACGTGGAGTAACTTACCAATGGTTACATTAAAGCTGTATTTTTAACTCCCAATGTAACGGCCTTGCTACAGCCACTGGACCAGGGGGTGTTGCAAGCTTGCAAGCTCACTTACAGAAAAATGTTTCTATGAACCCTGATCGAAGAAGATGAAAGTTCAGTGACCTTGTTACAAAAAAATTAGAACTGTTAACATTAAGGATGTTGTTTACTGGGCTGCTGAGTCATGGCAGGCTGTGACAGAGCACAGAGCAAACCTTAAAAATTCTTGGGAAGAAATCTGGCCTTCCTCCAAATTCTTTTGGAAGTCCAGAAGCTCACAATGAAGCAGAACTCCTAGAAATGTTAAAAGGAATCCCCAGATGCAAGTATGCAATCGACGTCGACGTCAATGAGTGGATGGAAGTGGATGGTGCTAGTCACGAATATCTGGCTGACGAATACATTGTCACAGCTGTTAATCAAGCAGCAGAGCCGCCTGAAGTCAGAAGTGATGACGAGCCCGAGGGTGATACGGAGCAGCTTGTGTCACATGCTGATGCCGCAGTTTCCTTTGACTTCGCTCTTCGTTATGTTGAATAACAGGACAGCGCTAGGTCTGCAGACGTTATGTTCATGAGGAAGTGGCCCAATAAGGCATCGTCGAGTAGATTCTCTTCACTTCGCCAAAAGAAACTTATGAGTTTGAACAATGATGTTTGTACTTATTTTTTCTTCAGTAATGTATTAACAATTTCCTGTAGCCTGTACATATTCTCGTTTTTGCAAGTGTATTTTTTTTGTGTACGTACTGTTCCTAATGTATTTTGTATAGGATTTAAAATAAAGTTGATCGTTACAATTTATGTTGTTTGTTTTATATTGCAGTTTACCAATTAAATGGACAAAAACAATCTATTGAACAAAAAAACTTGAGTTTTTGAAATTATAACTTTTTCCAACAACACCTGTTCAGATTAACCGGAAATTTGGATTAGCTGAGTTCAGATTAGCGGGACTCTACTGTATCTTTTAATCCCTCATTTTTTGGAAATATTACTGGGAAACAAAGTATTGGCAATAATATCATTCTTATACGTATGTAGTTAATGTGTTAGTCACATCTGTAAAAATGTAAATTTTGTAGACTCCCGTTGATCTAGATTTAAATAACCATACATTTTTAAATAGCCTGAACCCATTTCTGGAAAGTGTTACGTAAATACAGTAAACTGTCACTAAACTATGATATGGAGGCCCACTGAACAAATGGAAAAGTAATTATTCTAACCTGTCCTTTCTCATATTCAAAGTGGAAGTATCTCACTCCTGTGCTTCCAGAATTATTTAGCAAGGTTTTGGTGTCAAGTCGGGGGGCTGTATATTTTGGGGTCCAGGTCAGCTGTGGAATGAGTGCCCCAGCTTATGTGCCACCTCCATTAGTAAATCCTGCCACACATTTTCCTCCAGGTTATATTTGTCTGGGGCTCAAAGGGAGGGAATGGCATATTGGCAAAGTAGTCTGACCAGAGACCCCATTCTTGTAGTTATCGTTTCCAGCCCACATAAGAGTAAACCTCGCTTACACCTTGTGGGAAAGGAGACAAGTCAGATATTGAGTGTAGCTGTGTAGCTCTTGTTGATAGAAAGGAATTTTCTTTGAGTTCTCTTGATAGGATCTGAGTACACAGGTGTGGGAAGATTTTTGCAAATCCGAGTATGCCCTTGAATACTGGTTGATATTACTGTTTATCTGGACTCATTGCAGGTGTCATGGCTGGGCTGGACTCGATGCAGTGATGTTATTACCCTCTCTGTGGCATTGTCTGTTGTGGCAGTGTGGCTGATGGTGCCTTGGCACAAACTCAGGTTCCGTTACTCACCCACATCACTGTTGTCCTATAAGATGGTTTCCCCAGGGGGTGGGAGTGCTGAGCTAACTTCCTACTTCTACAGTTACTTCCTCCATCATTGGTGCAGAGAAGCTCAAAATAAATAGTCATGTGTTCTGCCTCCCTTCATCCTGCCTATACAGGATTGCACCTCCCTAGACAGCACTGCCAAGCACACCTCTGGAATTGAGACACCCTCTCTTGGACCTACGAGACAGTGGTACACAGGAGGCTAGTGGATCTGCGTAGTCTGCCGCTAGTTAAGACTCAGCGAGTTTAATTTAGAGATGCAAAGTGCTGCTTACCACTAATAGTTACTTTCTGCACACTCCACCACCGTGCTTATCCAAGCAATTAAGGCCTGAGGTCTATTTGCCTGCCACCATTGATGTGTGTGAGTTGGCACTCCATGGTAAGTAATTGAGCTTGTTGACAGGGCATTGGTACAGGACACTGGACCACAGATATGCTGTCAGCAGTACCCATCAGAGAGTATGTTTTACTGGCCTGCCATTAGGTGCAACCAGTCAGACACCCGGAGGGTGACCATTGGTGATATATTTCAGTCATGTGAGTCCCTAAATCCCTGCTCGTAGTCAGAACCGCCACAATAAGAACCCAGAGGTATGATATAGATTATACCTCGTTTATCGACAGTGTCACTCCCTGGACTGCCTTAGCCTCCACCTTACAATACCTTGGGGTGTCTATTCAGGGAATGCTGTTCTAGACCAAGCTCCTCATTGTGATAGCCAACTGTAAATGTAGACAGCAGAAAATCTGCCACGTGGATAATGCTAAAATCTGGCACCAATAACTTCATAAATAACCACCACCAGCTCTGCATATCCTATTAAGGAATGCCTGGTACGTCTGCCGGAGTGGTACAAAGGTACTAGCAGATGGAAACCAATCCAGCATGCAGAAAAATTGTTCCTCTATCACAGTGCTGTGTGTGAGGTCTCTGAGATTTGTCTCACTCGTGCAAGACTTTTGTCTCTCCTTGTGCACGATGATGTCACATTGTTTATCATATTTGATTGATGTGTTGGCAGGATGATTCAGTAAACCACTCCCATTTCTGTATACATAATTTATTTTACAAAAGAAATTTCATGGATGAGTACAGAATCAGTTTAATGACGATTAGTAAAATATGTGAATTTATAATACACTGCAGGAAAATAAAATTGGAACAAATAGAAGGGTTTTTGCAACAGGAAGGTGTTAGCTGTTCTACCATAATAATGCCCGCTTACCCACTGCTAGTGCAAGACATGCAGCAGCTCCCCTAACCAGCATGATTACCAGACTGGTTTGCATCATATTGAGCATGTGTGGGACATAATGGGAGAACAAGTGACCAGTGTGACTCATCAACCGACAACTCTTGTGGTGTTGCGTGAACAGGCATGTAATAATGCATCTCAAGATGGCATTCACCTCCTGTATTATTGAATGCATGCCAGAATAATTACTTGCATTGCAGCCCATCAAGGTTACACTGCATGCTGGTCTGTGTTGTTCCAGCATGGGTTCTTACCTGGTACTTGAGGACCAGTTGTGCTATTGATCTGAACGTGTTATCATTTCAGATACTCCATATTCACTGTACACACACACACACACACACACACAGAGAGTGGCTGCTTGCCTGCTTGTAACATTGTGAAAGTCAATAAACACACAACTGTAGTCAGTTCTGAAAGTTGTTCACCAAAACATAAATGCAAGTTCTCATCTGCTGAAAGGATGATGCCCAGTTTTCGGTTAAAAATATTTTTTATAATTTCATAAATTGTGTTTGAGTTATTTTCTGTAGGCCTTTTTTTGTTGTTACTTTCTGCACATTAATAAATAAATTTGGTTATTAAGAAAATATCTGATTATATGTAAGGGTAAATTGGACAGTTCATTCTTATCTTGCACATTATTAATTACAGGTGCTGGTTGTTTACTTGCTTAACTAATTTTATGGCTTAAAATTTAATTGTTTTACATGTACGTATATTCTGAAAGAATTCATCTTAATGGTAATTCGTGCAATTTTACAGATGAAATGAAAAGAAAATAGGAATATTTCATGATATAAGGCATTAAAACATTTAACTTGTTAGTGCTGAAAAATAGTATAAAATCTATTTATACCTTCATGATGTACATTTTTGCACTTGTGTGAAGAAATTAACATAGTTATTGTCACTGGTGGTAGTTGGGAAAAGATCAATTAATAAAACACATTGAATAGTCAGGTTGTTTACATCTTCTTTCAAGATATTTGCACTTGCGCTCACACAACCATCTGGCTACCTAAACCCTCAATTAATGCTTGCAGTTCTTCTAGTTCTGCAAATATTTTTCTAGTTAATATTCATTGCAACAGTAAAAAAAAAAAGGGGGGTTTTTAATATTTTGTCCTACAACTATTAAAATTTACTATTGACTCCAACCCACTTCTGACACCAGTGTTACAAGACGCCTGAAGGGTGTATCTGAGTTTGTGAGGGATGGAGGTGGTAATAAAAATAAAAGAACTTGATTTTACTTTATTCACACAGCTATTATTTACAGTATTAATGTATCTGTCTCCACTATTACTCGTTTTATTACTCAATGAGCGCAGGATTTAATGTCTGTCTCATCTCTGATTCTTTCTGTATGTCTCTGTTTGGTTACAGTCAACTAACTCACACTCATCATTAAGACATGTTTAGTCTTGTCTGTTACCATCACGCATTGAGTCCAATAGTTGAGCTTGCCAGTTGCACACTTCACTGCACTGATACTCGCAGTTGCAGATTTTCCTCCCGCTGGTCACTTCTGCCACACAATCCCCCAAACTCCTGACTCTCATAAACTCCCCACTCGGAGGCGTGTCACATTTATATGTCAGTCACCCTGACCATCTGGAAGGTTCAATGCACACCGAGTGACGTTGAGAGAACCGAGGGTAGTAAACCAACAGAAAATTCTTCATATAAAAGCAGAAGTTTAAACTGATGAAGATCAGCATCTTACGAGATACACAGGCTTATCATGGCAGCCTGACTTTGTAACTGAAAGCTTTATCGCTTGCCTGTCATTCAAACTTCCTTCGTTCTTGCTGCTCAATATCATATCCCTACTCTGTCCTTCTCTTCACTCGCTCATGTGGGGCGGGCCAAGGTCAGTAGGGCAGACAAGCAGCACGTAACAGTATACACCAAGTACCTTTGCGCACTTGGTCCTCAGTATGGGTGGCCGGCGAATATGTGATGTTTTTTCTGATGTACGTACTGCCCGGTTAAGGGATGCCGGCAGTCCTACCCTGTTGACGGAAATCTGGTTCAAGACGTGGTCACTTGCCTCTCCCTTGAGGGATAGTGCTTACCATGTTGCAGATAGGTTACAATTCACCCTGGAATCAGAATTTTGTGGTTAGACTCGAAATGGGTTTATTCAAAGAGAATAAAAAATACTAACTCGTACGCTTTTGTGATTCTTAAGTAACCGGCAGAAGTTATGTTAGAACAGGTGTAGGTGACCTGTTGAGAGAACTAGAACAAACGTGTTAGGTAGCTGTGATAACAGCTTGAACCTTAATTTTTTGACTATGTTGTCCTGAAGGTACTTGGCGAAACACTCCAAAGTAGAGTTTGTGTAGGAAGGTTGAGGACTTCTTTGGGGTTAGCTGGCAGCTGGTCGGGAAGACTTCTAGGATGTAGGTAGATGGTAGCAGAGAGCTCTTTCATGTCTGTGGTAGAACAAAATGCTAAGTCTATAAGATAACTGGCATTCTGGGGGTGTGTCTCTGTCCTTATATACAACTTACTGGTGCTCCCCTTCACCTTCTTTCAGTTCAGGTTGTAGCGGCAAGAGCTTGGTCGCTCACAATGTTTAATAAATAGGCTGCGATGACCCACTCGGCTCAGGGTATAAATACTAGGCCGCAGCGTACCAACCCCTTCCAGACGCGTTCAGGTGACCAGAAGATATACTGTGTGTTACTCGTCGGAGCCAATACCGCCGAGGTCCCAGCAATGCTGAAACAATGAAGGCACCATACTTGCATATTCGGTTTGGCAGTAGGGCATAAGATCATCTCTCGAGACTTCGTTAACGGTAATGATACGGTAATCTCTTAGCATTGTGGCAAGGACAGGCAGGTTACAATTATAGTCTACTTTACTTCATTCAGTACGAGACTACAGATTTCAGTATACGTATTAAAAGTAATTGTAAATGTTCTGTATTGTTTCAATTAATGTAAAGAATTGTGTTAATAAACGTGTATTGTATTTTAGAGAATTCCCGGGTTGCTTGTTCTCATTTACTATCTAGTTACTAACCTCCGTGTACGTTTTCCCCTTGTGCTACATTAACTTAAGTGATAATAGAATAGTCTCTAGAAACGGAGTTAAATTAGTTGAGATACTGGAAGTGATTAGGCAGGCAGGAAGGAGACGTTACAGGGTATCTTCGGCAGGGTTGCTCCTCCCTTCATGGCCGGCACAGCACTTGTTGCGCTCTCTTGGAGAAGGAATGAAACGGGGTAGTTTTCCTGCGTTTGCTTAGAGGCAACTGGCTTTACTTGGCTTGCCGGGCAGGGTGATTGTGTGACATGGGTGTCTGGCATATGGCTAGTAGTGGCTCGCCCGCAGTTTCCTCGGGAGCTCCCAGGTTGGAAGCATGCCTGCTCGCTCTGGACGCAAGCAGGCTCAGAGATTGATTCTCCATTAAGATGACATATTGCCGCATGTGATGCATTCAAGTTAAAAAAAAAACTATCCCTAATACGTGTCACGTGTCAAAGTAATAGAGAGTAGCACTATGTATTTCACTGACCCCACAATTTATGAAAATTAAATTTTTATTTATTGATTCTGCTCAGTTCTTACAACTTTGTCTGCAACATAAGGGAAATTAAAATTTTTATGTCACCAACTTTTGGAAGTAAAGAGCACAACAATATTCTCTTGAGTTAATGACCAATTGAGGGATTACTTGAAACACAATCCTTTTTACATTATAAGGGGTGGAGTTTTAAAAAATCCTGAAACTAATTTTAAGGTATTTATGTACCTAACACTGTAAAGTACAGTAAATAATATCTTATTGGTGTAATGAGCTATTTAGGAGTATTTGAAAACCAGTTCACACTTTTTAAGGATAAATTTCTAAAATCATTAAATCAATTTTTAAGAAATTGAAGGTAGTCTATTAAAGCAAAGATCACAACGATTTCTTATGAAGTTAATGAGTTGTTGAGGAATCCTTGAAAACTTGTTCTTCTTGATTCCTAATACTTTCCAGTCTGTTTACGAGCATTGTTTTATCATGCACATTAGGTATTTTGGTACACATGCTTACAGTTGAGACAAAATATTTATTTATTTCGAGCTGCTTCTAGTATTAACTATATTTTTATGCATAATTTTATTTACTTTTTCCTTCCTTAGATAAGGAATCCTCTTTACTGAACCTCTATTTCTCCTTTTTCGTTCTACAATAATACCTTTTTTTCTCTGGTTCACTTTAAATTGGTTTTCACTCACTCTGTTTTGGCCACTACTTCATTTAACTCTCCTGTGAAACCTTTTCATTGTGTTTGTAAAACAAATTTGTCAGCTTCTGATTTCAATTATATTTCTGTATCATCAAAGAGCATAACAATATTTTATCAGTTTAATAAGCCTTTGAGAAGTCCTCAAAAATTTGTTTTACACCTTTTCACCATTGTAAGGTTTGAATTTAAAAAAAAACATAACATTGGTTTTTATATATTTATTTAGGTAACATTGTGAAGCCAAGACTGTAATGTTATTTCACATCCTACAGTTGGTTTTTAGGAAACTAAATACTGTAGGTAGCCTTTTAAAGCAAAGATCACAACTATATTATATGAAGTTAATGGCAGGAATCCTTGAAAACACATTTTACCCCTTTCCACTCTCGGGTATTCATTTTCAAAATATCCTAAAATTAGTTTTAAGACGTTTATATAAGTAACCTTTTAAAGCAAAGAGCATAACAAATTAGTTCAGGATTAATGAGCTATTGATGATTCTTTGAAAATAAAACTAATCGCTTTGCATCCCCTTAAGTACCAAATTTCAGATCATCCTAAAATTAATTTTTAGGTATTTATACAAGCAACTTTTTGAAGCTAAAAGCATAATGATATCTCATTGGGTTATGAGTTACTGAGGAGTCATCAAAAACACATTTTATCCCTTTTCACCCTTGTAGGGGTTGAATATCAAAAAATATTTTCTTAGCCTGCAACCTGAGGGGAAGCCATCCGTAAATTTTCATTTTTTTTTATGTCCCATGGTTTGCACTGTGCGTTGATGACTGAGTAAGTCAGCCAGTGGGAGTACTTCATTTTATATGTAGAGAATATACTTAAGTTTGTTTTGATTGTTGTTATTATTGTTAGCCTACTTTCCAAAATAAAGAAAGACTTGAAATCACTTTTCTCTCTTTCTCCCTCTCTCTCCCTCCCTCCCTCCCTCTTCCAATTTTTAACGTGCAAACCGAATTTCACCAAACTTGGCACACACATAGTGCTTAGTAGAGACATGACTTTTATAGTTTTTGCTACCCCGAGAGCTTACTTTCAAAATGGCACCAATTTAGGATGATAAATCATATCTCAGGAACCACTTAAACTATTTAAACCAAATTGTGTATGTTGTCAGTGCATAATGTAAGCATTGGATTTAGAGATGGATATTGTTATTAGTCTACCATTTTGAAAGATACCACCACATGAAAAAGTTGAGCTTTTTTTATAACTTAAAGACTACTCAACCAATGCTAGCCAAATTTGGCAGGTAACTAACACTATTGTAGGCCATGTAAATTTGTGTGATAAATATTTATTAGGCACTTATTTTCAACATGGCGGCCATACAAATATTTTTGGTTAATGTAGTATATATACCATACTGTTAACCAATTTTGACCAAATTTTGTATGCTGAAAGTATATATAACAAGTATATGTGCCAACATGTAGCAACTTTTGTTTGCCATTTTGTAAGATAGCATTACATATGAATTAATGAAGTTTCCATGTCATGTCTTGGAAAACAACTTACCGATTCCTGCCAAATTTGGCAAACAAGTAGTACTGCAATAGATGATGTAAAGTAATATGTTTTAAGAGTGGGATGGAACT
Source organism: Dryococelus australis (assembly GCA_029891345.1). Taxonomy (NCBI): domain Eukaryota; kingdom Metazoa; phylum Arthropoda; class Insecta; order Phasmatodea; family Phasmatidae; genus Dryococelus; species Dryococelus australis. The sequence continues at coordinate 176,275,534 of CM056997.1, read as the reverse complement.
GCTTGTCCAAGGTCAAAAAGCGAGGGACCAACATGTGCGACACTAACACGCACTTCTAGCACCTCATCGCTCTTAGGCGCAACGCGTGCAGTGTTTCTATTGTGTTCCTGTACTGCGCAAATTATATCTGTAACAGTGAAACTTTATTACACATGATGAAAGCCCTCAGATTAAACCACACCTCTAAGGTCATACTTTTTGCTTGCCTCTCAAAAAAACTGCATATACAAGCTTTAAAAATGTTATATTTGACCATTTTCTCTCTTTTTTCCTCCAGGAATACACTAATATGACGAAAGTAAAAAAATAGGGGAATAGATCATTGTTTTTATCTTTTTTTACAAAAAGTCTTATTTGCAGAACATTTATTTGCTGAGATACGCATATTTGCACAAACAAATATTTCACAGAAAATATGTCACTCCATCCTCCTCTAAGTATGTCAGACACTTGTTGTCAAAATGGCAGCCATATAGTTATTTTATCATAGTATACTACATTGTCGAAACCATATAGTCAGTTCCAACATAACTTCATATGCTCGCAGTATGTATTACAAGTATCAAATGTGTATACATGGAACATCTTTTGTCTGCCATTTTGTAAGCAAGTGCCACATGATAAAATTAATTTTTATGTCATGTCTCTGGAAATAATTGACCAGTTCATACAGAATTAGGAAAACAATTAGTAATATGGCAGATGACAAAAAATTGTATGTTTTTAGTACATCAGACACATGTGTTAAGAATGGTGGCCATATAACCATTTTTCTTTAGTTTGCTATATTGCAGAAGATATGTAATCAATTCAATTCAAACTTCATTTTGTATGGTAGCAGTACATTCGTTATCTATCAAATGTGTCTGCACAGATCCACTTTTATCTGCCATTTGGTAAGATAGCGCCACACCAATAAATTAAATTATAACGTATCTCAGGAAACAAAAAACCTATTCCTATTAAATTTGACAAACAAATAGTACTGCAGGGGTCGCGGTGGACGAGCGGTTAGCCCGCTCACCTCCCACCAAGGCAAACTGGGTTCAATCCCCAGCCGGGTCACCGGGTTTCACATGTGGGAATCGTACCGGACGATGCCGTTGGTCAGTGAGTTTTCTTGGGGATCTCCCATTTTCCCCGCCCTTTCATTCCGGCGCTACTCCATACTCACCTCAGCCACCATCATCGGCTCTCAAGACCTCGTTGTTAAGAGCCTCCCAAATCTCTTCACTCACTCAAGTTGTACTGCAACAGTTGATGTAAACTTGTTTTAAGTAAATCAGGCACTTATTTTAAGAATAGTGGGAATTGGCCATTTTAGCTTAGTATGCTATATCATTGAAACCATGTAATTAATTCCAACTTAACTTTGTATCCTGTTAGTACCTATATATTACAACCATCACATGTGATCATATGAAGTTTCTTTTGTGTATCATATTGCAAGATATAATCACATGGAAAATTAAAATTTTTATGTCATATCTATAGAAAAATTGACATATTCCCACCAAATTTGGTAAACAAGTAGCGCTATAGTAGGCCATGCAAATTAATTTGTTTTGAGTAGGTGAGACACTTCTTTTCAAGATGGCGGTCATATAAATATTTTAGCTCAGTTATATCTATGAAACTCAGAAAATAATTTTTAATTAGCCATTAACTTTGTATGGTGGCTATATATACTTTTAGCATCAAATTTGTCTGTAAAGAGTCTCGTGTGTCTGCCATTTTGTCAACCGATTACTACCAAATTTAGCGAAGAACTATATTTTATTTGCAAGAGGTGTGCAGAACTGTCTCCCCACCAGTGTTGTGTTTACCTGCAGTGATCTTTCCGTATTTTGAGCCTTAATTGAAAATAACTAGGGCTTACTCAGGGTTTGTTGAATTAAATAGTTTGTAAGAATTCTTCTTCTTTACTCTAAACATAAATACTTAACAATAAAAACTTTTACACTATTTTCTCTAAAAGTTTTATGTTAAGTTTCTCTCTATTTAAAGACAGATTTTTTACAGTTTTAACTTAGGACAATGAAATCTAGCCACCAATTGCTCTGGAGGAGCTTTATAACACTAAATTTGGGGCTGTTAACTTCAAGACATCCGTAGACACTTGTTTTAATAGGCATTAAGTTCAGTGGCAACACAGGCCAAGCTGGATGTCTGCTTGGATGTCTTTCTTAGTTCTCTCATGAGTAACCTCAACCTGCTCCTAGTTTGAGTACTAAGGTAGTGGGTATTCTGCTGAGACTGGGGTGCCTTGTGCCACTCTAAGTATGTCAGTCGCTGTGTCTTGTGGAAAGCATTCTGGTTGGTGTGGTGTGACGTTACACAGTGCCAGCTTGTTGGTCTGAACTAGCATTGTCTAGCCGGTCTGCCAGGCATGTACAGTTTGCATGAAATGCTATGCTGTCATAAATGGCTTCCATAACATCCTGGCTAAAAACATCCAGAACTCACCTACCTGTTGGAAAACATACTTCACTTGCATGCTGTGTTGTAAAACAAAAGAATATTTCCACATTGTTGGACAAATGATCTGGGTAGACTCATAACTTTCTGTAATATGAGTGAATAACAAAGAAACATTTTTCTGTAGCATATGTAAGGAAAATTACTTTGAACTAGCTATGCTAATATACATATTTCCTCCTGTGAATAAATTTGCAGTTTCAAGAATTCATATGATATGCCATGTAAAAGAAAAGTTTTATTATAACTTACATAATTTCCGCATATTCCAAGCATTTGTTTTGATTTATTTTAGTTACAGCCTGCCTATTTTAAATCATTCTGTATATAGAAATTATTTCAGTTGAGTTCCACAATTTAATTTTGATGTGGCCAAATGTAATTGTTTTGACATTCTCTTTCAGAAATGCAGAAAAACCATTGCTCAATTGTAATATTGTATATATATGTATTGGTCTGGTAATGCCAGATCTGTTATGTATTATGTATCATGTTGAAATTTTGTGATTTCTTTAACCATCCTGTTATTCTTATTAGCAGTCCCGTTGTATTAGTATTCATCTCTCTGTTCTTGTTTCAAGATGTAATATTTTAGTATATTTTTTAACTTATGACAGTGCCATCATATACGTATTGACGCCGTCTGGTGATACACAAGACGAACGGTGACACAATTTATTTATGGTAGGTGGGCGCCAACGGTGTTTCCCAATCACCGCACTGTTGAGGTTTAGGGTTCTCAGGGATGCTGTGGGTTCTGTGTGTCCATCTCACCCAAGCGTACTTACAAAATACTTTGCATTACTAAACGTTTTAACACTGAAAAAGGTGAGAGGTTGCTGTCGTTACAAGGAAATACTTTATGCACTGTTAAGATTGCTTTTATTTTGCCACTCATACAAGATCATGCCAGAATGAATTTTATGGTTAAAAACTCTGATGTGTCTAGCCAACCCTGTCGGGTGCTCCCCCAGCCTGCAATTAATCTAACGCACTCCTAGATGGATGACTTCTCCGGGATGTTAGAGAACACAGTCTCCACAAGGAAAGGGGTCTACAGCCTTTAGGATGGACTGTAGATTTTTCCTGAAGACAGGACACTGAGAATTACAAATGAATATGAACACATGTTATTATTGTATGTCACTAACACGGACTCGTCGGGACGCATCTCCCAGCACATGGTAAGTGTGGTGACAGTCTTTACACATAGCTGGCTAGGACAAAAATAATGTCACCGTACAAATTAGACAAATACATATGAAACAGCATGGGACATGAGATGAATGGTCACAATAAATACGCAGATGCGTGACAGCACACTTATATTGCGGGGATGTCGCTGGATGAGATTCGTAGCAGATCACGTGGTGCAGGTGGAATTGCAGTATTTCTCCGTAAAAAGGCCAATTATTGTCTGACAAATTGTTAGTGATGTTGGGGAAAATGTTCCCCTGAAGATTTAGGCCTTTATAGACTTGTAGCATGCCAGATGGCGGGACAATCAAACATGAAAGAGACCGCGTGGACATACATACAAAGCATCAATCGTGTGAAAATTCACGGAACCCTGAATAAAAGAATACATAGAATCCTGAAATGGATTATGGTGCACATGACATTACACAAATAAACCCTCAAAGCACATGGATGGTACAGATATTAACTTGGCAGCTGTTAACCATGTGGTCGCAAATGATGTGGCTGTAAAACAATTTAAACATGACAAAACCCTAAAATACATACATAGAAATAAAGCCCTTAATATTGCACGCAGCAATTAAATAGAAATTACACTGAAACGCCTTTTGCATAGGCGGATGGCGCCTGATTTCAAAGTAGTGCGGGCCGCGTGGCCTCTCCGAAATCTTTCCTCATTTCTCCTTGTTTAAGTTTAAAATATTAGGTTGAGCGGAAGGTTTATGCTGGAGAAATGTCTGACAAAACATACACAAAGCAAAGGTTAACCTGTATACTAACAGTGAGCTATGGTAATCTACATCAGTGCAAAAAGTTTGAAGTGCATACATGACAGTGTCTTACCTCACCAGCTCTCCTCGACTAACTGCCCAGAGGCAGGGGTAGTGTGGATCTACCGTGGCTGCCTACGGGGTTCACACAAGCGGAAGTGCTATGCACGCCGAGTAAAACTTTTTATCTTTTTAAGAGAAATGGCACATAAATAATGCCAATAGAGATTTACATTAAACATTTAAATTGTAGAATTTTGGTATTCGTTGAATGTCTTATATGATGGCGTTCACGCCGGAATAATAGCGTTCTTAGTCTTCGCGCAGCGCACATTTTGAATTTATAACCAAACATTGAGCAACACTTTTGAACATACATTTTGAACACTTGAAAACACTGGGAACCTGAAATAAAACAAAATGCATGATTTACACTTCAAATAAATATTCTGTTATGGGAAAGTTCTGATTATGGCCTCTTTGCGCACATACGTGCCCACATGTCTCGTGAGGGGTGAGCGCCGTCATGGTCTTAATGCTGCTGGCTGTTAGCCGACATCAGTATTTAAATATTTGCAATTTTATTGTTTGCAGTTATTGGAAATAATTATTAAAAAAAGAAATTATGAAATAAACTTTTATTGATATCAGTTTGCTATTACGCATATTAGGATGCCACTTCTAGTTTTTAAAATATGAAGATTATTCAAAATATTTATTGGAATTAATTTGTTAGACATACCTGTCTCTTTGAAGGGTAATTTCAAAAACTGTGAAAATATTTGATTTACATTTAGGCTTCTAAACACCAAGCCAGGTTAACTTTATGTAACAGTGTGATTGAAAGTAAAGGTGATGTTGAAAATGACTACGAAAACAATTCAAGTATGTAGCAAATAAAGGATTTTACCTTTTTGTGCAGTTGTTTGTATTTGTATTTCAGATGAATTTGCTAATTTAAAGAGAGGAAAACGGAATTTTATTTAAATTTGAGCATCTGAGGGAGAGTGTAAGAATATAATAATATTTATAAATCAAGAGGCAGTACTTGTCTCTTACCAAGGTGAACTGACTTCAATCCCCAGCAGGATCACTTCCTGATTTTTGTATTTGGGAATCATGCCAGAAGATGCTGCTGGTCAGTGGGTTTTCTCGAGGATCTCCCATTTCCCCTGCCCCTTCATTCTGGCACTGCTCCATACCCACCTCTATCACCCTCATCGGCTCTCAAGACCTTGCTGTTACAAGCCTCCCAAATCTCTTCTCTCGCTCGCTCTTATAGATTAGATCCACTAAATCAGTTTGTTGGCATCTGCTTAAAAATGTGCTACTTTTAGATTTCTGAAAGAGATATTCTTTTTATTTGTTCACCCATGCTCTGCAATGCAGCATGTAACTACACAGTAAGAGAGAGAGAGAGAGAGAATTGTATTTTTTTAAATTATGTTTCAAGTGTAATCATTTTCTTTTATTTCATTTCAGGTATTATATTGTTTTACATTTCTATAATGTGTATTGTTCTATGTTTTTGTCTGTGTGTATTCTAGGTATTTTGGACTGAGGTTTTGAAATTCTTATATGACTTTATTTTATTTTATATTTATATAACTTCTTTATATTAATTAAGGTTAATATTTACATTTTTATTTTTGTTAGGAAATTTAGTTTAGTTAGATTTGTATTTTGTTAGTTATTGTAGTAGTTTTGTTTTGAATTTTTCGGTAAGGATGTCCAGTTGCTGCGAAGTTTGTACAGAATATTTTAATTTGTGTCAAAAATGAGTTATTTGGTATAAGAACTAGTTTTAATGATGTTTATTTTAAATTTCGTTAAGATTGAGTGCTTTTCCGCGATGATTCATTGCCGACATAAATTTTTGTGACTAAACGGACAGAGTATTTCTATTCTGTCAGGCAGGCGAACCTGCTGCATTGTGCTCTGCATAGTACGATGTAATAGTCCTACTGAGACTAACTTGAATAGAGTTTTGTCTTGCAAGCGGCAAAAAATTTTGAAACTATAAAAAATCTAAACTGAATGAAAGATGGTTTTATTTTTAATAAATAATTTTTTTCCATTTTAAATCATCAGTAATGGTAAGCGACCTACTGATTTTGTGGTAAAGCAGAATACGAACTGCAAGTGAATTTTTTTACTTTCTCTTTAAGATGTTTCAATTTTTTATGATTGATATTAAAGTTTGATTTTGCCTGCGGTTGTCCATGAGAAAAGGAGTCATTATATTCTGCAAGCTGAGCACAGTTGGACACTATTAATTTATTCTTGTTTTCAGTTTTACTAGTAACGAACTTTAAGTTTGAATTTTGAAATGTGGTGCTTCAGAAAACTCATACATAAGCTATTAAATTCAATAACTGGAATGAGAATGACCAACAAAATTAAACTTTTATTTAATATGTTAACAATTAATTTTTTTTTTTATTTCTCAGTAAATGCTCACACATTTTAAGTATTATTACATTTTAATGCAGTTTTCATGTCTGAACCCAACCCAGAATAATTTTCTCCCACAAATTATTATTTTTTTCTCTGAGAGTATAGTGTGTGTCAAGGTAAAGTCCCACAGGATCCTATCCTTGAGTGTTTTTTATGTTATATACATGACACTGTGATACACACATTTCACACAAAAGGCATCAAGGGACATGTAACGTACACCACACCTAAAGACATATACATCTCAGCAAAAACCTATCTTGTAATGATGTACAATTTTTGCATAATGTGTAGGCATACTGAGATTTTTTTTTCTTTCAGGGAAAAAACAGTCTGGAAACTTTGAAGAATTCGGTTAATGAAGAAGAGTGTAATGAGCCTGCCATTGACAGCCGTGAAATTGAAACACGATCTACAATTTCTATTGGCACTGTTATTTGTAAAGAAGAAGACAGTGAAAATGTTGATGATGACGATAACATTTTTGATTTGGAAACTCAGTGTGATGATGATGGAAATGTGGATGCTGATGACCCAATATTCGACATGCAAACTCAAGTGTTTGAAGAGGACACATGCAATCCAACAGGCAAGCCTTTAACTCTGAATGAAAACAACAAAGACCGATCCCTGCTTGAAGATGATGCTGATATATTTGACAGTCTAGTGTTAGAAGAATCCCATGAAGTAGTTCCATGCACAGCCGAAGGAAAAGTAGAAAAAAAACAATTGCTCGATGTAGTAATCCAGGCAAGTGATGATTCAGGTGATGAAACTGATCCGGAAAACATGTTTATGGAAAAAACACAAATATTGCACACTGAAACACTTCAGAATGGGGATTCCAAAGAAGTTTCAGGTTTCAACTGCAAATTGAATGAAAAAGAATCGAGAGGTAACTTATTTAATAATACCTATAATCAAATACATGACAGTATCTCAGAAATGCTTAAAGATACTAAGTGTCCTGCACTTATTTCCCAAGTAAAAAAAGAGATAAAACAAGAAAGCATTATTTGTAATAAATCACTTTTAGTAGATGATGCTGATTCTGATAGTGACACTGATACTGAAGGATTTTTCTCTACTCATATCCAACGTGTTAAGTATGACACAGTAAATAACAGCACACACAAAGTAGACACTAAGAACTTTTGTAACAGTGTGAGTGAATCACGGGATCAGCAGCTTGCTTCTCATGACGTAACGAGTAACACCACTGAACAAGCCTATTCTGTACAGTCAATAAGCACAGAAAATCTTAATAAAATAGATTTATCATCTAGGTGCAGTATTGGTGATCCAGTGACTGCTCAAACTGGGACTATAACTGAAATGGTTCATGAAGATACTGACAATATAATGGATGCCCCAACTCAGATTATTAATGATGATGTCATTGTTGGTAGAGTGGTTCACCAAGATATATGTGCTGCATCAAATGATGATATTGATGATATTTCAATTTCTCCAACTAATGCTACAAGTGATGAGTCATATTATGGTAAAGTGATTCATCAAGACATTTTGACAGAGCCTAATAAATGTTTTGTTAATGAAAACGTATTTGATTTGCCAACCCAGATTGTGAATGATAATATATCAGGTGCAGAAGTGGCTCAGTACAATACTTCTGTAAAAGGTGATAACACATATGATCTGATTAATGCACCAACTCAGAATGACATTGCTATTGATGAAGTGGTTCAACATATTTCGGCCAGATCCAATGTCATGTGTGATGGAAATGGTACCCTAACCAAGAATGTAAACAATGAAGTGGCTAATGATAAATTGTGTTGCCAGAGTTCATCTACTGCACTTGATGAAAGTGGTATTATTGATGATGTTCATGGTTCTCCAACCCAAGTTGTAAACGATAATGCAAGTGTAAATAATGTAATTCATCATAAGGCAAATTTTGGTATGCATCACAAAGATGCTTCTATTGAACACGATATGAATGCTCAAAATCAGATTGTGAACGAAGTTGTTAGTGGAGGTGTTCACCAAACTACATTTGCTCGAGGTGGTGGTGATGTTGAAGATATACAACAGAATCACCAAGTGAAAGTTGTAAATGATGAATCAGCTGTTGGCAAGAAGTTTCAACGAGATGCCCTAGAAAAGCTTGATGAAGATGGTGACAATGAAGATATAAAGAATTATGCAACCCAAACTGTAAATACCAAAGTAATTTTTGGGGGAGACATTCAGCAAATTACATCTGCTGCCCAAAATGGTGATGATATTGATTATGTACAACAGACTCCTCAAGTGCATGTTGCAAGTGATGAGTCAACTGTTGGCAATTTAATTCATCAAAATACCTCATCTAAGCTGAATCTGTGTAGTAATAGTAAAGGCATAATGGATGTTCCAACACAAATTGTGAATTTGGAGGCAAGTATTAATGGAATAACTCACCAAAATAATTTGGTTAAATGTGAACTCACTAGTGATGTGAAAAACGTATCAGCAGTGATTGTGAACAATGAGGCAACTGTTGAAGAAGTGGTTCATGAAGATGTTTCTGTTTCGCATATGACAAATGCTCCAACTCAGATTGTGACCGATGAAGTAATTATTGATCAAGATGTTCAACAAATTACATCTGCTGTACAAAATGGTGATGATGTTGATAAACATCATCATCCCCAAATGCCACTTATAAGAGATGAATTTTCATTTGGGAAGGTGATTCATCAAAATGCCTTTGCAGAACTTAATAAAGACAGTGAAAATGAAGATATAATGAATGCTCCAACACAGATTGTGAACGATGACGTAATTGTTGGTGAAGATCTATACCAAACCACTTGTGCTGCCGAGGATGTTGATGAGGATGATGTGAAAAAGAATTCTCAGTTGCAATTTGTAAGTGGTAAGTCAACAGTTGGTAAGACAATTCATCATAATGTGTCAATAAAGCTTGATAAAGACAGTGATAGTGAAGATATAATGGAAACTCCAACTCAGATTGTGAATGATAGTGTTATCGATGGTGACTGTGTTAATCAAACTATATCTGCTGCACGAAATGGTGATATTAGTGACAGTGTACAGCAGAACACCAAACTCCAAGTTGTTAGTAATTCAACAGTTGGTGAGGTGATTGGTCAAAATTCCTCTGCAGAGCTTGGTAGAGATAGTGGCAGTGAGGATATAATGGATGTGCCAACCCAGATTGTGAATGATAGAGTAATTGTTGGTGAAGATGTTCAGCAAACCTCATCTGCTGCCCAGAATGGTGATGAGAAGGATGATGTACAGCGGAATTCTCAGTTGCAAATTGTAAGTGGTAGGTTGTCAGTTGGTATAGTGATTCATCAAGAAGCCTCATTAAAGTTTGGTAAAGACAGTGATAGTGAAGATGTAATGGAAACTCCAACTCAAATTGTGAATGATGGTGTTATTAGTGATGATATACAGCGGAATACCAAAATTCAAGTTGTAAGTGATACATCAACAATTCGCAAGGTGAGTCATCTAAGTGGCTCTGCAGAGCTTGATCAAGACAGTGACAGTGAAGATATAATGGATACTCCAACCCAGAATGTGAATGATAGAGTAATTGTTGTTGGAGATGTTCACGGAACCACATCTGCTGCCCAGAATAGTGATAAAGGTGATGTACAGAGTAGTTCTCAATTTCAAGATATAAGTGGTAAGTCATGTGTTGGTGAGGTGATTCATCAGAAAGCTTTAATAAAGGTTAATAAAGACAGGGATAGTGAAGATATAATGGAAACACCAACTCAGATTGTGAATGATGGTGTTATTGGTGATGATATACAGCGGAATACCAAAATCCAAGTTGTAAGTGATACATCAACAATTCGCAAGGTGAGTCATCAAAATGGCTCTCTAGAGCTTGATAAAGACAGTGACAGTGACGATATAATGGATGCGCCAACCCAGATTGTGAATGTTGAAGTCATTGCTGGTTGTGATAAGGATGATGTGCAAAGGAATTTCCAATTTCGGTATGTAAGTGGTAAGTCAGCAGTTGGTAAAGTGATTCATCAAAAAGTCTCACTAAAGCTTGAGAAAGGCAGTGAGAGTGAAAATATAATGGATACTCCAACTCAGATTGTAAATGATGGATTTATTGGTGGTGGAGGTGGTAACAAAACCACATCTGCTGCTCAAAGTGCTGATGTACAGCAGAATATTGAAATCCAAGTTGCAAGTGATGAATTAATAGTTGGCAAAGTTATTCATCAAGATATTTCTGAAGAGAGTGATAAAGACACTGAAAAAGTTATAATGGATACTCCAACTCAGATCATGAATGATGGAGTTGTTCACCAGACTACATCTACTTTCCCCCAGATGCAAGCTGTAAGTGATGAGTCAACCATTGGAAAATTGATTCATCAACATTCTTTAGGTAAGATTGATATGCCTAGTCAAATTGAAGACATAGTTAATGTCCCAACTCAGCAGATTGAGAATTTTGAGGTAAATGTTGGACTGGATGGCCGAGATACTTTGGTTAAATATAAATTGACTAATGATGTGAAAAGTGAGGCAACCATTGATGAAGTGATTCACAAAGATGCATCTGTTCTGCATGACATTGCAGAGTCTCCAACTCAGATTGTGAATGATGGAATAATAGTTTGTGGAGGTGTTGACGAAACCATGTCTGCTACCCAAGATGGTGATGATACTGATGTACAACAGAATCACCAAATGCAAGTTGTTGGTGATGATAGGCCACTATTTGGCAAGGTGATTCATCAAGACCATCCATCTAAACTTGTTAAATATAGTAATGGTGAGGATATGACTGATATTGCAACCCAGGTTGTGAATTATGATGTTTCTGTTAATAAGACGAGTTGCCAAAATAAATTTCCCATGCAAGATGAAAGAAATAGTACCAACAAGATATCTAGTGCGCAGATGCAGATCCTAAAGAAGGAAGGAAATGTTGGTGAAATTATACATCAAAATACTAACATGATGCATGTTGCCAGTAATCTGGTGAATGCCCCAATCAGTGTTGTTAGTTATAAGGTAACTATGGGTCAAGTGATTCATCAAGACACTACTGCTGTATTTAATAATTGTGTTCTGGATGATGTGATAGATGCCTCAACTCAAGTTACAAGTGAATTTAAAACTGTACCGAATGTTGCTGATTGTGTTCTTAAAGATGTTAGTGGCAGTATCATTGTTTCAAAGCCCAGTGTATGTAAAGATAGATCAGTTGGCAGTATTATTCATCAAGATACTGCACTTGTGCATTCTGAATGTATTATTGATGATTTAATGGATGCTCCAACTCAGATTTTGCATGAAGAAAGGTCTTTAAGCAAAGATAATCTCCAAAACAATTCTGAGCTACTTGTTCAGCGTGATATAAGTTTTCATAAAGGTACTACACCCTTTTGTGTTGTGGTTGAGGTTGAAAATAATAGCACTGCTGTCCACCAGAATTATTCTGACACTATTTCTAAGAATGGCAGTAATGATAATGCAGTTGAACGAAGTAATGAAATTAGTGCTGATCATGTTAAGATTATATCAGAAGAAGAAATGTCACCTGTTCTGTCTCGTACAAAACATGATAGGGTTTATCAAGATAAACAGCTTGCATTATCTGCCTATGCTAACTCATGTGCTCAGACAAGAAGCATGAAAGGTATAGAAGTTTTGTCTTCCATAGGAAACAACGTCCAACATCTACAACATTCTTTGAAGACAAATTGCACCACTCAACATAAAAACATAGATGAGGGTACAGTTATTGTATCATGTCGAAAAAAGACACCTAGAACTTATAGTTCAAAAAAGAATGTTGACCAATATAAGAGTGTAAGTGAAGAAACATCAGTAAATAACGTTGAGGTGTCACTTGCTTCATCCAGCAAAATGGAACCACTGTCCCTTGACATAGCAAGAAGTGCTCCTGTTAAACAGTCAAATAAAAGGATACAATCTCAAGAAGAAAGTGAAACTCGGAACTCAAAAAGACTTTGTGGTGGTATAGAAAGTAGCGGTAGCAGCGGTCAAGTAATTTGGCCTGGAAAGCATCAGACTTACCCAGGGAAGAGACAGTCTTCAGTCACAAAAAAGAGTACTGAAGCAGATTGCATTAATAAAAATGGTAAGGTTTCTATGTCAGAGAAAAAACTTGAGAGGACACAGCAGTGCAGCAATGAGAAAACATCAAGTCTCAGGAAAAGAAAGTACAGCAGTGTTCCTGACAGAGTTGCAAAAGACAGTAATGACATATCACAAGATGACATAAAATCAAATGACAAGCCAGTCCAGGCAGAAAGCTTGTACGCGAGGCCAAAAAGAAATCGTAAGATGACTTGGAAAATGATAGAATTGGAGAAGACTAGTCCTACTAGCATAAAAACCGAAACTCAAGATTTTGTTGAAAATTCACATGGGCAGTTGACAGACACATTACCTACCAAAGTAAGTAATAGTCGTAACGTTGCACGGTATTCTCTGGGTATTCATGACGACAAAAACCATGTAGTGGAAGGAAGTGTCAGTCAAAACATGATAAAAGATTGTTCCCCATTGGGAAAACTTATAGATAAGAGTTCAGTATGTACACGTAAGCTGTCGTCAGAAATTACATCAGCCAAAATTGTGAATGATGACACTCCAAAGCTAAAAAAGAAATGTTCACCATCTAGCTCAACAAGAAACAATGTCTCTGCTGAGAATATTAAAATACAGAAGGAAGAGAAGATACCTATCATTAGCAGTTGCAGTCCTCTGAGACAGACCTCATCAAGAAAATTTGTCAAGAGCAAAAATTCTAGAAATAAATCAGATGGTTATCTTCCCTTATTGACATCAGAGGAAAATGATGAAAAAATGCAAGGCAGTAGTAAGTATAGGCAAAACAGGGTGAAGGAAAAATTATCTGATTCAGCAAAAGAAGAAGTCAATGAAACATTGCAGAAAAGCAAAATTAATAAAAATAATAAGAGGAGACAGACGACGTGTAATGAAGAAATTTTGTTGAAGTCAGATGCCAACACAAGTAGTTTACAAACACAATTAATAGGTACTACAGAGGAGTTAACTGAAGGTGCTAACCAAAAGAAATTACGTGGAAACAAATTTAAAGTTAATACTCAAAATGATGTTAAAACGAATCCATCAATTGGAGACAAAGGTAATATTAAAGAAAGAAAAGGGTGTAACAGGGATTCACAAAAGATGTTGACAAAAGAGGGTTCCTTACCGAAAAAAGAAGAAGAAAGTAATGGAATTATGCATAAAAATAAAGTTAATACTAGGAGCAGTTTGAATAAAGATTCAGTCTCAACTGCAGGTACATGTGCTAAAGTACCTGACATGCATAGTACCAACAATGCTCATAAACAGACTATAAAGTATTCTGAATCATTTGGAAGAAGTTTTGATGGTGGTAAAAATTCTGTAGAAAGTAAAATCAACAGCAGTAATAAAAAACAAAAAGTAGCAACAGAGGAAAGTATAAACAAAAGGTGTTTGCAGACTGAAGAGTTAGTAAATAAATCACGAAATCAGACTATAACTGCTGTAGATGTAGAAAACTTAAACCTCTCACGAAATTCACAAAGGCATCAGGAAGTGACTGATACACATTCAAGAAAGTGGCCAAAGAAGAGTAGCTTGCCCAAAGAAGTTGACAATAGTTGTGCTAGAGAAGATAAGGATAAGACTGTTATTGTTGCAGGAAAAACAAAAGTGCATAGCAGCCAGCTAAGCTCTGTGAAGAAAGGGGAGGCATCTGCACCTGCTGCCCTCAGGATACAACTGAAACGCTTGGTGAGTAATGATGTTTATAAAGTAACTAGCAGCCTGCCATCGCTTTGCTCAGGTTTTATGGAGTTATTTAATTAAATACCTATATGTGTGACTACTTGTGACTACTCGTGACTTCTTGCAATTACCCATGACAACCTGCAATAATCCCTGATTACTTGCAACTACCCGTGAATACTTGTGACAACTAGCGGCAAATTGCAATTATCTGCGACTACCCATGACTACTTGTGACAACTTGCAACTACATTCGACTACCCGCGACTGCCTGCGACTACGGGAACCTCGGAAAGTGTAGCCTGCCATCGCTTTGCTTAGGTGTTATAGAGTTTTTGGTAAAATATTTTTTTACAATTTTTTTTCCCCTAAACTAATATACCTTTTTCTATGTTGTTTCGACAATTTGCGACTATCCGTGACTATCCGCGACTAACTGCAACTACCCGCCACTACGGGAACTTTGACATGTGCTCGCTCGCACCTATGAGCGCTCTCTCACACATCCTGACTTCGTCTTAAAACTTCGGGATGTGCTCACTCATGCCTATCAGTGTTTGCTCGCGCATCCCGACCAACTACCCATGACTTTGTCCGGGAACTTCAGCACGTGCTTGCTTGCGCCTAGTAAGACATAAGACATAAAACTTATGTAAGACTAAACACTTCAGACATAATACTTAAGACTTGGCCCGAAGGGCCTAACTTCCTATTGGAGGAGTGTGTGACATAAAAAGACAACCCTCCCCCAGATCCCAAAAAAATCTGTCGAAAAATGCACCTTCCAGGCCGAAAAGAAGGCAAAAACACACCGCTCTGGTCTTGGCAACTCCTCCCAGGGGCGGTTGGGGGGGGGGGGGGGGGTCAATATCCAAAGGTTCAAGGGTGTGCAGAGTAAAACCCCCATCACTCTACAATTTCTTCTAACATTGTTATCGTTAATAATGGTTTTGTTAGTGCACACTTAGAAAGCATCCAAGTAGCTCATTTTTGTACTATTTGGTTTACAAATTTTCTCGAGGATTATTTTTTTTTAGAACCGAACAAAGCCTATGTCCATCTGGAAGAATGTAGCTTTCTAACAGTGACAGAATTATAACAATCGGCCTTGCAGTTTTCGTAGAGCATTTTTAGAAAGTAGCCATGTAACTCATTTTCCTCCGACTTGGATTACAAATTTTCAAATTTCTGGTTTTTTTTTTTTTTTTTTTTTTTTATATAAAAAAAGCCTGAGACCATCTGGAAGAATGTAGCTTTCTGGTAGTGAAAGAATTATAAGAATTGGCCGTGTAGTTTGAAAATTTTTGAAATTAACTGTTAGAGAAATAAACGAGCTGCCAACAACTGTCTTTATTAAAACACAAACATTGATAGGCATACAACAATGGCAGTGTTCCATTTTCTACTGTCAGCAGCTGAAATTGCTGATGAGAGTTCATTTCTTTACTAATGCTGCTAATGAGTCACTGATGACGGTTTTTTGGCATCTGGCTTGGATGCTACACTTTCTGTTGAGACCACTGATCTGTGGATGGTAGGGCAGTCTCAGAAGTTGCAGGCGAACAATCATGGCAGCGGTAAACGATCATTCTAATCAAGAAACTGAATTGCTGTTATCTGCCAAGGATGGGAGAAGAGTAAGGATGAGTTAGTATTCAATTATTTTCCCCTGAATTGAATATCCATTCTATAATTTTTACAAATGAATCTCCCTGTCATAGAACACATCCATTAATAATGACACGACGACAAACTCATCAGGAACAGCGGACGCCATTTATTTCCTCTGCTGAAACTGCTGACAAGTGTTCTACCATCAAGATCTGTGACTGACTGTTGGCATTCCTGAATGGTTTCCTGCTGACCAATAACCTCAGTGCTGTCAGTAGAAAAAAGAACACGGCCAATGTTGGCAGTGAATCGTGTTCATTTTTCAACCATCTAATTAAAAGTGTAATACTTGCTACATTCTGTTTTTCTGGGGAATGGAGATAGTGGCGGTAGCTCTCGCACCTCCTCTCTGCCTATGTTTGTCGTGGTATCCCTTCACGCTTGCAACCAAAAATCCAGATGGCAGTGGTATGGTTCTCAGTAGATGAGGTACAGTGGGGATTTGATCTGTGCTGTTGTCCCGTGCTGCTCCACTCGACCTGCATTTAAGTTTAGGAGCATTTAAGTTTAGTAGTATGTAGCCAGGTCATCTTCCTTAAAAAAAGTCCTCTAGGCTTCCATATAACCAGTGTTGAGTAGTAACTTAATAAAAATAACACAATTTACTGTAAAGTAACTTTTTGGGGTAACCAGGTACAATTTTTCACAAAGTAACTTGTAACTTAACTAAGGTACTCATTAACTGGAATGGCCAGAAAAAAAAATGAAAAGTTATGTTGACATTAACTTTGATTTTACAATAGTTTTTTCTCAGGAGTCATGAATTACAAGAGTACACCCAATCAATTGTGGCACATTGCATACAAATGAATACCACAAACATTTAATACAATAAATATTGTAATTACTGAAAGATGTTGGGTACAATGTTTATCACAAAAAGTGCCCATTGGCCATAATACAATTTACCACAATTTGACAATCCACATCACAATTTACCACAATCCTCTCAGGTTGAATGCGGCACACAATATTAACGAACAAGGAACTATTTCTAAAAGAAGGGTAGTCAACAAGTTTCAGATTTGATGGAATATTTTATTATTACCTTTGAGAAAACAATGGGGAATCCCGGATGGATTATACACTCTAAATAATTATTTTAATTAATGCAGGCGAAGGTCAGCCTATAATAGGTAAACAAAATATAAAGCTCTCTCTACTTTGCTTTATGCAATTCACAGCGTAACCGCCAAAGGGTGGTTTTCCAGAAGGGACGTCACGATGACCTGTTACCACAGAGTCAAGGGAGTGACTGGTGTAAAGGGGTGCAGGAAGTGGACGTCGTTGATTACCTCTGGAGAGATTGGTCATCCTAACAGTTGGCTAGGGTAGGAGTGGATGAGCCTTCACAAGCTGCAGGAATGGTGGAGCCTTCTCAGGCTGTAAGAGAGGAGAGAGAGGTCTTGGTCAGACCCAGGGAGTGCTCGCTGACCTATGCGGCTGGCGAGCCCGGCGACTTGGCAAGAGGCATGCTTGTGTCTCCTTATATAGTTGAAAATCCCTGTATCAGAGATCTTCTGAGGGTGCTGGGAATGTTGTAAGCCTTTCTCCGCAGGGGTTGGTTATCAGGGTTGCTGCGGCGGCGTGAATTTCTTATCTCCCTGCGCTGAGGCGACAACAAGTTTACCACCTCCACTGAAGTCTTGGCAGGTGTGACATCACGGGGTAGCAGAGGTACTGCGATCCTGTGGTGTCGGGTGAACTTCCTCCTCAGCTATCTCGGGATAGTGGCTCGTCGGGTAAAACAATCTTGACTCAAGGGGGTGGGACAGCATGTCGAAATCAGGGCAGGCAGTACGGTTCTTAATTAAATGCTTTAATTATTTTCATGTCCAAGGCTGTCCAACGCGTGGAGTTGATTCTATCGGCACGTGAAGAGTAGTCTTCCACTGTTTGTGACTTGCCCCGAGCTCTTGCTTACTCGTTTGTGGGGTGAATTTGACCGTAGGGTGCGCAGTCATGCTGCGCAGCAGTGTGGCATGCGTTAATCTGCCACCCCTGAAATGACGGAGACCCATCTCAAACGAGACCACTTTTACTTCAGGTGTGGGGGACAGCCTCAGTCATAGAACTGTGGTTGCACCTCTGGGTGCACGCCTCTACTGTTTCTTGCGCTGCCAGTTGGAGTGCGGAGCACGCCCATATCTGGGTCATGCAGCATCTGGTTGTTATCAGTAGGTTAACTGCCTCTTACCCTCTTTCTCTTCCGTGCCCCCTCTTTCTCCCTCTTCCTCTGTGGCGGTGCTGGTGGCAGCAAGGGGATTCCATCTCTTCTGCTTGCTGCCTTCTTTTCTTTATTCTTGCCGCAGGGAGGAGAGTTTTGAGGAAGGGAAGCATACGGGAACAGGTCGTTTTTCAAACCCTGACCTTCCTAGTTCAAGGGCAGTTCACATACCAAGAACTGAATAGAACTATTGAAACAGCAGGTAGTACAATATTTGTTTACACAACATTTTTAAGTTATTTACATCTTTATCTCTGTCCTCGAGAAAAAAGTGTAACTAACGAATTTTATATTAAAAAATTAGAATCCCACTCGTAAAGATTAACAACAGGGAAAGTTTACCGTGGCCCCCGCAGGACGGTTTAAGTGGTCTGATTTTCAACCAGTGCTGTCGCATGGTAAACCATTTATGTGTTTAAAGTGCAAGCTCATTACAGAAAAAACTATTTTTACACCCTATAAGTCACCGGGGTTTCCCCATACAAGTTTGAAGGGAAAAACATAAGAAAGCATACTCTTTCAAGGCACACACATGTTGAACATAACACGTAATGTAAGCACTTATTTTGGGCGTACCATTTGTACGAGAATTACTTACGTCTAGGGTTTCGGCCATTTGCTGGACATGACACTCTTAAGCTAGGTTACAATATTTTCTTTCTCTATTCTTGACAGGTTACTACTCTTTATCAATCTTACATTCTATGCCACACACAAGTACTCTTATTTTCTCTCTTTGTTTCTAAGCTTCTGACATGGGTTGCGAGACATTTTAGGCACTTGCCTCAATTACTCTACTACACAAAAGGGAGTTTTCACAAGCATGAAAATTTATGCATGTACAGGGAGATCTCTACATACAGCAATTAGAATACAAAAAATATTTTCTCTAATCTTACGTACTGGGTATGAGGGTTTTCTTTACCTCTGGTTAATTATGCCTAGCCCAACATTACATACTGGGTATGAGGGTTATGCCTAACCTACAACATATTTAATTTCCTCTTTTGAGGTTACATACGTTCTTCAAATCTTACTTCCTACTACACATTTTCATGACAGGTACATTTGACCAAAATTACTCTCAGTTTACTTTACGTGTTAGCGTAATAATTTTTAGCATTTTCACTCTCTGTCTATGCTTTGTGTGCTGGGGGGGGGGGGGGGGGTGAGAACAACTTCCTTGTAATTTAAAAAACACAAGGGTTATCTGATTTGTCTGAGAAGATACTACTCTTTTGCTGTACTACCGGCGTCATATGTTACGCTTACAATTTCTACACGTAATTACTCTTGACATTAATTTCTACAGTACACGCGCTTCTCTAGGTAGTGTCACCCTAGCGCTAATGTACCTTTACACTTTTATTTTTATTAAGCGTGGGAATTTCCTGGGCGGCAGTTACGGCATGTTCACAGTGAGCTCTCGCCTCATGCTCTTACTGCAAGGTTATAGGGGTTCTCTATACAAATTCGCCCAGTCGCATTGCGAGGAATGGTAAAGGTTATGTCGCGTATGTTCACGGGCCTGCTGATAGGTTTAGTTTCTCGTTCTCACTTTCTATCAGTGCTCACTGGATTCTGTGATGATACGTTAATCTCGTCATGCTAGATTTCTCAAAACAACCACCAAAAATGTTTCAGTTTCTTATTTTATGCTTATATTACGTGAGCACTTGGGGGAATTTTGGAGTGATGTAAACATTAACATTCCAGTTTCCTTAGGGGCTCGATTCAACATTAATTTTCCTCTGTAACTTTCTGGCAAACTAGGGATCAAATTCTTACAACCAAAAAAAAAAAAAACAATTTTGCTAACTTGACATTACTCATGCCCATTGATAGGAGGCAGTCTACATTAGTTATGGCACTTATTAATGTGAGGGACCTCGGTTCCTACCAATGTGATTCCTTAATTCTCAACATTTGAGAAAAAAATCTTAACTGACGATTTCAGGCGTACATGATTTTACAAAATACTCTTAGGGAGGGGCAGTTACTCTCGTCGCACTGCCTACTCTAAACAGGTTAGGATTTTTGTATTTGGGACGTGTTTCGTCACCTAACTTTCCCTACTAGGCAGACTAACGAGCTCTTGCACTCTTGTTTTTAATGTCTCTGCATCTTTACTCTAAACACGTCCTACTAATTGGCTTTAACTAAAAAGTCATGACAAGGCATTGTAGTTCAATGGCTGGCATCTGCCAGGTACTCACTCTGATGATGGTGGAGCTAGACGATGGCGCTTGGTGAGGCGTCGTTTCGGCAGGCGTCCTCTTTTTCGTTGAGCTACAGCGGGGGTGGCAGGCCAGCTGTATGTTGTTGGCGCCCTCCAGGGCATCTCTTATGTAGCGTCCAGGAACATAGCACGTGCATCTCGCATGCAGTGGTGTTGCTCGTGATGTGGAAACTGCGGCAGGCGGCTGGTCAGGGATAGCGGCCTGGGTAATGGTGGCGTCAGCTGACATTGTGGCGCTCGTGGCAGTGGGCTGACGTTTCCTCGTGGTAGCTGCACGGGTAACCGGTGCACGATACTCATGTATACTGTCTGCTCCAGGCGGTGGAGGAGCTACGTGGGCAGCCTCAACACTCACGGGTGTCCGGTTAAAACGTGTTTACCGTTTGTTTGGCCCACACGTTTGGTTTAACCTCCTCTCCAGCCAGTTTCTTCTGCTCAACTATGTTGGTCACCATGTTGACCAACGTGTCTACTGTTGAGTGTTGTGACAGGCTCTCATCCTTTGCTCGTACAATTTCTCCATTCTTGCTGGGGAATGGGTAGGATAGGTAAGGCAGCAGGGTGTGTGACCTAATTTCCCTATCCTGAAAGGGTTCCACCGCCTCTTAGAGTTGGGTTGCCAGAACCAGTCTTGGCAGGAGTGGATACGCAGCCTCATCCAAGTCATCATCCGGGGGCAGGGGGGGGGTCCCTTCTTCCGCTACGGAAGGAAGGCTGGGGGGACGTGTTGGCCATGTGGCAGTGATGTCTCGCAAGTTTCCTGGCGATTAACAGCCAGGGGAGGGTCAAGAAGAGGGACGAGGAGAGTCTGCGGTCTTTCTGCTGGAGGTTTACGTGCCTCCTGTAGCACATTCCTGGTGGGTTGCTTCGTCGTTATTGACCTGTCGGTGGGACTACGCCATGATTGCTCAGTGTGGACACTTGGTGGTGTCCGGCGGGGTTTGAGTGACGAAAGGGGCACTCAAACTGGGTGTGAAACGAGATGCCATGGGGGACAACTTTCTTCACGGTACACGTGATAGGACGGGGGAGGGGGTGTGTCTATCCATCCCGAGCCTGGCAATTGTGACCTATGTTCTCTGGCTTGAGGGGGACGCTTCGTCCGCCTCTGGGGTGTCTGGGGTTCGGTTCTTGCATGGGCTCCCATCCCTACTTGGTTCGCGTTTAGGCCGTGGCATTGACGGTCCTTGGTTCAATACTGTATGCGGACTATGGCACATTTAGATTTTCTTGAAGCTGAGTGGCCTCCCATTTGTCGCGTTGCAGCTAGCTTTGGGGTTCCCATTTCCGCGATTGGGAAAATGAGTTTCGGGGTTACGCAGCTGCGTGTTTTGTGAGCGGGGAGGAGAGCTACATGTCTCCTGGGGCTTTCGCGTTGGACAGTCCCGGTTAAAGTGCCGGCCCTGGCAATGCCAGCAGCTTGACAAGAGGGCAGCGGGGGACGACAAGGTCATATTTTTCCCTGCAGGCGGTCCGGGGAAGGAGGCGGAGCCGGCGTCCTTGACGGAAATGTGGCACCAGGGCCTTCTCTGACAGGGGGCGGTTGTTTATCTTGAGTTCTTGCCCTCTCTCTCTCTGCCAACTCTTCCACTGTCTGCGGCCGTGGGTTAACAATAGATTTCTGAATGAAGGTAAGAGGGTGCAGGCAATGTTTCTGACCCTCTGCCCTTCTGTCTGCTCGGGATACATTATCTTGTGTAGGTGTTCTTTTTGTCTAATAGAGTTCTACCTGTTTATCAAGTTGTTGCACGTATGAGTGTAAATCAGTAATTAAATCTGAAAGAATTGTGTCCCTGGTAAAATGTGAAATAATTTGGGACATGAATTAGGGCCATCCCTCTATTGGTTGGTGAGTTGGAGTATCTTTTGTTTGTGGATTTTCAAACCAGTCTTTGGAATGTTCCTTGTGGACTACAACACTAATAATTCACAAAACATAGAAATTTTTATGAAGTTTGATAGTAATTGTGGTATTATTATTATTTCCATAGTTTTGCAAGATTGAATCTTATGTATTTCAGTCATGTGTTACTAGTACCATAGTAACACACAGATATTTTAAAGCCAGAATATCTAATTTGTACAACAAAAGTTTGAACATATGTATATATTGATAGTGAAATTACTAAAAGATATTTATTAATGTGGCATACTTTTGTACCATTTATGCATATTTTACATAATGGTTTGTTAAAATTTTGTGATAGAGATATTCATGCAAATATTGTTTCATAGAAACAATTTTTTGTTAATGAACAAGCTTCAACTGAATAAAATGTATTCAAAAATTTACTTCTATTGCATTGGTATCGGTCTGGTCAAAAAATTTACTGAGATAGGGAAATCCTGGAATAGTCAGGGAATTCTAGTTTTGTATTCTGTATAGCCACTTTGAACTGAATCAGTTTGTAAGAAACGAGACAGATAGAAAATAAAAAGATATTAAGAAAAGAGTGTAATTGAAAAATATACAGCTCTGCTTAAGCATAAGCTTGGGGCTTGAAACCCAAACATATTTTTTTCCATGCTGTAAAGTATACGGAATTCTCCACAATTTCATCTTGTATGAAGTGAAATACAAAGTGAAAATCAATATATTGATTGTGTATGTGAGTTTGTCATTTAATCACTTTATGTAATATGAATGTGGTAGTTAGTGTGGGATAGCTAGATAGGTGTGGTCAGCTACCTCCAAGAACATTTTATAGTTACTTCTGCTGGGTATGCTTTGTGACATGGCCAGCCCTGGTAGGACATCACCATGCAAGAAGAGAAAGTGATGCATGCACGAGGAGTGTGGCACAACGGCGTAAGGGAAGCATATAGCATTTGCACAATGTGTTTCACCTGTTGGCATCCTTCAATCACCAGCTTGTCACACTGCTGCCAGAGTATTTAGGGTCAAGCACGGAGGGGCATTATTCACGTGGTATTCTATGCCTGGAAACATATCTATACACTTCTGAAAAAACATTCAGTTACACTTCCTGGTTTTCACTGATCACCACTTACATTCTCACTCCTGGACTGTCATGAACAACATTTTACGCTATGTCTTCATGTTGAAACAGCATGTCAGATAAACCATGGCCAAAGTAATTTTAATTTCATTTTTGGGTTTGTGTTACTGTTGTAATAACTAGTATGTGGGTTAAGCTGTAACTCAATGTTGTGGGTTGGGAATGGGGAAGGCATGTTTAAAAGGGACTTTACTAGCATTTGTGTAG
The DNA here is from genome assembly GCA_029891345.1 of Dryococelus australis. NCBI lineage: Eukaryota > Metazoa > Arthropoda > Insecta > Phasmatodea > Phasmatidae > Dryococelus > Dryococelus australis. The sequence goes on along the minus strand of CM056997.1, from coordinate 176,251,480 downwards.
CGAGGCCAGGGTGCCACTTGGGAGAACCACATGCATGCATTGGATGGAACCTACAAACAAACTTGTGAATGTGAGCCAGTCACACTCCTGCACTGTGTATGTTGCTATTTTGGCTTGTGAACAAGGAAGGTTAAGCCTGAAGGTACCAATTCTGTGAGGTACCGTAGTAACAAGCCACTTGAATTTGGTCATAAGATCCAAGCTAAACTCTAAACATTTCTCTATGTTTTTCATCTGCATTCAATGTATTATATTTATTATGGGGGGAACAATGTCTAACATTGTGAATTCATCAGTTTCTTTTGCTTGTGGTGAAGATTTTGGAAAGACACACCATACCTACAAAGGACTTCAGCCACCTCTTCATTTACTTGTTACGGCTTCCCAAGAACGAATATGTGACCCATTATACTCTCTGTCTCGTGTAACTTGACAAGATTTTGACATTTCGACGAAAGTAGCGCCAATGTTTACCTTTCGTTTATGTATCCTTTCGCCATCAGCTGATGTGTCAAGTGGTGGCTGTATATTTTATCAAAATGCTCTCAGCTAATTCACTTGTGACGCCAAACAAATTTTAAGGAATCTGCATACTGACATCTGTCTATAAAATTATATAAGTAAAAATAGAAAACCTTGTGAAAAAATTAAATTTGTTAACTCTTTTTAATTTATTAGAGACAGCGAATTTGGGTAACATTTGTGAGACAATAATTGTAGTTCTTATCACACTTTGGATGTTACAGCTAATGTGTTAAGACTGGAGATAAAAGTAATTGGGGGAACTTGCTTGACAATGCACTTTCGTCTGCATACAACTCACTGACGACTTTTGCAAAGGAGTTATTTTGCTATTACTGAGACTAAACAGCTCGAGTTGGAAATTGTGTCATGGAATAACTTAAGAATTGCTTAAAAACTACTCACGCTCTACCTACTTTCTTCATTTTATTAATACAGTGTAATAACAACAGGAAAACAAAAAAGAGATGGGTTTACGGGAAGAGAATAACATGGCATGTATTGGACGTAAACATACTATTACTGCCCAATAGAAATTACTGTCTTCAAAATCGCTGTACACGGAAATACATATTACTTTAAATATTATACAGAGCACGCGGAAAAATAAAACAATTGGTATCCGTTTGTAAATTTGTTATCTTACGTATAAAATAAATTTTTTCCTGGCTGGTAGTGTTTGGGAGCCGGCTAACAGATGGTGTGGCAGGGTGGGTTGTAACAAATGGTGTGGCAGGGAGTGTTGTGAGCCAAGTATGTTCGTCAACAAAAGACAGCACGTTGGTCTACCTCTTGATCCCGTCTGTTTAAAAGTTCAATTTCTCTATTACTGGCTCGAACGACAGAAGTTTGAATATATTTTGTCAAATTATATGGAAAAAAATAACTCAACAATACCCTCGATATTTCTGTAGACTTTTGGAATTAATATCAAGCATGTATGGATCACTGGGTGAGTGGGGATACAACATAAACAGAAATCCCTATGTTCGAAGTTGCATTTCATTTTGAACACCTCTACATTACTACTTTAGCACGAAGTTTAGTTTGTAGCACTAAGAACAGCTGTATTGTGACTACATAAAAGAAAATGTATTAATTAATCTAGGAACTCTTTCTTCTCCAAATATTTTATGTTTGTCTGAAGTGCGTAGGCAATAGTCAGAATAGCCAACATAATATTAATTTTCATCCATGCATCATCTCATACAGGATTTTGTAAATGGTACATTGTTTGTTTCATATACATCATGTTGCCACTCACCGACTGTCATTATCTTGCCAAGTTATGAGACAAAGAGTACCTGCAACTGCACAGGTGGATAACAGCATCAGCAGATAAACTGTATGGACTTAAATGCGCTAAGCAGTGCTTTGTGCTGTGTCTATTCATAAAATATAAAATAGTATCTGTACTTCAGACCATCAGAAAAATATCTAGAAACAAGCTGGTGTCAGTCTGTTTTTAAAAAAGAACATGCATAGAAATTTTGCACTATACAAGCTTGCAAGAAACACTAATAGTAAGAACAAAAAAAAAACATTAAAATTGTGAGGTTTTTCCTTTCGCTCTTTTGAAAACAGTGTTTTATAAATCTGTAGCATTGTATAATGAAAAAAAATATATATATATATGTGCATATATATATATATATATATATATATATATATATATATATATATATATATATATATATATATAAACAGTCTTGATTGCGTTCTACACTGCAAAAATTGTTAATGTTGAATGTGTATTAACTTTGGTTTAATATATTTGTGAAATCTCTAAGCTAGTGGATGTAGTGTTTTAAATATTAGTATGTATTTTAAAAGTTTGTATGTGTATTTTCTGGATATTGAACTGAAAACCTGAAACTGCTATGAGGTATGCTTTACATTAATTTGTGCCGTACACACAGGACACAAGCGGATGATTATCAATAAACAAGGAACTCGTAAGTTCTTTGAACTTAAATATCAATTAAAGTAACAAACTATCTCAAAGTACATTGGTTCACAAATGGAATAATATCTTCAACTTTGCATTAGTTTTCTACAAAACATTTGTTGAGAGCAGACCATACAACTGCGGCATTCCTTCAACAAATATTCCAAAGGCTATTAAAATAATGTTGCCGCTGTGCCAAAAAAAAATTAAAGCAAAGTCTCACTTCACACTAAATCACACATGGATTATTTTCCCGTTAAGGTATAACATATCAAAACTGTTACCTTAACAAGAAATACATGAAATGTTATTGCTAGAAAAGATATATAAAAATATTATCAGATTAAAAGCAGCTTCAAACTATTGCAGATTATTCTCTCTCAACTATACATGGATTATACAAATTTCTCATTACACAACTTCATAAAATGATTCCAAATCATAAAATTACATTTAGATAGTATTCCACCAATACTTACATAAAATACCCACAGATAATTGTGCCTCGGCGCTGTTTGAAAATTCAGGTACCAAATTCTTTCTAATACTTCGGAAAGTGAACCAACAGCTTGTTGACAATGAGTGAGCTCAAAAAGACTGAAAATTCGTAGTACTCACATTTAAAATCATCTCTCCTTCAAAACTATGTACATTCCAGAAAAATCCAAGCCAGAACAAACATGAACCTCGTTCCACATCTTCGTAACCAGAATAGTTACTATTTTACAACACTTTATTAATAAGGCTCTCTAATTAAATATTTAATAAAATGAGTAAAAAACATTTCATACCTCGTAGCCTCTTAAAACTATGAAAAAACTAATGAGGCTATTTACTTCCAGCGGGTCCCACGTGACCCACCATATCACGTCGACGTAAAGGTCGCGGTACTGCATGTCAAACATTTAATCAATACTTGCCTTTACAATCCTCATAAAAATGTGGAAAATGCCTAACACTGACTTCTTAGAAAATTAAATATAAGGCAGCAATTACTGCACAGTGAACTCTCAACCAAAAAGATTAAATTCCACTTCATGAAAAAACATTACATAACTTGACGAAATCGTGTCGGGACCACATATTATTCCAATCACAATTTAAAGCTTACAGCAGGAGTTAAGAAATATTTCACAAAACTCCAACATTACCCAAAACCTGGGGTAAATACTAAAACTCCACTTCGGTAACAGCGGGCGACGTTGAATGCCCTATCATAGCCACTGTATATAGACCTGAAATTTCCCGTACTAACAATAAAATAAATTTTGGAGCAATAAACAGACAAAATTTACTATGATAATCAAAACTCTGAAAATTAAAATCAATATCGTTCACTGACAGCTGCCGACTACTCTGTGAGTCAGGGCAGTTAAAACGGACTCTCTCAGTCATGACACATTTTGTAATTTCCAATATTAAAAGGCATAGTACAAACTCACTAGGAAAAATGAAAACTACTCAGCCTTTTACAGTAAAAATTTACCTAGCAGAAACCATCTGCTAGTCCACTTAACTCCTTCGCCAAAGTTACTCAAACTGTTTGTAAATAGAAAACTATCCCTAAATTTAATGTCTGATCGTTTGTCATGACTCACCAGAAATTATATTGGAGAATCCAAAGCCTCGTGTCAAAAAGTAGTACCACAAACATGGGTAAAAAAAAACCCACATTTTCTTTCTCTCAGCTGGGTTGAATTGCTATCAGAAGTGACAGTTGCTGACTTGACTTGAACATAGCTGTAGGTGAAGCAGCACAACTGCCTTGGATGGAAAGGAGAGATAGTATGAACAGAAACTATGTGAGGAAGCAGAAGAAGAAGGGTGGGAGGGAGGGAGAATGCACTGCCTTATATATTAACCAGGGTTGGAGGGGCACAAGAGTGGCAATCAAAGAAGAACAAAGGAGGGGAATGAGCTGGCCGAAGAGCAAAATGCACTCATTGACAAGTCCACGACAGACCAAATGTGGCAAATTTATTGCTACTTAATCATTCTGCATTACTTCATTTTAACTGCAACAAGTATAATTGGTATATGAATATCAACAAAAATTAGTTCATTGCAAATTTTAGTTTTTTGTGCTTTTCTCTCCAAGCCCTTGTATAGTCTATTCGCAATTTTTTCATTCTTTTTTAATCAAACCTTCGAAAAATCATGCAATGTATGGCGTGTTAAGTTGTTTCCTAAAAATGCCTTTATTAAAAGCGTTTTTAACTTTTGTTGGCATAAAACTACCATATATTTGGTTAAACTGAAATTGTATGTATATTTTACCAATAAACTATAAAATGTAATGTTTAATTTATATGAATAAAAACAGTGAGAAATACGTGTTTTGATAAGGCCTAGTAGGAAATGTTTCTTAGCAAAATACTATTCCCCTGTGGTGCGCTGTTGCTTTGGTGTGATTTTCTAGACTTGGTTAATATTTGTTAGTATAAAGAGGAGGAATATCTTGAAAGTAGAACGTAAGCAGGGTTTAAAAAAAAGTTTGAAGTTACCATGAATGGACCATATGTGTGTGGCAAGTATTACACCCAAACCTCAGATATGTCTGCTTTATATGTGTGGGCTCATCTTCATCTGTCACACGTACGCGGACAGAAACAAGACAGAAGTTCCTTCTACTTTAAAAGTACACTAATGTTTTCTTCTCATGACTGACTTTTCATAAGAATTATGCAATACAGCAAATTATTTGGGTAAATCCATTTTTATGCTTTTATTGCTAGGTTTTAGAATTCATTGGATATTTTAATGTATTATTTTTGTGCAGTTACAATTAACTAAGATGATTCAGTTTGTGATCAAAGTGTTACACTCATTTTTCATCTCTTGTTTCAGACAAACATTGGCAAAAGACAAAGTTCTCCCAAGAAAAGTGCTGCTCCAGCAGAACAAACTCGGGTCATGTTCACAGGCTTATCTGGAGAGCAACTAAAAGCTCAGGAAGCGATAGTGGAGAGGCTTGGTGAGTTAGTGAGCTCTCTTACTTAGGAAGGAAGGATGACATGAATTTAAATTTTCGAGGATTTATACATCATGCCAGAGGTGAAATTTATATGGTGTTCCATGCATCAAGCATTATATCAGAACCATACAGTTTCATGCGCATAGAAATACTTCATGTATACTTGTATGTATTCATTTCTCCACTAATGTATCTACATTATCACGATTTAACTGTATTCTGTAGTTTACTCAACTTTGACTGTTCTTTATAACTAGACTGTTATAATGGTGTTTTTATGATGAAAGTGTGTTAATCACTTTTAAAAATAAATATTTCTTATAAATTAAAATATACTAATCTGCTGTGTGAAGTATTAAGTTCATACAATAGTGAAGTAAGAAAACTTAGTCTACTTGATTAAAGGCTGTTTATGGTAAAGTGAGCACTTCTGAAAGCCCTGCTTATTTTCTGCTTTTAGCCAATTGTGTATCCTTGTCACATTCCAATGTAAACATTGTCAAGTGGTGTTTAAGGTTGAAGTAAAAAAAAAAACTGCCTACGGAGCATTGCACGTGACTATACTATGTGAAGAACTCATAAAAAAGTAGTACAGGTGCCATGAAAATTATCAGAAAAGTGTGATTTATGGTGTATATGAAAGAAGAATATACCGTATTTCGGAGTGTATAGGCTGCACATTTTTACAAGAAAATTACTACAAAAAGTGGGGTGCGGCCCACCTATACTAATATTATAAAGAGGTAGTGTTTGTAACTTTGTGTGTTTATGTGTTTGGATGTAGGAGGTAATCTTCGAAACTACTCATCCGATTTTAAAAATTCTTTCACCAGTAGAATGCTACGTTATCACTGAGTGTCATAGGCTATATTTTATTTTAGAAATCAATAAGGATCCCTACTAAAACTCCAATAATGTAACCCATAAATAAATGACCTATAAAATTCCTTACATTGCGTGCGCTGCGAAAACTATTTATGATAGAACAAAATAATGTACTACGGCTTTGCAGGACGGACAGATTCGGAAAATAAAATGTGCTGTGTGCTGCGTACGGCGCCAACCTTAGAAGCTCTACTGCCATTATGGGGGGAGTTACTTTTGTGTTTGCTGGGGATTTTCGGCAGACACTCCCCGTAGTTACAAAAGGGACGCGTGCAGATATCATCAAAGCATGTCTTAAATCATCTCCCTTATGGAGTTCTATTCAACACCTAAATTTGCGAACGAATATGAGAGCCTATCTTGGTGAATACACGCTTAAAGATTTCCCACAACAATTGCTCAGACTTGGAGGAGTTTTTCCTTCTCTAAATTTGGGCACTAATTCTGCTGAAATCATTTAAAATGAGACATTAAGTCAGATAGTCCACAGTCTGCAGCATCTTATAGAAGTAGTATATCCGGGCCTCGAAAATTTACTAGAAAGAGACTTTCACTGGTTGTGTTCCAGGGCAATAGTATCGCCTAGGAACGACACTGTCAATGAAATCAACAATCTCATTATACAAAGAGTTCCTGGCCAAGTCAAAACCTATAAGTCGATTGACACAGTCACCAATGTTGACGATGTCGTCCACTTTCCTCAAGATTTTATAAATTCTCTTAATCCTTCTGGCTTGCCACCTCATGAACTATCATTAAAAGTCGGTACTCCTATCATGTTTTTAAGGAATATAAGCCCTCCTAACATGTGTAATAGCACAAGATTGCTCATTAAAGACTTGAAAGAAAATTTGATTGTCGCGACCATCCTCACCGGTCCAGCAGCCGGCCAGCTGGCAATCATCCCGAGGATTCCCATGATTCCCACGGATTTGTCAATATCTTTCAAACGGTTGCAATTTCCCGTAAAAACATTGTTCGCGATTACTATTAATAAGTCCCAGGGTCAAACTTTCTCTTTGGTTGGAATCGACCTACGAAAAGAGTGTTTTTCCCATGGCCAACTATGTGTTGGTTTATCACGAGTTGGAAGTCCCGAGAAACAGTACATTTTGCTAACAAACAATAACAGGACATCAAACATTGTCTACAGAGAATGTCTTAGCCAATAACATATTAAATACTTCTATCTCAGATAAATTGCATTGTAATATAATGTATATTAATATGAAAAATTATAAAAAAAAGTAAAAAATATCAAATAAAAATAGCAAAAAAAAATTAAATTATAAATTATTTAATTATAATGTGCTTTTTTTAATGCTTTAGGAAAGTTAGCCCAACCTAATTAATGCCGGGTTAAGCAGTTTTTTTTATCTTAATTGCACCCGTGCGAAGCCGGGGCGGGTCGCTAGTTTATGAGATATTCGCAAAAAAAAATCCCCCCAAAACATGTTTAGAAATTTATAAACATACTACATTTAATATTTTAACTTAGTTTCGAAGGAAGTTCGAAGAGAAGGGAAGGCAATGTAAGCGCGGAAAAAAATCTTTCCACTCGTGTAATTATTGTGCAATTATGAGCTCAGCCATAGATGCCGTACATGCGAAAATAATTTCTCTGCTGTACAAAATAAAGATATTGTACGTAGTTCACACGCCTGCTGCCATGCTACAAGTGTACATTGATAAGACACCATTTTTTTTGTAACATGTTGCCATGGTTTTGCTTTCTCAAACCACATTACCATCTGTGGAATTAATTGTGCGATATATATTTGTAAACATTGCAACATAATACAAATTTTCTGTCACAAATGATTTGTTGAGGAAAATTAAGTCGGAATGTATTATATTTGTATGGAATAGTGACTTAACAATATTGAGAGGAATACAAAATTCTGTGTGGCCTATACATTAAATATTAATTATTCCTAATCTTTTCATCAAAAACTTCTGGTGCGGCTGATACACACACACGGCGTATACACACCAAAATACGGTATATATTTTGCACCTTTATAAAATATACTTTATAAAAAAAATAATTGATTGATAGCGTCCACATATTTAACAAAATTTAAGCACATTTCCATGTTTGATGCTTCGGAAAGCAGAATTTGCAAGGAAATCTTCTAAAGAAAGATTATCATAATGTTTACTATGATTGTGTGTAAGAAAATCATAATAATAATGTATCATATCAATTTTATAATTAACTTCATTGTCAGTTCCAGCCGCAAATGTTTGTAACAAATTGCTGCTCATAAAATCAATTCTAAAAATTATTTCCTACAATTTTATTACAAATATCTTACATGCAATCATAATAAACATTGTGATGGTCTTTCTTTTAAGAAGGTTTCTTGCGAATTCCTCTTTCCGAATCACCCAAAGGGGAAATACGCTTAAATTTTGTGTAAAAAGGAGGACACTATTGATTGATTATTTTTACATTTAAAAAGTATATTTTAGTAAAATATTTTATAATGTTGCAAAATATATACATTCTTCTTTCATATACAGCATAAATCACACTTTTCTGACAATTTTCATGGTGTCTGTACTACTTTTCTTATGAGTTCTTCACGTGGTATAGTCAGTTGCAGTGCTCCATAGGCAGTTGCGTTACCTCAACCTTAATCAGCTTGTTCAAAGCCTGCTGTATTAATTTACATGACAGTGCAACAAGTGGATATCTATTGTAGTGCACACTGCAGACACACACATGTTGTTTTTAGTAAATAATGTTACGAGGCCTGAGGGATGGAGGTCTTAGTAAATATAAAACAACTTGATTTCTAATTTATTTGCTCAGCTGGGATTTACAGCATTAAATTATCTGTCTACGCTATTTCTCTTTTTATTTCACAGTGAGCGCAATATTTATTGTCATTTAAACCCCAATTAAACTCTTTCTTTATATCTCTGTTTGGTTATTGTCAATTGTCTCATACTCATCATTAACACACGTTCAGTCTATCTGTTGCCATCATTGTAAATGTGTTTCACTCACGCATCCAGTTTAATAGTCGAGCCTACAGTTGTACTCTTCACTGCCCTGATGTATATAGTTACAGATTTTCCTCCTGCTGGTCACTTCTCTCTCCACGTGCTTCTCTTCTCGCTAGCCCTCTATCGTAGAAACTCATCCATTCAACAACTGCTGGCCCAAATGTCTGACACACCTTTTATAGCTGCTGACTTTGACTTGGAAGGTTCGCTGCACCCAGAGTCTAGCTGAGAGACATGATTTCAGATGTCTCAAAGACACCCCATACCAAATGTCGGGTACGGCACACGCCCTGATAGGCATAACAGGCACGCTTTGTAAACATTCCTTTCTTGCCGCCACTGCCGTGTCTTTGGGTGCAACTGATACAGTGTGTGCATCAATAAATCATCCAACTACTCTGTCCTTCACTTCCACTTGCTCGTGCATCACTTCTACTTGCTCGTGCATCACTTCCACTTGCTCGTGCAGGGCAAAGCAGCGAGCGCATAATACTAATATCTTTGTGAATACTGATGATAATTTGTTTCTTACTATTTATAAATAAATGGTCTAATCTTCAGATAATTTTCTTTATCCTGTCTTGAGTGTCTCAAAAGAGTCTAACACTTAGGTTATTTCTCCTCATTATATCTGTGTCATATTATTTAGAATGTTCCTCATTAAATATGTGCAAGATTCAAATTTTTGCCCCTTGTTAAATATCGTAGGAATGAAACTATCCAAGATAATACTGAATATTTAGTCCATCATCCTATGGCAAACAACGTGTGTTACTTTATCTGTAAATGACATGAGGATTATTTCTAATAATATGTATGGGCAAAAATAAGAAAAACTGTTGGCTTAAACTTTATTAAATGACATGTTGTTTTAAGGATAATATTACAAAATAATGTCCTCTCTCTGCATACATTATAATCAGGTCACTATCTGCAGATTATAGAAATTCCTACTGACGACAATGTGCGACTTAAGACACAAATAATCCTAAATTAATAACTGTATACACTCACTATGTGTAAGCAAATGGTTGATTTTGCTTTGATGTTACAAACCAAAAATACTTGTCATAAAATCTCTGTGGCTAAACCAAACTGATCCAAATTTTTAGGTCCATTTTTACAGCACATTTCCAATGTGATATTTATCACTAAATGCAAGTTTCATGAAAATCTGTCCTGTGAATTTTTTTACAATGTCTAACAACATGAAAGTTTGTCCTAGCCTTTCTAACTAGAAAATCACTTTTATCTTATAAAATTAGAATGATTACAGCAATGTGGATGTAATTTCACCAGAATACTAAAAAACAAAACCTAACCGATGACAACGTATTTCACGGAATTGTATTTGTGTATTTAATGCAGAATACAATTTTCATTACAAAAATTGAAATTATTCACATCAACTCTGAATGCTCACTGTTTATGTTGACCAGGGCACATTAACAGGTTCAATAAAATATTGAAGAACTTTATCAACATATGAAATGTACAGGAGTAATGTTCTACATTGACGCATGTCACACTCCGGTGCATTGCACATGCGCTCTCTTCTTTTCTACTTCTCCCCATCATCATGCGTTGATAATAATTAGGGGCAAGTTACACTCCGGCAGGCAATAAATCTCGTGCCTACAGGGTTGGTCTAAGCATTATGGACAACTACAGATGCGTAGATAATTAATTTAAATTGTACTGCCCACTCAAAAGTGGACATACGGTCGCCATACTCGTGGAAGAAATTGGGTTACCCACCGATCCACCGACATTGCCAAGCAGATGAAGCAAGTTGACAGGGATGCTGCAAGAGGGCAGCACCCTGTGCTTGATGTCATCACTGCGGCCCAAGCCTCGTGGAGATGCAGTAAATATGTCATGAAGATAATAAATTGTGGTGCAGCCCACTACCCTAATTTAAACAACCCCTGTGACACGAGGCTAGCAACCCCGCACCTCTGGGACAGCCTACAAACAGAAATTTTCTATATATAAGGAGAAGCGAAACCGCAGCTCAAGAGTTCTCGTTGGCCCGCCAACTTGAGCAAGGTCGGAGGGCTCTCTCTAGTGTGCACAAGACTCTCCAGTCTGCACAAGGCTCTCCTGCTAAAAAGCAACTTCAATGAACTCCAAGGGACTGAAGAAACTCTCCATCTCCAACTGCCGTAGCACACGGAGAAAACCTGCCAGAGATTGGAACAATCTCCCAAGACACCATCAAGAAATCCACTCCAGGCATCCAGAAGGTATATTGACGCCCTGCACCTGTTTCCTTGTTACCTAGAGTCAATCTGTTCAATCTGTTAAACTCAGCAGTAGCAGGTTGCACCATCGTCTCTTCTGGACTGCCATCCCTTGATGCGTAAATCAAACTACAATTTAGAAATTTGAATTTATTTATTTATTCATTTTTCATTCTCACCCACAGGTTTATCTTCAGCTGCATTAACGTTAATAACATTTAATTTGGTTGCCTTTCTGTTTACAGAGCCAGACATCCCCCTGCATTTAAAAGATATTTTTATGACCGCTCCGGGATAGACACGAGTGGACCGAATGTTCTTGGGACTCCTGGCACCTGAATAAGGCTATAGTCTGTACAAGACGTAGAAGCTCTTGGGAAGTGTCCGGAACACCCGCACCTGCCTAGTGATACGCTCACGACTATCCAGATTGTCTAACCCGCTCATTACCTCGAATCATCTGAACAAGACTGAACCCAGGAGGGCTTGAGCTACGCTGGCTAGACCGGGAGTGCGCTATCCTACCCGAGATTAGTGACTGCGAGCCAAGAACTATCTATCTTGTTTCTTTTAAAGAAAAGCTTTCTAAATGCTTTGAAAAGGTGGAGGTCGCAGTATTTAGCTTCGACGTTTAGCCCGACTGGCCCTACAAAACATGTTAAATTTACCTACTACTACTACTGCAGCTCCCAACCCGTCCAGTGAGCCTCCACAGAACTTGCAGCCTACTGAACCCATTTATAAGCCACTCAAGTAGCTACCCCCTATAACAGAGGACTGTAGCTCATGTCCAGATTCATTGCTAGGTATTTTCTGACCGTGACCTGATCTGGAATACTTAAGTAATCTAGAGCTGCAAGGAACCAAACTTGAACCTAGCCCCCACCACAACCATGTCCAGTCCGCAGCAATCCAACTAACACAAGCCAAATACTTACCACTACCGGAAAACTAGTAAGTGTTCTCATTCCCTCAAAACCAGCTCGTGCACGTAAGGTGGTTATGATTGCATCAGACTTTGTCCTTGTAAGAAAACAGACAAGGCTGGCCTCATATAAATATCCAGGCAGCACCCTAGAGACTGAACAGGAACTGCCGGGAGAGAAATAGTTTCATCTTCATTTCATTAATTTAGTATAATCATTCATTCCCGTTTTATATTATTTAGTGACAGCTGGCATCACACATTTTGCCAGCCTTTATGGTGAGCAGAACCATACTCCCTGGGAGGGAAGTCTATGTGGTCAAGCTCACCCTGGGGTTTGATTCCCCTCCTCTAACTACCAATCCTTCACCAAGCAAGTGTCCACCTAGATCTCCTAACGTGGGTAGATCCGCGACCCTGCCAGACAAAGCAAACTCGTAACACGACACTGCCAGAGGGAATTCCCGTATCATAATATAGAGGAGGGAATCAGTGCTCAAGCTCACCAGATATACTTTCGCTTATCCATAAGGCCTACTAAGGAATTAGTAGGAACATCGCCGATAGCCCTGGCAAGAGGAAGCTCTAGAGAGTACACTGGAGTTTGAGTGAGATTAGTACGTCAATGTGTAATATAAAGCAGTTTTGTAATGTTATTTGCTAAAAACTTATGAAATGTGTACCGCGTTGTCGACTGGTATTCTCTGATGAGTCATGTAAATATAACACACATCCATTGAAGCTCCAGAACTGCTAAACAATATTGCAAATATCCCCCCCTCCAGAATAAGACTATCGTAACTCCCAAAAATTGGGTTTTGAGGTAAGTCCACATCCAAAATGACCATTTAATAAGCTATCGAACAGTAAAACCATTGTATCTCTAAGCAAATATTACAGGCTATGCATGGAACTACAGTTTTGACATTTATGAATTTACATGGGTTGTAAACACAAAGACTTATGCATCTTATGAATTTACATGGGTTGTAAACACAAAGACTTATGCATCTATAATACCACACTTTTCCTGTCAGTGAGTGGGCGATGGATTATTTGTAAAACTGTGGTAACTCTAGTTACCACAGTTTTGCTGTTATAAATGAATTAATTTCAATTGTTGGTACTGTGACTTACAGCTGTTTCATGCCATTATCAATATAGAAGTGTTAACTGTTGTGCGATCAGCTTGAATGAAATGTGTTCTTAAGGGATACATCAGTTACAAGTATGTAAGGTAACCATTGTAAATGTGTCTTCCCAAGCAGAGGGAAGCTGTTAACTCATATTAGTTCTAGTGAAGGCTGTGATAACACCCAGCATGAAAAACAGGAAGGAATTAACAGTTCAGTGTTAACCTCACAACAAAAACCAGCTAACGAAAAGGACATCCTAGAATCTCAAACCATATCACAAACTATTATCAATGGTGATATATCTTCTCTCTATAATGAATCTGAGGTAAGAATAATCCATATTATAAATAATATACAATGTTGGCCATATCAGTAATTAATTACATTACACTGCCATAGCCGTATATTAGATTATTGAATAGTATTGCCAGCCAAAGAGAAAGTAATGGCAAATTATAAAGCTTGTGTTCATTATTCTTTCAGGTTTTGAAAAACAACACTGATAAACCTACATTAATGTTTGAAGTAAACAACGATTGAATGGAATATTCAATACAACGTACTTAAAACATGATGACTGGGAACAATTCAAATGTGAACACAACCACTTCTACTGATTTAAATGAGGTAAGATTTAGTTCTGTACAGTGTGTATGTGTAGAATAAACTACTGACAACAATTAGTTAATTGTATTATCTTACAGTGTTATTTGACTTTGTGAATAAAATAGTTAAGTTACTTATTTCGAACCACACGCTTGCCTATCTTATAAAACTACCTGAAACAACAAACAAATGATTTCGAAGTCCAATAAAATAGTGAACAAAACCACTTTTGTTGTAGATTTTAGAGACTTATCAAATAATTATAATGGGTGTTGGTATTGTTTCAGAAATTTGAAGTCAATGTCAATGCTTCTACTAGTTTTGATGACATAAACTGGAGTGATGATTCTAATGCAAACCCAAACTAGGCCCCTAAAGAGGTACACAACAGTTTACCTGTATGCAGTAAGGATAGCTTGTCTACCAAAGAACATACAGGTAGGCTCAATACATACATACATACATACATACATATTCCCAACAAAAACTGTATAAATAAGTCACTAGGAAGTATAGGGAGTATTTTAATATTACAATACAATTATATTGTTTGTTTTAGGACAAACTGAAAATGGAACACAGAAAAGACGGCACAATGAAAATGACTGGTGGACAAATATCCAGAAGAAAAATAGGAACAAAGGTGAAGGATATATATCTACAAAAGGTAAGAACATTCCTGCACATGAAATGAAGCCACAATGCACGGAAACGTGCTGCCTGCAGTGTCACACAAAATATACCCAGAATCAAAGGTTAGAAATTCATAATAGTTTCTTGACATTAGGTGACGTAACTAAGCAGCATACATTTATGGTAAACAGTATCACAAAAATAGAACCCACTCAGAAAAGTATGCGTAAACGTGCAAACTATTTTGTATATTACTTGACTGTCAATAACAGAAAAGTAAGATTTTGCAAAACATTCTTCTTGAATACTTTAGGAGTAAGCAAGAGGAGGTATGCTTAAACAGCATGGGACAAGTTGGATGAACTGGACACTGTAGGTCCAGACAATCGTGGCAAGCACAGTAATCACATAAATAAATTAGAGTATATTACAAGGGATTCGCAGACACACAAAATCCTTCCCCGTAATAGAAAGCCACTACTTACGTACTCAAACATAAGGACTTTATTTAGATAGGAGCTTATCGATTTCTCAACTGCACCAGCTGTATAAAGAAAAATGTAGCACAGCAAATGAGATACGTGCTAAGGAACACACGCATGAGTCTTCAATATTGTATTTAATTTAGGTTTTTTTCACACCTAAAAATGACCAGTCTGTATTTTGCATGCAAAATAATAATGCCAGTCATGAGAAAAAGGTGCATCTGGAAGGTAGATATCAGAACCACATTAAAAAGAAACAAATATCAAGGGAAATGAAAAGTGCTGATTTGGAAATGGCACTCAAAAAACAGAAGAGACTAAACGTTTATAATTTTACAATATTTGACAATGCATCAAAGAATGTTTATTGTTACCTTTGTAATGAGGCATCTGAAACAAAGGAGCAATAGAAATTGCATCATGTATGTATGAGTACATAAAGTCTGTAAAGTTTTTATATTTTAAAGCGATAATTGTTGTGCCCAAAATAAAAACGAAATCTTAGTTACAATGTGTCTGCCACCATACACCCTAGATGGTAGAGTCCATCACATACAATTATTTGGTTTTAGGACACACACAGAATTATGGGGATTCTATGCATTCTTGTATCGAAAAACAAAACAAAGAGAGCTTTGAAACTCAGCCCTGTTTACGTACCTTCACAGTGGAATGGAATTGTGCAGTGTTCCAAAAAAAAAACAGGAACACACTATCATGTGAGAGAAATGAACTTTACCGAATTCCATGACTTCAAGACATTATCTGCTGAAATGGGAAGCAATTTCACTGTAGATGAAAATGGAGATGTTGTGACATTGAATGATATTTGTGTGTTGCAAGTCAAAAAGGATCACAAATGCATTTTATTTTACAAGACAGATTTTGAAAGTAGTGATTTCAAACCCGTCAATCTTAGGCGATGTCAAAGAGGTCGCCCCTTGTCAGAGAATTTCTCACTCACTCCTACCTACATTACAAGGCTATGCATCTCTTCGGGAAAGAAGAAGGATCTTTTATCATTATGTTGTGATGGAATAATTCCAAGTGTATATCATGAGTTTTACCAATCTCTGCCAACTGTTCAGGCAAAAAGAAGCAACATTTCCAATGAGAACACTTTTGAATGTGAAAGCGAGTAGTCAGTGTTTATTTTTGATGATGAAACTCTTCAATTATACTAGCATCATTGAAATAATGTATTGCATTATTGAATACAGTTGTACTTTAAGTGTACTTTCGGAAAATTTGGGATTAGTAAATATTTAGTTTTAAATAAGTTCAGACATACTGTTAATAATGACTCTTACGACTTATTTAGGTTGTTAGACAATAGAGTGAATA
Source organism: Dryococelus australis (assembly GCA_029891345.1). NCBI lineage: Eukaryota > Metazoa > Arthropoda > Insecta > Phasmatodea > Phasmatidae > Dryococelus > Dryococelus australis. The sequence goes on along the minus strand of CM056997.1, from coordinate 176,234,764 downwards.
AAATGCCTGTTACTTTTGTTATTGTTTCTGTTGTACTAGTATTTTGTTGATTAATACACTATTTTTAATACAAACATAGTATACTGTTCCTTACAATTCTCTATTTGACAACAATTTAACTGTAGTAACTACAATAAACACATTATTTGTGCTTTGTTTTCATCCTTCTATGTGCTACTGTTTTTGTGACAGCGGTTTACTCTGTTAACCGTTAGTAATGTTCGTTGTTGTCCTTATAAAATGACTGTTATTAATAATCATTAATAACAACATTGTAGTAAAACTTCATTTCAATTAATCACCAACAATTAAACTGTAGTAACTACAATTATTATTATTTTTTAAGTTGTACTTCAATTTCAGAAACACATCACGACTAACTCTAGAAGCATTGTGATGACATGCACATGCCACAAAAATTACGCACATGAGATATTAAAACCTTATTTTCCATGGCAGTTTGAAATCTTTAAATTTAATTTACTCAAAACATTGATTTCGTAGTTACGACAGTCTTATTCTGGGGGTGCGATATAATTAAATGCACTACATAAGTTTCTTCAAGTTTTTATATGTAACAAGCTTCAATTACATGTACACACGCGGGCCTGTTCTGCATGTAACGTGAAGTGTTATAAGACTTCCCACAACCAGAAACAACATTGAAATACAAAAAAAAAAATTATAAAATTTTTCCAACTTATTGACAACTCATATATGGGCCTAATTGGTGTTTTATTATGTAAATAAATATTTTATATTTGGGGTTACAAACTGCCACACAGATCACATTGTTCAAAGCACATGATGGTAACTAATCAAGGAACGAAACAGACAGAACTGTAATTTTACAAAATTCAGAGCATTTGAAAATTAGAATTTAAACAGGTAAAAAAACAACCACCACGAAATGTTAAGAAATCTGCCAAGCAATCTGGAATAAACTTCAGAGTAAGATGATTCCCACACCAAGTCAAGATATCTTCGAAAGAATAGCAGATGGCTTCCAAAAGCAAACACACTTTTCCAAATACATCATCAGAGCTATCGACGGGAAGCATGTTTAAATAGTCAAACTAACAGAGAGTGGATCATTTCTTTTCAATTACTAACACTTATTTTCTCTTAACTATCCTAGCTGTTGCAGATCCAAACTGCAAATTTATTTAAATTGACTTTGGGTCTTAATGAAGATCTTCAGACTGATAGTTAAAGTTATCAGAAATTGATAAAAAATTAACATAACTTTTCACATTGTATTGTAAAAATCTTCCTCTAGGATCTTGTCTTCTCCAGTCTGTAGTTCCAAATTGCAGGTTCTGAATGTATCTCTGCTACAAAACTATCTGTTTCAAAATACCCCATTATATTCCACAACCACTGCTTGAGTACACATAGAGAATGACTAGATAGAGTAGCCCCGTGTCACCATGCCTGGCGGGAGGATGGGGGAGGAGAAATCACCGGCCAAGAAGCCCCCACCGAGTTGCTCATGTTGAAAGGAAAACACTGTGATCCGACTGTCTTCATTGGGATGGGTTCAGTGACAGCCAGCGACTAGTTGTCATTATGTCGCTGGCAAAATGCTCATCTGTATACAGTTCTGCGACTTCCCATTGCAGCCACTGCTAAATGTGAATCGATGACAGTCAGCACCAAGCCATCAACTTTTTGTCGCCCAACCCGGCGACTAAAAGTCGCCCATGTGTAAGGGGCCTTACATGTTGGCATGCACTCTGGAATAGAATTGCAAACATACCACATATTCATATTGCTGAAGAAACAGTAGTTTGACTGAGATCCCACCATGGAGGCCTCTAAAGAAAACTTAATCATACCAGTTTCTAGTTTTAAAAATAAAGAATGGAAATATGTATAGTATTGATATGCACTATTTTGTGTAATTTTGAAAAATTATGAATACCCATGTAACTTAGCAGTTTAGAAAATAAAAGTTGAAACCGTCGGGTGAGACATGGGATGAACGATGACACAAATACTTACTGGTAATATGGGTGCCAACGGTGCTTCCCAATCACTGCACTATTGAGACTCAGGGTTCTCAGGAATGCTGTGGGTTCTGTGTGTCTGTCTCACCCGTGCGTACTTACGAACACGTAGGCCATACTAAACTTTTAATAAACATATTTATCACTTGAAAAACACATGTGGCTAGGACACTTGTCACTACAAATGAAAGAGGTAAGTTCACTGTGAGACTTGTTTTTATTGATACTCTGCGTACAAATCAACGTGCCATGAAATTAATGATACACTCGGTTGTGTCTAGCTAACTCCGCTTGGGTGCTCCCCAGCCCGCAATTAATCAAGCGTATGCATAGATGGATAATCTCACTGCTGTGTATGAAAACACAATCTTCACAAGGGAAGAGAGTCAACGTTGGGTAGTGTGGTGACTGCGTATACACAAGAGCCAGCTAGGACGGGAATAATTGCACCATACACTAATTACAAAATTACATATACCCTCAAAGATACATGAAACAAGATGGGACACAAGATGAGGATTCGCAATAAACACACACATGTGTGAAAACAAGTTTAGATGGCGCGGATGCCGCTGGGTGAAGTTCGTAGCGGACCACGTGGTGCAGGTGAAAGTTCAATATTTCTTCTTGGAAACGGCAAATTAAATTAAAACAAAATATTATTCTTGTTGAGAAAATTATTCTGTTTACGACTTATGTGATTACAGGCTTGTAACATGCCTGATGGCAGAAAAATCAAACATTAACATGACAGCGTGGTCAAGTACAAAAAGCATCAATTTACGTGAAATTACACAGAACCCTGACAAAAATTTAACATAGAGCCCTCAATAAAATATTGCACATATGATGTTACATAAATAAGCTCTCAAAATACAATGATGGCGTATACAGATACTTGGCATCGGTCAGCCACGTGGTTATACGTGATGATGCCATAAAATATTCAAACATGGAAAATACCCTCAAATATATACATAAAAACAAAGCCCTTAAAATTGCACTTAGCAATAATGCAGAAATTACAATGAAATGCCATAAACATAGGCAGATGGTGCCTGATTCAAGTTGCGCAGATCGCATTACCTCTCCGACATCTTTCTACTCTTTCTCCTCGATTAAGTTAAAAATGCCACATGGGCGAAATAAATTAGTAAAGTGTAAGCATAATGCTGGGGAAATGTCTCGCAAAACGTACGCAAGCAAAGGTTGACTGGTAAACTAAATTGACTATTGAAACCTACATCAGTGAACAAAAGGTTATAGTACGTATGTGACAGTGTCTTACCTCACCAGTTCTCCTTGACAGACTGTCCATAGACAAGTGTCACACGGACCTACCATGGCCTCCTACGGGGTTCACATAAGCGGAAGTGCTATGCATGCCAAGTAAAATGTTTTATTATAGAAATAAAATGGCTTAAATTAAATGCTGTTTTACATTTTTATAATTTTCTTATGAATTCTCATATGATTTCAGTCTCTCTTTATGACGGCGTTCATGCCGGAATATTAGTGTTCTTAATCTCACTTTGAATTTTATAACCAAACAATTTTTAAATAGCAGCAAACACTTTAAGACATTTTAAGACATATTAAACCCTGCAAATACAATATAACGCATTTTACACTGAAAAATAATATTTATCTTAGACTTCAAAATAGTTGGCCTCTTTACGCATGTGTGGGACACATGACAAGTGCGTGGTGAGCGCCGTCATGGGCTCTAGTGCCACTAGCTGTTAGCCGGCATCAAAGTGTATTCTAAACCACAGTTAGATCAGTGGTTTAGACTCTGGCCTCCTCCCACCAGTTGGACCTCAGGCCGTGTTGGACTGCAGATTTTGGTTCAGTGGTGCTCATGTAAGGAGTGTGGCACACACTTCTGTGGGGCAGAGGTTTTCTCAAGGTGCTCCAGTTTCCTGCACCACCATCATTCTGCTGCTGTTCTACCCTATCTCATCCCTCATCTCACCCATGCTTCAGGTTGCCCAGAGCAACAGTCGTGTCCCTCCTGTCATTGTCCTGTTGACACTTCTGAGTGCAATAACATTACAGGACTGTAGTGTAATTCAGCACAGGGAGAGAGAAAGAGAGAGATTGTGTAATTTGTTTGTGGAGGGGAGTGTGTGGACTGGTGGGTGGGTTGAAAGAATGGAGTGGAGTGTACTGAGTATATTGGGGCAAAGTAGGAGCGGGGGTTGGACAAGAACTAAAATAGGTAGGGTATCAAACTAATTGAAAATTACTCCGAGACTACACCATTTGTAATGAGGGGGAAAAAAAAAAGGGGGGGGGGGGGTTATCCTAAGACTGTCTAGCAATCTCCAAGTCGTTAAGACCAACATATCCAACTATCAACAAAGGTGACACAGGGAGAAGGGGGGGGGGGGGGGGAACAACAACAAATTAACCTCTTACAAGGAAAACCACTTAAATCTACATTGATTCAAAACGTTGGTGCAGAAAACGTTAACACAACACAAGGTAAACCTCCATTACCTTATCGGCTAGGGATGCTCCTCTTAGCATCTCTCACAAACAACACTTGTCTTTAACTGATTATGGCAAAAACAAACGTACTACAGGGGGACGTGACAGCTATCCCCGCACATTGAACGAAAGCTAGAACCGACGGAGCCATATGAAGATGAGAAAATGTTGTCCATTTGGGACGGCTTACCTTCGCTGCAAACACCGTCACAGGGCTAAAAGCTCTCCACCACCAGACTTTTTGTACTCCAGGCAGCCTGGACGCCCTTGTCAACAAACATACTTGTAGAACATAGCCCATGGGAGGGGCTGCTGAATTTGGCATACGAGAGAACTAGGGTCTTTTGGGTAGGTACTGACAACGTAGATAAATGAGAAAGGGGGGGGGGGGGGTGCTTCATTAAGAAATAAATTAATTTAATTAATTGAATTACCAGTTTTGGTAACTTTTAAACATAAATAAATAAGAATAATAATAATTCAAATAATGATTCAATTCTCTTTAAAGTTTACTGAATGTAAATAACCATAAAATAAATTTAACATCAGCTTGAGGGGGGAAGGTATCTGAAAAATTTAAAGCAATAAAAGAAGATAAACTATCTAATATTAATTTACTATAGTAAAAACGTCAAAAAGAGTATAATAGGGTGAGCAACAAATTAGTAAATAAACTCTCAATTGTAATAACAGAAAATCAGAACTTCAAATATCAGTTGTATCTTATTAGAAAGTACAAAAAAAATTCTTGACTGCGAATTATGTTTACAAAGAGTATTTATCACTTAGATCAACTGAAAAATTAATGTCTAGTTCACAAACGAAAACTTATTTTATTTGTTAACAACCAGCAAATTGGATTTTTGGGCCTTCTGCAAAAGTTAACAACAGTTTTTAAAATCTGTTTCCATCACAAAACTTCATAGTCTTTAAAAATCTCTGAGAAACTGTATTTGTCCAAACTTACTCTAAATTCTCCTCAACGGGCCATAAACTATACAACAACAGGGAAGTGTCAATCATTTAGAAAGGGGTCTGCCAGGTAAACATCACTCAAACATCTTAGATGTGTCAACAAATTACTTGTTGCGTCTCAAAAATAATCCACTATGGTAAAACTTACGCTGCAATGTTCTCTCAATAACTGGGCAACCAAAAGAATTAAACTCTGGCCTGTTTCGTTCTCAAAGTTCTCAAAAAAAATCAAACATGTTACAACTACACAACCTTACTTAGCCTGTTAGTGTAAACAGGGAGAAAACATTTATTACCGCTGCACAACTACATTTTAACACAACAAAAGAAAGAAAACTGTTACTTATCTGACTACATCGTGAATAATCTCTGAAGCTCCTCCAGGCCCCACGCTGTGTTCAGGAAATCACTCCTACGACGGCACTCTAACATCCTCTCGGATCTGTGGTTCAGCTACGACTCTTCTAGATGCCTCCGCGTCCCGAACAACCCTACGTGCTACCCACGCTACCAAGTTGCTGTTTGCTGGGTAGTCAGTGAAAACTCATCTCCGATCACCCCCGCCTCACCCACACACGCTTCAGCATCCTACCTTTTTCCCCCTCTGGTGTCCTAAAGTTGACGCACTGTCGTCCTCTAGCCATCCGCCACTTCAGCAACCCATGAGTCCGGTTCTCGCCGGGTAGCCACCTATGCCGCGTTCCCACCTAGTCACCCGATGTGCACGTGAACACTTCCTTCACGAACCCCAAGTGTTCTGGAACCTATCCCAGCCAAACTGGCTGTAACGTAGGTGAGTTTTTAATGAATTTTGAAAAAGACTACTGATTAACCAAACAACAAAACCTCTACCAAATTAAGTCCAGAAAGGAGCCTCAGTAAACAATAGTTAAATCTCAAATGAATCAAAATCAAAACCCAAATAAAAAAAAAAGTTAAAATGAAGAATTACACAAAACTCTTAAATTCCAACCTGAAACCTAACATAACTGAATAAAAATGATTCTCAACTGAACCAAAACAAAACTAGTCCAACATTAACTTCTAACCACAGGGGTATATCTGAACAAAAATCAAAAAGGGACCCTGCTTAAAACAAAAAAAAACTGTGATCCCCAACGATCCTGACAAAAAATCAAAAGTCCTGAAAAATTTAACCTACCTAAAAAAACAGGGGTGTAACAATATTATACATACCTACATGTATAATTCATGTCAATTTAGCATGAGCTAGGATGTTACTCCAACTTCAGATAAACTTTTCTTTTGCAGGTGGTAGTGTTGTAGACCAGCCAGGAGTAGAAATGGTATTAGTGGCACAGAAGTTATGCCGCACCATCAAAATGCTCTGCGCCATAGCTCGAGGTATTCCCATCGTGAATTGCTCATGGCTCGTGAGTTGTAGCAAGAAAAATCTCTTTGTAGGTGAGATACATTCCATGTTCAATATACTGATGTTTTGTGTAATCCATGCAATTAGTGGCTATTTTTAGCAATTTCTTTCATTTAGTTATAGCTTCTTTGGACTTACAATTAAGCTTCCTTGAGTATTTTTTATGGTGAGGTACAAGCTACATTAAAATAATTACTATGCATCCTCATGATTGTCTTTCCAAGTCAAATGAGTAAACGTCAAGAGTGTAATAAAATTACTGTAATTAAAATAAATATAAATGAACCAGCATGCAGCATAATAATTCTACTATGCTTTTTAACATGTTCATATTTCAAGTACAGTAAACCCTCTATTTATCGGACCTCCAATTAACTGATTTTAAATTTAATGATAGACTGCTTGTTATAAAAAAAAATATTTAGACCAACCTTTAAATATGCGCTTGTTGAAGTTATGTTGTATAGCAATGAGCCTGCTTTTTACAGCTGTTGTGTATTGCATGTATGGATTATTTAAATGCAATAAAGTCCCTTATTAAGTGTTGGTGTACAGTGAAACCTCTATGTATTTAACCCGGATGGATTGAAATCCTGCATCAATGCAACGTATTATGTGGTCCCATTTTATATTTATCTGCATTTCTAGACCACATGCATTGAAAGTCCACATGTATTGAAACATTATGTCAGTCCCCTAATAAACTATGGATATAGAATCCACTGGTTGGTTGGTTGGTTGGTTGGTGGTGGTGGTGGTGGTGGTGGTGGTGGTGGTGGTGGTTGTTGTTGTTGTTGTTTTTTATCCATGTTTTTCACAGCACAGAAAAATAACAATAACAGTTATTCTTCTCAACCCACAGATAAATAACATATATCGGAGCAAAAGACAATTCTTTTATATAATTGTGCCTTAAAAAATTTTACTTGTGCTACACGATGGTAGAAATGTTTTAATAAATCTACAATCACTTGCAATTTTGTGGCCGACATTAACACAACAACAGTAAACATTGCGTGGTGGGCACCATATTTTAAACAATCACAACTTACTAGTGTGCAACATAGCAAGGGAAAAAAACACACTGATATATTTTTTTATGTCTATTTTAATGTCATTTATTAAAAAAACATTTATCATTACAAAAATTAATGTTTCAGTTCTACTTTATAGAAAACTATGTAGTGGTTCTTTTACCATTAGCTTTGGTAGAGATTGACACATTTTGTCTCGAGATCAGCTCACAAAGCTGAGCTGGAGTGCAGTATGTAATCCAGTAGACATTTAGAATGCTTCAATTTAGGGAAGTAAGTAATGTTTATGCTGCATTATGTCAGTACAAAATAATATTGGCTCTGTATAGTTGTATTTTTTCAAAGGTAATTTGTATATTTAAACACATTTTTAAAGGTATTCTTTTCAACATTTCTTTTTGCTAAATCTTTTTTGGAATTGTAATTGTAATAGAAGCTCAGTTTATAATTACTCTTTAAAATGTATTTTTTTTTTTTGTATAAAGCTTTTAGCGATGTCTGTAGTTTGTGTGTTATTATAGGTTTGGTATTTACAGTCAAGTAAATCTGACTTACTCTAGCATAATTCAGGATAGTTTAAATTAGGCGAGGTATATCTATGTAACAATGTAAATGTTCATGGGAATTGCCTCTGGCTGTTTTTGCACAGCTGTGTAGATAAAAAAGCAATCTGTCAACAGATGTTATGTTTTCTGTTTTGAATTACAGTACGCAGTAGGTCTGGTAAAGTCCCACGCTTGCTTGCAATGAAACTCTTCATGGCATGAACTGGTTGTTGTATCTGCTAACTTCTCTTTCATTCTGTTTACAAAATTCTTTTTGCTTTCACTTACAATTTACTAATTTTATATTTATTCATTTTTTATGTGTTTTTTTACTAAATTTGTGGACATGTAATATGGCTGCATACACCCAGTCTCAGCCATGGAGCTTATTAGTAAACAAAACAGCAGTAGCTTCTAAAATTATCTTCGCTTATCTCTCTTCATGTGTGTGTGTGCATGTTTGAAAAGCAGGATGATTTTTTTTGCCATACTGCATGGAGGAAGATAAAAAAAGTGTCTCGGCTAGCAAAAGAAAAAATATGCACAATACACTGGGGGATGGAGCACAGTAGACACGCATAAAGGAAAACAAATAACTTTATTTATATATATATATATATATATATGTAGTTAAATGCTTTAGTATAATTCTTTGCTGTGTAGAGACTGCTGTATAATTATGCTGGTTTTTCCAGCTTGTTTTCAACAAACAAAATACATGTGGGTATTTGTCTCTGCAATACCAGACAGTGCGCAATGAGAGATGGACCTTCCCATTGACGAACTCCTTCCCTTCTTCTTCTGTCCCTCCCTCTGTACTTTCGTTCTTACTGTCTTATGTCTTCGTGGCAGGGAAGCTACTTCCATCCGTCACAAAACACTGAGAGTGCTGATCACCCTCTGGCATACTAATTGTAGCCCTTTGGCGGCGTATTCATTTCTAGCAGGGTTCCTTTCAGCCTGGCGAGTCGTGGTTTGCCCATGTTGAAGTAGTTGCTTTGATACCGCCTAGTGGAAGGGTTATAGTGGTTTGGAGGGTTGAGGATGAGTTTGATTGCAAACATCTCCCTCCCAGGGAGTTCAATTTTACTCACCGTGAAGGCTACCAAAAAAACGGGACGCCAGCTGTCGCAATAAATGGAATAATTTACTAAATTGCAATGTATGGCGGCAAATATGGTAGTGAAATGGAAATGGATTGTACTCCAGTGGATAGTTCTTACTCAGAATTCTGTTTGCTACCCGGGCGTCCAAAGGAAGCTGGCCTCGTAATGTTACGAGTGGGTACAATGTTAAGTTGCAAGAAAGCTATCCAGAATTTTGAGGTGGTTTTAGAAGGTATAGCGATTTTGATCACCTTCCCTGCTGCCGTACGGATTGTACATGTTGTGAGTGGCTTAGCATCGATAACCGGGGTATGGATAGGCAGCTTTGCTACTGGTACGGGTTTAGGTGGATTGTAGTAGCTCACGTACTCGTAGCTGGGCCACAGCCTGCAGATACCTAGTTTGAAGTTTTGTTCTGATTCGTGTTTACACACTATAAACTGCAAAATTGGTCATGGTGCAGGAGCCGTGACTTCAGGTACGGGGACGGGAGTGCAATGTTGTCAGGGGTGTCAACTAGTGAGATGCTATCAGGCTGTGATAATTTTTGCTGAAGGGCTCATTGTGTTCGACTGCAATTTCTACTAGGTAGTCTCCCTCCTTTCTTAGTCATCTGAAAAAGCTTGGGTAGGATATATACCACTTTAATAACCTAAGAGAAAGTTTACTCTTCCCAAAAGAGGCTCTATAATTATTTTGTAATTACTGATTGCACTCTTCCCCTTTGCTGCCGGAGTTCAGTCATACTGGGAATGTCTTATTCAGACACTCCTGAGGCACTGACTGGAAGAAATGGTAAGCTAGAGTTGGAGTAAAGCTGTCAACAAGCGTGGGTATGCCGGACACTCCCAGGAAGCCCAGTATGTCTTTTCAGACTTCCGCCTTCTTCAGGCAATGTGATCCTGAGGGGTTCAGCCCACTCACACTTAGTCCACAGTGAGGAATTTAATTATACTAATAAGCCCAACTGTAAACACATTTACTTATATATTAAATGAGAAAGTGTAAAGAAGAACAAATTCAACCATTGTAAAATTTTGGCATAGCGTTTATTAGCACTAATGAAAACACTGGGGAATCCAGATTCTTGTATATTCTAAAATCGTAAATTACATATTTACCCCAGGTGAAGGCAAACCTGGACTCAAACTGCCCATAATAATCTCCTCCTAGAAAGTCACAATTTACAGGTCTTCTTCAGGCAGAGAAAGGAGAAGGTCTTACCCAGACCAGCAAGTATGCAGGTATTGCGAGATTATCGCTGGAATGCCAACTTAAACCACTGAAGGTTTCTACAGCAGCTAACCACTCCTCTTCGGTGGTAACCAACAAGGCGAGACTATCACCATACTCTGGTCCCCAGTACAAAGAGGGGGGTTATGTTTGAGTATGCCTGAAGGGTGAGTCAGGGCTATCTCCTGGAAGAGTGTTTGAGGCAGCTGGACGAAACGGGGTAAAGAGAGGATATAGGTTTTGAAATAATTAGTATTAAAATTTAATTATTGATTTTACACCTTCATATTTATAGGGATAATATTTGACACTGGTCTTCAGCTTAAAAACTTTATTTAGCTAAAGTGAAAATTTTCCAACAACAGAGATGGGATTTGGTGCACATGTAAAACTACCTAAGCTTTGTTCATTTGAGATGACTGAAAATTTACTCTTTCAATATTTTTGTTATTTGTACTCTTTCCCATATTGAATATCCTAACCATATTGGGGAGTCTGCATCTTATACTCTTATTAACTTTACGTATTAATATGTTGTCATTACAAAATTTTCTTTTAAATTGTATTTCTTCTTTCTTAAATTAATTACGTACAATTATATGAACTAAATTGATCATATATGTACCATCTTTGCATGTAAAGACATTATGCTCACTGAGTTTGTAGGTTGTCTCTAGGTTTGTCATTAAATGGGAACTGAAATCTTTAAAAATGATCTGCTACAGGCACTGACGATTTCACACTTCATGATAAGGAGGGGGAGAAGAAGTTCAAAATGTCCCTTTCCAAGACCCTGCTAGCCTCTGCACAGCACCCGCTGCTGGCTGGCTATACAGTTATGGTTACACCACATGTTGTTCCTGTGCCTAAAGACATGAAAGGTAGGTTACTTTTGTGCTTTTGACGTACTGTACACTGGTAAATGTTTAATAATAATTGGAACTGATTAGATTCTTAACTGCTTTGCTCTGAGTCCGTGTATAGGGCAGCCACTGTTGAAATTTATGTCTACTGCTGTAATTTTTCAGTTTAAAAGGAAAACCTTTTTGTTTTGTTTTAGACATTTCGTAAGGAGCAGTGTATACTTGTGTGCATGCTGTGAATTGCATTATTCTAAATACTGAATGAAAGGACTACTCAGTATTATTGACTGTTTTATTATCAAGAAATTATAAAGTAAATTGTGTATCTCAGTTATCTGAATTGCAAAATATGTGTAAAAGACCAACGGTTTTTTGTTATTGTACTGCCTTAGCATTCAAATATTGTCATGCTCTTTTCAGTGTTTGTAATAATTCCAAAGGGAGGTTATCTCGCCTCTGGTCAGAAGAATTACATTTTTAATGAAACAAGGGTGTCATGCTGTACCATTACAGCTACTTTAAACTATAGGCCATTCACGGTTACTTCACGCTTATACTTTTGGTTATCAATTATGTATCCTTTCGCTGCATGTAAATATAAACATTGCCACGGGACTTCTATGTTTTAACTTTGAAATTATTTGCTTACTGTTTTCAGCTATTCAAATAATTGTCATATTTCAAAAATAATTTTGTACGAATGTTCACTATTTAGCTGATAACCATATTTAGGTCAGCGTTATGACTTTCTAACAATGTCTGTACTAACAATGGTTTTTACTGTTATTATTTTACATTGTTAATATTTTGCCGCAACTGTGTTACAACTGTGGGGGAAAGAATTGTAGTATTTAACCTCTCATTTTTTATATGTGTTGGGTTATTTAGTTAAAAAATGGCCACAGTTGGAATAAATATAGTAATAACCCAAATGTTTTCTCCATAAAGAGGTGTTGTTAGAAATTAATACAAATTTTTTATACATACTATATTGTGAGATAATCAAATTTTAATCTTTCTTTTAGGTTTTCACATTATTTTCTCCCTATATAGGCCTAGAACACCATTTTCCAATAATAGTTACTTAGAATTTCTTCTTTTCAAATATGTAAGCAATTTAAAAAATTCCCTTCATCACTTGTGGTTTACGGAGAGATGTTCCCACAATTTCCCTCAATGTGTAAAACTGCTTACAGCATCTGCAGATGTATTTTAGATGTTATAAGAAATGGCAATCTGTGTCCATCAGGGCACCGCATCTCCCTATCCCATAGTTTCAAAGTGTAGCAAGATGTCTTTCTTGGGCGTGGTTCTTCCCTCCGTCGAAATTCACGGCTTCTGAATACTGTAGTTCTCAAAGTTCTTTCTTCAGCCACATGTTTGGGTCGCCAGTTGAAACATTTCAGGAGAAATAGAAGGCCGAAATTCTGTTTTTCATTTTTATTTTTCTATCTTCTCCAACAAAGTAAACAAATGTTATTCATTTCATTTTCTCAAAAAAATAAGCATCACTCTTTTATATTATTGATAATTAACTTTAAACCATATTGCAAGAATTATACCATTTACCTAAACATGTTCTTAATTGTTTTATCAAATTTTCTCCATCACCTACACGCATCTGTGCTCGGCAGTGGTGACTGCATTTGTTACAGAAAAAAGTTTGATTCGAACTTCAGCATCATAGTTTTGGTTATTCGCTCTCTGATTGGCTGTCATCTGACCACGCCATGTTTCTCCTCTCTTCCAATTAGCAATGACGAGATGAGAGCCAATCAGGACACTTTTCTTTAATTTTACGTAATTGAAAATTTGCAATAGTCTATACCCTCTAAGGACAATGAATCATAACAATAACAGCAGCAATAACCTCTAAATAATTTCTACATCAACAAACTTGACATAACCAAATCTACATTGTACTTTGCTTAAATCATATAATAAATCTTAATTTGAAAACTATTTTAATTAATAGTCACCATAACCAAATAATCTGCAACCAAAGACTAATAATACATACCTAGAAAACCGCAACCTTACATGGTGTCCGGAACTGCCTTAATACAGTGGTTGTTGTACTTGGACCTCGATCGGAGGGGCATGTGCTCCAGTCCTCGGGTAGCTTAAGATTTGGAGTCGTTCCACCCAGCACTTATGCCAGGGACGACGGACGACTTAATGTCCCGGTGACAGCATTTCCCTGGTCCCTGCTTCTCGTTGTTCTGGTGGCTTCCTTTCTGTGTCTTACGGGAAGCAACTGGGTTGGCACAACCTGGTCCTTGGTAACTTTTTCTCTAGCAGCTACAGTGCTGGCCTTCACTGTGGGGCAGTCGTGATGTATGTACCTCTCTGGGCAATATCAGCACCTCAGCATGAATCGCCCCTCTTCGCTTGTGGCGGGTTTGGTGTTCTCTGTCGTTCACAAAATGTGGTTGCGGGGGGGGGGGAGGATGGTGTGCCATAGCGTCTGCCTTTTCCTTTTCTGGGTAGTTGAGTTCCGCTTTGATTGCTCTCTGTACTACCTCCTCTATCTTGGTTGCCCGCTGGTGTCTAAGGGCATTTTACTATAACCGGGATTAACAGTTTCATGATAATATGCACACTTTATGCTTCTGTGCCTTCGGGGACAATTAGTTGGGAATATATTTGCTCTTTCCTCCAAATAAATGTAGCCAGTTCCTCCTGTTTTCACTATTTCTGCATGTAAAACTCAAGGCGTAGGGCAGTGAATACATCTTCCCCAGCGAGCTTACTGTTCAGGCGAGCAGCGAATTGGTCCCAGGTCATCACAAATTTGTTTACTGATTCCATCAGGAACGGGTGGCACCCTTTAATTGGTCACTTGTCTTCAGCACCCATTCCTTGTTGGGAATTGCACTGGCCTTGAACTCGTGCTCACAAGTGTTCATAAAGAGTTGTGGATCTTCATGGGGCATTCCTGAGAATTCGGGCAGTATCATCGCCTCTGGTAATCTTGGTTCCTGTTCTATTCGACTCATGGGGGCTCATCCGGGGTTCCAAGGGCGTTCTCATTCCAATGTCTGTGGCATACTTTGCAGTAGTATACCATGCCTCTTATGCCATAAGCAATACCTGGGCCATCCCAGTCAAAGATGGTGTAACATCTGAGGATATGGCGCACATTGGACTCGTCGCGTGTTCGTCCTGGACAAATAAGTAATTCGCAGCACGTTTGCTGCTCCCGGCAGCGGAACCAACGGTACTCAAACCCCTTGGTTAGTTGGAATGTGTTGGGGCCAGCCAACACACTCATAGCAATAGCGCTGCAGGCATTGACTGCATGTGATCATGTAAAGTCTCATTCCGCGACACTGGGGAGCACTGCGTTGCTCCAGCTGGTAACTTTCATACGGGATCACTTCCCATCTTCCCTCAGTTCTTGTCCAGAGGTTATTTTGGGGTGCTTCGGTTCATGTTCCTTCTGTCCTCGTCAGGAGGCCATGTTCCGGGAGTAACAGATTCGCCTGCTAGCTCCAGTTTAGTGGTGCGTCTTTGTGCATCATCTGAAGATCGACTCTTCTCCCTTCCAGTCTCACATCTCTCCTCCCCTGTTGTATGGTACATATCTTATCCATACTGCTTGCCCGTCTCCTATTGGGGTTTCTTGTCTGCAGGTCTAGTCAATTGAATAATCTCAGGGTAGTAGGTTATTGGACGCCACTGGGATTTGTTCGAGACTCCCCGAAGTCTCATTGTTAATTTGACTCGCTAGGCTGGGCCGAGACCTCTTCTCTCTGGTATCCTGTAGTCTGGTTCTGTTTTTCTCCCTACACAGAATTCACTATGGCTCCACATTGGGTGCCATAAATAACTTGATGCTACTCACTCCCTGTGATATACAGGATTATTCGTAGGGTTCGAGTTCTGGGGAAGACTCCTGGTGCCTTGGGTGTTGAGGGTTGAAGCCTCGAGTAATACTTCTCTCCTTTCCTCTGCTCTATCTCACACTGCGGCCTTATGGGTGATGAGTCTTTGGGTCAATTTGGGGGCTTATTATACTCTGTCTTTTTCCAGAGTGGCTGTCATCCTCTGTAGTGGGGAAGGGGTGGGAGGTGGGTCTGCGATTGATGGTGGCTATGATGTAGGTGGTGTCTCAAGGTTGTGGTCCATCCTTTCATTCCAGTCCCCCGAGAAAGTGGGATGCAGTAATTATGAAATAATTGGCTGTACTGAATTTAACTAGAATAGGTGTCTTCCCTAATAAATACACCAATCTGGTTATTGTTCTCACATATAATTTTTATTGGTTGTAAACAACAAATGACCGAAATTTGTACCCAGAATGTAAGAGGCCTTAAGGGTGGGCACCAATACCAACGTGTCTCTGAAAGAATAGCTATCCGCATACTGTGCGGGTCTCTTAAGGACGTTAGGTGTTGGACACTAATACTCTGAGCGCCCTTTGAGCAACTAATACTGACACTTAGCTGATTGTGGCTCCTGCTGGGGGTGGCTCCAACATTAGGTTGAGGTTAGGTCTGCTGGATGGCCCTTCTTGGGGCTCTAATCTGAGCCTCGTTGGTGTGACGGTCTCAGCTGGTGGCTTCCTTTACCTCTGGAACTCTCAGTGAACACTCCATTGCTGGTCTGGGGACTCTGGCAGACCTCTTCCTTGACGTCAACTGACGTTTGGGTGGCGCATCACTGCATATTTATCTGCCGCGCACGCCACCGCCATGAGTGCTGAATACAACCCCTTCCCTAATTCTCCTTCGCCTTGCTGTGTGGCTATATATGCTCGATGCCGAGCCATCCAGCCTCAAGACTATGCACCTTGCAGGGCTACTAGGTTTCAGTGAGTTGCATCGATGCTTGCTCAGGCGGGCGATTCTCTCATGGGGTGCTGGTTTGCGATAGTGGGGGTATGACAGCAGTGCTTTAGAATATAAGCGGAAACACCAACCTCATCAAGCACCTTCAGTTGTGACTACCAACATACTGTTTGTAAATCACAGCGGGGAGAGAGGCGTTGTTTCCACAAAATTATTGTTACCCAAAATCAAAGAATCCAAAACTCATAATAAAAATCAAAACAATCTGCAAGAGTTTGCAATTTTAAAAAAACTATCACCAAGAACACAAATAGCAAAATATTTTCAATTTATTTAAAAATTCAAGAAACTGTACCATTGAATCTATCTTGAATGATAGACATGACAACACAAGTTGAACTATCACATTATTACCTACATCTACTTAGTTGTCCTGCAGCATATTTTTTGTTGCTTGTTTGGCACTTAAGAGGTCCTTTGAAAACTGGTTTTGGTAGGTAGCATATTTCAGAGCGTGAGACCATGTTGGTTTTCTCCACTAAAAGTGCACCAAGAGTCTGTGTACTTTTCACTCTGCACATATAACACTTCTGTCTTTGGAAGATGTGGAAAATGACGTGAGTGGTTTCCACTGTTATTTAAGGCAACCATTTTCTTAGTGTTTTTTTTGGATGTGATATGACACGTACAATTATCACATCCGCCATGTTTAACTGAAAAATTGCAGCTAGGTTTCACAAAACATGTTGTGTATCAATGTTTTTGATGGCTGTAGGCATGGATACTCTTCAGTATAACTGCTCCAATATTGCTGATTCTGTACCCTGCAAGGTTTCTTCGGGCTTCAAGGCTCACGCGTATTTTCACTTACGGTACTTCTACGTTTCTGCATGTCCTGCCATTAAATCACACAAAATAAAGCAAAATTTAAACGGAATAAGCAATATACTTATTTAACCAACACAGGAAGTAAACTAGACAGAACGGGAGAATCATAGATGTGCATAGTAACAATACTACATACACACTTGAAAACAATTTTTGGTTAACAGTCAAGTGTTTTCACAATCACATGACATTTCTCTCAGAAATGTGACATCATGCATGCATATATCTGTGGAAACAGAAGTAAACATGCTGAATATTTACCACGATGTCACGTAAAACAACTAAAAACCATTGAATTTATTAAAAATATAGTTTTAAGCAGACACCCATACCACCATAGTTAAATAACAAAAATCATAGAAACTATGGAAAATCTGTAGTTTTTGGTATATCAGTATAAGTAATATGCGGCACGCTTCAACTCTTATGGTACCCACATACGTTCAGGCCAAACCTTGAGGCCGGAACTGCGCAAGCGTGGTCTTGAGGTTTGGCCTGAAATGTGCTGTCCCCACACACACTTCAACATTCCTCAAGGAATAGTTCAGTCCACGGCCAGCAATGTTAATGTCGGACAACAATATTTTAGTGCTTAGGTTGCATTATCGCAACAAAGTCTGTTAAAATTTGCGTGAAAAAGCACAGTGGTATCTGGCAGTGAGCCAGTCGACAAGCCGCAATCTTGGTTCCACCATCGTGGATGACCTTGACCTGTTGTCAGCCATATTGTTTGTTGCCGCCATCTTATTTTGCATCTGCCATCTTGTTTCAAGGAAGTTCCAGTTCATGCTGTCATTCTGCCTTGTTACTTCATGATCTGTCATTCCATGCCATTATCTTGTTTCTAGAATTATTTTAGCGGTTTTTTGTGTATTGCTCTCCTCTCTCTCTCACTCACTCCATCTACCATATTAGATGTCTGTAAGTTGCTATCTTGTTTCTTCTGCTTTAGGCCTCCATCTTGGTTCTTCTTTCTTCTACTAGGTGGTACTGGTGTTGGCCGCCATCTTGGATGTCAGTTGCTCTTGCCAGGGACATCATTGGTTTTATTATCATCTGTTAGGTGGTTTAGTATCGGCTGCCACGTTGTTGCCCATCTTGGTTCCCCACTATATGCTAGGCAGCACTAGTGTAGTTTGATGTCATCGGCTCTTAGGAGCACTGGTGTCGGTTGGAGCCTAAGGGCGATGCTCCATGTGCTGTATGCAGATATACACCTCTATCGAAGTCATATTATTTAATACATTATAAATTGCTCTGGTGATAAGGAGCGGTGAACTGCTGGATCTTAGATTGGAAAACAGATGCCCTAGTCGACTGTGCCATCAGGCATTGGTGCCAGTACATGTAGAAACGATGTGTGTATGCATGCATATGTATATATATATAATTATAATGAAAATAACTTTTCATTGCTTTTGTATCACTACAACCAGTACTCTGAATTTTTTAGTTATTAACATAACACACAGTTCCTGGTGATACATATATCTCATCGACTATCTTTACATACCCTCTTCTCCCCATTTCTGTTCCCAGACAATGAAATACCATAAAAATATTACTGATAAATATTGTTACATGTGAGGTCGCCTGAGGGGCGTATCTGAGAGTTCGTGAGGGATGATGGTCTTATAAAAATTGAAAGATATTAAATTTTATTTCTAATATATTCTCTATGTTACTATGTACAACATTAAATTATCTGTCTCCACTTACCCTCTTTTTAATTAACAGTGAGCTTAATATTTAGTGTCTACTTCAACTCCAATTAATGTCCTTCTTAAAGTCTCTCTTGGTTACAGTGAATTAACTCATACTCATTATCAACACGTGTTCAGTCTATCTGTTGCCATTATTTATAATGTCTTTCACTCTCACATCTAGTCCAATAGTCCAGCCTGCCAGCCACACACTCCACTGCTTGATACTCACAGTCGCAGACTTCTCTTCCACTGGTCACTGGTCGCCTTCTATCGCTCGGAACTTAACTACTCATTCGATCATCCACTCCAACTTAACTCCCTGCCCGGAGGACTGCTGCAATATTTATAGTGTCGCACCTTGCCATCTGGAAGGTCAATGCACCCCGAGATGCGCTGGGAGAACGAGGTCAGTAATCCAGAGCATTCTTCAGATATCGGCCGAAAACAATACGGCCAGAGTCCACAGCACGCGTTTGTGATTCGAACTCCCGTCATTGCCTGGCCTTCTGCCGGAGATACCATATGACAACCCTCTTTCCTTCTCTTCCACTCGCTCGTGCACGATGCGAAACAGAGAGCATCAACAATATATTACATTCCTTAGTCGCACTCTTGTTGTCATTGCCATCATCACTGCTGTCTACATTTATACAAGAAGCTCGAGGCATATCTTGATCACCTAGAAAACGAAATCAAAATAAAATAATGTAGACAATGAAACAAACAAGGATATTTACTGAAAGATGTTCAACCAAATTAAGCTTACCTTAACAATGGAAATTACCATATCTTTGGTTTATATATTTCGTCGCCTGCTGCTCTTGACTTGGTTGAAGCCTTCACTTTTTAAATTTTTTTTCGATGCACACTCTTCAGATTATTTATCTCTTGTATTACAGCATTCATGGTGTTCGTGTCTACCTCTTTTAATATTTCCAACAGCCGAGCGTAGCCGGCGTCTTTTTTCACCCTATCATGGTATTCTTTACACTTCACTTGCCACAGACATGGCTCACTCTCATATATTTGTTTCCAATTTTCTAGAAACTCGCGATTCACCGATGTGTCTTCGTCAAAAGCTGAAGGCTAACTGACGTAATACACGTTGTTTCCCCACACACGCCAGTTCTGGCCTGTACAGTCCTGGACTGCGTAGGCAAGCGGAAAGGTTTCTCAGTTCCGATTTTGCGGACTGCGCAGTTCACCAGTGGCCCCAAGGCCGTTACCACACATGCTTCGGAATTCCCTGAGGCCGAGACTGTACAGTTCCGGCCTTGAGGAATTCCTCATCATGTGTGGGTACCTTTATATTTCAACAGGGCTGAAACTCAAAAGTCCACACTAGACTGGCAATGGCTATGAATACTTGCAAACTGTATAAGTTATATTATCTGTAGACATGTCAAGAATGAATGTGTTGACACTTCTCTTCACAATGAGGTAGTGTATCTATAAATGGTATGTCTGGAAACAGAGCATTTAGAAACTGGCAACAGAGCACAGTAAATTCAGAAATATGAACAGTATTTCTTCAGTGCTGTTGTTTTATTCAACATATGTGTGTATTTTTATGGTATTTACAATATAAAATCATAGATTGAATATTATTCAGTAGTAAAATAACATACTAAATGTTATCTGTAGATAACATTATTTTAAAGCATGAATTATCAGTTCTTCTTTTAAGACTTTCTGATTTCAATGTTTACATAATAATGTTCTTTATTTTTATGTGAAAACATGTGTATAAACGCTAACTTATTCTTCATTTTTCGTTGTCTAGAAACAGAACTTTGGACATATCTGTGCAGTAATTTGTAAACAGGGTTTTTTGATGACACTGTTATAAAGTTGGCAGTTCTGCCTGTGACCCAACTGTCAAAAAGTGGCCTTCGTAAGTGAGGAGTATATCACAACATCACATTCAAGTACTTGCACATGTTAAGTCAGAGGTTCTCAACCTTTTTTCCACTGAATACCATTTCAACATCACTGTGATCATTAGGTGTACCACCTAATCACCAAAAAGGGGAGGAGTAAGTTAGCATATTTTTTTGCACAGTTTATTGAATTTCGGGGTTTCAAGAGGTAAAATAACAATTTTGGGGGCAAAACAGGTATTTTTGAAGGAAAAACAAGATATTTTCAGGGAAAAAGAGTAATTATTAGCTTTTTTTTTCTTTTTTGCAAAAACTTACTTTTTTTTTAACATGGTTGTGTACCGACTGAATTACCTTTGCATGTGATCAGTGGTGCATCTACCATGGTTAGGAACCCACGGTATGCGGTGCAGGTGTTTTGTAAACATCCAAAAAAATCAATAGATAAAAGTAAAGAAAAGTGGCTACCATGCTGAAATACAAATCTGTACAAATGAAACTGCATGTAATGATTGTGAGCATGGTAAGTTAGTTGATTTATAGATTTAGGTGAAGAGTTGGTTTCAAGATGCTATCTGTAGAATACATCATAAAAAAATTAGGAATGTGCTGTAAGAAATGTTACTATCTTTTGCTATGACCGTCGTGGAATTAGTAGGTCTGATATGGATAGGTGTTTTGGAGCTTAGATTTTACTAGATCCATGGTTAATCTAGCTCAACATTGATATAAATTCATGAATTAATCAAACATTGTGTAGCAAAAACATTCTTGTGTATAAGTGAGGGGGAAATAGTTTCAGTGGAATAAGGAATTTTTTTTTTTACAAGTTCAGATGGGGATATTTTTTTCCTTCCAATTGTATTCAATATCATTCATTGTGATAACTTGCATTTAAATTTTTTAGAGTTGAGGTAATCATCCAATGAATATGAGCCATAACTGTGATATTGTAATGCAAGGTAGCCTGTTCAATTTGGCATTTGCCACCGAACCTGTACTGCACTACTTTGTACCAATTCCTGTGTGTTTCTCTTTGCTGGAATGTTTCTGTAAGGAAACTTATCTGAAAAAATTTCATGTTTTCTTAAGCGACACTGAACACACACTACCTTTAATTATAGCAATCCTTTATTGCAAAGACTCAGTATGATGGACTCGTTCGTAGAACATCAACTGCAAATACACTCTCACATATAAGGACCAGTAGTGGTCGTGGAAAAGCTAGAAACCAAAATCACAGTTTTATGGGTTGAGTCATATCCAATAGGATTCAAACATTATTTTTGAGTGAAAATTAGTTTTTATGCAGTGCAGTTGAAAATATTTTTGTACCGTTTGTCATTAAAACATTTCTCCCTCAGTTCTTGCCAATAATTTTCAAACTGGAATACATGCTCTTCAAAAATTTTTACTGTATTCGTTTTAGTATATTAAGGGGCTTAACATTGTTGTGGTGGTGGTATTGGGTGGTGGGTGGAAATTGGGTATCAATAACTTTCTCTCATAGTACAGTGAAGCCCTGTTAGACGTTTCAGAATAATACTGAAAAATGTGTTCTTATTAAGCAGGAAAACTTCTTAAAAGGGTTTTACTGTATTCTGTTATCCATTATACAGACTTTATGCATGTCATTTATAGTTTGTGTGTCCATAAGGTGACATTATCACATGCTGCTTACAACTGTTGCATAAACAGTTCTAGTGGAGAGCTGCGGCGGAGCTTTTGTGGCACGAAGTCCACGAAACTGGCCTTCCAAAGCATTCGTGATCTCGAGCGAAGAAGACAAGTCGCAGTGGCAGAAGTTGAGGAAAGTAGGAGTGTCAGTCGTGAGCCCTGAGGTCATCCTGACCGGTGTCCTCCAGCACAAGATCGACCTAACCACACATCAGCTTGGCTGCACGTAACAGACCTGTGTTCATCAAGTACAAACACTGTTCTCTATGTTGCAACAACTGTGTCAGTAACCAACCAATCTAAGGACATTGTTCAAACACATTGCGTTAAATTTGCTTGATTTCAGTGAAATTGCGTGTTGTTACAAGCAGTAAACCAGTATTTTCTACATGTCCTGTTTGCTATTAGTTTTTGAGGTTCGGCTTGCATGCATACATGACCATGTATGAGATAGTGTGTGCATATACACATGTGTATGTATGTAGGTGTGATTGTTTGGGAATTTTACTTACTTTACAATTGGAAGACTTTATAATTTTATCACTGGCGGTGAAAACCTAATGCAAATCAAATACCACAATCAGGTATTGAGTTTGCACAACCATAATTTTCTGACACTTCTTGGGCTGTAAAATATTTTGCAAAGTTTACAAAAGAAGTTTGACTGCATCCTTTGAAAGTGGAGTGGCAGTTCCATAGTTTTCCTTGCTTATTGTCAGGAAGTACCAAATTAAAATTTAGCAGCGCACATATATTGAAACACATGTAACAGATCTGAGGACTCCATATACACCTTACTTCACACAGTCTCCACTAGTAACATCCAAAAACTTGTGCATTGTAGCCAGTTGTGCAAACTGCATAAATGATAAGAAATTTTGTAATAAGTTTTTTTAATGCTAGGTTCTTACAGTTAGTCATTCAAAGTGATAACGTGTTTCCTTGAAACATGTCAGAAACACGTCAGTAATGCAAGGACGTTACTTTTATTGCTACGTGAGGACTGTTTTGCAATATTTTTTTTGTTCCAGCCATGTAAAATGTGGATACCTGTTGCACCATAGGAAAACTAGTATATGTAGTAAGGATGTCGATTAGATGTATTGACATCATACCAAGACTGCTGTATCAGATTTGTTCCAGATTTTTTTTTCCTTCAGACACAAAGAGAAATTGTTGACTTACTATTATCTGATAAGGAATTCTTCATTTCACAGTGGATTCTGAATTTATATTTGAGGGTGCGTAAAATGTTACTTTTCATACAGAAAACAAATTGACTAGTAAATTAAGCACTGTAACAATTTGAGGATTGTAAAGACGAGTTTATAGAATTAATGATAAATGTAAATGATACTACAGTTGCAAAAGTTGTTACAAAGGCTACTTTTTAATTTAAAAGCAATATCATTGAACATACAATAAGATTTTGTTTACTTAATACGTTACAGCAGTTCTTACAAAATTTTCAGAACTGCAGTATTATTGCTCTCTACTTGTACCTAGAATGAGACTTGAACCCAAGATTGTAATATTAAGGGGATTCCATAGTAAAATATTGTCTGTGAGATTGGTGTTTAAGCATATACATGCAGCTCAACAAATAAATATTCTGAGAATACAATGTTTTTTTGGAAAGGTAATAAATAATCATCTACAGACGTCACTTTTTACTTTTATTCTATTACACACATTTGAAGAGAAAAAAATTGTGAAAAGACAAAATTACAAAGTGATATCTGTAGTTTAATGCATTGGCTTACATTGCATGTAAAATTATTTTACCTTTACAGATGTAACCTGGGGGTGTTTAAAATTGTTTACTAGGGACTTCCCTTAGCAGTCCATTAGAGGTCACAGCAACAAGTACCTAGTTGTTAACACTAAGACTACATTTTATGTAGCGTGTAGTATTTCAAAAGAGATCATATTTATTAGTTTTGTTATTGTTTCTTGATTTGCATAAGATTTATTCAAATGTTTTAGAGCAAATTACACTATGAATTTTTTATTCTGCCTACATTAACTGTTTCTCCGTTTTTGTATATGTGGTGAGTAGGCTGAGATTTTATATTCTAGAAATAAAATGATTAATATATGAAATGTGAACACAGAATTTTATGTGTGTATGTTGTTTTTTTTTATGTAAATAGAAGATTAATTATGACTGGTTGTCTCCTGCTAAACCGCTTTGAATGATGCTGTTCTTAAACCTATCTGTGAATAATAACAAACTTGGTTCTTTTACATAACTATGAATTTGAAGGTCATCTCACGTGGGAAAGATGTCATATCTTCGGATTTTCCTTCACGTGATTTTTAATTATTCTATTTAAATAAAATTGTTTAATGTTGTGTCATATATTAACGCAGCTTACAAAGCTTGCTGTGATGTGACAGTTGTCTACTTAATTTGTTTTTGCATGTAGGTGGCTGCATGAATTTTTTTTGAACATTTTCACAAAAATAGTACTTTTGCTTCATATTATTTCAAAGTATATTTGAACTCATTTGAGTTTTGTGTGTAATAATTAGCACAGATCATAAAGCCATGTCAGCGGGTGCATGGAAATGATCACGAGAGCTGGCAACTGCACTCGGCGTCACACAAACATGGGCAGCCATCCCTTTGTACTAGAACTGTCATCAAGCTGTCAGCCTTTGTTTAGAAGTGGCGCTGCTATCCTCCCTCTATCCATTCATGGCCCTGCCCTGCATGCCTTTCTTATGTGTGTTGCATCTGTCGTGACCTCCTTTCCCCCTGCCCTAGGGGAATTTGTGAATGATGCATGTTTTAAAATGCAAGCATAAAAGACAAGGAAAAGTGACACAAAAAAAATCCTCTCAGCTTCACGTGTTTCCTGATACAAATACGTAAAATGAATATAATTACTTTTCATAAATACATAAACTGATGCATGATGCAACCTGCACCTAGAATAGATGCCTATTATAGAAACAAATTCGTACCATCCAAAAGTTACATTATTTACCTGGGCAAGTCAATCCTCGCTAAACACTGTAATGGATACAGGACATATCACCAACCCATGTTCACAAAAACTCAACGCACCTAATTACAGTGTGTTCCTAGCTGTTTAACCATGCACCTGAACTCCACAATAAGCCATCACATTATCGCTCCGTCCCGAGAAAAGACAGTTCTACTTTGCCGCTCCCACTGGAAGAACAGCGCGCACTTTGAATTTTGTGCTGCTGCAGGAAGGCGGTCCAATCGCCAGAAAGTCACTGCGCTGCCTCCATGAGAGCAACAGTGCAAGATGTGTCAATGCCTCGCGCCAAGCAGATAAGGATCCATGGTTCATGCATGTGACATCACAGACTGCATCCCCGAGAGGTGGGGCTAATCCCCTTGCATCCCTCGGAAGCCTAGAAGTGTTGGAAATTAGTACAAAAGGCACCTCCACGTATGGCAAGCCACTGTGTGCAGGGCTGCGGAAGGGCCCTGTTCACTCTGGCTGCAAAGGCCAAGGACACCGCAGAATCGCCTCTCCTTCTCCTGGCTGTGAAAGCAGGAGCATTCAGTAAGAGCAGAGTCCCTCTGTCATGCTGTCATGCCAGCAAGCTCTGGGGGGCCCTAACACGCAGAAGACCCCAGCCTCTTCGGCCGCCTACAGACGCCGCCATCCAGAGGCTTCTACCCCGGTGGCCTCCGCCAGCTCCTCCAGGCAGTCACCACCAGAGGGCAGCACTGACGTCATCCCTAACCATCCTCCAGAATACCTTCCTTCCGCATCATTACCATGTATTGAAGGTCACTGCAACGTAGTCCCTTCTTGACACCCCTTAAGGCCTTGGCCAGCCGCATCTTTACCATTCTGATAAAGAACCATTTTGCAAACACACGTCTAGGTTCCTTCTGAACACAACTGTTAATTTTAGCTAGGAAACCGAGGCCATTATTTGATGATTTACGTAAAATACATTTTTATTCTCATTTTACCAGGTAGTCTTCACCTGGCCCTAACAAGACACGCTTCTGCAAATAATTAAATATTAATTATTCATTGATATTATTACTGTGTGAATTAAAAATGCTTTATAATATCTCTTCAGTATGTGTCTTAATTTTATATTACTGTGTGAATTATTGTCACATTATGATATCATTTAGCTTTGAATGTTCCTTTGCTATTAAATTAAGAATATTGAATCATTGAAAGTTAAATTTGGTCCCGTGAGTTAAAGCCAACACAGCCTATTCACCACAAAGGCAGAGCACACACACACACACACATATTGATAGGCAACGCCAAGGTTGGTCAATAGATCAATTTCAGCATATGCCTAAAGCATTAGCAATACTATTCCATCCGTGGAATTGAGTTGAATTGGTAGCTTCCTTCTCCGCCTGACAGAGGAAGATCTGCCATCCTTACTCGACCCTTGGTGGAAACTCACCTAGGGGTATTGTCGTTCGCACAATCTTCCAATACTCTGTATCTTACGCTTGGCTGATGAACAGTTAAGTGAGTGGTACACAGTGGAGATGACGGAGCCAGATGTACTCTTAGAAGTACACGCTAGCATGACGCGACTCTCTCTCCTTCGTACCCATCTTGAGGGGGTTGGGGAGTATTATCCTCTTTCCTTACCCACTTGCTCGTCTATCCTTCCTGTTTCTCTTCCTTGCCGGTTCGATGAGGGAGGACGGGTTAGGTACGACGGGTGTTGTGCAGATTCCCTCCATGATGTGAGTTAACTGTCCTTCAGCGGTGTGATATGATCTGATTGGTATTCTGCCTGCCGGGTCGGGGATCTACCCACGTTGGGGAAGTTATTGGGACACCATTTAGATGAAGGGTTGGATAGGCTGGAGGGGAATCAAACCCCTGGGTGAGTTTGATAGAGAAAGTTACCCTCCCAGGGGGCTTGATCTTACTCACCGTGAAGACTGTCAAGATACGTGATGCTAGCTGTCGCTAATTAAAATCTAAACAATTTTTTTAAAATAGGGTAAATGAAGCTGAGGATATGAGGTGGGGGTGAACCACTTATTGCTCGGGATCACCACCTAGTCTGCTTCCCTTACACTTCCGGGGCATTTGTATGGTGGTGGCCAGGTGGGCTTGCATGATGGGACTGAAGGGGTTATCACCTTGCAGTTACGTACTGGTTTAGGAGGGATAGTTATGTTCAGAACCTTCCCTGCTGTAGTTCGTATTTGGCAAGTGGTATGTGGTACTTTAACAACTGGGTACAGCTGGGGTATGGGCTTTGCTGGGGGATGTTCTCACGTGTTCCAGATCTGGCCACGGCCAACAAATCCCTAATAGCGAATCCAAATAGGAATTGCAGTTTTCCGTAATGGGGGGCTATTCCCCGACAGGAACTACGTGTCTCATTATTGGTGGAGGAATACTGGGATGCTCGATGGGTGTCACAATGGCGGGCTGAGTTATTTCTCAGTGAAGTGCTTGTCGGAGTCTTCTAATCTGGCTGTTACGTCCTCCTCCATTCCTAAGCATTAAGACAATATCTTATTTGGCCCGTAAGTTTTCAAAGTATAATGAAGGCATACTCGCAATCTAGTAGCAGCGCTCAAGCCCTCCTGGGATAGTCTTGTGCAGACACACCGAGATAATGAGTGGGATAACGGCACACTGGATAGGAGTATTTCCTCAGGCAGGCTTAGGTGTACCAGACACGCCTCAGGAGTTCCCAGTCTTACTCAGACTTAATAGCCTTCTTCAGATTCCAGGAAAGCCAATGGGTTCGGCCCACTCGTGACTGGTCTGTAGAAGTCGCTGGTATACAAAATGAGCCACCAATTACAAGTGATAAAATTTACACTTGCTCCAATACCAATATAAAGGTATAATGAAGGGGAAGTGAAATGACTACCTCACCTAAATTTACATTTTCTGTAGCGTATTTATTACCGCTATAGAAAACAGGGAGATGATTGGTTCTGTATAAAGTAAGCCAATTAATAATTAAAATAATTAATTTGTTTCTGAGTCAGGTAAGGCAGGTGAAGGCAAACCTGCGTAGGTTTAATAAAAGTATTAAAACCAAATAACTCCAAAATACTAAGTCACAATTTACAGTGGTTAGTAAAGGGGATGGTTTGTCCAGGAGGAACAAAGTT
Source organism: Dryococelus australis (assembly GCA_029891345.1). Taxonomy (NCBI): domain Eukaryota; kingdom Metazoa; phylum Arthropoda; class Insecta; order Phasmatodea; family Phasmatidae; genus Dryococelus; species Dryococelus australis. The sequence goes on along the minus strand of CM056997.1, from coordinate 176,206,057 downwards.
CACTGCTTGTTATTGTGGAGTGTGAAGATTAATTCGTGTTGTGGGTGCAGAGGAGGGACGTCGTGATAACTGGAAGCTTCACCAGGAGGTTTTTTCCATGGTGGGGTAGATGCTGGAGTGTGTTCTGCAGACCCTGGAGAGCCCTCTGACCTTATACAGGTTGGTGGCCAATGTACACTGGAGAGAGTGTTTTCGCTTCTCCTTATATGCCCAAAATTGCAGCTGGGTGGCTGCCAAAGGGGTGCAAGGCTTTGCTAGCCTCCAATCACAGGGGTTGGTTATTGCAGAGCAGTGGGCTACACCACACATTTCTTATCTCCCTACCTGGAGACTGTTGACATACTATTTACCGCCTCTCCACGATGCTTGGCAGCAGTGATGTCGTTTACCGCAGGGGTGCTGCTCTCTTATGGCATCCCTGATAACTGTGTTATCTCGCTCTGCCGTGTCAGTGGCTCGATGGGTAAAGTAAATTTCAACTTTGGGGGTGGCACCTTGTTACGTTTCCCCGTCTTACCTCCTACCCTGACCAATGAATCAATATTTCAAGCACTCTGCTATCAAGACTAGGTCGGGTAGATGTACGTGTATAGGGGTGTAACTCTACTAGTTCACTAGCAGCTCAGGATTCATAACTCAACTACTTTATTGAACATTAAATATATATAATATATAGGATATTGATACAACACTTCACAAGTGAATAATTAAATGGACAATACTCAGATATCAAATACTTAAAAGCGGCTCATTGCCGTTAAGTTACAATACAATGATATTTAATCCCCTACCCTTGCCAGTTAATATTAATTAGTACTTAAGGGGCCTACAGTGTCTGGAAGGGAAACGTTGCACCCTAACTGCTAGTTCGAGTTATGCTCACCAATTAGCACTGAGGGACCTCAGAGCTTCTCAAGGCTTCAGTGTCATGATGCTTAGGTTGCCAGCTCTGGCAACTAATGTCATGGTACCTCAAATATCGTCTGGTCACTGGGGGGGGGGGGGGGGGGGGTGTGACATCTACGGCCGTTATATATGCCTCGCCCAGTAGGTCAGCATGGCGTTGTGATGCCCGAGCGGTCTAGGGCTGAGCACAAACTCTCAATAAGAAATAATCTAAGTCTATTTAACACTTTTAATAAAATCAAGCAATGAAGTGGTTACACTTTTAATCATACATCTACTTACTTGGCGATGTGGCGAAAGACGACATGGGAATTGTTAATATAAAATATGAATGTTAATAGAAGCAAATACATTCTACAGCCATGGTGGTGAAGGAGAGTGGAGTCTCAGTGCAGCTCAGGCGGTGATGTGCAGTGTCTGGTGTCCTCTGCTGAAGTCTCTCATCTTCAAGCCGTGCATGGCAAAATAAAGCAACATGAGTGTAGTGAGGAGAAGTCTCCCTCCACCAATGAGAGAGCAAGGTTAGGTCGTTAGCCAATGAACTGGAACTTTGCTCACGGCCCCAAAGTGTGGTATTGAAATCATGTGACAGGAAAATAGCCCATGATACAGCGCGTGATTCCAGGAGTCATGGGATGAAAATATTGTGAAAAATAGGACGTATTTCCCATCAAAAGTGGTTAGCAGTTGCAGTCACGCGGTGCTGAAATCACTGCAGACAGTATTAGAGTGGATACAGCTTCCTGTTGCAGGCACCACAGGGCCTGATAAGTTGCGAAAATACTTCACTAAAATGTTCTCTCTGAACTGGAAAGCTGGCGGAGTGCCCATGGCACTAAACACTCTCTCTTTTAGAAAAGTTTTGTTCGGGCTGAGAAAAACTTTAGAAAGATATGTGGCTGAAGCTATATGTGAGTTGGTCATCAAAATGAAGGTGGTTGAAGTATAGAGTCTGGGAGTGCAACTGTCCTATCAGAAACAACAGGATGTGGACTTGCCAACAACGGAAATTCAGGTTTCCAGTCTACCAACTAACAGCCGTTCATATAGCAGCGATGTTGACACAGGAGTCTTCTTCCTTGAAGCTTTATGAAATTGCTTCCATACTCGCGGTCAACTGAATCATAAGAGTTGTAAAAGGAAATGAATTAATTACTATTCCATCAAATAACTTTAAAATTAACTGAACTCAAAAATGGGGAGCACCATGTCACCTTCCTCATTATTTAAGTTCGCCTTTGTAATTTTCCAAAGTGCAGCTGAAACAAATCTCACGCACAATATACATATGGAATAACATTAAACATCAACACTTATTACAAATACTTGTTACAGCTCTGTCTTGCGTACCAAGACTATTAAATAGTTTGATCATCATTTATTTGTAGTGTTCATGGAGTAATTGTGAACAAATAAACATTATTTTGTGGAATATATATGTTCATAACACAATGTATCTTGTGTTCATTGATTAATCTTACAATAGTTAAAATTGATTTCATACTTGAGTTAAATTATCTTCAAAAAAAAACAATCAATCATTGCATTACAATCAAACAATTGAATGAACACGTTGAGACACTTTATTTGTTGCTCTTTGGAATATCAGATTCCTAGTGTAATATTACTTGATGTAGCATTAAATTTTCAAAATTCAGTGCATCATACTCTGCTTTTCACTGACTCTACTTTAATTTTTGCCTCTGGGCATCAACATTTAATCACTTCGACGTATCATGGAATTCTTAAAGCAAGTAGTGGCTGTCATCCTCGAGGTCGGCTTCAGGGCTGGAACTGTGCTTGAAACAGCACACATCTCCATGGCATCTGCTTGATCCTTGGGAAGTTGGGCAAGGTCTGTGGTCTCAGCTACCGTCCGACGTGGGAGGTAGGCACGTGAACACCTAGTCAGTGTCTCACACAGGCGCCGTTTCAGGAACCAGATGGCAAGTACCAGACATCCCATCATAACGAACACCACCAAGTAGTGACTGGCATTCAATGTGTTGACTCAGAATCTTTCTATGTTTTAAATCATGAATGTCCGACATGAAATGATTCAACTCTACATCTTCTTCTGTATCTAGCTCTGACAAACTAATATTGAAGTCAGTTTTCATGGATGCTACAAACACTTGTTCACTATTTGTTAATAAGGACTTAACTTGACGTCATTCACTTTATATTTTATGTGTGTTACCTTGTTACTGTGTACTAACAACTGAATTCTCTCATTAATTATCAGACAACTGTTTACCTAGGACATGACTCCCTGCGCTGAGATCCACTCCACCACACGTGCTTCACTCTTGTCATAAGGACACATTTTAGTAACTTTCATCTTTCCCGATACTGAATAAATCCAACTATCACCATCTACTGATCTAATAAACACTGGTACAAATGAGTTACCTAGAACTTCTCTTTTACACATTTTATAATCGTAACGAGGTTGTGACAATATTAAATTCACTAGACAATTCGGAACCTTTATGGAAAACGTCGGGACATTAGCTGGACAAACTATATTATTCCCGCCTTTACATTGACTCATGTCTGCTTCAGACATTAACGCATAAAACTGCCGGTTCTCTGATAGCACGATATAAGGTGCATCTGGCACTATCTGAATGTATCTCTCTAAATTTCTCTCAAACATGGGAAAAGGGTGAGCTCTATAAATTGTGAAATACCTATTCGCTGATATCAAAGGAAACTCAATTATCAACTGTACACTACCAATTGTAGCAAGTGCATGTACCATTGTTACTTCATAGTAATTGTAAACTTGATCTAAATCAGTTCCTGCTATCAAAGTCTTGTCAGCAGGTAATTTAAGAGCAATACCTCAAATAATTTCTGACAAATTTCCTGGAGTCAATAACAAAGTGGGTAACCTACCAGTCGCTATGATATCCAATGCTACTTTTATTTTCGTTACCTCTTGTTTGTAAGACTGAAGAGTTAATTCTAATTCAGCAAACTACTGTATTTAAGTGCCTCACCTAAATTGCTAATTGTCTAATTGTTATTCTGTGATTTCTTTCAATCATTGAGGCTGTTAAATTATTCCAAGCAGTCATGTGGTTCAAAGTGTTTATTACTTTCGCTTACTCTTTTGCTAAAATGCCTACATCCTTCGAGTTTTTCTCTACTCTGGGATTCATCCCTTTCACGAAAGTTAATTGTTTCTTTACTATATGAATCAATTTTTCTTGCCTCGTCCCCAACTCACTAGTGACTTGGTGAATACGGACATAATCCTCATCCGTAAGTGTACCAAATAAAAATTTCAGAATACTACCACCTGCATCTATCAAACCTCTCTTTTCGCAAGACATTTTCTGGGTAATATCAAAGTTAATTAATTTACGTCAATCTCTTGATTTCCAGACTTCATCCCTTTAATTATGTTCAGTTGGTTCCTAAATTCCTTATTAATACTCTCCAATTTTCGTAAGGGTATGTCTAGCACTATTGTCCATCTGTTTCCTCTTAATACGACATCCATTTCTTGGACCAGAATCACGCCAGCGCCTATGGTGTGATCTGCAATGCAAACCAGTATACCTCTTATTTAGTTTTCGCATTGGACTCGTAATTATCATTAAATTCTAGGTTACATTATACTCTGGGGCTACGCATCACTTATTTCTGCTTCCTCCTCTTCCATTGAGGAGTTTGTTACACTTGAATGCAAATTATACCTGAGACTAGGTTCACCTACTTTCTCATGAATATTCCCTTTTAGATAACGCGACGGTTCCCAAACGTCGTCAGTTTCTACATTATCATAACACTCACTATCATCGAGGGTGCTGTCTTTCTTAGGGCATTCGACACATATTTCCTCTACTTCACATATTTTCCTCACTTAATTCTTTATCACTTTCACCATCACAACATTTTTCAACTGTTTCTACTTCATCAATAATCCGCAGGGCTTTTTCCGTACTCGTCGTGTCTTGGCCTAGACACGAGCTCCTTGGCTCTATAGAATTTTTAGACAACTTTAATCTATCACTGTGCACAATAACTTTTCTCATGTCTAATAATACTTCAAATGTGACTGAGCTCAGTTTTCTCAAAACTTTGTGAGGTCCAGACCAAAACTTATGAAACTTAGATACTCTGCCTTTCTTAACACTTGGCGTGTGTAGATACACATAATCACCTACCTCAATATCTGGTAATTTTGACTTCTTGTCATAATACTCTTTTTGTCTCTCAAAAGCTATTTTGTTCCTTGACTGTCATACCTCTCTCTAGCACATTAGGCTGACTACTCAATTCACCTAAAGGGGGTAGCCTAACTTCTTTCCCATACAACAGATAATGTGGGCTATAACCCGTCACTGAATGAGGAACCATCCTATATGCATGCACTGTATATGGCAAATAATCTTCCCAATTACTACCGTATTCATCTACGTAATGAGATATCATGTCCGCTAGGGTTCGATGAAGTCTCTCAACGTGTCCGTTACATAATGGTCTGAAAGGGGTCGTCTGTAACTTCTTAATTTTTAACACTTTGCACATCTCTAACATCAACCTAGACACACAATTTCTCCCTTGATCTGTCAGCAGGCTTTGAGCACAACCATGCCTTAAAATAATCTGCCGTACAAAATATTTCGCTACTGTCTGTACAGTTTGATCGGGAATTGGTATTGCTTCACAGTACCTTGTGAAATAATAAATGTCAACATATATTTATTCCCTTTCTCACTCATTAGTAAGGGACCTAAAATATCTAGAGATACCAACTGAAATGGGGAATTTATTTGCGGTAAAGAACCTAACGATGCTTTCATCATTTTCGTCCTTTTTCTCCTAAGACAATCATTGCACTGCACAATATATTCATCTAAATCTTTATTCAATGTTGGCCACCAGTACAAAAATTTGAGGAGGTTCTGAGTTCGCTTCACGCCTTGGTGAGCAGAAAATGGACTGACATGGTGATGACTAATTACTCTGGTCACGAGCAACTTAGGAACTACTAAAATTTTGTCCTCTTGCGTTTGTATAGGATGCCTTCCCTATCAATAAAGAAATAACCCTTATCTGCCTTATTAATTATACTTAGATATGTTTCGTCTTCCCTCTGTTCTTTCTTAATTATTTCTCTAGTTAAATCTTCTGAAGTTACCGCATTTACCATTCGCGACAAACAATCTGCATTCGCGTGTTTCTTGCCGGGTTTACGGACTACTTCAAAATCAAACTCTGCTAAACGAAGTGCCCATCGAGTGACTCTCGAACTAGGATCTTTCAAATTCAATAACCATCCCAATGCAGCATGATCAGTAATAACGGTAAATCTACGCCCGTACAAATATGCTATGAACTGTTTTGTGGCAAAAACTAAAGTGCACAATTCTTTTTCTGTTGTACTGTAATTCCTTTCTGCTGAGTTTGTCTACTGGCATAGGCGATTGGTTTCTCATGTCCGTTCCTCATCTGAGACAGGACATCACCTATGGCATAATTACTAGCATCCGTACTCACAATAAATGGTTGTGAAACATTTGGATTTACAAGAATCGGATATGAAATTAAATTTTCTCTTAACATTTTAAAAGCTTCCTCATGTTATGTCCCCCAATTGAATGGTTCATCTTTCTTAGTTAATTTCGTCAATGGTTTTGCAATGTCTGCGAAATTCAGTACAAATTTCCTATAATACTGAAATAAATCTACCACTGAGCGAACTTCTGTGACATTTTTAGGTCTGGGGAGTTCTTCTTTAATTGCTTGTATATTTTTTTCTGATTTGCCCCCCCCCCCCCCCCCCCAACTTTTGAACTTAGAACATGCCCTAAGTATTCTATACTATTTTGTACAAATGAACACTACTAGGTTGGATTCGTAAATTAGCTTCGTCTAGTCTTTCCAATACTTTAATCATGCACTCGGCATGTTCTATCACAGTACTACTAAATATTATAAGTCATCAAGGTATACTAAACGATCACCTAACAAACCTGTTAGAACATAATTCTCCATTAACCTCTCAAATGTAGCTGGGGCATTACAACAGTCCAAATGGGAGTCTATTAAATTCATATTTCCCCATGAATGTAGCAAAACTCGTTTTCTCCCTAATACTTTCTTCTAACTCAATTTGGAAGTAGCCACTCGCTAAGTTCAATCTTGAAAAATATTTCGACCCGTGCAAGGAATCCAACGTGTCCGTGACATTCGGAATTGGATAGGGATCATACTTCATAACTTTATTTTTCTGTTTCACCTTTACCACGGGAAACTGCCAAGGTGATTTACTCTCTGAAATAATTTTTTTCTCAAGGATGTCATTTATTTGCTCTGCAATTACTGGTTTCAATGCATGTGGTACTGTATATGGATTCTGCTTTAAAGTTTCAATAAATTTGTGCACCCGAAATTCGAGCTATCTTCCACTTGAAATATATATATGTAAACTTCATTAACACTGGTAACATTATATTAAAATCACTCTTACTCAAATGTTTTAGTTTATCTCTAACAATCTTCTCTACCTCTATAAATTCATCTTTTGGTAGTTCTGTTAACTTTTTACCCTTCTGCTTCACCGATTCACTATTATTTGCTGTGTGAGTTTCAAAACTCTGACTACCTTTAGTCACTAAACAATTTAGCACATTTAATATTTTATTCTCTCCATTCGATGATTCACACATATTTTCTGTGCGAGTTTCACAACTCTGACTACCTTTAGTCTGTTCATAATTCGGCTCATTTATTCTCATTTTAAGTGAACAATCTAACATCGGTATCGATTTTTCATTTATGCGCGTACTTTCAAAGTTAACTTCTCTGTTGTTACTACTTTTTACATTACTCTGACATCTCAAATAATTATTACGACAATTATTACAATTCAAACTTCTACGGCAGGACTCGGGGGTTTTAATTTGTAATCGGAACTGCCTCTGCTCGGCATACACTATCTCGGCGGATTTTGGGGATTTTACGTAACATATAGGACGGCAAGGTGGCCAGAAACAGCCTTACGGGAGTGAGATATGCATCTGAAAGGGGCTATACACTTTCCACTACCTAGGCCTTGTGGAATATAGCTTTATCATCTTCAGCAACATCAAGATACGTGGGATCATCAGGGACAGTTACATGGGTCTTCGGCATCAGGATTCCCATCATCTCTTGTGCTCTTAGAATACTGGCGCCCAACCTGGTAAACCACAGCAATCATCGATCTCTCCTAATAACCTTTCATATCTGATGGCCCATAAAACCAGTAACCATTAACTTTGTGGGGCTGTGTGCTGGGAAATAATGTCCCAGCTTCACTCCAAGTGGTGCCACCAAGAACTCCGTGTGGATGGTTGTCTGATTGATGTTTTCCTTCCACCTGAAGGAGGCAGTCAGACTAAGCCATTTGCTGTTCCCTGTCATGGATGGCAGGTGGGTTCTTTGGTAGGGGTGAGGTCACTTCTAATAAAGTTTCTGGGAGCTGCCCTGTCTATCACAGCAGTGGTAACTTTTGGATTGACCCTCAATTTTTATACTGGGTGCATTTGGGGGAACAGGGCCCTCTGAACGTCTGTAGCGTGATGCTGGGCCTTTCATTCGTTTTCCCCATAGCTCAGAAGGGCCAGGGGGAGATGCTTTCTTCTTTTGTTACCTGCCAGCCGGCAGGCTTTGCAGGGCAGTCACGGTTAAAGTGTGCCACATTACACACATGCTACTCCCCAAACTAGATAATTTCCTACAATTTCCCAGATCACAGTCAGTGGAAGAACTAGTGGAGCATATGAGAGAGAGAAAAAATGAAACTGCTGGGAGTAGGCAGCCTTGGAACGTAACAAAAGGGTCATGGGAGAAGAGGACATCTTTGCGGATTCGTTCTGAGTACCACAGGGTGTTTTCATACTCCCCGAAATCTAGTTAATTCGTCTTGACTCCCGGCTAGTATCACAATCTTGAAGTCATGCAGGCCTAGTTCTGCATCACTGTTCATAGCTAGCAAAGTGCAATGGCCCCACATTTGGTGCAACGAAAACTTGACTCGTGACATTGTGTAACTGACTATGTCATGGTCGGCCAATATAAAGGGTAGGGTGCATGGCTTGACAGCACGGCACAAAGTCTGTGGACGTTTTACCTGTCCTGTGTATTGGGTGGCACACAGCCATGGGTTTACCTGTACCAGAGGTGACATGGGTGGCTCTTGACCCTGATGCAGTTGCTGCTGGAGTTGACCAGAACTAGTGCCCCGACCTGGGGCGGCAGTGGTTCTGCGGCTGGCAATGCTGAGGTTAGCCCATGGATGGCAGCTGGTGCTGTGGCACTGTAACCAGGGATTCGCGATCCCTAGTGGAACATGCAGTTCCTGACGGAATTCAGGGACAATTGTATGCAGTCGGCTGGTGGTCTCAATTGGGGGCTGAAATAAGAAGTGGGAGGGAGCTGGGATGTGAGACCTCTCCAGCTGGTGGGTGGCTTGAGCTCATTTCCCGGGGTATTATGCTGCAAAGTATAGTTGGTGCTGGGTTACAGCTCCCAATGGCTTCGGAAGCCGCAGCTGCCTTCCTAACCTGCCACTTCGTACCACCCCTATGGGTGTAAGGCATATACAGGTAGGTACAGCAGTATACCTCATCAAGGAGGAGCAGGTTACAACTGTCCCTAGCTAGATGCACAGGCAATGCAGAGGCCGAACTAATCAAGATCTGTGCCTGTTAATTCCAACTGGTGATCTTTCAGTGCAGTGGGTTTACTCTTGGTGTCCAATAACAGCATTGTGTGTGGGTCGAAAAGTGGGCAGATCTCCAGAACCAGTCTATCACTCCCTGCAGCGACAGTTCAGTGAGGTATATGGAGTGAAGTCTGTACTGGTTGACTAGCCACCTAGTGGATTGATTTGCTAGTGGTTGTGTCTCTACCTTACTGTGCACCAGGTGCACAGAATGGGTGGCCATCGACTGTGTCTCTATACGATGTACGTGCCCTGGTTAAGGTCAATTACAACAGTAGTATTATAAATCTGATCATATGCAATAATTGATCCCGGGGTTCTTAACTCTATTCGAATTAATATACTTATAGATATCCCAATTATCCCAAATCAAATTCCTAAAAGAAATATAGAGGTCCAATATCTTTATGTTTGTTTGCAAAGAGTCATTGTTTCATTAGTAAGGTGGTTGAGATTTATAGGCAATAAGTTGTAAACTCATTTACATGTGGTTACCTCTTTACTATGAGTTTTTATATTCATACGACTTAAAATTGCAAATTTAAAGGTGTATTTTTTTATGAAGGCTTAAAGATAATCTTTATTTATAACTTTGACAGTTATTAGTTTAATTTTAACTTAAATCCTTAATATAGTCTTATTATTACGGTAATTAGAAGTAATCCAGTAGTTGTAATGATTGTAAATGGTATTGTTGGTCTATAGATTTTGTTAATAAAAATTTAATTCAATTTTGGCTCTGAATTTATTAATATTAGTGCAGTATATATTATTTGTAAATAATGATATATAGTAGTTAAAATTAATATTACTAATACTCTTACGAGTATCAATTCATTTTTATTTATTGAAGATTGAATTACTATTCCTTTGTGTAAAACTCCTAATATTGGAGGTAAACCTCTTATAGATAATATATTAATTAATAGTAGGAATCTTTTACAAATAGATTTTTATAGATATCAGTTGAATAATATGAAAATGTTATATACATATTTATTGAAAATGTTAATATTAATGTTGTTAATACATATATAGTGACCTATATTGTTCATATAATTTCTCCTATTATTATTGCTGCTAGCATTCACCCATTATTTCTAATTGATGAATATGCTATTTATTTATGTAATGAGGTTTAATTTAAATCACCAATAGCTCCAATGATAGTAGATAGAATTATTACAATAATATTAATGAGATTAATTTTAATTACTATTGTCATTATTATTAAAGAAGTAATTGTTTGTCATGTTATTATAATAAGACATTTATTTCAATTTAATCATTTTATTATTTTGGTATTCAAAAATGTAATGGGGAGATTCTTTTTTTTATTATTAGACATATTAATAATAATGTTTCTCCTTTGTGTCATTAGTGACATTAATATTATATTAATTACTATAAATAATACTATAAGTAATATTGATGCAATGGTTTGTATTAAACAGTATACTGATTCACAAGAAGTTATGATTTTTTTGTTCTGTTTTTAGCACTGGATTAACTTACAATTATTTGTGGGATTTTTATATAAAAGGATGTTCCAGGTATAATACAATCTTTTAATTGTACTATAGCTTAATTTAATAACCTCTAATAGAAAAAAGATAATTAAAAGTAATATAATATTTCTATATAAACAGAGAATATTCATTTTATATTAATATAATAAATTAATAAGATATATTATGTAAATCATATATATATATATATATATATATATAATATATATATATATATATATATATATATATATATATATATATATTATATATATATATATATATATATATATATATATATATATATATATATATATATATATATATATATATATATATATATATATATATATATATATATATATATATACCAAATCCCTTACTTTTCATTTAAATAAAAAAATGAAAAGTAAGGGAGTAATGCATAGTTAATTACCTATTAAAATGTATATTTAATTAATCAGTAATTATTTTATTGGTATCTCTCTATATCCCATTAATTTCTTGTATATAATGATATATCTAATTAATATGAATAGGTTATGATTAAACAGTACTATGGTTAAATTTTTAATGTAAAGATGTTGTTGATCTAATTAAAGTCACAATTGGCTGTGGTGTAAACTATAACATTATTTTATAGTTTAGTATTTTTAGAAGTTTGGTTGATTTAGAAATACTATATATTATACATAAGTTAATTTACTTAATCTCCATTGGATTTTTTTATATTTTAAAATCAGAATTGAGACTAAGTATTAAATATAAATAGTTCTGATATTCAATTCTTGATTTTAAATTGTTAGTTCGTTTCTGACTGTTATATTAATTTTTAAATTTTTGGTTTAATTATATTTGACATGTTTTATTTGCAGTATTTTGTATTGATTTTTAAGGTTGTTTAAATTTGGATGTTATTTTTATTATTGTAAATGTTTGTGCCAGCATACATGGTTATACAATTAGTATTAATTAATATTATAGGTTATTAAAGTTTTTTCAAAATAAATTTTACGGTAAAATTTGATTTTTTATTAATATTGTTTATAGATTCGTTGAAATGTAAAGTGTAAACTAGGATTAAATTCCCTAATATTTTATATGTTATTTTCAGCCAGGGTATTAATAGATATGTTCTTTAAACCTAAAGAATTTGGTGGTGTTTTAGTCTTTTCAGAGGAATCTGCACCTTGATCGACAGTCTCCAATTTAATCTTTCTTGTATTTGTAATCAGTAATTATACTGTATTTATAAGTTTATTTAATAAGGTTTAATTTACTAGTTTATTTGCAAAGAATTATTTCAGGTCAAAGGGCAGCTAATATTTAAGTGGAAGTGGGTTACAATATTATTTAAGTATATGGATTTAAGTATGAAATTTAAATGAAGGTGGATTTGTTAGTAATTTTGTTTATAGTATTTTTTTTTTAATTTCAACTCTAAAATAAGTACATATCGCCCATCACATACAATATATTTGACATAAGTCGTAACTGTAGATGTACTGGAAGGTGTGTCTAGGATTATCAGGATATAGTTTATAGAAAATAGTTAATTTACAGTGAGTGGCATTTAATTGCAAAGTTAAAGTTCTGATAAATTATTAGTTTACTTTTTTATCATTGTTTATTATAATTACATGTTTATTATTTATATTTGTTATAGTATTATATTTTAAATTAATATTTATTGTCATAGTTAATTTGTACGGTGAAGGTAAATTTTTTTTTGCTTTTTAAAGCAAATTTTTTATTGTGTTTTTTGTATCAGGGTATATAAAATTTATGTTAGTTATGTATTTATTAATTATGAGCATGATATATTGATTTGCCAATAACATTTCACAATTAAGAGTTTTTTAATAATTTAATTTAATTCAACTATTTTTATTTAAAATTAAAATGTCTTAATTTATTTATATAAAGTAATTTTATGGGAGAATAACTCTTTAATATTAAGATAAATATTTATTTATTTAATGTTATATATCCTTTATGATGGCTATTATTTATTGGTATTTTATAATTTCAGATATTTAATTTTTTTATTGGATTGTATACTAAATTATTTAATAAACTTTTTATTATATTAAGGAATTAGGTATTTATTCGCCCATTTATCAAAAATATCTTCTCTTGATTTATAAATATGAGATTTGACTTGCCCCATGATTTATTTAATGGCCACTGTATTTTGAACTTGCAAAGGTAGCATAATCATAAGTTTATTAATTGTGGACTTGTATGAATGGTTGGCCGAAATATTGACTGACTCGGTATTAATTATATTTAATTTAAAATTTAGGTGTGAATGCTTAAGTCTTTTTATAGCATGAGGAGACCCTATAGATCTTTATTTGTTTGTTTATTTATTTAAATATTTTAGTTTATTTACTTTTTTTAAGATTCATTTTTGTTGGCATGCCATGGAGATATATTTAACTCGTTATTTTTTATGTTAATCTATGTTTTATTGACCTTTTATTATGGTTATAAGATATATCCTTAGGGATAACAGAGTAATTATTTTTGAAAGTTCAAATAGACAAGAGATATTGCGACCTCGATGTTGTATTAGGATTATAGTTAGGTGCAGATGTTTAACTATTAAGTCCGTTCGACCTTTAAATTCTTACATGATCCGAGTTCAAACCAGTGTGAACCAGATTGGTTTATATCCATAAATTTGTTTTATATTAGTACGAAAGGCCCACATAAATCAATTATTTTGTTTATTATGACCAATTTTACTCATTTGGCAAATATAAGTGCCTTAAATTTAGAATTTATTTATCTTGGTTTATTGAAATAATTAGTATTGATAATCAATTATATTTTTGTATCTATAATTAATTTTTGATTTTAATTATTTTTGTTTTAGTACATGTTGCTTTTTTTCACATAATTGGAACGTAAAATTGTAGGGTATGTTCAGATTCATAAATGTCCAAATATGGTTAGATTTATAGGTATTTTTATAACCATTTTCTGATGGTATTAAATTATTTACTAAGGCAAATGTATTTCATGATGTTTATAATTTTACTAGCCATTATTTTTCTGCTGTGTTTAATTTATTTATTTCTTTAGTTATTTGGATTGTTATTCTTTATTTTAGAAATATATTAAGTTATAGATTAGGTACAATATTTTTTATGTTGTTCTAGATTAAATGTTTATAGAATTGTAATCGCTGGTTGGTATTCTAATTAATCATTATTGGGTGGATTACGCACTGTTGCTCAAATGATTTCTTATGAAGTAAGTTTTCTTTTAATTTTACTTCAATTTATTATTAAATATATATAGAGCACAGGAATCCAAATACTCCCATCTAGTACGTGTCGATAGGCACACAAACAAAGTTGCGCGATCGAGACGTTCTAAGCCAGCTTCATCAGGTCTGATGCGAAACATCACGATCGCGCAACCACATGAAAAAACTGGGTCGTCTTATTTTTTGTGCATGCCTATCGACAAGTACTAGACTATAAGTACTTTGATTCCTGTCCATATATATATATATATATATATATATAATCAAATTAGTAGCCTAGAGTCTATTTGCAATCTTAACTTATTTTAGGTTGATATTGTTTACTTGGTTTTTTTCCGTCTTCTTCTTCATGATACAATTTGAACTCCATTTGATTTTGCTGAGGAGGAATCTGAATAAGTGTCAGGTTTTAATGTTGTATATAGAAGAGGTGGTTTTATTTTTATTTTTAAAAAGAATATTCAATCATTTTATTTGTGAGAATATTATCATGTATTGTTTTTTTTTAAGGTGTGAATTATTTTCTATTTTTTTTATGAAGATGGTATTTAATTTTTCATTGTTTGGGTTCATGTTACTTTACCTCGTTTGCATTATAAGTTTATATATCTTGCTTAGAAATGTTATTTACCTTCATCTTTAAATTATTCAATTTTTTTACTGTGTTTAAGTTGCTTATAATTTCAATATTTATTCATGGAATTAATTTAAGTATATGAAGTTATTAGAAGCCCTAATCTTCTTTTTTATAATTTCAAAATATATGTTTCTATAAATTCTCAATGTATTTTAATTAAATTATCTAGTAAAAAATATAAGAAATAAATTAATGTTAAGATATTTCTTATTAGAATATAGGGATCTTCTACTGATTTTGCTCCTATTACTGTTTGTAATGTAGTTGTTAACCCCTAAGAATTTATTTTATATAGTGATAGAATTATAAGAATTAAAATTGATAGTATTAGAGGTATCATCTGTGGCCTTGGTCCGACCAGTAACAGACAGTCCCTGCTCCTCCACTGCTCTCATACAGGGTCAGAGGAAGCCATCGGTGGCCCACAGATTCCGCCACTTTTCTTGGGCTGGAATATGACTACCAGCCGAAGACATCCCGACCAGAAGCCTTCTGCACACATTGTAAACTCCAACAGCTTCTGGGAGACTAGACCTCCAGCAGTTCCTGAAGACGTCTGCTCCTTCCTTGCCATCCCCTGGTATCGACCCCAGAATTGGTAACTCGCAATGGTCTCTTCAGGGCCACCTTCCCACCAGATGGTGACGGCATTGTCGACACTACCGCTATGGTAGCTATCAACCTTTTGGTTGCTTCAGAACACCAGTTAGATAGTTAGATACTACTAGAATAAGTAATTAACAACTTGGTTCTATCTCCTTTCCCAGCCAGTAGAAACAGGTCACCATCTGGAATTGTGTAGTTAAAAAGACTTCCCTCTCAAAGAAAGTTAGTGTAGGCGGCAATATAAGGCTACCATGTTATATTACTCAGTTAATATAACATGTGATTCAAAATAATTATGTGTGCCAATTATGAGTGTCATTGAATTGTCTCCTAAGTAGTTTCAGCCTACTTGAGTGAAACCGGCTATCCCCAACCTATTAAACTAAATAAACTCCCACATTAAGTGACCACCTGAGCTCTGCCACCTAGTAGAATTTGGTGGAGTCTATATCACTAGTAACTCCTCCACCGGGTTAATCAGTGAATCAGGTTATTCCACACTCCACCGCCACTCTATGGCCGGAAAGGAACTGGATGTAACTCTTGACATTCTGACCCCCTGTGGACATCACACCTGGGTATTCCAGTCAAGCAGCTTGAACCAACCTATGTTCTGTCAACCGCTCGCTATAGGGATGGCCAAAAGGAGCAAGAAGTATAGTTCCTGCCTGTGCGGCTGCGAATATTCAGAAGTACACATTAGGGAATTGTGGCATTAGCTCTACTTTTGTGAGGTAGTAGTTTGCACCCTTAGATCCCCATGTCTTACACCCAGAATGGTGATATGCATAGAAAGTTAAGGAGGGTATATTACACTTCCGAAACAAGTTTGTCTTGCAGCCCTAATCCTACAGTTTTACTTTGCACTTCCACCACACAGAGCAGAGTTCATACCACCTGCACAACTGAGACACATCACCCCTCAGCCCTCCCCCAAACACCTATTTCCACTGTGGATCAAGATTCCTGTGAAACCTCATCCGGTAATAGAGGTAATACTACGGGGATAAGAGCCACCCTTGGGCCTAGTCCGCCCAACAGTCGCACACAACGGTCAGCACAGCAGTAGTTCACGTTCCCAAGGAAAACACCAGTGACCAGAACCCTGCCGACGCCTCGGATACTCTTCAAAACAGTGGCTGTTGACTTTGTGCCGGCAAGGCAGGCCATCAGAAACATTACAGCCCCATTTCTCCCATATTTTTCTCATGATTCTGGCGTCACTATTTAAAAATGTTAATCTGACCTCGACTAAAGCCTCATTCCTTCAAACATACCCGACTAAGTTTTGTGTGGCACTTAACCTTCCAAGTCATAGGTCAAAGTTCGATGCATGCTGCCCCAGTAAATAGAACCCTCCCCAGCCGAGTATGTGTCAGAATGTATTAAAATATATTTTAATCAAGCACAAAATAAACCAATATCAAAATTTACTGGCTGCATGGCTGGTACAAAACCAAATATTAACTGGTGCTCTCTTCCTCAGTTTTTAACTATTGTGTGTTGATGTTTTGTTGTTGCAGAGATAAACATACAAAATAAATACAACTTGTTGATACCAATCACTTATATTGATCTTTCTATCTATATATGCAAAGAGATAATATAAAGTTGAGTTTACTGACCTCTTCCCAAGCTCGTGAATATAATAGGCCGTGTTCCATTCGCTGCATTGATGCGACCAGCTGCATAGCCACCCGTTGTTCCATTACTTCATGTGTTTAATGCTGGGCTGGGGAACGGAACACTTTCTATGCTCTATTTTCGGCACGTAATTTGAGCTTTTGGTTTACGAATGGCAAGACATTTACATATACGGCGATGGTAAACTCGAGATTTGACAGGATAACTTGTTTACAATTCTCTGATATGTAAATAGTGCATAATAAAATTAATCTACTATTAAACATTTAACAGCCACCACGAGTACATATTAATCTCAAAGTCACACATCAGAGTATGTCACAGGTTGCATTCCAAACTACTTTATTTTCGCCTAGTTATGTTTCCTTGGTTTCTGTTTACTTCATTTCAATGGATTAAAGGAAACGCTGTTTGAAAAAAAGGTGAGAAAGGGAGTCGGGGTTCTTTAGTCTAATGTCTTTCATGAGATGGATATGTTTTGATGGAGAAGTAGGAAATTTTACTGGCAATGAGATAACATTCAAATTATTGTAATTTCGAAAATTCTAACTTCAATGAAAAAGCAAAACGCGATATATACGTCGCGCGCGCACACGCACTCTCTGGCAGAAGATAACTGTACACTAGTGGAATTAACGACACAGGTAAAGAAACAAATATTATTTACACAATATAAGTGTTTTGAAAGGACGGTTTTTTTTAGGCCACGTTTATTTCAATCATTATTGTAACAGTTTACAAATACATTATTTACAAAACACGCAAACTTACTGTTAATTAAATTCACAACCTCTTAAAAACGTGTTTCCTATGGAAATACTATATAGGTTGCTTCACCAAAACACAGTTCTTCGTCATTAGCATTATATAATTTAGTTGCAGAATCATTCAGTACAATCAACACTACGCACGTTTCCTAAAACCTACAAACTTTCCCTTGGTCGCCGCCGATGCTAACCTCCAAATACGCACATTTCTGGCATTTTCCCGCGACTATGATATCAGCGCATGAAGCATTTGTGATTTTTCCTCATGCAGGTTATGCATGAGATGGATGGAAGTAGAATGACGTAGTAGGTGCGACAATGTACTTGTGCAAAAGGATCGTAACAACTTTGTTGCGCATATTTCGCATTGTGCAGGTTACTGAACACGGCCATAACACGTACCACATGTCCGCACCATTAAGCCGTTCCACAAGTTATCAGCACCAGCACACACGATCTCAGTCACATGTCAACAGCTAGGTTTAACAGCCCATGTTCCACATGTATGCACTAAGTGTATTCGTGTAGTATATCAGTGAGTTTTGTGTATAATTTATTTTTTAAATGGCATTTTAAAATTATTTTTATATATGCATGTGTCCTGTTTCATTTTATTATTAAATATTCCACGTGCAGTGCTGTGTTTTCTTTCACGTAAATAGTGTCACATATGCAGTGCTATGAGGCATAATGAGTGTGATGTATCGCGTGTCTGCAGGTTTATGTATTTGTAAATTGGTTTCAAAAGGTTTATGTTTTGTTTAAATGTAAAGTTCTATAATGTTAGAAGGGTTTATGCTTTGATAATAATTTCTACAGAATGTTTACGTTTGTGTGTCATGCGGAACTGTCACGTGCTAACAACTCAAATTATTCACGCGCCTAACGTGCACACATTTATGTTGCAGTGCATAACCAAAATGAATACAGAATAATGTTATAAGAACAGAACATTCTAGCATGCAGCAATTTATACACAAATATTTACAGTTTCATATGCCAAACCAGTAACGGCCCCTACCACAGGCAGTAGTGTGACGGCAAGGTAGTGGAGTAAAATGGTGTTCATTAAGGTTGGGAGCAGGACAGGTAAATGTTCCGCAGATTCTCACCATCTCTTCTACTTGTAGATGACGGGCACCAGGTATATGAAGTGAAATACCTACTAGCTAGAGTAGAGCAGACTCTTCTCCTCTCTGGGTCGTGTACCGACTGGGTGGTGTCCTCCTAGTGCTCCGACCATCGTGATTAATACAAAAACTATTTTATGTTGAATCAATGGGTTTTATTAATAGCTCCTCCAGGAAGCAAACTTATAGACGGTGCTGGGCTTAACCCGCCAGCAGGGTGACACTGTACAAATGGCCCTAAAGCAACACAGAACTTACGTGAAAACTTAAGCTTTCCCGGACGATGCTATTCCACAGGAAGGGAGGAGTGGAGAATCTTGATCTTGGGCGGCTGCGATGCAAACAAAGGTTCCGGTAAATTAATGTGTATGTAATTAAGGCCCAAGGGGGGGGGGGGGGGGGGCATGAAACTATTGTAGGGCTTCTTGATTGGCCGTTCGTGAATGGGCGTCCTTGAGCATTTCTAATTAGGCTTGATTACACTTACGCCCAAATTTGCAGGGTCTCCTTTTATGTGCAAGGTTGGAGGTGTTTCTGTCATGCCAACCATCTCAGGAAACGGCATGCCTTGCTTTCACACGATGGTGGTGCATCACAGCAAGCAGTGGCAGTCGAACCATTAATGGGTAAAGACTCGTGCGCATGAGCGCACATGGCTTGCTCAATACTTACACTTTCCTGCTCACATCACGAGCGCTCTCTTCGGTCCCTGCGGCCGCAGAGAGTAACTTAGGTCGTCGTGGTTCGACCGCCATGGTGCACTAACAAACTGGTGCGCACAAGCGCCTGATAGTGTGCTGGTAGCTGCAGCGGCTGCTGGCAACAGCTGGCAAACGGGCTAGGGGGAAGCAGATGGCGTCAAGTAGTCAGGTACATTGAGGTCAGGGTGGACACACGGCCACAGAGCCTTTACCAGTACGAATGACATGGAAAATGTAACCTCAGATTTCCTATTTTAATATTAGAAAATGTATTATGTTCAATTACGTGTGTGTAGATAAAGATCTTCTCCTATTGGCCATGTCTGGATAACAAGTTTTGTAATTATTGATTTGATATCAGAATTATCGTACAAAAATACGCGTTTCTAGGTTAGGCCATAACGAAAACGAAACAGCCGGCCTATTTCAACCACTGCAGAAGTTGTGTTTTATATATATTTTTTGTTTATTTATTTTAATAAATGTAAAGGGTTTTCTGTTTGTCACATGTCATCAGCACTGAATAATCACTACACATTTCAATCATCATTATTATTTGTATTGTAAATTGCACTTTTTCATGTTTGCACAACAGAGCTCGCCAACACACTTTCAGTTGCATCTCGTAAACTCCGTGGGGTAATAGTCGTATCGGACTTCTCCGGGTCTTCAACGCTTGTACCAATCATGTAATCTGCAATAATAACATTATTCATTTACCAGGATGTTTGCATTTGTTTTTAACCCAGAGAGCGCACCACCTCAACCCTGGTACGTTTTTACATAACCAGGGTATAATTTCTCACATAACATCACGTAAGCCTTTGAGCTGTTTTGAACTTTTGAGAGTTCACCAAGTGATTGTGGCGACTGTAAATGTATGTGCCCAGGATGGGACTTCAGTGAATAAAATGATGTGTAACAGTGTTTCACTCTTTTATTTGATTAGCCACATCTCTGCTTCATACCCAAACTTATGAAGAATGTATTTTCAAATAATTGATTTAAGGGTGTGAGGGGTCCATAACACCATGCGGAAGTGAGCATTGCATATGAAGGCGGCATACAGTCCTCACTAGACCAGGTAAATGGATTTTAGTTAATTTATCAGCACCCTTGTCATCAGACCAGTGACGCTGGGCACCAGGGGAGGCCACGTGTGCGAAAGGCCCACTATCCAACATCAGCAACATTTTGTGCTCTGCCTTGAGTGCTGGTACCCAAACGGAAGAATCTACAAATATCTGTCCAGTCCACATAACCTATCACTCCCCCTGCCATGTCCGATTTACCACCACATCACATGTTACAATGTAAATGAGAGAGCGTGCTTAGCAGTCGTATGGGCAGTGAGGCGATATCATGCCTACGCCGAATATCAGCGGTTTATATTACGAACAGACAAATGGTGCCTACTCTGGCTGCATTCAATATGGGAGGCCCGAAGTAAATTAGCAAGATGGGTTATGTTGCTCCAAGCTTACAATTTCGAGGTACATGTCCCAGGAAACCAGCTGGTAGATTAATTATTGAGAGCACTAGGATCAACCATAGTGGACGAGGAAGAATGGGATGGTTTGTTACCACCCATTGCGAATGAAGCCTCAATGAACCAGCAAAAGCCTGCAAAGTGCAACAACATAGAAATGGAGCTATGCATCGATGAGGTGCAGAATTTGGTAATTGACAGCTAGCAAGGATGCAAATTCACACAAAGAAAAAGCGAAGAGCTCGCACAAGGAAATAACGAATGGTGGCGCGTGCAGAGGGGGCAAATTCGAAAGTCGACCACGACAGTCAGATGCTCCATGGCGACTTTATATACTAAAACAGGACCACAAGCAGGTACTGCAATATGTCTACAGAAGCCAGTTTGCAGGGCACCCCAGTGCAGCACAGGCCGCGAGAAACCTGTTCCAGTTTTTTACACTGGCAGGGAGCAACACATGATGTAAGAAGGCATGTGAATGAGTGCATTCCATGTAATCAATATAAGAACAGGAGGGCAGACAGCATAATGCAGCAGCAACCTCGAGTTCCCAAGGGGCAGTTCGAGACAATCTCCTTGGACTTAATGGGCCCGTATCCAAAAACGCCCAGAGGCAAATGTTTTATTCTGGTGGTAAGCTACACCTTCTCGAGATGGATGGAATCATAACCAGTTTCCAGTGCACGCACAATTGCACGAACTCTGGAAACAAAGTTCCTCCCTTGGGATACTCGAATAATATCCACACCGACAATGGGTCCCAATTTACCGGTCGACTATGGAGAGACCTATGAACCTGGTGGCGAGTGATGCATTTAAAAACAGCATTTACCATCCACGAACAAACCCTACCGAGAGACGCAACCAAGACCTCAAAATAACCAGTATCATGAGAAACATAATAACGCCTGTCTTAGAGTTTGGCTGGTGCTCAGTCAGTATATTGTGGCGTGTCTTAGTGGTACATAATCAAGAAGTCACTGTCATGGCCCTTTATAATTGGTTTACCTTGCAGGAGGGCTCTGCTAGGAGGCTGCGATCCTAGTTGAGGCGAGAGCTGGTGGCTGCCGTTGACTACTGCTGATCTTGTCTGAAACTGAAGTAGGATGACCTCCAAACCATGGGTTGGCTATACACTGGGGTGGTTCTTCTCCCCGGAAAATAGCCTCAACCAGCGGATGAGGTGCTCCTTCAGTCTTGTTTGGGGGGGGGGGGCGGTGGAAGTAGTTACAGAGGTTAGGACTCTCAAGTGGGGGCAGGCAGTAAGAACTCTGCCCCACGGGAGTGTACTGCCAAGTGCAGGAGGAGTAGGGTTGTAATTCAAGCTAATTTTGGAGGCATAAGCTGCCTTTCTCTGAGCACCTCCCTACCAGGTGTATAGCATACGAGCAAAGGTTCAAATTACCACCACGCAAAAGTGAAACAGGCGACACAATTCCCTACTGCGTTCTGCCAAGGGCTACAGACGCACAGGTAAGAGTCGTACCCTGTACTACTTTCGTCCGGCCCCATAGAGTGGTGGACAGAGTAGTTGGTTTCCTCAGGCTGTACATTTACTACAATTGGGTGTGGTTCCCACAGGGGACAGCCTCTCAGAACCAACATTTACTCCTTTCCAGCCCCATAGAGCGCGCTGATGGAGTATAGGTTAGCTTGATTTGCTAGACACCTGGTGGAGTTATTCCTAATGATCGAGGCTATACCGTACTATACCCGGGGGCATAGCAAAGGTGGTCGTCTAATGGGTGTGTATTTAGTCTTGGTGAGCGTGTTTGCCCAGTGCCACTAACTGACTGGTTTTAATGTGAGGTTTACCTCAGTGACACTCAAATCAGTACTCTGAAGTTGGTTTAGATCTCGTGGATATTCATCGCGAATAGACGCAGTGTCCCGTACTACCTCCAAAAACTAACCTAATTGAGAAGGCGATAATATCTGCTGGGTAGTTTACTATAACTGGCCCTAACTACTTACATTGTTGTCCTGAAGGGACAGATGGTGGCTACTACCAGAAGGGTAGTGGTAAGGTTTGCCATTACAGTCTGATAAGGCAGGAGAGGTCCTTGTAAAGAACAGTCAACAACCGTTACCAGGGGTGGCAAGGAAGTATCTGTCGGCATTATCAGGAGCTGTTGGTAGAGTCCTTCAGGAGTTTCTAGGGCGCATTGCCACAGGCGTAGAAGAGGCTTCTGGAGGGGTTGACTTCAATAGTAGGCTTCTCCCAGTCCTGAAGAGAGCAGTGGGATCGGCACGCATACTAGAGAGTGCGAATTGCCGGTGGCTTCCTCCAGCCCTGTCCAAAGCGGTGGAAGAAACAGGCCGAAGATTCCTGGCCGCATAGGGCCTTATATACTGGTTGACCTCTGGACATGTGGTAGCTAAGGGTGAGGAACGAGATAAGCTCCACCTCTTGTGTCATCTTCTAGCATCTTTTGCTGCGGAGGAATGATGTGGCAAACATCATTCCTTATTCTATGCAGAATGCATGGAGCCCTCCCTCAGCGCGCCATAGAATTACATGACCACAGTCTGCTTAGAGTAGAGTGAACAGTACAAGTTGGACAGGTATGTCTGTAATACCATCCTTAATTGCGAGGGAGTGCCTGTAATCAAGTGTCCAGCCTTTTCCTGTACTGTGGATGCTTGCCCAAGGTGAAATAAAACAACATTCAAATGGGACGAAATTGAGTGTGAAGTAAATTTCGCAGTGTATCACGTGTAAGCCTTGTAAAACCAACGCTATTAAATCTCAAACTTTAAAAAACCAAAAATTTGCATTTAAAGCAATCTTTTTCCCCCTCAGTGCTCAATTATCTTCAGCATAAAACCTAATAAATATTTATTTACCTCAATAGACTAATTTCTCCCAAATAAAATAATATTCCAGAAGCATATATTTGTCCACTTTTGTTGACAAAATTGTTTATAAACATCAAGTAATACATTTTATCTGGCTATTACAAATTTGGTTTAAGGGTAGGTTTTTTTTGTTAGAAATTAAGAGAATGTATTATTGAAATAGCAATTTATTTCAAACATGTCTCTCGAACAAAATTACTTCAGTTTTAATTTTTAAGGGTAAATGGATGCTATCAAAAAGCACATTTTTGAATTTGGGAAAATACTGTTTTAGTCCAGCTTTCCAAAATTATTTCATTACAATGAAATATTAATTTTCATATATGAACTAATTGTGTTATAATTTTCCACTTATGTCTTAAAGGCAAAACATTAAATTTTAAGTTGTAGCCCCGCATGCACTGACAGCTTTCTAGTTCAGAGAGAGAACATTTACATTAAGTAATTTTCGCCTGCAGCAGGAAGCTGTATCTGCTGTGTTACTGCTTGTGGTGATTTCAGCACTGTGTGACCGTGCTACTAACCACTTTTTGACGGGGAAACGACCTATTTTTCACAATATTTCAGTCCCATGACTCCTGAATCACACGCTGTACCACGCGTTATTTTCCCGTCACAAGATTTCAATATCACACTTTGAAGCCATGTGCAAAGTTTCCGTTCCTTGGCTGATGCCCTAACCTTACTCTCTTAGTGTCCGACGACTTTCCACGCCTTGACTTCTCATTGGTGGAACTCTCATGCGGACTTCTTGATGGAGGTAGACTTCTCCCTCCCTACTACATTCCTGTTGCTTTATTATGCAATGCATGGCCTGGAGATGAGTGACTCCAGAGGTAGGCGTCAGAGACTGCACATCACCGCCTGGGACGACTCGCCTGAGCTGTGCTGAGGCTCCACCTCCTGCATCACCGTGGCCAAGTTATTTTTTTGCTTAGTCACAATTTCATTTTGTTTTATAATAATATGTACCAAATCACCTTTCTCTACACCACCAAGTAAGTAAATTCACAATTGCAAGTGTAGACGTTTCAGTGTTTTATTTTATTAAATGTGTAAATTTGACTGATTATTTCTTATTGAGTGTTCAGCTCTAGACTGCTCAGGCATCACAAACTGGTGGCAGCATTTTGGATAGCTACACCAGATGGCTGTAAATGAAACCACTCTGAAGGGTTATAGGTTGTAGGTGATAGATAGGTGTTAGGTCGTTGAAAACAATGTGAATTGTGAGATTGTAATTGAGCTAAGCAGTGTTGCTGAGTGGGACTTTTTAACATGTCCTGAAGCATTCAGGATCGCGCACATTTCAGTTGACGAATCTAATACGATAGTTTGTGAAAGAGGAGATCTGCAAGATTATAATGAGCACGTGTACTGTAGGAAATATGTCCATGGACGTATGAATAACACAGTAACTGGTAGCGTCGATTGTCGCGTAGATTTGGAAGACATAACGCCGCACACTTGGGTTAACGCTTATTATTTTTTCAGAGGCAAGAAGGGAAAGTAGTTGAGTTTACAGTTTTGACAATCTATGTAGTTTTAACTAGTAGTACTGCGGCAATGAAGGGTTTAGAAGAGTATTCATATAAATTGATAAAGAAATTTTTTCAAAAGCACACATCTTTTGACTTGTCTCAAGTAGAGCCATTTCATGCTAAGTTGAATGCATTAACTACAGTTTCAGGACTGGCAATAGCTTTCAAGGGAAAACCCAGCGATCTTTTCCGACTCCCGCATATAAAGTATATAAGTACGAAAATTCTTCTGGACTGGTAGTGTTGGAAATTGAAATTCGTATAGTAAAGAGGTTCATACCTCGAGATTGTGTTTATCCAGAATTCGAAATAGAAAGGCTTGACCTAGTTGCGAACACAGAGCCTTCGACTTCGCAAGATGCAAACATAAAACGCGAGCAAGCGTCTACTAGCTCTTCACGTTCGGAACATATTGCCATTCCTAAGAAAGAAAATTTGAACACTATTCATGAAACTAAACCTACAAGTGGTAGTACACATTACGATACTCCGAAGAAACGGACTCACGATCGTAAGACTTGGATTCCTCTTTCGAAATTGAATGAATAAAATATTTATAAGTTTAGTAGCACTTTTCTAGTAGACATGGAGGACGAAAGATGTTATGAACTAGCCCACGCGATACCAGCACAAGCTCAAGTACCAGCTCAAGTTAAAGATTTGGTGGTTATTTCATTAGTCGAGAAATGGACTGGTGAAAAAGGACCATTACTGGTGCAGGACTTTCTAGAAATCATAGAAAGTGCAGCTAGCCTAGGTAACCTTTCAGATAAGGACAAAGTAAAATTGGCGAAAATGAAATTGAAAGGTTTAGCATCATGTTTTGCTAAGACATGTCCAAGAGTAATTAGGGACATAACATTAAAAATGTTGAAGGATGAATTGAACTACTGATTCAAGGAAAACTAGCCGTTACAATTTCATTATTACATGCTGCACAATGTTAGGCAGAAACATAATGAGGATGTGCAGACATTTGCTGATAGATGTCATAAATTATGAGAGAAAATAGTTCACCATTTAGATGAGCCAGAGAAACAGGAAATTTTAAATCAGGAAAATGAAAAGAGGTTATTAGCTTTCACTGACGGGTTACAAGGTAACATAGATCAGAAGTTGAGATATAAGATACCACAAACCATGGACGAAGCTGAATGCATGGCTATAGTGTTAGAGGTTACCGAGGTGCATCAGGAATGCAAAACAAAATTTGATGATCCTCAGAGGAGGAGAAAGGTGTATAACATAGTCTCCAAGCAAACAAGTGTGGCACGGGGTAACGTGGGAAGTGGCAAAAATTCTTCCATTAACAGAGGTTTTGGAAGAGGTTATAACTCATGTTACCCTGGTTCGAATGATAGCAGTAACAGTGGAAAGAGTTTATCGGGAGCAGGTGTTCTCCCAAGAACATGAGTTACAGACAAGAACAAAACAATAACTGTAATATTAGATGTTTCAACTGTGGGCGGTTTGGACATGTGATCAGAGAATATTGAAGTCTGGGAACCCCACAACGAGCCCAAGTACCTAGGAACATAGGGCACTGCATTAGAGAAAGTAGCGAGAATGTAGGTACTAATCACCCAAATGCGAGAAGCAGAGTGTCAGCCCCGGGCATCATGCAGTGGTAATTACAGTTGTAGGGAGAGGAGAGACCACAGTATCAGTTCTTGTCGAGGGCCAGTCTCTCTCGT
Source organism: Dryococelus australis (assembly GCA_029891345.1). Classification (NCBI taxonomy): domain Eukaryota; kingdom Metazoa; phylum Arthropoda; class Insecta; order Phasmatodea; family Phasmatidae; genus Dryococelus; species Dryococelus australis. The sequence continues at coordinate 176,178,573 of CM056997.1, read as the reverse complement.
TATACCTAGAATCAGTGGGAATATTATAGATGAATCTCAGTTAGAAGCAAAAGGAGTAACTGGAGACACTCTCCAGATCGCAGGTACTCAGTATGTAGAGTTGTGGGTAAATTGTCAATGTGACCCGTATTGGTTCTTATTGTGCGCATTAGAGATTCCTTTCGAAGGAATACTTGGAACCGATTCTCTCTGTTATTATGACGCACGAATCAACTTGAAAGAACAGACACTTATCTCAGAAATACTTTTGATTTAGATACATTTAATTCATTTACCTGCATAATTAAGGAAGAGCAGCAGAACCAACATTGACGAATGTACCGGGCATCCATGTGGTAAGGGCAATATGCAACTTAATTCTTACCGGTAAGAGCCTCCCAGAGAACGAGGTGTATTGTAGGAGCAGTATGGCTAGAAATTCTATAGGGACATGATATAGATTCAGCGAGACGAATCTGGAAGACGGGGTGACCGTCAGGTTACCTGAGTAGTTGAAAATACGACACTTATGAGGGTGAGTGACCAGTGTGATATCCCCTTTGTTTCAGGTCAAAGGGATGTGTCCCAATGTTTCGTTCCTCATCCTGATCACATCAAAGGGGGCAAGAGGACATGGAGTCCTAGTCACGTGGAAGATGCAGGAGCGACATGTGAAGTAAGTGGTCATGTCGAGAGGACCACTGTCAGGGTGGGTCAAGAGTTATAAGAGGGTTCAAGGAAACCTCACAGAGCGTTAGTAAACTCAGTAAGGGCAGTGACAAAATTCGTAAAGATGCTCTTCGTGCCAAAGGGTTTGCCACACTTGTCACTGACATTGCTGGAGTACTATGTGTAAATAGTGTACCCCGAATATCCGAGAAGTAGTATAAGTCTTGGGTCGGAACAAAGTGATTTAGTGTCGTCACAAATAGAACCACGGGAGAAAATCCTCTCATATGTCTCTAGAAACAAAGATAAAAAGTGTTCACTTCCAGGTTCCGAAGCAGTTAAAATTCCCTCGAGTTGTGTTAGCCATAAAATGATCGAGTTAGTACGCGAGGTCACGGAACAGGACCGATTTTGTTGCTGTGTCCCCAAAATCCGCCGAGAAGAGTATGCCGAGCAGAGGCAGTTTCGATTCCAAATGAAAACCCTAAGTCCTGTCGTAAGAATTTAACATGTCATGATGATTTCAAATGTGATAATAATATAAGATGTCAAAGCAAATTGAAATGATGTAGTTATTTGAAGTGTCATAAGTTGTTAAAGTAGCCAGAGAAATGAGACGTGTGAAAATGAAAAATCGGTAGCTATGTCAGATTGTTCACGTAAATTGAGAATAAATGAGGCAAAATGTGTACAGACTCGAGGTAGTCAGCATTGTAAGACTCGCACAGATATGTGTAAAACAGAGAATAGAGAGAATAAAATATTAAATAAGCCAACTTGTTTAGTGACTCAAGGTAGTGGAGTTTTGAAACTCATGTGATAGATAATAGTAAATCAGTGATGCAGAAGAGTAAAATGTTACCAGAGTTACCAAAAGATGAATTTATGGAGGTAGAGAAAATTGTCAGAGATAAATTGAAAAATTTGAGGATGAATGATTTTAATATAATCTTCTCAGTGTTAATGAACACAAAAATTCTGGTAATCAAAAAAATTCCGAACAAAACATGCACTTTTGACATGATTTGTAATGTCACTTTTCCCACAATGACAAATAGTTGTCACAGCGACACACACTACAAAACGCATACTGTTCACCTTTCTCCGATTTCAGAATGAATGGAAACTGCTCAGAATATGCAGACCTGAATACTTTGATGTACTGCCATATATTTTTCACACATTGTACAGCTATTATGTATGTGCACTAGACTACATATTTCAAGCAAATCATTATAAAATATTTCTTCACACTTCACATACAGTACTCCAAAAGTCCCTCATTCATCAACAATGCACAAGCTCCATGATACGCCTCACACCGTGTTATTTACATGTTGACATGCAAAATTGCACAGTGTTGTTTTGTTACTACATGGGTACATGAATATAACGGTACAACTTCATGCGAGTGCTTGCTGCAATTTTTAATTTATTGTATTACCACTGCTAACAGTCGCCTATTACACCTAAAAGACAGAAAGCGGTAATTTCACACAAAAATTATATGATTAATTTTGCGAGACAAGCAAGCCGGTGAAACATCAAGGCAAACAGTTTACAAATACACACTGGAGAAACGTGCTGCATTGGCCATACCTAATCTAGAAATAAGATGTGACAAATTTACTTACCAAATATTTTTTATTTTGTATCACCCGAATGAAAGCGGACTCCCATACTTTACCGCACCAAAATCTAAAAATCAGGATATCAACACCGATCAACTTCATAATACGTTGTCTTCGTGCCAATCCGACATAATCACATGAAATGCTAGACTCCCAGACAACAAAATATACATGTGAAGTTGATGTACAAACACACTGGCAAAGTTTACATAACCCTGTTACTAGATTTGTAAATTATGGTAAGTATTATGTTTAAAATATTTTCAACATCTAACTCTTCATGACCACAAATAGAATATGCTTCACATCAATCGAATTTTCGTGCCACGTAAAAAAAAAAAAAAAAAAAAAAAAAATTACATATACTGTCGTATGAACTTGAAATATTTTTCACTTTGCGCAAAGAGATAATATTAACGACTTTCAAACACTGAAACGTATTTATAGTATATAAACACAAACAACATTGGCATTTGTCTAGCCACAGTCAGCATGTGCCGCGTTCAGTTGTCATATGACTGGATGCATGCTGGGTAAGATATTGGTCGATGTGCTACATCCGCCACCCACACACACTTCACAACAACCATTTTTCTCTTTTTGCGGAATTAACTTATGTAAGTTTTTGACAGTTACTGGCACCTGTGTCACTATAATGATAGACCGTAGGAACATAAAATCCCACCCAAAAATTTTATTTTGTTAAAAACAAGACAAAACAAGACTACATAATAGTGAATCTTAACAGCTGCTGCATGCACATGAAAAAAAAATCTCGCACCTGCACGTTCCCGACTCAGAGAAAAATTCCTAGCATTTTTAATGTTTTCCCAGCACTCGAGAAAATTCATGACTTTTCCACATATTTCCAGATTTCGTGGCCACACCTTGAATTAATGTGAAAATATGACATATAAGTGACACTTTCAGAGACCAAGAGCCCGGCCGCCGCTATTGCAAGAATTTTGGAATCCGGCCGAGAGAAAAATCTTCTGAAGAGTTCCTGTAAAATCGTAACATGCAAACTTTTCCATAAAAATTACGGGAAAATCTTAAGGGTTGGCAGGTCTAACAACAGGTTAAATACTACTATTGTTTCCACCACAGTTGTAACAAACACCATCATGGCAAATGATTAATGTGTATTATATGTAACGTGCTATATTGTGTGGAACAAATAGTTATAAAGCTGACCTAAATAGTGAACATTCGTAGGAAATTGTTTCTGCAATATGACATAATTCTTGGAACAGCTGTAAACCGCAACCAACACATTTGACAGTTATAAAAGTAGAAGTCCCATGGCAGTGTTTATGTTTACGTACAGCGGAAGAATACGTAATCAGTAACCAAAAGTATAAATTTCGCAGGGCTTCAGAAAAGGCCGAAGTTATCTTGAAACAACTATGCAGTCCATTTTGCCATCATGGCATAAATAAATAAACAAATAAATAAATAATTAAATATATATATATACACACACACACACAAAACCATTTATGGACAGCCACTTTTTTTCATTAATACGCATGCGTGAAGCTTCGATATTATAATCAAAGTTGAAGCTTGAAGCTTTTTAGCACTTGATTACACTCCGTAAACTAATTTTATTTGCATAATGTGAAGCTTCAAATTATTCACATGTGTAACAAAAAGTGTGCACATCATTATTTCCTTTGGACTGATCGAATATAGAAATCTGCAAAATCATATATCAATACTTTCGATTCCAACACAGTGTAATGGTAGAGTCGACCACAGAGTGCAGTATACGCCTTGCACAATGGCTGCAAAGTCGCCTTGTAGGTTATCTGTTACAATCAATTACAATAAAAAATTAATAAAAACAATGCAGAGGACAGTGTGAGAAGGAAAAAAAAAAATAGTGATGAGATTTTTACAGATTTGAGGCAAGTCCAGTTCAATATAAAATATTGAAGTTAAAATCATGTTTGCATCATAAATGTAAATATATTTATACATGTGTGTAATGCCCACCTCTAATAACTTCTACCCCTCAAAGTCTTGCCAAGAAAAAAAAAGATTGGGACTAATTTCTACCATTAAGAATAATCCTTTGCATGGTTAATTATCACAGCACTGCTTTTTCCACAAGTGAATGACTACAGATGGTAGGAAAAGAGTGGTAATAATGTCAGTCACATGAAACTGATAGAAAAAATAATTTAATCACAATTACAGAAGTATTCCTGCTGAAGGTGTGATATAGTGTTCCACAAACTAAAGAGGCATTTCATGTTTCAATACATATAGTATGGCTGTATGTAGAGATGGACAGTTAAAGGTACTGATACATCGGCCGATAACACAAAATCTGTATCTGTTACAATTGGCCATGTTCCAACCAAACTGTTTCATCAACCCTTATGAATTAATTATATTTTTTAACGTATGAACTGAATTTCACCAAACTTTGTACACATATAGTACTAAGTAAGGACACTAGACGTTAATAATTTTCGACCCCCGCCGGGAAATTATTTTTTAAAATGGCGGTCATTAAAAAATTTTGGGTGATCCGTCATATCTCGGAACCATTCAACCGATTTAAACCAAATGTTATATGCTGACAGCACAAACTTTAAGCGTTGAATCCAGTAGTAAAAATTAGGTATGCCATTTTGGCATATAGTACCACACGAAAAAATAAAACCTTTATGTTACCAAATTTGGCATGTAAGTAATGCTATGATAGGTGAGGTAACAAGTACCTAAACTTTATTAGGAACTTATTTTCATAATAGCAGCCGTTAAAATATTGTGTGTTTATTTGGTATAGCCACCAAACCGTTTGACCAGCTCCAATCAAATTAAATACGCTGACAGTATATATAACAAGCAACATATAAGCCAAAACCAACCACTTTTGCCTGCCATTGTGCAAGATAACACTAAATGAATTAATACGGTTTTTGTGTAATATATCGGTAAACAATTGACAGATTCCCACCAAATTTGGCAAACGAGTAGTACTGTGGCAGTTGATATGTACAAATATGTTCCGTCAAACACTGGCGGCCAACTAGCTATTTTAGCATATTATGCTGCATCAACGAAACCATTTAATCAATTCAACTTAACTTTGTATGCTGGAGATATATATATATATATAAAAACACACACACACACATGTTAAATATATGTACACGGAGCCTCTTGTCCTCCATTTTGTAAAATACAGTAAAACCCCTCCATTACGACCCCATTTATTATGACTACTTCTCTATTACGATCCAATCCTGAGGAACCATGAAAAGTTTGGGTCGAAACAGTCAAAAATGAGGCACGTCTAAAAATAGAGACAGCACTCACTCTCCAACTGCAGTGTCTTCAAACGCAGTTTCAGTTATGCGCCTGTTGGTTTTTTTAGACTATTCTTCAACGGCAATACAAGTTTCTATTATCCAGGTTACAGTCTATGGAAAACTGGCCTTTACTGATGTTAGCGGTCACCCATTTCACAAAACTTTGACTATTGTTGTTCCAAGCCGCGTGCAGGAATACATTACTTCAAGTCAGAAAGGGGCTGTGGTTATTTTGGCAGGGGGGAGGAAGGGATTGTAGGCCAGGTTGAGGGAATTCTTTGTCTAGTCACGTACTGTACCTTACCGCCACCTCTGCCTTATCCCTCCTCCTCCCATACATACTGTCCGCGCGCCAGCTCTGAAACCCTGGCAGTAATGTGACCTTGGAACGATAAGCCGACCATGCTATAAGACTGTACTATCGTACAAAGAAAACAATCACTCACCTCAAGGCAGCAGGGTCGTTAATGGTGAACCCGGATTTTCTTGTTCACTGCTTGAACTTCACGTGCCTGATGCACTGGAGGAATCACTACTGTTGTCAAGACATACAACGATACTGTCAATTACATCTGATACACCGTCCTTTCCCCAGTATTCAGTCTCAATTTTCTGTACGTGACCACAGTACCCTTCCTAGTCGATCTTCGTTACACTGTCCTACAGATGACTGCGGGAGGTTAAGAACAAGCTTCTTGGTAATCCACATTATGAAATTAACACTGTTCATTTGGCCACGATAGTCGCCACTGGCAGTGTCAACTTTATAGGCAAGGAGAGAATTTTCGATAAATCCATTAATACCCCTAGCATTTACTATAATTAATCGGCTACCCAAATTCACATAGCTTGTATGCCAAACACTTCTTCATGTTGCCAACATTTACCAAACGTTAAATTACCGTCTATCCATGTCAAGTGTATGTAGATAATTTGTTTCTCACCTTGTCTGAGCTGTTTCAACTAGATAGTCGTGGTGCCAAGATACGATGTGAGGTCTCTCAATTAGTATCCTCCTGTGATTTTTCGATTATTTCCACCGAAAACCTTGTTTTACCACCTTACGCAATGAAATATGCAACCACGGAAAGTCTATTTTCTCCTTAACCATGGGCAGTAATTTTGCAAAGGTAGGGACACGTTTTTCCTGAATATAAAAATCCTGAATCGTCCTCTGAATTACACGTAGATCAAAACCAATATTCACAACAGTATGTTCCGCCTAGTTTTCCGTAGTTTACCCTGTGTGTGCAAGCTACCAACCTCCCCACTGTTATCTAGTTCTTTCTGTTCCTTCCGTATCTTTTTAATTAACATCTGTGACATTCCAGGGTAGTCAGCAGCTCTTGCCGTCACCTGGTTTACTGTTAAAGCATAACGTTTTTGTTTTGCCTCTTCATCACACTTTGCAATTATATTACTTATGATTCTCCGGCTCTCAGCAGCGATGTTCATGACACTTCGGAGCTAAATGTGTTACTGCGGATAGTACATGCACGACCACACTTCCCACTCCCGCTGTCACTCGCTGTCTTGCCTTCCCCCTTTCCTCAAACCCCGCGGTTCCAGTTGTGGCGTGCAGACAGTACATAAGATAACTTTTTTTATGGTGAGCAATTTATTTTGTCGAGTTAGACCGTGTGCGTGTATATGCCACGTCAGAATTTTTCATGAAAAACTCATGTTAATTAATATTTCAAGTAGGCCACACTAAATTTTTGTATTCCTGTAAACACATCTGGGTCTTATTGTACCAGTACATAGGCCAACACGCCACCTAAATTTCGTAGAAATTCAACACACTGGCATGAATAGCATCTATCAGCAGGTTTTCCCACACCAGCATTATTCACCAAACTACTTGAATGTAGCATAAATGTAACAGGTAGTCTTCACCTGACTTGCAGTTATTTTTTTATACCAATTAACTTCTGCAGTTAATTTTATTTCAATATTTCTTAGAAGTGAATTATTCCATGGTAAAATTTATTACCGCAATTCTTTTCATTTTGCTTTGTTGTATCGAAATACATGGATGTTTTAAAGCCACCTAACCATTGTATTCACAGAAATTTGTTAATCCTAGAATCAATAAACCTTGCGAGTTAAAAAGTACAGGCCACAGTTCAAATTCTTAATTTTTTTCAGTGTATGTGAAGTCACGCCAATCACATGTAAACAGCCAAACGACAAATACAAGTAACACCGAGCAGTATTTAGAGTTTAATCAAGGCAATGCTCAGGATATTGCACTGGCTTATCTTCGGAGGAGTCCTTCACTAGGAACTCAACACACCCTTGGTATTGCGGCTGCTCACGTGATCTGCTACATAACACTTCGGGTTAGTGAATGGCCAGGAGTGGTTAAGTGGCAAGACACATCTGGTCATAGTTTTATACCCAGACGTACACTATAGGATCGCTAACTATACCCAGCTTTACGGCACGTACACTTCTTACGCGTGGCAAATTAAAATTCCAGAATTACTGCAGTATCAAGCAGCAACCTCATGCAGAATCAAGAACAGTCTTAAGCGGGAGCTCAAACTCCTAGAGGAGGAAATAAACAGTAATTCAATTCCTTAACCACAAGAAAGTAACTCATTATTTTCTTTGCCAACCAGACTGCCAGATCAACTACCATTTGAATATCTAATTGTATTGAATAGTGACACAAGCATATTGGGTATACAACCCTCAGTACTTAACGACCTCCATGTCCCTCCTACACCTCATCAAACAGCACAAACACCACTCTGCCGCAACCAGAGTCGGCCGCTGTTCCTCAGCCGGCCACCCCAGCACGACCCATGAAGCAGAAAGCTCCGCTGCCTGCGAGACCACAGGTAACGTGTTGGCGTGGAGTGTTGCCCAGTGTTTCAAACTTTGTCCCGACGCGCAAACCCACACATCCCACAATCTATGCTGGTACCTTGCTCAAGAGAGAATAATCTCACCAGGGCATGCTCTTTGTGACAGAAGGCCAACCAAGCCTCTCGTACATGTACAGTGTATGATCATACACTCAAGTTCAAGTTATTTGTCGGGGTTTCTATGCCCAAGTCACCTACACCTAACACGCCACAAGATTCCTCATCTCGTAGCCTCTCCATTCGACGCCGGAAGAACCCATTGCTCAGCTAGCCTGGGACTTGTGTGCGACCCCTCAGGTGACTCCGTAGACGAATGATCTATTACTGGTATACATTCCCTGTGTTACTCATTGGCTGCCATACGAGGTTTTAATCCTCACATCAACAACCATAACTGGTACAGTGCACCACCAACATTCGAGGTGAAAGGAGAAGACCCCTTGTACTGGGTGGCTTAAAAGTTGGGATTCCTAAATCCCACATCCTTCACACATTAGAATTGCTCTAATTACTTGTTAATCCTCCTGGCCAGGGTTCTTTAGTAGCTCAATGCCTTACGCAGAGCACGGTAGGCACAGTAGATTAAGAAGATGAGCTCTCAGAGAAACAGTAAGAGCACTTAATACTTTAAACTCGGAGAACACAAAGAATGTTGGTCCTTCACTTATAGAGAGCTTTTATTTCCCAACCATTCAATAATTCGCCCACATTACAAGTTTTACTCTTTGGGCCACTTATCAAATTAATAGAGTGCGCATCCAGAGGTATTTTTTCAGCTGAACCATACTCAATCCCTCGGATAAAAAATTACAACTAATATTTTACAAACCTTTATAATTCTAACAAAACCCACAGCCAATAGTTTTTGATGATAATAATATTGCCCATCATAATACCACTATGGCTACAAACTCATTCCAAATTCCATTTACAAATAACAAGACCATAGAGTGTTTGATACAGTGTCAAAGTTGTGCGATTCATTATTGTTGCAAACATACAAGTACAGTAAATGTGCAAGAATAATAATAATACTTGATGTTTTCTCATTGTTGCCAACCTACGAATGCAGTAAAGATGTAAGAAGAAGATAGTTAAAAAGGTTTACAGAATGTAAACGATACTAATGATAGCACTGTACTAGACAGCTTGCTTCACCACCTCGTGTGCTCGAGCTCTCTGCCCACTGCTTTCCTCACGAGGGATCAGCCAGCCTTCCAGACCTGCGCCGTGATCCCCATAGAAGTCTTCGCCCCCTTACACTCACTACCACTTTGGTAGTGGACCCCAAGTCCCTTCTTGAAAACAGTATAGATTAGTTAGGGTCAGAATGTTGTTATAGCTACCTAGCCTATTTCTGCTCTTGTTTAGTTTTGCCCCAGGTACCCCACCGGGTTTAACGTAGTATATTTCCGCCGGTTTCAGTACAATTGATATCTAGCAGATAGTATGGGCCACCCTAGCTCTTCCTCTGGGGAATAAACATATATTCTTACCTAACCCCATGTGCTTATTCTAGGGTGATAGTGACTTCAGACCTCAGATATCAAACCCACAAAGGAGAAGCAGCAGACTGCATCATGAAACCCACTTTGCCTAAACTAGTGTAGGACTGTGGGCTACCCTTAACCAGCTGCACGTATATCACTAAATACAACCCAGTCAACGGCCACCCGTACCTTAAACCAAGTACTCCAATACTTGGGACACTAAGGTAAAGCCACAACCACCAAGAAAACACGTGATGACGAAGCGGCTAGAAAAACCCACTCCATCCACAGGGATCAACTTAGCCAATTGGAGGGACAGGACTAATTCTGGTTGGCCTAACCCCTTCTGGTTACACTTTAGCCAGGGAACTCGTCACCTGCTTCTCCGTGTGGTAGATCTTAGTACCTTCCAGTATGCCTTTCACTCATAGAAGCAGTGCAATGTGAAGAGATGCTGCCTCTAAACCTAGTTAGTACCCTAAACCCAGATGGTGCCAGTGAATAATTCCGTCATTCCTCTGTTTCTGTGGCGAAGCTATCATGTCCATGAAGAAGCAGGGGGAAGGGGAGACTTTTTTTTTCGAGAAGGGTAATGTGACATTCTAGCATGGCAAAAAAAGAAGCTGGAAATGTTGAGTAGTAGGAGCATGAGGGTAACGGGATTTTTTTATTTTGGCTTTTTGCACCCAAATTATTTAAATAAAGTATTTCCCAAACATATCATAATCACCACACATTAATGTAAAAAAGAATGATTTGTTCCATACTTACTAACAGGGCACTACAAATTTTTGATGCAACTTTACTTTTAAAAATTTTTTCCCTGGGACTTGTTGCAAAAATTATGTGCCCTACACACGAGTAAATATTCACATATACCATGATGAATGTTTAAATTCATAATCTAAATAATTATGGCACTACAGTAAAGTTCAGAACTATTCATACTTCTGTATTTCACACATGCTCACCAGAAACTTTGTATATCCCAAGACCACCATCATCTGAACAAATATGACTGCATTTATAAATAAGCTGCTGGAATGTGCATGTGTACACAGCATCAGTCTGCACAGCACTATTGTGTTATGTTGTGGGGTTTGCAGAAACTTTCCAATTCATCTTGATGACAGCAGACATCAGGAATCTAGTTACTAGCTTCCCCACTACGTGTAGCATCATACCTTCTACAAACTACTGCAATCCTTAGGCGAAAGATCATTTTACTTAAAAGAACTTTTGCACTCTGCAGCAAAGTAGCAACATTAATTAGTTCTAACTAGTTTTGCAGACAGACACTTTGAGCTACAGAAAATACAACTAGAAGGCTCTATTATGCATGCATTTGAAATATGATTTGCTGTATTTTATTCCTTAACAGAAAAAAATACAAAAAGTACAGGTGTCATCTTAAAACTTATGTTCTTGCACTAAAATATTACCACACACACATACATATAAGACTAAATGCATGGTATCTCATAGGAAACCAGCAACATTTGCTTACCAATGAAATGTGTTGGTACCAAAAAAGAAAAACAAACCCAAAAAAATTCAGTACGATAAAGAAAAAATCAGATTTCTCTCAAAGTATTAGCAACACATTCCACTTCTTAAACATGAAATAATTTGTACATTAAGATAAAACTGTAGTTTAAATGAAAGAAACTTAAAGCAATCTGAAAATTAGACAGCAAATGGAAGACTACTGCGTATGAAATACAGATTATTTTTATTTTCCAATATCTATAACAATAATTTCAAATTATGGTATGTGAAATTCTACCAGCAAGAGATAAAAACAATGAAATGAGAAAGTGAGAGAGAGAGAGTGTGTAGTGTTTGACAGAAAAGACAGATACAACAGAAGAACAAAGACAGAATAAGAGACAAAGCACAAGACAGGAAGATTAAATTTGTTACCTTGTGTGGAACTGTTCCAGCTACATCCATATATATTTGCATAAAATGTTTTAACACACGTTAGCATTTTGTTTCTTTTATTACCAAAAAAATAATCAGAACATGTCTTGGAAATGCATACAGTTTCTTTTAAATTATTTATAAAAAAAATGCACCATATGATTAAATGTACACACTCAAGTTAAAACATATTATTTACATTACTTTTCCTATAAAAAATATTTTCACACAAGTAGATTTAAAGTAACTAATAAAATTTAACTTACACTACATCAATACTTTGCAAATAGATCCAATTCCCAACCAAACTCTTAAAGCTGTACCAAAATTTATATACTACCATGTCTCCATTAATTATCTGTTCAATAACTGTTTAAAAATACCCATGCTAGCCTAAACATTGAAATTACATGAATGAAGCACATTTCCTAGAAATGTTAACAGAATGTTCTTGTATTTGGGACCCAAAAAGAAAATTAAAATATCTGTGTACTTAAAGAGACAAAAGTCTTATACAAAACATTTGACATAACATATAATTATGAGTACAGAGAAAGACAATTCTTCAAACTTGTCGGGGGGGGGGGGGGGGGGGGAGCGAAAGGTGTGGTTAAGACATTTAATTTTATAATTATTTACGAGTAACATGACAGTAGACTTAAATCTCGTTTAAGTGTATCAACGTTCATTAAATTTGGTTGCAACAAACAAAACTTTTTTGCTGTAGTGGGTATTGTAAGCAAGTAGCCATAATTATTAATTAAGGAAAAAGCATGTTTTTCTTACCCCAATACAAGAAATTTGCATAGTAGATTTCGAAATTGTTTATAAAACTGGACACAAGGTATACAAGCAGCTGTGCAGAGAAGAATGCAAGAAAACAACGTTGAGAGCTGTGAATATGTTTACCCGTACTAATTTTCAGTGTGACAACGAAACCACCTGAGTGAGGAAATCGACCAATGTTGCCAACAGGGCTCATGTTTCACAGCGCTGACTCCACAATACAGAGATGCAACGAGCCTCAACATAGAGAGAACCTCAACAGCCTCACCCTTGCACACAAAGCTACCACTCTACATCTCAGGGAAATAGCCCTGGTTTCTAGGCCTTGCTCTGATCATGTTCAAAATCATGAGAGAGGTGGGTTGGGGGAGGGGAAGGCTGTTGCATATAAAACAACATACCAATATACCCATTTTGTTTACAACATAAAATTCTAATATATGTTGAAACAGAAAGAATGTCACCTTTAACTTTATATGTACTTGTTTTGAAAGATGAAACATGTTGTAACAACATTTTATTAAAATGCAACTTTTTTCTTCCCTTTGCACTAACAAGCTACAATGGTAAATCAGCAAAACTACAAGTCTCATCTGCAGTTTTCAACCGCAATGGTATATGGCGGTAGCAGCACAACAACTATCTGTATTATGGAACAAACTATATCCAAGGAGGGTCGACAGCTATCACATCATTCCATAACTGAACAATAATTCCAATTCACTAACTCACTACTCTGCTTTCCACCCTTACTGTAAGCAATTTGTACATTACTGCCAAATGAAACTTGTATCACGGAGAAATTAATACTGGTGCAGACTTAGCAACAGTTAAAGATTTTTACTGCAAAAAAAAAAAAACCACCCCACAATACCCTTGCAGTAAAATACCACTTAATATATCAGTCTCCCTATCACAAATGCTGCAAACTCATGTACAGCTTTACAAGTTTGGTCGTTTTTGTTCCTCAAAATTTGCAAGATTGGTAGGTCTATAAATAAAATGGTCGGCACCACTTTGAATGCTTCAATTGACACACTTACTTTTAGCTAACATTTCAATATATGTATACTGTATAGTAAAAGTTTGTTCAAAATGCTAGACAGGAATTTGAAAACTACATTCCAATACTGTAAAACACATAATCAACTGTCCACGTGTATATATCTAAAACAACAAACCTGGGCGGTCAAAAATTGTGTGCATGTGCGTCACTGGTATTCTACTTCAAAACAAAACTGGTTCGTGACATCACAAATGCATGAAAGCAATATAATACTTTATGCAACATGCATCTTAACTTCATTATTTCTATCAAAAAATCTTACAAGCATACACAAAATGACAACTGTTTCATAATATTCAAACTTTGTAATATAATCTCATCATTAGTTAAGAATGAATTATCCTACCCTGCTTCTGTATTGAACACAATTTCTTATGAATATTGAGATTTTAAAAAAATTGGCATGCTATTTACCTTCCGAGTACAACACTGCATCACATACTACAATAATAAAATAGCTTTTAAAAAATTTAATAACTAGAAATTAAAATATGTGGGTCAGCAGAAGGCAACTCATTACATACATATTCTACAGAATAAAGGAATTCAGTTGTGCAATATGAGTGACAACTAAATATAATATGCACTTTTTCTGCATTATACTACATTTAATACTGAGTTAGCTTCTTTCTTTTTCAATAAAAGGCACAATGTTTCTTACAACTCCTCATGGACACTTTCTATCAGCTCACCGAAGCAATTAAAATCCAATATATTTTCTCTCTCTCTCTCTCACTTCTTACCTTTAGGGAGTGAAAATTGCCAAATCCTGAAAGAATTAAACAATGAAAACTTTATTTTGCCAACTGTCCATGAATAATGAAATACGCAAGTGTTCAAGTAATTTGCTGTAAAGCAACATTATGAAGATTCAGTCAATCTTTATGGTTTTTTCCAAAATACCGTTAAATACATATTTTAAACAAATGTCAATTTTCATTTTTAGTAATGAGAGGTAAATTTTCGAAAATTAAAAAACCACGGACTAAATCTTGCACACCATTTCCAAACCCGACTCTATCAAGAGAAATCACATATTCACAAAACTGATATACCAGTACCTGAAAGAAGCTCTCAAGAATTGACATTAGTTTGAGAAGTGCAATGGTCAAATTACACATAATAGTTAACAAAAATATACATCACACATGTATACATAGCAAGAAACCAGTGTAATTAAGCAAGTAACAGTCTACTGACTTCCCTACAGCTAGCACATGAAACTTACTGACAATTCACTCCAGGAGATGGCAAATGCAAAATTATGTGGAACAAACATTTATGTAATAAAATGTGACCATAAGATTGATTATTTCATCTGTGTTTTTAAACATTTATCACAACCAATATTTCAGATCTTGATCCCATACAACACTTACTCAACTGCTAACTGCATTGTCAAATACCCTGAACTCTCTAACTTTAAATCTGTTACATAACAAGGATAAGTAATTTAACTGTAGCAATACTGCAGGATTTTCAATTAAAATATAAATTCTTCTAGCAACAATATTAAATACACAATAAGATGCACTTGCCATCACATGAAGTAAACAGGGATAAGATAAATCTACATCAGGATCACACAAAGCTATATTTTAAATGTATCATTTTTATACAATGTAGTTTTTTCTGCTAATTTATATTATCCCTTGTAATACAACACATGTTAACATAGATAAATACATATCAATAGAAGTATAGCTTACATGTTAGGTTAAAAGGTATAACTTGATAGGAGCATTGAACTACATAGCAAAGTCAAGTCTAAAGATTTTTTTTTTAAACTTACGCTTTGATCCCATTTATGCAAGAGGCACGATTCCCTATATGATACTTGTGTATGATACATGTTTATATCAAAAAGTATTTGCATGAAACATTCAGCAGGTTTTTACAGATGACTGCACAAAAGAAAATAATTTTTGCTTTTCTGGTATGCATACTTAAAAACATAATTATGTCTTTACTCTTTACACTGCATCTGTAAACAGAAAACATACACAAAGTGCACACACTTGGTGACAATAACTATAACAAAAACGTAGTGGCCTCTTATCCAGTTAATATTGGTTTTCTAAAAATGTGTACTCATAAAAGAAGAGATTGGGTTGTCGAATACTTTTTGCATGAATAGGGAGACAAAACAAGAAGAAAGAGTTCCATTTTCTAATACTAAATTTATTACTCAGCAACATCATCCAGAAAGAGGATTTGAACTGATATAAAACTGACAACATTTAAATGATCTAAAACTCATTTGGAGAATGAATAAAATTTGTAACACTTCATGTTGAGAAATTAAGGATAAAAAAAATTCTCATACCTGTCAGTATTGAAGCTTGTGTACAAAACTTTTGCAGGTATGAACACTGTTCAAAGAGAACCGAAAGTAGCAAGGATGAAGAAGTGGGTGAAAAGGCACACACAGCCACCTGTGTTTAGTATGTAAAGTTTCCAATGGTATAAAAATAAATGACTTACTTGTGATATGTCACATGGTCATAACTCAAAGAATTTTTCAC
Organism: Dryococelus australis; assembly: GCA_029891345.1. Taxonomy (NCBI): domain Eukaryota; kingdom Metazoa; phylum Arthropoda; class Insecta; order Phasmatodea; family Phasmatidae; genus Dryococelus; species Dryococelus australis. The sequence continues at coordinate 176,162,305 of CM056997.1, read as the reverse complement.
AGTAAATGAGATGAAAATACGAGTAGACTTTGAGGGGGAGCTTCATCATGTAAACACAGCAAGCATCTGTCACTTCACACAACCCACAGGGTTCAAGGCAATTTATAATTGAATGATGAGAATAGACAGACCTCTCCAGCAACCAATTGTCTTCGAAAGCACAAAATTTTATGAGATATTTGTGTAAGGTATGATTGTCAACTATCTTAATTTAGTATAAAGTTTAGAAATACAGCATACTGCCATAAAAGATAGAAAAAGACTGTTTCTACCACCCCACACCAACAGAGTTGCAAAACGATATAATATAGTAATAAGTTACATACAGTTAACTCATTTAAAGCTATGACAACAATACTGTTTCAAATACATATTTATATATGTACAGAGTAGAATGAAGTAATGACAAACATTTCACACCATCACTAATTTGTTTGCAGAAGTATCCAAAATGCACACACCAACACTGAAGTAGAAGATTGTCAAATGAAAGGCATCTGAACACAAAATTTAAATAAGAATGCATAAATTAGCATGAGAAAGTTCACACACTCTGTAACACTTTCTGAACTTGGCAATCACACTTGGCTGCATTCTCCAGACAGCAGAAGACGTATGTGGAATAGCGCTGAACTACATGCTCTCTCTCATACAGCAAACTTGGACATCTGTCATGAGGGAAGAATGAACGACGACATTCACTATAACCATTACGCAGTAAAAATAACTTAACAGACCGACAATACTTGACATATTTAAAACAAATGCACTACGCTAATTCGCTAAGTACCTAAGACTGATTTAAAAAAACAGTGAATTAACTACCATTCTAATCAGTTTATCTACATTTCCCACATCTACACATGACATTACCCAATTCAGGAAATTATTTGTCCAGAACTGGACATAACATTTCAAAACTGCACACAGATTTGAATTCCAATTCTAGGGAAGAAATAGTCTCGGGATATCCCCTCCTGCATAGCTGTATTCACCAATCAATTCACCTAAACTACACCATGGAATGGTTCACCAAAACAATTAAAATAAAAGCATTTACAAAGTACTCCATAATTTATTTCAAACAGCACTAACTTAAAAGTCATGAGAAATTATTAAATATTATAAAAAATATCTTGAAAGTAGTTTTTTTTTCTTGCAAACCCTTCAATAAATGTACTGCCAACACAAACTCGTCTAAAAACAGCAACATAAAATACACACAGTGTGATTAGGACAGTTTAAAATTCTACTTTAACCCAACATCCACTCAAAATGCTCTAAAATTAGGAGACGTTGATGATTATTTATTACAATAAAAATGGACAAAAAACTTGTATATGTAAATAAGAAAATGAGATGTTAAATGATGCGAACAAAAAATTTTTTAACAGAGTTATTTGCTTGGACTGTCTAAAAGTTTTTTAAGGACAGTTCTTTAGCATTTATAAGTGACCTGCTTGTTCACACTTAAGTGTATATTGGCAATGGCATCCACATAAACATATCACCATAATGCAACACAAAATAAATAAATAAATAAATAATGTGAATGTTTTAACGTGCACAATAAATGCACATAATTGACATTTCAACTAAATAAGAAAAAAGAATGTATAATGGTGAAATCACAGCATTATTTATGTATTTTCCTGGAAGAAGGTTGAGACCTTCAAAGCAAACCACTTGCTTTTCACTGTCATTATTTTATGTTGCTGTGGCTCTTAAGCAAGGAGACCAGGAATTGCCCCGGCCATAATTTTACAAGAACTGGCAATTCTAATAAACCTCTCGCCCTTCTCTACAATTAACAATTCATCATAATCTTAACTCCTTAAATTTACATTTGCTATACTACAATTTACTTTTAAGAATATTTGTGTATGCATAATTTTCTACAATGAACAAATGTAAAAATATGTATCCAAAATGTCACGATTTAATATTTAGGATATATAATGATTATGTAAATAAACCAACACATCAACGATTTACAATTATATTATCATGTTCTATATAAACATTATATCATGATTCAAAAATAGCAAATGCTGATGTGTATATTTTACTGAAGTTGACCTGCTAATCTGAAATGTAGTGGAATAAAATGCCCCTATACATTACTGCAAAATTCTTGTATCTATAACTATTTATGTACTACATTCATTACAACTTTAAGTAGTTAAATTTTGCAACACAATAACTGCAGTTATAGAGAAGTGTGATGTGTCTTCATTAACACATAAGAAAAAAATTTGGTAACGGATATGTCATGTACAATGTTCCCTAAGTTCAGGCCAATTACTATAGCTTTGTGCATCTTTATATAATTTTAAAAAACAACTTACTTAATAAATATGGGACTAAATTCTTGTAATACACGTTAAAAATGTAACCTCATTGCCAACAATTTTCCCATACAAGAAAAGCTTGTGCATGAAACAACTTAAATGTGCGATACTACATTCCCACGTTCTTCACCAAGTATATGATTCACTGTGAATCAAATATGCACACACTCATACACACACACACACACACACACAAAGTTCAAAATCAAAACTTACAGTCTAACTTTCATCTACAAATACAACTACACTACTTCCACTTTAAAGAAGTTCCTTTGTTCAATTAATTGTCACGTAGCATCAAAATAATACTTATTTCATAGCATATCATTGTGCGCACTCCACTTTTCCTTTGCTTGACACAGCTTCTTGATTCTGTCTTCTGAACACATAGCAAGAAAAATATAACTTACTGAATAGCCTATAATCTCTTCTGTTCGTCTATCCTCTCATACAAAAAATTATGCTGATATCACATAAATGGACAGAAATTAAAACTGGAAAACTATCAAGTCAATAGTTGCAGATCATCTCCTCACCAAAATCCTCAACACAGGCATTTACTCTCATATTTGGTTTCAAGATTCACGAAAAGCTCACATTATTCTGATGCAGTACTGCTACATTTTCATAAAGCGTAAATAAACCTTAAACACACAGTACTAACACAGTAGTGCTCATTGCATTTCTAGCAACGTTCATAGAAAATGTAAATTTATTAGTAAACATTGAAAACCCTGTATACAAGTCTCATAAAAATTATTAAATGCAAAAGTATGAATTATGAAACTAGGGCTGAAACGGTGACTGCACAAAACACATTTCTAAAACACATTTCAAATACACACAGCAAAATTATCCAAGATATAACTATATCAAATAACATTAAGTAACTATTAAAAATTCATGTAAAAAAAAAAACACTATTCTTTGAAACTGAAGTTGGAAGTTACATTATAACAAAGAGTAGTAGCACAATACAACTAACTGCACAACTGGAATACTGTTTTCATTCAACTTCAAATTCATGCCATAATCCTAGCACAACACAAGAATTCTTATTTTGAAAACATTCCACACAAAAAAAATTTTAAAACATTACTACACAAAATTAAATACAGTACAAATAATGAAATACCTTTAACACTTCATGTACTTAGTTTTTCTTTTAATATTTGTCAATGACAACCCAAAAATAGACACAGTTCTATTTTTATACTTTGTATGATTGTTTCTATTTGTAATGCTAGTCATCAACTGTCTATATCAAAGCATTTGATAGAAACATGAATAACGTAGCATAAAATATATACATTCATCTATTTTGGTCTCATTCTTAAAACTGGTACATTCTTTCCACAAGTTATGTTAAATATATCTCAACTATCATCCTGGTAAATAATATATTTGTAGATAATATATATATGGTAGCAAAACGTTTGTCCCTGATAGTAATGCAATACACGATAGCATTCATAAGAAAAAATAAGCCTGGACTTGGATCTTCATTAAGCCAAGGCTGCTCCGCTTCCTTGCACAAATATCTTCATAGTGATGCCATATATATGTCTAAATCATTCCTGATACAAGTCAGATTCTTACACAGTTTGATAAAAAAATATAGCCATCAAACTTTTACAATCCAACCAAATCTCCAGTGGTTAGATGTTAGATTTTGAAAAGGAAACTCGCAGATGATTGGATTCACTCAGCTGGTAGTTATGCATCTTCTAAAAAAGAGAGGGGAAAAAAAAAACACCAATGTTTTACACATTCAACATCAATTGCAACTACTGTATTAATAAAAATGTAACATACAACCCTGAAAACAAATGTCTACATAAAACAGACAGGAATAAATGTGATTTCGGTATTTTGATGCTGCCGAATGTGAATCACTTATGAAAGCTCAGCTTGTTGCGTATCCTTCCACTGTATCTCAATGTAAACCCTGCTGCCATGTAGCGTATGTTCAATCAGCTGTTCACAAATTCACTGTATTAATTTACATAACAATGCAACATATGATTGTCTATTGTAGTATACACTGTAAATACATAGATGTTAATTTCAATAAATAATATCTCTCCGAGAACACTGATGATGTGATTTTTACTATTTGGCAAAGTTTGAATTATTGCCCCACATAGGAATGAGACCCTCCCAGATATTACTTAGTATTTAGTTAATTGTCTACAGCAAACATGTGTTAAATCATCGTTAAAAGATATGGGAATTATTTTTAATAACATTTACGGGCAGAATTAAGGTAAACAGGGTCCTTAAATGCTTATTATACTGTATTCATTACAATCTTGACAATATTTGTCGATATATCAAAATTACTAGGGCTGGGCCGATACTGACACTCGACACTCAAGTATCAGCCTGTTTCCATGTCAGAAGTAGGGGGGGAGAAGGGTTGAGACCCTTTTTTTTTGGGGAAGGGTAGTGTACCATTCTATCATGACAAGACAAAAAAAAAAAAGGGAGTGTCACTTCTAAAGGGAGAGGCGAGAACAAAGAAAAACCAAGCTGGAAATGTTGAGTAGTGGGAGCATGAGGTTTCTGGAATTTTTTTTATTTTGGCTTTCTGCACCTAAGTTACTTAATTGAAGTATTTGCAGAACCTAATGCATGTGCTCTGCAACCCAACACTTAATTGAAGAGATTAGAGAATACCAATGTACACCACCTGCAAATACTTCCTGTGACATACCTACAGATGAGGAACACGACTCCAAAAGATTGAAAGGGATTCTTTCAATCTACTCTAATATTATTAATAAAACAAGCATACCACCTGCTTACAAGTGTCCAGAGGCAGAAGTTGAAATGTATCTCGCAGAGCCACCTATTCCTACAAATTCCATCCCTTTACAATACTGGAAGACATCAGCATATACTAGGTTGCACAAAGCAGCACAGAAATATTTGTCCTCACCAGCTGGATCTGTGGCATCGGAGAGACTTTCTAGTTCAGCTGGCTTGATATTTTCCAAGATAAGGAGTTCCTTGAACCCTGAGAAGCTACGCCAGCTGGTCTTCTCAAATAAAAATAAAAATATATATATATCTTGAAATCTTACAAATAAGTGTTGATGTGCTTTTTGGAGTGTACACAATAATTTTTCTTTTCATAGCATAATACTTTAATTTTTTTCAATATTTAATTCGCTTGTGACTTTTTTTCTTATGGATTAGTGATTAAAAGTGTGTGGTGTTTTAGATTGTATTGTAATGACTGTAAAAACCTTTTTTAAGTGTTCTTAATGGCAAACATTTTTTAATAATAAATCATGAAAGCATTCAAATGTTCTTCTATCACATAAAAATTACTTCTACTGTGGGTATCCGTATTGAGTATCGGCTCACAAGAATAGGCAAAAAAAAAAATGGCATCCGTCCAGCCCTAAAAATTACTACTAATAACAGTGTGTGACTTAAAGCACAAATAATTCCCAAATTAATAATTGCATACTTATATTCGCACACAATGTGTTAGCAAATGACTGGTTTTGCTAAGATGTTATGAATGTAAAAAATAGTTATCACAAAACCTCAGTGGCTGAACCAAACTGACCCAAAATTTATACCACACTACCATGGAGATGTTTATCGATAAATGCAAGTTTCATGAAACTTTGTTGAGACGAATTTCATTTTTGCATGGTCTAACTACATAAAACCACAAACACGTGCGGTGGAAATTTAAACAAACGAGTTTCAGTTTCTGAAACAGAAAGGCAACAAGAACACCGGAGTTTAGCAACAAGCTGCACTGGAGAACATACGTCTCCGATCTGCATTGTCTGTGGTGCAAAACACCATTTTGGTTAAAAACCGGTACACCATTTTGCAAGAGGTCTGAGACACTGCCTCAACAGCTTCAATCCCCAGCCCTTCAGATCAACCTCCAGCCTGCACACAGCCGGTCGCCGATAGCAAACAGAAACAAAAAAAACCCAATTACAGTTCCAAACAGTAGTACCAGACACCACTAACCACCACCTTCTAACTCGGAAACTCAGAGCTATAATTAGGGACGGCTTCTTCCTCTTACACATGAGGCAGGTCATCCATATTATTGCCACAAACCTGGAACATCATTAGGCAGCACAACAAACACTTTTTGCCAACAGATTTCATTTTTTCATATTTAGCTAGACTTCTGAAGCCCCTCCACTCCCCAAAGAAGGTGGTATTCGACCTCCCCGAAACTTCTGACAGAAGATATTAGGCAGGATCTCATCAGCACCGGCTACAGTGTACTGCATATCTAGCAATTTTAAAAAAAGATCTCAGACCGAAACAATAAAGAACAATTCACATTTCAACTGAAACAATTCTTTTGCACGACAGCAGCGCAAAACACCAATCTGCCCCCACTTCACAAGGTCACAAAGATCAACCAAACAACCATAACACCAAAATGCAATAACTGTTAAGGTGAACATTCTGCCCTTTCAAAAGCCCGCCAAAACAACAACTTCCAAGCCAGTTCATGTGTCGTCCAGGGGCCAGGACAGAACTTTTATTTCCAGGAAAACACAACCCCAGTTCTCATATGTGCAGGCACTCGGCAAGTCCACACCAAACACAACAGCTACTCCTAAAACCCCACCTCTCGCCACAACACAAACATAAATACCATCTCGCAATGTGAGATCTCCATGAATTCATGAAGTTTCTCAGACTTTGAAACTTTTATTCCCTCTTGGCAGACTTCCATTCCTTCATGTCCGCTGCCAAGCAAATCTCCCACACACAGGAAGGATTCCTCTTACTCCCAGAAGACATGTTTGCCCCTAGTCTGTCTGCATGACCTGCAAAATATCCTTATTTCCCCAGTTTGGTCTGGAACGAATACGTATCACAGAAACAGATATATGAAGCTCCGCCGAGTAGCATAAATAGATAACTGTTCTAACTTAAACCAACTGATTGAAGCATTCTTACTTGTATTTTTAACTATATTTCTACCCAACTTGCAAGTTAACGTCTGATTCATTAATTATTTACAGTTTAAATAATTATTCGTGGCCATCCACACGTGACTTACCGTCTATTAAGATTGCAAATAGGCCGCTAGGGTACTAAAAATATATAAAGGACAGGAATCCAAGTACTCAGTCTAGTACTTGTCGATAGGCACACACAAATTAGGATGGCACAGTTTTTTCACGCAGTTGTGCGATAGCGACGTTTCACTGATTAAGCCAGGTTCATCAGGCGGCGAGGTGTAGGACTTCCAATTCATTTTACTTCACTTGCAAATCAGTCACAATAAACTAAAAATACAACTTTTTCAAATAATTTAACATACATATTGGCCAGAAAACTGAAATAAAAGTTTTGTTTGACTTACATAATATTAATTAAAGCCTCTTCAGAATATTTACAGTCAATATTACTAACTTTTAATTTTCCCGATAGCTTTATTGAAAGCACAAAACAAACTAGCTTGCTCATAACGACAACAGTGCTGCCATCTCTTTGTCGGCGGATTGTGGCCCCGCCTCTCGCAAGACTCCCGGCCAATCACAGCCCACCAGCCACTAGGTATTTATATGTAATATTTTTTTTATTTCATAGTTTCAGTACAAACTCTCTGATTTTAATTTCAAAGTAATTATAAATATTGCCTCAATACCAGTTACCAGTAACAGTTACTACAGATTGATTAAATAAATTCAGATTAATTACAACACCACTTACTTTAAATTTCCTACTATCCAACTAAATACAACCTTCTCTCCTCTTTGTTCCGGACATGCCTTTACAATTTAATCGTTTTTAAAATTAAATTAACTTCACTTTGGGAGTAACGCCACAAAATTATTTCAATTATTTAATTATTACAAGCCCCCTTCAGGGAATTGCACTTATACAAGTCCTGAAATTATTCAAAATTTTCACGAATTAACTTCACTGACCCCCTTTCCCCAACTCAGGCAGAGAGAGAAGGATACAACCAAAAAATTCAGCATTGGGTAACAGGCCCCAGGTGCTACCCTGGAGTTCTAAACAAACTATAATTGCAGCTTGCTGCAATTCATTTGCCTTTTGAAGACTGCCAGGCAGGATACTTATTCCCTCCTAACCTGTTGATTCACCGCACTACTAGTGCCGCGGGAACCTTCAGCTATCCTGCCTAGTGGTGCCAAAGACTTAACCTCTCCTAGACCCTTCACCTCACCCTCCAGGGGACTGAAGATCCCACCACTTTCTTCTCTGTTCTTCACAGAAGAACGCCGTCTTACGTCACCGTAACACTGAGACACGTACTGGTCCATTCAGGACAACAATCTTAACGCTAGGGAAAGTTTGAGATATTTTGATAGTCACTTTACTGCCTACCCTGTTAGTTTAGGAGCAGGTAGCCTTCACCTGTGTTAACAGTAGGGTGTTCTACTTCCGATAAGCATAGGAGGTAGTACATTCACCATCGCTGTTTATTTCCATCAAAAGAAATAAACACAAGTTTAACTCACTTAAGGATATCACTTCCGTAGTACTAATACCTCTCCTCAAACATCAGACTCGTACGAGGGACAGCAGGTGACTGGAGTTTTATTCATTCTGTAAAAACACCCCACACCAACCACAATACAATATTGGAAGCCCATCCATTCACTGCACTCGTGTAGTGAATGGTAGAACCACAACACTAGGTACACGCTCCTATTAGGGTCGACTTGTCAGCTCGAAGGTTGCTCTTCACGCACTAGTGGTGCAGAGAGGAGTACTTCTCCGGGTCTGCGGAGATCAATTCTAAAGAGACTACACTGTATTGAGACTGTGGCCAGTGCTATGTAGCTCGACTAACCCCGCACCCTAGGTGCTGGAGTTTGAGAGTGAGGTACGGCATTGGCAGATTGTCGCAGTACACACACTGCTACTCACCCTACACATCAACTGCCCCACTTTGACGAGACCAGATCGTAGTAATTTCTGTCGTCATGCCATTTACCCATAGTGGTGGTACTGTATTTGTAAGAGGGCGAAATGGGCAAAGGCTGCCTCTAAGTATCCACTGGGGCTTAGCAAACTTCCTGACGGGTCCGAGCTTCTCAGTCCACGCGAGCATGCCGCAGTCCTCCGCAAACTCACTGTTCCAGCTGAACCAACCCAAGAAACCGCCACGTTAGAGCCACCTACTAAAATCACTGAGGGACTTCACCCAGTAGTCCAGACATACCTCAGTGGTCAAGACACCTCTCTGGATTTTGCCAATCTGTGGTTTTGGGCACATCTCGCAAAGTGCCTACCACGTTGACAGCCAAATCCCACATGACAAAGCCGACCAGCTCACCCAGCTTAGGAGCAGCCCCTAGCATGCACCCTGTTGAGCCTCAGTCGGCACAGCCACAACTGCCGACCAAACGTCACCCAGGTTTACCTGAATGCTTGCAGGGCCCAACTTTGTCCCATGCCGACAACTAACATGTCCAGTGCTGTACACTGGCAGAGCTCCTATCCCACACTGGGATTAAGAATAATTACCACTCAGGTGTTTCCAGCCTAACACCAACCAAAATCAATTTTGCCTTGTGATGAGACAGCTGCCACTGTTGCGTTGAACATCATGATGGACTATAGTACACGAAAGTTTGTTGATATAGAACTGGCGAGCAATAAGAAACGCCAATTCTCCCGAACGAATTGCAAACAACTGACTTGTCTAAATAGACTAGTTCTTAGAAGCAGTACGAGCGTGCCACTGATGGCAATGGTGGGAAGTTCAAATATGTACACCATAATATTTACAAAGACATCTATTCACACAGTACCAAACATCACCGCCCACCTTGAAATATTCATTTCAACCCTTAAAAGGCAGTGGGCACAATTTAACAGCGGGCATTTAACGGTTCCGTCACTGTGCGGACAATAACTACTCTAGGCACTTTATCACGACCAGGATGTAACTCAACGATGCGTCCTAAGCGCCACTGCAGTGGAGGAAGCCTGTCCTCTTTTACTAATACAAGCTACTGAGGGTGAAGAGGTTGATTTTCTTCCTGCCACTTTGGACACTGCTGTAAGGTGTGAAGATAGTGCTGATGCCAGCGTTTCCAGAAATCTTGCTGAAGCTTCTCCACAAGCTGGCAGCGCTGTAAACGATTCAGCTGGACGTCTTCCAGGTTTGACTCTGGAACTGTGACAAGTGGCTCAAGACTCAAAAAATGACCAGGAGTAAGCGCAGACAAGTCATTCGGGACCGAGCTCAGTGGACAAAGAGGCCTGGAGTTGAGGATGGCTTCAATCTGCACTAGAACAGTATTCAGTTCCTTGTGAGAAATTGCTCCCCAATAACACATCTCATACAGGACTTGACCGTTTTAACTCCAGCTTCCCACAATCCACCAAAGTGAAGTGCTGCAGGGGGAGTAAAATTCCAAGTTACCCCAAGGTTGGCCAAGGAGCTTGGCATGGTCTGTTGGTGGTTGGGAGAAGCAAGCAGCTGTCACAGCTCATTCACATGGTTATTAGCACCCACAAAGTTGGTTTTACAGCCACTATATAGGTCAGATGACCTGCCACAACAGGCAAGAAAGTGTTTGTATGCACCTAGAAATACATTGGTAGAAAGGTCAGATAAAAACTCAAGGTGCACTGCTTTTGTTACACAACAAACAAATATGCAAAGATAAGCTTTTAACAACACTGGACGACGAACTCGGGTCAGCTTAATAGTAAACGGAGCAGCATAGTCCACCCCGGCCTTTGCAAAGGGTTTCACCGGCTGAATCCTCATGACAGGAAGGTCTCCCATTAATGGTGCCGAAGAGGTAGGTCTTGTCTTAAAGCACTTGAGACAATAAAGAAGACAGCGACGAATGACACACCTGTCTGCAAGTATCCAAAATTGTGTACTGAGGATACTCTGAAGAGTTTGAACACCTGGATGCTGATTGACTTCATGATAATGACTGATTACTAAAACATTGCAATATGGGAAGTAAAGCTGGGTGCTTTCGCTCAAAAAGTAAGTTTGACTGAGGCAGCCTACTGCCCATCCTGACCACTCCGCAGGGATCAATAAATGGAAACAAATTTCCGGATCTGAGGTGATACATGCTGCTGCTTCTTTAGAGTGTTAATATCAGCTTCAAAGCAAAAAGCATGGACATACCTCACTCAAATGTTCTAGCCTTTGTCTAGTTCATGGGGCAGTAAGCCATCAGTAGCCTTGTTTTGTGGCACTCAACAACTGAGAATAAAACTCAACTTGCTGCACCTTTCAAGCATTAACTCCAAGGGGCTGGTGTCTACAAAGTTGCTGGATAAGAGTTTTCTGTTCAGGAATGATGGAGGCTGATGCCGAGGTCTCTTCTGTGGACACATAGCAGGGCCACTGATCACTGGTTTTCTTCAACCACAATGGTCCAGCCCACCACAAATGATGTTGCTGAAGTTGTGCAGGCGTCAAACCACGTGAGGCACAGTCAGCAGGATTTTCCTCCGATTGAACATGCCACCAACATTCAGTTGATGTGTAATCTTGAATTTCACTAACTCGGTTGGCCTCAAAGGTCTTCCAGAGGTGAGGTGGTGATGTAATCCAAGATAAAACTATCCCAGAATTTGTCCAGGAGTAAGTGGCCTCCATGCGTAGCCTCGAATCATAGTTGTTGATGACGAGACTGAGAAGACGAGCTAGCAAAAGAGCTGCACAGAGTTCTAGGCGAGGTAGCAACACCTTCACAGGCGCAACCTTAGATTTGGCAACCAATAGATGAATTATTGCTGGACCCTGCAGAGGTTTCACACAAAGGTATACAACAGCGGCATTACCAATTTCGGAACTGTCAGCAAAGCCGTGAACTTGATATGTGCACCCTTGCAGATTCACTAGTGGATGGGCAACAGCGATGGACAACAATAATGACAGTTCAGATCTAACACGATCTCACTTTTCATGCACTTCCAGGCGTGGTACAGTATTCCAGTCCACACCTTTCAGCCACAGCATTTGAATCAAGTGTTTGCCAAACAAAGTTAAGGGAGCTAGCCAACCAAGCGGGTCAAACACTTGAGCCAAGTCTGACAGGATGATGTGTTTTGTAGGCGGATTGGAGTTGGGATGGATTACATATGAAAATGAGTCAATGGAAGGGTTCCATTGAATGCCTAGGACTTTAATAACCAAGTCATGATCAAGATCAAACGAGTGAGATGATGGTGTATGAATGTCCTCTGCTGGGAGCCAATCCAACAAGGCTGCATGGTTGCTCATAAACTTTATTAATAGAAATCCACCCACCTTCAGTAATGCAATAATCTCTTGCTGTAAATTGAGTGTAGCCTCAACACTGCAAGCTCCAGTGGCTACATCATCTACATACATGTCTGACGATAAAATCTTCGCTGCAACAGGAAATTTGCTCTTCTCATCCTCTGCGAGTTGATGGAGAGTGCGTATGGCAAGATATGGTGCAGATGACACCCCCTGTGTTCAGTCTGTATTCCGCGATGGGTTCATCATCCAAGGACCTCCACACAATCCTCCGATTAGCTCTGACACTGGGATGAATGGATATCTGCCGATAGATTCGTTTGATATCTGCAGTGAACACAATGGGGTACATACGAAACTGAAGCAACACATCAACAATGCTGCTTTGGAGTTTTATCCCTATAAGAAGTATGTCATTGAGCAATTGGCCATTTGTGGTTCTTGTCGATGCGTTTGCAACTTAGTGATGGTGCTATCAGGCTTTACTACAAAGTGGTGAGGACGGTAGTAGGCCTAACTTACAGAGATTTCTCCCTCTGGAATCCTTTCCATGTGTCCAGATGAAAAGTAGTCTTCCATAAAATCTGCATACTGGGCTCTTACTGAGGGTTTCAGTTTCAGTTGCCTCTTGAGATGATGAAGCTTATGTATTGCTTGGTTCTTAGATTCACCTACCTGTGGTCTTGGTTGACAAAAGGGACAAGCAACACTGTAGCGCCCTGTTTGGTCTCTTGTATGAGCTGTTATGAACATCTCTTCACAGAGTGCTTCCTGAGGAGAGCGATGTGTTTCCTGAGGAACTGCTTCTAATGCCCAGAACCTTTTGACAACATATTCAAGCGATGGGGACGATGTAAAAATTAAACATGATATTATTGACTGCGATGGAACAGCAGTTTTAACCCTTTCCATGAGGATCCATCCAAACACAGTCTCCAATGTGGTGTGCATTTCCTTGCTCCCATCCCTTTTGTGGCTAGTCATCAAGTGCGGAAACAACTCGGCATCTATCAGCAAGTCGACTGGGCTTGGATGGGCAAAGGTAGGATCTGCAAGTTTCAGGTGCGTTACAGCATCACAAATGCTACAGGGTAGTAGAGCTTTAGGGAGATCACTTGAAATGCATGATAGAACAAAGCCATCCTGATGGTGGTGTTTGTCCTACAGGACTGATTAGGCACGACATGGTTGACTTGGAAACACTGACTGGCACATTGAATAATCCATGGATCAGGAGCTGAATCTTCTGTCGGGGCAGTCCCAATCGCTGTAGGCAGGCGGTTATGAAACTAGCCTGGCTAGCAGAGTCTAGAAGGGCACGTACTTGTAGAGGAGCTCCAAATGCATCCTGGATTTCTACTAGAGCAGTAGACAGCAAAACAGTGGTGGTAGCTGTCATGGTGGTATGAGCTGCAAGTGTAGATACAATTTTAGTTTGGCCATCTCCTGTACGTTCTTCTATTGTGATATCCGAGGGGTCACCTATTTCAGGGGCCGATGCATCCTGTGATTCAGCAAAGTGTAGCAATGTGTGATGCCTAGCACCACAGTTTGACACGTGAATATGGAGTTACAGTTTCTAGCTCGATGTGATGATCTGAGGCAGTTCAAACACAAATTCGACTTTTGGTAAGAGTGTAATATTCCTTTGGGCCTATACTCAGCAACTGGGAGCACTGGGAAGGTATGTGATCTGCCCTACATAGGGTACAACTTAGCAATAGCTGTTTGTGTCATGTTCACCATGGAAGTAGTTGGACTGTATGAATTGTTTGCTAGATTTGGACACAATTGAAGTCTTTGACATAGAGGTCTTGACATGGTACAAACTGACTGCTTCCGCTTATTGACACTGCTTTTCTAAGAATTCTATGAATCCTGTCAGTTTTGGTAGTGATGAATCACTTACTGTCAGCTCCCACTGGTGGCACAGGTAAGGGTCCAGTTTCACCTCCATCAAATGAAGCAACAACAAGTCCCAGTGATCCACAGGAATTTTCAATGCTCCTAGAGCACCCATATTTTTGGCTAGCGCAGTTAGCAGTGCACGCATAGAGCTCGAAGAGTCAGATGATACCACTGGCACTTGAAGTAACGCTTTTATGTGGTTTGAGATTATGAGTCTTTTGTCATAGCTCCTAACTTAAAATCTCCCATGCAATAGTGTAATTTTCCTTCGAGAGTGGTACAGACTGGATTAACAACAATGGCTCTGCAGTTAAACATTACTTCCGGTATGTGAAACGATCCACCTGAGATAAGTTATCACTTGTGGCTACTATGGACTGAAACAAGTTTGCAAAGTTCAACCATGACTTCGGGTCACCATTGAAACTGGGAAGCTGAATAGTGGGTAACTTGACATGTGATGTGACTGGGGGGCTCCTTTGTCATTCCTACCATTGATCACTATAACACGGTCATGTATGGCCATTACAGTGTAATACTCATCATCAAACTTGATGAGTCGTTGGGCATGGGCCTAGGTGTCAAATTCACTACTGCCTTTGAACACAACTTCCAGTGCGATGTGGTCATCATCAAAACCATTCCGAATTTGAGCTAAGTCCCTGCACAGAAGCTGACAATGTAAATGCACTGTGTAGTCGATATTCCGCTCTTTCGAGACGTCTCTCAAGTGCCAGGTGTTTATCAGCCATGAACACCACTATTCTCCACTATTATTGCCAAAAGCAACAGGCACATGAAGCTGACATATGCTTATAATCCTGTTCGCAGTAGTGATTAACTAACAGTGATTTTAACACAGTTCTTAAAATTAACAATGATTTATAACAGTCATATCTGTGATTTTATCACAGTTTGTGGAACTAAGTAGCTGTGATTTCTTAACCATTCCAATATACATTAACGTTATCCTTAATACATGTAGATCACTGTGACTGTGAACAAGATACACAGCAATACAACTAAATACAAATATGCCCGTTTTGGCAAAGTACTGATATATAAATGTTCCGACAACGTGCTGGGACAAAATTCTACCACAACTTCTGAAAACTCTTGACGAAATACAAGTCACAACCGAGGTAACAAGAGTCACGAACGAGGTAGCATGAGTCACGACCGAAGTAGCACTGCGTGAACAAATGCACAAAACAGCGATGCTGTAGATAATCGACTATGTCGGAACAATATCCGACGCAGTTGGAGCAATAAATATTGTGTCGAACATCGTGATGGATTGTATTACACGAAAGTTTGTTGATATGAGAACTGGCGGACAATATCAAAAACAATTTCTCCCGAACGAATTGCGAACAACTGACTGTCTAAATATACTAGTTCCTAGAGCACTATGAGCATGCCATTGATGGCAATGGCGGGAAGTTCAAATCTGTAAACACTAATATTCACAAAGACATATATACACACAGTACCAAACAGCCACAGTCAATCACGGGTCACACTAATAAAATATGTACTGAGGTATTCTACATGTAAAACTTTCTTGACAATCATGTAAATAATAACACGCATCCACTGAAGCTCAAAGAGCTACACAATATCTCATATATAATTCAACGCACTTGACCAACATTTATTCAATTTTCAAAGTATTATAATCAACTTTATTTACACGTACACACACTGACCAGGTCAACATATAACGTGAAATTTTAAAAGACCTTTGGCAACTAGAAACAACATTGTAATACAGCTAGAAGGAATTATAAAATACACCACTTCATTGAAAACATATATATAGGCCTAATTGTCTACCTTTTATAATGGAGGTTATGAAATGTCACCTAAATCACGTGTTCAAAGCACTTACTAAAACTAACCTGGGGGTTATTCTAAGTCTCTCATTCCGACGAAAAATGACAGATTCTTTACAACTATCGGCTCGGATCACCGTTCGGTATTCTAAGCTTGAAACAAAGGTCGAGTGACATCACGAGTGGAGTTGGAACTTCTCAACTGCTCACGAGCAGTTAGCAGGCTAGCATTTTGTAGGTAAACCAATATGGCAGGCGGCGGTATGAAATGTGGCAGTGTATTTCAATGATACGGAAATAAATATTGTGTAGCATGAAGTCCGAGCAGCACGTGTGTGTGTTGTATGGAGTTATAATTTTCCTACACGTACATTTACGATACGAATAAGCATGAAAAGATTTGGTTATAACTATTACAAACGTGCATAACACATGTCTGTCCTCATTAAACATTGTGCACAACATTATACAGACTATTTTACGTATGGGATGTTATTACAAGCGCGTAAATGTACAAATACTAAAATTGTAAATATTTATTCAATAAATTACTTTACCTTATCTTAAATAAACATTTATTCACTCCTGAGACAGCATGTGTTCAGTGGTCTAGCGGTTAAGTTGTGTGCTTCCTAATACAAGTGTGTCTATGACATGAGATCGAAACTCCCCTCCTGTATAATTTTAACTTTGTTTAAATATGTGAAATACAGTTATGTGATGTTATGCGGAAACAATATTTTTTAAAAAAGAAAGCTAAGAAGCCTCAAAATACATTTGTATTTTGGCCCCTAAGAGCCTACAGTTTGGAATTTTTTTGGGGCTGGCTCTGTTATAGTCTATTTCATGTAAGTGGGGTAAATTTGGACAGTTCTAGAAAAGTAGCACGGCTACAATTTATCCGTCGACCACAGCTGTTTGGTCAGTGAAGAAAAAGACAGTTGTAAAGAAATGTTTTGAGTACAAAGCATACTTGCATTTTCCTCTTTCCTCATGTTTCCTGTTGTGACGGGCACCGAAAGACTAAAGTATTCTAACTTCCGTCCAGTAATTAATGTAGGATATTATAGTTAGGTTGGCATTCCAAATTCATTAATTTTTGTAATTACCAAGTTATATATGTTGGGGTTCTGTTTATTTTGGTTCCAGGAAACTGTGATGCTTATGGAGGGGGGGCTTTAGATACACGTCTTTCATGAGACAACATTATTTTGATGTTCTTATGAGAGTGCTGCATTTGGTTTGCATATTAGGTATTTTGATGGAGCAGTAGAAAATTCTGCTAGTATGGAAATAACATTCAAATTATTTAACTTGGAAAATTTTAACTTTAATGAAAACCAAAATGCGATTCATATACATTGATGTTCGTATTCGTATAGATGCAGCAATACACACACACACTTGACCAAAGTTAACCTTGCTCTTGTTGAATTTACGATATAGACAAATAAATAATTATTCACTCACTATAAAAATATGGAAAGTGCTGCTTTTTCAGGCCACGTGCATTTCAATAATTATATTAACTATTTACAAATACATTTACAAATCATGCAAACTTAATGTTCGTAAAATTTGCACTCACTTGAACACTAGGTTTTAAATTGCTCTACAGTACACCTCGGCGGACACCAAGGTTAGGAATATTAATATAACTGATTTAAGACATGTACATTTCTTTGTTATTCAGGACAGATTTGTGTGAAATCTATAATTAACATCTGCTAACACTCCTCCACTTGGTTTTGGCCAAATATTTTCTTTTCCACATACACAAATAGTTTGCTAAACACATGGGTCTCATCCATAACATGTAAACATCAATGTATATCTCACAAAGGGAAAAAATATATATATTTTTCAACATGGTCACCAACCACAGTTTCTCAAACTCCTCACAAAATGAACGAACACTGTACACTATTATTTTCTTATAAAACATGTATTTTTAATCATATACTATTGTTTATGAGCTAAAAAATATAAAGCTTACTATTCGTGTCTTTAAGTAATGTTTTTTCAACAGATTTGTGAAATTTTAAAACAAGTAAATGTAGTAATATTTTGTTGGTACGTTGTGGACAGAGCGCAGAGACAAACACTCGTCTAGCTTGGAGTGGGGAAAGTCGGTAAGTCGAAGATGCCTGATTGCGGCTCCGTGCTAAACGACTGATAACTCTAACTACAGTTTTGGATCTGACAATAATTTTGCCGGCTGTGAGACAGTAGGTTCATGAC
Source organism: Dryococelus australis (assembly GCA_029891345.1). Classification (NCBI taxonomy): domain Eukaryota; kingdom Metazoa; phylum Arthropoda; class Insecta; order Phasmatodea; family Phasmatidae; genus Dryococelus; species Dryococelus australis. The sequence continues at coordinate 176,143,730 of CM056997.1, read as the reverse complement.
GGTGTAGGCAGTTACCGACGAAACTTAGAATAAGCCCCCAGGAGACAGAACAGAAACCATCACAAAAATCCACAGAATGCAGAGAGACTGAAAGGGGCACAGTGGCACAGCGGTTAGCCTAATCGCCTCAAACCCAAAGCAAATTGGGTTCAAGCTTCTGTATTTTCACATTCCCCTGCTATTTCATTCTGGTGCTGCCCCATACTCACCTCAATCACCCTCATTCGCTCTCAAGACCTCTCTGTTAAGAGCTGCCCACATCTCTTCACTCCCTCCACACACACACACTTTTGTGCACACTCACTCACTCACTCAAATCACTCACTCAGAGTGAGTGAACACAGGAATGGGAAAGAAGAGTAAACAAAACAATGGACCCAATAACGAAACAATGTGTCGGCCAAGTGATGTTACAAATTTGTTAGAAGTACAAATGTGTTATTAAGCTATTTTTATTCTTATGTAAACAAAACATAAAGAAAAATAATGAATTTCAGGTGCTGTTAAGATATAATATTGTGTTCGTGTCTAGTGAGATGTTCAGAAATGGAACTATAATTCTTAATTCATTGTCAACTTTAACATTAGTATTGAGGTCATTGCTTACGTTAAAATGTATGCTGTTACTAGAAGTGATTTTTTTCATAGGTTAGTTTCAAGAGTGCTCACTTTATCGTAAACCACCTATATGCATATTTGCATAATAAATTATTTATGTTCATGCAACAGCATAAACAAGAGTAAGCATTTTATACAAACTAAAATAACACAGCATCACCATACATTCAAGAATCACTTTTTAGGGTTTAAGTTTTTTGTCTAACTCATATCTGAGGTTCCTAGATAACGATTTTTTTGTTGCAATCCTACATGAATGTCTTGGATATTATTTTTTAAAATAAACATCAAATCTCAGAAATGAGAATATTTTTGCGTTTGCTTTCACAATTTCTCTCCTCGTTAAATTATCATTTTAGTCGTATCTACATACTATCTAATACTTGCTACTACTCAGCCACCTAAAATAAATTTTTTTCTTCCCATTGTATGAAACCTTGAATTATTCTTACTGTCACCTGATTTGATACGTTTTTGGATACGAACTGTTGGTCATGGTTTTGTAGATAAAATAATGTATTTTGGATAAATTCTGTTTTATTTTGTGTTTTAATTTACATTTTGGTGTTAAGTGGTGTAATAACTTGCATTTCGATGTTATTTCGGTTTTATCGCATATTCAAGTCCTTTACTAAATATCCTGCGCCAGAAACGCACACTATACCTACAAACTTCTCTTTACTCATCTGATAACATTTCTTGATATGCTCACTGCTGAAATTACAATGTGTACCATGAATGCTGTGTATTTGCAATTAGAATAGCATTAAGAGAGTTTGTATCTGTTTTCACAATAACATACTTTATAAAACAAGTAATACAATTATGTGGAGGTAGTAACTAAAAGATTTTGGTAGAATGAAATGCCACAAAATTAATTCGTTATTTTGTTGAACAACTTACGAATGGTAAGTAAAGAGTATTCACAAGTTGCCGTTTTAGTATATTACGTTTATGTAACGTAAAAATGGTTACTGCGACAAAACTTAATTTTTAGCAGTTATTCCACGCAAAAGTGATGTATGACGCATTCCTGCGCTTTTATGAATTGCACTCTACCAGATGACTTCACCCCATCTTGCAGTGCACTATTTCTTATGGGGCAGGTCAAACATTACCAACAGTACTTGAAGAGGGACACCTGCCTACATGGTACTTTGGTGTGCCCAACTGCTACTACAGACATGTGTGCCTAGTTTGTACTGTTCACCCAGATTTGCCCAGAAGCAGTCACATCAATACCCCTCTCCAAAGATTGTACTGTCTACCGAGCTTTCCGGACAACTCCTTCTGTTCAAATCACAAATTACCCCTCTAGTAATTTGTCTTCCTCATTAGGCTTTTTCAGAACACCCCTATAGTAAGATAGGGTAATTTTTATTTAAATAAATTAATCTTTTCTTAAATCAGAATAATTACCTATGTAATATTTAGCTCTGTTTCCAGGGCGCCTTTGTCTGGCTCTATAAGATAGGGCTAATTTTCGTTAATCTTTATTTCATTATCATTATTAGGAGAGCCACCTGTCAAATACGCTATTCTATAAAACTTAAATTTCTTTTTCTAACCTAGTATTTTTACTTTTGCTCAGAACCTTAAGTTAGGCTGTTAAGTAAAAGTTATTTAAGTTTGCTCTGAGGAAAAGGCAGCCATGCCGCATATAAAAACGTGAAGGTAGTTGGAAAAAGACGTCATGTGTCAAGTGTAAGGTTCTGAAATGTAACACAGTTTGAATTGTATGAAATACAAACAACCCATAGACAAAATTTTTGAATTGATGCAAAATATTTTCTTTTGTGAGGTAAACTTCAAAATACATTTTTCAGTAATAAATTGCACTGTTTTAATGAAAAACACGACAGCAATTCATTAAACAGTAAAAAATATAAACAGAAACATTAAAACAGGATTGTACTGTAGACTGTAAGAGTCAAGGACTATATACACAGTTATACATCTAGTGTAGTTTACAAACAGAATGGAAGAAAAAAATTAAAAATTACAAACTCACAATTAGTGCGACGACAGCGTCATCCATAGATGCCATCTGAATCAAAGCCATCTTTCTGTCTTTACTGCAAATAAAATAAATAATAAATGCTGTATGATTACATACAACAAATAAAACTTAACAATATATCTGAATATAATTTTTCACATTGTATACTTACGGAAAAAACTTGAATTGCTTCACAGTGAAACCATTTTTCGTAAAAGCATCCTTTATCTCATCTTCCGAGACAGTAGGGCTGCAAAAAAATTTGTAGTCAATCATCACATACAAATACAGCAAGGGTCTGAGAGTACTTTGATTTCCAAGTAGAGTCCAGCTTGTAATCAAAATTGCAAATCAAGCTAAATTTTCAAGACCAAAATATTCAACAATTTTTAATAGGGGGTGTAAATACAGATTTAATGGTATATATTGGTACAAACTATATGGTCAAATTATTTAAACAAAGAACGTTAACTCAGTGAATCACTGCAAATTAATCAACATGTTTTGAAGTTTTTATTGACGTGACAGCGGCGTAGGGCCAACAATGAACAAATAATACAATATTTTGTGTGTAACTAAGGAAATACATTCAGGACTTTACGAGTGTACACAACACACAGTAACACTGTATTTAGCAGATTGTACCATATAGTGATTTAGTGAAAAAGTATAATGGTTGAAAAACTTGCACACAATGGCAAACATTATATAAAAGGACAAGAATTCAAGTACTCTCAGTGAAGTACTTGAGTTCCTGTCCTTTTATATATTTTTGGTAGCCTACCGGCCTACTTGCACTCTAACTGTAACTTATTTGTCGCAGTAAACCATAATTAATGTAATGAAATATGCCATTACTGAGAATCTCTTAAGTTCTTTAGAAGGTGAAAGGTATTCAAATACTACATGCTTCTTAAGATGCATTGCCCATTTGTCCAATTTCACATTTTGCTTTGTGCTATCTACCTTGCGAGAAAGACATATATTTAATAGCTTGTACTTAAAGTAACTAAAAATACATAAAAACTAGAGATGGGATTTGATACTTTGATATCTAGATACCCCTCGATACTAGGTCGTGTTGAAAGTATAGAGTATCATGCGTGCATATTGCTACTTTTATTCAATACTTTTTATTGACACGTGTACCTATATGGCAGATGACTTGGTCCGCCATTTTCCCTATTGTCAGTAATGGGCACCGTTGCTGTTTATTTTCATCCTGCAGTCAACTAGTTTCATAAATCCATGAAGTGTAGTATTTGTTTAATGATTCAGCTAATAATTTTGTATTGATGGCAGAGAAACTTGTAATAAAAATTGCAGTAGAACATGTATTCAGGAGTTGCAAATAGTAATTTCAAACATTCTGTCTGTGCACAATCTGTGAAAAAAACCAATCCAAAACAAACAAACATAATAATAAATTTATCTTACTTCTGGTAGTGGAAGAATTGCTATTGTTTTTTATCCAGCGATAAGCAATTCCCACATTTCCTCGATCTGACTTAATCCAGAGAAAAATTAACTGCTTGTTTTTCTAAATAAAAATTATAAAGCTTTCTTAGTTCGAAAATTGATGTGCCTGATGTATTTTTTTAGTATCATATATATATATATATATATTTTATAATTTTTTTTAACACTTGACAGGCCTACCGCTAAGTTATATAAATTTCAAATTTGTTTCCATCATCTGTAGTATCATCTTGCGTGATTTTTTTTCGATTTTAAAGTTTATCATTGGTTGCAAACAATGAAAATGTACTTTACAAAAATTTGATTGCATTATTGAAATTTTTTACTCAGAGAGTATCAATGATATCGAGCTGAAAATTGTATCGAGTATAGAGTATCGAAAACATGGTATCGTCACACCCCTAATAAAAACCCATACCTCAGTTTTCCTTGCACAAAGATCTTATTGGTAAAACTAAAACTGTATTTTGCCTTGAAACATGAGCATCACTGATGAGAACAATTAAAACAACCAAAGGGGAACTGTGACTTAATGTTATTACATGTTAATGTTGCTATATACTGTATGTCATGGGATAGCATGTATACTTGTACTTATGTGTGTTCCACAAGTTGGAGAAACCTTGTATTCTGTTTTGTTTACTTTGTGTGGATTGAGCATCACGGTGGAGTGTACAAACAGAGATGATGAAATGTGTAGTTCTAATGTGTTTCATCTAATACAATTGCTTTAAAATGGCCTGAGAAGTAGCTTGGTTTCTTTTTTCCCAAAAGGTTATAAGCCCAGAGAACAGAATGTGTTAAATCAAAGTTAGAAGCAAATGCAGTGCTGCAAAATTTCATGCATAGGACCAATATTGTGTAAAAATGAACAAAACGGAAGGAAATGTGATAAAGTAAAACTGAGACAATAATTGAAACATGTGGAAATTCCAGACGCGAATTGTATTGCATTGAGTGCTAAAGGTGTTTACAATGTGGTAAGTGGTGCTTGTGTGAAACCGGAACCAGGAAGTGAATATTGAAGGAATCATTGCAGAAAGATTTCATTGTTACCAGATTGGACAAAGGACCTATGACTCATGTTTTAATGTGTGAAAATGCTGAAGAAATTTAGAATAAACTACTGACTGTGTGTAAAGGAGATCTGAAATATATCCACATTTTCTACAACAGCCTTTTTTCAAATTGCAGTTTTTTTCCAGGTGAAAGTACGTCTGAATTTTTGTCCAGAGTCATGGATATAATCACTAACTTGAAACAGATATGGGAAAAATTGTTGGACAATATGATATAACCAAAATCCTTATGGCTTTAACATTAGCTTATGGTCATTTTGTTACTGCTTGGGACTCAGCTTCGGTTGAGGGGAGGGGCCAACCCTGAGAAATTTGACAGGTAGATTATTGGTGTAAAATGAGAGGATGGTATCGTCAAAAGAAGAAGACTCGACAGCATTTGCTGCAAGGAAATCCAATTCTCTTAAAAATGTTTTGAATGTGTAAAAGCCAGCCACCTTAGGGCCCAATGTGTCACACTGGTACGGTGAGAAATGCTATTTGCTGTAACTTTTGCAATAACATAGCAGACATCAAAAGGGACTGTTATCAATTTAAAACGGTGGCACAGAAAACAGAAAACTTGGAATGTAAACAAAAACAGAATTGAAGAAGCATTTACTGTGTTGACATCAGCTCTGATCTGCGATACAAGTGATCGCTACTGCTTGTTCCCGGACACTGAAGCTTCAGAACACCTGTGTTGCTGAAGGAAACTTTTCTATCATATAGTGCTTAGAATAGAGACAGGTTTTCAAAATTTGGAAATGGAAGAGTCCTGAAAGCTGAAGGGATTGGTAACATTAAGTTATTATCCTATATTTGTGACTGTATTTCAAAACTCATATTGGAAAACTTATTGTTTGTTCCATAAATGAAAATATAACATTGTTCAGTAGGATCTGTGCCTGACAAAGCTTCAAACAGTCATATCTCAAAGATTCTAAACATAAAGACGAAATATCAGCTATTGCGGAACATGTTGGAAGCTTGTATAATATTAAATTTAGGCCAGATGTATCAGTTGCTGCCGTTGTGGATAAAAAACAAGACCTTTACACAAGGCATGAAAAAAAAAAAAGGCTCGCCAAAACATACAGCAGGTAAGAAATGTGTTAAATTTGTATGGTCAGAAGATAACTGGTGACCCGGATGTGATTTGTGAACCTTGTGTTGTTGAAGCAAGCAGACAACAATTTTATTTAAAAATTGTAACACAAAAACTTGAAGCTTTTAATATTTTCTGCTGTTAAAGGAAAATTTCTGCCATTATCATTTTCTTTACACACAAAAATGAGGTAAATGAAAAATTCCGTATGTTTAAAAACCCGTGGAGTGAAATGTTCAAAACCCTTAGCACAGATTATGGAACAGGATTTGTTAACATTGAAATTGAACTATTGCTGGCAGAACTAGGTGTTGTTCATGAGAGAAGTATGCCATACTGTCCAGAACAGTCTGGTAGTATAGAACGGAATATGAGCACAATAATCGAGGCAGCTACAACTATGATAACAGCTAAGGGTTTAGAAAAACAGTTTTGGGTTAAAGTTGTAAACAGTGTGGTCTATATGATAAATAGAACCAGCACAATTAAAGCTAAGGGTATAACACCATATAAATTATGGGACGGAAATGATTACGACATTAATGTTGTTGAAAGTATTTCATTTAGAAGCATATGTTGATGTTGCCGCCCAGATTAAAAAAGGAGTGGGATGTAAAATCCAAAAAAGCCATATTTGTTGGCTATAGTAAAACCTTTAACGGATTTCGGGTCTACCTACCCAATGAAAACAAGGTGAAAAGGAGTTGTAATGTAAAATTCAGTCATGGGAATGTTCAAATTTTGAACCGAACCTGAACTTTAAGGTTATGTTCGGTTCGGTTTAAAATTGATTACCATGTAAAAAATAGGTTCGAAATCAGTTCGAAAATTTGTCAGAAATGAATATAATTTACGAACTTTGAAACTAAATTACTTCACCTCAAAAACGTTGAAAAATTACAAACACGGGAAAGAAAACTATAAAAATTACCAAACAAATAATTTTTTTTGTTTGGTAATGACAACTTTGTATCTTAAACTCTATTATGTGTAAAACCAGGTGCTTTTCTTTAACGTACAGCATTTTTATAATTTATAGAGGAGTAATTTGCTTTAGTTTATGAAAAACGTAATTTTCAATTAACATAATTTGTGTTGCTGATTTGTGGTTTTCACGTAGACAAAGATGCATTTCGAAATGTTTTAATGATTTATCATATCAAAATAAACTATAAAAACCGAAAGTTAATAAACTAATTTTGTACACATTTTCAAGTTAGAAAAAATTTGGCTATTACATATTGGAACTATTAGTTGTGGAACTGTGCAGGTTGTATGTGTATACGTAAGTTTATTGTTTATGTTGCATGTTTAAACAATTATAGATGAAATTGTGAATGTGGTAATATATGTTTGTGTTGTATGCTTGAACAAATAGGGGCTAAACTGTGATGGTTGTATGTTGGCTATATATGTGTTCATTTTTTACACTTTGTTCAGATGGTTCTACTTGTTTGTTTTTTGTTATATACTTAAACAAGGGGTGAACTGTGAAGGCATAATGTGTGGATAAGACATTTTTTGAAGTTCGGTTTAAGTTCTATGAATTACAGCATTGTTCGGTTCAGGTTCGATTCGATAAAAATATTTTAGGAAGTTCTAGTTCCAAAATCTGGGTTTGTCCCACCTATAATAAAAAGGACTGTGGTGAAGTGTTACAAAGATGCATTGAACGTTTGACTAATATGGAAGATGATCAGAAAGATTCACAGGAAGGCTAGGAGGATGATGAAAGAGAAGACTTCTTATGATTTCCTAACCCCCATGAAGAAGAATCAAATATTTAAAAAACCAGTCCAAGTGCGCTGACACAGGAAGAATATGAGAGTGAAAATACTGAACCAGAAGAGCATGAAAATATCAAAGAGAAAGGATCAGTTTGTCAAGTGGTTGACAGATCGAAACAGTTTAAATAAACCAAACAAGAACAAGAAAATTTGAAAGACAATAATACGTGGATTGAAAGTAAAGAAACTGTAGATGCTAGTCTTGCTGAGATGAAAGGGTATTCAAAACTAAAAGGTATGACAAGGGCCATTCAACAGTGTACAAAGCCAGACTTGTGTCAGATTGCAACCCTCTTCACCTTGTAGTTTATTAATTAAAAATATAAAATATATTTTTCTTTTCTCACTGTGTTGAGATAATGTAGTAGTCATTCATTGCCAACAGGTGTGGAACAAAGCTAACCAATTAAGTTGTTGGATCGGTGTAGTTCAATTGAAAATGGGAAACACGATTATCTGTCTCATGAAAATGTAAATAATGATGATAATAATAATGAGGACTAGTGATGGTCAGAATTCTTTGAAAAGCTGTAAACCATAAACAACGCATTTGACGTATAAAAGTAGAAGTCACATTCCAATTTTTATGTTTAGATGTAGCGAAAGTATACAAACACACATACACACACAATGGGATGTTAACACTGATTTTGACAGATGCTACATGGCAGTCACATGGAAATGTTTGTTTACATTTGACGGAAGTATACAAAACGGGCCTGCAAGTAGATATTTAGCAGGGCTCCGAGAAAGTTTCTTCCAGTGGGGAATGGACTATAGATACATAGATATAGAGATAAATAGAGATAGAGAGAGCTATAGATAAATAGATAAAGAGAGAGATTGACAACATACTTTTTCTTTTGCTGGATAACAGCTTGCCCTCTTGAAGGCACGTAAGGGGAGGAAGGAAGGTGCGTGTCTGAGAGAGATAGAAGGAAAGAGAGAGAGAGAGGACGCTAGGTTGCCACACTGGTTGCTAGGTGACCACTTCCCCTCTCGTTAGGAGTATAAGGGGAAGTAGCAAGCCAGACTCAGACATCGCACCAAGCCGCAGTATCAGACAGACGTGTTCGGAAAACAAAGTGCCGCATAGGAGTGATAAACGGCAGCACGCATGAGGTATTTCACATCCAGCTACTGGATGTTTGCATAAACAACATGCTTAAAAACTATTGGTGCGGGAAATCTTAGGTGATGGAACATAAAATATATATTGATTTATGCAAAATCTGATAACTATACAAGCGGTTAGCTTTATCATTATAAACTTCGGAGTTTTGTAGGTACCACTGAAAATTAACTGTGGATACAGTCTATCAATACATGCATTTACGATACTAGAGTCGACTGCATGTACCTACTTTCTAGTATCTGGCACGTGCAGCTAAACCAAGCTGAACTCTCATTCTGTACGTGACCTGGGATGAAATTTATTTTCAAGGTAATGTGGTAGTAAAATTAATTCCTTCGAGATGGGTCGAATGTTGAATTTCTAACCGAACCAGAACTTTAAGGTTATGTTTGGTTCAGTTCAAAATTTATTAGTGTCAAAGATTGGTTCTAGTTCGGTTCCAAAAATTCACACGAGTTAGTGTTTGGTTCGAAAATGTACTAGAAACGAACATCATTAACGAACTTTGAAACAAACTTAACTATTAACTACTGTATAGCATGCCCTTTTTCCCCAAAATTAAGAAAAACATTTGTGGGGTGCAGAATGATAGTTGAAAAATGTCCAGTCATAAACTGTCTAGTGATGTTTAGAGGGAAGTGTAGTGGAAGAGTCTAGAGGATAGCTACCTTTCGTCAGAGAGGGGGAGAAGAGTCAACCAGTTGATTTTTAAAAAAGGGTAGTGTCACATTCCACCATGGCAAAAAAAAAAAGACAAAAGACAAGCATGCCATTGCCAAAAAAAAAAAAAGCAGACCACCCATGGCAGTTGAGTTTCTCTGCTAATGACTGATACTGCATAAAAGAAGCAAAAAAAAAAAAAAAAAGGGAACTCAGCCAGCCGTCCACCTCAGTTGTTGACATTCTTTGAACATAAGGTTACCCTGACCTTATAGAATGCCACTATGTTTTGGCTTTTAGCCCGTGAGCTATTTTATTAAAATATTTTCCAAATATATCGCAATCACTACAAATTAATTTAAAATAAAAGAATAATTTGTTACATACTTACTAACAAGGCACCACAAGTTTTTGTAGCAGTGATGACAGAAAACTCTAGTGGGTGTAAAACAAGGTGTTATTCTTTATTTAAATTATTGTATACAAAATAAGCGATATGCTTGAGTTTTCGAAAAATGACATTTTCAATTAACATTTTTTTGTGTTGCTAATTTGTGGTTTTCACATACTTCTAAAATTACTAGACAGGTTATATTTCTCAGGGTTATGATAACCTATATCAATCAAATATATAAAAACCGAAAGTTAATATTAAGTTAATTTTGTACCTTATTTCTACTTTAGAAAAAATTTGGCCATTACATTTTGGAACTATTAGGGATGGAACTGTGCACATTGTGGTGTGTATAGATGTATAATAGGGCTGGACAGATAAATATAAAGATGCTGATACATCGGCCGATTTAGCCAAAATCGATATCTGTAACAATCTGCCATGGTCCAACAAAATCGTTTCATAAACCCTAATGATTTAATTATCATATTTTTGAACGCGTAAACTGATTTCACCCAACTCGGTACACATGTAGTGCTAAGTAAGGACATTTGACTTTTATAGTTTTCGACCATGCCGGGCACTTATTTTCAAAATGGCGGCCATTTTAATATTTAGGGTGATAGGTCATATAACTTGGAAATCATCACCCAATTTTTACCAAATTTTGTATACTGACAGCACAAAGAGTAAGCATTGAATTAAGTGGTGAATATTATTATACGTCCGCAGTTTTGGAAAATAGTGCCACATGAAAAAATTAAGCTATTACATTATACCTCTAAAACCACTCAACCTATTTTTGCCAAATTTTGCACGGGAGTAGTACTATGATAGGCCAGGTAAATATAAGTAACTGAACTTTATTAGGCACTTATTAACATGGCAGCCTTTGTGAATATTTGAGGTTTATTTGGCATAACTACCACACTGTTTGACAAGTTTTAACCAAATTTTGTACACTGACCATATCTATTACAAACAACTTACACTCCAAAAAACAACCACTTTTGCCCGCCATTTTGTAAGATAGCACTATGTAAATTAATAATGCTTTTGTGTAATATATCAGTAAACAATTTACAGATTCCTACGAAATTTGGCAAACAAGTAGTACTGCAGCAATTGATATGTACAAATATATTTAAAGTATGTTAGATACTTATTTTGAAAATGGCGGCCACCCAGTTATTTTAACATTGTATGCTATATCTTCGAAACCATTTAATCAATTTGAACTTAACTTTGTATGCATATATATATATATATATATATATCAAATATGTCTACATGGAGCCTCTTTCATCCTCCATTTTGTAAGATAGTGCCACATGAATAAACAAAGTTTTTATGTCATATCTCAGAAAAGAATTGTCCAATTCCTACCAAATATGGCAAACAAATAGTACTGCAGCAGGTAATGTTAACCGATATGTTTTAGGCATGCTGGACAGTTACTATCAAAATAGCGGTCATATAGCTATTCTAGTTTTGTATGTTGTATAATGAACACACTGTAATTAATTACAATCAAACTTTGTATGCTGACTGTATGTATTACAACTATCAAATGTGCCCACACAAAATCTTTCGTCTGCCATTTTGTACAATAGTATTACATGACAATTTAAAATTATGTGATACCTCTGAAAAAACAACCAATTTGGCAATCCAGTAGCATTATGGCAGGCCATGTAAACTTATAAACTTTGATAGGGTCAGACATATATTTTCAAAATGGAGTCCATACTAACATTTTAGTAGAGCTGGACCGATACGATACATCTGCCGATAAACTCAAAACCGGTATCAGTTACAATCGGTTGTTTCAACCAAATCATTTCATCAACCCAATTGATTTAATCATCATGGAAATTACCACACTTGGTTATCTTGCACGACATGTTTTTACAAAGAATTTTATTTTTACAAACGAAAAAATATTTTCTTAATTTTACTTTAAACTTTTAGTAACAGGTGATTTGAAATTAAGCGGAAACTGATATGGCTGGCTTTGGTGTTGCTAAACATTTAACTCTACATAAGCCATACCTGGTGAAATTCATAAAATAAAATTTGATTACACTTATAATACAGGTATCTGCTTTTGAGGTGGTTAAAAATTCATCTGTACAAAAAAAAACTGTTTTAACGCTATAATAGTTATTTTCGCACATTTGCTGTCATGTAAACGGTAATTGTGTATTGATCTATCACTTCCACATTGTACATCAATATTTCGTTCGCAGCATAACACAATTCATAAATCAATTAGTACCAATATTTATCGTTTTATGTACGAATCTGATTCAAATGAGCTGAATCGCTATGGCGGTGGCACTCATTCATGGGCGGAATCATAAGGTGTATTTTATTTATAACTAAAATCTTTAACCATAAATGTTGGTGATTTGAAGATAGTAAATAGTACGCATATATAAAGCAGATGAATGCAATTTATTCACTGATCATGTGCGCAGTATTTAAAAACACTGCTGTATTTACTCATCTTCTGTGTTTTGTGGTTAGGTTCATGTCAAATACAGCATTTGCAACTATTGGGCGAGGTTGATGATTATAGCCGGCTGATAATGTCTCAAAAGCGGTTAAGAATGTGAAAAATAGTTACTGTATTAGAAGATCATGCCCCAGAGTTTGATAAAGTGAAGTTTTTTTGTAAACTGACCAAATTGCTAAACTGCAATGTGAACGAGTGGACGGAAAAAGAGTGTCGTATGCACAGTGATTTATAGTGTATATATTGTATAAGAAATTCTATGTAACTTTTTTGCAGTTTATCGACATGTTTTTCCACATCCTGGAGACTTTTTGTGCTCATTTTCAAGTTACTTAGACACAATAAAAAAAACTACAAATGAAATTATTTGTATCTGCACTATCGGCGGGATCGGCCACAAAGTATCAGTACCGGTAATATTGGCAAAATGGGACTTGGACCCACCTCTAATGTGTAATGTAAATAAATATGTGTGTACGTGTAATATGTCATTACTGTTTATTTTAGGCCCACATGTTTAAACAATTAGATGTGAAATTGTGAATGTGGTTGTATTAGTTTTGTGTTTTATACTTGAACAAATAGGGACTGAACATTGAAGGTTGTATGTATACACATTGTTTTTACTTTACACCTCGTAGCCGAATCCAGAGGTCCAGTAACAAAACTATAATTACTCAAGTGGACAACACTGCTAAAATGATCCACAGGATCACTGTAATCGATGTTAAGTACTTAATTTGCAGATATACGTGTGTACACACACTGATTGATGTTTAGCATCCATAATTCACTGTATTTTAAGGTGGTTCTACATATGTGTTTTTTGTTATATATGTTCCAATTTAGGGCTGAACTATGAAGGCACTGTGGGAGGCTAAGGCATTTTTAAAGTTCGGTTCGAGTTCAGTTCAAAGTAATTTAGCATAGTTCAGTTCAAAATCAGTTCGTGTCCAAATTTAAAGGTTCAGTTCAGATTCGGTTCAATAAAAGTATTATAGGTTCAGTTCTAGTTTGGTTCGGTTCCAAAATCTGGGTTCGTCTCATCTCTACAGTAGAAATGTAAAAAATAGTGTAATGATTTTTATGCAAAAATTCACGGAAAAAAGTGAAATTTAATTTTTATAACATAAAAATGCAAAAACGGACATTTCTTGTAGAATTGTAGAATTGCCGATACTAAGTATCGGTATCGGACGTAACTACGTTTCAGTATCGGGGTATCTGCAATGGTATCTGGGTATCTGTATCTGAAAACTTGGTATCGGAACAGCTCTAATTTCTTGTGAAAAAAATATGAAAATGGATAATTCTTGTAAAAAAAATATGATTTCAGCATGTATAGGCACACATTTCCACAAAAAAAAAAAGACAGCTTTTTACTCATGCACATTCACTCACATTCATAAACAAAATATCCTTCATCCCGCATGCGTAATATGTAATCATGTTGAAATTCAGCCATAGGTGCTGTACATAAGAAAATAATTACACTGCCGTACAGGAGAAAGATATGTTATGTAGTTAGCATGCCCATCGCCACCGCGCCACAAATGCACATTGATAGATGCCATTTTGTGTGACATGTTGCCGTGGTTTCGCTTTCTCAAGTCATGTCACCACCTGCGGAATAGTAATTGCGTGACGTATATTTAGAAACATAATACATATTTTCTGTCACAAATGTTTTTAGGCGGGGAAATAAAGTCGGAATCATGTTTAATGAACAAACTTTAAATATAATAGACAAACATGGGTAGCCATATGATTATTAAGTATAGTAACGGTCAAAAGTAAATAAATATGTTTCGCTGGCTGCACGGATACTAGGCGGCCATTAAGTAGTGTTTACGGTTTGTTTCCGTGCTAAAATAACTCCCACTAAATAACCAGAGACATTTTCACATTTTGTCGGCACAAATATACTTCTTTATTATGCTGGGTAATTATTACTGCCACGTTTTTGAAGCAGTTGCTGTTTTATTAAAGTTATTCGGAGCAGTGTTTTCATCTAAACTGTAATGCCAAAATTTAAGGCTACTCCCAAGTCACGGGTGACAGAATTTAAATCCGAAGGATTGTAAATGTCTAATAAAATTGTGTTTTGCAAATGGTGCAATTGCAGAGTGGACCATGAAAGATACGAGACGGTCTTAAAGCACGTGCAAAGCAAATATCTTATAATATAACTGTGTTGCTGTAAGTATCAAAATGGCAGAGAATTGTTTTCAATGTTGTACTTTTCTTGTCCTTGAATTTTAAGTGACTTAGAAAAATTTTATTTGGAGTTTTGCATGTTTCTTTCTGCAGTCGTAACACCGTTAAAAAATATTTTTTTTATAAAAAACAAAACACCGAAATTACTGATTTTTATAAACGAAAAAGACCAAAAAATAAAACCACATTTTCAAATCCTTAATAAAATTATAAGTATTGTAACCAAACACAATAATTGATTAGTAAAATAACAATATTCATTTAATACTGAAAGTAATTCAAAAAATTTCTCTTAGCACTTGAACTTGATTCAGTTCTATTAAAATTGTCGAGTTTCTCTAAAAAAAAAAAAAAAAAAAAAACTTACTCAAACTTAACTCAAATGTGCTCGCAGACCCCTAAAACAAATATAAGTTTTTTTTGCCAAGCAGGCTACATTAAGTGTGTGTAGGACATAAATTAATGCCAAAAACATTAACTGAATTCCACTAGTTTTTAGAAGAAAACTGAGAGAAACTAATAAAGTTGCCATGTACAGATTTACAGCACAAGAAATAAGCTTGACAGAAATGTATCGATCTGATACAATATGTAAGTGTTCGGAAAGTGACAGTGGAAACTCTATCCATTGAATTTCAGAGGACTGACAAAATTCTACAGATGCAGATGTTCTGAATTAGTCAACCAAAAAAACAACCTTGTCGAGCTTCATGTTGAACACATCGATAGGCAGGTATTTGTCAAGTTTAACAAAGGGAACCAAGAAGTGCTAACCTTATATGAAAAAAAAAAAAAAAAAAAGCACGCACTCACGCACACTCACACACACACACACTCACACTCACACTCACACTCACACACACACAACAACAAAAACATTCCAATAATTTTTTCCGGAACTCAAACTTAATCACTGTATTCAAACACCTCTTTTGGAACCATGTTCCATGGAAATAGCTGCCGACGTAGCAGAAGTATTATCCATACAGCAACCAACAGTCGCAGTTACTAGCTAAGAAATAAAAATTTCTTGAAAATAGTGATTCATTAAGGGCAGCAAATAGAGTTAATTTGCCTTTTTTGTTAACTTTCTGGGCATATTTATTAGAGTTACATTTATACATATATGCATTCGTAATTTCCATGAAAAATTTACAAGCGAAAATCTTGCGAGTGTTGTTGGCAACACCTCATAGCAAATTGATATCTGAAAAATTCAGCACAGCTGTTTATCATTGTTGCTCTGCTGGTTGTTTCCAACATGGCTGCAGCCCTAAACATTGCAATTGCTTGCTGGACGTCTAAGAAAACTTCTACAGTACTTACAGTAAAACTCTGTTAAGAAGTTTCTGAAGGGACTGAAAAAATGCTTATTAACCAGGAAAACTTATTAAGAGAGTGAAATTATACATGTATGTATAGACAAGGTTCAACATTATAACTTATTAAGCAGGAAAAATTCTGAAGTGCGAACTTCTTAACAGGGTTTCAATGTATTTCATACACACGTATTGAATTTTTACACTTTTCAGTTCTTTTTGTATTTCGTGCTTTCTAAAAACATGTGTAGTCTGAGACATCTATTATTATTTATTATTTTTTGTTACAAAGTACATTGTGATGAAATCAGCAACGGGTTATTTCAGAAGTGGTAAATTATATAAATAGGACTAAATGCAGGGCAGTGAGACGTAAGCAAAACTAACGTGTGTTGAAAATTGATTTTACTTGCCTTATCTATTAGTATTAGTACTTGTGCACGTGTACATGTTGTACTGTATACAGACTTTGTATGCCGTAGTGAGTACAGTTCATACTTATACTTTTCTGTTAATACTTCGCTGTTACATGATCGGAGAATGTAATTTTCAGCGATGCTACACAAATTTTTGTTTGATAAGTGGGTTAAAATTAAATTTTAGTTCGGCAAAAATTGACATTTTTAGCATCACAATGAAGCTTAGTTGTAACAATAGTTTATATCAGTACAAAAAATTGGCGATAAACAGACTTTCGTTATTAAAAAAATAATAAAAAATCCCATATTTACAGGTTTTTAATTTGTGATCTATATTAACTTTAATGGCGCAACCCAAAAAAGTAAAAAAAAAAACTGATAAAATAACACAATAAAATATACCGTATATACTTGAATCTAAGACTATATTTATTTTTTTCCATAATTGACTATTAAAAATGTAGGGGTCGCCTTAAGATTCAGATACACAGATTTCGAAATGACAAATTTTTGGGTCAATGTTTTTGGAGTGTGCAGTAGTCACTTGCTTAGAGGTATGTTTTTGAAATGAGTTTTAGTGCAGCGCAAAATGGTGTTGACCTGATCAAAACATCCCGAGTCGGCCTACACAAATGCAAATTGTACCGCACTTCTATGCAGTCTGTTATTGACCAGTTGTGTGGTTCCCTTATTTACATGCAATTATTAACACATATTTACAGTTAAAATGGCTACCCACATGGAAACTAGAGGTTCTACAAGCAATTTCTATAAAAATGAAAAGGCAAGTTACGACAAAAAGTTTAAGATGATGGTTCTTAATTACGCTGTACAAACAAACAACTGTGCTGCTGCGCGAAAGTACAGCGTGTTGAAGTAAATGTGAGGCGATGGAAAAATCAACGTGAAAAATTGAGGAGTTTTAAATCGACTAGAAAATCTTTTAGTGGACCAAAAAATGGCAGGTTTCATGAAATTGAAAAATAAAGGGTTGAATTTGTGAAAATGCAATGAATAACTATTTTTTCCTAAAAACTCAAACTTGTATTGGGGGGGTTGTCTTAGATTCAAGGTCGTCTTGGATTCAGGTATATACGGTATATGCCGTACAATTCAATCACTAGTGGATAACAGACGTGACGCATGTAAGGGTTACATGGGGAGGGTGGCAACGCTCTATGCCCCTAGCTGTTTCCACCTGTAAGGTCGTCAAAGTCATGGGACTTCCTGTTGCCACTGTGGCGGCTGTAGGCTGGGACACTAGACAGATGGGCAATATGTCTTATTGCGACTATAAAAATGCAGATAGAGTCACAAGATAACCATTAATTAACAAAATGTACAATAGTTTAGCACAAAAATTCACTTAAAAAAAAAACTCTCAATCTCGCTTTCTTGAAATAAGAATCAATTTTTGTTTTGTTTCGCTTTACCAGCTTTCCCATATGGCAAACGACAGGAACTCTTGGAAAGCTAAGTACTCTCCAAATTTATACGCAATATTTGCAAGGTCTGCAAGGCATTTACATAATTTAGGGCCTTAAAATTTTTATACGAACTCACCTTAAACTGTACGACAGTACAAAAATATTTGGCAATCTTAAAATTGCCTAACAGGTTGCTATTTTAATTTATGTCACGTTCTAATATTAGTATAAAAAACAATAAAATGTTTCCTGAATATCACAAAACAAAAATGTCCACAAATGCATATTTTGTGCTATGAAATGGTAGCTTTCATAAATAATGTCACCCAAACAATTGCTATGTGTAGTACCACATACAATGTATAACATATTTTGACACGTATAAGCTGCAAAAGCTTTTTTAAAACCTAAGGTTTGTTTGCATATGGTAATATCTGACACTTGAAACTAAATGCGCCCGTGAAGCGATTACAGGCATCCTTTGTCAATAGCACAATTGTGGAAGTGTGCGACTAATATGACCCTTGCAAGGCAGTTTACAGTTGTACCGATATCAATCTCTCTCCCTCTCTCTCTCGTGTCGTGCGCACTTCCCGCTTCCCAGCTAAACTTGAGGCTGTGTTCGAATTAGTTTCTTTCTAGTTTCATTTTTCTTAATTTGAGTATACCATTTTGCATGCTTTAGTCTAAACAATACGACATTTAACTGCCTAGCATGCAATGCTACATTATTTTTGTGCTACGACTTCAAAAATAAAAACTGATGTGGCGATTTGGTAATTTGTTAACTTCGAAGTTGAGAAAACACAAATTACAAAAATACACCAGATTTTGTAGCCAAACAGGTCACATGACCATTTTGTTAACAAAATGTGGCAATTGGAATGCAGTCTCATGATAATAGAAAAGGAATAAGCGAGTTATGATAAATTTAAATTGTTGGTTGTGGAATATACATGTGAACATGGAAAAAGTGCAGCTGGTCAACAATTTGGCGTTGACGATAAAAATGTACAGTGTTGGTACGAGAAAAAAAATATGCTGTAAAAATTCCCCAAAAAAAATGTGCTTTGTGAAGCAAAATGTGTAAATACCTGGAACTGGAATAATAGCTGTTTCACCACATGTACACCACTAGGAATAATGGATTTTCTGTCACCATGGAAATTCTTCCATTTGAAGTCAGAAAAATTGCAACTAGCAAAAACATCCCCGTAACAGAATTTTACACTGTAATTTACTTGTACTCTCAGGTCTATTCCCTGATAATGTGGGACCTCATATTTTATAGTAGTCAAAAACGTTTTTTACATTTTACCACTCCCCCCCTTCCCCAAAAGTTTTGTGTACAGGTAGCACCGCATATTTGCACGTGAAATAATACTGCAATTTCCGATAATTGATTCAAAGAAGTTTAAGGAAAAACACTAATCTAATCCGTAGGTAAATTAAAATTTGATTTTACTTTAAGGACACATATTCATGTTGCATTTATACTGAAATTTTCTGCTTTGCATCTACATAAATACAAAGTGGCGAGCGCACAACAGTAAACACGTGACATAGCAGTGGAATGCCACTGCCGGACTGGACATCACAGCAGCAGGCAAGTTGTGTGGCGTTGCTATGTCTGCACGCTGCCAGCAGCTATGTTGCCTTGTTGCCAGACTAGGCGTAACCACAAAGTTTATGCATGGAAACCGAAACTTTTTCTTAATTTTTTGGATACTCATATTATTTCTTCTTGCATTTTTTTTTTTAGGAAACTGCAGAGTGCTGCTATTTAAGCTATCGTTATATCAAAAATAAGGTCACACTACATTCACTATTGCCTACTTCCTTTCCCACCAAGTATGGGGGCATTTGACAGTGCCGATAAAAGTTATTATAGCTGACTTTTTGTTATAAAGCATACTCATTACATAGCACTTTCACTATAATTACGTAAGAATTTTGTTGGAACCATAGAAAATTTTCTGTGGGCACACATTTTCGATCCATCTGTGTTCGATTAGTAGAGTTTCCACTGTAGTTATGTAAGGTACCCTTTTTCTTCGTTTTTCTATATTGGATTTTAAACACCTGTGGAATGTGATTAACATTTTTAGCATTAATTTATGTTACATATGCACTTAAAAAGTCATTTAATTTTTAATAGCAGGCAGGTGTATTAATGCTGTGTAGCAGGAAACTTACGGAATGTTAGACAGATGTAACGTTGACGATGGGGGATAAATATTTTGATAATTTTTTGAGCCTGGTTTCTTGAAGCGATGCAGAGTTGAGTTAGAGTAGTCTTTGGTCAAGCCAGCATCTGGCTGACCATCTTTTGGAAGCTGAACAGCTTGGTGTTTCGAGGGCATCACACGGATCTGCTTGCCAAACACTCTCAGTTTGTCCATGTGAGTCATAGCTGAAATCAAAAGCAAAATTCACAAAACAGTTTAATAATTATAATAACAATAATGTATGTTATAATAATTATACACATGATTAAGATGAGATGGAGATAATGATGAAAGTGATTTTGTTTACCAAAATGAGAATTTCATCCACACACATTTTTATACACTTTCAAAAGCCATCAAGTGCTTAGAATCAGGATGTGCATTCCTTCACAACTCATTCTTAACTTCTTCAGAATGCAAATTGTTAACTGAATTCCATTTTAGGTGAAATTAAAGAGAAAATTAAATACAAGTTGTATATTGTGATGAATTCAAACTCATGATTGAAGAATATTCAGTCAAATAGTCGGTAATAAAGTAGAATTAGGGTATCTTTGAGAGATGAATGTTCTGGACCTTCACGGCTCCAGTAGTTAAATAATGTGAATAATGTGACCTGTTACTTAAGAGCATATTGTTCTGTTAAATTTGGTGCACATTTTCCTTTTTCATATTATTCTTAACTTCGTGACGTAAGTAAAAATGTAAATAAGTACAAAAATAAACACACACACTAGACATTAACTGCTTTGGCTTTGTCACAGAGTGAGCAGGGTTGATGCAGTTTCCCAGCCTTTCAACCACCTTTACTCTTGGCACATACAAATGTACAGATAGTAAACAAAAATAAATACAGAATCACACCAGATCATACAAACAAAATTCAGGAGTGATTATAAGTTAATACAGTAAATCAAAAATCAATGAACATAAGGCGACAACATAGATAGGCAGTAAAAGCCTAATGTATATTTTCCTAAAGCGAGAGTTTTTTACTGCAGTAAAAATATTTTCTGCATAATCTAAATCTGTGTTAACAGTGCAAAACCTGTCAATTTTGAACATTTTATGTGAATAATTTTTAAATGTTTTAGAAGCAATCTCCATCAACAAAATAACTAAATAAATTGCAATCTAATTTGGATATTATTAGGACTTGGTAATAAGTTACTCAGTCTAGAAAACTCTGCAATTTAAGTAAAAGCTCCTGAAAGATTTTGCTACAAGGCTACCAATATTATGTTGAAAGTAAAACCTCTTGTTAAAGAGAACATCACGTACTTGAGGTAAACAACTAACTACATAATCTTTAACACAACATTTACTGAGAATGTAATTAGTTTTTCTAGTAAATGTAATGCACAGCAGTGTATTTTTTCATACTCAAGATCCACAAAATTTTCAAAACACTATTTTTGCATCACATTAATATCTTTTTGAAATTGCCACATTCTTTTATATAATTTAATATCAGAGTTAAGTAAAATAGTTGAATTTGGCATAACAAAAGTTAGGTCATTGAGATAAGGAGGAGCCACTTCGGGGTTATAGGCTATTCACGGTAAAATGAGCACTTTTGAAAGCCCTGTTTAAGATCTACTTGTATATATGTTTTGTATTCTTCTACCTTATGTAAGATTAACATTGCCATGGCCTCATCACTTTATTCATGCCTCCGTAAAGTGCAACTGTGAAATTATTAGAAAAGTAAATACAATAAAACCCTCATAAGAAGTTTTCCTGCTTAGCAAGCTTTAGAAAGTTTGCACTTTGTCTATTACAATTACACAATATCAACCTTTTAAGAAGTTTTCCTGCCTAATAAGCACACATTATTCAGTGTTTTTCTGAAACGTCTGAACAGGCTTTCAGTGTATTTAACAAATCTGCTCATTTTTACACTTTGGAGCATTAAATAAATAAATTAATTAATAAATAAAAAAAGTGAAATAAATTATTTTAGTTAACAGAAATGGTTATCCAACACTTTTTGTTCGACGTTAAGACAAGGAACTACTTCCCATCCAGCGTTACCAACTTTACCGGGTGCATATCACTCATTGCGCCCATTGAAGTAATATGTACGCATGGGCAGCGACTGTTTTTCGAAGGTTCATTTCAAAAGTTCTCATTTTATCGTGAAGAGCCTTCAATAATAAAGACACTGAACTGCTGAAAGGAGAAATAAAGGTTATCTATCTTTGACATTGCTGCGAACAAACAGATTAATAAACAAGTTAATATCCAGATAGTTTTTTTTGTATGTGAAGAAAATTGGGATAACAAGCATGAGAAAACTTGTACACTATTACAAATGAAACGCTGTACACTCATTTGTTTTTTAAAAGCTTTTATCGACAACACAATACTAGGAAACCAATATTCCTAGCTTGAATAGCCACAAAAGTGCTGCTAAATATCTTTCATTGAAAAGAAAAAAAATGAACCTCAAAAATTTGCATGACACAACAAGAGGGGGAAGAGAAATTAGGGTTATTTTCCTCCAACGGATAATGTTGGAGTAAATCAATATTCACAGTCAAAGAGAGCATCAAAATGGCAGAAACTAGCACACATTACCTTCAAAATTAATATAAAACTGTAGCCACGAATCTGACATAGGTGCAATACCAGAGAAGTTTTGTTTACAATTTGTTAGAAAATATAACATTATTTTTTGAAAAAAAAATTTTTTTAGTGCAGGCATGTTCCAATAAAAATTATTCCTAATAATTTCATATATGAGCACAGATTCA
Organism: Dryococelus australis; assembly: GCA_029891345.1. NCBI lineage: Eukaryota > Metazoa > Arthropoda > Insecta > Phasmatodea > Phasmatidae > Dryococelus > Dryococelus australis. The sequence goes on along the minus strand of CM056997.1, from coordinate 176,120,608 downwards.
GTCATAACACAAATATGAAGGCCCTGCTACACTGTGATGCGGTGCGATGCAGTACAGTGCAAAAATTGCAAATTTTGATGTGTATGGATTAGGGATAGGTGAAAATCGGTATAACATAACCTTAAATATTAGAAATAGATCAAATGTTCGAATTTCAAACAGAACATGAACTTTAGGTTATGTTCAATTCGGTTCGAAATTGACTGCCATGTAAAAGATTGGTTCTAGTTCGGTTCAAAAAATTTACACGAGTTCGTGTTCAATTTGAAAATTTGCCATGAATTAACATCATTTACGAACTTTGAAACAAACTTACTTCACATCTAAACTGTTGAAAAATAACAAACACAGGAAGCAAAACAATAAAAATTACCAAACAAGCCATTTTTTTTGTAGCAGTGATGACAACATTTACAAGATATTGGCATTAAAAAAATTATTTTCCCCAAAAACATATTTAGAAATTTGTCCACATACAGTACATTTTAATGTTTTAACTTAGTTTCTAGGAAAGTAAAATAAAATAAGAACAAATTAATAGCTTATCACTCCTATTTAAATGCTTAAAGGGCCAATACTTATGGGCCGCCACCCTGTGGAGGTAGTGCTGGGGTCACTTTCTTCCCATTGGGTCTTTCTGGTGGGTAGTTTTCTTTTTTTATTCTATATCTTGCTTTGGTCTCTCCTGTCAAGCCCCCCACCCCCCCCCCCCCCCCCCCATCTTCCCCCCTCCAAAACTTGCTGGCTCATTTTCTTTATCCCTCTTGCTTGCCACCCTTCCTTCCACTACTCCACCCCCTCATCCATTACCAGTTTTTTTGTCACTCCCTTGGCTCCCCCTCTTTATCAGCACAGCATGGTGTCTCTTCCCCTCTTTGCACTCCCTGTTGCCAGGAAGGCAAGCAATGCCTTGCCACTTCACCTTCTCTCCTGTTTCTCATGCTCTTTCTCTGATCTCTCTGGCGGGATGAGAGAGCCAGCAGGAGCTCTGTGTGTGTGCACATGTGCATGCGTGTGTGTGCATGTGCACACATGTGTGTGTGTGGTTTTCTCTGCTGGTGCAACAAGGACACACCAGATGGTAAACCCTAATATTTCATCAAAAACTTCTGGTGCGCAAGACAGGCACATGGCCTATACACGCCAAAATATAGAATACGTATACTTTAGAGAGCAATGGGGAACCCATGTTGTGGCTGGTACCACCACCCACCATCAAACATATCTGGGAATACATCTACACCCAAAAGAAGATAGATTGTCCCTAGAGTATCAAACAATGGGTCAGCTAATTCCAAATAACAATACACATCACCCTTGTGGTCAGGAAGTAGGATGTTGGGTAATCTGGAAGCTATATCCTTTAAGACCAGTGCATTGGTGATTGAGACCCTTCACTTATCACAGATGTCAGAATACAAGTAACAGAACCATTGTTAGCAAGAACAATAGATTGAGCCAGCCCCACAACAGGAACATGAGTCCTTTGACATTTTAACCCTAGCTTGCGGACATACTCTTCAGATACGAAAGAGCTCTGGCATCCTGAGTTAAGCAACACTCGAACCTTCTGCATCTTGCCACTTGCATCTTGTACTGTAACGACTGCTGTACCTAGGATGACAGTTGCGAACACATCAGTGGAAGAGGAAAGTGAGACTGCAGCTGTAGTATCCGCATTGGGAATGGAAGTGACCGCTTCTTGTTGGGTAGAAATATCTGGTGTTTGCTCCAATTGATGTGGGGAGACAGCAGTGTGAAGAAGGGAATGGTGTCTCCTACTACAATACATACAGTTTCTCTTCGACTTGCAATCTTTCACCCCGTGGCTCTGCAAACAGTTAATGTTCGCCATGCTAGGTTATAATTTTCCTCAGATAGTGGGATTGCTTTAATAGGGTTGTATAGCTCACCTGAAACTGACGCAATGAGATACCGATGCTTCTCCACCACAGCGAGAGCCTTGTTCTTATGCACCAGCAAGGTGAACAAATCATAGAAGGTAGGCCAGTCTGTAAACAACCCTCTAAAGGTAGACAACTGCAATTTTGGTAACTTTACATTGGATGAGGCTCTAACGAGATGACATTGCAGTTCTTTTCCTAATTCTTGGATTACAAGTTTGTTGAAAACTAAGTCTGTTTTCAGCTGCTGAAAATCGCAGCATGTTGCCTTGAAGAGTCCCACACAACTCTGATTATTGTCAACTTCATCGGCCAAGGTCAGAAGACTTTGTATGGCACTTCACGAGGCGTACATGTGTCCAATTGCTGTTGAGACATTTTAACAATTTCACGCTGCAGTTTGAAAAATGCCAGTCCAGTGAAAACAATTATGGTCGTGGTTGGTACACTGTGCGACTAACCTCAAAAAGCTATCGTTCACCACGAATTGCGAAAATGATAAACATGACACTTATTGCATAACTGAAGAGTAGTGATTAAATACAGTGGTATTTGTATAAACAGCATCAATGGCGCGCTACGTAGTAGTTTCAGTACCACACAAAGCCCGATTCCGCACATGAAAGAATACAAAAGACACATCCACTGTTTACTGTAATTATCAACTAAATTCTGTTAAGTGGCTCGAATAACACATATCCAGCCAAGAGAATCATAAAATGTTTCCACACAATATCCTTTGTAACACATTACAGCTGCATGACGCCCAGCAAAACCAGAGTAACTGAAATGGTTTTCCTTCACAGATGGCACCACAAGTCAAGGTGGCCACAGGCCATAGCACTTGCAACAGTTGGCACTAAATTTGAATTTAAGTATATACACTTAACGACACAAACCAAAAGAAACCTAAACACACACAGAGAAATTTAAATTTATCTGTGTAACTGAAAAACAGCTGAACAAAACCACATAATGGCAAACAATTGTATGAAATAAACTCCTATGGATATTTTTGGTAATTGCAGAATTTTATATGGAATACACTAGTAGTACATCTCGTAGATAAGACTGGTTGCACCCATCAACGACAATGTCCATTTCTTTCCTCAAGTTCATTAAAAAAAGTATATAAAAACTACATATCTTCACCACACCCATTTTGGTACTGTCCGGACGCTCAGTGTTTTTTGAATGGTGCTCTGCATGTCACATTTAAATAACTTAAATAACAGTTTCATGTCCTGTCTATCTATGTTAGCGTCTCAACAGGAAAATTGCCCTGGCGTCTCCCTATGTATTTTTAACACTCATTTATAAAAACATTTTACCATCTCAATTTTGTGGCACCTTTTTTTACTATCCAAGCAAGGACAATATTGGTTTCCTAACATTGCGTTGTCGGAAAAAATAGCTTTAAATAATTATTATACAGTAATTTGTTGCCAATACGAGGAAGTCATTGCAAATGCAAAGATGTGAATTTTAAAGATTCTTTAATGAAAGCCATGCAGAAACAAATTTGTCGCGTGTCTGACTATCGGTACATAATTTATTACTGGACACCGTAAGCAAAAAAAAAATGAAAATGACAGCATTGCGAGAATACACCAACTTGAGCCAGAAAAGCTTTTTATTGCAGTACTGCACAAAATTTGTGCCTCATCTATTGTCCTAATAACATTCATGTATGAAAACACTGTACCTGGATATAAACTTGTAATTAATCCTTTTTCACACAGCAATGTCAGCAGTTCAGTCTAGTGTTTTTATTATATTGGGACTCTGTGCTACTGAACGCTGGTGCATTAGAGGTAGTGATGAGTCATTCGTGAACCATTCAAAATGAACTAATTATTGAGTGAACAAAATCATACTATTAATTCACTATGAAAGAAATAGATTCTTTAGAGTCAATTTAAAAGTAGAACATGTAACTAGATAAAGAAAAAAATTGAAAGGTCACAACAAGCATCGTGCTACTATTATCTCTCTTAATAGATACCACCTGCAAGTGCCTCATTTTTCAACTTGACACCCTACAATGCCAAGTAATAGCTTTGAATTTCATAGTTTACATATACCACTACACAAAATATTCCAAGGAAATAAAATAAAAATACCTTTAATAATAGTTCTAACTAAAAGAACCAGATAAAACTATGTAACTAAAAAAAGAGCAGCAGAGAAAAGAATACTCTAAAGAGAGCACGAGTCATGACTCTAAAGAACTGCGAGAACGAAATGAATTGTGCTTTTGAACGAGTCATTTCCTTGAACTGATCCAAATGAATTGATTAGTCCACCTCAATCATTCTGCCCATCACTAGTTACAGCAGGCCGGCCAGCAGGCATGCGAGAATGAGCATTGGCGACCTTCATGGAACGGGTGGACAGCGAGAGGGGAGTGTCTTTTTAGATATTTCCCTCTTTGAAGTTGTACGATAGTGGTGAAGAAAACCACAGTGGTTTGCAATCAAAATAAATTCAACAAACTTATTATTATAACAGTTTCCTTCAAATTTTTCACTTTTTTAACCAACTTTTCATGATTTCCCAAAAAAGGTCTTTACTAAACACAGACTGACTAAAATTCCTTTCAAATAAATACAGAGAGAAAGAAAACCAGCTTGGGAAACCTAAATAAAGCAAAAAATACATCAAAAATCAATCAATATATTTTGGTACATTATGTAATATGAGAAAACTTGAATTATTAAGATTGTGCATCTATTCCACAAAGTCTACTGCTCCTGAAAGAGCAGTCCAAAAGCCTGTAGCCATACTTTATTAGCTAAAGTCTGCCAAACAGTCAAACTACAACATTGATCATTTCAGCTGTCACCACAGACTGATACCGCAGACAATTGCTTACCCAGATGAGCCTGGTGTGGTTCAGACATCTGAATGAGTGCACTATCCTTCTTATTGTACATGATCTTCACCCGTTGTACGTCCCCATAGACACCTGCAAAAACATACACTAAGTAATTATTACATAACCAACCCTATACAACACAGTCGTTCACAAAAAAAAAAAATTACTGGGTTGAATACTAAGCTGAGGTGGGTGTTTCCACCAGCCTCACAAGTGCATTGCACATCCTTTCCTTGAAAGCAGTTCAACATCAAAATAAAAATGAAATTCTCTCTAATTGAGTCTTAAAACTAAGGCATGTGGATCACATGTGTTGCCCACACAATTTGTTTGCACTTTTAAAATGAAAACACATAGTTTAAAAATGTTCCTCTTCAAAGTAAGTTACCACAAAAAGTGATTGTGTAAAATGCTGCTAACCAGGTTACTTTTTGTAGTATTATCGAATTTTAGTAACATTTTAAGACAATCACAATTTACAGAGATTAAATAAATTAGAACTTGCTGTATTTTACTTTGTTTGGAAATGGTTCCATATGATGGCACTCAAATTGCTTCTGCAGTACAACATTTCCATTTTCATTGACTTAAGAACTGCCAAAAATAGAAAAAAGCCAAGTAATATTTGTGTGAATGTTCAAGTCATTTAAATATTTTGTTACTTCACCGACATAGTGTGCAAATTTTTTTCATCACAAGCTCTCAGCACAAAGATTACAAGCATTTACGTATTGTGGTATGCTTTTACATCTTTTATACATGGCCTCCAATGCCAAATCTGTATTGGCTTATCAGTGAGAAATAAGTACCTTGTCAGATCTAACATAGTTTATTTCAGAGTAAATCGGAATTAATCTTTGGAAATAACAATTGTGAACAAATCACTCGTTGATGGTGCTCACCACGCAAATGCACACAGACATTTCATAAAAGTGGAAGTTTGGTTACCACCCACATGCTCAGAAAGAAATGCAACAAAAAAAATCTTTATGTCACAACCATGTTGCTAGAAATCTAATGACACATCCACTTGTATGTTTTGATGATGCATGTTGGTATCGGGTATAGGAACCAAGACATCAACTTGCTGCTGGATTCAGTCATCCAACTACGCACAGTAGTAGTTATCATCTGCACTACCTGCTAGAATGTCAGGTCATAACAGCTGTCGTGAGTGGTCAGTTCAAGGTTTGAACAATGAGCATCACTGAAGTGACAACCAGCTGGCCTCTCTCCTCCACCCTAACCATGCTGCTGCAACAAGACAAGGCATGAAGTAGTGAAGTTCGAGTGGCTCCACAACCTCTGCTGCTGCAGCAGCTAGCAATAAGGATGGGCACGAGGGAAACTCGCATCTGTAGGAACAGGACACGACAACTGAGCATAAGGCTAAATTGTAGCTCCTACCAACTGAACAATAAGTCCTACTACTTGCCGTATGCTCTTTGAAGAGAGCAGATCATTGTTCGAAGGTACCCAACAAGTGAGGCAGTAGTAGCTCTTTCAGTTCTGGTATGCAGCCAGTGGAGCACAACTGGAGTGCTGTGCTCCGTTCTCAACCTGACCACGCGTCCACCCACAACCTCACCCATCATCGACCACCTACATCAGTCCCAGGTCCCCAGAAAGTCACTAAGTTGTACAGACAGGCATACAATGGGGCAAAAAAGAGGTTGACAGTAAACCACAGCCTTGCCTCTGCCTTGCAATACATCTGATGTATAGTGGCAACAGAACAACTTCTGCTGAACAGACTAGCCCGCTGCCTATCCTGAATATCGCAGCCAATTTCGTCTGGCACATGCACGCACGCACAGAGAGAGAGAGAGATTATATATATATGAAGAAGATGGTGACGTGGGGGAGTGGCCCTACATAGAACCAGAGGTGGTGTGTGTTCCTGTTACTTGACCCACACAGTTTTCTGGTGGAACATATATGACACAGGTTCCAATCACACATAGGTCAATGTGAGCAGCAAAGCACATGGAACAGTGGAGTTTCAGCAGCACTGACCTGGAGCATGCCTCCCCCATCTAATTTTGATGACCATTCCAGTATACTACAGTAGAGCCCCTATTTTATGAAAAGTCACGGTTTCCGAGAATAACTTTGTAAAATTGCTGACTTCATAAAATTGGGAAAGACTGACTTTTACACCCCATAATCCAAAAAATTGTAGAAACACAAAAATAATAGTAAAGATTATGTGTTTTCAAATTAAATATGTATTATAGTTATCTTGATGTGTGTTACAATGCACACCAGCACTATTATTGTGACAACTCAATTTTGGTGTTTGCGACACTGTTGCATGTGTCAAATATACTTGTGCGCACATCTTTCGCGGTAGAAGCAAGTGCTATCTGCTGGCGCCTTTTGAAAGTCGCTTGTAGTTGCCTTTTCTCACAACACAGCACATACAACATTTAGTGAACAGTTGGTGTATTATATTTTACGGAAGTCAGCCATCCACTCAGTTCAAAACAATGATGACTAAAATATGTGCCGATGTTCTACAGCACGACGAAAAGCCAAATTATTTTTACCACAATTCTAACGTTTCAAGTTTAGAAGATTGCATGACAAGTTAATAAGTGACAGAAGTGAAGAAAGTATTGAAAATGTAAGCGAGACATAAAAAAATTATTGAGACTTCCTATGCTTGGCAACACGGCGGTAATGAACAATTATTTCACTTAGGCTTACACTTAGCCTACCCTTAACATCAAAATGTTTAAAACATCAAGTAACGTGAAGATTTACCGAGCATCTTAGGCCCATGTTGAGTTGTCTATGGCATAAAATCACCATGATTTTTCTTTTCATAGAATATTAAATGAATTTAATAGTCAGACGTCTTCCAAATAAAATAATACCACAGATTGGTATTTGAGACACCTCTTGTTATCGAACAATTAAATAAAATGTAACATTCTATGCTTTTTACACCACATTTACTAACAAAACCAACACTTTGTTGATTATACCACACACAAACACTACTTTCCGAAACACAGGCTACGGAAAGTCTGGTTTAAACTGATGGTATGAATGCACTGAAGGTCATGCCCATCTGTTGTATCGGATGAACCCCAAGGGATGAACTCAGTAAAATGGTGGACGATGGTGGGGAGAAGAAGGCTGTAAGTGAGGAAGTGAGAATGTATCTGGCTCTCGCCAAGTGTGATGGACTGGCAGAGAGGTGGAGGCCAACAATGCGAGGAAGACTTGGTGTGGTTTCACATTCCAGAGTTATATTTGCAAGCCAATTTGTACGCCTCCATGCAGTTGATGTCATGCCAGCAAGATCACAATGGCAGAACCAATACTGAGACTGGTTGCATCTCGTGTGGAAACATTTACCCTCCTGAGAAGTGGAGGATAGGTAGAGTTAATAGGTATGGGATAGTGCTGGCAGCCTACGTGGTGGTATCAATAGTTAGATGTGAACTGGTCAGTACAGTCTCACCAAGAAACACAACACGTAGCAACCAAAAAAAGTGCAACAAATTTATTTTTCAACCCACATATACTGCTTTTTTTGCCCAAATTTTTTACGTTTCCTCGAAAAATGATTCATTATAGAAAAATAGTCACACTTCAAATGAGGTCGATTTAAAGATGTTCTACTGTAATTGTTTGTAGACCTGCATCTGCCGATATTTCAAAATTTTACTGCGACCTATGCACTTGTTTCAAAATGATGCATAAACAAACAAATACATTAGTTTGGTTGGTTATTATAAAAATTGGCTACCAAAATTTTTACCAAAAAACTTGTGTGCCAGCATCAATTGTGGCCTAAGTCCAATATAACATCGGAGCTTTCTTTCCATTACACCTAAGACGTATGTATTACGAAATTTGTTCAGGATGTTTTAAACACTACATTTTGCTGTGATCAATCTTAAGTAATCAAATCTCAACTACAGCGGTAATAGTATTGCTTAAGAAATAAGACAGAAATCACAAAAATTATAAATGTATTGCACATAACACTGAAAATGCTGACTTTTATATTAATCATATTATTCATTTCAAACATAAAACCCTCTTAAGAAGTTTTCTGTTAAGAAGTTCTGCTTAGTAAGCACACATCTTTCAGTATTCTTCTGAAACGTCTTAACAGGGTTTCACTACTTTAACCTGTTTCCAAATCATAAAAAAAGACACAAAAACTCAGGAAAAAAATCTAAGTGTGTATTCACAGGTTTTTGTTGTAATATAAAAAATTGGATGTAACCAAAAATCTAATAATTGGCTTTTCATGTCCTAAGTGCAGTTTTGTAGGGAATGTTGCCCTCTAATATTTTGATATATTTATAATTATAATTGTGTTGATACAATACCAAATATCAATATCTGCCGATACTTAACCTTTTACCAATGTATCTGTACCGGGTATGGTATCGGGCCGATACATTAGTACCGGTTTTAGACAGTTGAAATAGTGTTAATATTTCCTTTAGACAAAACAATTACATCTTGTGTCTGTACGTTTTACAGTATTGATCACTCGTGCAATAATTTTTTCACTCACCTTCATAAACAAAATAACCATCCCACACTCATAAAATGTAAACAAGTTCGAGCTTGGCCATAGAAGCCGTACATGACAAAATAATTTTGCTGCTGTACAAAAGAAAATTTCTTATGTAGTTCACACGCCCACCGCAGAGCCACAAGTGCGTATTAATTGACACTGTTGCAGCGGTTCTGCTTTCTCAAATCACGTTACCATCTGTGGAATAGTAATCCCGAGACATATATTTGTTAACATTGCAACATAATACTAATTTTCTATCACAAATGTTTTGTAGGGCAGAAAAAAATAGTCTGAATTTATTATGTTTGCACGGAATCGTGAACTAACAATATTTAGAGGAATACAAAAATTTAGTGTGGCCTATACATGGAATTTTTCATCAAAAAGTTCTGGTGCAGCATATACATGCCAAAATACATATAGCATGGACACCAGTGGAGAATTTTTATTTCACTATGCTATTGATGGTGATAATATTGGGAAAATCACTAAATTTTTATTATTTCTCATATTTCTGCACAATAATGTTGAGCTGGAACAAGAAACAAAAGAGAGTGCATTGGTATCAGAATATCGGCAACGGCATCGGGGTATCATTATCGGTTTCTAAAAACATGATATCGGAACAACTCTATTTATAATTTTAACTTGAAATTTAAACACAAAACAGATAAAAAAATTTAGTTTACATGCATGAATTTAGTTTGGATATAAAACTGTATTATATTAAAGAAAAAAGAAAAAATCTCAATTTCTAGTGAAATTACATGCCTAAATTTTTAGTTCATATACTAAATATGTAAGGCATGGTAAAAATTGTATCACTGTACCATAAGTATTTGCTGAGTTGTAACAATTTGAAACTCAAAAGAATTGATTTGCAGAAATTGTCTTTGTGAAAGTTAATTTGTTGAATTTACTGACGCTTGTCGCTTAACAGTCTTTGTACAAGTGTCTTTCGGGATGGCGCTAAGTCAGTCGTGCACTGTCTTAGGTGACTTAATTGGACCTTTTACTGGACACTAATGTTGGCCGCGTTGGCTGGCGGCTAGGTACATAGTCCGGTTCCACCAGTCGGTCAACATGGCGGACGGGAACACTAGCCCTCTTGGGCAATGCCGACTTACCAGGGTTCTGCATGTTCGGTTTCTGCGAAGCAGCAGAGGTGCTGTAAGATGGCCGGTTGATCTCTGTCATCTCCCGAGTCTCGTTGGTTGTGGAGCTGCGGTAGTGGTCTGTTAGGTGCCAGCAATTCCACTGGTTACTTTCCCGGCTGCCAAAATTGGAGTAGGCGATCCGGAGCCTGGTGTCACATTCGGTGACTATAGAACCCAAACCCCCAGATGATATACACTGCCTGTCCTAGTAGGGTTTGAAAAGTACACAAAGTTCCCAAAATGAGAAGTCTTGTCTCCCCGCGTCCGGCGTTTAATGGCATAGAAGTAGAACGAACACTCAATAGCCCCTCAGTAGTGGCAAGCAATTGACAAACACCCTGGCTGATGGTGTGCTCCCTACTCCAATCAGTGCAGGTAACTAGCGCTCGAACCTGGAGCTGCGGGTCGTAAGACCGCCTTCCTACCACTGCCAGATGTAGCCCACAAAGGTAGGGCCTCCAGACCCAGGAAAATACCCCTGCCAGCACCTTAGCTAGGTGCTCCGGTCAGCAATATAATCTTAGGTGGCTGTCCTGCCTCGGTGGGGTGTGTACTTAGTGGTTGAGGCTTACCGTTCTGTATACCAGAGTAAACAGAATTGGTAGCCATTGAAAGACGAGGTTGTGTGTGTGGCGATGGGCAAGCTCCTGAAGGGAGTTTGTCGCCCTACTCTGAGTTCGCACTAGTAAATAGCCTGGTCCTTTGCTTGCCCCTTCCGAAGTCAGTATTTAGTGAAAGAAAGGTTTTACCTCTAGGACAAAAGTACTCTTGGATAAGGTAATAGAACAAGTATTTACTGTGGTAATAAATACTGGGTGACTCGTACAAAATCCAAACAGAGCGTATACGGAAGTATTACTACACAAGTTAAACCGGGTGGAGGTGACCCGCTCCTAAGACTACTTAAGAAACTAGATACTAAGTAACTAACTTATAAAATTGTCTAGAAGAGACACTAGCTTATGGGGGCCACTTCCGGCAAGTAGTGCTGGTTCTTGACCCAGGAGGATCGGCAACGGGAGTGTTAAATAATGGTCAATGTCTTCTGGTAGACGAAGGCTTCTGGTTGCTGGTGATGCCAGAAGGTGTTGAAGCCTCTGGAAGGTGGTGGCCGTAGCCACTGGTGATTGTCGAACTAGAAGCACTTTGAGAGGACCGGAGGGCCTAAGTCAGTAAAGAGACCCAGCACACGAAGTGTTGAGGCGAGCTACTGGAGACGATAACTCCCAACCTCTGCAGCGCACGGCCTTATACATGGCTCAACGACAGGTGCGTGCCAGGGTGGAAGGCGTGACATGCCCCTGTGACATCTGCCTGGAGCGAGTGGGGTGGGAGAACTACCATCGTGTGCTCGGTATATGGCCTCGGACACTCGGCCATCTTCTGCAGGTGTGGCGACACTGTATGCCAGGTGCTTCAGGAAGGCCAACGTGTCATGTGGCCGCTTGGAATATTCTTGGTTTTACATGCAGGAATCGTCCGCTTGGGTTGCAATAATTTTCTGTGCACTCTTAAAATATTGTGCTGGGTTTGACTCTTCCTCGGGTTTTAATACTATGTAGCAGAGAGAGAAGGCAGGTAAGAAACAGTCGGGGAAATCAAGTAGCATTGATGTCCCTTCCCGGGATCACATCTTGTGGACATCTTGGAGTCGTTTCCTTGGGTTAACAAAGCACGTTAGGATGAGTCGTATTCGATAAGTAATAGTTCAATATGTGGCATGCGTCATTACAAAATATTGAGTTATAGGCCAACAAAACAATGTTTTTACAGGTTTATGCAATTGTTTGTTTGTCTATTTGCCTAACATACACTACACTACCAAAGTTCTAATGAAAACAGTTTAGTAAAAACATTTCTTTGTTGGCCCACAAAACACAATACATATTTTGTAAGACAACGTAAACTTAAAAATGCAACTCCTGCAAATACTAAGTTTTTTTGGTGATTTTTAATTTTCATACTAATTTAACACAGAAACTACTTATTGTAAAAGAATACAACTTTTACCATTCATTCTCGAGTATTTGAATTAAATATTTAGGTAGATATATGCATCTAATGTGACTAAAAACTGAGATCAGAATTTTTGTATGTAATGCAAACTATTTATTTTATTTAAACTAAATTTATTTATCTGCATTACATCCAAATTTCAAGTTACAATCATAAATCTACCTACAATGATCTCATCCTCTGCAAAACTGGACCTCTAGTTCATGAAAATCCAATTATTAGATTCTGAGTTTTATCCTATTTTTACATTGTGTGTGTGTGTGTGAAGGGGGGGGGGGGGGGGGGGGGGGGAAAGAGAGGGGGAGAGAGAGAGAGAGAGTGTGTGTGTGTGTGTGTGTGCGTGTGTGTGTGTGCGTGTGCGCATATATTATAAATTCTAACCATATACACTTAAATTTTTTTTTACACATTTATGTTATTTTTCTTATAACTTGAAAACAGGGGGAAATAGTTTTGAATGCATAATATGGTTAATATACGTTAGTATTTTAAATAGTGTATCCCTTTGGTCAAAAATGTGTTATTTTCGTGCTAGGGACTATTAAACAATTACTTTATGGAAAAAAAAATTGTATGTCAATTTTAATGGTAGGGGTTGGGGGTGTGTTAACATCAGTCCAGTATTCTCCAAAATATCTATAGCGACCAACTTGTCACAATAACCTTATTTCCGGAAACCATAAAGGGTTGTTTTAGAGGGGCTCTACTGTACATGAGGTAATTATATAAAATTATCAAGCAAAGACAAAGCCATATACTTTCATTTCAAAAAAGCAAATAACATACAATGACTCTAAAAAAAGATTACTTGCACAAGGTTTGGCCATATACACTACTATTCAAACTTGGACAGTTCTTTTCTTCTTTTATAGAGAATTTGTTGTGGGTGTATAAAACGATCTTTGTCTTTTGATACATCATACTCATTATCTTAAAGTGAGGTAGGAAAAGTTTTTTTTCACTTAAATTTATTATTTTCTTATCCTCGCAGCTTGTGTCTGTGAGGCGGCAAAGTTTTATAGAGGGTGCTTCTAAAAATAATGATTGAACAGTGAATCTCCCACCTTAAGTGCTTTGGTTATCCTTCCCCTCCTTTTTTCCTGCCATTCTCTTTGTAATCCCCACCTTCCACATATGCGCGATAGTGTTACTATTTGATTGGCTATGATGTAATTTGGTATGGATGGCCTCTGCATCAGCACTGGGCTTGCCCACTTCTACTCTGCTCCTCTCTTTGAAAACACCCTTCAGACATGAAACTGCTTGAGGTCCCCATGGGAGATTATAGAGGAAGTCAGCATGTTGGTTGACAGTGAAATTGTTCTGCACCGCTGGCTTAAGGTGGGTTGACTTTGGCGAAATAGTTCAAATTGGAAAGTTTTAAAGCCTGATAATATACGTGTTTTAAGTAACATTCTAAATTCTTGTTTTGGTAGTTGATTTTTTAAATAAATTCAATTTGGTGTAACTTGTTAACTGTGGAGCCCTATTACATTTCTGCATTTTGCATTTTGATAGAAATAATGTTATTGTGTTGTGAATGGAGACAGCCTGAAATGTTGATGGCTAGTTTAAAGGGCCCGCATATGGTCACGCTCATTTGTACTGTTTGTTGCTTATAACTTAGAGTTGGTCCGATACTGAAACTAAGTATCGGTATTGGCCGATACTTCGCCTTTTCCCGCTGTATCTGTATCAGGCACGGTATCAAGTCGATAGATACATTAGTATCGGTTGTAGACAATTAAGTCAGGTTATTACTTTCTTTAGAAACAAAAATGACCGTATTTCGGTGCGTATACAGTAAAACCTCATTACTTCTAAGTAGATTAATTCAAAATCATATATCATTCTAATTGTGTATTCGCCCCCTTCATGCCAGAGTTTTCACCCCTCACTGAAGATGTGAAAAGATGAGACAGTGCCATGCACTGCCTGAAGTTTGGAAGAGTAGGGCAAAGAAAATTCAGGGGGCTGCCTGTTGTGACAGTTGGGAGGGAGGAAGGAAGCTTGGTGCAGTGTGTGTGTGGCTTGATGATGATAGGAGGAAGGAAGGGAAGCAATGTGGGGCATTTGGAGGGATGACTGACAGCCTCTGGAGGGTTGCCTCTGAAAGAAGTCATGGATGTTAAAGAAGTCATGGATGTTAAAGGGGGGGGGGGGGAGAAGGGAGAAAGAGTGACCTTTTCAGAGGCCAGACCCAGCTTAGGGAGGGTCTGCTTGACACAAAAACACCAGCCAGGTAGCATGGGATTGAGACAACATTTACAGGAAGTTTATTCATAGTAGAGGGAATGAGAGGGTTCTGGCTAACACAGCTGCAGTTTTAAACCAAACTTTACCTTTTTTTATACATATTTTGGCATAGCAATTAGGCCTAAAGGCAAGAATTACAACACCTATATTATACTGATATAATCAATGACCAAGATAAATGCAACAAACTTATTTTTTAATCTATTTCCTTCAAATTTTTGCCTTTTTTCAACCAAAAATTTTATGGTTCCCCAAAAGAGCGTTGTAACTTCAAGAGGGTAGTAATTCCCGAGCCCGTAGTAATGTTTACTTTGAAATGGGGAAAATGTGCATTTCTTAAGACATTATTTTTTTATTTTATTTAAACGAGTCTAAGAAAAATGTTTTTAATGCATTATTAACAGTAATACTTTTTATAAAATTCAGTGTTAAGGACATTGGTATTGGGGTATCTGCAATGTTATCCGGGTATCAGTATCGGAACAACTCTACAACCCACATATTTTAGCCATTTTAGTCACTTGTGTTTTGGTGCTATTTTCAACTAATCAGTATTAACTTAAGTATTTAGAGTAATTTTAGATGTGTGTGAAATCGTTAATTTTAGCAGGGTCTGGCTTTAGATCGGTCTGTTTGGATGCCCCAATCCATGCAGGTGTTTTTAATCTGTTCAAAGCAATATATTTCATATTTTAATTAACTTCTCCATTTTCTCAGCCTAATTGTATTTCTGAAGACTTGTAAATAATTTAATAAAGACACTGGTTTAATTTTGTCGGTATATCAAGCAAGCCAAAGATTGGAGAAAAGTATACTAAATTTAAATGTTTTAAATTGTGTTTATTGGATTCCATCTTTAATGATCCTGCGAGATGCATGGAAGTTGATTTTAACATATACTGTTTTAATTTACAAGTGTTTTTTTAATATTGTTCTTCTTTAGAGTTCCTTGAAATAAAATACAGTTTAGAAATCAATTTTGTGTGTCCAATTAATCTTGCAGCAATACATACACCACAATGCAGTACTTTGAACTATGTTTTCAAATTGTATATGCTGATACGATAACATAAATGTTTAAAGACTGAGAGACTATATGAATGGTATACAACATTTCAGTATTACAAATATGTACAATAAATAATAATTTCACCCATGGTCAGTTTAGTGACACTGCACCAGCCTTCACGTCTGGTGTCTCTAGTTCTATATTCCGGACCAGCAGGCGGGAATATTTCGGATGGGGATTCTTGCCGAAAGGGTTTTGGGCACTGCCAAGGAATGTTATTTTTTTTGTATTTCCTTTTATTTTAGACTTCACTTTGTCACGCTCCAAACAGCCTCAACCCTCACTAAATCTATTACCCATGCTGGGTGGAATGACAAATGCGTACCTCTGCTTGGGCAACCCTTTTCAGTGAGCACCAGATTTCTCTCCATCTCGTTCATGTCAACCCTGCCCCAAATATGCGAACTTGTCAAAAAATATTACTATGTTTTATCCATTACCACTTTTACCTCAAATACTGATACTCTGACAAATCTGAATACAGTTTTCCCATTTTGTTTGCAAAATATTTATAATGATCCACGTACCTCATACGGTAAATTTTAATTGTTCACTGTCCGTAAGATAGAGTTAGTGTTTGGCATTAATAATAATCCTTAGTATTAACACTGATACTGATACCATTCAATATGAATAAAGAAAAACATTACTTTGCGTCCATCACCTGAAAATGTGCACTGTAATAAAGTTAATTAAATTATTAATATCATTAATCTTAACAAGTAAGAACATCTATTATAAAAACTTTCTTACAACCAAATTTAAATGTCGGAAACTTACAGGCAAGCATCACCACCAAAGTGCTACGTAGCACTCTAAATAACTCAGAATTAAGGACAGAAAAATGTACATATAAAAGCAATGCAACTAAGCCAAAAATACATGCAAAGAGTAACGAGTAAGCAATAGAACAGTACAGAGAAAACAGCAACTACCACTCATTCCGCAGTTGCCACAGCATCAAAAGCCAGGCGAGACAGCTGGCTACATTATATTATTCTCATTTAGCAAAAATGCTAACAGTATTGTTGGTATGCTTTTCAGTGAACAAACTTAATAAATGTAATTTTTTTTTCATAAATATTTTATCTGCTTTTCTTTACTATTTGTGTGTGAAAAGCAGCTAGCTGTGGTTACCATGCCATGCTGCAATGTTCAGCTGGAGCATACTGGTAAAGGCTGTTCATGATAGAGTGAGCACTTTTGAAATAAAACTTATAAAAAGTCTCAACCCCCACCTGCATATATTTTAACGGGAGCACTGAGTGACACACACCCAGTAATGTTGGTAACTGTGGGTGGGAAGTAGTTCCATATATTAACATTGAATAAAATGTGTTGTGTAACGATTTGCGATAACTTAAATTGTTTCTTTCGCTTTCTGTTTTTTTAATGCATCAAAGCGTAAAAATTAGCAGATTTGTAAAATATTTACTTTTGTAATAATTTCACAGTTTCACTTGACCAACATATGAATTAAGTGATGAGGTCCACAGCAGTGTTAATCTTCCAAAAGCCTGAAGTATATATAGTGTGCATACAAGTAGATCTTAAGCAGGGCTTTCACAGAATGCTCATTTTACCATGAATAGCGTATAACAGCAGGGATTCCTGGCGGTCAAGGGAAAAGATGGTCCTTGTATTCCTGTGGCAGTACACAGGCTCCTGTAGTGCAAATTGTGATCTGACAACACCTTTATGGAGTGCGTACACTATTTACATAGCTCCGTAGATGCCCATAGCCCTTGAATGGGCAGGTTGCTCACTTTAACATGGTAGGCTGAACCATGTCAAGAGGCCATCTCAGCCAGTATGAAAAGTCTCCGCATAATGCATGCACATCTTGTTATATTATAGTGTGAATACTGAAATTCCATTTCGGAATTTCAGACATTTTCTGTTTTCCAGGCAGAATCTAACCATTTCCCTTAACCTATTTTCAGGACCGAACCTTCCAATACCATATCAGTGAAGTTGAATTCAATTACACTGCAACACACCAAGCAAGAAGGGCCAACATTTTATTCAGATCATAGATATTTCTCATGATACAAGCTATTGACTTCACGCGAGTGACCATTACAAACACACAAATAGTTTATTTTGAACATATAGGGCCTCTATTACTTGGGAAAAAATTATTACTGCCAGTTCACGACTTAAATTTGAAATTTTAGAACACATTTGGTTAAAACTACATTATCCTGTATTCACATAACTAACCACTTTTGCAGAGTAAAAATTACTGATATTTTCCCTGACCAAGATGAAAATCCCCCGACATTTCCCTGACCTTTAGTTGTTACATGAAATTTCCTGACGTTTCCCTGTGGTGGAAACCCTGTAAAGTGTAGCGGTATGAACGCACCCTCACTGGCACTCGTGCGTGAACCCTGCATTACACAAGTGGGAAAGCAGGACACGAGGGATTGCTTCAAGAGGGGAATTATAAATAGCTGGGCGAGGCCCCAAACAAGGAACAATATTGGACAGCGCAAGGCTCGTTGCGTGGCCAGGCGCCTTCCAGACACGTGAGACGCTGTCAGGACGTCAGCCAGTGCCCGACCTGAAGAAGGGCCCCGAGAGGGGTGTGCCGAACTGCAGTTGCGATACATCGAGGGACGCAGCCCGCGGCAGCCAGATATTAAGGTGAAATGGTTCCAAGCATTACGACTAAGAGATTTTAGTTGGTAATTATAAACGTGGCTTTTAAGGAATCAATTAATAGTAAAGCATAAACTCCATCCCATCTATTACAAAGCATTTATTGCAAAATGTTGTAATTTAAGTGAATTATACAGGTTTTATATAAAGACATTAAAGATACCCCTGTCTTTTATATTCAACAAGCCCTAGTCACCTTAAAGGCTCTTATAGCCAGGCGGAGTCGCCTGTGTGCCTACTATAGTATATTATACATATGTATTGGCTGGAGTACGAATCCGGTACAAAAGACAGAGAAATTTGTTAAAGCCACACCACCACATCAGACAAGCCACACATCAGCCTGTTAGCAAGTTACTGTATGTCTCCATGTCATACTGATAAGTCTGTTGTGGCTCAAAAGACATTGGCTAGACAAGGGACTCCACTAGGACAGGGCATGTGTCAAGATGCAATTTGTCCCCATCAAAGAATACAGAATCAAATACTGTTCTCAATCCATGCATCAGCACAGCAGGCAACAGTCTGAGAAGTTACCCTTCACACAATGTATCTTACCCCAGGTGCAAGCCCAGGAGCCAGGGTATAAAAGCACCTCTCCAAGT
Organism: Dryococelus australis; assembly: GCA_029891345.1. Lineage (NCBI taxonomy): Eukaryota > Metazoa > Arthropoda > Insecta > Phasmatodea > Phasmatidae > Dryococelus > Dryococelus australis. The sequence continues at coordinate 176,101,510 of CM056997.1, read as the reverse complement.
TGTTTGGTGACACACTCCAAGTGAGCTGCGACCTGTACAGTTAAATCCCAACTCTACCACACAGGAGGAAATTAGTGGCACCACAGTCAAGTGAACCTGAACAGGAAGGCAGATGAAAGCAAGTTCACATCAGGCAAATGGCCACTGGAACACTCTCTCCAACTAGTAACAGTGGTGTGAAGGAGTTACTGCAGAGAAGATGCTCGATCCATCCCACCCTGTTCTTGCCAGACAGAGCAGTGACGGAAAGGCTGAGGACAGTTACACTCATACAGTTGACCTAACTGCTAGTTTTGTGGCACTACTAGATCACATCTCAGTGCCGCAATTGAGCCTATCAGAAAACTAAGTTTTTCTGTACACTCATCCCACAAAAAAAATCCATATAATACAGTCCACTTTTGCGAACAGTTTTGTATTCCTCTAGCCAACATGGAAAACATAGTACATAAACATTGTCAAATAATCCACCTACAAATAATGACAGTTAAATGAATGTCAATATTTGTATAACGCAATAATTTTTTAGTTCACAATCTTGGTCCTTGTTAATATACTCATTTTAAGTTACTACTTTGTGTTCTCATTAGCCATAACATTAGCATACCACACTTTCCACACGTTGAAACAAGTGTCATCAGTGGAACAAAAACATGTAACATACATGAAAAAGTAAAATAATGTCAAAAATTGACGCAAGACATCCTTCACAAATGTTAATAAAAGACTGCTACTCATCAGCACAACTACATCCCTGGCAGTTGTCTACAGTGTTGAGTTACCACCGCTGCCACCTACATATTGTTTTATCTACCAGGTCAGGACACAAACGTCCCAATAATAAAATATACTTTCGCCCAATGAGTCACCAGACCCATGCCAGAGTCCAGGGCTAGTACAGCAGGGTGCCATGGGATGCCGCCACAAGTAAGATGCCTAGATCCCACCGCTCTTCAATACGCCGCTTGCACCACGGATCTAGGTACTGGTCTTGCACCTGCTAACCCCCTCTCCAGATACCCTATGCCAGTGAATATGCGCCCCGGCCTCTGGATACTCAGTTCTGCTTCAGTTCTCAATCAAGTCTTCTGACTCCTCTCCTGGGCTCTCGCTGCGCAAGCAACTGGTCCAGAAGCCTGCACCTCTCTAGTTAACTACGCCACTTCCTCATGGGGATGAAGATACTCTCAAACCTGCACCGAAGGAAGAACCAGAGCTGTCACCAGCAACACACTGAGACACGTTCGGTCCCTTACGGACAACAGAGAGTAGAGTTCGCCCCTAGGAATTATTATGCTACAAGCACCAGCTACTGCTTACTCCCGTAGCTTTGCAGAGGGTGCCTTCCCCTGTTAACGATAGGGTGTTTACCTTCCGCCAAGCTCATGTGGATTAGGAGGTAGTACTTCCACCATCTTCGTTTATTTCCTTCTCTGTAAATAAACACTGATCTTACCCAATCTCTTGAGTATCACTCCAACCACCTTCCTCTTTATCATCGCAGCTGATGGAGCTAGCAAGAGACTGAGTTTACTCGTTCCGAACCTACACTTACAACACACCAGAACATCCTTGGAAAGCCACCAATTCTGTGCCCTGTGCAGTGGACGGTAGGGCCATGACACTAGGATACAGCCCCTGGAAGTTGGCTAGCCTCACTGCTCACTTTGTGGTGCTGAGGAGGGGAACTTCTTTGAGTATGGGGAGACCAGTGACCACTGGACACTCACCTCACCAGTATTGGAAGGCTACCCATTCCTTACACCCATGTGGGAGGAACGGTAGAGCCACGACACTGGGTATGCTCCTGGTGGGACTGGCTTACCGGCTAAGGTGAACTTCTCTCACCGCTCCCTTCGTGGTGCCAAGAGGGTTGCATCCTGGTGCAGGGGAGACCAACACCATTAGGACAACACAGTGCAGTTCCTACAACCAACGCTTTGCAGCTTGAGTCTCCCCCACCTCCGGTGGGGAAGTCACAAGTGAAGTGTGGTGTTGGTGGTAGAAATTGGCACCCACACTTGGACTCTCTCACATCAACTGTCTTCTACTTCCTGTAGACATGATCTTAGGTTAGAGCCAAATGCCTTACACCCATAAGGGTGGTGTTAAGAGAAAGGTTAAGAAGGCGAGAGCTATCTCTAAGAATCCAAAGGGGCTTTGCATTGTTCCCAGCAGATTCGGACTACTGAGTCTGCGTGAACAGGCTGCTTTGCTACGACAGCTCACCACACCAGTACCCACCGCCATGCCTGTCTACTTGTTTGAGCCACCAACCCATGTTGAGGAAGGATCAGATTCTATAGTGCAGTTTGGCGAAGGGTCCACCAGCACGCTAGAAGCAAAACCAAACACCTCACACGCCAACCCCACTCCTCAGTCAAGTGCCACCATGGATGTGTGAACAAGGGCAGTAAAAATACCTGCAGGACAGACACAGCATCTCGCTGTACCACCACCTAAGCCTGCACCACGCAGGGTGAAACTAACCGAGCCAAACTTTGTGCCAAGCCGACTGAATACTAGGCCGGTACTGTCCTCTGGTCGGGCACCAATGCCTCGAGATGAGTAGTCATCCAGAGACGTGACTCGCCTAGTGTCGAGTAAGTAACCTCGAGAATCAGCCGGTTCTGTTACGCGTCAAGGTGAAAAGTTTTTTAATGTGTTATTTACCATAATATTTTTTTCTAAAACTCCCATTTTCATTAAGTTTATTAGCTAAACTGTATTCACAGATAATGTACAGCTCTTACTATACTCAACATTAAGTTTTATAACGTTAGAAGTTGAATTAAAATTGATGTATATGTCAGAAACCGCATCTACTGAAATCCCGCATATATGCAAATTTTTTGACAGTCCCGTGAATAACAATAGATCTAGAGTCGACTGTATTCAACTTCTGGGGAAAACAGCCCCATGAGCAAGAAACTAAGACAATTGAAACCCAGACCCAAACAGAACCAGAGCCACAGCCACACCAACCCAAGAAAAGAAGACAGAAAACACGCAACAACTGCAGCCAGCGCCGGCGTCGCAGAGGAACAGTGAAGCATCGAGGAAGATGCAAAACAACGTGAGCCAGGCAGTCCAGGAAATCCAGGCTGCCTCTGACACTGTGAAGGAGGCAACGAGAAGAAAGGGAGTCAGCAGCCAGTCAGCAAGCACAACCAGGGCGGCAAAAGAAAAGCAGAGAGAAGAGGGAGCCCTGGCATTTCGTTGTCATGAAAGGTAGCACCAGAGATGCCAGGGTCTCAGAAACCACCACAACTGCCACTGACAACACACCTGAACGCTGCTGGCGTATTCCCAGTTAGGCCACGGCACACAGGACCAACCTGTTCAGTCACCTTCAGCCAAGAAGAAAAGTGGCTCTCCTGCTGGAGCAGGGCTTGGAGGTCCAGGGCGAGCACCTCGTGGCTGAAAAGAGCCACCCCAGGAAGGCTGCAAGGTAGCACAAAGATCAGAGGCAGCCACAATGGCAGCTGACAAAACAGGGTGACGCAGTTTTGGAGCTGGTCGCATTACTAGCTGCAGCACGACACCACCCCTCTAGGTACACGAACCAACTTCGGGTCGAGGAACAGGTTCCTCCGCAGGCCTGGCCCCTACTTCCGGTAGTGGTGGAGGGGGAGGGGGGTGGGAAGTGGCCCGAGGTTTTGGGTGTTAACTGCCTATAACACCTCAGCATGCGCACATCATATACACACAAACAGGGATGGACTGGGACAAGGAACCAAAGTAAGGGACTGCCTGATAGGGCCAGTGCTGGTGGTATTGCCTACAAGCGCCACGCTAACTGGATGGGCCTGCCAGGAACCCTAAAAACCGGGGAGAGCCCTGTGTCCAACTAGGGAACCAGCAAACCAGGACATGCACACCAGCTAGCAGGCACACAAACTGAACAGAAATTACACAAATTTCAGACAGACCCCACCCTTGAGGTTAGGAAAATACTGTATTCCAGCATGTATAGGCAGCACATAAAAAAAAAAAAAAAAAGACTACAAAAAGTGGGCTGCGGGTTATATACGAGATATGGGAAAAAAAATGTTTTACCCCCAAAACATATTTAGAAATTTGTCAACATACAGTACATTTTAATGTTTTAACTTAGTTTCGAAAGAAGGGAATCGAAGAAGAGAAGGGGGCAAAAAATCTTTCCACTCGTGCAATTATTTGTTCACTCGTATTAATGATCAAAATAACCATCCTGCACGTGCAAAATGTTAACATGTTGGAGCTCGGCCATAGATGCCGTACATGAAAAAATAATTTCTCCACTGAACAAAAGATATATTGCTTAGTTCGCACAGCTGCCACCGCGCTACAAGTACACATTGATAAGACACCATTTTGTGTAACATGTTGCAGTGGTTTTGCTTTCTCAAGTCACGCCTGTGGAATAGTAACTACGCAATGTATATTTGTAAACATTGCAACTTAATACAAATTTTCTGTCACAAATGTTTTGTAGGGGAGAAATTAAGTCTGAATTTATTATGTTTGTATGGAATCGTGATATACTAATATTTACAGGAATACAAAATTCAGTACGACCTATACCTGAAATATTAATTATCACTAGTTTTCCATCAAAATATTACGCTAAAATACTAATTGCCTTTAGAGTCAAGTAGGGAAGTCTCATCTGGGCACATAGGGGGTGGGTTTAGGGTTAAATAAAATATTACCCAGTTAGATTAGGACAGGGGTTATACCTACCACTAACATGCAAACAAAAAACAAAAATATAACACAAGGAAATAAAAAAACCAAAAATCAAAACTCAAATAAAAAAATTAAAAAAATAATAAAATCAAATAAACTCAAATATAGCTTTGCATTAGATATAGTTTAGTCTCTTTTTAGGATTAATTTTTTTCTTTTGTATTCACACCAGGGAGGTCGTCATAAACCACAAAATACAAATGTTATCAAATTACGATCTGGGCCCATAGGCAGGAGGTAAAGGTTGCCTCAACCAGGTAACAGAAAAAATGGCAGGGAGTTTCCATGAGCTTGGTTTCTAATGGGCCAAGTTCTAGGACTCAAGCAGACAAAAAAAAAAAAAGCTCGACACCAGTCTTTAGTCATCCACTGCACTCGTTGCTCGACACTGACCAGCTCTACCTTCCTTCTTTCACCGCACTATTTAGTGCCAAAGGAAAACCTACTCCATCTCCACTGTGCTCGACATCTGAACCATCCCGTCTACACCCTGCTTAGTCTTCACCGCATTCATGCCGAAGAAACCAAACTGCCACATCGTCTATACACAGGGCATGTTTACACGATGATAGTAGCTATCACGATAGTAACTATTACGGCAGTGTGTGACAGTAACTGCCATGATACGGCCAGTTTACACACACGATCGAGACATGCTGTGACAGTTAACCTCAAACGGGAAATGTCCAACAACACTAGTGTAAATACATTGATACACCCTACATTTATATCCTTTTGTCAAGAGGTTGATATTTGTTGGGATAGTTAAATATTGCAATAGGATATTAATGACATGTAAAAGTATATTGTTCCCGTGGTTTATTAAACGACAAAAAATAGGCTGTCAATACTGTCGTGTCATACCTATATAATATATATTCTGTCATACAGCCACATAGAGGAACAACCGTGACATAATATGAGAATCAAAATAATTCGACAATGGTATGTCAAAGTGAACACATGTACAAACTTGTGACCCGCACTATAACAATAGTGATGCTACATGGTTTACACTACAATAGTCGCATGTTCTGTCACAACCATTAATTTTAACTATCTGACTAGAGCTGATATTGCAATAGTGCTATTGTGAGGGTGACTCAGTAACTATCATGCAGTTTACACGGTGATGGTAATGCAAGAGTAGCTCTTGCGATAGGAACTATCGTGCATTACTATTGCGTGTAAATATGCCGTTAGGGCTAATTTACGCGGTGATAGTAGATATCACAAAAGTGGGTGAAAGTAACTGCTGCGATAGGTCCTGTTTACACACACAATTGAAACATGCTGTGATAATTAACCACAAAAGGGACATGTCTGACAACAATTGTGTCAATACATTGAAAGGCCCTACATTTATATCTTTTTGTCAAGAGGGTGCTATTTGTTGGGGTAGTTAAATATCGTGACCGGATATTACTGACATGTAAACATATATTGTTCCCGTGGCATATTATATGAAAATAAATACACTGTCAATACTGTTGTGTCATACCTATATGATAATATATGTCCTGTCATACCGCAACACAGTGCAAGAACAGTGACAGATATTAACAGCATCAAAATAATTCTGCTATGTTATTGTCGAAGTGAACACACGTACGAATTTGTGACCTGCACTATCAGGATAGTGAAGCTACATGGTTTGCACTATGATAGTTACTTGATAGTTTCATGCTATGTCACAACAGTTACTATCAACTATCTAGCTCAAGCTGATATCGCAATAGTGCTATTGTGAGGGTGACTCAGTAACTATCATGCAGTTTACACGGCGATAGTAATGCGAGAGTAGTTCTAGCGATAGGAAGTATTGCTATTTACTATCGCCAGGTAAACACACAATTCGGATCAGTTTAAGTTGTTTTCACAGTGCTCGTCTACCCCATCCTTTGTTAGTCTAGAGGCATGTCACCTTACCTGCCTTAACATAGGGTTAAGCTTCCTTAAGCTCATGCCAACGTTAGGAGGTAGTGCTACCCCACATGTTTATTTCCCGTTAGATGGAATAAACAAGAGTTGAACCAACTCTTGAGTACCACTTTTTGTGTATACATAGCACCTTTCCTAGTTTACTTCACACCATTGAGGGGAATGCAGGTGACCCAAGAAAGTTACTTATCGAGCCAATACTCTACCAATACCCACACACACTAGCATCGGCCACTCCTTCGGCATACCACGGTAGGGAGAACAGTAGAGCACCACAAGGTACTAGTTCTCATAAGACAACTTGTCAGTTCAGTGCTCTTCATCTCCACTGTGTTTTGGTGCCGGAGGTGTAGTTTCCTGAGTTGGGAAGACTGAACTTGAGGCATATGCCCATGTGCAGGGACTGTCAAGAATGAGGCCTGACTCACAGTGCTCACCACGTTTTGGTGCCGAGCACTGTGATAGGGTGACCGTTAAGTCGGCAGACACTCCACGTGGTTCTACACCAGTAGGACTACACGTACCCTGCGATTTCCTCACGAAAGTGAGGTGTGTTCTCATTCCTAATGCCCCATTCATGTCACTGTGGCCTACGTGAGAAGGTTAAACAGATGCTAACTACCTCTGGACGTTTGCATGAGCTTACCCCTTCCCTCATCAAAGCTTTTAACCAAGAAAAAAGTTTTAGCCTTGCGTCTACTTTTGGTACCTATCACTCCGGAAATCCTGTAGGACCTGTCTAGACAACCTACGCGTACAAACGAAGAATTACACCATTGGCTTGTCCAATTCCTTAGTTGGCCTGAACAGCCCGCAGTAAAAGGCCTACTTTACAAACTTGAACCTGCTGCTCAGCCTCCTCAGGCATGACCAACCGTCTCAACATAGAGCACACACCTTCCGGCGGCCCACGTACAACCTATTGAAATCATCAAGGCCAAGCCTACAACTAAGGTTACGTGTCACCCAGATATCCAAAAACCCAGAACCTAAAACTTAAGCTCTCACCGCTCAAACCCTACTTTGTGCCTTGCTGCAAAGCTACCATGCTAGTTCTCTACACTGGATGTGCACCAGTGCCACATAGACACTAGAGAATAACACACTAAACCCACCCGAAGGATACACCATACTTAGCATTCGACAAAAAAAATCCTTTTGTTCTTGTGACGAACCTCACAGTCACGAGGCATCATGAATCATATCAATTTTATTTTTGGGAGCCATTGATTCATCACATGTTGAATCATTATTATTGATGCATGACATCTTAACTATTAATATAAACGACTGCTACTCATCAATGCAATTGCATTCCTTACAGTTGGTCTACGAGTCACGCCGCCGCCACAGCGGCAAGATTGTTTTACCTACCGAACCGGGACAGATGTCCCAATAAATTTTATTATTTTGCCCAATGAGCCATCAAGACCATGCAAGAGGTTCGGGGAGAGTACACCAGTGTGCCGCCACATGCAAGACACCTAGATCCCACCACTCTCCAGTATGCCACACACACACACACACACACACACACACAGAGAGGATCTAGGCCCTGAGCTCACACCTACTGTTTCCCCTGCCCAGATGCCTATGCCAGTGGAAGAAGGGATAGCCGAGGAATATATAAGGAGATGCATCCCAGCCTTCCGGATCAGTTCTCAGCAGTTCTGCAGTGCGTTAGTTCTGCTACAGTTCTCAATTGCCTTCCTGAGCCCTCATCGCTCCAATCGCTCCAGCTATTGGTGCAGAGGCTCAAACCTATCCTTACTTCATCGCTCACCTCGTGGAGCCGAAGATCCTCTCCAGCGCCTTACCAAAGAAAGGACCAGCAGCTGTCGACAGTTTCAACACCTAGACACGTTTGGTCCCTTACAAACAAACCTGAGAGTAGAGCTCGCCCCGAGGTTATACATGGACCAACTAACTGCCTATCCCGCTAGCTTTGCATAGGACACCTTCCCCTGTAGTACAATAGGGTGTTTACCTTCCGCATAGCCCGTGGGGAATTAGGAGATAGCACCTCTGCCATCTGTGTTTATTTTCTCTGGATAAATAAACTCTGATCTTACCACTTCTCTTGACTTTCACTCTGAGCTCCTTCTCTGTGTCATATCGGAGCTCGAGGACTCAGCAGAAGATCGAGTTTTTGCTTCTCCGAACGCACACTAACACCACAACAGCACATCCTTGGAAGGTTACTCATTCTTTGCCCAGGCAGTGAACGGTAAAGCTACGATGATACTAGGATACCGTCCCCTGGAAGTTGGCTTGCCAGCTCGAAGTCGCCCCCTACCTCATCACTACCTTTGTGGTGCCGAGGAGAGGATCTTCTTGGAGTCCAGGGAGACCAGTGACCACTGGACCTTCACCTCACCATTATTGGAAGGCCACCCGTTCCTTGCACCACGGGGGAGGAATGGTAGAGCCACGACACTAGGTACGCTCCTGGTGGGATAGACTTGCCGGCTAGGTACTCAACTCTCATCGCTCCCTAGTGGTGCCGAGTGGGCTGCATCTTGGTGGAGGGAAATCTATCCCCGCAGCACAACACCATGCATATCCCGCAACCATCACCCAACAGCCCATGCCTTCTCTACCTGGTAGAGTCGTCGAGAGTGAGGCGGTGTTGACTGCAGTAATTTGCACCTACACGTGAACACTGACACATCAACTGCCAACCTCCTGCAGCTCCGAGTTTTGTGCCTAATGCCTTACACACATAGGGGTGGAGTGGAGAGATGGGCCGAGAAGACGAGAGCTATTTGCCAAACTTCCCCAGGGGCTATGTATCCTTCCCAGCGGGTTTGGGTTGCTTAATCCACATGAGCAAGCTTCACTACTGATATGCCTCACCATACCAGCACCCACCAGGGTCACGGAAGAATACCATCCTATAGTGCAGGAGGCACTATTTGGAATACGACCTACCAACACGCCAGAACTGCAGCCAGTCACTGTACCCGAGCATATCACTCCCACAGTTGAGTGCAACCCCGGTACAGATAACCGAAAGTGTGTAGGCACGTACCCTATCACCTCGCCGCCCTATTGCACTACAGCCTAAGCCTACACCCTGCAGTATAAAGGTTGTCGAGCCAGACTGTGTACCGAGTCGCCGACCCATTAGGCCTGTATTGTACACCAGGTGGGCCCCCACGGCCAGATCAGAATAAGCCATCTTGAGACGTGACTCGCCCAGCGTCAAGTAAGTGAGCCAAGGAAGGGAGAGTCAGACAGCCAGGGCTGTACGCATCGAGGAGGAAAAGTTTGATTCGATTCTGTAAAATTTTCTTACTGGGTGGCATACTCTGCAAACCTGGTGGTGCTTGTAAACGCAATGCATGGATCTTGCGTATGTTTGCAGTCGTATTAAATCAGGCAAAATTTGAGGCACGATTTTGTGGTAAATCGTGATAAAATTAAAACTCAAGTTAAAACTCTAAATAACACTAAATACAGACAAATGCACTATCTCTCACGAACTTAGATTTTTCCACAAGAAATGAATTTTTCTCCCATTTTATATATACTCGGCAATATAAAAATTAAAAAATCTAAAGCTGTGCGAATCTAGGCAATATCAAGAAATACTTGAGATGAAAAAATTCTCGATTTCATATCAGACAATTTTTAAATCTCTGAAAGCATAGTTCTACATTCAACACACACACATAATTAAGTTAATTTTCTTCTTATATAACAAAATGTAAACAAACATATTTTAAAAATTACGCAAGCATTAAAAAAAGCACTTTGAAATAGACTACAGTAGTTTGACAACTAACTGCCTCCAAGCACTGTAGTCCACTCCCGACTGGAAGAGACTTGATGAAACGAACCCTAAACGTAATATGTCAACCTGTTGTTTCGATAATTTTTATTCCACAAATCTATAACACTGTGATTAATTCTAAAGTACTGCATTTTTGAATAAATGAAATTTTTTTAATGTCTTCTATAACTGGTAATATTTATTTTGTATTAAATACGAATTAAAAACAGTGAAGTATTAGCAATGGCTAGCAAGAAATAGTTCTCAGTTCAAATATTGTTTCAACATACTTTTTTGGTATGCTATTTGTAAATTAAATATTACTATTGAAATATTTCAAAATTTAGGTAGCCCCGATAGAATCATATTACATTGTTACAGACAAAAAATAACAGCGCAAAATAACATGCATAGGCCGTAGTGACGTGGTGTTTGTTTTTTCGACAGACAGAAATGTCGACTGGGCAGAGCTTATCACTCGCTCTCTCTCCCGTTCCCTCACTATTACCACTCACTCGCTCGGGAAATTTCTCATCGCTAGTAATAAAGCATTTATACATGTTTAAAATTGTAGCATATATTTAATACTTATTACAAGAAAATAATGATTTTTGGAATTGGAATTTACAACTGAAAAGAGATTTCAATCTTTAATTTAATACATTTAGCCTTTAGAAGTGATGGTAGGTGGCTTGCAAATCTTAAGGTTGGCAGACATGTTGAGTGGCTACATGACAAGGTGTTTTGTTGCTGTGTGCTCAACGAAGTATTGATTTCTCTTACTCCAAAAAATACTTCAAATTACCACATCACGTTTGTACACGTTGTGTTTTTTAAACCTATCTAGGCAAGTTACAATGTGATAAATCTGTGTTTCCACGGCAGTAGTAAATATACTGTTGTGTATTTCGTTAACCATTGCATGTGAAAGGGCATGGTGTGATTGCGTCATGGCAGTTACGTGGGCCCTGTATATGTGCGCGATTTCAAATATATGATGTGCATTATTTATAAGTTTTAAATGTGAACTGCTTTTATGACAAAGTTAATTATTTACATCTCCATCTATTTATTTATCAAAACGTTGTACCTTTGACCTAGGTGTTTGAAACACAGTCGCGTATCGTGATTGGCCACAGTCCCAAAAAAAATACTAAGCCCAACCCGAAAAATTTCAATACACCTAATAAACAGTAAGTGGCAATACACAGAAAAATGAGCAGAATAAAAGTTACCGTAAGCTTATTTGCGTGCATGTCACCGTTATCCTATAAGTTTGTATGACAAAAAATAAACTACACGAGATGCATGCTTGAATTTAATGTGCCTTTTTCGTTTGGCTGGTTGTTCCTTCGTTTTAATATTTATTCCAACTGAGGAAGTCCTTTTAAAGAAACAACCCAACACTTAGCAATAACAAAAGGATAAATTTTACAGTTCTTTACCTCGCAGTTGTAACATTGTCAAACACAGTCGCGGCAAAATATTAACGTGCATTACATGTAATGTGCTATGTCGTGGAAAACAAGTATGTTAATGTGAAATAACCATAAGAACTATCATTAATTCAAGTATTTTTATATCATAAAGCTAACCTAAATAATGTTAGAAGCCTAAACTATGAATATTCTTACGGAATGGTTTTTGGAATATGACAGAATTCTTCGAAAAGCTTTAAAAATAAACAACACATTTGACAGGTATAAAAGTAGAAGTCACACTTCAATGGTTATGTTTAGGTATAGCGAAAGTATAAGACCACATGTACACACATAATGGAATGTAAACATTGATTTTGACAGATGCTACATGACAGTCACATGGCAATGTTTGTTTACATTTGGTGGAAGGATACGAAACGGGCCTGCAAGTAGATATTTAGCAGGGCTCCAAGAAAGTTTCTTCCAGTGGGGAATTGACTATAGTAACAATGGTGCAAAGTGAACACACACAACTAGAATGTGTGCAGTAATCTATGGCTGCAGCACCGAATCAAATATTTGTTTATTACACAGTTACACGTAAAATTGTGCTGAAAGAGCAATATCCAAATTGATGCTACATTAAACAGACTGTTTTCATTAAATATCTTGTATCATACATTATGGAAGTGCTGCAGGTGATGTAAAAGACCGTAAAAAGTCTATCATTTGGACATTTTGTCATTGCTAATGTACATATTTAACCTTCAATGCATCGAGTATTTGTTTTGTTTACATTCAGTGGTACTATAAAACGCCACTAGCTGTAACAAAATCAAAAGTTGAAAATGCCACTGAAAAGTTTACGAAAGAATGTACACATGTATGACTTGCCTTAATGTTTACCATATATCCTTGAAATTATATTGTTTTAGGAAGTGTGAAGTATTCTTGAAATCTGACACATTCGTATTACCTAGCAGGTCCATTTCTACATGACAAAACTATACATTTCTTCCAAAGAAAACTGGCTGACATAGTTAATGCCACTAAGTTTACTAATTCAACTAAGAAAAATTATTTTCACTCACTCTTATTATTGTAGTCCCTGCTGTAAGTTGTGTGAAATGTAGAACTGTACATCTGCATACTAAATATTGCAATGTATTCAACATTTGTTGATAATCGAATCAAGTCCAGAATCAAGTCCAGAATCGAGAATCAAAACAAAAATTTTGGAATTGAACAGAGAATCGCAGTTGACGAAAACTTCAACAAATTGTCCAATCACTATTATAAACCTCTGCAAACTGTTCAGCAAAACAATCTGCTTTCATACTTGATCTGTAATAAGTAGGGATGGGCCGATATCACATTTTGCAGATACCAACAACGATACCGATTCTCAGCTGCCAATGCCGCCGATTACAGCAATGCCGGTGCCAGTTTTGATGAGCACAACCATAATTCCCTATTCCCAATACAGTATTTGAAAATATTTTTTTATTACTTAAATTTAAGTCTTCAGTTTTGTGAACACTAAGTACTTTGTATTAGGTGTCTACAGCATATAAATGAAATACAACACTAGATTTAATAATAAACAAACATAGATAATTTAACTGGACAAATAAGTGACTTAACAGTCAAGCAAAAACTGTTACCAGACAATAAATAATTCATAACAAACTAAGTTCATTAATGACAACCTTCAGAACTTCAGGCAATCTGATGTGGACTTTGATTTTCGACCTGAGAAATATCACACAACCTCAAAATGCAAGTTTGTTTCAGGCAGATTTCCACCCGCCATCTGGGATTTATGGAATTTTTTCCATACTCTAGAAATACTGTTTTGTATCATGTTTTTTTGGAATGACAGAGCACAGAGCATTGCCTAGTGCATTGTCTAAGGTCAGTATTTCTCAATTACTGTTAATATTGTAGGCTTTGTAATCATCCGTAAGAAATAATCTTGTGTTTCACCTCGACAATTAGCAGCTAAAAGTTAATAAATGTAGCGAAGCTGTGGCAGTTCGATAAAGTTTGGGAAGCTGTTATTTAGGATACTTTGTGTGGGAAAATTCAATAAATCTTCTGAAATAGAAGCATTGGCAAAAAATCTATAAACCCAAGATGGCGGATGGAAATCCACCTTAAACCAACAGCATAAAGGTGTCGTTAAAAAGAACTAATTAAAATTATTCAAATCAATTTACTTGAAATGGAGTGAAATTTTATTTTTAATTATATAATATTTTCGCCTTGCGTTCTTTTGTCTGCTGTGCCATACTCAATCCCTTGGCTAAAATTACAACTGATTTATTCAAGACAATTTTTGCCAACTATTACATGCAGAGTCTTATTCAGACCTTTAACATTCTAACCAAAACCGCAGCCGACAGTTTCCAATAAGAACTACTCCCATCAAAATACTGCCAGGGCCTTTCACTTTCCATTTACAACAAACACTGCAGAGCGCTGATCTGTGAAGTGTCAGTGTATGTGATTCATTTTCATTGTCCCCAACATACGAGTACAGTTAACGCATAAGAAGATGAAGAATACAGGTTGTTTTCTCACTGTTGCCGAACTACGAACGCAGTAATAACTGTAAAAAGAAAATAAACCACAAAAACTTTTGCGGGATGTAATCAATACTATCAATAGCATCAGTTGTAGATTATCTGCATTGTTTTGCATTCATGTGGTGTCCGAAAACGAATGATGCACGAATGTACCAACAGGAAATACAGTAAAAGTAAACAACGGGAACAAATCATTGAAAAAAAATTGTTCTGAATATATTTTGGGCTTCCGACAGAATTTCACATTAATGGATGCTGTAAATTAATGCTATACGAGATGTAGCATGCCGGTTTATTTAACATTGTGTTAAATTAGTAGCAACTACACCCACTGCCATTTAAAGTAGTGGCACTTTTTTTTATTACAGTATGTTCAAGACATCCCGAGTTAGAGTTGTTTTTATAGCCGTCAAAGTCATTCTATACCAAGTTAGATTAGAAGCAGGTCTCCTCCACCTGTTTTACCGTAGGTTACTTCCGACCACATTTTGTTTGGTAGGAGAATGCGTCCCCTTGTTTACTACTTCATAATACGTATTGTTCCTATCCGAGTGTTATTTATTCAAGAGTTGTATTTCCTACTTGCACCACACATAGACAAGCAGCCAGCCTGCCTAGCGCAGAACCCAGCATTCCAGCAGTCGACAGCAGCAGTAAGACACCAGGGCTTGGGGCCAGCACCAGTGGTACCCAATCAACCCAGCAGTTGGAGAAACAGGTAGACAAGGAAGGAAGCCTGACCAAGAAAGTAAGGTGTGCTCACAGTCCCAAACTTTGTGTCAAGCCAGAGGTCAACTCTACCTACTTCACATAAGCCAAGGCCCCAGTATTCCGACAGTAACATGTAATCTTGATCCAGCGCGCCTGACCTAGCGCAACCAAAACCACATGGACTATGTCTCAGATCAGGCTTTAGAAAGCGACATGCGTCAAGTGGTTTATACTCATCTTTCATAATTTTAATATACTGCCAGAATTTGAAAGAATTTGATTTTATCTTATCATTGATACCAGTAAGCCATTTAATTTTATTCCTTTTTATAGCAATTTTTACCAATCTTCTGTATAGGGAATATTGCTAATACGTTTTGCTGTTTTAATTTTTATAAACTTACTGAAACAAAGGTTTTTTTAAAAATTTATAAAGAAATTAAATGTTTGGAGAACCAGTGCCATTATTTGGATTAATTGTAGTAAACATTGGTATGTATTTCTTCATTACATCAACTATGGTTTTTGTTAAGCAATCAACAATATCATTAACATTAGTCATTTTATAGATGATTTGCCAATTTGTTTTATATAACATTTGGCACAGGGAAAGATAATCACCCATTCTAGAATCTCTAGACTTAGGTTTAATATTACTGCTAACCTTCGTAGGCCTAATGCTACAAATTCAATATCCAGTGCTAGATGTGCCACATCTTCAATAATAAAATGATCAGGGTACCCATCACTATTTACGTTCAAGTTTGAGAAAGTAAGATCAAGTAAATTATTAAATGGTAATGTGGTATTAAATTGCTCTAATTCTAATGAATGAATTATTTTCAGAAGAAATTGACCCTTGATTTTAATATAGTATTGGCCACAAAGTTTTGAGTGTGTTTGAAATTCCAGTCAGATCCAGAGACATTGAAGTCGACAGTATTTATTACAGGGTTGTAGTAGCACAAAGATCTAAATATAAATATGATTCTGGGAAATATTGTGCAGTTATAGAATTATCATCAAGCCAAGTTCCCATAGTTGAAGGGCGCATCGGGGGACAGCGTCAGCGCCACCTGCATTCCAGCTAGCAATGGAGGCCAGCAGACAGCCCTCAGTTCCACCTAAAGACAAGTGCCTATCGCCTCCCCACTCCAAGCCCCGATGAGGGCTCGGCCGGCAGTATATACCTGTGATTGGCATTTACTGAACATAAACTGTGGATACGGTTTATCGGTACATGCGTTATCAGTACGAGTGTCTACTGTATTAGAGTGACAAAAAATGGTGTCAAACTAAATGTTACTTTTCAAAGAATGTATGAAACTTAATACATCATCTTCACCAATATTTACATGTATGGTAAATGCAGTAATTTATCACAAAATCGCCCCATACTTTATAGTAAATGCACAGCAGAAAGTGCCACAAAAGCCTTGCGTGTTTTGCGGTGCAAAAATATCGCATTGAAAGTTATAGAATAACAGATTCGGATTTGGGTTTCAGGATTCATTAATTACAAACCTGGATTTGAGGAAAAACCATATTTGTTAAGGGACACTTTCACGACATATGGATTTTATTTTGTTCATTTAAAATTTTTAATGACCCTCTAACAACATTCGGGAATAATTTGTTTAGTTGAAGACTGTGGACTTTCAATTTTAGAATCGTGATAATATCAAAATAATAACAGCATGGCGCACTAAACAGTTCAATGGCGTGGCGTTCCAACTAAGATTACAAAATGCCAAATACAAATGACGAAAAACCAAACTCTAAATGAATTAGAACATGGCCTGAGGAAGGACTTGTGTATTTATCAGCGCCTTGTCTAATTTCTCCTTCTTAGTACATCACTGTGTGACACGTTCAGGATTAACATATTTTCCTGTGACAACTTGTTTTCCATTTTATTCTGCATCATTAATTACCTTTAACTTTTACTCAAAACTGTGATTGCACTATTTTTTCATCCACAATATACTTTCCTTCATATACCACTGTATTATGCTCATGCAAGAAAATCTATGAGCAGTGCAGAAACAGTTGATCATGCTAAGCTGTAGAGCAGATGTTGCTCATCGGTCACCTTCTTTTTCTTTTATTTGTGACAGACACATGGCTACAGGCAAACAAATTGCTCCCTCACACCCCTTTCTCCCCCTCACAGGCCAGGGGCACATCTCCCCCTTCCCTTTCACCCCCAGTGGAAACTTCCAAACCCTCACCCTGTTATTGGCTGGACTTGTTGCTAATGCATGTGATGACCAGGCGAGATAACTAGGCTATGCGCGGAGACTGCAGGTTGGAGCAGTTGTGTGAAGGGGCGAGGATACAGAACAATTACTCCCTTTGTTCATTCACCTGTCGCGCAGACAGCCATTCCTTCAGGTTCCGTGTAGCACACTTGTTTCATAACATAACTGCAGCAGTTTTTAACCAATTTTTATCTTTTTTTTTTCTCTCAGCATTCCAATTACGAGTAGCAAAATTACTAGAAGCCATGTATTTTATCGCTGTGAACTCGAACTTATTTTAAATCAGTTTTTATTGTGATTTATTGCATTTTTCCTGAGATTTTTGTATTTATTCAACAATTTGTATGATTTATTAACTGTTCCTCAGAATGGCCCCACAAAATCGCTGCCTCATTAAATCCAGTACACCACTCGTAAATATGAGTCTTTACTGTAATTAATTTATTCAACTTTTTCTGATGATACAGAAGCATACGATACTGCAGTTGGTTTCTGGCATTCCACTCGTATAGTTCAAGGTTTTGTAGCTCTTCACAATGTGTTCCTTTCTAGCTACTTCATCTAAATTGTAGTGACCAGCAGTTTCCATCTCCAATATTTTGTTTAACACACGTACAGCAATGTTAATGTAGACCACTGGGTTTGTTGAAAATATAAATCCTATGTTTCAAAAATATTTAAAGACTGTCCAGATATATAGGTCTAATAAATATTTTCTTGGTTATAAAGACCTATATTTATATTATAGAAATCATTGTGGTCCTTTTAACTAAATTTTGTGAGGGGCCCTATTTAAATAATTAATAATTCTTAAGTTTGTATGTGTTTATTAACCATCATAATTAGTACCTTCCATTTGATCTTGCTGAGAATAAAAGTTTATCTACAGACTTAATTGAGTTTTATTATTTATTCTCAGTAAGTACTTATATAACTTAGCTTATTTAAGAATTTTTTCACATGCATTAGAGAACACAAAAGCTTAATAGATAATAAACTCAAAAATCCTACCATGACAGGGCAACCATCATAGAATGTTACCCCACTTAAGTTTGAAAACATACCAAAGTTAACCAAAAGAAATTCAATAAATTTTTACTGTTTCGTCTTAGGAAGCCTGCAGTTATCTGTCCAAGCTGTCTATATATCACGTCAAGCAACTTTTGTGCATCTTATTCTTCAGATAAAACCTAATATCCTATTTTTGTTGGATACATGATCTTATGAACTATTTTCTGGCCGTTACAAAAAACTTTTGTAATGGCATACGTCCAAAGTAACACACAAATCATTTAATAACTTAGGTACTCAGTAGCAATACTCATTAAAAGAACAAAATCTTTTGCATGCTGATTAACTACAGATTATCAGCGTAACTGTCAACTGGACCATTAAAACTCATTGTAACAATTTAAACCATTCTTGATAGATATGAATAATAAAAAAATATAAGTTATATTTAGCAAACAGCACGTAAGAGTGGCCACCATTTAATTTTTATTTTGTGGCTTTATCGTAACACAAATAAAATTGCAATGAAAAATTAAATGTAATGAAAGATCAAAAGTACATACCTATGTCAAAAAGCATATGTCAGAAGTATAACACAGCCTCTAACTAGAAAAGGTAATAAAAAAACAACACACACGCATTCTATAAAAATGCATTAAAAAGAAAACTACCTGCACCGCATACTAGCAAACAAGAAGCACATAATATACTAGTAAAATGCATAGAGACCTGTTTAACACTACATACAGATAGCAAATAAAATAATTTAGGAATTAAACAAACACACTACTTACAACCAAAATCGCAACTATTCTATACCAAAGTTCATCTTCACATACATAACTATATTAGAAAAACTGATAACTTGCATAATAAACATGGAAGAAAAATGCAGAAAAATAAGTGCATGCAAAAAATGTATAAAAAGCCAGCAGACAATTTTAAAGACAAAAAAGAAAACCAATATTAACGTAATTGAAAATGATGCTGACGAATAAAACAAATACATAATGAATATTAATAATAATAAAAAAGTTGTGTGCATAACATACCAAATAGGGTAAAAAGAGCGTCAGGCGTGACCATCTACGAAGTGAGAGAGAGCAGAAGATATTTGCGTAGATTGTTTGTTCATTAAGAGTTGAAGAGCATTGGAAATATTGTTGTTTCCACAGAGGCATGGGAACGGCACCGCACAGGGAGAGGCAGATCAGTCGACAAGATTTGTTTGGAAAAAAGAGAACAAAAACACAAGAGCCTTTTATATCTTCTCTGTATGGTAGTTAGATTACCTACAAGAAGATTAAATAGAAATCACGTAGGATTGAAACCACTGGAATGAAAAAATAAATAAATAAAGAAAGAAAAATGGAGAGGCTTATTCCTGTTATTAACAATCCTTGCAGTTGCTTGAAGTGTTCTGTAATTACTAAAATTATGCTAACAAAAAAACTAATTTTTTATAATAAAATGACTATTGAAGAATTAAATTAAAAAGAGAGACTATCAAATATACATGTGCCACTTTAATACATTCACTATATATGCAAAAGTTCATAAATAAAACTGCAGCAAAAAAAAAATTTTTATACGTGACAGAGTCAGAGCACATGTTAGATTGAGTGCAATATGAGGTGACTTGAGTTTAAAGGTGCACACTTCAAAACACTTCAAGGCTCAACTCTACGTGATAATAGAGGATTAAAATGCCCAAGGCAAGGCTAAAGTGAGCAAGAGGGAAGGCGCATAGTGAGAAGCTAGCAAGTTTATCAGCTGTAGTGAAGAGCACACAGATGGTTGGGAAAAGAATAAATAAATAAAAACATTAAAAAAAACTGCAATTGCATAACAATGTGCCCTGATTAACATTACTTGCTGGTTTCCACTATCTCTTACATTACAGAAAACTAGGCAAATAAATCACTAATAATTTTAAAAATCATATAGTTTTGAAGAGATTACCTCTGACTACTGCATTCACTCACTGGTATTGTTAACTTAATAAAGACATTATTCTGGTAAAAGTACCAATATTTTTACAGCTATACACGTTTCAATCTCAGGTAACACAATGTTTTAATTAACACATTATGGAAATACAACTGTAAAGTAAACCAGTATATTGTACGTAATCCCTAAAATTTTCACCCATCATAATGCGTTAACGAGACATTACATAAAAGATACTTAATTTTTTTTTAATAAAACTATAAATTAACTTATCACATAAGCATGCATGTAGGCATCAAGGTATTGTATTTTTTATATATGTCAATATTTCTATACTCATCCAAAACTATTTGCAAGAGCACTTCAAAGAAAAAATTTTGCGTTTTTACAGTTGCAACTGGCTATTTGTATGAAGTTTCATGAACAGCAAATTAGGCAATAAATTCTTCACATTAAAATAACTTCAATCGCTCAATCATCTATCAAAATGTCTGTTTATGCTGCTCATTAGCAAGTCTGCTGAAGTGCCACCAACTATGCACTTGTATTTTTATTTGCCTTGCACAATAAAGATGAAACTTAAAATATATAAAACAGACGCTACTCTGCTTTTACAGGAAAAGGCAGAGTTTTACAAGGAACTGAACTTAATGCACAGTGCAACACCAAATTGTTATCACTGATTTAAATGAATTAAGTTTAAACCAAAATGTTTGGGAGAGTCCACACACTTTACATTATCAAATAGTTTTATTTGCTTTCAATTATCAAGCCCTACGTAACACTTCGTATAAACAGCCCTACTAAAGAGGTTCATCATTACCTTCCAAAAAGGGAAAGACCAAATTAAAACAACAACAAAAATGTCAGTTTGTTTACATAATTGGTAAGCGAGCGAGTGAGTGAAGAGATTTCGGCAGCTCTTAACATACTAGAGGTCTTGAGAGCCGATAAGTAATTGGTATTTTAAACTTTAAAAAAGAAATTGATCTACAAGTTCAAGTTAAAATTATTCAATTCTATCAATGTCAGACTTCTGAACACATGATCAGCTAGTGTAACCCTATTTAGCTATAATAATATCTACCAAAATATTAACTGAAGAAAATTCACAACTCTTACATGACACATCCTCCTACATGACACATTGTTCACTACAAATATAGTTATGATTAACAATAACTAAATGCTGGAAAGCTTAAAGAGTGCACTGCTAGTTTAATAAATAATTACTATTATAACCATTCATACCTCTTCATTAAGGTTGCTAACGAGAAGAACGCAACCAGTTGAACCAAGAGCTCCTGGCAGACGAATTCCTGCCGCGTTGAGCGCTGTGGTCGCAGCTGCACCAGGTAGTTGAAACCCCGCCAAGGGCATTGCTGGAAACATAAGCAGTTCTACATCACTTCACCCCCACTCTACATAGTCACAACAGCAATGGTCAAATACACAACACTCATAACATGCTGTTCCTAAACGAAGGACAAAATACTGTATATCCTTGAAAACTAAAAACTGTAACAAAAACTTCAAAATTGCTACTCTGAAGAAATACAAATACACTACAGGTGGCTATGTGGTTGTAAAAACATTTTCCATTTTTTTAAATTGTCTACAGCAACTCCAAAAAACTTTATTACACTTTATGAAATAAACATTAATTAATTAAATTATTCAGTATATAGTAAATAATTCAGTAATTAACTAATCATCCCATAAATGTACTGTATCTGTACATTATGACAAGCTTTACTAATAAAGATATGGCAAAGGATTATCAATACCCCAACAAATAAATTATTTTTCAAAATAACATTAAAATTAAACCCACTTAACCACTAAATATGTATTATTATACATACAACTACTTTACGTACAAAATGTAGCAATACACCCTACTCACATTTTGTAGAAGGGAGCAGGGAATTAAATTTAGAAAATAACAATTATTATTCAATAATAACACAGCTGAACTTCTACAGTGCACAAAATATTTTCCCACAGTCTTACGAAAAATATCATATAAAGACAAATAAAACCATAAAATAATCACATGAAATGAATTTTCTAATTCTGGGCAACAATAAGCAGATAAGAATGGTAAATGAGCTACCTATTTCATAACCTTTGATATATAGTAATTTCAAAAAAAAATTATTTACTTTCAAATGAATGGATACCTTACACAGTATTTTCCATGGAATTGAGTGGCAATTATAATAAAGGTTTACAAAGTGATTCTTACTGAAAAACAGGGCCCCCAGACAATATGTAAAATTCATTACATATCAAAATAAAATGTTAAACAAATGTATAACAAAAATAATATTTTTAATGACGTAGATAGAATACAGTTTTAATGGTCAATGCATTTAATAAAAAATTGCAGCTTAGCACAATTAACAACCATTGCCATAGGATATTAAAAATAATTAGTAAATTAATAATTTTGTGTATCATACACGTTATTGTTAAGCCATTAATTCCAAACTGTCTCTAAAGATGCCTTAAACAGCATGTACGAGTAGATAAGAAATAGAATGGATAGCCGATAGAAATTCCACTAATTAACATTGTACTCAAATTTAAGACTGGGAAGAAAAAAGCCACACCAGATTTTGAAACTACCCAGTAGCACAAGGCACAGGACTGCTGTTAGAGCTCAAGGTCAGAGAGGGGCCCCTCGATATGGTCATGTGTGGAACTTCAAAGTACTTGCTAACCTGCATGAAAACTAATTACAAAATGACTACTATGTTATTTAAAACTTAAAGAGTAATATATTCTCATACAAGATAATATAATAATGGCATCACAATGCACAAACTCACAGAAAGAATGAGTATTAATTTGCTATGCTGATGTTCGTGCTTGTTGGGTAGGACGAAAGGAGACAGAAGGTTCTGGCATAGCTACAATAGGAGCTAGATTGCTGTGAAAATGAATCTTGTGCCAGGGCCAGTCTATGCCATGGACTGAGTCTCCGCCCTGTCTTATTGCCTCAATCCATGTGTCCTTTATTGGCTACTTTTATCCAAGGGCTGAATAAAGGCACAGTGTCCACATTTGCCGGTAAATTACTGTTTCTTGTAGGAGGAGTTTCTGTAAGAATTAATAATTCTAGCTCTCTTTGTATGGCCCGTCAGGATAATCTCCTTAATTTACGTAAGTTGCTTTTCGTAGCACAAGGCATCTCAGCTGAAGGCTGCTAAATTAACTAGACGTGGTGAAAGCGCACCTCCAAAGCCCCAGGCAGTATCCTGCGTCTCCTAGTCCGGCCCTACTTCAGGCTGGGACAGAGATGTTGGATAGTTGAAGAGCCTGTGATCCTGGGTGTGAAACCCACCAAAGGTCGGACGACCCGCAATGCTCAAAGGTTACTCCGGCCTTATTCAGGCTGGGAATAGACCTAGGAAATCCGTCCCGTTCGTTCCTTGCAGTAGGTATGGCAGAAGGGAAATCTGGCATTTAATTGCAGCCCTAGACATTGTACCTGTACTCTGTGTTTTCACTCTTTGAACCCACTGTCCGTCCTTACTTCAGACTGGGACTGCCGAAGAGTGGTGCAGATAAATTAATACAGATTCTCCTCCAGCCTTATTCAGAATGGGACTAACAGAGTACCCGGTATGGTCGCGTCTCTTAGGGAATACCGAGTACCTAGTGTTTCGGGGTCCACCCACAATCTATCCAGCACCAGACCTCGATTTGCCCCCTTAGTCTGTATGTGATTACCGTTAGGGTGTTCTCGCAGATACCAGATTGGCCTTTGAGTGGCAAATTAATTAACTTAGCTCGAAAAATAACGCCAAGATAAAATTCATAAGTACGTAACAAGGTTAGCAAAGATGGCACACCAAATTACTAGTAAAATTACGTACTTATTAATATGTTTGAAAAATGCAAGGGGATGCGTAGCTCACTCCTAGTTTTAAGTGATGGAAGCTATAATTACAGCAGGTGTAGGTAAGTTGCGCAAAGTTAATGATTTGGCTTAAATCAAATCACGTTGCAACAAAAAGAAAGGGGTTCTTAGAAATCTAAAGGAAATTGCTGACGGGGGGGGGGGGGGGGGGGGGAGCACACCAGAAAAGGTAACATGCTACCACGGGGTGACTGGAAGTTGATTCCAGGTGGAAGTGGATGTCGTGGATACATCTGGATGTTGGAAGCCAGCAGTGGCAGCGTCTTCGGAGCGCTGCTGAAGGTGATGGTGAAGACGTCTTCTGAAACAGTTATTCGGGAACACGTCACGGGAGGCCTAGCGGTTAAGTCCCTCTGAGATAGCGTCCGGTCTTTGCAGACTGGGAGAGTTCACAGCCGAACCTCTTACCCCGGATACATACTTCAACGACTTCAGCAGGAGTGGCCTAGTGGTCAGAACCCTGGGTCAGATGAACTCCGGTCTTTGCAGACTGGGAGAAGGGTGACTGCCACTTGAGGGAACAGCAACTGCCCTGAACCTGGGGATGGATCCTCCTTATATACAAAATCTCCATTCTAGTAGGCTGTCAGGGTGGCTAGCATCTCTCTACAGGGGTAGTTTATGTTGACTTGGTGGCCTAGTCACCCTTTTATCTCTTCCCTTGGAGGCTGCTGACATATCTATCGCCTCAGCATGGGACGCTGGAGGCTGTGATGATCTTGTGGAATAGATGCTGCCATCCTGCAGCAACATGTGGAACTTTCTTATCTGTGAGCTGGGTGTCAATGGCTCGTCGGAACAGTAAAATCCTGCGCTGGGGAGTAGGCGACCGTGCGACAGCTTTGAGGGTGAACAGTACAATTTTGCCCAACCACGTATCTGTAGTCGCATTGCTGTATCCCGTAGACGCATGATTTATTACTGCTGCAGGGAGGACTTGCCTATTTGAGCACTGGCACTCGATAATGGGGCAAAGTCTCAAGTAGAGTGTGCATGTACAATGTACAGAAATGCATCAAGCATCAGTGCAATGCTTGTTTTTTTTTTTTGTCCAGTTATGAAAAACAAGTTGCATCACAATATTAAAACCAAAGGAACATACTGTTAGTGGAAATATATATTGTGAATCACAGGAGCCAACTAGAAAACAAAGATTTTTTGGTGCATGAAGTACTTAAGCACTCCTTAATTTTTAATGCAAATCTGATGGAGTGCATGTCAGCTTGAGATTGTGGCCACTTTTGTGAGGCCCCGTAGTTTGCACATACTATATCACAAACCAGTAGGCCTAACATAACACCTAGTACAATATATATCACATGCAAAAAGATGATTATTTCTTAAATGTATTTATACTTCTGGAAACCATGAAAAAATTTATTTACCATTTCATCGCAGATTTAATTTTTTTATGGTTATGGAGTGTTATTAAAATTTAAACATTGCTTAGTACTTCATGTTTAATTTGTTTTTCACAGGCTCTGGAGATCTGACCTCTGTAAAAATTTTAAGGGAAAAATACAGTACGTAAAACTCTGTTGAAACATTTTTCAAGAGAAAAGCTTTCAAACGCTTTCTTATGTGGCAAACCAAAAAATTTAGTCAGACAGAAGTTTTGTAGTGACAAAAACACCATGTGGGCATTAATTTCAAATAAAAGCAAATAACCCAACCGACAATAAATCAAAAAATAGTCAAGTCTATTTATAGCCATATTGTACATAAATTCAAATGCATTAAATTTAATAGTTATAAATTTACTGTGGATAAATTCAACAGTAAATGATGTATTGGATTAGAATATAGTCCATTCACAAATGGAACAGACTTATGAAAATCAACCTTTGAAAAAACACCCTAGCCATTTGCTGCATGCATAGCTGGTAAAAAAAAGTGGTGGGTGCAGTTACTGTACCTGCTCCCGCCATTTTTTTTCTACTAGCTATGCATGCAGCAAATGACTAGGGTGTTTTTTCAAAGGTTGATTTTCGTAAGTCTGTTCCAGTCATGAATGGACTATATATATTGTGTATATCAAACATGAACAGAAACCTCAAATGCAGGTTTACGCCTGAAATGCAGGGTTAGGTCTGTATCTTATTTACAACATCAAATATGATTTTTACATACATATATACAGTACTTACTTTCTATCGGTGCAGAGGCAACTAGGTGAAAACAGAACTGTAGTCATAAAATACACTTAATCATGAAGGGTTTCAGAGGTCTTTATTAATTTATTTTCAGTGATTGTTTATTGTTTTGTCCCACTGTTTGTATTTTAAAATACCGTTTTTAGGTAACTTGCAATGTTTACATTTCAAAGTGAGGTTTTGTTTATGTAATGGTTTATTGACGAGTAAACTGCAATTTTTTTATTGTTATTATTACATTTGCCGTCCCTTTTGAAAGACACAAAGTTTTCGTTACGATTTAAATGAAATGAGCGGTACATTAATACGTTGAATGTTTGAACTATGCAAGTGTAAAATGTAATAATTTATGTTGCAATGTTAGAAGTTTTTGATGAATAATCAATCAATCACTGAATTGTTGTATTCCGATAAATAGTGTTCAGTCATGATTCCGTACAAAAAGAATTAATTGTGACTCAATTTCTCTCCTACAAAATATTTTAGACAGAAAATTTGTATTATGATGCAATGTTTAAAATTATATGTAGCACAATTACTATTCCACAGATGGTAACGCGACTTGAAAAAGCAAAACCACAAAAAATGGCAGCATGATGCATAAAATTGCATTAAATGCACTTGCGGTGCTGCGGCAAGTATGCAAACTACTGTAATTTTCCACAGTTTAAAGGAATTCAACTTTAACATCAAGAAAGTTTTTGCTTCCATCAGAACTTTGTCTAAATGATGTTAGCTACCCCGGGGTATACAATTGTGTGTCTTGTTTACATTTCACATCGCCTTGTTATGAGATTGTCATTATTCGTAACAAAATTGTGCATGAATGATGAAAAATTTTCTAAAACACCCTTCTGTCTGAAAAAAAAACAGATAGTATTATGCGGGAACAATTGGTTTATAAAAATGTTAAATGTAGGGAAAAAATAACACAGAAGTATATGGTGAAGTAGCGTGCCTACTCGCACTGAATGTTTTAGCTGGGAAAACATCTCATGTGGGAACCTCTTAAGCGAGTTTTACTGTACAGAGACGGTCTGTCCCGGGTTCCCGTTGATTGAGAGTGCACTTAAGTGTAGACAAAACCTTTATGCCTTTTGAGAAAAGACACATCTCGCAGAGGAAAGAGCAAAAGGCGGCCTATACCGCCGCCAAGCGAGTGTGTATACCTGACCCCTCTGCACTTGGCAGACAAGCCGAATGGGAGAGAGCTCAGGCCGCCACTCAACTGGAGAGGTCTTCCTCTCCAGTTTATGTTTATTTCCCTGCACACATTTGCATAGCCTACGATCACCATCCCATTGTCCGCACTCAGTGCGCGCAAAAGCAAGGTACGGGGTAGCCAACCACTTGTTCTGGAGCAGTGAAGCAGCAAAATGGAATCAACAGAACTGCGTTGGTCAGCAAAGTACAACCACACACCACTGTCTCCAAGAGTCGCCAGTTCCAACCAGTCAGCAAGAGCTTCCACTTAACTGACCGAAGAAGTCCCTGGTAAGACAGATATACCAAAGTGAACCAATGTCCCAATCAGACATATTGTAGTTCCAGATGTGGTTGACTTTGTATCAAGTCGTCAACCCAAAACAACCAGTACTAATATCTAGCCAAAAACCTAACCCTAAAGTGTAACTCCAGTTATAACCAGAGCATGCCTGACCTAGCGCACGTAAACAACATTGACCATGTCGTTAGTTCTCTAGGGCAACATGCGTCACTGTAAAATACATACATAATGTTAAATAAATTTTTGTAGCAAGTCTTACGACGAGTAAATTTACGTGCACTGTTAGTGTATGTCTTCCAAATTTTCTAATGATATAAATGTTTTACATAACCTAGAACATATGAAATTTTTGTTTCTGTAAAGTAAAATAATATGCAGTGTACCCAAAGATATGTGCTTTTTTATTTTTTTTTAAATAAGGACATACACTAAAGTCCAATATTAACATTCTCCAACCATGCACGACATCAAGAAGTTTACTACATCAAGACCTTCAGCACGTCAACTAGGGTCAGTCCATAAAATCATTACAGAAAGCAAGACTTGGAAGCCTAATATGGGAATACAGGTACTTCGCGCTTCTATATTTACCATATGACAATCACCAACTGAAAGTCATCTGGTAGCATTAGTTTTGATAGGTACACTGCAAAATATGCAACCAATGGACTGAAAATAGAAATTTATCAGAACTTTCATAAGTGCTCACGTTACCATGAACAACCTTTATTATATTAGGGTTTCAGAAAACTAATTCAAGGAATTTTGGTGTACAGCACCCTGTGTAAATAACAATCCAAGAAAAATTAATACAATTATGTCTACAAAACTGCAACGACAAATTAACAAATACCTTCCATACAAAGAAGAATTAAATCTCAGCCCACATCTAGCAAAAACTTTTTTGACTTTCAATGCAAAAAATAACTAAAGTTATCTTTTTATGTTTGCTACAAGTTGACATCTGACATTGACAGTGGTTGATACAGAGAGGGAGTTATAGGGGACATGATCCCCCCCTTCAAACACCTCAGATTTAGAAAAAAAGTATCTTGTGAATGTTTTAAAACTGAAATGATATAACGCTTTATACTTATTTTCAGTTTTACTTGATTAATTTAATATTGTTTACTATGATGAGTGTGTGACCCATGCCATAAATCCAAAGTCTAGACGTGCACAATGGCGAAGTGACCTTGCTCCCCTTCCCCCCTTCAACGAAATGAAAGTCTACTTCCGCTCTTGGATTCTTAAGCATTTAAGTAGTTGTGGTAAGTACTTTCCATGCAATATATGCAACAATAGCTTGCATACCAAAGTATAGTGAGAAACCAACTTTTCCCCCACAAATCTCAATATGCCATCTTTTTAGTGCAAATTTTCATATGGTGAGTATATGCAGTTTTGGGGACTTAGGCTTCCATGCCCTGTTGTCCTAAAAGTTAAAGTTAAATTTTTTTCTTGTACTCAACAACAAATATAGAATTAATTTAAAAAAAATTTTATGTAATTTCCTTCTACAAATGTCCACAAAACAAAAATGAAAACAATTGGCAAAGCAAGAGAAGACATGAGAAAATATAATTAAATTTTATAAGAAGAGTACCTCCAAGGCCGCCAACTGCAGCATTTGCATAAGGTGATGTTAAAGGAGAGCCCAGCCCGTGCATCGCTGCAAATGGAGAAGTTAGCACCCCTGGAGCACCTGTAAAAGACCACACAAACATCTCCAGTTTCAAACTGAGAAATAAAAAAAAGTTTATTTACCTCTTGCACTGAAACACATCCAGCTTATCTTTATGAAATATAGAGTAAGAAAACTGAACTCTACTTCACTAGTCAATTCAAAATACAACTAACCATGCTTAGCTTGTACTACATGTGACAAAATCAACGACTTGGCAACTTTACATACTGTATGTCCCCAATTTATGTTGTTTCGGGATAATGTTGTTAGTATTTAAATACCAGTGTTTCAATTAGAGTTGTCACAGATTGCTATTACTGTAATTTTCCATCTAATTTTATGATTTGAATAATGACCTTTATGTTACTGTATAAATAATTTCCATAATGTTCTCGGTGCTCTGAATACAAAGCTGTAATTTAACTGTCAGTATTTTTCACGTTTTTAATTCAGTTACGCTCTAAATACAACATACATGAAGGGCAGAGCCACGGTCTTTATTAAAGCATCATTTCCTGCCAGCCGAAAGCAGCTCCCCTCCTTCCAGTCATTCTGCTGCCAGGCGATAACTCTTCCGTCACTCCCCAACAGGATTAACTCTAGATAGTGGTCCTTCTCCCTTCAGTAACCGTGTGACTTTTGTGCAGATGGATTACTGTAAATGTTGTTACATTACAAATTTTCTTTGTGAGATGGCTTCCAATGTCTTCTACGCCTATTTCGAAGGAAAACAGAACATCTGCTCAGTATCTACAAAAATTAAAGTTTTAAGACACTAATTTAGGTGAGCGGGTCTGCTGCCTACCACAGTTTGTAAAATAAGAACTAACGCGGACAAAATAAAAAGCAGTTTAATGACTGCTTTACCTGTCAGTGCTACAAAGACAAGCTACACTCGTAGCAAAGCTATGGAGAAGATGCTGGCCACATGGATAGAAACACAGACTCAGCATTATTGCTCAGTAAATTTAGGCCTAATTCAGAGTAAAGCTCTATCATTGTACAACGATGAAGTGAAAAATAACATTCACCAGAACCTATACCAACTTAAACCACACACCCTATACTCAGCTGCACGCGAAGTCAAAGGTGATAATATCACCTCTAGCTATAAGTTTCCCTCTTATTTCTGTAACATACTAACACTCTTTCCTGTGTTACAGAGAGATGGCTGGCATCTATCGGATGGGTAGCTCAGTTCTGTACTCCACCACCAGGGCCGCATAGCGCGACCCTGAATATCAATCAGCTACGACCTCATTTCATTTCACCCTGCATCAAAATCGCAAAGTCTATCTTCACTAACAATTACCCTACTTTCTCCAGCTCTAATCCAATAAAGGAATTACATTTATCCTCCGCGACTGTTGAATAGATTTTCCCAGGCCCTCTCCGCTTTGCCTGATTTTCAATGCCCTTATCTAAACTACTTCTTTTGGGGCGTGACCATGGCTACAATTGTGGCCATGTCACCAGACAACCCTGCTCAGCCACGATGCATTCGACTATTTTACTAATTCAACCCGACCATAGGTGTATAGGGCTTGCCCTGAGACGCATCCCATTCTCCAACCATCTTAGCCACTAACATGCATGTCGGAGGGCTCAGACAGAACTGTGAAGGTGCTTACGCTGGTGTGGCGGGATTTAGGGGCTCACCAGAAAAAAAAAAATTGGTCGGGAGTTATCTCCAGTAGCTCGCCTCAACTCTTCTTGTGCTGGGGCTCTCTACTGATTATAGGCCCTCACAGACCTCTCCAAGAACTTCCAGTTCTCCAGTGGCTGTAGCCACCACCTACAAAAGGCTTCAACACCACCTGCTAATTGCTTTCACCAGAAGCTTCGTCTACCTGAAGACATTGAACACGAGTTAATACTTCAGTTGTTGACCCTTCCTGGGTCTTCAGCCGCCACTACTTGCTGGTAGTGGCTCCCTTGTTTAAAGTTAAGGCCTCTTCCAGGCAAACCCAGTTAGTGATAGTTGCGACCAGTAAGTTAATATTTCCCTTGCATCTAAGTAGTATAGGAGCTGGTCACCTTCACCCGTTATATGCATAGGTTACTTACTTCCACAGCATAGACCTATTGGTAGCACGTTCGAGTCACCTAAGTATTTATTGCTTAATAAATACTTGATCTTAAACGTATCCAAGAGTTCTGTATTATAGTAATATAGCCTATCTACCACCAGCAATTGAACGTCAAGTGGCAAACAAGAGGCAGCATTTTGTTAAACCTAGAGTAGGACGTCAGTCCCCCTTCAAGAGCCTGTCAGTTATACACACACATCTTTCGACCGCCACCCATTCTGTTCACCTCAGTGTCCAGAATGGTAGAGCCTCCACCACTAGGAGACACTCCACAGAGGCGGGACACCCAACCTAAGTTGTATCGCTGACCGGAGTGCCTAGCCAAGATGCTGGCAGAGATAGCTGCTTGGGATTGGAGGCCCTATGTCTGTGGACAACACCTGGCAGTGGCAAGAAGGCGGTCTACAACCCACGACTCCAGATGCTTGCACTGTTAGGAATCAGGGAGCACACCGCGACCCATTGTCGGCTTTACACACCTAAGTTGGTGATTGTCGATTGCTTGTCACTTACAGGAAATCTAGTATGATATACGCCTATGCCATTCAACAGCAGGCACCGAGCTCAAAGGACAGATAAGAAGGCAGAATTTCAGGCTGCCAACCAGGTCTGTGCAGCAAACCTAGTTACGCCAGGAGTCGATACTCTCAGAGGGCAGGCCAAAGCCGTCCATTACGTGGTGAGACTGGCATCTCCCATCAGTACCTACACGTATTACTCCAAACCAGTGAGAACCGGCTACCAGATACACCTGATGGTCCGGGCCCTAATCAGCGGGAGCGACACCAGGCTCGGGAGGGCCAAACCCACACATCGGCAGCTGGGCCAGCAGGGAGTGGAACCACCACCACCACGCGGACAACTACAGCAGTCTGACATCCACTAAGACCAGTGGAACCAAGGACTCTACCCGCACAGCCTACAATATCATGCCTACACCTGCCAAGGCAAGTCCACCGAGCTCTGGTAAGTCTACCTTGCCCCAGAGGGCCAGTGTTGTTGTGAGGCATATTGCCCAACCTAGTATACCCTATTACATACCCAGTAGACCGCCTACTAGGCAGACACTGGTATCCAGCAAATAGCGCGACTGATCTAGCGCAGAACAAAAGTTATTTGTCAACCGGAGTTTAAGTGACACGCGTCAATGCTTTCCTCAGCAAACCAGCAGCCCCTACATTCGCTCGTGGCTCAGCGGGTGATGAAGAAGACGACATTGATTCTGAATTAAATGAACAGACTGCCATATGTGCATAATTTTTTGTTTTCATTGCTTTTCTACAATTAACATGTTACTTATTGCATAAAGGATAATATTCCATTTAATGTTTCATGAAGTTACTATTAAATTTTCTTTAATAGTTTTCCTGTGACCAGTGCTTTTCCATTCTATATGATACATAATAAATTTTCACACTTTGTTTATGATGCAAACACTTTCTACTAAACTACACTCTACATATTGCATCGTATGGCAACAGCATGACAGGTAAGATGCACAAAATGCAATGGTTTGTTGGTTAATGTATGTTTCTTTAGTGAAAGTGTTTTCATGTTTACTGTGACATTTATTTTTTATGTTAACATTACTACTGTGACCCAGTTATAATTAGTTTACACTAACTGTCACGTATCACGGTTATCTCTAGTAACCTTCGCCATGCATGCCAAATATTAAAAACTGCACAATGCAGAACAGGTTTGTATGGGAAATCCATGTTGAGTACGTAGTAGGTAGGTAAATAGTACATAGTTCTTTATATTTTCACTTAGACAAGTAGATATCTTGCATTTTACCGCTACATCAAACTGTTTTCATAAAGAGATACAAAAATGATTATTTTCAAACATTTTTACAGGAGTTTAAATTTTGATGTCTTATCTTCCTTGTTATCAGGATAAGCAACTCAATTTGCATAATTTCTATTTATGCTGCTGTTTATCAGCATTTTTAACCAGCCAATTCCATGGTGGGATACATAAACTGATAAGCTGTGGATCAACATTCTGGTAGTATCTAAATATGTAAAGACCCCCACCCCCCATATGTATTCACAAACCTTCTTTGGCTTTTCCCACTGTACTTTAACAGTTGTTAATTAAATATATCAGTAGGGGGGAGGGAGAGGGGGAGGGAGGGGGGATAGAGGGGGGATATATATATGCACGTGCACGCATGGTCATGCACACAAACATACATGTGCACACAAACATGCACACGTGTACACAAACACACATGCATGTGTAAAAACAGACATGAGCAAAAACACACATACTCAAAAACACACATGCTCAAAAACAAAACACACATGCTCAAAAACACACATGCTCAAAAACACACATGCTCAAAAACACACACATGCTCAAAAACACACACATGCTCAAAAACACACACATGCTCAAAAACACACACATGCTCAAAAACACACACATGCAAAAATATACACAGATGCAAGAATACACATGCATGTGCAAAAAAAAAGACACGCACACAAAAACAGACATGTAAAAACAGCCACATGGAAACACACACACAAAATGAGTGGTTTTATACTATGGGACACTAGCAAAAAAGGATTCGGGAGACAGTGTACAACCAAATGTTCAAGCATGGATGGATTAGAAAGCTAGTTCCAAGATCAACTTGAGGTAGGCTCACAATGAAGTGAACAGTAGACAATAATGTGTGTGTCACAAACCCTAAATATGCAGTTTACAAATATTGCAAAACAAATGTGTCACATGGTGACAGTCATTCAAAGAGTGCTTTGCAAATTAAAATAATTATCAGGAGTTCCAGTTGAGTGTGCAATCACAAGTCAAGACAGAAGCCTGGAACCAGTCAGCACAGATGTCAAAGTAGCAACTGTTCTAAGAAACCAGGTCAAATCACCTCTTGCAAGAAGCATGAATGTAGCAGAACATATGCATGCAAATTTCACATTTCTCTTAAAGAATATATAATAAAAAATTGATGCATCACTGTTTTTACAAATGGTGATTATACAACTTCAGCTTCATCCTATGCATAGCTTTGCTTGTGAGTTTTGAAGTTAGCATTACTGTTTGTCCCGACTTGTAATGAGATTGTTTTATCTACAGTGTAGGATGGACATTCTAGATTGTGTAGATTGTTTTATTCACCGGCCCACCGTAACCATGCATATATGCAACAAGTTCTTTTATTCACCACTAGATAACACTACTTGTAGGATTTTCGTTTGCCTTTACCCCATCCTCCAGCTGGCCAGTGATGTCACGTTAGCAGTTATGCCTTTGCCACCCCCAGCTCAGCGACCAACCCTCACCCTCAAGAACCCAGCCAATAAGCATCCAGCAGCGGCCCGAAGCAATATAAAAAGAAAGTCAGTTTTCTATTCCCGACCAATTCTCATAACCCCACCAAGCTAGCTGCCAGTGAAGGATTAAACTGCCCCAGTCTTCAGTCATCCAGCACTCTTACTCTGACACTGACCAGCCTTCACCCCTAACTACTTCTACACTTCAGTGTTCCAGCACTCGCTGTTTGGAACTGTTAACTAATTAAGCTCTTACAAGTAGTCTGAACGCTTGTCCATCATGTTAAGACAGTAGTCTCTTCGCAATGAACCCTGCTAACCCAATCCTCCTCATTCTGCATGGACGCGCCTGAAACATGGAATTCCTTCCTTAAAGTCCTTTTTAGGACTCATCCTCTTATACCCCAACTTAGTAGTCAAAGTGTCGTGTCAGTATCTTAGTGTCACATCGTTACACACGGGACTTCACTGGCAACAATGGAAAGGGAAATTAGTAACCAGTTGTTCATTCAGCGCAACGCATTCCTTACCCCAGCTGATTTCTACCGGTTGCAGCTACCAGACCTTAACGTACTTTCAGCTTCCCGGCAATAGCACGTGGCAAAGCAGGAGTTAAGAGTATGTCATCACGCGTGTTCCCCATCAAACGGAAATAAACATGTGCCAGATCAATCCTTTTTGCTGCATCTCCGCTCCAGGAAAGACAGGAATCCCCTGAGTTGGGAAGACTCGGCTACAGCCACACCTACGTGTGCGCCCCGAGACGGTGCGGCCTGACTTCCAGTGCGTACTGCGCTTCCACGCGAGGTGCTGGAATAGGGTGTCCAAGCAGTCTATGGCCCTCACGTGGTTCGACACAGTTTGGAATACAAGGTGCCTGCCTTCCTTCTCATGGACGAGGAGGATATTTGTGTCTCCTGATGACCTACTCCAAATGGTAGGGTCTGAAGGAGAAAGAGAAGCAGACATTACTTGCCTCTGGGCACCTGCACAGGCTATCCCCTGCCCTAGTCGTATCCATAGCCAAACTCAACCCCAGGGAACAGGTCCAAGCCTTGAGGCACCTGCAGGATCCTGCGAAACCTGAGAAACCGAGGGATTTGTTCGCCGACCCTGTACGCATCGGCCCGGAAGAGTACCCGTAGTGGATAGAAGGTCGCCTCAGCCAGCCAGATTGACCACCCATACTGGCCATTACATACTTGGTCACAGCTATACTTCGCCCAATTCCTCGGCCCATTCCTCAACCTAGGCCTGCATCACTGTCACTGTCTTACAGCCTATTATTACAAGAAAGCTCACTGAGCTCTGTCGCCCAGGTATTCATAATAAGGCAGTTGCCCCTAAACACAAGATTGTTATATCAGAACCCGACTTTGTGCCCTGCCAGAAAGCAACTAGGCCAGTCCTGTATAACGGACAAGCACCAGTGCCCTATCAGGACCAGACCCCCCAGCATATACGAGCGGCCGGTCTAGCCCCTAGATAAAAAGGCGACGCCTCTGTGACGTGAAGTGTTTTACTTGCAGATCAGTCACGCGTCAAAATAAATAAAAATTTTAACCAGGCGACTCAATAATTTCTATTATCAGCTTAACTGATAAAAATATTTGTACTGCAGACTACAGTGGAACCCCGTTATTGCAGGTACGGCCTATAGCAACACGTCCGCTATTGCGATAGTTTTTAAATGTGTAATTTGCCCTATTATTTGAAAGGTACTTCATTTAGTTTATAATGAAAACCTGTTAATGAAGCCTTTCACTTAAGTGATAGGAACATTTGTAAACTGTATTTTTAAAATGTTTAAACACGTTGCATCGCATGTGACATCCACCCATTTGCCAAACCCGAGCCAACCTTTGTTAGTCTGTGTTTCATAGACACACTTGTGTCAGATGTAGAAGCAAGCGAAGAGGTGCCTGCGGGTGTAGTAGAGAGAAGAGATGAAGGGTACAAAGGGGAGAGGTACGAATGGGAGCTGGACAACGACATGACAAGGCGGGGGAGGATGTTCGATATTAAATGGTTGGGAGGGGGGCAGAGGGGAATGGTAGGTACTGTAAAATGTAGGCCGTGGCAGCATGGTGAATGTTAGATGAGAGGATGTGGCGCTTCCGGCAAGGATTGGCCCAGAAGGAGGGAGCGGCGTGGAGGCATAGGCGAGGAGTGGTGAGATGCTATCTGCCCAACTTGTAGGAAAAATTTTGTTAAATAACCAAATTGTAAACATATGCTGGTAATTCGTACTTTTCTATAGTAAAACTAGTTAAAAACATAATGTCTGTTTTCAAACATTTTTAATTTCCTTCAAAAATTATTTCTGATTGTCCAAATATTTTTCTAACCTACCATAAAGCTACATTGTTTATGTTTGAATAGAAACCTGTGTTGTCCGCGGGTTGGAATAGAACGGGAGAGTAACATCTGTTCGTGGTGCCAGCCCTTCCCGTTTTGGGAAGGTCTACACATGGGACTGCTGTTTGCTTTGCGACATGAGTGGCTTCAGGTTTGTGTCTTGGGGCAATTTATTTTCTGAGCTTATTGAAGGGCAGATCAGTCATGAGTGTTGGAGAAGCTGCAAGCAGGGTGGGCGACAATGTACATTTAAGAACTCATTTACAAATACAGACAGTTTATTACTTTTATTTACTTATCTACTTATATAGCCTACTTTTTTTCTATATGTAAAACTGAAGTAATGCCTATATTCTCTTCAATGTCTCTGTAGGTGTGGAGGAGAGCAAGTCCATTCAAATGTTCTTCTCCCATTCGATTACGAAGCCATGTCTTGAGCCTCCGAAGAGAAGAAAGTGAGAGTTCAGCCGTTGTGACACTGATATGTAAAGAAATTTGAAGCAGCAATAGTTTATGGATGTTAGGAAACATATCCATACTACCGTTATCCACTGTGTCTAGAACTATCTGAGGTATAGCACTGTTCACTTTCTTGGCTGTAACCCAGTGTTCTTGCCATAGTTTGTACTCAAAGCACCCAATTCCCTGATGACTCCCATGTACACTTTGCAAATTTTCACTACTTTCTCAGACAGTTGTTGTTCAAGATGTTCATCTGATTGTGATCCTGATAAATCCATAGGAAATAGAGTTAGGTGATGAAGGTGGAATGATTACATTTCTTCCTCAGAGTGTTTCATAAATCTG
Organism: Dryococelus australis; assembly: GCA_029891345.1. NCBI lineage: Eukaryota > Metazoa > Arthropoda > Insecta > Phasmatodea > Phasmatidae > Dryococelus > Dryococelus australis. The sequence continues at coordinate 176,063,292 of CM056997.1, read as the reverse complement.
TCCAAATCTCGCCTAACAGAGGAGTGTACAGAGATCGTCTAAAGTACTCTTCAGGGGTGTTTGAAGGATAATTATTTCTGTGTTCCTGCCTTTTTCGAGGAAATCTTAGGTGAGACAATAGCTACTTCCATTTCTTTGGCAACAGATTCTGCCTTAACAAAAATGGTGTGAAATGTGTATTCAACCTCCTTTCTTTTCTTTCGCAGAACAGTTATAAAACATTCCTTACTGATTTGGAAGCATTAACCGAGTCAAGAGTGGGAGACTGTAGTAAACTATTCAGAAGAAGTGTTATCACAAGAACATCACCCAGAGCAAAAACAGAAACAATAAACTCACTGTTGGTTAATGCTTTCAGGAATGAGTATGCTTTCGAAGTTATTTCCGGGCTCGTTTTCCACTCAGTGATTTTCCTCAAACCTTCGCAAATTTTTGGAAGGTAGCAGCAAAATTGAATGATCCCGCCATGCTTTTCTTGCCATTGTGTTTCACAAAGGCCAATGAAAGCTCAACCGAGCAAAGATCGAAGCACAAAATTAATATTAGGAGAGGAGTTGGAGAAAGATACAACTTTTTTCATTTTCCTTACAGAATTCCTGCACCCTACAACACTGTTTGACTTCTTCAAAGAGTTGTTTAGACTGTGATTCAGACATGGGCAACACTTGGCATTTCACGCAACTTTCATTATCTCAGTTTCAGCCCCTTTGAGTTCTGATGCCATTACAGCACAATTATCTGTACCGATACCGACACGCTTTTCTTCTATATGTAGTGAGCACTGTCACATATCAATGATTATGTGAGCCAATGTTTTTTCTTGTCAGACGTCTTTGATTGTCCTCAATATCGTAATGCCTAATCTCTTCATAGCAGTCCATGAAATTGAAAAAATTTTCGCAAATAGCTCGGTCATGAACATAACGGAATGAAACACTCATGAATTCTTTACTGGAAATGTCTGTAGTTTAGTAACAAAAATCATAGAAAACCAGGGTGCTTTGCGAGTTCTCTCAACTATTTTCTCTCAAATTTCCTCAGCACAATGCTAAATTAGGTCATTTTGACTACTTATGCCTACATATGCCGCAGTCAAGCTTGCAGTCTGTAAATGCTTTTCCAGAGAAGTATCGCCTGCAGCAATGTGGAACCGCAAAAGAGAACGAAAATTCCCATAATTTGATACAATGCTATCAGTGTCAGAGCCTGTACTGTCACTAGACTCACTGAATAGAGCACCATCATCACAATGTCCACGGATGGGAATGTTTTGCTGGCCACAAAATATAACAGTTTCCATTATCGGATGTAAACAGGATATAACATCCTGAATCCGAGTTAGTCTATACAAATTAACTTGATTAAGCACTTCAAGTTGAGGAGATTCGTATGTCCGAATAAAGTTCTGTGCAGCTGCCATTGCGGCTTTGTGGTACTTGTGACATTCATGCTCTAGGAGAGCTCCATCTTTCCCGTAAAGTTTAGCAAAATTCTTGAGTGGTTTTGTTACAAGAGCACCCAGATCAGCGTTGCCATAACAACATGCAGTTGACTTACCAAAAATTACACAGGATCTGGAGTCAAGTCCTTGGTCGTGATCAGAGAGCACTAACCAATGGTAGTTTTTTAGAAGTGGGCATCCTACAAAATGACGAACTTCCCATTCACATTTCTTGTGAACTGAATGTGGGAACACAGTTTTCAGGTGGCTTCGAAGGATCTTGTAACAATCTGTACCTAGTGAAATCATTGAATTTATAAATTTCTTTAGCATAATGACCAAAATCATTTCTGTGAACATGGTGCACGTTCATTATTTGTACCAGAGACTGGACAACTCAGATTCCACAGGGCTGACCGACAGTGAAGGTGCTATTGCCAGTAGTGGCTGTGATGGTGTTGCTTCAGAGCAAAGAGAATAAGAGGAGTGTAGCGACTGGACGGAAGTTTCGTTACTCTGAGACTGAGAACATAAAGACTCTACAGGTGGTTTCTTGAAAAATGCTGCGATAGGCTCTGAAGACGATCACTTTTTTCCCTCTCCACCTCCATGCAGTGACTGATTACCTGCCTATATCACAGAGACAGGAGACTGTTTAAAAGCCACTAGTGATAATGTAAATAATAACATAATATGTTATAACTGAGTTGAGAGATTAGTTTAGCTATTAATATGTAACATCTTCTGAGCAGATGAGAATGAAATGCAGTAGATATGAAGGAGTTGTATCGGAATACAAGGGCCGGGGAAAAGGGAGCTCTCCGAGAAAAACAGCCAACCATCGGCATCGTCTGGCATAATATTCACATGTGAATATACGTAAGTGACTGCCAGGAATCAAGCCTAGTATTTGGTTGGAAATGAGTGCTCTGGCACTGTGCTGTACCAACCAAGGGATTAACTAACACTATCACGTTGAACTGGCAGATTCTAATTTGATATTAGATGATTTATGATATAATAAGAATAAAATGATGACTATTAGTTATATTTTCATGATAAAATAAAAAATAAAGTTAGCTTACGATTTGTAAACTATTTAGAACATAACACATTTAAATATTAACTTTAATGGTACTACTTATGGAAAATAATGTCTCTTAGTTATTATAGTCCATTATTAACTTACTCATAAAATTCAGATTAGGTACATATGCAACCATCGCTTAACTGTATGTATATCTACAGTGTAAATGTCTGCTGTCTTCCTGCCTAGTGGCTATTTCGGAATTCTAAGCACAAAAGCATTTTGTGACATGAAAGCCATATTGCAATAAGGAACAAGTAAGTGCTGAAAGAGTGCTTTAAAAATGTACACTTGTTCACCATGAAAAAGAGTGGCTCACAGTGAAAAGACAGCTTGACCAGAAGCATTTGGGCACTGAATCATGGGTATCAACTATGTTTTAAAAATGCCCTCGAGTAAGGAATCTTTACACATTTACTGCTTGTAAAACATGCTAACATAGTGATGAATCATTTTACAAATTATTTCTAGTTGATATCACGTAAATATGTTCACCATAAATTAGTTAACATGCGTGAAGGGTAAAAAAATATTATTCAGTTTCACTTTACAATATAAGGAAAATTATGAAAATAACTATATGTATCCAAGCAGGGAATGGAGAGTCGGTACAGAACTCTCATACTCATCAGTATGGTTTAGTTTATCGTAAACCAAGCATACTTATGCAGAAGCCTCCATTTCAACATGTAGGCAACCGTGTTATTCAGTGTTATTTTCCTTGTATCCACTGCCATCTAGGAACAGAATCTTGTACTCCTAATTAAGCACTGCATAAACTGTTACACTGTATTGTAATCAGGTATCAGGAATCAGGTCACATTGAAAATATTTGTGTAATATTTTTCTACTCTCACCTTAATTCTAAGTGTTCGGTAAAACCCGAAGGTAGGACAGGAGCTGATTGCGTCTCAGGACGAACCGCTTACGCCTACATGGGAAGTAAATGATGCAAGGCAGGAGACATGCATCGCGGCAGAGAGGGATTGGATAGCCATGGCCAGCAATTGGGGCCATGACTATCTCCCTAAGTGTACCTATAGATAAGCTATAACTAAGAGGAGATTGGGAAAAACCGGCATAGACACCGTAAAAACCCAGTCTACAGAAAATAATTAAAATGGTTGCATGCATTAATCAGAAATTATACAAGATAACAGAGTGTGTAGAAACATGCTCTTGTTAGTAGCTATGAAATAACTAGTAGGGAGGGGACAGGATCTATATTTCTTCATTTGTCTTTATTGGGAGGGAGCGCTGGCTTTAACCAAAGTGGGGCTTGCGCACCACACTGGTGAGGGAAGTGACGCTATTGGGCCTCTTCCCCCCGAATCACCAGTGGATTTCTGAACTTAAAAGAAAGCCAGTGAGCTGCCAGTGTTAGCAGGGCCAACACCTACTGGTTTTTAGATGGCCAGGAAAAGATGGTGAAAACCTGCGAAGATAGATGAGGAGATTAAACTAACCTAAATGACCTAATACTAACATTGTCCTCGGGGACACTTATCAAATCTTACTGCTGTGCTACCCTGCAGCAGCCAATCTTTGTAGAAATTAGCTGTAACAGAGCATATCTACGGCCATGAGCTATGAATGCACGGAACTTCGAACTGCAGTGGTGATGGGGGGGGGGGGGGGGGGGGGGATAATTTTCTTCGAAGCTGGGGACTCTCGCCTACTGCTGTCGAGAGCCAACTATCGCCACAAGCCTCAACAGATATTTGCAGATTTGTTGCATCATCGTCCATCGCAGCAGTTTTATAATACTGGAATACTCAGTATTGCACGACCGTCACACCAGTTTTATAATACTAGACTACTCTGTGTTACAAGGTTCTCTCATGATATTAAACACATTTAAAAACTTACCATCGATGACTGTAAACACGTAAATCTCTCATTAGTATATCTTCTTTCTTGTAAGGTACGCTTACGTTAACAATAACACATCTCACATACACTTATACAATACATTAAAACTGCAAACAGAGACTGCAGTGCCAGATTGCGCTGCTTGTTTGGTAATTGGCGCTGCTACCGATAGATCACACACAGTGTATAAGGCCAGCTATCCAACCCAGATACTAAGTCAAAATGCCAGCTAACATTTAGCCATTTTACAGCTGTCTTTCAGGGGTAAGGGGAGTTGGCCCCTGGACCCTTGGAGATGCACCTGCTTTGTGAGCACACAAGAGAGGTGTGATATTGGCAAGCTAAGAGCAGAGTGTCTAGAACCGGGTGGAGAATGGAAGCCGGCAAAGACCTGTGAAAAAGGCATGGAAAAGGGGAAACAGGTAGAGGACTGAGAGACAGGAGGAGAAAGAGAATTGTGAGAGGGGAGAGATACAGGAGTAGTGCAGTAGGAAACTGATGGAAGTAGAGAGTGAAGTTCAACGATCTCCGGGCTTTGTGTCTGTGAGAGAGAGAGAGAGAGAGAGAGAGAGAGAGAGAGAGAGAGAGAGAGAGAGAGAGAGCGCGAGAGAGAGAGAGAGAGAGAGACAAAGAGTGAAATAGCGCGCTGATTGGTAGGTAGCTAATTCCCTCACGTCACCAACAAACTACCTTTGGAAGGGGGGTAGGGGGGAGAATGGAGGAGGAAGCAAGGTCACCTCAGCTGGTCATTATATAAACATCATGCCGCACATGCCTAGTTTTACGATATTCCTTTACTAAGGATGTACGGCTTCTATGCCCAAGCTCCAACTTGTTTACAATTTACGTGTGTGGGATGAAGGATATTTTAAGTACGTGAGTGAAATAATTATTGCAAGAGTGATCAATACTGTAAAATGTACAGCCACACCATATAATTTTTGTGTTTACGGGAAGTAATAACCCAATTTCACTGTCTATAACCTATACTAAGGTATCGGCCCGATACCATACCCAATACAGATACATCGGAAAAAGTTTAAGTATCGGCTGATACCGATACCAAGTATCTGTATCGGAACAACTCTTAAAAATCATGGGCCGCAGTAAATTTTTATAGCAATAACTCGCTATAGCGAAAATTTATTTTGCATTGGTGACTATCATTATAACAGGGTTCCACTGAATTTGTACAAATAAATAGTTTTTGTTGGTTGACGATCGCATTTTAAAACTCAAGTTGCACAACTTTAACCACAATACACAATACTTTTGAAGTAACTCCAAAATTTAACTTCCAGAATGTAATATGAAACTGTTTTAAGTATAAAAAACATGAAAGAAACAGCATTTCTCAGCATTACAATGAATTTGTGGACTTCAGGAATTGGTCATTATTTTGGTGGAACTATGCAGGTCACAGACGAGGATTTCGTTGCTAGACATTTCTGCTGCTTATTCCATTTCAAGAAGTATCACATTCAGCACTACAGAACATTCCCAACTGGAAGAGAGTTTTGAAAACGAACCTTTGAAAATCAACCTAGGCATAACATGTCAACCTGTTTTTTCAATAACCTGTATTCCACAAATATATAGGCCTAACACTATGGTTAACTTTAGAGTACTGTATTATTGAATAAATGAAATTTTACCTTAATATCGTCTATAACGTGTAATATTTATTTAGTATTAAATATGAATTAACAACAGCGAAAGCAGCGACGTGTTGACAACGGCCGGTAAGAAATAGTTCACAGTTCTAGAAACATAGCGTGGTCACAATATTTTCTTGTGCCATAGCTGCTTCGTCTAGGAATAAAACAATGAGTGTAAACAATTGCAATAATCAACGAAAGTTACTATTCCAACCCACTTTATTTTTGTAAATGTAAATTTCATACTAGTGGGGCTCTGTTAATTTTATTGCCAGTAGATTAGATGGGGTTGGGAGACACTTTAGTTTAATGTCTTTCATGAGACGATGTCGCAACTGTATCATTTTTAATTACATATTGTTTTACTGGAGTCGAAAATTGCTCGTATGAAAGAAACGTTCAAATCATAATATAACCTGTCCGTTTCAACCTCATCGAAAGAAAACACAATAAATATGTAGTTCGTACCAATTCCAATATTAAGCACATTTGGGACGTAAATATTTTTGGCGAAGTTCGTTTAGCAGGAAACGTGTTATTTTTTCACTGCAAAACAGAGTTAAAATGGTGGTTTTCTAGGAGACGTAATTTCAAACATTCTAATTATTGTTTCATAATACATTATTTACAATACACTCTAACTTACTGTTCGTAATTTCCAACCCCCATCACAGATACCAATTCTTCACTCACCACATTCCACTCCCTCACAGACCTCGCACGCATGGACAGCATAACCCGCTCCATCCTCCACATCCTCTGAAGCTTCTCACTGTTGTTTCCTCTCCCTCTAAATACCCCCTTACTTAGCTTGCAACTCCTGAATACATGTTCCGTTGTAATACTTACAAGTTTCTCTGCCAATGAAACAAAATAATTAACTGAATCAATAAATAAATGCGATGCTTCATGGGCTTTCCGAAATTAGTACACTGCACAATGAAAATAAACGGTACCTCTTCGTGACAATAGGGAAAATGGAGGACCAAGCCACACACGTATCAATCAATATTATTACATTTCAGGCAGTGAATACATGTAACAATATGCAAGTCACAACACTCGATACTTTCAAATTGTCTCAGTATCGAGATATCAAAGTATCAAAAGTCCCATCTCTAGTTTTTAGGTTAGGACTTCCATTTGCTTACATTATGTAGCCATACAAACGTTTTGTTTGTGAACATCATGTTCAAATTTTACTAACATTTTAGAACATTTGTTGATTTCTATGACTGCTGCCATTTAATAATAAGTTTAACTAAATTAATACGAACTTAAAAAATACACTTTTTTGTGCATAATTCACAAAACTTTATGGAAAATTCACTTTTTCGTACCAATTGGTAATTTTCATGGTTATACCTTAATTTCGCACGAATTCATGAAATTTTCGCAATCACAAAATTTTCTAATCCCTACCAATAATGTATTAATTAGCGATGGGACAATTTAAGTTTTTTCTTTATTCCGATTCTCAATTCTGGACTCAATTCAATGATCAACAAACGTTAAATACATTGCAACATTTTGCATACAATTGTACACTTCTACATTTCACACAATTTACAGTGGGAACTACAATACTGAGAGCAAGAGAAAATAATTCCTAGTGGCATTAACTATTTCATCTAGTACTCTGTGGAAGAAATTTTAGTTTCGTCATGTAGAAATGGCCCTGCTAGGTGAAACGAAAGTCAACGCCGTGAGAGTTCAAGAATACTGCACATTTCCCAAAAACAATATAAGTTCATGGATGTACGATACACATTAAGGCAAGTAGTAAATAAGTATATTCTTTTCGTATATTTTTCAGTGCAATGTTTAAATTGGATTTTGTTGTGGTTAGCGGTTTTCTATAATACAAATGAACGAAAAAACAAATCAAATGCTGTGCATTGGAGGTTAAATACAAATATTAGCACTGACAAAAAGTCCAAACGATAGAAATTTTACAGTCTTTTACATAATTTATGATACTAGATATTTTATGACAACAGGCCATTTAATGCATGCATTTTGATATAGCACTTTTGTTTCACGGAATTTTACGTGCAACTGTCAATGTAATCAAACATTTGATTCGTCGCTGCAGCCATAAATTACTGCACATATTCTAGTTATAAGCGTTCTCTTCGCACCAACATTACTAGCACTTGGAGACAATTTGTTGACAAACTACTGTAGCTTATTTCAAAGTGCATATTTTACTGCTTGTGTTATATTTAAAATATGTTTGTTTACATTTTGCTATGCAAAAAAACCTTAACATAATTTTGTGCATGTGTTCCATGATTTCCGAGATTTAAAAATGGCCTCGAGACGAAATAGAAAATTATTTCATCTCTAGTATTTCTCGATATTGACTAAAACACTCAACTTTAGATTTTTTATTTTTATAGTGCCAAACTAAATTAGTATATATAAAATGGGAGAAGAGTTCACTTCTTGTAGAGAAAGCTAATTTAGTAAGATATAGTAAGATAAGATAGTATGAATAAATACGCTGACACATACCACAATGCTGCGCAGCGCGACTGCGCACAGTTGACTTTGCCCCATCAGCAAGCGATGAGAGTCTTCGAGCAAGTATAAAGCGGCATACATTTAATCTAGTGGCTACAGAGTTGATCCCACGCATTAGACAATTACAAACACGCAAAATAATTAACGTGTTTAATTATAGAAATTGTACTGCCCGCCCAGAATTCCGACATGTGGACGCCATCCCCTCGTTCAGAGATTGTTTTACTTGACAAGCCCCGGACGAGCCGACAGCGATAAGTAAGTTGAAACAAGTCACCACAGGATTGCAGCATCCCTGCACTCAGTGACAACACAACCGCCGAGCCTCGAGAAGAGATGGTAAACTTGTCAACAGCCTCCACCCAGGGTGATAAAGCATGGCGCTGCCTGCTACCCTAAGATAATCTACCCCTGCAGTAGAAGGCTAGTAACCTTCACACCCTTGTGACAGCCACAAAGCTAAGATTTTGAGTAAGGAACCCTGAAAATGTTCTTGCGAGAGTTCAATGGCCCGCCGACTGGAAAGGTTGGAGGGCTCTCCTGTGTCTGCATAAGACCTCCAGCCTGAAGAAGGCAAGCCTTCCTCTACCAACATCCTGCTAAGGCTTATCGACCAGCTTGCAAAGGCTCTCCTGCACCCCCAGCTCCACCAGCTTGTGAAGGCTCTCTGGAGGTAACTTCATCGTCTGCAACCCTGCACCCCTCACCATAGTCATTTCCTGACTCCTGCAGTAGCAGGCCATCGCAATGTCTCCTCTGGACAACCACCCCATCGATAACTAACTTGAATTGTGACATTTAATATTCTTGGAGTTTGCGTGTTTGGAGAGAATTTATCAAGGTTCGCATTCACCTGATGTAAAATTTAATAATTATGAATGATTTTAGATTATAAAATAACTGGATCCCCTGTGTTTTCTCAAGCGTCAATAAAACACAACAAAAAAACCTTGTGAGGTAGTCATTTACGCATCCTTAATCATTTTAATTTTAATTAATTTAATTTGGGGCTCAACAGCAAACCTAACCTTTTACTGCGGAATAAGTGTGAGTGACCCGAACCCATCAGGATAACAGTGTCTGAATAGTCTGCAAAGACATAGTAGGATTCCTTGGAGTGTCTGGTATGCCCACGCATGCCTGCAGTACCATTCCGACTAGCTTGTCATTTCTCACTTTCAGTGCCTCAGGAGTGAGTAAGTGAGTGAAGAGATTTGGGCAGCTCTTAACAGCAAGGTCTTGAGAACAGATAGTACCTCAGGAGTTACTGAATAATATACTCCCATGAGGGCTGTACTACAACTAAGGGAGGAGTGAGACCAACCAGTACATTAATGAAACAAGCCTCACTTAGAGAGAAAGAAACCTTGCAATATAACATTAGTTAGGTAAAGTTATTTTCATAAATTTAGATAACTAGAAAGGACTGCTTAGCAGAAATTATCGTCGAGCTCGACGGGCTCTACAGAGGGACCTATCTCAGTCTGGTGGTTCACCGCCAGTCGACTCCACTCACGACACTGCACCCCCGTCCCCCTTACCAGAAGTCACTGCTCACACATCATGTCCGATTTCGCCCTACATAATTTGTGAACATGAATTCAAACTAGATTCTGAACTAGGCATCTATTGGCCGTAGCCAAGCTACGAATACATTAGTATTTTCAGCCCGTCTAACCCCGCACCAATTGTGAAGCCACCTGCCCCATCCCAAGATAGCGACACTGCACTACCAAAGACGTGTACGATTCAAACAGCAGCCAGGAAGGTAATTAAACTCACATACCTCCCAAAGCTACACCAAAATTCTGGATAGTTTCCCCTCCGCACGACTTTGTTCCCTCTTGTAAGCTTATGAGGCCTTCCCCTTTCAGACGTCCACGAGGCCTTCCCCTTTCAGACGTCCCGGAACTGAACGAGACCCCGAGTAGGAACTACCACAGGAAAGTCAGACTCATTTCCATTCCATTATCATCTCCAACCACACTCTCAGTACTTCATTCTTTAAGACAGCTGGCGTACCGTATTTTGGCAACCTTAACAGTGAGCAAGATCGCACTCCCTGGGAGGGAGTCCTTTTTAACTAAGCTCACCCTGGGGTTTGATATACCTCCCTTCAAACTCAACCCTTCCACTAGGCGGTATCCCTGTTAAGGATCCCACCATGAGACCAACCCCAACCCGCCAGGAAAAGGAAAACTCGTTAGAAACCTATATGCCACAGAAAGGCCCCCTTATAACCAGCCGGAGCGAAATCAGCACTCCTAATGATCCACCCCAACAATACGTGCACCTCCAGTGAGGTGAGAGACTCAGTGCCATTAAGGAGTATCAAGGTATAGACCAGGTACCTCCTACTGCCACCACAGGGTGTGTCAATTGGCATCCAACATGGGGCGTACAGCTCCATATAGCTCAGCCTTAAGAGCTTGGACATAGCGTGACACCCCCCCACTTACCCCAAGACAAACTTGCATTGGAGCACTTTGTTTTACTTAGGGGACTGAAAGTAAACACCTTGTGGCGCTCAACATTTGTAAGACCATGTATAGGTCCGAGGAGAGTCAAATTAGCTGAAGCTAATCTCGAAGAAACACAAAGTACTCGGGGCCCCGTACAGACATGTTAGAACGGGCATAAACGTTGACACAGACAATATAATCATGTTTGTTTAGGATGGAGGACATGCCGAGGGTTACAGACGGCCTAGAGTTTAGGTGTCAGACTTGTAGGCAAGCCCAAGTGAGGATATGCCAACGGCAAGAGTGCGAAGGCCAAAGGTACCACATGGTACATTGTATCTTCTGTAACAGAGAATACCACCATAGATGTATTGGGTGGACAGACGAAAATGTGAGAAACCCAGGACAGGTATACCAATGTGAGGTGTGTAGACAGGAACACACCCACCGATCCAAGAACCTGGTGTCACGAACCAGTCCGGTGACTTCTGGAATACCCATGGAACTAATTTTGCCAGAGTTCCATGGTAGGCTATACGAAGACCCTGAGGTCTTCGTTCGTGAATATGAGAGAGAAATGAGGGAGCACCTCATACCCGTGAAGCAATGGGTAAGCTAAGCACGCTATCAACTGGGCGGTCAAGCCTGGAAATGGTGAGAAAAGTACGGGGACTTCATCAAAGGATGGTCCCAGTTTCGAACCCAGCTCACCATGCATTTCACCGGCGATAAGTTCTGTCAAATTTTATTACAGACTTTCATTCAAGGACACAAACCCCTGATGAGGAAGTGGAACTATTTATAATCAAAAAGGAGCGGATCCACAAACGTATTTATCCAGAACAAAATCAGGGAAAGAGAGTCAGAAGCATCACCCGCACCCTTCTGCCCACATTTAGAAACCTCCTGCTACTCCCATGGCCACATACTGTCGAAGAGTTAACAGGCAGGGGAGAGAGATAGAGATGACTAACCACCCCATGTCTGGGAAGACCCTGCTTGCACGCGCCGCCAAGGACGACGGCCCAGGCCCCTTCCTCAGACCACCCGCAAGGTAAGACGCGATCTTTCCTCCACCCACCGCCCCCTTGACAGGCTGCTGGCATTGCTCAGGCCAGCACTTTATTTAACAGTGACTAGCAGACACGGCAACAGCAGGTGACGAGAGCCCCTCCATCCTGCTCGCAGAATGCGCAGCCCCGAAATTGCAAAGTGCATTTCCCACGTCATGAGAATGGGAACCCGGAAAGACAGCAAACCATGGCTAGTGGAAGGCCACTCAGCCATAGCCAGTTGTGAGTGCAACAGAGCCAGGACTTGAACCCAGGATATTCAGTGTGAATTCCTAGAAATGAGCCTCATAGGAATGGAACACTACAAGGGAACCTACCCCGATCTCCCAAGAGGCGGACGATGCATGCACCCCAACCCCAGGTCAATAGACATGAAACACCGGATTCGGGAAGGGTGAACTCACCCCCTCACCTGTTGTATCGCACATACCCCACACAATCATTTAAAGGAGAAATCCCCGAGGACACTACCTTCCCCCCAAGTTCATACATTCAGCACAGCAAAACGCAGTACAGTTACTGAAGGTTCATGGTGTAGTAGGCAACCCATACGATACATTATCAAGGAGGCAAGTGAACCTCTGGCCGCCTCTAATGTAGCGGACGGTCGGCCACAGACTCCCCTCATTCCACCCCTTACCGCACCACTGGCTATTGAGAGCCAGGAAGATCGTGAGATATCCCTGTCGAGCGGTGAACGCATCTCTCCAGCCTTCGTTCCTGTACTGGAAGAAGCGCTACCCCCGGAGGCAACATACCTGTTACCCCCAGGTTCAGTCCTGGCAACTCCACCAACTGAGGGTGTGTATATGTCCAAGGATAGTGATACGAGGACACACGCCCTACTACCCATCTCATCCTTCCCAATCCCCGGCAAGAAGGAAGAAGATAAACGTGAGACTGGAGGACGCCCACCATACACCATGAAAATAACTGGTACTTCTGTTAACCAGGTGACCAATGTAGCTGGCCACTGGGACACACATACCAATAGAAAATATAATTTTGTCGATGAGCCACCGGGACCATGCAAGAGGTCCAGGAGCTAGTACAGCAGGGTGCTGCGGGAGGGTACTTTTTGGCACCCAACATGGAGCATCCGCCGTAATTTCGGAAAAGAATTAGGCCGAACCAGGCCAGTACGACCCAGAGTCAAGAGAACTAGCTGGGGCTCAAATAGATAACCCAGACCAGACTTCGGGAAGTCGAGAAACACCCCGTGGCGCTCAATAAACCCCAAATGTCAGACACCAATAAGGTAATGAATGGGCACGCTGAAGAGACCATGTATTCCACCATTGGCAACCACTGCCCCAAGGCAGAATGCCCCAGAGAAGGGGTTCCCAAATTGAGTGCACACATTATCAGTGCCAATTCCACTACACGTGTTTAGGCTGGGACGACATAGTTCACTACACTAACGGCCTAGAACACTGGTGTGAGGGCTACCGAATAAGGCAGGTGACGTATTGTAGCTGGGTGTTGTGCCAAGGGCAAGGACAGTACACCATGAGCTGCATTGTATGTACCAAACACAACCTATGCATTGGGTGGCCTGACAAACTCGTGACCCAACAAGGAATGGTATACAGGTGTGAAGTCTATCAGCGGGCCGCTGAATACAGACTACACAACCCCGGGCACAGTCAGAGAATAGAACCAAGCAGTTCGACAGGGGAGCCCCAAATTCCCAACTTCGCGGGCCGTGCCGGTAAAGATCCGCTCGTCTTTCTTGTAAACTGCGAAAGAGAGTATAAAAAGGGAGATTCCACCAAAACAATGAGATAAACTAATACAAGGAAGCCTTATAAGCAAAGCACTCAACTGGTGGGGCAATTCCGGAACAGGCTAGCTACGGAATTCACTGGAGAAGAGGTACTAGCTAATCTCACCACTGAATTTTACAGCCGAACACAGACTCTCTGAGAAGAAACCAAAATTTTTTTTCACAACAAGGTACAAATGTTCTGACAGATCTTCCCGGAAGAAACAGAAGAAAGCTGTGAATGCCACATAACCCGCATCCTGCTGCCACAATTAAGAAACTTCCTGATTACACCCAAGCCACAAGTCGTGGAAGTGTTGGTAGACCGGACGCGCCATAGATGGGACGAATTACGCTGAGTTTAACAATTCAGAATATAACCAGTGCTGCCAAATTCATTGTGGCACCCGGACTCCCGAAAATGGTCATCCTCTGGCACCAGTGGCTCCACCAACACCACTGTATAATGGACCACGGCCAGCGTGAGGTCTACCTAAGCTGTAAACACAGAGTTTCAGTCAATTAGGATAGAATGAGGCCACCCCAACCACAGCAGAACAGAAACAACGGACCAGCAGATAAGACTACTATAGTTGAACAAAGGCGTATGGTCCTGCAAAAGTCAACATGGGGCAAAATGGAGGATAAGGGTACCTAAAGCCCGCCTCGCTGATAACTGTAATAGCGCTGAGCCGGAAGTGTAAGGAGCAGCTTTCATAACCTCCAAAGTCTCTACGGAATTGGATGAATCTACCACCACACATACCACACCCACGGGGCCAACGGAAAAAACTGGTACTCCCAGCTGCAACACAGCCAGCTAGGGAACGAGCTGCCTGCCATCAGCATGGCTTAAAGGACCACCAAGAACAGCAGAGCCAACGAGCAGTACACTACCCACAAACACCACTGATTTTAAAACCAGGATGGAGACCCAAGGAGAAAATGGACCCCAAGTGCCCGTAACTATTCTGGCGCAACACGCTAGATAGGGAACAAGGTGAAGCGAAGTGAGTATGGAGCAGCAGCGCCGGAATGAAGCAACGAGGGAAGTGGAAGATCCCCAAGAAAACCCTCCGATTTGCGATATCCCACATGAGAAAATCTGGACCCCGCCAGGAATCAAACCCGCAGCAGCTGCCACTAAACCATATTTATGAAAAGGGGGAAACTCAGCGTATCCAGGCCTAAGCCAAAGAAAGGAGACAGTTTTCCTCTAAATCTAAACAAGCCACAGTAACGTAGATACAAAAGGAACTCCTGGCCTCACCTGAAAGAGCCACTGGAATGTTCCCAACAACCCCGGCGGGCAGCGAGGGTCAGACCAGAACTCCACATCTGAATCAGTTCATCATGATGGGCCTTGTTGAGCCTGTGCCAGCAGCCGCGCAGTGCCTGGAGGTACCGCCGCCCACTCCAAGTACTGTACTTGAGTCTGGTGCAACTGTGACCACAGAGGAATCCTTTACCTTGTAAACACGACTGCTTCAGCCGGAGGACCAGAAGAAGAAAGCATATCAGAAGGCCTGCCCCAGACGGAACCTGCAGCACCGGTGACGCCCATTGACATCCGGGACCCTTCCCTAACTCCTACCAGAGAGACGGAAGAAGATGGTTGACCCCAAGACCTACCCCTTACTGTGCCAGCAACCCCGGTGTCACCACATGCCGAGGCAGACATCTGGGGAACCTCGTCCACATGAAAGAAGGACCAACAGCCAGCCTATTTGGACGAGGGAGGGGCTACAGAGTCCCCAAACACAACGCCGTCTGCCAGAGAAGCAGTAATGCCAGCTGAACCACTGCCTCTGGCAGCTACCTCGCTGGCATCCACGTCGAACAATGAGCCTGTCAGCAAGCTCACACAGCCTGCCGGTCAGTCCTTGACCACGGGCAAGGGCGATCCTGCACAGAAGTTCCTGCCCCGTCAAAGCCTGCTGCCTCAACAGTCCTGCCACACTAGGAAGCAACATTCGACATTGCAATATACCATAGTGAGTGAGAGATCATAAGAGTTTTCTCTTCCCACTCAAATAGTGTAGGCATACTATCGACGTATGCATACGGGGCAGTGCAATGCTACAAAAGTAAAATGCCCTATACAGTCAAAACTTGAACTGTCCAATCCACTTGAGCCGAAAGTCCATGTCCAGTGGGTATTTTCTATGGTCCCGACCAAATTCCTACGTAAACAATGCTAAAAAAGTCAGTTTTTGCCAAACTAAAAATTTAATTTAATCAGTATCGATTAAACAAAAATTTTTGTAGCATCACCGAAAATTACATGCTCCGATCATTAAACAATGAAGTATTAACAAAGTAAAAGTAAACTGTATTCAAGGCATATGAAGTCTGTACATAGTAGGTTATGTAAACATGCACAACTAATACTAATAGAAATAACAAATAAAATAAATTTTCAACACACATTGTTTTGCTTACATCTCGCTGCCCTGCATTTAGTCCTATTTATATATAACTTACGAAATAACCTGTTGTTGAGTCGCAATGTCGCACTTAACTCTTATTGTGTAACAAAAAATAACAAATAATAATTGACATCTCAGACTACACATTGTGTATTTAGAGAGCACGAAATACAAAAAAATTGAAAAAAAAAATTGAAAAAAAAATGTGGGAATACAGTACATATGAATGAGAAATACATACTGCAAAATTTTATTAGACTATCAACAAACAACTGCATTGTTTACTGTGACAGCCATGTTGGTAACGATCAACACTGTCAACAGCGGTGCCATATTTTCGAGATATCTATTCATGATGCAACGTTGCTAACACTCGTAACTATAGTTTTTCACGTGAATATTTATTCCTGAAAATTAAGAATGCATTACGCATTAAAATGTAACTAATATATATGCCCAGAAAGTAAGAAAAAGGCACCTCAAAATTAAGGAAACCTTATTCACTGCACTCTATCAATAACAATATTGAAGTCGTACATAAGAAAATAACTTCGCTGCTGTACACAAGAAAGATATATTTTTTTAGTTTGCTCAGCTGCTGCTACAACGCCACAAGTACACATTGATAGACGATGCAAGATTTTGCAGTGTTTTTGATTTCTCAAGTCACACTACAATCTGTAGAATAGTAAACACACAACATTTAATTGTAAACATAATACAAGTTTCTTGTCTCAAATTTTTTGTAGTGGAGAAATTAAGTTGGAATTTATTAGGTTTGCATGGAATCTTAACTTAAAAATATTTACAGGAATACAAAAATTCAGTGTGGTCTATACATGCCAAAATATAGATTTCTGAGCAAGTGATTTTAAAAGAGGTGTTTACATATGGGATTTATTAAGTTTGAGTGCGAGTGTAACGGAAAAATTTTCTTCAATATTACCATTTGCATTGTTTTATTTTAATAAAACTTAACAAATACTTAACATAGGCCAATGAATATGTTCAACATATAATTAAACAAGCTTTTTTTTCTTTTGGGCGAGTAATATGTCAAGTCCGCATCTATAGAAATTTTATTATGTCAGTCCCCTGAAATTTGATGTACAGAGTTTTCACTGTAGTTAGCTAGGGGTGACCCTAATATTGTGATCCTGTAAAAGGAAACCTGTGGAAGGGTGGTGGGGGGGGGGGGGGGGGGAGGAGAGATGAAATGAACAGCTACGAGTGTAAGCCAGCTGCTGAAGATACAAAGGTATGAGCTGTAAAATGGAAATATTTTAATAAAAAAGAATCAATCCGACCAGACATATGTAGTAAACCTTATTGCATTTTGCCTCTTGCATTATGAGTTAACGTCATGGCATAGCTTACTGTAACATAGTAATCTTGAATATCTTTGTTGAAAAGAAATTTGCTAGAGAGAGGGACGACACCCTTGTGAGTGACAAGGGGAGAGATTATTTTGTCTAGCCATATCCACTACTACCTCGGAATGCCTGCCCGCACATCTTACGAGCAACTGGCATAGATCCGGCACTCATACAGCAGCCTAACAAGAGAGAAATACATTGCTGATAAGAGGACAGTTCTACATTCCTGCTTAAAAATATTATTCTCCTCTATACTCATTGCCCAGATCAGTCTATGTCGCAACACGACGTCTTTCATAAATATTAATAAACGACTGTTTATCATCACTGCAACTACATCCCTGGCAGTTTTCTACAGAGTTGAGTTACCACTGCCTCCTACAAGATTGTTGTATCTACCGGGGACTGGGACAGACATCCCAATAGTAAAAATAATTTCACCCGATGGGTCACCCGGACCATGCAAGAGGTCCGGGGGGTAGTACTGCAGGGTGCCACGGGATACTGAAACAAGTAAGATGCCTAGAACCCCCCGCTCTTCACTACGTCGCTCCCACCAAGGATCTAGGCGCTGGGCTTGCACCTGCTAACCCACTCCCCAGACGTCCTATGCCAATGAAGGAAGGGATGGCCGAGGAGTATAAAAGGGGAATATCAGTTCTGCTTCTGTTCTCGATCAAGTCTTCTGACTCCTCTCCTAGACACTCACCACGCAAGCAATTAGTGCCGAGGCCCGCACCTCTCCATTATACCGAAGATCCTCTCTTTCTTGCACCTAAGAAAGAACCAGCAGCATCAACAGCAGCACACTGAGACATGTTTTGTCCCTTACGAACAACAGAGAGTAGAGCTCGCCCCAAGGAGTTAATACGTTAACTGCACCATCTACTGCCTACTCCCGTAGCTTTGCATCAGGCACCTTCCCCTGTTAACGCTAGGGTGTTTACCTTCAACCAAGCTCGTGTGGATTAGGAGGTAGTACTTCCACCATCTTTCTTTATTTATTCTCGGTACATAAACGCTGATCTTACCCGACCTTTTCAGTATCACTCCAACTTCCTTTCTCTTATCATCGGAGCTGACAGAGCCAGCAGGAGACCGGGTTCATTCGTACCAAACCTACACTTTAAAACACCAGAACATCCTTCGAAGGCCACCCATTCCCGTGCAGTGAACGGTCAAATCACGACATTAGGATACCGTTCCCTGGAAGTTGGCTTGCCAGCTTGAAGTTGCCCCCACCTCACCGCTCACTTAGTGGTGAGGAGGAGGGGAACTTCCGAGTCTGGGGAGACCAGCGACCATTGGATGCTCACCTTACCAATACTGGAAGCCCAACAGTTCCTTACATCCACGTGGGAGGAACAGTAGAGCCACAGCACTAGGAATGCTCCTGGTGGGATCAGCTTTCCGGCTCGGGTGAACTTCTCTCACAGCGCCCTTCGTGGTGCCGAGAGGGTTACACTCTGGTGCAGGTGAGACCAATACCATTGGGATAAAACAGTGTGGTTCTTACAACCAACACTTTGCAGCTTGATTGTCCCCCCCTCCCCCCTACAGTGGGGAAGTCAAGAGTGAGGTGCTGTGTTGGCGGTAGCAATTGACACCCACACTTGCACATACTCACGTCAACTGCCTACCTCCTGCAGATCAGATCTTAGGTTAGCATGAAATACCTTACACCCATAGGGGTGGTGTTAAGAAGGTTAAGAAGACGAGGGGTATCTCTGAGAATCCAAAGGGGCTTCGCAACCTTCCCAGAGGGTTCGGCCTACCGAGTCCACGTGAACAGGCTGCTTTGCTATGACAGCTCACCGCATCAGTACCCACAGTTAAGCCTGTCAACTTGTTTGAACCGCCAACCCGAGTTGCAGAACAATACCACCCGATAGTGCAGGAAGTGCTGTTTAGTGAAGGGTCCACCAGCACGCCAGCTGTAATTATTATCTCCAGGCCAGAAACAAATCCAAGCACCTCGCAAGCAAACCCCAATCCCCAATCAAGTGCCACCAGAGCCGAGGCAACAGACCTGCAGGGCAGACACGCAGTCCCGCTGTACCACCACTAAGCCTGCACCACACAAGGAGAAACTCTCAAAGCCTGACTTTGTGCCAAGCCGACGGCCTACTAGACCGATACTGTACTCTGTTGGGCACCAGTGCCTTGAGATGAGTAACCACCCAGAGACACGACTCGCCTAGTGTCAAGTAAATTACCCAGAGACAAGGGGCAGCCAATCAGCCGGGTCTGTCATGCGTCAGTATAGGACAAACAAACAAATATGAGAGTGCAAGCACTCATACCAGCTAGCTTATTAGAACGGTTAGGTGACGCAGAACATCCCAAAAATAAAATCCTAACCTGGCTAGTTAGGCAGTGTAACACGAACAGTGTTGGTCCTGAAGAAACAAATATGCAAAACTGCATACTTTGCAAAATTGTGTAAATGTTAGCTTAAGAATTTCTAAGGTTATGAATTATGATCTCATTGCCAGGAATAGAGGTCCTACACTAAAAAGTGAATTTTTTTTTTAACTGCAGACTTCCTCCTACCAATGGACACCAGTAACGTAGATGTAAAGAATTTTGATTATATTACTTAATATATAGCTTTGATACTTGCTTGACTAAGATAAAACGGAGGAATTAACGTAGCCACAAACCCTAAATAAACTGAAAAGTTTGTGTTTGACTGGCCCTACTCCCCCAACTGCTCACGTAAAGCATGTAATTAGTAACAAATGTAGGATTGCTTATGGTGAAATATATAGCAAGATGCATTTAACGTAGTCACGAAACTATATGAGCACTATTAGGAAGTGAGATACGCATAAACGAAGCCTATCAGCAGACCAAGGAACACAAGTAATTTAACCCTCACCATCCCTAATAATGCGACACTGGGCGATGTTGCATTAGTAAGCAATGTAAATTTTCAGTAAGAGCTTGAGGCGAAAATTCTGTGATTGTGCCGTATCCACCGCCCAGGAAATTCTTGGTCTTACTAAAACGCAAAAGGTACTAAGCCCATGTAGCGCTACCCAGGTAAAAGGAAAACAATTTGAAAACTATCAAGAACCTGAATGTACATAAATGTTAGAAACTAAGTTGAGAGAAATTGCTGTTACTAGTGTAGATAAAGTGTACGAAACGGGGGGGGGGGGGGGGGGGTGTGTGTTTGCTAGGTATGTTGGGAAAAATAATTTTAGAGTTCTCTCTGACTTTGAACCTTGTATCATAAGAGTAAGAAATATCCCCTATATGAGAAGTTCAATGTGTTTTAATGAGCGATGTTTTATACAATTATAAATGTAACATATTCCCACCAGTAGTGTGGCATATCGAAATTACAACTCAAATGGAATCCTGTAATCCCAGATTAGCTATGTTATAAGACAAGTTGTTCCCTAATAAGTTGAAGGGAAAGAACTGGTGAGTTAATAAATATCGAAGTAAACTATGCCACACGTGAATGTAGGATGAGAGTATTTCACTGCTGTATAAATAAACCCAGCAAAAGGGTGCAACAGGAAAGAAGACAATTTTACATAACCATATAGCGACAGCACGAAAATTAAGTGAGGTTTAGGATAGGAAGTGGAATCTGTAGAAGTAACAGTCCCATTAATCTCACCTAATTTCCTACTGTGTCCATACGTAATTGCATTGTACGGACATTAAAAACAAGGCAGTAACCAAAATTGTACATAAGTGTTAAGAAATGTAACAACCCTAGAAAGTATATCAAATATACACGTGCAGTCAGATATTACATATTTGAAACAGGCCTACCCTAATAAATGTGTAAAGTGCAAAGTTGATGTGTGTGAAGTAGCTAATAGGAGTGTTACGCCACAGAGTTGGCTACCTAGAATATAAGTAACCATCGTACGAACTGTATGCATAGTGTTCATTGTATACTAAAATGTATAATATGTATGCAGTAATTACAAAGAGTACAACAAATACTCAAATTTCAAAATAAAGTATGATCAAACAAGTGTTTTATGTGTGCAAGTGTTCATGTCTTCTTTACTCTAACCTCTTTACATGTATGGGGAACCCTGGTGCCTTGTAGGTAATAATATTTTTTTTACGAGTAAAGAACTCGTATTATTCACACGTAAGTTGTTTACCTTGCGACAGCACTGGCTGGTAAATAGAAGAGTTAAAATCATCCCGCAGGGGCCACTGTAAGCATTCCCCTTGCTAGTTCTAGTAAGTAGGACTCCCTCGTTAGTTACACTTTTATCTCGAGGACAGGGACAAATATTAAAAACCTCTAAAAAGAGAAAATAACTTTGCCAACAAGGTATTGTAACGTACCCTGTTTAAAACGTAACTTAGTTTTCAATTTCTGTGAACTGCCCTTGACCTAGAAAAGGGTTTGAAACTAAAACTACACGCTCCCGTAAAAATCTCCGTCCTCAAAACCCTGTGCTGCCGCCATCACCTGAACAGAGACAGAGTAGAGGGTGTGGGGGGGAGGGGCAAGATGAGGGAGACAGAGAAGAGGCCATTAACCCAGAGACACTGAACAGATGACGCCCGGCCAGATACCACAACTACAGCTGGCCACTCATGCCAAAGAAGAGGCGCGAGTCCAGAACTGCAACCGGAGGCATACAATTGGGGAGTCAAACCCACACCAGAAGTAAAAGTGGTCTCGCTTCAGGGGGTGAGCGGGTGATGCATGCCACACTACTGCGCACACTACTGGTTGACTTCGCCCCATGAGCGAGCGATGAGAATCTTCGGGCAAGTCTAAAGCGGCGTACATTTATTCTAGTGGCTACAGGGTTGATTCCACATATTGGACAACTATAGACACGCAAAATAATTAACATGTTCAATTATAGAATTTGTACTGCCCGCCCAGAATTCCGACATGCAGTTGCCACCCCCTCGACCACAGATTGTTTTACCCGACTAGCTACAGACCAGCTGACACTGGTAAGGAAGTTGAAACAGTCACCAAAGGATCGCAGCACCACTGCACCCAGTGACATCACAGCCGCCGAGCCTCGAGAAGAGATGGTAAACTTATCAGCCTTCACCCAGGGTGATAAGAAAAGCATGGCGCTGCCCGCTACCCAGAGATAATCTACGCCTGCAGTAGAAGGCTAGTAACCATTGCACCCCTGAGAGTGTCACGAAGCTAAGATTTCTAATATTAAGGAATCCTGAAAACGCTCTTTTGAGAGTTCATCGGCCCACTGACCGGAAAGGTTGGAGGACTCTCCTGAGTCTGGACAAGACCCCCACCTCTCCAAGCCTGAAGAAGGCCAGCCTTCCTCTACCAGCAATCTGCGAAGGCTCATCCACCAGCTTGCAAACGCTCTCCCATAACCCCAGCTCCACCAGCTTGTGAAGGCTCTCTGGCGGTAACTTCATCGTTCGCACCCCTGCACCTCTCACCACAGCCATTCCTAGACTCCCGCGGTAAAAGGCAGCCACGACATCCCCTCTGGACAATCACCCCTCCGATAACTAACTCGCTATTATTTGTGATGTGTACTATTCTTAGTGTTTGCTTGTTTGGAGAGAATTCATCCAGGTTCGCCTTCACCTAGTGTAAAATTAAAAAATTAATAACTATTATTGGTTTTAGATTATAAAAGAACTGAATCCCCAGTGTTTTCTAAGCGTCAATAAAACACTACAAGAAACTCTAACCGTTATTGCCACAACTGCAAAATGTAGTGTATTCGTAAATTACTGGGATGCGAAATTAAAACACTAATAGAAAGTGATGCTGCCCGAATGACACTACTCACCACCATGATGCTTTACGAACAACTTACTGCCTCCTCTCAGCACTCCAGGGTTGCCAACTTTGTGGTCCAACACTGGATGCAGATCTGCCAACTTCAAAAAATACTAGAGGTGGCAGAGCGGGAAATTCAAAACTTGAATGTGTCTAACACACACACACACAGTAAACAATACGCGAAAAATGTATAATTCACATATTTACAGGTCCAAAAATTCAGCCCAACTTAAAATGTTCCATTCCGACAATTAAATGGAAATGGGCAAAGTTTCACCACAGGATGCTCGAGTTGTCCAATGGAGGTGCGCACAGTTGCCACTCTCATCACACCATCATTTCCTGGGTGGAGCTCCAGGACATGTCCCAAAAGCCACAGTAGGGGCGGAAGCCTTTCTTCCTTAGGTAGCATGATTTAATTGGCAGCAAACTCCAGTCCTTTGTTATGCCACTTCTGCCGCTGTCGGAGAGTATGCAGGTAATTGTGGTGCCAGTGATGCCAAAAATTCTGTTGCAGCCGCTCTACAAGCTGCCATTGGTGCAGGCGATTGAGGGGGATGTCCCTGAGGCCAGGTTCAGGCAGTGACCAAGGGTTCAAGGGTCAGAAAACCGCCAGGTGTAGGGGCACTGAGATCGTTAGGGTCACAATGGCCTGGAATAGAACATAGCTTCCACCTAAACTAGCACAGTGTACAATTCTTTGAACGTTAAGACCTGCTCCTCAATAACCTTGTGGAGATGAGATGTAAAAGATGTGACTCCAGCCTCCCAAAGGCCTCCGAAGTGAAGAGCAGCAGGGGGGTTGAAGTGCCAGTTGATACAAAGCTGGGACAATGTGTCCTTTACAATCTATTGGCGAGAGGAAGATGAAACGAGCTGCACGAGTTCCTGCAAATGATGCCACAGTCAGAGTAAATGTTGGAAGACCTACCTCATTGAGCAAGAAAACGTTTGTAAGCTCCCAGGAACACTTCTGTGGACAGGTCAGAAGCCAATTCAACATGAACTGCCTTTGTGGCACAGCACATAAAAATGCAGAGATATGCTTTGAGGATTGCTGCCATGCGCACTTGAGCAAGTCTGATCATGAACAGGCCAGCATAATCAACTCCCGCCTTTGCGAAAGGTTTGACTTGCTGTACCCTCATGGCTGGATGATCTCCCATACGAGGTTGACTAGGAGAAGGTCTCTGTCTGAAACAGCGGAGACAATACCGTAAACCGCAGATGATGGCATCTTTGTCAGACAAGATCCAGAACTGTTCTCCCAGAATGGCCCGAAGAGTCTGCACCTCAGGATGATTGTTCCTTTCATGATAATGGCTTATAAGTAGGTCAGTCAGGGAGTTCAACATAGACAACAACACAGGGTGCATATGCTCAAAGGGAACTGCAGATTGAGAAAGTCTACTGCCCACCCTCATCAAACCATGCTTGTCAAGAAATGGCACCAATTTCCTAATTTGAGGTGCAGTGCATCAATTACTCTTAAGAGCAGCAATATAATTACTGAATGCCTTAAGCTGAGCTCGCAGAATCCAAAACTTGAGGGGCTGATCCAATTCAGAAGGGGTAACATCCACATCAATGTGTAGCATGCAAACTGCGACAATGATGTTCAAATCGTTGTAGGAAACCAGTGACTCAAGAGCTTAGTAAGACGACTAAACTGGGTCACCAAGTTATCCAGATCCTGGTGCTGGGTGTATTCAGTGTCACGGTTTTGTGTTCAAGCAATGCAGAGTTCACATCAGCTTCAACTGCACTATGATGGGCCTGTCCACCACAAATGATGATTCAGCAGCTGAGCTAGCAAAAGACTACGTGAAGCAGAATCTGCAGGATTGTCTTCGGAGCGTACATGCTTCCACCAGGATGGTTGGGTAAGGTTTTGGAGTTTATTCACCCTATTGGCCACAAACGTTTTTAACTTGGCGCGTGCTGCTACGGGTTAGCTACTGGGTGAGACTACTTTCGAAGATAGTGTGGTGATGTTGACTATCCTATCATCCTAGCTTGACCTACCGCGGCGAATACTACCTCTTCCATTAGGTCAGTGCGACATAAGGGGGTTGGACGTAGTATTAGGCTGCTTGGGGGTAGGTTTGCTACGGGCTGAAGGGGAGTCAAACCCCAGGATGAGGTGGATGGACATGACTGCCTGTTCAGGGAGCTCGATCCTCCTCACTAACAGGTTCGCCAATATGCGGGATGACAGCTATCCCAAATGGGTGAAATGTAGTGAAAGTTAATCTGAGATGGTGATGGGGGTGCGTGGTCTGGCAGATGAAACTAACTGGCAGTGTAGGTCGGCGTGTTAGGACAAAATCTGCAGCTGGGGATATTGCACGGGGTCGGTTGTCTGTCTGAGCCAGGAGTCGAACCCGAACTACTTTTCCCGATGCAAGTTTAATTGAGCAAAATCTAGGAAGGACAATGCCCTCTGGGTGAGTTACTCTTATTCGTCTACCAGACTGCGGGATGCAGGGATTAACGTAGCCTTTCACCACAGGGGCACGTTTATCAGGGGCGCAGATGCGCTGCAACTTTCTTACCATCCCACATGGAGGCGACGACAAATTAAAACCCATCCTGAGGCAGGCTGGTCATGACATCACAAGGTCACAGGGGTGCTGCCATCTCTCGAGATCGGAAGAACTTCTTCCGGAGCTAGCCACAAGTAGTAGAATTCACAATAATAATTAATCAAATCCCAGGATGCCATAAATCTGGGTGGGCAATGGATATTGTAATCACGCACATAATTTACAATAATGTAATATGCTACCCAGGCTTGTGGGCTTTATTAGCGCTATACATTTATTCCGGTTTGACACATATATTCCGCCCCCGAGCGCATGTGGCTCGTAGATGGGGCAAAATCATCCATAGAGCACACAGTCTCACTGCACAGCATGCTG
Organism: Dryococelus australis; assembly: GCA_029891345.1. Classification (NCBI taxonomy): domain Eukaryota; kingdom Metazoa; phylum Arthropoda; class Insecta; order Phasmatodea; family Phasmatidae; genus Dryococelus; species Dryococelus australis. The sequence continues at coordinate 176,036,912 of CM056997.1, read as the reverse complement.
GCATGAGTCAATCTGGTGTGGAGACAAGTTAATCCATGCCAGGACAACTTTGGAATCAGTCAATGCACTGATGGAGGACAAACAAAACTCATCTTTAAATGTCACACTGACATGGCTCAACAGACGTGTCAGCAAGAACGCACCACAAAGCTCCAAACACAGCAATGATTGCACCTTGACAGGTGCCACTTTGGACTTCCCCACTAATAGTCAAACGTCGATTTTTTCACTGCTGCGTAACCAATCTCAGAACTGTCTGAGAACCCATGGATTTCATAAACACAGCCTTCTGAACCATTGATATACCTAGGAATTGTGATTGATGATAGGCGAGGAAGCTCTTGATTAAAGAGCCTCCAGCATGCTGCCAGGTCTGATAGAGTAGCATACCAATTGATAGTCTTCAACCACAAAATCTGGATCAGATGTTTTGCAAACCCAAGAGCCATCCAAGAGGGTCAAAGATGCTTGCTATGGTGGACAAAATGGTGCGCTTAGTGCTATGACTTGGGCTGCTTTGAATTTTGTACGCAAAGGTGTCTGAGACCAGGTTCGACTACAACCCTAACACCTTGACAACAACCTGACAACCCGTATCCAGGCTGAATGATTGTGGCACCTCAACATCATCCACATGAAGCCAGTCAAGTAGGGAAAGGTGATTCCTCATGAAATTTCGCAGCTTGAATCAGCCCTTAATAAGACAAGATATTAGCTCCATTTGAAGGGCCAGTGCTGACTCAACTGAATGAGAACCTGTGATAGTGTCATCAACGTAAATGTCTGAAAACAAGACCTTGGACGTGTTAGGGAAATTTGGCTGATTCAACCTTAGCTAACTGCTGCAGTGTGCGAATAGCTAGGGAAGGTGCAGACGATACTCCATAAGTGACCGTTTTCAGATGAAAATCCTAGACTGGAGCAGTGTCACAAAACCGCTATACAGTGCGTTGATAATCATGATAATCAAGGTGAACCATAATTTGTCGATACATCTGCTTGATATCAGCAGCAAACCCAACAGTATGCAATCAGAAGTTCGAAACAACATCCACAATCTCTCGCTGCAACTTGGGACCTCTAAGCAAGAGGTCATTGAGTGCCCTCCCCTTCAAATCCTTGGCTGACACATCGAACAACACACGAAGCTATGTGGTGGAACTCTCGGGCTTGATCACACAGTGATGGGGGATATAGTAGGCTGAGAATGACTGAACCTGATCTGGAGGAATTCTCTCCATATGCCCAGAGTTGAGGTCATCTGTCATGAATTTGGTGTACATACTAGTTCACTGTTCCCTTGGAGACACTTTTCAAGACCACTCAGGCGATTTACAGCTTGAGGCCGGGTAGCGCCAATGTCAGGTTGGGAAGTGCGAAATGGCAAATACAATCATACCTGACAACTTTTCAAATCCTCAATCAGTAAAATATTTTGAAAATGTCAATTTTAACATAAACTGGAAACTGCATTTTTCCAAAAACCTACAGTACTTTAAAGAAAATTTTTTCCATACAGGCCTATTTTCTTAAATATTAACCCTAAATTACAAAATAAATACAAAGTAGAAGTAAAAAATTCTTATGGTCAAGACTTCTTTAAACTTGCAGAAAATGCAGTTTTCACAATTATAGGTTAACCCTGTACGAATGGGCGTATGCCAACCCTGAAGTTTAAAAAAAATTTCTTTGCAAGAAAGTAAAAAATTGTCAAATTGTTTATTAAAACTAGGCCTTCTTATTAATAATAGGATTTTCTTTTAATTAAAAAAAAAAACTCCCCAGCTTAATGTACAATGAGAAGTAATACTAATAGTAAACATTAACACATTACAAGCCTTACCTTCACAGCAACTTTCCTTTCAATCAACTTCAGTTATTCACATTAACACTGCAGCTGTTGTGTTGCATGCTATTTACAACATACTGTATCACATATTATTTAAAACAACAGTTCAAACTTTAATCCGAATTAATACTGTTGACTGGCCATCATATACTTTTTTGACACTTCCGAATCAAGAAACGTCTTTTAGAACATAGGCCCTGCATGATATGCTACAATTATTGGAATGTTCTGTTGAACTAGAAAAGACATGAAATAGCATTCCAATCCTGTAAAACTCTATCCACATCAGAGCTTTTGACAAAGAACTGTCCAATTTAAAATTATTAAAACCGCCTTTCACATTTTTAATGCGTTTTTTGCACTTCACGTGGTTGAAAACATATTTTCTGCCACCGTGCAATGTTTACATCCCACCTACAAACACAGCAAAACGTGAACTTCTCTCCTTTATTAGACTTTAATATACACAGAAATTCTTCTGTGTACTCTTTCCAAAATAATTAGAAAATAGATTTTCTTACGTTTTCCACTCATTTCGCTAATTACTACGGGACATGACGTTGTAAAAAATTTGTAATTACAACATGAACATGGCCAACTAGTAAACATAAGCACTCTGTGTGATGCAAAGATGGTGAGATACAAGTATTTTACACTTCTTAAAAATACCAGTTCAGCGCTGTCTACAACTTCAATGAGCCAATAACATTCTGCGATTAGCTACCAGATTCTTTGTTACAGTGATGCATCTCTATTGCGTTATCTATGGCGATCATAAGAAAAATACATAAACAAACAAAACAAAAGTGTTATAAACTTATGATGAACAAAAAAAAATGTAAAACTTTAGCCTTTTTCCATAAACCCGTAAACAACCTACAAAATCCATACATTTTACGGACAAACCGTAAAAGTTGGCAGGTATGCACACACTATAGTGGCCATCGTCATTCCGAGTTAGAGTATCGACAAATATTCTTTCACAAAGTACCTCCTCAGGTGACATGTTTGGTGGTCGGAAACTTTTCAACTTCCCAGAATTTTCTCATGACATCCTCCAAAGGAGACTGAAGTAAGGAGAGATATACAGAATGACTTGGCAGGAGAAGAAACAGGTTCAGATGCCACCTTCCCAATTAAAACCCACCCAAACACAGACCCTAGAGCAACTGGTGGGCCCTCAATCCTCCCTCCGGTCATCAACAGAGGAAGGAGGTCTGCACTGATGGTGATAAGAAGGTCAATGGGGCCAGGCATGTCTAAGGAGGGATCTGCTAGTTTCAGGCTAGACACAGCACTACAAACTTCAGAGGACAGCTTACCACTAGGCATATTACCAGTAATGTGTGGTAGGACAAATGCATCAAAAGCAAATTGGGGTCCTGTGCATTCTGCTGGTACAACAATGATAGATCCATTGGCACTTATCACATAGACTGGAGTGTTAGTTAGTCCGTGAATTGGCAAATGAGCCTTGTTGCATCTCAAATGCAATTTTTGCATACATCACACTGTGATAAAACTGTCTTGGCTTGCGCGAAGCCAGCGCCCGAACACCACGTGGACTACCCGTCAAATTTAGAACCTTTACTTGGGCAGTCGACAATAGCACCGTTTTATCAGAATTATCCACAGCAGACATGACCGCTGAAAGGTTAGATGAAGTCTCCCCAGATGGTGTCACAGCATCAGATTCCGAACCTTGATCCTTAGAATTAAGTTCAAAGTACAGTATAGTATGATGTTTACTACTGCAGGTGTAACGTGACAAGTTTGAGGGACAATTCTTTGCTTCATGAGATTGGTACAGACAATTTAAACATAGCTTCAGCTCCTTTCACAATGGCATACCAATCTTGGGGTGACAACTGATGGAACTCAGGACAATTATACAAGGGGTGTGATGCATGACAGACACAACATGACTGTGTTGAACTCAAAAGCGACCTCAATGCACGAGACTGATGTTTGCTAGGGTTGAAAGGTTTTTGTTTACTCAGCTGCATTCGAGGCACCTTATAGCGAGAGGAACAAGACTGGGACCCAGAACCCTTTAGTCGAGACGAACCAACCATCTCTTGGGCTCTGCAATGCTTCTCAAGAAAGTAAATAAAGTCATCCGGTTTGGGAAGTTCGGAACCTAAGCTCAATTCCCATTCCACCTGCAGTTTGGGGTCCAGTTGTTTACAGTAGATGTGAAGTAGGATCAGGTCCCATTGCCCCACAGGAGCCCCCAAAGCTTCCCAGACTGACACATTTTCAGAAATAATGTTAGATAGGCTACGTAACAGCCTAGGTGAATCTGCACAAGCCGAGGGTGCTTGTAACAAGGTCTCAACATGAGCCAACGCAATCAACTGCTTATTCTCATAACAATTCTCTAGCAGTCCTCACGCAACCTCAAAGTTAGGATGAGATAAAGATAAGGACTGAATCATCTCAAGGGGTTCACTACTAACAGCACCCTTCAGATATGCTAGCTTTTCTACTGCAGACAAGCTGGGATTATTGGACACTAACATCATAAATAAATTGAAGAAGTTTGGCCATTGCTGCGGGGTGCCATCTAAGTTAAGGAATGGTATTTTGGGCAAAGAAACATTTACCTAACGTCTATAAGCTGTATTGGAACCAACCCCTGCCTGCACTTGCAGCTTGCTTTCCAGGGCTTCTGTGGTGGCCATCACAGTGTAGTAGTGCTCCTCAAAGGAAGTCATCCGCTGAAGGTGATGTTCAGGACCGAGGAAATCATTGAGTGTGTCCAACGAAACTTCCACCGTGATGTAGTCGACACCGTAAGCTTGCTTCAAGCTGGGAAGGTCTCCGACACTTGCAAGAAAGAGCTTCACATTAGTCTGATCACTGGTAGTCTATCTTTGCGATATCACCAGTGCGCCCTTCTCCCAACCTCAGTCACAAGGATGCGGCTAACATCAGCCATGGTTGGATAAAATAAGGTGCATACACCTGAAGAAAATACCCGGAACACAAAGTCACATTTCCGCACTCACAAAAGACGAGGAGAAGGAAGCAACATCAAAAATAAACCAGAACTTCAAGCCGTTCATTTAGTAACCCGGAAGGGTTACTAAATGACTGACCACTTTTCTGTGGCCTCTAGGATGATATGGATCACTAAAACGGGTCATGGATCATGAAGACCAGGACATGAGGAATGGAATGCGAAGACCATTAGGACACCGCCCAACAAAATACAAAAAAGGAAAAATTTACAGCTATGGAAAAATAATGTTTATGAGTGCGTAATCCAGCCAAGATGTTGCAAAACTACAAACAGGAGGTGCGAAAAATACTGCCATGAAGATACTCAGTGAGATAAATTGTGAAATTGTGTAGGCAATGCACAAATACCGGAATAATCAGGCCCGAAGGACCAAAAATGTTATTGCCATGACGACATACGAACAATTGCCTGCCTCCTCTCGACAGTCCAGGGTCGCCAACTCTGTGGTCCAGCACTGGATGCAGGTCTGTCAACTTTGAAAACCACCAGAGGTGGCAGAGCGGGAAATTCAAAACCTTGTATGTGTCCAGAACACACACACAGTTACTAACACACGAAAAAAAGAAGTATTTGCATATTTACAGGTCCAAACACTAACCTTGGTGAGGTAGTCATTTACACAGCCTTAATAATATTAATTAATTTCATTTGGGTCTCAACAGCAAACCTAACCTTTTCATGCGGAATAAGTGTGTGGGTTGAAATCCTCAGGATCACAGTGTCTGAAAAGGCTATAGTCTGCAAAGACATACTGGGATTCCTGGGAGTGTCCGTTATGCCTGCACTAGCCTGCGGTAACATTCCGACGCTAGCCTGTCATGTCTCCCTGTCAGTGCCTCGGAAGTGATTGAATAAGATACTCCCACGCGAGATGTACTACAGCGGCTAGGGGAAGGAGTGAGACCAACGACTACATTAATGAAACAAGCCTCAGTTAGGGAGAAAACTTGCAATATAACATTAGTTTGGTAAAGTTATTTTCATAAATTTAGATCACTAAAAAGGTAGGCGGACTGCTTAGCAGATACCGTCAAGCTCAACAGGCCCTGCAGAGGGACCTATCTCAGTCTGGTGGTGCACCACCAGTCAATACCACTCACGACACTGCACCCCCATTATCAGAAGTCGCTGCACCCACATCACGTCTGATTTTGCCCTACATAGCTTGCAAACATTAATCCAAACTACATTCTGAACTAGGCATCTCTTGGCCGTAGCCAAGCTACGAATACGTTAGTATTTTCAGCCCGTCTAACCCCGCACCAATTGCGAAGCCACCTGCCCCATCCCAAGATAGCGACACTGCATCACCAAAGAAGTGTACGATCCAAACTGCAGCCAGGAATATAAACTCGTCATAACTCCCAAAACTACACCAAATTTGTGGATAGCTTCCCTCCGCATAACTTTGTTCCTTCTCTTAAGCCTACAAGGCCTTCCCCTTTCAAACGTCCCGGAAGTGAACAAGACCCCGAGTAGGAACTACCAGAGGAAAGTCAGACTCATCCACATTCCATCATCATCTCCAACCCCACTCGCAGTATTTCATTCTTTTGGACAGCTGGCATCCTGTATTTTAGCAACTTCACAGTGAGCAAAGTCGCGCTCCCTGGGAGTGTGTCCCATTTAATAAAATCTCACCCCGGGGTTTGATGCCGGTCCCCTTCAAACTCAACCCTTCGAATAGGCGGTATCTCCGTAAGGACCCCAACGTGGGACCAACCCTGACCCACCAGGCAAAGGAACACTCATTAGAAACCTATACGCCACCGAAGGGCCCCCTTATATCCACCCAGAGGGAAATAAGCACTCCTAATGATCCACCACAATGATAGGTGCACCTCCAGTGAGGCGCCCATAATTAGGTGAGAGACTCAGTGCCGTTAGGGAGTACAAAGGTATAGGCAGGGTAACTCCTAGGGCCACCACAGGGTGTGTCAACGTAAAGTTTGTCTGTACCTTACTTTTGTTTACCTTAGAACATAATAATAATAATAAATTATTATTATTATTATTATTAATTCAATACTACATAGACAAGTTCTCTAATTTCTATTTAAGGAAATACCAGTTTTGTATTCTCAACTCCTAATGCAAGGTACGAACGATACTGATGTCCTTGGATTACTCCCAGCTTGAATAAGGCCGGAATAAGTTACAGTCCCTGTCTGAATAAGGTCGGAATATCCTTGGTGCATCCCGGGCTGCCCTGCCTCCAGCAGGAATCACTCCCAGGACCAAGGTCATTTCATTATCCACTGTCTCAGTCCCAGCCTGTATTAAGGCTGGACTAGGAGACACCGGATAATGCCTGTTGTTCTGTAAGTGATCACGAAAGAGTAATTACTGTCTTCAGTTGAAATGCCTTAGGCAACCAAAGGCCATTTAAGCAAAATTAGGAGACTAGCCTGACTGGCCATTCAGAGAGCTTGAAGCATGAAGCATCAATTCCGACAAACTTCTCCTGCCGATAGAGACAGTATATCCAATAGTGCTGACATTGTAGCATTGATCGGCCCGTGTATAAAACTAGCTGTTGAGGAGCAATCAGTGTTCGAGGATATCAGACAAAGCGACGAGTCTATACTTGGCACAGATTGCCTTGGTATGGGGCCGATTATTTTGACAACCCAACTCCCAATATACCTGTGCCAGAACCAGCCGCCCCTTCTCATCTTGCCCTGCAAGCATGAGGTCCAGTTTCCACCTGTCAGGAAAGCACGGTTGCATACCATCCAAGTTAATTAATTGCTATAAATTAGTATCTGTGTCCCCTGATTTTGTACCAACCCGCAATCAGACTAGGCCCACTCCCTATAAGGGAAAGAGAGAAATCCGACCCTAAAGACTCTGCGTACAACCAGAGTCACTTACCCCCCTTTTGTTTCTCCCCCTAATAAATGCTGCTGGCCTCACACATTTTGGCGACCTTCACCGTAAGCAAGATCAAAATCTCCGGAAGGGAGTCATATATGATTAAACTTGCCCTGGGGTTTGACTTCCCCCCACCCCCCACTTCCCCGGGGTCACCCTGCCAAAAGGGCCTAAACCCAACTCCGTGTGCAGATCCTCGACCCAGCTTGGTGATTGAACCTCGTGCATTTTTGCTGAACCCGGCGACTTTTGAATAAGTTAACTGTAAGGAGAGTAGTCAGCATCCTAACCTCTTAATTAATCGTTTAATCAAGAGGTAGGATCAGCGTAAAAGTAATAAATAATTAGTCCTGTAACATTATATGCGACCCAAGGATGGGCTCAGTCGTTGCAGAGACATTAGTCATGCTGGTAACCAGCGGGCAACAGGTAGCTGGGAGGATAGGTGGAAGATGGACAGTTTGCTTCAAGATGGGAACAGATACCAGTTCCTGGAATATCACAACTGGTTAGCCACGAAAACTGGGTGTTGTTCTGTGCATTATTTGTTGTGTCATCAGGTTTGAGCCTACGTTAGAGGTCTGAAAGCCTGGGATTTTTAGTTTGAGCAGAGCCTAGCAAGCCTACTGAAAAGTTCCCAAGCATCGAACTCAAGCTCAAGCTGCAGAAAACACATACCGGTACAGGATTTGAGTCATTAATTGAAAGGTTAATATAGTTCTGCACAACATTGCATTTTCCCTTTGTAACCTAGCTTGTACATAAATACATGGTTAACATAAAAAATTATACGATTACACTTCCGTGATGAATGATGAAAAACATAGTGAAGATAACCAACATCTGAAGGCAAATGTTCACTGCTGCCCGAAACCTGTAATTGTTTTAACATCTTTAAATGAAAACTTCCTGCTCTTTTTTCACACGAGTAATTTGAAAGTGTACTTGACAGTGTTGTGCTAAAATATTTTAATATTTAATATCAAGAAAATACACTGTCAAAAAGTTCAGTGGTGGAAAATTACATGTGGTGAACAAGACTGCTGCTGACAGAAAAAAGGAATTCATGGGGGTGTTGCACAGTTGATGGTAGTAAACTTTTTAAGTTTTTAGTTCTGGGTGCTGTGTCTTATTGGATCAATAATAACCCTCTACCATTAAATAATCACATAAATTTACTAAAACCTTAAAAATTTCTACAATACTGAGTTAACTATTCCAAAACTCAGTTGATAAATTTCTTGCATAACACTGACTTTCAATTTGTGAAGAGATCACATACCAATTAAAAGTTTATAAAATTAATTAATTCTATTTACTAACAAACAAGTTTACTAACAATCTCAATATTTCCTCATTTTAACATTGCTGTAGTTTCTTAGAACACATCAAAAATAATAAAAGAAATGTTAACTTTTAGTGTTTTACATAAACAAATGTCCTAATTATATAATACACTAGTGAAATAATTTGGTCTTCCAAAACAGCACAAACCATGGTTACGCTGGCAAAAAAAAATCTGTCACAAATTGACGAGTGGCAACATTTATGTAATATTACAAGCCACCTGGGAGCGGCAAAGAGAGGAGAGAGAGAGAGAGAGCAAGACAGATAAATTATGAGAGAGGGGTAAAATGTTTGGTTTCAAAGAACAAAACAAAATCTGACAATTCTCTAAAAACCAAGATAAATAATATAAAAGTATGAGAAAAAAAACCTGCAGGTAAACTACCATGAAACCACCAAAAAATAAAAATATTCTAATTAACTGCCAGTAGGCACCAAAATCAAACGAATACACCCAAAAAAAAAAAAACCAAAAAGATAGTATAAATTAAAACTTTGCAAATGCATCCACATTCAATAAACTGTATTATAAAAAAAAGGGATAGAAAACCTCCACCAAAATGGAGAGAAAAATTATGTTACAATTTGTATTGTACTGCTCTATACAAAAACTTCTTGTATCACTGGTGGTTACAGATACATTTAAAAAAACACAAAAAAAAAAGTATATATAACCAAACTCTTCATGCAGAAATCAAACACACAGATCAATAAAAACTTAAGGAATATGCAAAAACGAAATAAAATTTGGAACAATCAGAATGCTTTACCACTTGGCAGGCACACAAACAATTATATTATATATGAAAGAGAGAGAGAGAACTATACAAACAGAAAATATGCCTTTATTAACAAGAAAAATGAAGCTATTAACAAAATGACTCATGGTGATTACGTGGTAAACTATTAGTAAAAATGATTTACATTTGCTCTACACAGAATAACTTTATTTATCCGAACTACCTAGGGCAGAATGTAAAAATAAACTTTATATTAAGGGGATAAAATGGATTACAGCAATGTCACACAAATTACTGCACATATAGTAATGTATTAAGATAATCTTAGCTTATTTGACAGCAAAAAAAAATTACATTACTGTACATCCTGATATCTGGACTCAATGATAGTCGGATAAGAAAAGTTCTACCGCACAAGCACAAAAGTTTACAAGCGCTGAAGGTTATAAAACGTGCAAGAGGCGTGAATGGAAGAGAGGGGAGAGGCAAAGTGCGTGCCAAGTGGAAGCACGAGAACCAGATAACTGAGGGCAGATGGGGCAGCTAGCTACCTGCGGCGGCGAGTCGGGCTGACGGGGGTTCCTGCACTCCTCTGTGCCGCCCCCCGGCTAACAACAGCTGAGGCAGTAACTCACCCCCCAGGGCCAGTGCGTCCAGGCCTGGGTCACCCGTCGGCAGACCCGGGTTTGTGTAGTCTCTGCTCTTGTCATTGTTGTACTTCACATTCAGACTTGACAGCTTCGAGTACTCTATGCGCAGGGTGCAACATGAGTTGTAGATGTTCTGCCCGTCTAGCGACTGGAACAGCAAGGACTCACAATGAAGATGTTGCGCCGTGTCAACACTGACACAACAAACTCTCTATAATTGCACTGATAATCAGCATGCTCCCAGGAACGACAATATCATAAAAGGAAATATGTAAGCACACATTTGTTTTCAAAACTGAGAAAAAACAACACATACCATACTGATCCGAGCACAGATATTTTACAGTTGTTTAATGGTATCAACTCACATAAGAATGGAACTTGTTGCAATAAAGCTTGCAAATTCTACTGCCCTGCTAAGAAAACTATATTTTATACTGTGACGAGTTGATCATCACCAGTTTTTTTTGTGTCTGGTGGCCTTTTTCTTAAGTTGGTAGCTGTTCTATTACTGTGCACTAGGGTAAATTACTTTTATACTATTTGTCATGCACTGGTGCAGTATATTTATTATTATTAATTAGTGGATTTATTAATCAATATTTTGTATTTGTGAAAGCATAATATTGCTTGAAATAGATTTTGTATGGTATAATCCATTTAGTATTTATAAAGTTTTTTGTAACGTCTGTGTTTGTGGGAGCTGCTGTTTGAGAGTGTTAGTGGCGCGGAAGAGGGGGTGCGGTCTGTCTGGAGGAGAGTAAGGTGTGAGCCACGACCACGGCAGGTTGTAATTTGGGGTAGCTCTAACAAAAATGTTGTTGCGAGGTATACAATGGTTTTTGCACCGTGTACAAGAAGTAACAAGTTAGGGCACCATGGACAGCTGTTTTGAGACATTTTGCTTTTGGAAATAAGTTTGTGATTTTGATCATGCTTGGCTTGCTGTTGGTGAAGCAAGAGCGAGTCTACGAAGTCAGCTGACCGGAAAAGAGAGTTGACTGTGTGAGGCGCGTGTGCTGGATGACTGCGTGGCTTACTGGATGAAGTATTGGCCGCTGTCTTCCCTCTAAAGGCAACTTCTTTTTAGTTGGAGGGACCCCAACTGCTTCATTTAAGAAGGTATTTTCTCCGTGTTTTGGTTTTTTCGCCCGTTTGTCTCGTGGGCGATTTCCTTGAAGATGACTTACTGATTTATACTAATAAATTTTTTTGATATTGCTTCAGCGCCTAAACAAACCGCGGCTCCCCCTCTTTGCTCTAAACCTGGATTGTGACTGTAATGTGGTATCCTGCTTATGGGCATATTAAAGAGAAAAATATTTCACACACAAAGTTTATTCTAAATATGTGCGAGGTTAAAAGAAACTGTTTTACCCAAGTGGTATTTTATATGAAACTTTATAATGTATTTTACATATGTGCTATTTTTAATTAAAGCTATTAGTGTGTTTGCAAAATGATTTTTAATATTGTTTTAGGAAGATGGATTGTATTCTTGCGTGAGAATAAATGAAAGGCTATTTACAGTTAGTGAGTTCATCTATATTTAATATTACCTTCAGCTACCTGGAATTAAATATATAGTATTACTGCCACAGTAAAATGCATAAAGAATTATGTGTTCAACTTAAACAGTATCGTACCAAATGCAAAAATTTTCCAACAGAGGCCCCTCCGATCCTTGGGCTAGTGCTCAGAATTTTGTTTAGTCAATACAGCTGAGTGAGGCAAAGTTTACTAACCCGAAGCCTTTGAGGTGGAGAGCATCTCAATACTATAAATGTTGGAATCAATTCTGTGAAGGCATTTCTCAATGGTGAAACATTAAAGTTAAAAATGTCTGGCAATGTCATTCTTGCACAAGGAAAACAATGCACAATTTTATCAACTCTAAGAATTGCTCATTTCAAGCAAAACACATACCTACTATGAATTATAAATTACTTAAAATGATTTATTGCAGCACTTTAAGAATTCACCAGTGATATACTAAGCTCTTAACTATAAAAAGTATAACGCCACAAATGCTTGCAATTATTCATAGAGCTAGATATTCACAGTTCTACCCAACATTCTAGCTATATCCATACAGTTAGACATTTGTGTAATTGTGTGCGCGTGTGTGTGTATTTGTGCACACGTGCATGCACATGAAAACATTTACTTTCATGTACATATCTCGGGCGGATGTTACGAGTAAGCTGGTACGTAGCATAGTGTGTTATGATTTCGGAAGTATGAGAAAGACAAATAACAAGACTTGAGGAAAAGAAGAAAGAGCACAGTAAAGGGTGGGGAAGCTGTAAGAAAGAGCATGACAGAGGGGGAAAAGCAGCGAGAAAGAGCACGGCAGAGGGAGACAGGCTGTGAGAAAGTAGGGCAGATGGCCGGAAGCTGTGAGAGAGAACGGCAGAGCGCGAGAAGATGTGAGAGAGAACGGCAGAGCGCGAGAAGATGTGAGAGAGAATGGCAGAGGGTGAGAACCTATGAAAGAGCAGGGCAGAGGGCAGGAAGCCTTGAGAAAAAGTATGGCAGAGGGTGGGAAGCTGAGAGAAAAAGCATAGCAGAGGGCAGGAAGCTGTGAGGAAGAGCATGGCAGAAGGCAAGAAGCTGTGAGGAAGAGCATGACAGAGGGCAAGAAGCTGTGACAAAGGGTACAGCAGAGGGTGGGAAGCTGTGAGAAAGAGCACAAGACAGTAAGAGCAAGGTAGAAAGTAAAAGTGTAGAAGAGAGAGAAGTAATGACATTATTCCTTCCATCCTTCATCCAGCACTTACTCATCACACAATATTATGGGAATATATTTAACTGTGCGTTTTGAGGGCACATTAAACAGTAATGAAAATAAACCAATTTTTCGGTTTGAAATTTTTTAGACAATTCTGTAATAACTCTGTTCAGCATGGCCTATTTTACTTACAGACTGATGAAACTACAACACTGTGCAAAGTCTGTTTTCATTAATTTTTCAAGGTATGGCATAATATTATTAAAAGAAAATAATAAAAATAATACACAAATGATGTATTACCTAGTTCTCTACAAATCAAATTTAAATCTTAAAGACATATAAATTCATAGATGCAAGTTGACATTAATGATTATCCAACTTACCAATTTAGCAGCTTGTGCAGTCACAACATCTGGATACTGAATTAAAGCTTGGAACGTATCTGCAATAAAGAAATGAATAAATAATTCTCCTATTTTACTCATCATTGCCATAACGGGAAAAAAACTACAAACATCCCCAACTAACCAACCAAAACACAATTTCTGGACATATAACTAAAGAAAATATCTGTCTAAAGCTCTGAAGTGCAATAAAGACCACATAAGTTGAATTTCTGGATAATTAGTCAAATATCCAGCACTTACTGGTTAAGAGTATTTCGTAACTTTCAGTTCAGTAAATTAAATCTCTGTCAAACCATTACATAGAGGACTTCTTTGGTTGGATAGATTTTAGGAGATTAGTTAAATTAAAGTCACAATTATTTTAAATTTATAATTATGAACACAAAAAAACAAACACTTACTAAAACTACTAACTAGCTTAACAATGAAAGTTTATATGAATTAAAAAACACTTTGGTAAGTTTGTATCATAAAAAATACATACTTAATTTCCCATGAAATTCCACACGTTAGAAATCTTTCGCACAAATTTTTGTAAGAAATTTTAACCTATAATATATTGATTTTGTCAACCGACTGGTCTTGCTTTATTCTTATATCACAGAATTATGAAAATTGTAACAGGCAGCTAACTATCTAAAAACCTACAGAAACACCAAAATTACTTCTGACACTGCTTTAAAATTTAAAATAATTACTTGTACTTTTTCAAATTGAACAGTAATTAACTTAAAAAAAAATTTAGCTGGAAGGATATTTAAAAATGTTAATACACGAATATTATATACAGTTGAATTGCATTATTATGACCACCTGCTAGAAGTGCAATCTGCAGCACGTAGCCCATGACATATGGCCCGTGCCGTGGGCTGGTAAAACAGGTATATAATGTGATCAACATTCTGGCTGTACACAGTGCGTTTCCTGCTGTCATGGGTACAGGAAGCGATTAAACCAAGTTGCAGAAAGGGATGACCATTGGCTTCCGAGCCAAGGGGGGACAGCATTTCAGAAACAGCTACGTTTGTGGTAAAGGTACATCATGAGTGGGCGAATGGCAACATTGGGAATAACAGACGTGAAAACTGCTGAGATCTATGTGCCATCAATGTCTGAGGTGAACGTCCACTACAACTGTGCGTGAAGGCAAATCGACAGGGTAAAGTGGAACAGCTCACCATCCAAATGAACCACGGGCATCCTGACATGTCTACCACAACAGTTCAGCGAACCAGTCTGCAAATGGGGCTCCGGAGTAGGCGGAGGGTGACTGCACCCATGCTAACATAAGTGCATCGATGAAAACTACTAGAATTTGTTCGACAGTATGGGGACTGGACCTCTGCTGATTGGCAACAGGTAACCTTCTCCGACATAGTCACATTTTCATCTGCTAAGAGTGGATACATGTCAGCGTGTCTGGCAAAAAAACATCTGAGAACTGACACCAACTGCATACATTACTGGATGAACACAAGGCAGTGGGAGCAGTGTTATGGTCTGGGGAATGTTCTCGTGATATTCTCTAGGTTCAATCATCCATGTGGAAGACACTCTTGATCAATTTGGTTATAAATCCACCCTCCACGATCAAGGTCACCCATACATGATAAATGTCTTTCCTCTGAAGGATGGGATCTTCCAGCATGATAATGCACCTTGTCACACGGCTAGAAGTGTGTGCACATGGCTGAAAGAGCACACGATCAAGACTTCAAAGTTCATCCCTAGCCCTGAAATAGCCCCGATCTCAATCTAATTGAACATCTGTGGGACCACCTCGATCATAGTGTTCACCGTCTGTTTCCTCTGCCACGCACCATTCAACAGTTGTGGGACAAACAGCAGAGAGCATGGCTCCAGATACCTATGGAGACCTATTGTTGGGGAGTGAATTGTAAACTATGTCTCTGTAATATTTCATGTGTTGGAGTTGGAGGCCCTGTTTTGTAGTGTGTTTTTATTCCTTCTTAGCCATGTTACCTTGAGTGCTGTACTATGATGTGTGGCTTTTAGATGTTGCTTGTAATGATAGTAAAGAAATCTAAACTATAATGATCTTGCTATGATTTTATTAGCCCCTATTGAGTTATGGGCCCAGGCATCGTAGTTTAAAATAAGATCAACAATATCGGTTTGCATACGCTAATAAAGATTTTTTTGTGTATTTCTTCACACTCTGAACAGCATGGAGGCAAATGCGCTAAACTTCGTTGAGAAGCTCAAAGGGCGCGAGAACTACTCTTCTTGGGACATAGTGGATGATGGCATCAAAGACGAAAACGATAAGTGTAAGGACAGAAAGGCCCTTGCGAAGATATTGTTGCTTGTTGAAAAGGAACTCATCCACCACATCGAAAAGTGTTTCACATCGGAAGAAGCTTGGAAAACCATACAAACTTTATTTGAAGACTCAGGACTGAACCGTAAGGTAGAATTACTCAGACAACTAATCCTCACACGGCTGGATAACTGCAGTTCCGCCAAAGGATATGTAAACCAAATCATATCTACGGTCCAACGACTTTGGAATATCAAATTTGATATCTCAGATGAATGGGTCGGCACTTTGTTGTTGGCAGGCCTGCCGGAAGAATATAAGCAGATGATAATAGCACTAGAGAATTCAGGTACACTGATCATCGCAGATGCCATTAAAGTGAAGTTACTACAGGATGTCAAATGTGTTCAAGACAAACCAACAGACTCAGCACTCTACAGCGGCCAACGAAATGAAGTGCATCACAACAGCAGTAACAGGGATTACACAAACATAAACAAACCAGAAAGGTGATGACCTGGCACATTCAGGTGTTATAACTGCAACAAGATGGGACATTTTACAGCTGAGTGCAAAAACAGAGCTAAAACCGGTGGCAGCAGAGAAAAATATACCGAGAAAGAAGACCCTAGTGCATTCCTCGCATGTTATTCTCCAGCTCATCAGGTGAGAGTGAACATTGGTATCTGGACTCTTGTGTGTCGATGCTCCCCACCAAGTACGAACACTTAAAGGATTCTAGCAAAAGTGAGCTAAGAATTTCCAATGCAAATGGTGAGACACTCAAAGCAGAATCAGTGGGGGATGTAAATATCAGTGTATTCAGTGTCTGGGAGGAACGATGTTGTGGAGGTTAAGGATGTGTTCTATACACCAAACATCACTACTAACCTTCTCTCTGTCAGCAAAATAGTGCAAGAAAGGCAACAGGGTTGTCTTTAACAGTGATGATAGCCAAATCTACAACATTGAGGGCAAGTTTATAGCCACAGGGACTAAGTGTGAGGGAGTTTACCAACTTGACATGCCAACTAGTCACCGGGTCTTTGCCACCACATAGGCGCTATATTTATGGCACTGGCGATTAGGACATTTAAATAGGAAAGATATGGCATCACTAAAGTCTATGGCCATTGGTGTCGAGAGCATCGAATGCAGTACAGATGCCTGTGAAGTGTGCATTTTAAGGAAGCATAGTCGACAGCCCTTTAAAAAAAGTGAGCATCGGTCCAAGGAACCTCTTGAGTTGGTCCACACAGATCTATGTGGACCGATGGAAACCACTTCACTGGGAGGCAACAGGTACTTCTTTATTCTAGTGGATGACTATTTCAGGTACACCTGTGTGTACATTTTGAAGTCCAAGCACCAAGTCTCCGATTTGTTCAGAGAGTACTGTGCTTTTGTGGAAAATCAACTTGACAGAAAGGTTAAAACATTGCGAACGGAATATGTAAATTGGAAAATGTCACAGTACATGAAAGAGAAAGGCATCATGCCCCAAAGGACGGTTATCTACTCCCTTCAACAGAACGGAGTGGGAGAACGATCGGTAAGAAAGACAGCCCACAAGGCTAGGTGCCTACTATAAGACGCTAACATTCCCAAGACCTTCTGGGCAGAAGCAGTCACGACAGCAGTGTACCTGAACAAGAAGTCCCACCTGAGCTCTTCAAGGAAAAACCCCATATGAGGCTTGGCACTCAAGGAAGCCAAATTTAAGCCATCTAAAGTTGTTTGGATGTGAAGCCATGGTACAACTACCATCAACAATGATGTGATTTTCTTGGAGGGCAAAATGCTTACCGAGAGCACCTACTCAATTACAAACTCACCAGAAGAAAGTGACATGCCAAACTGTTCTAACAAGGAAAATGCAACAATCCCTCTGACTATCCACCTTTCAAACGAAAGTTGTGAAGCAGATGATACTAGCAAGGGTCAAGGAGCCAGCAACAGTCGGGATCATGAAGAAGACACATCTGACAGTGCCAAAGAATCTTTCTTCGGTTTTTCAAATGAAGAGCCTGTAGAACAGGAACCCCATTTACAACGGGTCCACACACCTCCCAAAACCTTAAACCAACACAGACTTTGTGTCATCCTTTGTCTCAGACAACTTAAAAACCAAGTGGGTATTCAACAACAAATACAAAGCACACCTGGTCGTCAAAGGATGCAGCCAAAGGCCAGGTATAGATTATGAGGATGTGTTCTCTCCAGTTATCAAATACCCCTCATTCAGGTATCTGTTTGCCGTAGCCATCAAGAGAACCTACATATCACCCACATGGATGTTAAGACTGCCTAACTACATGGTTTTCTCGAAGAAGAGGTTTATGTGCAACCACCCGATGAAACTAAAGACAGGCCAAACAATAAAGTCTGGTGTTTGAGGAGGGCCATGTATGGCCTACAGCAGAATGGCAGGTGCTGGAATCAGCATACACACAAAGTTTTCATGGAAATGGGTCTTAACCAATCCAAAGCAGACCTTTTTCATCTACTTCATACACCAAGGTGAAAGTGTTATTATTGTGGCAATTTATGTTGATGACCTGCTGCTGTTCGCTAATGACAAGAACCTGAGAAACATGATCCAATCACATCTCGAAACCAAGATCCACATCAAGGACCTAGGGGAAGTCAAACATTGTCTAAGGATGTCCATCACCAGGGACCACACTTCTGGTAAGTTATGAATTTACAAACGTCCTTACATAGATGAAATTCTCGAACGTTTCAACATGTCGGACAGCAAACCTGTTGCAACTCAAATGGAATATAGTGTGTGATTTCAGAGAATAAGAAATACAGCAGAATGTAGTGAAAGTGATGACTGCAACAAGCAAACTGAGAAATGTGATGCAGGGATTCCCTTTCAACAGGCAGTTGATAGTCTGTTGTACTTGTGTCAGATATCCAGACCTGACATCTCATAAGCTGTAAATTGCATCAGCCAATTCAATAGTAATCCATTGAGGTGCCATTGGGTGGATGTCAAACGTATCTTCAGGTACTTGAATGGCACAAAATATCTGAAACTACAATATAAGGAATCCAACCCAGAAATGACAGCTTTCAGTGATGCTAACTGGGGCAGTGAAATTAACAGGAGGCACTTGGTAACCGGCTGCAGTTCTACATTCATGGGAGGTCTAATCTCTTGGTACAGAAAGAAACAAATAACAGTAGCCCTAAGCACAGTAGAGGGAGAGTACATAGCGCTCAGTTTCACCACACAAGAGGTTCTGTGGCTTAGGGCATTGATGAAAGAATTGCAACCCCAGGAGTTTGGACCATCCATCGTCATTGTGACAACAGGGGGGCCATTTGTCTGTCGAATAGTATTGTCAGTCAAAGTTCCAAACACATAGACATCCTTACCATTTCCTGAGGGAGCATGTTCAGCAACAAACCATCCAAGTGCAGTAGCTGCTTACTGAACAAATTGTATTGGACATGTTGACAAAGCCTTTATTTAAGGAGAAGCATCATAAATTTTTTAGTGAAATGGACCTTACGTAAAGTATTGTGTTCCATGCATTCTTCTTTCTTGTTTGTTACAATTTAAGGGGAGATGTCGGGGAGTAAATTGTAAATCATGTCTCTGTAATATTTCATGTGTTGAAGTTGGAGGCCCTGTTTTGTAGCATCTGTTTTTATTCCTTCGTAGCCATGTTACCTTCAGTGCTGTATTATGTGTGGCTTTTAGATGTTGCCTGTGATTATAGTAAAGAAGTCTAAACAATAATGATCTTGCTATGATTTTATTAGCCCCTAACAACACCTACCAGCACCTGACTGAGTCACTGCCAGCTCGTCTAGCTGCTGTCTGTGCTGCAAAGGGTGGTTACTCTGGATACTAGCAGGTGGTCATAGTAATGAGATTCGATGGTTTATTTAAGACAGGTACTCTAAGGTATCTAATATTACACACCAAACTAACTGTGTTCTTTGCACCGATATACATACACAATTTCAGATCATGTTTGGAAAAATCTACTGTCTACATGCACATCATGCAGTATCCAACTTGTGCAAGTTATTTTCATGCTGGTTCATAAACAACTTACAGTATACCTTACCACTAACAATATTCTTGTAAACTAAACAATCCGGACTTGGTGAAGAACAACAATTAATGCCCACAGAGGCAAGATTAAGCTAGCGAAGGAGCCAAGATGTAATGCATGGGCAAGGAGAAATGAAGAAACTTACAGAAACCCACCAGTGACATGAAATTCATGACTGCAAGACATTATTTTGATAGCAAGGATTCATCAAATTTGTTTCAACAAAAAACTGGACAGTCTGGAGTAGAATACACAATACTGGATTGGTGAAAAATAGAAAAAATCACATAAGTCAAACAAAGCACCTGTAAAATTAATTTATTTCAGCCAGATGAAGCAACTTTCCTTGCATTAAATTTACAGTTAAAAACTAAACTGTGGAAATAACAAATACTAAAGATTTACGGCCACTCCATTTTCCCAACCATTGGCCTTTTATGTACCACTAAAAATGATAACTACTGAACTAGAACTGTAAAAGCAGGAAACCAACACACAGCATCCCATATTGTTGTTTTGAATTTGAGGGAGTTTGTCAGGCAGATAGCTACAATGACCAGGTTCCTTTGACTAATTAAATTGTTTGTTGGCCAAATTAAATTAAATTATTTTTTTAAAAGCTACTATCAGAAGGGACTCTAAACAAAGGCATACATACAAAAATTCCCACATAGCAAAGGTAATAAAATAAAATTACAAAAAAAAAAATTAAGACAAGTTTCCGAATATTGTGCAACATAAAGCAAAATTATACTTTTACATGCCTATTCAAACTGCTCACATGATGATGATACAAAATCATTATGAAACTTTGATATTCTTTAGCATACTACAAATAAATTACTATGAAACATTATGTCACCACTTTTGTGTTACCAGTTCTAAATCATAGTGATCAAATTATTTACAATGAAACTAAACAACACTCCAAAATAATAAAACCTTTGTTACTTTTTATACATTCAATCTTTGCAATGATGTGATCAATACCATTTTTCTTTTCTTCAACCATTTTCAGAATTTTTGTTCCCAACATTTCTAGTTCATTATCTTGTAACTTAATGTTATTCACAAAATTCCCAAACTTTTGCAAGTGGTTACAAAAATCCCTGACTTTACTAGGTGTTCAGGTCTAGTGGCCACCATCCAAGTACGTAGTTGAATTTTAAAAATCCCTAATATAATATTTAGGTATTTATATATCTCCCTGCCCCATCTCCAAAATACTAGGTTTCCAATTTTATTTTAATAACCAATAAATCACTGTAATATCTTTTTAAAAAAGTAACATAAACAGTTGTCTCTCTTGAAAAATACTGGGAATCTTCACAATTGAGGAAAGTAGTATTAGAGGTATCAACAGTACACAGCATTTTACCATGAAGCCTAATAAGACCCTTAGTAGTTTGTAGGTACGTATTTTGGTGTGTGTAGGCCACGTGCGTGTATAGTCCCCACCAGAATTTTTTGATGAGAAATTAGGGATAATTAATATTTCAAGTATACGATGTAATGGATTTTTCTATTCCTGTAAATATTGTTAAGTCATGATTCCATACGAACATAATAAATTCAGACTTAATTTCTCCCCTACAAAACATTTGAGACACAAAATTTGTATTATGTTGCAATGTTTACAAATGTATATTGCGCAATAACTATTCCACAATTGGTAACGTGACTACACGTTTACATTTTACATGTGCGAGATGAAGGTTATAGGCGCGAGTGGAAAGATTTTGGCATCCCCTTCTTCTTATCTTCCCTTCCCTCCTTCCTTCCTTCCTTCCTTCAAGTTAAAACATTAAAATGTACTCTATGTTGGCAAATTTCTAGACAAGTTTGGGGGGGGGGGGGGGGAAATTTTTATTCCAGTATCTCTTATATAAGCAGCATCCCAGTTTTTATAGTATTTTTTTGTAAAAATTTGCAGCATATGGACGTTGAAATACGGTATGCACTTTAATAAACACCATACAATCTTTTTGAAAATTTCATTTTTTGCACAGACACCAGGACAAACGACCACTCCATGTGATATATCAATTTATTCTATAGACATATTCTGCCAATAACCAAAGAGTTCAGTTCGTATCATTTCATGTGGAGTTACAGTTATGAAAACTATCTACTTAGGTCACAGATTCAAAAGTTGGCCTCTAGGCAAATACAGAAACAAGCAGTTTAAACATCTGGTACTACCACTGCCTCATGATGACAGACATTTTAAACTGTTCCAACGTCTGCCAACTGATGCAGCTAAAGTGTAGCTTCAGAGCCAGGTCTAAGATTTTGCAAACTGTTAAGAGTGATGTTTATAAAGTAGAAAAATCAGCAAACCAGGATGCAAAAAAATGGGATCTCCTCCTCCACCAGATAAAATTTTCTCCTGTGGCTGAAAATTAAAAATTCTCTTCCTGCTAGGTAAAATTCTCTCTCTTTACGCGACAATATAAATTCTTAGTTTACATTTCAGAATACAACTAGGCCTACGTACTTAGGTTTAGCATGTTTTTTTAGTTTGTTATTCCATACAGATTCCTTCTGTTATAAATAAATAGTCCATATTACAAATGTTCTACTTACAACCACTTCATTAATATTAATATCTTACTGCCTATTTTTTTTAAATTTGCCTAAAAAATGGTGCTGGGATATTTATTACTTATATATCACATTTATTACATACCCAACTAGCAATATCAAGTATTTGCTGCACTCTGAAGGCATTTCTGTGAACTACATATAGTCCATTCCCGATTGGAAGCGACTTATGAAAATCAACATTTGAAAAAACACTCTAAGCATAACATGTCGACCTGTTTTTTTCAATAATCTGTATTCCACAAATATATAACACTGTGGTTAACTTTAGAGTACTGTATTATTGAATAAATTAAACTTTACCTTAATATCGCTGGATGTGTGTGTGTTTTAAAATATTTGATGTGAACTATTTATACGTTTTAAATGTGAACTGTTTTTATGATGAAGTTATTTATTTGCATCCACGTCTGTTTATTTATCACAACGTTGTACCTTTACCCTGGGTGTTTGAAACAGAGTCTTGTAATGTGAGTTACCACCAATCCCAACAAAATAACCAAGCCCAGCCCCAATAAATTTCAATAAACCTAATACACAGTAAGTAGCAATATATATAAATATGAGTGGAATAAAAGTTATGGTAGGCTTATTTTAGTGCATGTTCACCGCAATATTTTAAGTTTGTATGACAAAAATGAGCGAAACGAGTTGCTATACTGTCTCTTTTTCGTTGCACTGGTTATTCCTTCGTTATTCGAAATGAGGCTGTCCTTTTAAAGAAATACCCCAACACATATCAATAACAAAAAGTGAAATACTATAGTTCATTACACCGCAGTTTAAACAGTGTTAAACATAAATGCGGCAAAATATTAACGTGCATGTGTGTAATGTGCTATGTCGTGGAAAACAAATATGTTAATGTAACATAACCGTAAGAACTGTCATCAATTCAGGCATTTTTAAAACGTCATAAAGATGACCTAAATAATGTTATAGGCCTAAACTGTGAATATTGATACGGTATGGTTTTTGGAATATGACAGAATTCTTTGAAAATCTGTAAACCGTAAACAACGCATTTGACAGATATAAAGGTAGAAGTCACATTTCAATGTTTATGTTTAGGTGTAGCAAAAGTATACGAACACATGTACATAAACAACGGCATGTAAACATTGATTGTTATTTTCAGCTGAGTTTGGATCAACACCATTCTTGATTTTTTTCATAATATTACAAGGCAAGAGCTTGTTATAATAAAATGTTAATATAAAGTTTCTGACATTTCCATTTTTAACATCTTTCATTTGCAAAATTGTTTAATTTCAGTATATGCAGAATTATGACTTATAAGCTATATGTTGATTTTTTTTGTAAATCAAAACTGCCCAAGATATTATTGCTAAAAAACCTATTGTTTTGAAAATAACTTTCAAAACTTCAATTATATTGTTGCTTGTCTGTAATTTTAAGCCAACGTTTACAGGTATTATTAAGTTAGGTATTGCCCACAGATTACAACAAATAAATTCAATAATTTTCACTTTTAACCATATGTATGCCTAGGACCAACAAAAAGTACATCTCTCTAACAAGCAAATAAGGTTAGTACACATACTGGACTGAAACAATTTCACGTATGATACTTGCAAACTTTCAGGATGTGAGGAAAACCACTATAAAAATATAGTGGAAAAATTAACACAGTAACCATATGACGAACTAAAAATTTCCTTGTATAAGTTAGAAAGGAGTATTTGTATGGATAATACAACATTAAAAAGAAATGGTTTTAGAATTAGAACAGCAATACATACCCTCTTAACTCTTGCATGAAACTGTATCCTAAAAATGTATTTCTGCCCTACAGAGGACCTACCAATAATAACAGTGAATTAAGTCGTTCATCAGCTTATCATTCCAATTGTTCCTCTGTTAATTTTTTTTTTATTTCTGTCTTTGGAACGATTATATAAGTTCATCAAACCAACATATAAATTAGTTAAGAACTAAGCAAACACTTATATGAAAACAAGTACATACAACAGTCAAGTATAACTATTAAGAGGAAAAAAAAATCACTCACTGTTTTTCGTGAAGGTGACAATTTTCATAACTTTTCCATATCTTGTAAATATCTGTAAAAGAAAGAAAGTTCATCATAAATAAATCATATACTTAAACAATTCTTACAGTATAGGCTGTTCACTATAAAGAGAGCACTTTGGTAAACAAACTCCGCAAATAAAAGTCACTGCCAGTAACTGCATAAATTTTAACATAAGCAATTATTGCAATATTCAAAGCAGTGTTGGGTAAGTTACATTTTAAAAATCACTTCAGTTACATTACTTTAGAAAGTAAACTAACTTTGACTACTATTCCTTACTTTCAGATAAAATGTAACTGGACGTTAATTTTAAAGTAAGTTAACTGAACTCCATTACTGAGTAGGCGACGTGTGTAGGTCACCTTTAGCTCAGTACGCTGTTGAAAATCAAGTGATAAAATATTCAATATTTGTTAAAGAAGGGCTGTCCAACTGGCCGTTTTTGTACAGCCTGCGATGGTTTTACAAACTTAATAAAGTTATAAACAATATAAACAATTTTGCAAGAAAAAGCTACACAGCTACAGGTTAAAAAAAAAAAAAACTAAACCACCATAACAAAAATATGAAAATCTTCCCCATTGACTTTGATTTCTCAATAATTTAACATTGTTTTTAATAATAATATTCAATAAAAATATGTTTTTTTTAAACTGCAGCCTAGCGGCCTAGCCTACTTTAATGCCTTGTTATCTTTGTACAATATAAGAAATTTGCCTAAACTATGATACGGCCCGCGACTTTGCTAAAATCTGAGTTGTGGCCCACGAGCCCTTCCAAGTTGGACAGCCCTGTGTTAAAATATGCTGAAAATAACATTGTTATAAGAATAAAACTAACATGTATACCATCAAGAAACATGAAAATCTCATAACTATAAAAATATTTCATCCGAACTGGTATGAATACTATGATTTTCTTAAATAAGATTCCTCCCTAACAATTTGTACAGTCAGTGACGTAGCAAATTTTTTTTTCCAACTGAGGGATTGCTTTTCAGTACTTTGATAGTTTAGGTGTAACATTTTATCACAATTTATTTATTACTATAACTCGAACACCCCAATAGACAAAACTTCTGCAGATCTGTAGGTATATAATACATGTTAAAATATTTTACTGAATAAACTGTGTGTTGATAGTAAAGCCATTGGGTAGGAATAGTATCAATAGTATAAGAAGAGTAATAAATTTATAAAGGATTACAATACAGCAAATTCCACTCGCAGCATTAGTAACACACTTAAAATGGAAACACAAAAAAAGAATAGTTTCTTTTCAGAGGATATATCACTTGTGTTTACACTGAACAAAAAAATAGGAAATATTTAAAACCAGAAATACTGAAATGGCATCGTTCACACAGGCTTTCTAAAAGATTTCTTTGTAACAGTTCAATTAGTTAAAAGATAGAATGTATTCTAAAACTGAAATTACTTTATAATAATTCATTATATATTTTTTTCATTGCATTTCTTTCGAAATGCCAAAACACAAAACTATACATAACAATAATTTCATACTCTCATGAATGCTAAATACCTACCATAATTTTGATTTAAACGAAACTTACACATATGTTATGTATACACAACACTATACTAATTTCGTAGTCAACATGAAATAAAATCACCGAGTGAAGTGCTGTGTTGGCAGTAGTTTTAGTGCAAAATGTTTATCAAACTGATGTCTGGAAGGCTATTTGTAAAATAAATAATATTAAAGCATTAGTTTAATTTGCAGATATCAAACACAACAAAATTACGATAGTGTTAAGTAGTTTGTACACTTATTTACATTAAAATAGTACCATTGCTCACATAGAATGGAAAATAACATTATGTATACTCATTAAAGTCAAACTAACTGGTTTGCCAAATATGTACAGAAATTATAGCATGACCTCAATTTTTGCAGATTTCCAAAATATGTTATTTGTTCTAAATGTAAATACATCTAGAAGCTTTTATGATAGTAAAACAGGGCGGCCAATCAAGTTATTTTCAAAATTCCCCAACTCTTCCAGATTTTCCAGAACAAATTTTTGGTTTTCCCTGACTGATCATTTTGGCTTTATCTTTGCTTGTGGCAAAATTTATCATATAAATAATTTATACAATTATTGTGTCATGCAATTAAAACAGCAAAGTGTTACCTTGGTGCAGCAGTCATTATAATTTAATTCTAAAGTCAGTAACCTAATTTTCTCTAAATGATCCTGTAATGCTGTTTGGTGAACAAAAACCACCCTGAAGCCCAAAACTTTTGTACACAATGTTAGGCTTAGCAATGGATATGACGTAAAAGAGTTTGTGATACAGTTTTATCGCAAATAAATTGTGAGATTTAGGCTTTTCTTATTTGTATTTGCAAAGTATCTAACGTAAAAATACACTTCTTAAGAAAACTGCATATTACAGTATCTATCAATGTGATTTGTAAGAAAACTTGCATAAAAATATTTCTACACTGAAGCTTGCCTTTATGAAGCTAAAAGTATAATGTAAAAACATTTTGAAACACAGATTCGGGCATGAGAATTTAATATAAACTCAACAAATCTATTATGACTGCAAGTATATAGTAAAAAAATTGTCCATTGAATGTGTTTTTTTTTTTAATGTCGTGAACCTATACAGGCTACAGATAGAGCTTATCTGCATTTTAAAATATGACTGGTTCAAAAAAATTTTAATTGTTCAATTCTATATAAAAATACAAAGCAGAATGTTAACTGCACAAAGAAATGCACTGAGATAGTAATAGTTTATTCACATTCATATTAATTATAAATACTAAAATCAAGCCTAACAGATGAAAATAATTTTAAACTTTTCACACAAATTTCTTTGTTGGAAACAATTTCCATAATTAAAAATACAAAATTCAAACTTCAAAGTCTTTCTTAAAAAAAATTTCCATAATGTTTTTAAAATGTTTACAAACATCCCTGATTTTTTCCTGACCGATAGAACTCCCCGACTTTTCCAGGTTTTCCCTAGTTTCTAGAAGAGTGGCCACCCTGTAAATGCTAAAATGTTTGCGACAGTTTTTGTACAAAATATAATAAAACATGTTTGGTGTGACAAGTAATAAAAAAGTTATCAGATTTTCAAAACTTTGACCACAAAGTACTCTAGTATACAAAGGTGAAACAGCCGCTTATTCCGCCAACTCCAGCCACACACGCTACCAAACTGGCGTCGCCAAACAACATGTCTTATCTGCTTTCCCTACACAGCGCCTGGTAACAAACTTGCCAGACAGTAGCCCAGCCATTAGGGAAAACTTTGTAGCTTGCAGTAGCCAATCAAACCAGAGGGGTATTTTAGGGTCATTTTGGGATTAGGAGTCAGCACTGCAATCAGGGGTCATAATGGGTCAGTCTTGTAAGGGTTCAGTCCAACAACAAAAGTCAATTGTCTACTTTAAGTGTGACCATGATTTATAGGTGTGCGAAGAACTTGTCTGGAAGAAACTTTTTAAGATATAAATGCATGGTAATGTGATCAAGGACTAGTATTTAAAGCCTGCCTACCTGCCTGTGTGTGTGGTCAGCTGCAATCATGTGGTAACTCTGTGATTGGCTAGTAGGTATCTGCACAATGTATTAATGGTGCAGTATGATTGATTCAAGTCAATATGATGCCATAGGGCTTGCATACTCTTATATTATAAGCAGTAGGGAGGTATGTTGAGAGGTTTAGTTTGACAGCAGCCGACATGAAAGGTGGATCGTCTCGGGCTAGCTTCTGCCTCTTTGCATAGATTTTTTCTACAGTTTTTTTGTTGTCGAGGTCATTCAAGGTCATGGTCATTGACTTCCAATACGGTAGATGGGTGATGTCTACTACGATGGTGGTTGCCTATCAAGATGGCGGTCGCCCAAGATGGTGGCCTCCAGTAACATATATAAACAAATGATGTACGAAATAAATAAATATGGCCGCCTCCAGTAGCATATACACAAAGATGGTGGTCTCCAGTAACATATAAACAAACGACGAACGAAAAAACTAATATGGCGGTCTCCTGTAACATATAAACAAATACGACTGCCTCCATTAGCATGTAAACAAATGACGAACGAAAAAACAAGATGGCGGAATGAGTATAGATGAGGGGAGTGGGGGTGATGGCGTCAGTCTTCTGCTGGAGCCCAACAGAGGTGAGTAATTGGTGGTGCTTCGGAAATGTAAGTTAAAAAAAAATTTATAAGTATGTAAATCTTTACAATAGCTTTTAATAATTAATATTTAGTAATAGATTTTTGGGGGGTTTTATGGATTTTTTTTGCGATTTCATTAAATTTTTAAAATTTTTGCTTTTTTCAAGGTCAAAGGTCCTGATCCCGGTCACCTGGCTCCAACGTCACCGGAATCGCTGATCCCCGTCAGCTGTTCCGGGAAAATTTGCGATTTTCTCAGGACCATTTCAATAATTATTTAATAATATATATTTTTTTAGGTTTTTTTTTTTTGGAATGTTTGAATGTTTTTGAGTGTTTTGGGGGCAAAGGTCCTCGATAGCAAGGTCAAAGGTCATATGGGTCAGGGGTAAAAGGTCAATGACATCCAAGATGGCGGTCGGGTGACTTAACAACATGGCGGCTTCCCCGAACCCGACTCCCCAATCCCTTGCGCGTCAAGGAACATTTCCCTACTACTATCTATACATACAAAATATAATACATTATATATACATTTACGCACGCACACACACGTGTATATATATATATATATATATATATATATATATATATATATATATATATATATATATATATATATATATATATATATATATATTCAGCTGAGTGAGAGCTAGTGTAAGCGTCCTGAGCCACGCATAAAGAGACGGCAGTGGTCGGCGTACGATGAGAGGAGGTGAAGGAGGGGTAGGAAGAAAGTGTGTGTACTAACCCTCCATCAAGTGTCGACCACGTTCCAGCTATCCATAGGAGCTGCGATAAACCCCAGTTAAAAGAAAAGCGTGCGCATCCCTTCACTACTTAAACTCCGTAATGGAGAATGAAGAGCTGCTATGTTTCACCATAGGTGCTGTCGGCTCGTTACCACGAGCTCGCTCGCTTGCTTCCTTCACGGTCGTTACATTATCACGCCGCGGCTTGCCAAACAAGAACACCCCCCCCCCCCGGACCCAGGGGTTACAACGACCCATCCGGCATCAGCTGCCCTTACCCGGGGAAAATTTAGCAGGAAGGTGGCGACAGGAGTGTGTGTGTCATCGCGATCACCACGCCCCAAGTTAACTGCGTGTGCTTTTCCGAACCAAACGCCGCTTGTGAGAAGAGTGAGTGAGTGAAGAGATTTGGGCGGCTCTTAACAGCGAAATCTTGAGAGCCGATGAGGGTAATTGAGGTGAATATGGAGCGGCGCCGGAACGAAGGGGCGGGGGAAACGGGATATTCCCGAGAAAACCCGCCGACCAGCGGCATGGTCCGGCACGATTCCCACTTGCGATAGTCCAGTCAGCTGGCCGGGAATGGTACCCGGTTCGCCTTGGTGGGAGGCGAGCAGGCTAACCGTTCAGCCACCGTGGCCCCCGGTTATGAGAAAAATGGACTCAACACTAACATAAAGCCGGGCCTTTCACATTTTGTCAATTCAATACCGCTGATGACTAATATCACTAAGCGGCAGTGTTGTGCAAGTTCACAATTAATAGCAAGTTCGTTTTATTAGATGCAAAATGAACTTATAAAAGTTCAAGTTCAGTTAATCTTAAGGTTTCGAGTAGAAGTTAAAGTTCTTTTTAAAAAGTTACTAAGTTCATCAAAAGTTCTTTGACAAGAATTACGGACATCAATATATATGGCTGAAGTGCAGAAGAACAGCATACTTATTTTAAACATAATACAAGTATTTATTTGGATTTATATGCAAACAATAATTAGTCGAATATGGCCACAGAGAGCAAATTTGAACAAAATGAATTAATAAAATGAATTAACATTTGAATCCCACTGTAAGGTGTACAACATTTCCGGAATGGTCGTCTGATAACCGACGCCTCTCACAAGTGAAAATGTCACTACCTATACTGAAAACACTTTAAACAGCAGCACTGGATAGCATTCCAGTATTAAATTTTAAGAACTACTTTTAGAATTGGAAAACTGTGCAAACACGTTGTGTCCGTCGACGGAAACGAGATGTATCTATCAAGTTCTCGTGCCTCAGTTTTCTGAACCAGACAATTTTAGATATTAAATCACAAAGGTCATCGTCGTCGTCTTTTTACACTTCTTTAACAAGAGGTACTGGCAAGCTCTCTTTATGTACAGTTGTCACAATTCCTTCTGCGCATACCTTTGCCTCTCCAAGTTGTCCCAAGGCAATAAATTTTCTCTCTCAAACGAAGATTCGCCACTAAAAGCATTATTTTCCATTATTTACCATACCAACGAGGTTGTTTTCTCTACAAAGCTAAAGCACACATTTAATTTACTACACCACACCCCTTTTCCATACACGCGGAGATGCAGCATGGACAAGCACAGCATCTGTGCTATATGAAAGGAACTACGCTCGAGAACAATCGATTATTACGCTACGATACCTGATGGCCGACTAGCGACTGAAAGAGTAACTACAGTTTACGTGTTTTCAAAAGGTAGAAAGCTCTCGCTTTAACGTCGGCAAACCATGCGAGAACGTTTTAATAAAGTGTCACAATTAATAAAGTTCGTGAAATAAAAGAACTAATGAAAGTTGAAGTTCGCAGCAAGTAAAATGAGCAAGTGTCTTTAAAAGTTCATGAAATGTGAACGAGTTCGTACGAACTCGTTCATTTTAAAAGTTCACAACACTGCTAAGCGGACAACGAAATCGACACCTTTCTCCCTCAAAGATGGTGGCTCATCTTTTTTACCGCGCTATATTTAAGCAGATATTAATTTTGTTCTTTGAAATATTTTCCAGTAACTTAAAAAGCACGTCGTCGGTCTTGAATAAAGAAATTGAAAAATATTTAGTTTTTCTACAGTTAATCACAGCATACATACATCGAAAATGAGCAAGAGAAAGGTTAAATAAATGTTTAAACGAGCACATAAATCGAGAAATTAGCATTTCCTGGGGGATAAATCGGTAATAACACACTAGCACCACCTAGGTGTTGAAATCTAAACAAATGAAATCCAAGATGGCAGGCTACAGAGATGTAAACAATGAAACAATATGAGACCAGGAGGAAACAACGTAATTAAGGCTCTACTAATTATTAAATTATAAATGTACATTTTTCGAACACATTTTAATACATTTTTTTTGGGACTTTTTAGGGTTTAAGTATAGAGTTCAATGCGGTCAAGGTTAAATGTCAAGGTCACCACAGCCAACATGGTTGGCAAGATGGCCTCCGGCCAACCGGAATGACAGAGCGTGAACAACGCCTGCTCTACGACGCCCCACGCCCTTCCCACCAAACATAAATAATAATTCTACTTGTGGGAAACAAAAGCAGTCCAGAGCAGGGACACAGATGGTTGATACGCAGCTGGCATGCACACACTATCTACCCCATGTTCACTCTACGGTTTGTAATGACCAGAAACGCGAGATACAAGATGGCGAAAACAGCGCTCTAGGACAAGAAGCAGGGGGAGAGACTGTGCACATACGTGCCAGAAACTGAACTCTCACAATAACGATCCTACTGCCTTAAATTCGACCAATAGAATATCATTTTACACGGTGTTATTTGAAAATAAATTTAAAAAACCAGATTTTTATGTGATAGTATTTTTGCAGTCGACAATTTTATTTAGCAGCAGGTCAAAGTAAATAAATGTTAAAAGTTTGAGGTTTGAAATCTAAATATAAAAAAATGCTGTGTTAATTTAATTCAAATGTACGTTCCTCCATGACTGGCTGAAATGATTTGTCAAGTTTAAAATATTTTCTGCTGTGGAAGTAAGCCGCTTCATCATGTAGAATTCGAATAATCGTGCCATCGTGCATTTGCTCGGAAGACTGTCACCATGGTGTCAGTGTAGTCGCCCAAACACACGTCAGCAACCAGAACAGAAGCACATCCTAATAAAGAAACCAGACAACAGAACAGCACGACGAGGTGTATCCAGGGTTGAAACTGCTGCACTGCAGCTTTAGGCGGCGACGTAGCGCGCGGTTTTCACGACGCCAGACGTACATGCCACCCTTAGCAAATCTCGGGTAAAGGCCGTTAACGATAAAGTGAGCACTATTGAAATGAACCTTTAAAAAATGTCACTGCCCCTGTCTGCATATATTTTAATGGGCGTACTGAGTGACATGCGTTCAGTAAAGTTGGTAATAATTGGTGGAAAGCAGTTCAATATCTTAGCGTCGAATAAGAAGTGTTAGGTAACCATTTGTGATAACTTAAATTATTTCTTTCGGTTTCTGTTGGTTTTTTTTTATTCCATCGACCAGTAAAAATTAGCAGATTTGTAAAATGTGTACTTTTCTAATAATTTCACAGTTTCACTTGACCAATGCATGAATAAAATGATGAGGCCCATTGCTATGTTAAGTTTATATACGGCGGAAGAATACACAACGGGATACAAGTATAGAAATTAAGCAGGGTTTTCAAAAGTGCTCATTTTGCCGTGAATAGCTTATACAAGGTTTTCGCCCTCGGAAAATAAAAATTAGTAGAAAAGTTTACTCCTTAAGATACTTGTGGTCTCCCGTTTTAAAATACGAGGGAAGTTAGCATGCTTAGGCCATGTGCACACGTGCGGACAATGTCAGCGCGACACCACTGCAGCGCCGCAAAACCGTTCCTCAAGGGCTTGGCTTATATGTATCAGTGCACACGTAGCTGCGGTGCCGCCGCGATCATGTCCACACGGCCTTATACCAACGTTTTACTCTTCCGAAAATCACGCTACCCCGTTCCCGCGACATGCGCCCCGACTGAACTCTACTTGGATGTGGTCGTCCCGCTTGCTGTCTAGCTATGAGGGGGACTCGTCTGCTGTTCTGCACCGAACATATACATAGCGAAATTTAACATATGGCATGCATTTTATAACTGTATATTTATATATACAGTAGCTCCAAAAGTATTTGTACACCAATGTTTCGGAGGAACTTTCTGAAATAAGTACGCAAGTAGTAACAAAAATAGTTTATACCATAACAGAACAGAATAAATTAAAATGGCACCAGTCCCCGGCTGAAGGCCATCGCTGGTCTTAGTTATATTTATTAAAAGATAATTTATATTTAGGCTAAAATAAAATTTGTTGCTTTATAAAATTTTACAACGCGAGAAATTTTAGTTTATTCCATAACAGAACAAAATTGGCATATTAGATTTGTCAGTGCACAACCCCTGTCACTTTATATTCGCACAATACGAGTACCAAAGAGAAATACACTTTAATGTGCAAAAACATAGATATCTATATTTGGTATTCGTTCCAGTCACGTCAATGACGGCTTGAAACAACCTTGGCATTGACAGTCGTTACATTAATTCTGAGGTTATTCCCTACCGCCCACCCTTTTAAAACTGTTCTTTGCTTGACATGACTTTTTCGCACGTTGAAAATCATCATATGCCACAAATTCTCGACAGGGTTGAGATCTGGTGACTGCGGTGGTGTCTTCAGTCTTCGGCGCGTGTTGTCCAACAACCACTCCCTTGTTTTCAAAGCGTCGTGCTTGACGTCGTAGTCTTGATGGAATAAAAGGTACCCTCGAGACCTAACTTATGGCACTGCAATATACACCAGTGTGTTCACAGTACCATCGGCGAACGCCATATTTCCGACGTCTGTGGAGGCCATGCATCCCCAAACAATCACATGACCCCCGTCGTGTTTCACAGTTTCACATTTTGTCTATGTACTTATGCGTTTCGTTTGCGCCACCCGTATGCTTTCCCATCACAGCCAAATATACTAAACTTTCTTTCATACGGGAAGATTACGGTGTTCTACAACTCCGGATGTTTGTCAAGATAGGCTTTGACAAACTCTAAGCGCCTTTGACGATTTCTATGTTAATAAAAGGTTTCTTCCTTGCGCTCCTGCTGTGGAGGCCAGTGGAATACCGTATGTTCCTTGTTGTTCGGGCACTGACTTTTTTGCCCGACCTTGATGCAATGTTAGCAGCAATGTGGCACTTACAGGTGGTGTTTTCGTGACTTGAACGATGTACCGCCATTATCTACACGTTAGTGCTCTTGGCCACCCTGGTCGCGGTTTGTCATCTGTTGTTCCGGTCTATTTGAGAATCTCTTTATGACGTACCTCACACTGGAGAAAACCAGCGACAACATTCGTGATATTCTGTTGTAACACTCATCTTCAACCTGTAGTCGCAAGATCTCCTGTCGCACAGCTGCACTCTTAAAAATTTCCATATGTTTACGGAACGTTTTATGGAAATTTACAGCGTATATACGGAAAGGCAATTCGCAATGACGAAAAACGGAGTTAAGTCCGTAAATACAAACTACATAAAGTCTCCGTATTCCTTTTGACTTCGAGTTACGGGGACGAACAATGCCGATTTTACACGAAGCTTTCTTGGACACTGTAACAAGAAAATCATCGTTTCTGCGGCAGTTAAGGTTATCCACGCGACTATGACCTATCCTTTCAAACATTAAAAAATAGCATCAGGCGTCTGTGCCACTAGAAATACACTAAATTTAATAGAAACTGAATTTTTGCTTTTGGCTTTTGAATACAAATATTAAAGTTATACCACAATGTCAGAGTGAGAGTTGTAGGTGAATGGTTAGAGTCGTGGACTGGTAATTTTTTGACTGGTCCAAACCTATCTTAAGTACAAAATATTTTAACTTCTTAATATAATTTTTTATACAAGGTAGAACACCCACATAACGAAAATTAAAGACATTTTCACTATCTATTTTTATTTTAAACAGAAACTGCAGAAAACTAACTTGGAAATTAACGGAGCGTTTCAGTGAAATTTACGGAAAGGCCGTTTCTGAAAAACAATGTATCCGTAATTTTACGGAGAGTTCACGGACACTTCTGGATAAATTTTTAGGATTTTTTTACAATGTGGAGAAACTTCATTTTGCTTCGGACTAGTGGCAGTTCCGTCAATCACGCTGAAACAGCATTTAACTATGCATTATCCTGCGCCAATGGGCATTCAAGGAAGGGGATGTGTGCATATACTTTATTGACTGCGCCGTTGTCTCACTTTCGCGCGTTTTTAACGTTAGTGAAGCGAAGGAAATTCAGTACGTGGATACTCGCCTCGTCAGAGGAAGGGATTATCTTCATTCGCTATGAATGGTTATTCGGGGAATTACAATTAACTATAGGCTATTCAAGGTAAAGCGAGCACTTTTGTAAGCCCTTTCATTTGGAATAATAGTAAATAAATATATTTTACTTTAGCCTTAGACATTAACTTGCGAGTGCGGTGGAATATGCACGCTGTGATTATTACTTACATTCACAATATTTACTTTAAAAGGTGGGTAAACGATAACATATGGCTGAAATTAAAAAAAGGAACTAGGGCCTCAGAAGTGCTCATTTTTTCGTCAACAGCCTATATAACGGTATGTAAATACGTGTTGGAGCTACTGTATGTACATTTTTTAGTATCCTTTGCCAGTAAACAATTGTGTGTGCGTATTATGACGCTAAACCACTTTCTGTAGGACGCCTGGAAAGAGCGAAATAATAGATTTAAGTAGCAGGATGTGTTTCAACAGTAAACTACTGTAACTTATTTATAGGCTGTTCACGATAAAGTGAGCACTTTTGAGGCCCTAATTACTTTTAACTTTGAGCTATTTTTTTTTAAACAAAACATTTCAAAACAAATAATGCCGTGTAATTATAAACACAGTGTGTAAATTTCACCGCACTCAGAAGTTAACGTCTAAGATTAAAATAAAATATATTGATTGATCATCATTCCAAATGAGAGGACTTTCAACAGTGCTCACTTTACTGTGAACAGCCTATATATTCCTGCAGTTATCTGACGCGCCATGCTGGAATCACGGGCAGACACACGTATCAAACAAACGTGACCTTGATTAAGTTTGAAAATGAACAGTGATATAATCCATTCACGGTTACTTCAGCCTTTTCTGAAGCCCTGCTAATGATCTACTTTCAGGATATTCCTCCCCCTCGTGCAAACTTAAGCTTAAGAAATCTGAAGAATTGTATCAGAGGGACAACGCACCACATTCGTGTGCACTCAGTTGTAATGATATTTTGTATAAAAACTGTTCCTCACTAGACGTTACCAACATACCTATTTTCTCTCTGTCTTTATTCAAATTACTTATTAATGAAGCATTATAATTTATAGATAAGATATTAATAGCATTTCAATTTAACAGGGAAAAAAGTAACTTTTATGGACACAAGTATAAAACACTTGTGATACAGGGAGTATTTAGGAAATAATTAAACACGTCATACATGGGGAGATTTTTCAAAGGTTTGATTCAAAAAGGGCGAAGAAACCGTGAATGGACTATAGGAGGTATCCGGAGCACTGCCGCCAACGGCGCGGCGATGTAGTGAGCCCGACTGCGGCAAGATGCGCCGACAGGCAGGTCAGCTGACGGCGAGCGCCGATACCACGTCCTTGGAGACGTCGCTGGAGGTTGGGAATGAGAACAAGCTACTTCTCCGCGGGTAACGACACACCAGAGACATCTACCGCTCCCAACATCCCTCCTGCCGCCTCCCACGTATAAAAACTACTGAAGGACTTCGCGCCCTAGAGACACATCATTCCGAGCAACACGTTTCGAATTATCAACTCGCGCAGCCACGAACCAATCAGCGGGGAAGAAACCCGACCACACGGTGCGTTGCTCCGCAACTTCACCAGATGACATTCCATCCACACCTGCCCCACAAAAAAAAAAAAAAAAAACAACAAGAACCGCTAATAATGTATTAAACACAAATATAAGTTTATTTACTTTCGAGCGTTACCAAACACCTTAAAACCCAAATACAGAACTCTGTGTTGGTGTTTACGTTTTATAAAAATTGATGTAGTATTTAATAGTTTATATTAAACGTACAAGTTTGGGGTTAGGCGTAACTCAAAGGTGAACAATATTTACCTTTTATCTTCCAGTATTGAAATCATATAAATTACATCTCGTTTAGACCTTTGTTAGTCTAACTCGGAGGAGCTCTTATTGTGTTACCGATTATTATTACATATTATTTGATTACTTAATTACATTAAAGCCTCTCTTAATAGTTTCTAAGTAACGTCGTCACCTTGTCTATGATACCGAAGGCTGATGACTAGACGTATGTCAGCGGACGGCACGCCCCCATCTCTGGACGTCTTCCTGGTGTAGTGCCTCGACGACAAAGACCTCGTTTGCCGTGTTTCCGAGCCGCAATATTGGCCCGTATTGAGTAACAACCGTCCCATCTGGAGGGGTTTGTTTTTAAGCGCTCAAGGCTTCGATCCACTTCCTCGTAGTACGTTTGTGCTCTCACAATCAGGCTAGTATGCCCGTTGCTGCACATAACATGGTGTAAAACGTACTGGAAACTTCTTACGAGTGAACCTAGATGGACTTGCCTGAAGTCACACCTAATAGCAAATCTTAAGAAAATCAGTAACAGAATTTATAAGACCGTAATAAAACCAATTTATTACTCGTTACTTAGCAGTTATTTTCTTGGTGGGTTTCAAATCTGATGCTGTCGCCAGTCTTTAGTTCATAATTCGTAAGACTACAATGTCGTAATCCGAAACAATATTATGATCCGGAAACACAGTTCTTGATTTCAAGGTAAGTAAATTATGGTTTCATTTTGTAAGTTGGACTACAATAGCGGCAATATGGTGATTTCGTCATTAGGAAAATTTGTACACTCACTTGCAAAAAATTCACCATGAACGAATCGCGCTAGTACAACGAAGGTTGCCATACAGTATCGTCATAGCCCAACATGGCGTTTAATGCAGTTTGATGTGCAACTCTGAGGCATACGTGTTCTTTCATAATTCACAGCCGAATAAGGCCTTAGTAGCAGTGTAAGCCATAGAGCCAAGTTCAGTGAACACGCAGTATGCCCCGACGATGCATCCAACAAGCCTTTGCCCAGCTGGGAGAGTTTCAGATAGGGCAGTGTCCGAATTCAGGTATATACTTGCGTACTTGCATTCTTCACTTACCCTTGACACCAAACTTGATTAATTAGGACAGGCAATCTTGTTTGCTTCGGTGCCAGTTATTAGCCAGCTAACCACTTTTAATGTACATGTATTGCGGCAAAGAATTTGATAATTGCCGATGGTTTTAGGGGTTAAGTAAAGTATTAAATAATATTTCAATTTGATTTACGTTCCTTGCATTATTGTATACAAGTGCAGTTTGGATTGCTTTTTTAATCTTAGCTTCTGTAGGTTAGGAACATAGGGCTAATACGAATTTATTGCTTAGGCCTTTTTTTAAGGTAATTATTTACTCAGTTCAAAATTCTATGTCTACGAAGTAGTAATGTTGCCCTATTAAACTTTAATTGAAATAATTATATCGGGAATAAATTGTAACCTACAAATTGCTTCTCAAAATGGCGGCACATATTCCTTAAGTATGTGAGACGAATACAACTTAGTTTACTTGTATACTTCACTTGCATTCCGGACAGCACTTGCGATGTCACTTCCGGGGACAGGTACGCACAGGTATGTACTTCAGGCGAATTCGGACACAGCTAGAGAGGCCACGTTGTCGGGCTCCGAGA
The DNA here is from genome assembly GCA_029891345.1 of Dryococelus australis. Classification (NCBI taxonomy): domain Eukaryota; kingdom Metazoa; phylum Arthropoda; class Insecta; order Phasmatodea; family Phasmatidae; genus Dryococelus; species Dryococelus australis. Next base: position 175,997,514 of record CM056997.1, on the reverse strand, counting down.
AACAGGTTGGACCGTTCTGCCTCACTATAGACGGGTATTGTACCCAGTGGGAACAGGCCTGATGAGAAGGTACAGGTCGACCCCGCGGACCACCTGCAGGGAGGATCATTTCATCGTGAGGTAGGCTGTAAGAACTCCACGGGCGTCGCTGCTCACCATCCAGGGACATGTCACGGCAGCTGGGGATACACCTGTGTGCACCTGTACCACATCTAGGCGGCTAGTAGAGCGGGATCTGTCGTCGAGGCGTCCCTTTTCACGTCTGCCATTACGACCTGAGAATCGCCGAGCACATGCCGGGACCTGGCAGCATGGCTGCTTGAGGATTGGCGACGAGTGGTGTTCAACGACGAATCACAGTTCAGTCTGGACACAGATGACCGCTGAACTCGAGTGTGGAGACGTCCTGGCCAGGGCAGTGATCCGAAATTCACTGTAGGGAGGTACACCGCCCCCACGAGAGGTGTCATGGTGTCAGGTGCTATTTCCTAGGAACTATGAGATATCAAATATATAATTTTAATAGTAATTATGAAGAATAGTTTAAAGTGTTTTATGGTTGTAAAATCTGTGGGGTGACAAATATTGTGTAAATATCAAATTGTAAAAAACAGACGATATCTATTACTGTCGAGTATTACGTCTGAAGTATTTTTTAAACATTGTTTATATCATCATATTATAGTTGTTATTTTATTTAATCCCTTAAAGAACTTGGCTATACCCACAGACTTTAGAAAATTGTAACAGTATACTCCTTGATCCATTTGCAATTCTGTGGTACTAATATTGTGGAAATGTTTTCGTCGTTCCACGATGTAAGCAAGTACTCACAGCAGATGCACTTCCACAGAACCACTGCAAGGTTAGCTAATCGAACTTGGTTTTCAACATGCCTAGAGAATGCCTGTAGCCCTCTGAGATGTGGAGTATTTGGTACAAACCGAAGTGTTTTCCTCCGCATTATAGTTGCAGAATGCAAGCTGAAGCGAACAGGGAGAGAGAGAGAGAGAGAGAGAGAGAGAGAGAAGGTGAGAGATTGCTATCAAGACACCGGAGGCTGTCTGCAGACCCTCGTAGTGCCAACCGGAGAGGATATCTCTCCGAACAGGTAGGGGATTCAGATTAGATACGTCACTCCCAAACCGGAAAAGTGCGGGGTAGGTTGGGGTGGCAGGGAAGTCATTTGGGCGAGACGTGGAGAGGGGAGCCACCTCCTCCAGGGAGCGGGTGAAGAACAAATCACTAAACTTCGGTGACGCCCTTGATTGGTGACCTCCCCGCCGCGGGGAATTTCAAATTGATGGATTATAGCGGTGGACTAAGACAGCCAGGTGGCCGCTAAATAATGTATGGCGGAGTGACTGCAGGAGAGACCTGCGAGCAACGTCGCAACTCCAACATCTCTACTGCTGGTCTGTACAAGATCATCGGTGCCGGGACGAACAGCCGCCTTCCTGAACTCTCAATATCAGAGCTCAGGACCCATTAGAAGCCCATAAAAACTATAGTAACCCATTTATATGTTAATCCATCAATCATCATCCCAATACCCTCTGTAGTAATTTTCTCTTGACAGTCGTTTCACAATCATTTCAATGATATCAAAAATGTATTTTCTTTCATATATTTTTTTATAATTATTTTGAACAACTTCCTTTAAAATTAAACCCCCCCCCCCCCAAAAAAAAAAATAAAACAAAATGTTAATTAAATTTAACTGATTATGAAATACAGTACACGACTTTTAATTGGGATCAATGTGGAGGGGGGGGCGATTAAAAGGATGTCGAACGTTCCCCTTTTCGGCTACTACCCGATATAGGCTGTTCACTGTAAAGTGAGCAATTTTTAAGGCCCTTCTAAATTTTTCCTTTTATCCAATTTCCATCTTCTTGCTGTTTTTTAATATTAACATTGCAATGTGACCAATAAACACAGTGTATATATTTCTCAACCCTCAAAATTTAATGCTTGAGGCTGCAATAAGATATATTTTTTAGTGGTTAATACCTGTTGGGAGGGCCTTAAAAACTGCTCACTTTATCGTGAACAGCTTACAAGAGAAGTTAATAAAGTTATATAGGAAGTGCGACAAATAACTTTAATTTTAAAAATATAGTAACAGTTCTGTTAGGGCCAATGGCCGAGTACTGATCAAATTTGTAGTTTCTTTGTTGTGTCGTTGTACAAACACAACTAAAAGTGACGAAGCCGCTACAAATACTCCAAGCGCTTTTGGAAGCAGCTTTCTGGCCCCATTATATGTGCAGCATAACCGCTCCCGTTTGTTCTGGCGTTATCTAATAGTGAGCCCGCTGTACCAGGCAGAAAAGACAATGACTAAAGTTGATTTGTTCACCCCACGATGGTACCACAGCTAAACGTAGTAAACAGCTATCTTATATAGAGCCAGGAAACTACCTACATAAACGCGGGCAAAATCTCAATGTATTCGTTCCGTTTGCAGCTGTATTCGCATCCAGCGGCGTTATATCGTATAAATACCGCCCAATAAACTTTCAATTGAAATTGAGTAGGAATAGTGATATGGCACTGAAAAAGGTACTGCGGGAGAATGCGAATGAACTCTGGAAGGGTTATAATCAATATAAACATTTTTCTTTAATATAAACGAAGTAACAGCAAACCTATGAAATTTTAAAAGGCTAAGGCATAGAAGATAATGATTTAGTGTTGTTATAGGCTGTTCACTATAAAGCGAGCACTTTAGAAATGAATCTTAGAAAAGTCACTTCCCACTGCATGCATCTATTTTAACGGGCACACCGAGTGACATACGCCCAGGAAAATTGCTAACGAAGAATGGAAAGTAGTTCCGTATCATAAAGTCGAATAAAAAGTGTTATGTAAACATTTGTGATTATTTAAAATTAATTTTTTCACTTTCCGTTATTTTTATTTCATCGAAGTGTAAAAATAAGCAGATTTGTAAATTATTTACTTTCTTGATAATTTTACAGTTTCATTTGACCGACGCATGAGTAAAGTGATGAGGCCCACGGCAATGTTAATTTTACATAAGGCGGGGGAATACACAACGTGTATGCAAGTAGATTTTACGCAGGGCTTTCAAAAGTGCTGGTTCTACCGTGAACAGCCTATAACAATGGATGGCTGTGAAAATAGCGAGGGGTACTAGCGCAAAAATGTCACCGCTGACAGTTTTCTGTTATCTAATGTATACAGGAATCCTCGATGGCGTCCCTCTGTCTTACGACGTTACTCAGGCCTGCAGATGTGCAGCGCAGTGCAGACCAGCAGCGATGCCATACACCCCATCGCAAGGCACTGGACAGCTGGCAGCACGTCAACAAAGCTCAACTTTACAACTTCGTTTCTTACAGTCACGAGAACTGTAATCGGCGCAGTGGGTGGACACATACCATATTCCCTGCCTGTGCAAATACACTGGATGGGCTGAAAGAAACTATTTAATCGCCTCCCAATTTTGCAGTACGTTTGACACAACGAAACTTTTAATTGACGGATTTTGCTACGAGGACTTGCAGTATATCAATTTTATTTTGACTAGTACGAGTTTTTAGCATTCCTGAATCACAGCCCACACACTGCCTCCATATGTACCGTATACAGAGATTGGCATTCCGCACGTTACTTACATTTTACCTCTAACACCTCGTCAAATGCTGGTGCAATTTGGACTCCACAAATAACACAAAGTATAGCTGCGCGGTTGAAAACAACTATCATTTTCGACTTATCACACGTCACATCCGGTTGAAAGGAACTAGTACTACTGTGCTGTTTTACTTGCCTGTGTTACCAGTGTAGCCTACTGTGGGGAAAAGTTAACTGAAATCCTCAAAAATATGTGCAACAGCCAATATCCATTATCTTTGTCTCTTTCTACTCGATCGACCTCCTTCCCCTTCCCCCCGCCAAGGTGAAGGCCGAAACGTACTATTCTGGTCACGTGTAAATCTGAGACGATTGCGGCTATAGTTGTAGAATAAGTAGTGTGTGTATGCTTAACTAATGTGAACGAGTACTATTTAATATTAAAGGGTAGTTAAATCGCAATGCAAAACAGTATACAGCAGTAGCAGATATAATAGCAATATGCCAGACACAAAAGAGATAAGATCGTATATAGTAAGGGGAGGGACCGTTGGCTAAATAGAAGCTAGTGTTTTATGACCATTGTGTAGTAGTCTCCTGTTTGTGATCAGAAAGTTTGTGTTTAATTTTGTATATGCTGGTAACAAAGTTACTAAAAACAGTGACTTTTCGAAATTGTATTTTTCAAGAACACTTTAAACGTTTTTATTAGTTATTCATTATATGTTCTAAAAGTAAACCTATAATTTTGTGGTTGAAAGATTTATTAGTAACTAAATTGTATTTAATAATACCGCAATTGCGTGGTTAGAATATTTTAAGCTCCCTATATCGTAAAGCAAAAGTAAAATGTTAATATATTTGTAACTAAAATAATATTTTGTTTCATATATGTTACAATTGATTATAATTACAATAAATGAATGTGAACAAATATGTTCAATGTTCACGCCTCCGTTTGCAGTGTTGTATTTACGCACGCAACAGACACCAGAAAATCCACACACAATGTGCAAAGTAAAAACTGCACTCACAAAATACCACTCCCCAGTGAAACGTTATGTCAGCAATGAACGAATTTATCATTTGGCTATATTTAATTTCAAGAATTCCTTTAATTATTTAAATACTCGCCAACGTCAGAATATCTCTTTATTAAAAGCAGCACTCTATAATTCATTATGCAACCGCCGCGCTACATGTCCTGTGGTTCACTGTTACCTGCAGGATAGCAGAACAGTAACGTCCAAAACGATTACCGATTTTCGAAACGAAAATTCCATTGTCTAAAGTTACGTTAAAATGTTACTCGATGGTTGTATTTATAATATGGATAGTATTTCAAATCACCCAATCGTACTTATTATTACATAAATACTCGTAATCGTCGTATTTCTAACATGCAAATCCAAATATGACGCCATTTTCTTTCTCTCCAATTTCCTGTTAGAACAGTTTGCCCCTGATTCATCCTCGGTAATCAGCAACTGGGACCTAAAGTCGCTGTTAGACGTTGACTGGAAGTGGTAATACGAAATTCCGTACTAAACAGAAGCTAGTCTTTTACTCGGAGATTAAGAGGAGGTGGAAAAACTTGGTCATTAGCTCTGCAGTTTCACAGTAGCTCAGGTCGTGTCTCAATTGGCCCAGAGAGCGCTCTCTCTCTCTCCCTCTCTCTTTCTCTCTCGCGACGTCATTACGACGCCAGAGAGAACGCTCTCTGGTCGTCTCAGGCTGTGTCCGAATTCGCCTGAAGTACATACTTGTGAGTACATGTCCCTGGAAGTGACATAAGTGCTGTCCGAAGTGCAAGTGAAGTATGCAATTAAACGAAGTTGTATACTTCTCGCGTACTTGCGGAATATGTGCAGCCATTTTGAGAAGCAATTTGTAGATTACAATTGATTTCAGACATAGCTATTTTATATAAAGTTTTATAGGGAAACATTACTACTTCATAGAGACAGAATTTTGAACTGAGTGAATAATTATCGCAAGGTTCACCTTGTCAAACAATAAATTCGTACTATGCTTTTATGTTCCCAACCTACAGAAGCCAAGATAGATAAGCAATCCAAAATCCATTGACATGTAATAATGCAAGACAATATAATATGTTAATGTAAATAAAATTGAATTTTATTTAATAATTGATTTTCCCCTAAAACTTTCGGCAATATTATCATATTCTTATTCGGAATACATATGCAGTAAAAGTGGTTAGCTGGCTAATAACTGTTACCGAAGCCAATTAAACTGCCTATACGAATTCATCCGATGCTAAGGGTAAGTGAAGGATGCAAGTACGCAAGTATATACCTGAATTCGGACACGGCCTCAATTTGTCTGAGAGAATGCGAAAGAGCGAGAGCACGGAGAGAACACGAAGTTGTATACTCGCTGGCGCTCTCTTCCAGGCGCCATATTGGTTTACATTATTTCCGCGTTTGAATAAAGTTATAGTAGCTTTCTGTAAATACGAATTTCTGACTCGTTTTTTGCCACTGCTGCAAAACAACGGTAAAATATAATTTAAAAAATAATAGTATTTAATGCACTAATAATTATTCTGGTAGTGCTATAATTATTTGTGAATTATTTTGAACACACATTAATTACTTACTATAACCATGACCGCGATTTTAGAGTAACACATGATTTCCCGCCTTTTGGCATCAGCTATCTGCCCGACGTCAGAGAGAAACAATAGAGTGGCTGTCTCAATTCCACAGAGCGAGAGAGCGCGAAGCAGTGCTCTCGCTAAGTTGGGCGCAAGGAGTGCTCTATCAAAAAGGTATTCTATGAATTGAGACACGTATTCTCGGGCAAGTATTCTATCGCTCCCTTTCTCCCCCACCAGAGCGCGCTAGGGATAAATACACATACCCAGCAAGAACAAAGACCTGGTGGATAGATAATAGATTTGTTTGCGTGGTATGCTTTTTCTACTACCTGAGAGCAAGTGATATTTTTCACGAGCCGAAAAGTAGCAAACGCAGCAGTTACTCTCGGCAAGACAACACGAACGACTAACAGCAGTAAATTAACGCCAAAAATATATAAAAAGAAATTTTACTAAAAGAATGTTGATAATCATTCATGGTGAGTGTAATTTACGTATGTTAAACATTTAATCACTCAAGATAACATACTTTCGAGGGTAAATTTGTCTGAGTTATTTTTATTTCTCTGCGTTTCTTACAGGATACCCAAACATATTATCTTCATAAATCTGCGTAAAAGCACATTACTGTTTGCAATCGTCACACTCAAGACACTTCGACGTTTGTAATTTTATTTTGGCGGCCATTTTTTTCCACCTTGCTCATTTTGATATTTCTCCTGTACCTCGGCGAGCAAGAGCAGAAATAGCTGCTTTTTATAGCACAAATAGCAACTGCTACCGCCAACCGAACAGCATACAAAAAAAAGTGCTTCCGGTAATAAGCAGAAATAGCAATAAACTAGCAGAATAGCAAATCACGCGAACACACCTCATGTATGTAACTGCAGTTGGCAAAGAGAAGTGAAGGGAAGGGAAGAAGATGCACGAGGTATATGGCATGAGACTGGAGTGGGTGGAGGATATGTCTGGAACATCAGCCGGGCGAGGGGCTTGCTCTCCAGGGCACCTTGCCTCCAGGAAAGAAAAAAGCAATGACGATGCGGCGCTGGGTGAAGGGGCAGCAGAAGGTAGAAATCTGCCCAGGGAGCCGGGCGGGAGTCAAGTGAAGCCAGATCGATTGTAAAGGTGTTGCACGCCACTGGCGGCAGGCTGCTAGCGCCACCACACACCTGTATACCCGCAGGTGTGCGGTTCGACCAACCCTTGCTCTGCCTACACCAGGGGGAGTGACAGTACGTGGGGGCTTACAATCGTCTTACTTGAAGTAAGCGCTTGTGGACATACCAACATACACATTTTACCACTAGAATTAATGATTTTATGCAACAGGTCGGTTTTAATTCTAAACTACGAGTGTGTTGTATCTCAAATATACTGATTTAACCTACATATCTTTTAGGTGCAGATTTAATAACGTACTAAAACGATTATAAATATTTCATGTTTTTTTGCACTGTTTGCGCAAGATTTATTATATTTTATTGGTCACATTTGGAGGTAACTTAAATAAATATTTAAGACAGAGCTAACACAAACAGCACAGGTATATTTCATTAGTGCAGAAAACAGCATTCGGCAACTAGATGGTGTTAGTAAAGTAGATCTTATCTAACTACGTAATTTTAAAATTTCTTTCTAGGACCTCTCAAAAATAATGCAAGTTGTAAACATGCTACAAATGCTACCCGGTAAAGAAGAAATTTTTTTGTAAATAAGCTATTTTATTAAACATTGAACACAGCGTGATTATTAACTACTTCAATAGAGCGTATTTATCACAAAATAATCATAAGAAAATATTAATTTGGTTTTAGTACAATAGCTAATTATTTTTCGTAACGCGTGTCAGCTGATGGTATTAACCCAGGCACCTACCACCCAACCACCACCCCCTGAAAGAGACTTTAAAATAAGAAAATCGTTACATGGAAGTTTCGATTCTTGTCTCCTTACTTGCCCCTGTGGCCTACACCGTGCGTACCTCCGTTGCGGCAATTCCGTGCCGACACTTGTTAACCTCGCTGCGTCACGCACAACTGAGCCGGCGTAACACTAGGTGTACTTCAATTCCTCGTAAAATAAATCTGCACAGTGGAATATGATCAGAGGCGCCAGCGGATTGATCTGCAGATGCCCTCCTTGTACGCTACTTTACTTCCTACTGTGCACAAAAGCGATAAACAACATTTTCTCATTCATTTCCACTGATTAGTTTATAACAACCATAGACAAATAATGTTAACAATTTCTGTGAAAAACTCTTCTCCCTAGGGAATTGATTTAACGAGACAAGTAAAATCGCAAATACGGATATTATTCACGATTTTGCAGCTAGTTTCAAGGCCCCTACACTCGGTAGCGCGACGATAGCTAAGGTAATCTGCTATACCATTGGAACTTAATAACTCATGCCAAGTAAAACATCTGCCACAAACAGCACAAGGGCGAATGAGACCGACGAAAATGATCCTCGACGTGATGTGAAATCTCTTCCGTGCATTTTATAATTTTATATTTGTACCAAACATTATTCAACTCGTACGCATTGTATGCGATGGCACTTTCCTCAAATAAAAAATGTCGCAGCAGTAACAAATATTTAAGGCCGTGTCCAAATTGACACATTTCGTTATTTTGTTATTTTGTGAATTCGTGATTTGGCACGTACCAATTCGGACGTTGTCGACAGTCACTTGTTTAGCACTCGCAGTGAAACTTTACCTTAATATCTTCTATAACTTTTAATATTTACTTCTTTTAAAATATGAATTAACAACACCGAGAGCAGCAACGGTTGGCAACGACCGGTGAGAAATAGTTCGCAGTAAACATATTTTTTTTTAACCTAGTTTTTTAGAATACTAGTTGTAAATTAACCGGTGCCTATTGATGGCAACATATATCATTTTTACAGTTTAAAATAACAAAGGAAAATATCGTGAGTAGGCCGTAATGGTACGGTGTTGTTTTATCGAGTGAGAAAGCATCTGAGAAATTGTCTGCTGGGCGAGGCTTGTCACTTTCTCTCTCTCTCTCTCTCTCTCTCTCTCTCTCTCTCTCTCTCTCTCTCTCTCTCTTCGTCTCCTTCAAACTCGGGAAATTTCACTTCACTAGCAAGCAATGAAATTATAAATATTTTCAATTGTAGCACATTTCATACTTATTACAGCAAATTAATTATTTTTGAATTTGTAATTTACAACTGAAAAGAGATTTTAATGTTTGAATACGTATTTTAATATATTTAGATGTGATGGCGGGGCAGTTACCTAGTGAAGTTGGCAGACGTGGCGAGCCACGACATGGCGTGTTGCTTTTTGCCAAACGAAACGTAAATTATTCTTACTCAAAAAAATACTTCAAATTACCACATCGCGTTTGTAGCGTTGTGTTTTTTAAACCTACCTAGGCAAGTGACCATGTTGTGATAAATTTGTTTTTCCACGGCAGTAAAAAATATACTGTGACGTGTGTTTCGTTAATTATTGCGTCTGTGAAACGGCGTACCTTTGTGCATCGTAGTCGATACGCTGGCACTGTGTGTGTGTGATTTCAAATATTTGATTAGCACTATTTATACGTTTTATATGTGAACTGTTTTTATGACGAAGTTAATTATTTACATCCACGTCTGTTTATGTATCACAACGTTGTACCTTTGCTCTAAGGGGTTTGAAACACAGTCGTGCAACGTAATTTGCCACAATCCCAGAAGAAAAATACTAAGCCCAGCCCGATAAATTTTAATAAACCTAATAAACAGTAAGTAGCAATACGTAGATATATGAGCGGAATAAAAGTTATCGTAGGCTTATTTGTGTGCATTTTCACCGCTATCTTTTAAGTTTGTATGACAAAATGAGCAACACGAGTTGCGTGCGTGAATTTAATGAGCCTTTTTCGTTTGACTGGTAGTTCCTTCGTTTTAATATTTATTCCAACTGAAGCCGTCCTCTTAAAGAAATGACCCAACTCATATCAATAACAAAATAATAATTACAATTAGTACAGCCCTTTCCTCTCGGTTGTAACAGTGTTATACTAACGTGCATACGTGTATTGAGCTACGTCGTGGAAAACAAATATGTTAATGTAAAATAACCGTAAGAACTGTTGTCAATTCAGGAATTTTTAAAACGTTATAAAGCTGACCTAAATAATGTTAGAGGCCTAAACTGTGAATATTCATATGGAATTGTTTTTGGTGAATGACAGAATTCTTTGAAAAGCTGTAAACAGTAAACAACACATTTGACAGGTATAAAAGTAGAAGTCACATTTCAATGTTTATTTTTAGGTGTAGCGAAAGTATACGAACATATGTACACACACAATGGAATGTAATCATTGATTTTGACAGATGCTACGTGGCAGTCACATGGCAAGTTTGTTTACATTGGGCGGTAGGATACGAAACGAGCTTGCAAGTAGATATTTAGCAGGGCTCCGAGAAAGAAAGTTGCTTCCAATGGGAAATGGACTAGAGTGTATATTATGTACAGTTATTTGTTTTTAAGTCATTTTATTTACACATTCGCGCATGTGTTTTTAAACTAAAAACAAACATGGCTCTAATTTTGTCATTTTGTATTTTTGCTAACATCCGCAAAATACAAAATACGAAATACCAAATTACCAAAAAGTCACCGTTTTTGTATAAAAAATCGATTCACGTGATCATTTTGTCTACAAAATCTGCCAATTCGGACACGGCCCTGTTGTACTGATGAGAAAGTTTACAAAGTACAGTAATTACGCAGGCTACTGCGTGACCCATGTAATTACCAAATAAGTATGTATATACATACATGTGTGTGTGTAAGTAGAAGGAAAATGGAGAGTCTAGCATACGGGATCCAGGATCGAAGCTGTTCATGCTCTGTCATTTCGACGCCCCGGTGGCCATATTGGAAGCCAGTGGTCATCCAAACATGAGCTTTTATCTTAAAAAACGGCCAAAATCGCTATAATTTTCATAAAAAGTCCCTTAATCCATAAAAAAGTTTTTTCCTTAAAAATTTTCCATTTTTCCCATAAAACACCCCCTGAAAGGCAATTTTCGGCCAATTCAGGTACATTGAGGGACTAGCTTTTCTCAAGGACAGAGCAGTGGTAGCCAAATTGGTTTTATAAACATAGATATGCGAAATATATACGAGGGCTATAGGATCAGTCAGAAATAACCATCAGCCATCTTGATTGTCAGACATCTTGCCTGCCATATTAGATGCAGGTGACCTTGACTCCATGATCTAGAACCCAAAAAATTCCTCCTTTTTTAATCAAAAAATTCATCCAAGTCAGCGAGCTAATGTTACTGACAACTACCGCCATGTATGTAGGTGACGGTGGCATTGGATGACCTAGAAAACAAAACCTCGATGAAATTCATAAAAGCCAGCAAGCATGTTACTGACTACTACCGCCTTATTGGATGCAAGTGACCTTGAATGATCTTCAAAAACGAGGAAAAAATTGAATAAACCCATAAAAATCAAAGAGCATATTATTTACATTACTGAATGCTACTGCCATACTGGGTGCAGGTGACATTGACCTTGATCCCATCACACCGAATAACATTGGAAACCCAAAAATCCGAAAACATTCAAAAAATAAAAAATAAAATATTTAAAAAATATATTTAAAAATTATTTTAAAATATATTTTTAAAAAACTTATATTTCCGGAGGTCACCTTTCCCTATACTCATTCTATCGTATGCCGCCATCTTGGTTTTTCGTCTGTCGTTTGTTTATATGCATTTCTGGAGGCTGCCAATTTTTTTTTATCATTTGTTTATGCATTACTCCATTTGGTTTCTATTTTTAACACACAGGTGGCGTTAATTTCTCGGTTTCGTCACCCAGCAAGCTGTCTACACTCACATTTATAGGCATAAAAACCTGCTATTTTTTATGCCTATTTTCTTTAAATTTTCAATCAACAGTATACCTACACACATGATTTATTAAACATACATATTTTTTATTAAAACTTTAAGGCCAAGAGAAGGATACGACAAATAAAAATAAAGAAAAACAATCATTTTATAATAATTTATTATTATTTAATAATTACGATTTCAGAAGAAAGCATCACTCAACTTCACTCGATTTTCCTCGTTCCTTCGGTTTACTAATGACTGACCACAAGCGTCGGTGTGTCATGCGCATTTGTGAGATATTTCAATCAAATATATGAGTTCATTCGGGTCTTAGGTAAACACGTAGTCAGTATTATCATCATCTGTCTTCTCCGCATCTCTTGTCGAAGGAAACACTGTGAAATGTGTGGGAACGTCATCGTCTTAAACATTATCACGATCGCCATAGTCATTTTCATCTATGTTGTTTTCATGATCGTCTTCACTTCCCGTTTCATTGTCAATATTAAATTTGCTTTTCTTGGCAGTTGTCACATGGCCATCATCAGTATTTAAAGCCAACGACCATTTATTTTGAAGTTCGTAGACTTCACGTCTTACTCCACACATACCCACTCTACCGCACTCATTCCATCATTAGCATTAACTGTCTTGTCATAATAACTTGTCGAATCGGTACCCATCTATGTAGCAGGAGGTATTAACATCACTTGCTGGCTCCCAGAAGACAAACCCTTGCAGATCTCTGTGTTTTCCTTGATTGTATCACCTTGCATAAACTGCATGTGGTCACTGTCGTAATCCTTCATCACGAGAAAAGTAATCTTCGTACAGCCCGTTTTCTCATGCTGACAAGCACTGCAACTTTTACTGAAGGACTTGGCACAGTAACAGCATTGTTTTCCATGTAATTTTCCAGCAGTGGGAGAAGGTACATTCACAGAGGTAAGCTCTACAGTAGACTTCGTACAATCATTGGTCTGCGTCATATTCATGAAAAAAAACAGAAGTCCTTTACACAGTGGCGACACGTGTATCTACTTTGCCAAACTACTGCTCTATATGTAAACTTACTAACATATTTCGTCAGTGGGATTTAAGTACTTTTTATGCCTCCATTCAAACAGACATTTTATCTAGTTCCTTAACCGTGATGGAAAAGCATATTTGAAACTTACAGCCTTAAACCAGGTATCATTTCCTAATCTTAATTCCAATGCATGCATGTATAACTAACCCGAAGAAAAACTTCTACACTCTCCACTTACTCATACTCCAGACACAAACACACCCACACGCGCACACACCGCAACCAGCTCCGCTATCAGGAATCACTTTTGAGTCACTTTGGTGTCATCATGGAGTCGGTAGGCAGGGGTCGGTGGGCCGGAGTCATCTTTCCATAAATTAGCACTGCACCTAGCACCGCACACTCCTGCTCATCCAATCCTGACTTTACTATATGAATGGGAGTGTGTGTCCGTGTCTTCCTTTCACGACAAAACGTAACAACGGATCGACGTGATTTTTGCACAGATATAGTTGGAAGACCGGAGTGGCATGGGCTACTTCTTATCCCGTGAAAATATCTCATAAGTAAGGCTCTACAATTCTCTTTGGATTGGATCTGTTGATTTGGAATATTTTTGTAAATTCCAAGTGTGGCCGCAGTGGCTCAGTGGATAGAACTTGCTGTAACAAAAGTTTATTATTTATTACTATAAACACGCGCGCGAAGCCACGGGTAAAAGCTAGAATTATATAAAACAAGCAAAAGAAACTAGATTGCAGATGGGCAGGGGTTCGCACTCGTTGTATTACTTCCGAAATATCACTCGATCGCAGAATCGACACAGGCGACAACCAGTTAGCGATGAGACAGGTCGCGGTTCCATTATCGTTGATGTTGAAGGCAGGCCTTCGCATTCACTATTCATCTTCGTGGTAAGGAAGCAGTCTGAGAAAACCCAAATACAAAGTGCATCCCAGAATAAAACACGCAGGTACTATTATATATAATAAGAACATAAATAATTATGTATAGAATAAATTTTGTACCTGCACATTTCCTTTGATGACTCAAAGATGACTATAAATGTCGTGTATCTCAAGTGTTTTATACTTGTGCTGACATAAAAAAACTCTACGTTACATTATTTAATTTATAATTAATAGCAATACAGACAGTATGAAAATAAGCGTGTTTGTATAAGAACTATTTCTTAGTAGGCATTACCAGCTGGTGGATGTGCACGAATGCGGTACGCTGACCCGTGCTGTAATTTTCTAGACTAGGCCGAGCTTCGTTTATACGAGGCGGAGGAATATCCTAGAAGTAGAACTTCAGCAGGGCTTCAGAAGTGTGAAGTAACCGTGAATGGGGAATTAACACTTTCTGCATACATTAAAATTATTTTCTAATCTAGAGACTTTCTAGTAAAAACCAAAAGTACAGAAAAATGACAGCCTAGCAACGACTTGTATATTTGTTGTTTAATTTTACATCAACCTTCATTAAAATGACAAGAATTTGGAGCTAAGCCATAAGGCTAAAATGGCCGAAATGAAACTTTGTGTGCGCACGGGTATAGAGTTTCGCAAAATTCTTGATACCCAACTCTGAAACGAAATTTGAACCTGTATCTTCTAACTGAATTTTATACTTGTGTTTCACGAAATTTTTTTCGCTTCATTTTACAGCTGCCTTTAAAAACGAAATTCATCTTTACACGATTCCGACATTACATTCCCTTTCGCTTCAAGCCTCACATTGCGTACGTGCTGCTGCATTTAATGTTTGTGCGTACTAACGGTACGAAATTCTTAAAGGCTGTTCACGATAACATGGGCACTTTTGAAATCAACATTAGAAAAAAAGGAACTGCCCCTGTCTGCGTATGTTTTAACGGGCACACTGAGTGACATGCGCCCAGTAAAGTTGGTATAGGCTGTTCACGGTAAAGTGAACACTTTTTAAGGCCCTCCCAACAGGCTTTAACGACTAATAAATATATCTTATTGCAGTATCAGACATTAAATTTTGAGGGTGGTGAAATGTATACACTGTGTTTATTCGTCACAAAGCAATGATTATATTAAAAAGCAGCAGGAAGATGGAAACAGGATGAAAGGAAAAATTTCGAAGGGCCTTAAAAAGTGCTCACTTTACCGTTAACAGCCTATAATGATGGGTGGAAAGTAGTTCCATATCTTAACGTCGAATAAAACATGTTAGATAACCATCTGTGATAACTTAGATTATTTCTTTCGTTTTCTGTTTTATGCATCGAAGTGTAAAATTAGCAGATTTTTAGAACATTTACTTTTCTAATAATTTCACAGTTTCACTCGACCTAAGCATAAATAAAGCGATGAGACCCATGGGAATGCTAATTTTACATAAGGTGGAAGAATACACGACGTGCACACAAGTTTAAGCAGGGCTTACAAAAGTGCTCAATTTACCGTGAACAGCCTGTACCTGCACGTAACGTGCTACACATTCCTCAGTCTCCTATGTGACACTTCTACAAGTTTCGCGATCGCAAAGGGACACACCCCTCGCCCAACAGTGAATAGTTTATCCAAGGTAACACATTACAAATGAAAAAGATAGCAGTTAATTTTTCTGGGAAAGAAACCATTTTCAAGAAATTTATCAGAAAACCATTTTTATTATTAAGAATTTTAAACGCATAAGAATTTACTTCAAAATGTGATCTCGGCACTAATGTTCGGCCACGTATATGCTGTTCATATTTACGTGAAACGCTACATATAACATATAAACTGACTGCAAGACTGTAGATGCTAGTGCAAGTTACTTTTCTTAAAAATTTCATTTTGGTGCTTTCAGAACCTAAATCGCGTGCTGCATAACATATAAGAGAAAATTCTACAACCCAGAGGCGAAAATGTATTTAAGTATAGGCTATTCACAATAAAGTGAGCACTTTTGAAAGCCCTCTCATTTGGAATAATAGTCAATAAATATACTTTATTTAGCCCTAGACGAAAACTTCCGTGTGCGGTGGAATATATGAACTGTGTTTATTACTTACATGTCAATATTGGTTTGAAAAAGTGATTAAAAGATAGGAAATGACTGAAAGAAAAAAGTAACTAGGGCCTCAAAAGTGCTCACTTTACCGTGAACAGCCTATATCACAAATGCATTATAAAATTCATTGTAGAGAGTATACAAATATATCAACGCTTCAATGTGAATAAAACTAGTCTGGGTTGCACACTTCCTTTCATCTGGCATGCTTTACTATAAACTAAGGGAGGGACAAGGCGTAGTTGTTACAGCACTGCATGTGGCTGGATTTTTCGTCATGGAACAAATTTCAGTTTTATTAAGTTATATGCAAGGGAGAAAAAGTATTGTTACGCGCGTGTTTTGTTGCCTCGCGCACGAAGTTCCGTTACGCGCAGGCAGGTGTAACCGTGGAATTTTACTCCCCAGGAATTTTTACCTCCCCTGAAAAATTCACTAGTGAATTTTTACTCCATAGCACAGTATAACACAGTTTACAACCCTCCGCTGACCACAATAGTTTAGGTTGACACTAATCCCCGAGAGCATTGCCCTCGTCACTTTCTCGCTAGACAGAGCCCATTGGTAGAATAACAATTTAAGGAACAAGTGCAGCCTCCTCAAATAAAATTTCTGTTCAAGCGTAGCCAAAAATTACGCACCGAGCCAAAGTTCTCAGCGCCAGCAGAGGAGTTAATACCCAAGATAGTGATTCAAGGTTGTTTGTTTTCTGTAGGTGGTGACCGCGAAACAGTTACGAATCACCAAAGCTTGGGGTTTGCTCAGAAATGATTTTCATGCGTACTGATTTCGTGTTGTGCGATAATTAGAGTGGAATTGTACCACTTTCCGAGAAAAAATCTTATTTTTCCGAAAAGCCCCTATTTTGAACACCTCTTTTCTTTCCGTACACCACCCCACTATGCCGACATCTCACCAATGGTATAATTGTGTACTTGGTACGTTCTTTTCCTGTCTCAATCGCGAAGGTGCCCATCCTTTCCTACCTGGGGGTAAAGCCCATGTGTGTCGAGTTGACCACAGCATTTTGGAACTTCAAATTAAAAATAAAGTTATATTTTGTGCTGATTTTGAAATAATTTGTGCCCAAGTTTCAGAATTTGTGCTGGTCAAATATGCCAAATATTCCCCTTTTTATTTCGGTGACCAACTTGACGTTAAGTTGGCCACCGCTCTGTTAATGAGCTATAACTTTATTTTGCGAGCACAAAAATTGAAACTGCGACTATAGGCAGCACAAATTGAGCACTAATTAATGGCATATGCGTGATTAGCGAAAAACAATTATTTCCGTGATCGGTGGCTAACTAGACGTCAAGGGCTGTCCCCATTCGCCCCACATCTTTCCACCAGGTAATCAGCCCGTCGCGCAGTCTGTCTCCTGACTGGCGCCCCCCCCCCCCCGCCCTTGTTGAGGAGCCGACAAACTTAGAGAAGGTGCAAGAATAATATGGGAACTAGGACACACTGCGCAACTAGGGAATTAGCGAAACTTCTGCATGGCGGCCTACGACCCTATAAATACCGCAGCGGTCCAGCTGTCAGCAGTCTTTGGCGAAGGCCATCTAACTGAGTGCGAGCGCGAAGTATACTGTGTTACGACTGCGGACGAGGTGTTCGTGGTGTAAATGGACGATAGGGCGTGAAATCCGACGAGTGAAGGTTACTGTGCATGAGGGCACTCTGAGAAGTCTAGAACATTGCGGACTGGCGGGACATGGACTAAACTGAGGTGGGACCGAGTCGACGTGTGGTACGGATTTTATTGTAAATGTCAAATATGCACACAATTTATAAAATAATTGAATAACTTTTAATACATGGTCTATTGGGACTTATTAAATTTCATTGATTTCTTTGAGGTAATTATAAATTGTATTAAATGAAGTCATTAATCGTAAACAGCACGTTATATTGGTTTTTTGTGAAATGCTGAGTATAGAGAATTTTGTTTGTAGTACTGTAATTGTAAATAACACTAGGAAATTATAAATAACTCTTTTAATTGAAGACATCCATCTCTTAACGAACTTGGTTGAGCCCACTGACCTTTGAGAGAGAAAGTGTAACAGTATATATTAAATCATAATTTAATAACTGGAAAGTCTAAAAATGTTCATATTTTCGTATATCAGATTATCTCATGAAAGTTAGTTGTGCATAACTGAGACTTGAAACAGAATATTGTTTTTTAATATGAGATGAGAGTGCCCTAGGCCGACAAACTGGCAAAGCTATGCGAGTGCATAGTGTATTCGCGGTTTATTCACACTTTTTGAATCAAACCTTTGAACAAAATCTCTGCGTTGGGCCAAAAAGAATTAAGACTGTCAAATATGTTGTTGAATCAACTGCATATATTAGTTTGGCCACTCATTTGATTTCCTTCGTTCGAAAATACAGCTCGAGAGTTTGTTTGTATTTTTTTTTGTGATAATTGGGACAGTAACCATGTTTGTTAGCAACCAAATGAGAACAAAAAAATTTGTTTCAGCGACAAAATATTTCACTGCCTCTATACAAACAAATAATTTGGTTGCACCAAACAAATCTTGTTTGAGTCAACAAAACCTTTTTCTCAGTGCGGCGTGGAGCGGGATCAATGTTTACCGCGTGTTTGCTTCACTCGCAGCGCAATTTTCATTTGCATAAGAGGCGCGGCGTGCGCGTATCGGCAATCTCGCCAACCGCCGCGGCCTACCAGACACTCCGCAGCACGACCTTAGTCGGCGCTTGGCGTCTGTGCAGGCGGCAGCCGTTTCCCAACACGCCGCGGATATGACGACGTGTTTATACAGAATGTACTTGAATTCGACGACAAACTTCGGGCGTAGGTTAATCACGTAAAAAGAAGTTTAAAACGCATATACGACATACGGTCCAAAATTAATTCTAAGGGAGGTACACTTTTTTTAAAAGCTGCAGTAGAAGGAAAAAGTTTTTACAGTACCACTGTAATGTACATCTCTCTGGAATCTTCCTCTCCCTTTAAGGGTATTGTGTGTGCCCCGCCTGCCAGGTATTGGTAAATATTATTTTGAAAGTAAAATACGAATTACTAGAAAACGGTAAGGTTTAGGGTATTTACACAAGGTGAAATTTTTGTTAATTGTGACATGAGTATTAATAGTCCATCCTTTAAACTTCGAATGTGTTACCGTAACATGGATATTAGTTCGAAATAGGGGAAATAACAGTAATTATTTACATGAAATAATTTGAGGACTGCGACAAGTGTTGTGGTGTTTGAAGATCTTTGTCCAGTCACCCATTATCCAGACAATGGGTGTTCCATCTTAAATATTATCTCCAATATTTGCAGTAAACAAGTGTTCCAGGCCCAACTACAAATATGTGTACCACCCTTAGTATTCACTTTAAAACATAGGTCGTATATATGTTTTCAACTTATTTTATCGTGATTAACCTGCAGCCGAAATTTGTCGATCGAATTTTGAAACATTCTGTATAATCCATTCACGGTTACTTCACACTTTCATGAAACCCTGCCAAAGTTCTACTTCCAGGATATTACTCCGCCTCATAACAATGATTAACTAAGTCAAGAAAATTACACCTAAGGACAACACACCGGATTCGTGCGCACTCACTTGTAATAGTATTATCCATGAGAACTACTTCTTACTGCATACTACCAACACAGATATTTTCCCACTGGTTCTGTTCTATTTATTTTTAATGATACATAATTTGTAAATAAAAATATAAATACCACTTCGATTTAAAGAAAAATAAGATATTTTGCGTTAACAGCTATATAAAAGGCTTTTGATACATGGCACATTTAGGAAACATCCAAAGACGTCATACACGCGGCCTGCCTCGCCTCGCCCGACTGTCCGTGCCTGCGCCGACCGCGCGCTCTACATGTTTCACTGCGACTTTCTATCGACTATCTTAAAACACTGCAAACTATGTTAAAACTGCAGAGTGTCTAAGGTCGTGGGCAGGGATGGATCCGACGTGTGTCTCACGGAAGAGTCCCGTACGCCTACGCATGCACATCGACGGTAAAATAATAACAAATTGTATGCAATCTATGTAAATTTATACTAGAAACAGAAGATGGGAAGGTAATTTAAAACAGTAATAAAAGGATTGGTAGAGGAGGACTTCCTTTGCTTTGGTCAAGCTGGCAATGATTTATTTGTATCCAGAGACGTGGAATCTGCCAGTCCACACGTGGAGGGCGGGGGTTGCAATAGCGGCGACTTGGATGACGTCACAGAATCTCCTCCCCCCCCCCCCCTTCGGGAGGAGCACTCGACTTAAGAGGACGCGCAAGAATATTCTGGGAACTACGACCCTCTGAGCAACACGGCATCTTTTCTGGCAAAAAAGTCGTATTTGCAGAACGTTTATTTACCGATGTACGCGTATTCGCACAAACAACTATTTCACAAAAAATGCCGTGGTCCGTCACACTTTTAAGGTGATGGGTGTGCAGAGAGCGCTATGCACTTGCCTACATCGCCGCCGAGCCAGCAGGCACACGGGGTCCGAACCCCTGCCCCAGACTTGTCGCGAGGAACGTGCGAAGAAGAAGAGGAGTGCGGAGGGAGAAATATGATAAAGGCCAACGACGACACGCCTCATGCTCAAACGCCTCTCGCCAAAATAACAACGGAAAGAAAAGTTCCGCCTTTTAAAAACATTTCCATATGCAACGAAACGGAACAGGGGGTGGTAGGGGGCGGGGCTCGTCAGAAGAGTGAAAGGGGGAAAGAGTGAATACATAAGGGAGAGCAGCGCACCCCAGAACAAAAAGCGCAGCTCGGCGGCACAACCACCCAAGCGACACCACACCGCGGATACTGGGTCAACACCTGGTGCGACCGCCAACCGGCTTACCATCTGCACGACGGCGCGACACACTCCGTACATCTGCCTCGGGTACCGCACGCTACATCTATACTTGCGGTACAGGGAATAACTACCTCACGACAACACACGACGAATTGACAAATCTCTGCCAAAACAATCTCGGCTGGCAAGAGACTTCGCGTTTACCGCAGTATCGTTATTACGAAGGAAATGCACCCTAAACATCCAACTCGCGGCGGTTGGAACGTTCTGACCCGCAGCACGCACAGTTCTCAGTCTGCAAAACTCATTCTAAACTCCAAGTTACAACCGCGAGACACAAGAATTGAGTGCTGCGGAGAAAGCATTCATGGGAGGGGGGAGCTGGGGGATTGGAGGAGGAAGACGTAAAACGTAGCAGAGAAAATCGGCAACCCTTAGGGAGGCGCGAACAAAGACAGGAGAGTAGTACAGTCTGGTGCACAATGTGGAGACGAGGGTAGTCAAAGTAGACCCACCTCAACCCCCGTCAGGCTGGCCACAATGCACTGCTGATTACCTCGTCCCCCGGCTCCAACTCTACCAACGTAAAAAAAAAAAAAATGCGTACAAAGCCATTCGTGTTCCTAAGCGGGAACAATCAGAGAGATTTAGTTGCTCCGCCAACACACGTGGCCTGGAATCGGGTTAGCAGTTCATATGGACTGGCTGTACACAACGTAGTTCCACAAGACTTGGAAAACGCCAATTCTGAAAATCAGTACACCAGTTTTCAAAAAGGCCTTGGCCACTCATACACCTACACAAATGAATTTCTTTTTTCTGGATGAAATTCAAAGGCCTCGAACAACGTTCGAAATTTCTGATAATGCAACAAGCTGACGCTGCGCAGAAATTCTACTCTGCCCTTTAATGAGTTTTTTTTTTTTAAGCCAACTTTAACTAAAGGACTTCCTCTTTGAAATGAAAGACACTTATCTCTTTATTTATTTATTTCGACTTTATTTATACTGGCGAAGTTAAGGCTTCAATGCCTTCTCTTACACTTAACCAGCTATAACTCAGTGTACACATACGTAAACATAAAGAACAAGAAAAATACTTACATTAACAAAAGGCGAAACAGAAATATGATAGCTCAAAAAGTAGTAAATGTGAAAAAGATCAGTGGTTTCATATTATATACATATCTTGAGCAGGATTACAGACAAGGCAATGTTTTAAGGAAACTAAAATAAAATAGCATAATAATACTGATCTACAATAACACAAAAAATTTTTCATAATCAGCATTACCGATCATAAATATAAATGTGCATAACCTATAAAGTACCTGAGAGGAAAACAACATATTGAATCTTAGCTCATTAAAATAAACACACATATCTATAATAATAACTTACATATAGTGAAAATTGAATGCAGCAACAAATTAAAATAAACTGACGAATGGACAGCAACTATTTACACATTGATGAAAGTGAATGTATAAATCAAAAGGTGTAGGTCAAGTATACAAATAGTCAAGATGAAAAAATATTAAAAGTACTATGCAATAATGATGCGTGTGTGTGGAATCATTGGCGCATATTCATAATGTACTTTACTATGATGCTACACACTTTCACAAAGTTCACACAAAGTACAAATTTAGTTTTCTATTACTGCAAATTTTGGACTTACCATTCAATACATTGCGTGCATATTGCTCACCTTATTATTCAACAACAGTCTTAAAGATTTTTCGGAAACACCTCTCGAACTAACCAATCTGCTAGGCTGGATTTATTTAGATGCCTTCAAATGTCTCCAGAACTCGTGCCAATCACTGGTATTTCGGTTGCTAGAGCGATTTTGAATATAGGTATATGTTCTCGAACCGAAGACCATTCTCTTCTTCCAGCAGGCTCTCAGTAGGATGCACGTTTTCCCACAATTTGATGGTCCCACGATGATACATCTCACTGTATTCGGAAATAGGCTCTCATGTCGTGATTCGTGGAAATGCATCTTCAGCATGAATGCATATGCGTAGAGTAACATCTTGCTTGATAATATGTATGTTACCGCCACTATCTTGTGCTGCTGATTGTGGTGCCTGCGGTGATGATTGATGTGGTCTTGATTGTTGTTGCAAGTTTTAGAATGTCTCTTCAAAATTTCACTCTGTGTAAACTCTCTCTGGCATACATCGCACTGAAATGACATTCTTGATTTTTTCATCCTGCAGGTCGTTATTTCGTGTCGATGCATGATGCGCAGAGCTGTGAATGATTTACTGCAGAAGCGACAAAGCAGATTAATCATTGGTATTTTACGTCCGCACTATTCCAAGTCTAGAATGATACTGAAACAAAACTATATAAAAGGAACGTATTTATCATTTGGCTAAGACTTGACCATATAATCGGCACTGGCGAAAACCAGTTAGCGATTATGTAGGTCATAGCTCCATGATCAACGAGGTTAAAGGCAAACATTACTTGTTTTGTGATGGTGCTAACTGTGGTGCGTGCTGTACTCAGTTGTGTGTGCAGTGCTAACTGTGGTACTAACTACAATGCATGCGGTGCTAATTGCAGTGCTAACTGCAGTGTGTTTGTTGCTTGCGATGCTACCTGCAGTGTGTGCGATGCTACCTGCGGTGCATGTGGTGCTAACTGAGGTGGGCGTAGTGCTGAGGTGCATGTGGTGCTATAATTATGTGTTTGCTTAAGTCATATTTGACTCTTGAGCCCTTTTCGTTGTGGGGGGGGGGCGATGTCTGTGTTATGAATTTGCTGGTTATATCTTAAAAAGTTTGGAAATTACAGCCAACTATGCTTATAAGTAGACATAGGTAATTTACCATATGTGATATCATCCAAGATAGTGATCGGGCTGTCCTCAGTCCCACAGCCAACTATGCTTATAAATAGACCAGGTAATTTCCAGCCTGTGACGTCATCCAGACACCAGCAGTGGACGACAAAGAACAAGATGGACACCTCCAGCAGACGACTAACAAGATGGGTGCCAAATTATAGTTTTTTTTTCCACTATTACAAGTCTGCCTGGCGTGTGCCCCCCCCCCTCTCTCTCTCTCGTATACAAGTTATTTCAACTCCTATCTGTCCACATGCGATGGCGGTCTTGTGGATAGCACAGCGGACTGGCGACTCAAGGGTCATCGGAACGAAACTACAGGACTCCAGCATTTTTTTGAGCTCACACTTAAAATAAATTACCACCGCTCCTGGCGGACGATGAGTGATCACAAGATGGCCGCCTGCGCTCCTAGCTACCACCAGTGGAACTTCACTCTGGTGGCGAGTGCAAGAATCAAAGATGGCTGCGAGCACACACTAGCGGCCGATGTGGGAATAAAATATACACGACAAACAAGATGACTATATTAAACAAGATGGCCGACACCAGCAGACTACAAACTAGATGGACGAGGGCGATGGAACAATATGAGAAAACCCCTCTATGGAAGAGAGAGAACGATAGGTTAAAAAAAGTGAAATGCGAAAGCAATAAAACTTGAGCGGACTCTGAGGAAACCCTCGGAATGCAAGGTAGTGAGATCCATGGTGACCGCAGTCGAAGACGAATGAACCATCAGGGAGACGGAATGCAGGAAAAGACATACTGACTGATAAGACAAGATAAACGCCGTACAAGCAGTATGGCAGAGCAGGCAGTTCCGCACGACGTCATCCAAGATGGCCGCCTGGCACGGCATCCCTAACCCCCTGTACCAGAACGAATCATATAATTCTACTATTGCCCGTATAGGAAGCTTGGTTGTAATTTTAAAAACTGATCATCCTGAAATCTTGAATGGCCATCACTATAAAATACGATAGGGTACGTGTTTACCGGTGAAGAATCTCGGGATGTTTGATTCTGTTACTGGGAACCAACGAGCGGGAACATGCTGGCGTGCAATAAAGGCCACATTCCTTTTTCTACCAGCAGCTGAGTTGGAGACTACACCTCCTGCTAAGAACACCGATGTGCGGGGAGGTAGGGCAGTCTCAACAGTTGCAGACAAACAGTAACGGCGGTGGTAAACGATAATTCTAAAACACAAATCTTAACATTTGCCGAGCATGCGGATAGGGTAAGGACGGGCTAGGATTCCGTTACTTTCACCTGATCCGATTGTCTAAATTATAAAATTCACACAATCTTCCTGTTACCTAAAAACACATTCATTGCCAATAACATGACAAATTCGTCGGCATGTAGCGGACGCCATTATTTTTACTGCTGGCACTGAGGCCACTGATTGTTTGCATTCCAAAATGTTTTCCTGCTGACTAGTGACCTAGGCGCTCTTGGAATGCAGCCAAAGTAAGGCAAAGGCGACGCGCCAAGTAGGACGAAAGGTTGTTTGCGCGGGTGGGGGAAAGAACGCTTGCATCTGAACACATGTCACCACTGCTTGTTATCTACATACCCGCCCACTGTGTGTACCTTTCACTAAATGCGAAATTAACACCGCCAAACAGTTGAACGAAGTAATCTCATCGATGCCAATTTTCATTTCACACATTGGCCAGAAAAAACCGGATGGTCCAAATGTCTTGTCACCATTTACTTTTCCTTGAGGTTGTGTATGACATTTCATGCTCTGTGTCAGATGGCCGACACGACCTCCTACAGTGTTGACGGGTGGCTTGTTGGTAGTGTTTGGGCATATGAACGTCCACATACTGGAAAGAGCATCGGGGGTGCGCGACGATTCTTCACGAGGCGATTCCACTAAGAAGACCCTCCCAAAATGACAATACTACATTGGGAACACAACTTGATTCTGACGGGATCAATTAAAGACAAACAGAAGACAGGACCACCAACCTCACGACATGTGCGGCGGTGGAGGCATCTGTGCTCCGATCACCCAAGAAGTCACTGCGGAAACGAGCACCCAAGCTTGCAACCCCAAAATCCTTTAGGCTAACAGCTTTCAATGAGCTAAGCGATACTGACATGAACAAATGACTATCAGCATGTGCAAGATTGCTTGAGGTGTTTTCGGCCCTCCGACAGAGTCTGATTATTGGAATGCTTTCTGATGTATTGATTAGGTTGCGTTTCTACTCGTTATGTATGGGTGACAAGGCATATGGACCACTCTGTATACTGTAGGCAACCGTAGGTAACTATTAAGTCATTTGAATGTAAACGTTTTACTTGTATGGTAACTCAATCATGTCCATTAAAGACAAACTAAAATAAAGTCAGTGTCCACAAATGTAAATATCACACCGTTAGAAAGACGTCAGGAAAAAAATCGTTATTTTATGTTTGTATGAAATAACGTACAAACTATACTTCCTCTCATAAAAATTGTCTGCATATTTTTGCATTAGGTATTGCATTTTTGTGGATGTACACACAGTGAGAAATAACAAATCGAAATGAGATAATTCACGTTTAAATAAGATATCATGAGTTACTTGCAAGAAATATTTAAAATCACACTACGAAATGTTTGTGCAAATTTTAAAACTTGCTCAAAAAAATTAAATGTTTGCATTTTTTTTATTTGCAATGGTACAGGAGCTTTTGTAAAATAGGCTTTCCTACATAGACCATAAAATTAATAACATTTTCTTTCAGTCGCCTTTGCTGAATTTTCAGCAAACGTTTTCGATTACATTATTTGTACATTCCAAAACCCTAAAATTGTGATTTTGTGATACCATGATACAAATAAAAACTACGCAATTAAAAAAACTTTATGAGGGGAAATAGTAGTTACAAGTACAAGATAAGATTAAACTGTATTTCTTAGAACACTACATCCTCCCGTTTCACACGTACCAGATATCACATGGACAATATGAGGTACACCGCTTATTCGTCTTCTGCGCACGTACCCAACATTGACCTACCCCAAAGGAACACAGCTGTCAAAGTCACATGGTCAACAATAATGAACGTGTTTGTTTATACCTTAATTTTTAAAAGGCAAGCAGTATTATATGAATAAAATACGTTTACCAAATTTATTTTAATCAAACTGCATTACAAATTGGCTATAAATGCTTGAAAACATCTCAAAACATTTGTTTACAAATCAGTTTCCTAACCTAAAATCCAAACCGCGCTGTTTTCGCTAGACGCGTTGGCAGGTGAGCAGTTCAATGTTGGGACACGGAGATTGGTTGTGCGCAGCCAGCGAGATCGGTCTACCTCATCTTTAGTCTAAGGATGAAATCTGGCGACTACACTTAAGCAGTACTAGTACTAAACATGCAGTTATTGTACTGATAAGAAAGAAGGTGATAAAAGGAGGGGGAGAGAGAGAGAGAGAGACACTCACTGTGCAGAGGACGTCGAGCGTGACCGGGTAGACCATGTGCTCGACTATGACACGGAGCACAGTGTTGGGTCCGCCCTGCGTCTCGTTCTGCCCCGAGAGCGCCGAGGCCGCCTGCAGCGCCGCCTGGGCACTCGCATTCTGCAACACAACACAGCGCACCGCTCTCAACATACATACCATCCATACACTAGGCGACTTCTGCCCAACACCACTGGCCTAACCACTGCATGCTCAACAGTGATGAACATATTTGTTTACATCTTAAATTCTACAAGACAAATCTTTTACACGGATAACATACTAAGTATAAAAACATCTCAAAAGCATTCGTTTACATGAATAGCGTTTAACCTCAAATCCTATCAACGTCAATTATGCCAGTCGTATTGACCAAAAAAGAAGTCAAATATTGGAGCATAGACACTAGTACCGCGCAGCCAGCAAGAACGCTCTACCCCATACACACACTACGCTCAACACCACCGCTCTACCAAATACACTTGTCACTGCGACTCATATCATAGTCCATGAAACTCCAGACACGCACTTAAGGGTGCTAGTCACCAAAATAATTTTATATTCGTACGAAATAACTTCTATAGACATACTTATATTACCTGGCATGAAAAAATGTATACGTTATATTTTGTTTACACGATGACTTGTCAAAATCACAATGGTAGGCCTAGTGTGTTTCGGACCAAAATAAGATATGAATTACTTCAAGGAATCCTTAATTTTAAATATTTGCTCTAAGCATCGAAATTATTGCATAATTTTTTTATCCGTAGCAGTAAATATTTTTTTGTAAAATACTATTTGCTAAGCATATCTTGAAATGCATCAAGACATGACGCTTCAGTCACACTTGTTACATTTTCTGTAAATTAATTTATTTTTATATATGCGCCCCAAAAAAATTGCTTTTTTTGACATGATATAATGAAAAAAATATATATACAATATACTCTTTTATATCCGAGGAAAGACTGGTTATAAGTAATGTCTAGAAGTTAAATGGTGTTTCGTACAAGCATAAAATCATGAAAGTATTTTGACGAGCCTTAAGGAGAATCCCCCGTTAAAAAATTTTTGCACGCCTCAAGGTTATTTCTGGCCATAAGGTAAAAAGTATGGACTAATAGTTACAAGTGGATTTACGTGCAATTTCAATTTTAAAATATTTAGCGTTTCAGAAAAAATATACATGTACGGAGTAATAATCATCACTTCACAAATTACACGTGTAGTCTTAAAACTTGCAACTTGTTTTGTTCCGCAAAAGCATTAGTACTAGTGTAGTACAGTCAAAGTAAGCTAAATTTAAGACTAAAGCACAGATTTAAAACAAAAAACTAAAACCTTCACGAGTGTGTTAAGGAAGTACCTCAGTTCATGATACAAAAAGTCCCAGATAATCCCAACACAGGTTTATTGACATTTAGAACTCATAGTCGGCCACGATGGATTTCCTTAGCATTTATTAAAAATTATATTGTGAGATTCTAAATAGTCCTAGAGACGTACTCTTATTTTTAAACGATTCCCCTTTAAATAAACTTTCTAAGTACCTAAAAAAATACCAACAACAAAGTTATAATTTAAAAACGAATACATTTTAAAATTAAATATCTATATTTTTCCCCGAAAAAACTATCTTTTTTAAGAAATACGCCACAGCAATGCATTATTTTCAAAAAAAAAAAAAAATCCCATACAAAAGTTGTAGCGCATAAAAAATACAGTAACAAGCACTAAAGTTCCCACGCAAAATCAACTACCGATACAGTTGGTTTTAGGTGCTGGTGCGTATGGCTAGGTGAACTGCAAAGTAACAAATTATTGCAGTGGTTGTAGTTACAGGAACTGCGAACCAACACAGGAAGACGAGGATACATAGACCTATAGCGATCTTGATAGTAACATCGAAAATTATGAAAGATTCAATGAACATGAATGTGATGAAGTATGCGAAGGGCCTTCATGCACGTAGATTTCGTCACTAAACAAATAAGTCAGTCAGGGGGAGATCACTTAATTTATTCCGTGTTATTTTTTTCATAAATGCTAAGTGCGTAGTGGAAAAACGAACATTACTTAAAAACTGTCAATTGTTTTTGTGCGGAAAAATTTATGCTGAGAATCATCCAGGGAGTATCAGAATGTTATTTTTCAGCACCGAATTGAAGGTAAGAACTACAATGTTTTATACTGCGTTATTTAGAGGTAAATCTTTCTATGCTCCACCCTCCAGACGATGTCTTCCTATCGAAACATATATTATCAAAAATCTATGGCCTTGCCAATTTGAAAACTTATAAATGTGGTTTCCAAGCCATTCGCGCCAACTCCTAAAAACAAATACATCAGTGGCTTTTTTTTTCTGCTTGGGCACTTTAGTGCTTATCTTACGTATATTTTATGGTCAACTTTTGTTTGAAACTTTTTAAAATTATGCATGTCTGAGACGCATTTCATAAAAATATTACAATTTCCTCAGAAAACCATAGTAATTTTGTATTCTAAATCTCTCTGATTTTAAATTATAATTTTTTAGTCGATATTGTTTGTAATATCTGGAAAGCCAATTTAAAGGAGAATCATTTTAAAAAATTGCCTCTCTAGGATTAATGATAATCCGCAAAAAAATTAGAATAAATGCTTTAAAAAGTTCCAATATGGCCGATTTTAAATTCAAAATAGCGGGAAACCCGTGTAGGGATTTATTGGGACTACTTGTATCACGAACTGGGGTTTTAATTAATACACTAGAGTTTTGAACCTGTGGGTCAAACCCTAATTTGACTGGATTAGTAGTTTACAAGTAATTTGTAACCAAATTTTCACAGGTGGTTGGGGATTAGTAAAAAGTATTAGTAGTGGTAATTTTGTTTCATAAGTGTGAATTTGAAAGAAGATGATGATAATATGTGGCCAAGTGATAGTAGTGATAGCTGCCAAGTTTGAATAGTTTGCAAGTCAAACCAGAATTCGCAGGAAACACATTTAAGTGCTGCGTAACTTTACTCTGCCGATGTACTTTCCACATAACCTAACAAAAACTTCGAAATGATTTCAAGAATTCTGCCAGTTACTTTTGTGTTAACTGTATTTTTGGAAATATGTTGATTATCTACATGTTCTTTATTTTTGTCAGGAACAAAATTCTCTGATTCTAAAATAAAAATACCCTGCCTACAGTATTCTCTGTTTGGGTAATATTTTAAATACTTTCATTTGATGAAGTCCGGCCTAAACTATTTTTTCAGTTTCGCCCCTTGTTATATCTTGGCCTAACCTCAACTAACTAATAAGATGGCTAAATTTACTGGTAAATTATTAACAAAATTTATAAAGTGCACTCGCGTGCTTTTTGGAACATTATATTATTATACCACATTTGTTTGTACTTTTAACTAATAAATTATTAGTCTTGTAGTGGAGTGAAATGGGGCCCCGGAAAGCTGGGCTCCAGAAAGCTGAATTTCAGGAAAATAAAACATGTAACACTAGCATTATTATTCGCGATGAAAGCCAGTGGATTAATAAACTAACGCAGGGCTTCACTGCTCCCTTTGCCACGTCCTCCTAGCGAGAAAGAAGGAATGTTTGAAGGTAGGGCGTGCGATAATCAAGAAAGCACGTTTCTTGTTACAAAGGCTTGCCGCCGCGTATACCTCAGAGTGTCACCGTGATAATCCTCCAGCTGATTTGAATTTCTGCGTTTACCTAAATGAATGTTCTGGTATAATGCCCCAGTTTCTCTCGGCGTGCCTCGGGACACGGGGAACCTTCCAGATCAGGGTGACTGATAACATTTAAGCCGCGACGTGCGACCGAGCCCAAATTTAGGATGATCGTGCGACATTAAGCGACGGACGTGCGTGGACAGAGAGACGTCGAGCCAGCAGAGCGACGAGTGGCGGAGAGAGCGGGTGCAATATAGAGAGAAAGAGAAACCGAGAGAAATACACAGAGAGAAAGAGAAAAGAGAGAGAAAGAGAAAAGAGAGAGAGAAAAGAGAGAGAGAAAAAGAGAGAAAGAAAGATAAAAAGAGAGAGATAGAAATAGAGAAAGGAATAGACAGAACGAGAGAGAGGTAGAAAGAGAGAAAGAGAGACATAGAGAGAGAACGAGAAAGAAAGAAAGAGATGGAAGAGAGAGAGACTGGAGGGTCGGGCTATTCAACTGAATGCGCGAGTTAAATATGTTACGAATGATGGCAACCGAGAGGCTGAACGTGCATTAAAGGCGGCTGTTCACGATAAAGTGAGCACTTTTGAAATCAACCTCAGGAAAAAAAATCACTGCCACTGCCTGCATATATTTTAACGGTTGCACTGAGTGACATGCACCCAGTAGAGTTGGTAACGATCGATAGAAAGTAGTTCCATGTCTTAACGTCAAATAAAGTGTTTGGTAACTATTTGTGATCATTTAAATTATATCTTTTGCTGCCTGTTTTTTTTATGTCTCGAATTGTAAAAATATGCAGATTTGTGAAATATTTATTTTCTAATTATTTTACACTTTCACTTGATCGACGCATGAATAATGTGACGAAGCCCGTGTTAATGATAATTTTACATAAGGCAGAAGAACACACAACGTGCATACAAGTAGATCTTAAACAGGGCTATCAAAAGTGCTCATTTTAACGTGAACAGCCTATAATGAGTGTGAATTAAGTGACTATCCTATATAATAAGTAGACGATCTCTGCCTGTCTGTCCGTCCGTCTTTAATACCTCTAAGTTCCTTGGTACACAACAGAAATTCTTCAAATTGTGCAGAGCGAATCCTCAGGGTAAATTACAGGTCAAGTTCGAATTTTAGCAAGATCATACTACGCAATGATTACCATTTACCCTAATAACTCAGTTTTTAATTACTTTTTCCTATATGAAAGTTTTGTATTAATGCATAGAGAATATTGCATAGAGATATAAAGGTAATGGAATATAATTTTTGTTTACTTTAAATGTCTCGCATCCATATTGAGTTAATTTCCAAGTGGGGCCTTAGTGGCTCAGTGGTTAGAACTATGTTAAGTCGCTTCAATGTTGAGTTAATTTCACATCAGTTCATTATTACCTACATATATCAATGCGATATTTTTTTCAGTCTTTGTATGATTACCAATTTTTTAAATATGGTAACTGTTCTAGCCCCGTGACAATACAAAAAAAAAAAGGTCACCAGCTGGGATCCCTAGTAATCAATATAGACACATTGTGAAGGACCTTAAGACTTGACTGATACATTAAATATTGTGCACACTAAGAATAAAAAGGTCACCAGCTGGGATCCCTAGTAATCAATATACACACATTGTGAAGGACCTTAAGACTTGACAGATACATTAAATATTGTGCACACTAAGAATAAAAAGGTCACCAGCTGGGATCCCTAGTAATCAATATACACACATTGTGAAGGACCTTAAGACTTGACAGATACATTAAATATTGTGCACACTAAGAATAAAAAGGTCACCAGCTGGGATCCCTAGTAATCAATATACACACATTGTGAAGGACCTTAAGACTTGACAGATACATTAAATATTGTGCACACTAAGAATAAAAAGAGCAATTGTGGAGAGATATTTATATTTTAAATAATAGCTGTGTGAATATATAAAAAATCAAATTTAGTTATTTTATCTTTATTAAGACCTCCATCCCTCACGAACTCTGACGTATTGTAAAAATATGTAATAGGATAAATGAAAAAAGTGGTAGTTTTAGATAATTGTTTTCTACCATTCCTGGAAAATTGTAATTGTAAAGGTTTTATTTAACGTCCCCCGGCTTTATGCTTGAAATCTTAGCAGGGGACTGCTTACAGACTAAATTATAACCTAACTTAAATTTACACCCATGCCTTACCCGGGATTCGAACCCAGAGCCTTCCGCACCCCAGATCGGTGGCGCACCAACCGACTGCGCCACGGGACATTCCTGGAAAAGAAAAGTATTATTCCCAGGGCATTTATTTACCGAGATACGCACAAAAACACTTAATTTACAGGCAATGTTTTAATAGAATCCCGGACATCGACATGCTTTAAAAACTATACCTTTGTCGTAGCATTATCACGTGCTATTTCACAGCATTTTACTGGCTGTACAAAACATAAGTGTGTACAGTTTCCAGAGGTTGTTACATTCTTTGTAACGCGGCACTTGCCAGTACGACACTGAGGGGGATCAGTCCCAGCCATCTTTAATATACAAGATTTTCGCCACATCCTTCGTCACGTATTTTGTATTTTATTTTGACGAACGACAGTGTATAGGGCATTGATTTGCATATTTTATAAAATCGGTATTTCTCTACTACTGAGCTTGTTGCCATTCCTGTCCTGTAATCGCCAGAAAGAAAAAATACGATTTCTTGCTAGCATTCAGTGGACAAACTTTACTAAATGCAATGAGGCTATAGTAATTTGATGAAGCTTGAAACGCTGTATTTATGACGTGTTGTGCAGAAAATTCCACTGAAAAAAAAAATGCTTGAAACAAAGATGGCGGGGACTTTTCTCTCATAAGTGAATTTGATAACAAAAAATGGACTGTTTATCTTTAGGTCAAACAAAATATATATAAAATATATATATATATAACGCCACAATTTATTTAAAATTGAACTTTACTACGAAAACTGTAAGAATGTAATCTTAAACAACGAAAAAATGCCAACACAAATTACATTGTAAAAATAAAATTACGAAACTTATCAACATATCTGTGTTACAACATAGACAAATTCATATTCTTGCATACCTTTATCGTGTGACTAAATCTATGTTTTACAAAAATAAACACATGTTGTTCACATTTTACAATGAATAATGGAAATGCCTTTCGAAGTCACTCGTTAAACTTTCTACGAATAATTTGGGATTACAAACCCAATAAAATAACACACTTGCCATGCCGAACATTCATTAAATCATCACGAAAATTTCTCGATGTGGTGCTCACAGCGACACAGATATCTCAAAGTACACAAAATTACAACTGCGGGGAATAAGTTCCAGGAGAAAAAAAAACTGGCACGGGATACCTTGAAAGCCCGTGCTGGCTTACTTCTTTCAGTAGGCCGCTTCTACATTCGTAACGATCTTATTACACGTTTTACTGTATTCCCAAAAATATTTTTACTTGTGTGCAACCCCTCAACAAATGTAATGGAAATTCCAACGTGACAATGTCTCGAAAGGCTGTATGAGTCTCACTCAACATCGTTCACCAAACGCTGACAGTTATGACTTCGCACAAAATGACTACATATCAGCTTGCTCAAGAAGCAAATGTGGAACATAAATGAACACAGTGCCACGTAAATGTCTTGTCAACAAAGAAGACTGATTCCCGCCATATGTCATTAAAAAATATTTCGCCGCAGCCTGAAGTACACACATACTGTAGTTTCATTTAACGAACGGGCACAGAAAATTGCTAAGAACACCTCTGATTTCGAGTATTAAGTATATTTTGTTGCTCCTGCGCTTATATACACGATGTCCCATTTATCTTGGGCACCCACAATAACTCCTTACCAGGACTCCATATAAAAGTCTTTCACACAAAGGATGTATAACTTGATGGGGGAAATAATACTGCTGGAAAGTCAGCTTTATAACATAATTTATTAGTGAGATATGAGTACTAATATCCGTTTTTTAAATGATACCATATATCTATTCGTCAAAAGTTTAATGTAGCTCGTCAAGACCTACTCAAAAATTTATCACAATGTACCAGTCAAATATAAGGGTAAAAATCGCCAGTCATTGGGACCTCGTAAGAGTTCAAGAAAACCCGTTGTGTGATGCCTTACGGCACTATTGCGCTGCATCGTACAGTACAGTATGACGTTGACGCTCTGCATTTGATGTAGAGGTGATGTAAACAGTGCAGGTGCCCAGAGTTGCGTACCCCATTCCACAGAGGTGGTGCTTAGAGGAAACAAAGGAACACACATGACATGACGACTACTCACGTAATCATCCACGTGCAGTCGAATACAGTACACTGCAAGGAGAGAGTTGTCGTAACGTAAGTGTACTCCAACAACTAGAATGAAGAAATGCTACACAACTATGGAGAATGTAAGTTAGCAGATGAATGTGTTTGTATTATTTTACAGTACAGTGTAGTACGTTCAAGTGAGCTGTACTCAAACACACACACGTAGTTCTGTTATTACAATTATCAATAGCTTGGTTTACTCGCTCGTCGTTCAGTCTATTGAAGGTCGGCGTAATGCTAGTCAGGTGGAGCAACTCTACAGAGAGCGATACCCTGACAAGACCCCACCATCCCACAGCAACGAAATCGTCGTATAACTCTCACAGACGAAGCAGCTGATGATGCTGTTCTCGCTGATGTAGAAGTTAACCCACACGTCAGCACAAGCCAACTTGAAGCCGAAATTGGCATTCCGAAAACGAATGCACATCGCATTCTTAAGCACGGGAATGATTTCGAAATTGTGTAGAGTTCTGTCAATGAACACAGCATCAAATCATCGCCAACCCGAACTTTTTTCCGGATTTTTTTTTTTTTACCGAAGAATCGTTTAACTCAAGCCAAATGAATACGAGGAACATGTAGTATTGGACCGTCGAGAACCCACGATGGCTTCGACAGGTGGACCATCAGCATCAATGGAGAGTTAACATCTGGTATGGGGTAATTGGCAATAAGGTTAGAGCTTTATTTCGTGAATGGTAACCGAAACGGCAGGGAGTATGCCACCTTAAACAGTTCGTCCTATTCTTCTGGAGGAGATACCTCTAAGGAACAGCATTATAATGTGTTACAAGCACGATGGATGCCCAGCACATAATGACGTGTATACATGCACGTCGTGTTCTGGGCCGACAATATCCTGATAGATGGATTGGTCGTGGAGGACGAGTTCAGTGGCCTGCTCGGTTTCCTGACCTTAACCCCCTAGACTTTTTTTCTTTGGGCTACCTCGAAGGCGCCGTCCATCGAGATATTCCAGCTACTCCAGAGAACATGTAGGAACGTATCGTGCGTGTTTGTAATGCTCTTTAGCATACAACACTGGGGGAATCAGTGTTATCATTCATCCAGTGACTGAACGTGTGTATCGCTGCCAGTGATCACAACTTTGAACATCTAATGTGAAAACGGACAGTAGAGATCCCTCTGTCTATTATTTAATGTGCATGTGACGAAAGTGTACATTGTGCTACGTGTTAAAAATTGTCTGAACGTGCTTCATTAAACTTTTGACTAATATATACATGGTGCCATTTAATAACCCTGATGTTAGTACTGTTATTTCACTAATACATTATATAAGGCCGACTCCCCAGCAGTATTATTTTCCATTTCTAGTTATACAACCTTTGAGTGAAACACTTTAATTTGGAGCCACGGTACAGAGTTATTGTAGGTGGTCAAACCTGTATGTAGTCATTCACGCAGTGTAATTAACTTACTCCTCAAGAGACGCCATTCGGAAAATAACAAAGAGGCGGGAGCTTCGACGATGGAAGTTCGAGAAGCTGATATTTATAATGTGTTTTGCCAAAAACTCCACATACACGCTCTTAAATACAATGTGTGAAGAAATCGAAAAAACTCTGATATGAGGCAATGTTCCTCCTTAAAGGATTTATTTAGTGAAGACCACATAAAATAAAAAGGTGAAGGCAGGGTAGGGTAGGGTAGGGTAGGGTAAGATTAAGGCAGGGTAGGATAAGGTTAAGGCATGGTAGGGTATGGATAAAGTAGGGTAAGGTTAGTGCTTAATATCTTGCCGACAGGAAGGTTTTCACAGACGGAGTTGCTAATAAAAGCAGGAACTGGAAGGGATCCGGCCATGTCCTGCAGTAAAGGATCATCACAGCATTCGCCTAGAGTGATTTCAGCAAACTGTAAAAGAGGTATACAGAGAAGTGGGAAATAAAACAACAAAGCAAATGTTCAGTCTTCCTGCCTGGTTTACCCGCAGCACGTAAATAAGGAAATGAAATAATTTTAAAAGCTGGTACTAATTTTGTATCAATTTACTTGTATACATGCACGCTATCAGTGGTTACGCGCAAGCATTAACTTACTGTACGCCATATAACTAAACCATTATGCAGAACTGGAACTCTTAGAATGGAAACTTCTCCACTGCTCAAACTGCAGGCGCATTGAAACGAACAGTGTTGCCATGAGGAACTCGGGATTTTAATGAAACTTTTACAATGGTTACATTGCGAAACAGTAATAAGCGTATGCAGTTACTTGAAACGGCGTAGAACTGTAATGTCCAGGTGGTGGAAGTTAATATTGGTATAGTCTATTCACGGTAAAATGAGAACTTTTGCAAGACCTGCTTGTATGCAGGTTGTGCATTCTTCCGCTTTATATAAGATCAACATTGTCATGGACCTCATAACTTTATTCATGCGTAGGTCAAGTGAAACTGTGAAATAATTTAAAAAGTAAATATTTTACAAATCTGCTTATTTTTACACTGCATTAAACAAAACAAGAAAGCGAAAAATAAAAAGTGTTATAGTTTCTGATAATTTAAATTATATTTCCTAACACTTTTACCAAACACTTTTTACTCTACGTTAAGATACGGTACTACTTCCCATCTATCGTTATCAACTTTACTGGGCTCATGTAACTCAGGGCGCCCCTACAAATATATGCAGGTAGAGGTAGCCTAGTGACTCCCCCCCCCCCCCCAGGTTGATTTCAAAAGTGCTCACGTTATCGTGAACAGCATTTAAGGTCACGATCCTTCATTTCTACAGCTTTTGCGAGAATTAATTTTCTGTGACCAAATGGGAACTGATATTGTAAAATTCTCTTACAATTTTGTTACAGATTGTTTTTATTATAGTGTCTAATTTTTCCAACCAAAAAGCCTATACTTTTATCCAATTAAATAACTAACGAAAATTTTGTTTGTTTAATAATTAGTTAAAATTATACATGTGTTGGAAAAATTAAACTACACAATAAAAACAAAGTAACAAAATTGTAAGAGGATTTTACAATATCGGCTCCCGTATGGCTACAAAGCATTAACTCTCGCAAAAGCTGTAGAAATGAAGGATCGTGGTCTTAAAGCAGTTTGCGTGTAGAGGAGATGAGTGGTCCAGACAGTGAACATGTGTTCTGAGAGATGGCGGGAGCAACAGCGCACACAAGAGACGGGAGGTGGTCTGCAGATAGGCTAAAAGCCCCTACTGTACCAGCTGCAGTAGATACAGAAATAGCCGGCGATAACACGGACTAGACTAGGCCACTACTCTCGCACCACGCGCCTGCACTCTCGCACCACGCGCCTGCTCACACACACACACACTAACTTAACCAAGGTTTCTCTCAGCTCGTAGACGTGGCCATACCCTTCCTCCCTGACGTAATTACCACCTGCAGTACCACACGTCCATTGCAGTGTACAAATAACTCTACAGAAGGAATTGACCAAGCCACAGGTGATTTTCCACATTGTTTTGAGCTACTCTTAATAGCGTTTGTTGGCGCGTGGCGCCATCTTACAACCAGCCGAGTAACTTACCCATATATATTTCGTATAGCGTACTTACTATCAGAACTATCAGTGTGCCGAATTTGGCTGTAATAAATGCAGTATTTCCTCGAGATGACATATGAGAATTTTTTTTCTTTCAAAAATGGTGTTCCAAGCAACACCAGTAACAAATTTAACATTTTAACATTGACAGAATTAGATTACAATACAGAACTTTAAAACAAGGCCTCGCGTGTACACTTTACATCAAACAATTCCTAATTTAACATTAGGTGCCACAGAACTATTGACCCCTCAGCTTGTCGTTTTATGTAATAAAATTCTTACTTCCTCATCTGCAACAGCTATGATATTTTGACAGCAATGCACTAAATGTTCCTGTAGTGTTGTTGAGAAATTATTTATTTCGGTGTATTTTTCATCCTACGTGTCGTAAATTGAAGGTTTTCTTTTTCAAATGTATCAATAGTTGGAAACATTCCTTCACTGAAGTATGTCTAAAACACGGACTAAAGTGACAGCAGCTTAACTGGAAGGTCTATTTGTAATGTTAATATCCAATTAATAAAAATTCAATTTTCGTCTTTCAGTGTTGTGAAGCGCGTTTGTGTGTGTCCATTATATATTTTTTTTATTTCGAAATAACACATCATTACATGTTTTCTCCATTATTACTAAGCTTTCACTAGCAAACATATCGGTGCATTCACTTCCATAATTGTAATGGTCACGCCACTTCACACACTAACGTGCACTCATGAATATTGCTTATGATTTCGAGTCTTGATCCTCAAATTTTGCTAAAAGTTCGGCTACTTTTCAATTTCAGGTAATGTGAACTCAATGACACAATGCTCTAAGAACGCAGATCGGTTTCTATCTGTGTTCATAATTTACTGCTGTACATTACTTTACATAACTGTCCAAAAATTGACTGTACAGAGCTTGCAACACGCCCCAGGTGTAATAGCCCTACCGTGCACCCAGACCTCTTTCAATGGCTAGGAGCAAACACTATCTAGGCTTTAACTATTACTATCACAAGATGGAGGTGTCTTATAACGGGAAATCTGTAGGCAGATTAACATAAACATTGTTGTAATTATGCACGATACCCGTCGGTTGGTTACAATACTAGTACAAAAACATCTAATTCGGTACACATTTCAAACAATTTCTTATCTCGGATAGTCATTTCCGGTCGCCATATTGGATTACGTCACTGCATGTAGCCATATTGTATTACGTCATTTCCGGTCGCCATATTGGATTACGTCACTGCATGTAGCCATATTGTATTACGTCATTTCCGGTCGCCATCATGGATTAAGTAATTTCCGGCCACAGTATTGAATTGTCACTTCCAGCCGTCATCTTGGGTTCCATTTCATTAGTCACCTTCGTTCCACATCATGCTCTATCATTCCACCTCGGCATCCACCATCTTCGATTCCATTTCTTCATGCTATATAATTTCACCTCGGCATCCACCATCTTGGATTACATTTTTAATAGTCACCATCATACCACAGCATGCTTTGTCATTCTGGTCATGTGGCCGCCATATTGGATTCCACATCTCGCCTATGCTCGACAACCATCTTTTCCGCCATCTTGTTTCCCACTTTATGCACCAAGTGACATCTA
This sequence comes from Dryococelus australis, assembly GCA_029891345.1. Taxonomy (NCBI): domain Eukaryota; kingdom Metazoa; phylum Arthropoda; class Insecta; order Phasmatodea; family Phasmatidae; genus Dryococelus; species Dryococelus australis. The sequence continues at coordinate 175,957,001 of CM056997.1, read as the reverse complement.
CCTAGTGCTCTACCTATCCACAATCCTACTGCTCTTCTTACCTTCCCACCTACACACTATGCTACCAGCCTACCTACCCTCTTAACTAACCACCTACTGCTCTAGACATCTACCTGCCACTCCGCCCATGTACCCACTGCTCTACCTACCTACCTATATACACACTGCTATACACACATACCCAAAAAAAAACCCACTGTTCTACCCACCTACCTATCAACTGCTCTACCTGACTACCGACCCACGATTATACTCCGATATCGCTCTTCTTACGTACCGACATACGTACTGTTCTAACAACCTGCTGCTCTAACAACTTACTGATCTACCCACCTACACACAACTCTGACAACTAACAAATCTACCTACCCACCACTATATGCACCTACACACACCCACCTACCTACAGCTCTACCAATCTACACACACTCCCACCTACCCATCCACCTTTCACTCTACCATCCTAACCATATTCCTAAAGCTCTACTAACCTACACACATGCATACTGCTCAGCCCATCTAACCAACTGCCTACCATTCTACCTACCCAAACAACCACTGCTCTTCTTACCTTCCCACCTACCCAACCATGCAACCACCTCCTGCTCTACACACCTTCTCACCACTCCAACCAATTCTCTACCCACATACCCACCACTCTACATACTTACCTACATTGCTCTACCCACCTACCCACTTCTATAATTACCCACCAAGTGCTCTACTTACAGCCATACCCAATTACCTAAAACTCTACCCTACTACCCTCTGCTTTACCTACTGTCCCACCCAAAGCTCTACACACCTACCCACTGCACTACTCACCTCCCTACCACTACCCATCTACTCACCACTCCACCTTCCTACCACTCTAACCTACCCAACATTCTACCTACCTAACCACCTACCTATTGCTCCACTCACCCATTTACGTGCCCACTCACTCATTGCTCTACCTACCTACCCAACTAGTTACCACTTACTTACCTCAAAATCTTCCCACTTAAATACTGCTCTATGCACTTGCCTACCCACCACTCTACCCACCCACCCATCGCTCTACCCATCTACCTAGAATTCTAACCACCTACTCACCTACCTACTGCTCGACCTGCCTACCTACTGCTCTAGCCACCGACCCACTTCACAACCCAAAATCCTACCCAAAAAACTACCCACCTCACTGTCCACCAACCCATTGCCCTACTCACCTACACACCACTCTACTAACCTACCTACATACCCACTGCTCTAACTACTGACCACTCTACCCACCACTATATTAACCTACTTACACAACAACTAATATGTGCACCCAAACACTACCCTACCCACCACTCTATGCACCTACACACACCCACCTACCACCAGCTCTATCAATTTACACACCCTCCCACCTACCTACCACTCTACCTACCAACCCATCCACCATTCACTCTACCATCCTACCCACATTCCTAAAGCTCTACTAACCTACACATACCTACTGCTCCACCCATCTAACCAACTGACTACCATTTTACCTAACGATATTTCAACAGCTCTACTTACTCCTCACTGCTGACTCCGCACTCATCTTTACACCCTCCGCACTTAGCACCGCTGGTACTGCACAACTCTCCACACCCTCCGCACAATTCTCCACACCCTCCAGACACTCCGCACACATCTCCGCATGCTTCACATGGCACTCCGCACATCCACACACCACTCCGCACTCTACCTACATACCCACTGATCTACACACCTATCCACCAACCCACTTCTCTACCCATGTACCTACCAACTGATTTACCTTACTGCCCACCTAATATTCTACTCCAATACCACTCTTCTTATCTACCGACATACCTACCATTCTACCCACCTGTCGCTCTAACCACCTACCTACAACTCTAACAAACTCATCTAACTACCCACCTACCTATTGCTAGACCCACACACTAACCTACCCACTGCCCTAACCACCTACCACCACAACTAATCTAACTGCATACAAACTAATCTATCCATATACCCACTACCATACCCACTGCTCTACTTACCACTCTAACCACGTACCTACCTACTACTCTACCCATCTCACTACCCAAAACATATAATTCATATCATCAGACTAACCAACAAAATATTCAAGCCATACATTTCATCCTTTTATACTAACCATCTGACCTGACATCATACCTCTTGCCGTCCTGTTTAATGGTCATACAGGCATGTCATACTCGGAGACAAAGCTATTCCATCAAAAAACTTCCCCCTGCAGCCACCCCAATTACTACAATGTTCCCATTCTCACATTTCAGGCATCGCTACTACCATACTGATAGGCCATACAAGCAACAGACACCGACAAACCAGTCAACAATTGCATATGATGAGCTAGGTGTATTCATTGGTTGACAAAAAAAGATGCTGACCTCACATCTCTAGCAAAATCTCTTGAGGGTTTACCTCTCTCGAGCAGTAGACGTGAGTATGGCTAACCAAGTTGCAAAGGAGGTGAAGGCGAAGAGCAGAGGAGCACGAGACTAGTTTCAACATTGCTGCTAGGGAGATGCTTGTCGACAATAAGGAATTTGTACCCCATTACCCTACAAATCAACACCTACCTTTACCTAGTCACCATCCAATACTGCAAAAATAAAATCGCAAAAATTGGGGAAAAAATATACCAAAATTCGTAACTCCAGCATTCCTGTCCTACAATCCATCAGACACCAGCTAAATATCATTTCACTCATCAAACAAATCACTTGATTGTACCAACCAGCCATTCCAATAACAAATGCTGACCACCACATCTCAGACATACAAAACAAAAACACATATGAGTAGGAAATATTCCATGTTCAACATCGGGTGTAAAATTGTTTTAGTAAGTTAGGTGTGAGAAACAAAGCCCCTGCACACAAGAAAAATTCTAAGTCCATACACAACGAAAAACTATTATTTAAGTGAATAAACAATCAACCAATCGTATTGCACCATTATTACATTGTTCGACGAGTCAATCATCGAGTTGCCATATGATTACAGCTGGCCAATTACATGAGATGGTGGTGGTGGATCGATGGATTAGTGAATTGATGGATCAATGGCCATGGGTCAAGCTCACCTGTGGCCCAAGATGATTGTTGGGTGAAATCATAACATGATGCCTGGTAATAGACGATCATGTTACGTTGACAGATGGTCAGAATGTTCGTGTTATGGGTTGGTCTAGAAGATAAATTTGCTTGGTATACTTGGGTTAATATGGATGGTACAGTTGGTATGTTGGGTGATATGTTTTTCAGTATATATGTCTTGCGATTGTTGGTGTATGTCAAATGGTGTGGACAGTATGTGTGTATCGGCGAGTCCTGTAATGCCAAGGCATGCTTGAGTTATAGTAAGAGGTATGAGTGGCCAGTGTATTTCACTGGTCAGTCGGCATGGTGGATGGTATGAGAAGAAAATGAATGTGTTACTGGCTTGTGCTGTATGGTCTGTGTGGATGAATGGTTGATGTACGTTAGAGTTATGGTTGGTATGTATAAGTGGTGTTGCTTGGTAGAGCAAGTAGGTTATGGGCTGGCTTCAGCTGTAGAGTTTCTTGGTACACTTGGCTTATGATGTATATTGTGTTTCTGTATTTGGTGGTGCGATTGAATTGAATTTTCCTTTGGATATAGGAGATGGCTGATATTTGGCTGGTGTCAACCAGTAGAGCACTAAGTATATTTTTTTTTGGTAAGGCCAGTGTGTGGACTGAATGGTTGAGGTATGTTCTAGTTTTAGTAAGAGGTATGAACAATGAGTATGTTTCGTCTGGTGTTGTTGGTAGAGCATATTGTATGCATGAGTTACAGTGGCTGGTCTAGCTTGTTTTTTATGTGTAACAGGTAAAATTAGATGGGCTGAAATGGTAGTCAATATAGTTTACTGTTACGACTGATCAGTAAGTCATCGGTATGGTGGTTGATTATGGCCTGTTTTGTTAATGGCATGATTGAGGTATGCTTGCGTTAGAGGGAATGATATGGTTTCGGGGCTGTATGTTTTAGTTGACGTATTCAGATGGTATATTATGTTGGTATGCCAGGTTGTATGGTCGGTATAGTACCCAGTACTCCTGGTCAGCACAGTTACACATATTTTGTTTCGTATGCCTGTGGTGTGGTCGTTAGTATTTTTTTTGGTGTGGATGGTTGTTATAATCAGGTGGTTTGTTTTGATGGGTGGTATGATATTTGGCTAGTGCTGGTCAGTAGTGCAAAAGGAATGGATGTTAGGTTGTGGTCTGATCTCAACTGTATAGTTGCTCGAGTTATGATGGATGGTAAGACTGGTGTCTTGGATGGTATGTTTGAATTTTTCTTTGGTTAAAGATGTTGGTACATTGGGTGGTCTGGTATCAGTTGGTTATGTTAGGTTGACAAATGGTGGTAATATATGTGTTATAGTTAGTCTGGAGTGTAAAGTGAGTTGGTACACTTGGGTCAACATGGATGGTATGGTGGGTATGTTGGGTGATATGGCTGGTATAATACTTAGTACTCCTGGTCAGAAGTGTTACTCGTATTTTTGTTTTGTATGTCCGAGATGTGGTGGATTGGAATGGCAGGTTGGTATAATCAGCTGGTTTGTTTGATGAGTGATATGATATTTGGCTGGTGTCTGATGGCAATTATTATGGGACAGTTACGACGAATTTTGGTATATCCCCCCCCCCCAATTGTTTGCGATTTTTCTTTGTTTTGCAGTATTGGATGGTGGCTAGGTAAAGGAAGTGTATGTGGGGGGGGGGGGGGGAATTCCTTATTGTCGACAAACACCTCCCTAGCAGCAATGTTGACACTAGTCTCGTCCTCCTCTACTCTTCGCCTTCATATCCTTTGCAACTTGGGTCAGCCGTACTCGCGTCTACTGTTCGGACGATATAACACCTCGAGAGATTTTGCAAGAGATGCAAGGTCAGTACCTTTTTTTTTTTTTTTATTTAACAATTCTATACGATGAGCTGGGTGTATATACATTGGTTGACTGGTCTGTCAGTGTCTCTTGCTTGTATGGCCTATCAGTATGGTAGTAGCGATGCCTGAAATGTGAGAATGGGAACATTGTATTGGGGTGGCTGCAGGGGGAAGTTTTTTTGGTGGAATAGCTTTGTCTCCGAGTCTGACATGCCTGTATGACTATTAAACAGGACGGCAAGAGCTTTGTCTCCGAGTCTGACATGCCTGTATGACAAACAGGACGGCACGAGGTATGACGACAGGTCAGATGGTTAGTATAAAAGGATAAAATGTACGGCTTGAATATTTTGTTGGTTAGTCTGATGACATGAATTATATGTTTTGGGTAGTGAGATGGGTAGAGCAGTATGTAGGTGAGTAGGTGGTTAGAGTGGTAGGTAGAGCAGTGGGTAGGAAGGCAGAGTGTTAGGTGGGTAGGTACATATGTAAGTATAGCAGTTGGTGGGTAATTAAAGAGGAGGGTGAGTGTTTGGTGGGTAGGTGGATAAAACCATAAGTAGGTCAGTAAGTAAGATAAGTGTTAAGTATGAAGAGCGGCGTGTAGGTGAGTATTTGAGTTGAGCCGAAGGTGGGTAGGTCGGTATGAAAGTAGGTAGATTAGTAGTTGGTTAGGTGGGTAGAGCAATGTGTTGGTGGGAAGGTAAGAGCAGTAGGCATGTGTGTAGGTTAATAGAGCTTTAGGAATGGGGTAGGATGGTAGAGCGAAAGGTAAATGGGAAGTTAGTGTGTTGCGTAGGTGGGTGGGTGTGTATATGGGTAGAGCTGTAGGTAGGCGGGTGTGTAAGTCTAGCAATAGGTAGGTGGGTAGGTAGATGGGTTTGTTGTTAGAGTTGTGTGTAGGTGGGTAGATCAGTAAGTTGTTAGAGCAGCAGGTGGTTAGAACAGTACGTATGTCGGTACGTAAGAAGAGTAATATTGGGGTATAATCGTGGGTCGGTAGTGAGATAGAGCAGTTGGCAGGTAGGTGGGTAGAACAGTGGGTTTTTTGGGTATGTGTGTATAGCAGTGTGTATATAGGTAGGTAGGTAGAGCAGTGGGTACATGCGCGGAGTGGCAGGTAGATGTCTAGAGCAGTAGGTGGTTAGTTAAGAGGGTAGGTAGGATGGTAGCATAGTGTGTAGGTGGGAAGGTAAGAAGAGCAGTAGGATTGTGGATAGGTAGAGCACTAGGTAGATGTCACTTGGTGCATAAAGTGGGCAACAAGATGGCGGAAAAAATGATTGTCGAGCATAGGTGAGATGTGGAATCCAAGATAGCAGTCACATAACCAGAATGATAGAGCATGATGTGGCATGATGGTGACTAATAAAAATGTAATCTAAGATGGATTCCGAGGTGAAATGATCGAGCATGAAGAAATGGAACACAAGATGGTGGATGCCGAGGTCGAATGATCGAGCATGAAGAAATGAAAACCAAGATGGTGGACGCCGAAGTGGAACAATAGAGTATGATATGGAGCGAAGTGACTGAAGAAACGGAACCCAAGATGGCGGCCAGAAATGAAGATCCGGATCCCTCTGAGCCAGCAGCCCCATATATATATATATATATATATATATATATATATATATATATATATATATATATATATATATATATATATATATATAAAATTCAAACTTTCAAACTGGCATTATTTATAACTTAACAGTCACAACGAGAAACAAAATCAACGAGGACAACCGTGAATACGCCAGTACACCCAGCAAGCAAGTAATTTAGTGTACTTTCCAAGTATAGGGCATACATGTACTATACTGTGAATTCGGACAGCGTTGGTATTTACGTAGTAATGTCACAGGCATGGCCAAACATGGACGTATGTATACTTGGAGAGACTCCAGACGCAACATCAATGTTTAAAATATACTATGATGCTCCTTTTATGTAAGTAGGACCTTCTTCGTTAAATATACTCGCGAACATTTTGTATAGGAAAGGTGGCCAATCAGTTGAATTGCTAACTACTTGTTTTACTTTTAAAATGTACTAAAGCGACACAGGTTAGATATAAAAGCATAATTAATTATGTGCATAAAGTACACACACACGAAATTTGATTATATCGCAACGAGTAACGTAAAGTTAATATTGGTAAGCTGCAACAGTGTAACGCAACGAGAATGACAATCTACATTACGTGACAACTGATTAATCAGTAAATATACAATGAAATACACACCATTCGGGTATCGGTCACTAGAACCGCCGTGAAAAACCTCAAGTACTCACTGCATTTAAAATGCAAACATACGCCTAGATTTACGGTAAACGTCGCCTTGACGCGCAATGATTACTGACTGCGGTGCTACGATTGCATCTATGAGTAAAAATAGTGAAATCTGCTGCTACACTTCTGACACACAACCGTATACACGCTGCTCACGGTAAAGTGGCCACTTACGAGACCCTACTTACTTCCCCCACCCCCCAATCAGTCTTTTTTTATCTTTTAACCACCTTTTTAAATAAATATTGCCATGTAAGTAATTAACAGTGTGTATATTCCCACGTACTCGGAAGTTAACGTCCTAGGCTAATATATTTATCGACTATTATTCCAAATGAGAAGGCCTTCAAAAGTTGCAACTTTACCGTGAATAGTGTATAGCATGCCGAACGTTAAAATTGCAATGAAATCCCCGCAGAATAATAAAAATACATACGCGTATGCAAAACGCCAAGCCCCTAACGAGGGATTCTGACAGAAGTGCAGACGTTTTGCTTGCTCTACAAGGCGACAAATTAAGTTTGGTGTTAACACAAGTTTCGCGGCGGGACAGTGATTTCCATTAGGCTCTCCGCACTAAACGCGAGGCCAGCTTGGCGCGCGTCTGAACCACCCGAACAAAGTTAACGCACGCAGCAGCCGGTGTTTATGTAATTCGCACAGCCGGTCAGGATTTTTGTTCCGCTTTTCTTAACCCGATTTCCCCCTGCAGTACAAATAATGAATTAAATAACACGGCGCTGGTTTTGTTTGAGATCGCCCGAAAACGCCGGACGAGATGGTGGGGCGGGCAAATTACAACCCCACGGACGAACTGACTGTATTTTAACCCCTTGCAAATACCGCGGAAATAAATATCGTAAATGAAATCTCCATTCAGTTTTTCGCAGTCCTTAAATGATAGTTTAATTTTTGTTACAATCACTTTACGAACCATAAAATTTTACACTGAAAAAAAAAACCTATCTGTGGTAACGTAAAAACGAATATTATATGGGTTGGTGCTGGCGAAGGGGGGGGGGGGGGGTTGTAGTAACCAGTCATGCTATATGAACAATTTCTCCACCACAATGCAGCCGCTGACAGCCAATGCAGTCCTTTTGACAAGCCGAGTCCATTGATTCATGGGATTTTCTCCACACAAGGTCTCTAATTTGCCCTGGACAGTTGGAAAGGTGACTATAGGCTATTCACGGTAAAATGAGCACTTTTACGCACGTTGTGTATTATTCCGCCTTATGTGAAATCAACACTGCCATGGGCAACATCGCTTTATTCGTGCGTCGGTCAAGTGAAACCGCGAAATTATTAGAAAAGTAAATATTTTACAAATGTGCTCATTTTTACACTTCGGTGCATTAAAAAAACAAAGTCAAAGAAAAAATAATTTGAGCTATCACAAATAGATAACTAACACTTTTTCTTTGGCTTTAATATGTGGCACCATTTTCCATCCACCGCTACCAACTTTACCGGGTGCATGTCACTCAGTGCGCCCGTTAAAATATATAAAGGTTAGGGCAGTGACATTTTTCCAAGGTTGATTCCAAAAGTGCTCACTTTAACGGGAACAGTATTTAGTCTTAAAGGGCTACCAGTTTCATATAATGTAACCAGACAATGAGCACCTATCAGCGTCGTGCAATTAGCAGTGGCGCTCAGGTTGGGTGTCGGCTTCTAGTTCACATGCTGATGTTCGTTATGATCCCAATAGTGTGCTGTAGTGTTGTCTGCTAACCACTTGAAACTAGTTAAGGCAGCCAAACGGCTGTCATACGTTCAAAGCTTTACTTGAAGTTAAACGCCATAAATTGTGTTTGGCTGTGTTGCGGACACGGCCTTTTGTTTTACGTCAATACGTCTACGTTGACGCGCTCGGACGCCTTGATGTTTATTTTACGTTCCCGGTACCGCTTCACTCGATCATATGGGGCTTTATGGGTATCACTGGATTGCTTTTGAGATGCTCTTTCCAACCGTATACGATTTATGTATTTCGACTTGGCTTTTTGACGAGTATAGGCCGACATTTTGTTAAGTTATCTTAATTTTTTTACATTAAATTCTTACAATTCCACTATTACCACGCCAAAAAAAATGTTTTCATACACGCAATCGATTTATCTTCACGAGAGCTGTCGGTTGAAACTTAAACGAGCGTTGTATCTTCTCCTAGTCAAAAGTAGTACTAGTTATGAGATGCGGCGAAACGAACTCAAAATCCCCCCACACCCCGCCGCCACCTCGTGCACGATACTTCGCAGTCCTCAGTCAACGTAACATATTCTTTGATCCTTCGACAATCGAATGGTGTAATTGAATTTTGAATGTCGACGATAGATTCTGAGCTGCAATGCCAAACTGTATATCGGGTTTTCTGGATTGCCTCCCACTATGGTTGCAAATTTAAAGACGTATTCACGTCAAAAAAAACCGTGTTTTATTAAAATGTATATGAACCATAGGTTACGAGCTCCGACTGCTACGGCAACACCGCTTCGTGAGGCTGCACGAGGTACCCGCCTAGCTGGAGCGTTTCTACGTTCGAGACTAGGAATCTCGGTAGCGATATACAGTCGCGGAAATAAGTAGGTATTCATACAGAATTGGCTACAAAACATGTCGCTTGTATTTTCATCATAAGTAGACAGCAAGACCACATTTGTAATTAGAATAATGCAGCATAATATAATGAAGTCATCGGTAACAAAGCTTCCAGTATTCCACTAACACGTTCTATTAAAATTTAAGATATTATAACCCGTACTGTATTCGATTTGGAAGAGAGTATTCATACACTGAGTATTTATAAACAAAACAAAACTGCTGCAACCCTATATTATAAGGAAAGCCCGGGTTGTCCTGGAATGTATCGAAAAGGAACCATCTGGTAAGAGGCGATACTGTGGAGCCGCAATGCGAAGTAAACTACAATGGAAAAAAAATTTGTATCTAAATATCTTGAACTCGGAAGAAGAGGTCGCTCACAGAAGCTCTCTACAGGAGAGACTACAATACTACTAAAAAAAATTATCATGGAAAACGCCGAATTGGAAACATCTGAACTTATCTGCACGTTTGCGTGGCCAATTTACGAAGAGTGTCTCTCAAAGAGCTATTTACAATATTCAAACGTTCGGGCCAGGGGCCAGTCACTGCATAGGGCTTTCGCTGCTTTTATCGAGCACTAACAATTCCGTTTGTACCAACATCGAAAGGTCATTCGATTGTAAAATAATCTATACATCGGATTGGCGTTCAAGCAGACTTATGCTATTTTACGTTTAAGATCAAATCAACTTTAATCGTACACACGTTAAGTATTAAGCAAAAAATTTAATACACGTTTTCAATTGTCTGTGTTGTAATTATTCCATACAGTTGGCGTTCTTGACCAAGTTGTTTACAAGCTTCGTACGTGAATTGAATTTAATTCCAATATTGAAATGGGTAAAATTAAAAAGAAATGTGTTAACAAGATATTAAGTTCCTCACTGTGAAAATTTAAGATCAAACACACTTGTGAAATACTTCACCTTTCCCAGCAATCCAGAAAGGTAAGTTTCTAATCAATTTTGTTTGTTTTGACTGGTATCTAGGTTTGGGCTGTTTATCTGCTACGAACTTTCAATTATTTCCTATAATAATCCATACTTTGCCTAAATATTTCTCTCTTTTATCCAAATACTGCAGTTAACTCTCAAAACAAACAAAATTGTTTTTGAAACTTACCTTTTTTGTATTGCTGGGAATCTCGGATTTTATATATATATATATATATATATATATATATATATATATATATATATATATATATATATATATATATACACACACACATATATATACACATATACATACACACCACCCTGCAGAGCAAAAAAATATATAAACCCATTTAGTTGTATCAGTTTGGTAATTATTAATGCTAAAAATTCTTACCGTGTCCTCTAAAATTATATTTGATCAATCTTAATGTTATAAAATGACCACAACAAAATAATAATTTGTTTTTATGTTGGTCACAAGAGAATCGTTAGTGGGGTAATAAGCAAAGACGTTCAGCCTGGCAGTGAAATCTCTTTTTCCTACCCGTACTCTTTGGTTCGGGCTACAGAGCCAGGGTACCTAGAAGAAAACCCCACATCAGTAAAGATAACAAGAAATGAAGATCTGAATTTGTGCAGCAGTCCATATCTAAGATTCACTGATGAAAGTAGATCTAATAATTTCCATATTGATGGTAGAAGTTTGGTCTACTGAATACACAACTACACTTTAAAAACATTGGAGCCGTGATTAAGGGTGGCGGAAGTGATTGCGTGGACACGTACGACAGCCCTGATGATGGGGAAACCTAACACTACTTAGGGATAACATGCACAGATTCGCATATTTTGAATATTTTCAAAGTGAACTTGCAAACAAGTGTAAATTATTTGGGTACTGCCTGAAATGTTTACTTTCAACAAGAGAAGGACCTGAAACATACCGCAGAAATGGCCCGTCTGCGGTTGGAATACCACAAGAGCACTCTCGTCAACAATCCAGCACAGAGTTCACACCTGAAGCCAATCGTGCACATGTGGAGTGAAGTCGAAAACGTGTCAGAAAACACATAAGCAGTGAGATTTCTTTGAAAGAATGTATGTTACATGACTGGCAGCGTATACATCAGACAACAAGAAAAATGGACCATTCCATTCCATTCCATTCCAAATGGGGTAGAGAGAGGTAATGCGTAGGAAAGGTAAACGTAACAAGTATTAGAACAGTTTTGCCATTGTTACGTATTTTATTTTCAGTCCTTTTATGAATACATTTTTCGCAGTGCGAAACTACGATTGACGTTAAGTTTATCAGTTTTCATTGTGGTAAAAATAAAGTGTACCTTTCCACACTGCAGTGTACGAATACTTAATTCCGCGAGTGTAAGGGTCATATTACCGTGTGCGTTAGTACGCTATCTCAGTTACGCGCAAGTCTCTGAACTATCTACGTATGTGACTAAGCAGCGACCCTATCATTACAATGACGTAACGTCTGTAGCAAAGTTCAATAAAAGCTCTTATCGTAGTCTCAATCGTGTCTGTTTTAAAAACCAGCATCCTGGAAAATATATTTTTATGGATGTTAGCGGTCTCCAAAATAATATTTATAGCGTGTGTGATATTTTGAAAGTAGAATGTTTTCTGCTGTGCGAATACTACATAAAGTACGGAATATTCTTAGTTCTGATAGTGTCGCACGGTGTTGAGAAAAGCCAATAAGGTAAATATTACCAACACACTTTCCACAGTTATGGTTTGGGTGTTTGTGTCTGCGAAAGGTGTCAGGAATATTCAATTTATCGATACAATGCACAAGTTTGCGTATGTTATTCTAAAGAAGAACTTTCAGCAAAGTGCGAAAAATACGAATGGTACCTATCTACATCTTTTAACGACGACCCGAAGCAAAGAGCCGGTCTTTCATAAAGAATTATTAATTGGAAACAATCCAAAACAATTTAGAACTGCTCCTGTCTCCCAACCACAATTCCATAGAGCATCTCCTGTGGGCACTTCTCAAGTCTCGAGACATTGCATTGTTTCTTCCTAGGAGGCACTATACAACATGTCTAACAACCTAGCTTCTCGCATCGCAACAGTTTCACCATGTCAACGGTTCATAATGTGTTGCACAATCACTTCAGAAGGCGCTGCTGTGTTAATTAATAACCCATGACATAAGTCTAATTACACTCTAATCGGAATCAGTTATTTTTTATTGATTGTCAGTTGAAACTGCTCCATCCGGAATCCGTAGAAAAAGAAAACTACTAATATCTTCAGTTAAATGAAATCCACTAATACAAACAGTAGAAAATTAGTTATTTATAGTCGATTAATAAAAAGCACAAGGATTAAAAAACTGCGCATTACGGTTCGAAATAAATTAATTACAATTATTTTGTCGCAAAACAAAATTATTAGCTTACATGTACAAGGAAATTTTGGAAGTGGTTGGTATAGGCTGTTCACGGTAAAGTGAGCACTTAAGACCCTGCTCAATTTTTCCTTCCAGTCAATTTCTATCTTGCCACCACATTTTAATATAAATATTGATATGTGGCTAATGTGTATACATTCCACTAATCTCAAACCTGAAACTGCAATAAAATATATTTATTACTGGTCAATGCCTGTTGGAGGGCCTTAAAATGTGCTCAATTTATGGTGAATAGCCTATATCGAACCACCCACAACGTAACACATTCTCTTGTTTCTTTTGGCTGACGTTCTACCAACTCTGCTACTTTGCCACGGAGATAAACGGTCTCGCATTTGCGTAGTAACAAACTTACAATGGCGAACGGCTGTAAGTTTCGTAATGTGAAAGTACTTCATGTTGTCGAAATATACACATATTATGCGTACGTAAGTAAATGTCTTTGTAAGGCTCGAAGGTCATACTAAGTTAATTTTAGTTCAGATTGTGTGCTTTAAAAGGGAAATATAGTAGTTTTAACGGTGTTGTCTGCCATTTTACAACGAAACGAGATTTTACAGATTGAAACTGTTATTTTAAAGAGACAGATTGACTAGTAATAAATGTGTGTGTCGTTTCCTCATTATTTGATCTGTTAACTTGCAGACCACAAAACTCTTGTTGGTGTAAATCCACCTTTCTTATTAAATCACCGCACTATCGAGTCAGTAAAACTATTACTGATCCATCTGCCGCTAAAAATAACAGTTTAAATCTGTAGTGTCTCGTTGCATTGTAAAATAGTGGATACTAGTTAACATCGATAACCTCGTACATTGAAACCACTATATTTATTTTTAAAGCACAGAATTCGAACTAAATTAAAGAAAGATTGACTTCTGAACTTTGCAAAGACATGTACTTGCATTAAACAACAACAACAAATAACTAGTTTTCTACTGTTTGAATTAGTAGATTTCTTTTAACTGATGAATTAGTGATATTTTTTCTACAGATTCCGGATGGAGCAGTTTCAACTGACAATCAGTAAAAAATAACTGATTCCGATTTAGTGTGTATTGATAGAATCAAAGTCACAAACGCGTACTTCAAAATGTAGAGCCAGAGTCCAGCTCCTTGCCGGTGCTGCAATTTTCACAGACAACTGAGAACAAAGAGCTTCAACAGAAAATAATGTGGGATTTTGTTGTAACTACAATAAGAGTTGAGATAATCCAGTAAGTGACAACAGTCGTAACTGTCAATGTGGCGTTTTTCATAGCGACATAAGACGTAGCTCGTCCACGAAGTCCATCATGCGTGTACAGGTATGCCTCCATAAAGGAGAGCTTGACGTGACAAACAGCAAGACTTCTCTAGGCGCCCACCTGAACACTCCGTCAAACGTACACATTTAAATTACCCAATGTGTTTACTTACGAAAAGAAAAATATAACCCGAACAAGAACGAAATGGCATTTTTCAAGATACCACGCATAACGTAAATACTGTTTTGGAGCCATCCAAAATTAATTCAAAGGTTTTGTCCAAATACAAATATCTTAAAACATACTCCCGGACACAAGCGAAACTGCAATATTTTTGTACAGGCTTTCCTCCAGTAAAAGGGTCACGTGGGATTGAGCTGAGAGTCCAAGGTGAAGAAGCCACTACGCCCAAGGCGTGCAGTGTTTCCGTCGTGACGTTGTCCTGAGTAAATTATATCTGTAATAGTGGCATTTTATTACACGCGATGAGAACCCACAGATATAACTACGCCCGCATATGTGTGCTTTTATCTTGCCGCTTAAGAAAACTTCATACGCAAGCTTTAAAAATGCGAAATATGACCATTTTCGAGGTTTTTTTTCTCCAAGAATAAACTTAACATGACAAAAGTAAAATAATGGGGGCATAGATGATTTTTACGTACCCACAGCACGACAGGTCAGCACATTACAAGTACCGGCGATATGTCGTTCTTGATGAGCGGATATCAGGACGGCATGGAACAGCCTAGTGCGTTTTCTTGTCAATCCCAAAGGAAAATAATAACAGAGTTGATTTTTACACTGTGCCTACATACGCTTTACATTACCAGAAGCAAAATACGGAGGGTGTGGAGCAAGACTAAGGAGGAGAGGCAAGTAAGGAAGGGAGAGAGATGACTGCGACAGGCAGGCCCCGGAGAGCGGAAACAGCCAGGACTGAGGTCTGACTGAGGGGCAGTCGTAGTAGCCGGCAGACATCTCTCCCTCCCACCCCGCCCAGCACACTGCATCGGAAATCGACGGCCTGTAGTCCCCCGCCCCCACTTGCAGCACTTCCTGGTCAACCTGCACGAGTCTTTGAGGAGCTGTCGCCGAGAGGACTCGACCACAGCCACTCGCCACTCCAGCTAACAAAAATGCCCGCTTTCGGTGTAGGCACATTGCGAATAACACGTGACAAAAAAAAACACAATACGTAACTATTTCTGTGGACATTCCATCAACTAATCCAAACATGACGAAATAGGAGCGATTAGAAAATTCGATTTATTTCGATAAGCAAGAAAAGTATAAAGTTAGGATGTAGATTCGAATGCTGTAGAAATATTAAAACTTCACACAAAGACGCGCGTTATTCTCAACTTCAGGTAAAAACTCTGAAGAAAACGTGTTACTTATTACTCGCAATCTGTAATTATTTGTGATGAGACAGAAATGCCTAGAGACAACAGTTATTCCCTTAACTAAAATGTGACATGTGAAACTTGATGTCTAATATAATATCTGTTCTCTCAAAAATTACATCTCCGCCCTACAAATTGTATAGCTGTATTGCTACCCTGTGTTTAGAGAAAATACGGGAAATCTGTTACAGATTTACGTTCCTGCCAAGGGGAATGCTAAGGGGAATGGCGCAAGACAGAAGTATATATACCCAATTTTCGTCGTAAAATATTTTTGAGAGGTTTCCTCGAACTTTTTGGCACAAGACATAAATAGTATCGTGCAATAATATATTTCTTATCTAAATCTTCCCTTAGTGCTCAGAGAATAGTACAGGTAGTGAATATATAACAGTGTAAGATGTTCGAAATTATTTTATTCTTGTGCCAAAATTTTCGAAAAATGCTGAAAACCCATTTGTGACAAAAATTAGATAAATATACGGCTTTCGTGCACCATTTCACTTTAAGTACGTTCAAGGGCACGCACGTACGAGCACCGGTAAAAAGTCACGTAAAATTCCACCGTGCACGACGGTCGTTATTAAGAGAGGGATAGACCCCCCACGAGAACCCTGCGTCCAAGGTCAAGAAGCGATACGGGCGACACTAACCCGCACGCCTAGTGCCTCATCGCTCCTACACGCAAGGCGTGCAGTGTTATCCGTCGTAACGCTGTACTGTGCAAATTATATCTGTAACATAGGGTTTTTTTTACACGCGATGAAAGCCCACAGATTAAACTAAGGTATATTTGTACTTTCCTCTTGCCGAGTGATGAAACTGCATAGGCAAGCTTTAAAAATGCGATATTTGACCATTTTCACTATTTTTTTCTTAATATGACAAAAATAAAAAATAGGGGCATAGATAATTGTTTTTATTTTTTCTGACAAAAAGTCATATTTACAGAACATTTATTTACCGAGACACGTGTATTCACGCTAACAACTATTTCACAAAAAAAAATGCGGGGATCCATCCCACTCTTAAGTCTTCGCGTGTGCCTTCACAACAGCGTCATTAAAGCTGAGCTTAATATCGATGCGGGTACCCCACCAGGCCTTACGCGCACGCCAACTTCAAATAAGTTATCCCGTCACAGATTAAACTAATTTAACTTCTTTCGCCGCAACACCGTCGCGGGAGGAAACCTCAAATTGATAGGCGCATCTACGTCACTAGGCGTCGTGGCGCGAGGAGGCTGCGACGCCCGTCTATCGCGTGAACAATAAAGTTGTCCGTCAAAAGCGTCCCGGCGCCTTTCACTGCCGTTTATCCGCAGGGAGGTATATATCCCCTCCGGATTGACAGACAGCCAATATGCAGGACGAAGTAGCAGCTGTATTTTTATTCGGTTAGGGAAAGACGGGCTGGTTGAGAGTCCATTCAGGCCTGGGATAAAACAGCGCGCAGGACGTTGCCCGCTCACATACCGCCGCGATTGATGGCTGTTCAATGCAGCTCTGATTCGCCAGGTGGAATGGGGGGCGTCGGGGGGGGGGGGGGAGATGGGAGTGAGGCAAGGGGTCGATGGGATGAAATGGTTTTACGGAACTCATTTCTGCACGGAAGTTGGAAAATACTGGACCTCATCAACTGACTTATTACAGCCATGTCCCCACTTAACTGCTCTACACAACTCTGTGGGTAGTCTGTGACTGGCAACTGTGGACCACACCACGCGTATGCAGTAGGAACCTTCGCTGCCGACATGGAACTTCCAGTACAGTGGCCATTCTCGAACAGCAGCATGTTAAGGCAGATTCCCACCCGCCATTTTGGACTTATGGAATTTTTGTCATACTCTGGAAATACAGTTTTGTATCAAGTTTTTTTTTTTGAACGACAGAGCACAGAGCATTGCCAAGTGCATTTGAGGTCAGTATTTCTTGTTTACTGTTGATATCGTCGCCTTCGTAATCGTTCGCAAAGAAATTATCTCGCGTTTCGCTTCGACAGTTACCAGTTAGAAATTAATAAATGTAGCGAAGCTGTGGCAGTTCGATAAAGTTTGGGATGCTGTTACTTAGGATATGTTGTGCGGGGAATTTCAATACACCTTCTGAAAAAGAAACTTTGGCGAAAAATAAATAAATCCAAGATGGCGGGTGAGAATCCGCCTTAAGAAACACCCGAACGAACTCTGACTTGAAGTTTTTGGCAAAACACGTCGGTAAGCAAAAAATCTAAGACATTTTTTGTGCCACACTTCTACATACAGTGGCTATGAAAAGTATTGGTCTGAAGGCAGTTGTGGTATAAATATTAACACCATAAACAAAATAACAGTAAATTAAAGTACATTGTTTCATCCGAACATTGTGCGAGTATCGCCAAGTTTCCTATGTACCCAAAAGAATGAAGCAAGTCACGCTGTTTGCAAGCAGATCGGTAATGTTGACAGACATATGACATTCGACGCCAAGCAAGCACACGTTGGTTTACGTTAATCCATGCTCCGCAAGTGCAGCAACTCCCCAACGTCATCACCCGCCGCGGCAGCCGCCATCTTGATACCACACGTCGTGTCGCCGCCAGCGATGTGCCAACACTTCACAGACATATTTATAGGCTGTTCACGGTAAAATGAGCACTTTTCAAAACCTTGCTTAAGATCTACTTGTATGCACGTTGTGTTATCTTCCGCCTTATGTGCATGAACCTCGTCATTTATTCGTGCGTCCGTCAAGTGAAAATGGGACATTATTAGAAACGTAAATATTCTACACATGTTAATTATTACACTTCGATGAATTTAAAAAAGAAAAACAGTAAGATAAATAATTATTTCAAGTTAACACAAATGGTTACCTAACACTTTTTATTCGACGTTAAGATATGGAACTACTTTCCCTGCACTGTTACCAACTTTACTGGGCGCATGTCACCCAGTGCGCCCGCAGGTAGGAGCAGTGACTTTTTTCAAAGGTTGATAAAAGTGCTCACTTTATCGTGAGCAGCCTTATACTCCGCCGTATCTCTCCGTGTGGCGCCGCGCCGACACGCGATCAAGTCGGAGGGCCTTGTTTTTAATATTCCATAAGCAGTTTCAGACAGTGATTTCATTTCATTTGGTAGAAATAATATATTTAATTTAAGTTAGTTTTTACACATCATTAAAATCGATGTGTTTCAATAGACTAAATATGATTGTCTTGCACGAAAAAAAGGGTGTAAAACTGTCAGGTTAGAGGCAAAACTATGTAGAACTATAGGCTAACCGAATCTTTATTTATATTATTAAATTTACGTTTTAATCACTTTATAAGGGCCTATGCGTTCTGTGTTTGTCTCCAAATAATTTAATAACCACATAATAACCAATTACAAGTAGATTTCAGTGGTGGAAATTATATTATTTACAGATCTGGAAAATGTATCCATCTCATGCGTCTATTTGATCTCGTAAATCACTGTTACTGCAGTGGCATGAGGGAGCTACCAGTAGATCAGACTTGCACTCGTGTCGAACAACAGTGGCACACACCACGTGGAGACTAAATAAACCCAGAGCCCGTCATGGAATGTGTAATTGCCAAACCGAAGGCGAAACGGGAGAGGGCATCGGGTACAATTGACCTGCTCTATAACCAGACTGAAACCACGCTACACACCAGAATCGAAAGAAGTAAGTGAAATGAAAGCGAAAATGAATGAAACTAATGCAGACTTCCCATTTCATACCTGTTAGAATGAGAATGAGTATGTGTGTAATACCATTAGGCCATGTTCTCTCAAACAGTTGTGTTGCGTATCAGGTAGTAAATACAGACATTAAACACTTATGTAAAAGTAGTAGCATTAAAAACCTTCAGACATTTCCTTATCTTCCTGTGAAGAAAATCAACAGTGGTATAGAACTCTAACATAGTTTGTCACATAAAATTAAGAGTGTTTTTTTTTATGTGGACTTGTTACTAACCCAGGGTTGCCAGTTTTAGTATGTTCACCCACAGGACACCCAATGTATGGCTTGTCGGAGGTTAAATGTCCAAAATCTATCATAAACCTTATACTTCAGGAAGCTTGTGGTGACAAAAATGTTTGTTGCGCACAGCTGAATGGTTCTCTACATCCCAAAAGAAATCATAAATACTATTTCCAGTCCAAGGACAGCTGTAACGGTGTTATTCTATTTTGTTTAATGGGAAAGAGGCTTGGGTCTCTAATCGTGAACCACCCTCACCAACAGGTCCGTGACAACTAGACGGGCTACGGCCGCACGACGTATTGTTGCGTGCAGAGATACGCAACATTACTCTATCACATATAGGCTGTTCATGGTGAAGTGAGCTCCCTACTTCCTTTTTCTTTCAACCATTTTCAATTCTTTTACCACATTTTTTAATAAGCATTGCCGTGAAAGTAATAACACTGTGTGTATGTTCCATCGCACTCGGAAGTTAACCGAGGGGGCTTTCAAAAGTGATCTTTTTGCCGAGAATAGCTACACATAAGAGGATACATACAGCACGAAATCACACATTTACATTCAGAAGTTTGCACTCATAGAATTTTGTAAAGACAGAAGATGTGCTTTTATTAAAGTTAGCGTCGTCATTGTCGTTATTGGCACCATATTCCTACAAAAATTCACTATTATCTGTTCAGGTTTTAAAAAGTCAAAGGAAAGTAAGCTAAAAAGCCACTTCATCAAGTATCGATATGTAAATATGAAATGCATAATGCAATGAAGTTTAAACCCCGCACGTCAAGCCAAATTAGTAGGCCTAACTGAACTGGGATCGGGAAAGAGCGAATAGAGAAATGAGTGTTGAGGTGAAAGAGGAGCTGCTTTGGTGAAAAATTAGTAATATAGACTATTCGTGGTTATTTCATACTTTTTACATCAAACCTTTTAAAAACCACCACACGAATTACGTGTTTGTTTGTTTCCTAAATATTTCATGTATCACAATAAATTAGCACATTTTTGGTTAGATTGAACTTTAACTGATATTTTGTTTATATTTTATAATATTTCAGTTGAGCGAAAAAGGAATAAAACAGTGAGGAAATAAGTGTGTTGGTAATGCCTAGTAATAAATAGTTCTTACGCAAAATACTGTAACACAGAATGCGCGCGAATACGAAACGTTGTCCTTTTGGGGTAATTTTCTACGACTCGGTAAAGCTTTGTTTGAATGAGGCGGAGGAATATCCCGGAAGTAGAACTTTAGTAGGGCTTCAGAGAAGTGTGAAGTAACAGTGAATGGACTATAGTCATCTGGTAACACATGCCACTTTGGTTACTAAACACCAGCCAATATCAGTTGCGGAACATTATAGGCTATTCACAGTAAAATTCTGCACTTTTGAAATCCCAGCTTAAGATCTACTTGTATGCATGTTGTGTATTCTTACGCCTTATGTAAGATTAACATTGTAATTGGCCTCATCACTTTATGCATGCGTCGGTCATGTGAAACTGGAATTATTGGGAAAGAATATATTTAACAAATCTGCTCATTTTTACACTTCGATGCATTAAAACACACAGAAAGCTAAATAAATAATTTAAGTTATCAGAAATGGTTGCCTAACACTTTTTATTCGACGTTAAGATACGGAACTACTTTCCATCCATCGTTACCAACTTTACTTGGCGCATGTCAATCGGCGCGCCTGTTAAAACATATGCAGGTAGGGGCAGTGACTTTTTTCTAAGGTTGATTTCAAAAGTGCTCACTTTATCGTTAACTGCCTTTAGAAGTTTTTTTTTTTAGCATTTTTTTCCGAAGGAAAGATAGGCTTATGCAATCACCCGAATGTCTGCCTGGAATGTATACCCACCCCCCCCCCCCCGCCGCTCCCACACGGTAATAACTTAATAACCCACAACCAAATGTGGCCTAACTAGGTACACGTGTAAAGCACCGTGAGCGCTGCTCTGGCGGAGACTGTGATAACTAATTGCAGGACGGTAGGAAAATACTGCGCAGCGCCAGCTGTAATGAAATCCGATTTTTGTTAGTTTTCGATCACTCCGGATAGATACTTTCAAAATGGCGACATTTTACAGTTTTAAACCAAATTTGTTACGTTGACAGTGCATGATATAAGCTTTGAGTGTAGAAAGCAATACTGCTACTGGTCGGTCATTTTGGAAGATAGAGCAAAATGAAAATCAAGATTTTTAGTTATAATATCTCCAGATTCATTTAACAGATTTTAACTAAACTTATAAAATTTACAGATCATGATGTAAGCGTTGAATTTAAAAACCTATGTTATTAGCCCGTCATTTTGTAAAATAGTGCAAATTGAAAAAAAATAAAACTTGTGTGTTATACCTCGGGAATGATTAAACCGATTTAAACCAGATTTAGTACGTTCAGAGTACATGGTGTAAGCAATGAACTTGGGAAGTGATATCAATCGGCCATGAAAAATAATGCCTTTACATTATATCTAGGTAATTACACAAACTATTCTTGCCAAATCTAGCATACGAATTGTGTAATAATATTTTACACAATTTTATGCATGTAATTTGAAAGGATAAGGCACTTATTTTCAGCATGACGGCAAAATAAATATTTTAGTTTAATTTGCAATACTTAACATACCATTTGACCCCACCAAACTTGTTATGGTGAAAGTATCTATTACAATCGTCAGATGCGTTTGCCCAGAGCCCCTTTTGTCCACCATTTTGTAAGATAGTGACATGAAAAATAGAGTTTTAGTATATCTGGGGAAACAATCAAACGATTCCTACAAAATTTGGCAAACAAGAAGTACTCTAGTAGACCATGTAAATGGAAATGCTTTAAAAGGGACAGGGCCGTATTTTAAAAATAGTGGTCATATAAACATTTCAGCATAATATACTATATCTAAGAAGCAACATAACCACTTGTTACTTAACTTTGTATGCTGGCAGTATTTATGCAAGCAACAAATGAACCAACATAGAAACTCATTGGTCTGCCTTTTTGGATGATAGCGCCACATGATAAATTATTTTTTCTTCTCGAGAAAGGACACAAATGCTTCACTGATACCCACCTAATTAAGGCGACAAGTTATACTTTTGCAGTCCACCTAAATTTATACTTAGAGAAGTAGCATATTTTCAAAATATCATACGTAAATACTTTAGGTTAGTATGCCACATTTGTCCCAAACAATTTCAACCAACTTAAATATGAAGTAGCACGACAAACACAATGTACCACTACGTAACCATTTTGTTCTCTAGTGAAGAAGATAAAACATCACTGAGAAAATTAAATCTTTTGTCATATGTCCGGGATCAATAAAGTAATTTCCATTTAACTTAGCACGCTAATACTGTTACATAGGCCATGTTTTAAGTGTGTGTGGCACTATATACAGCATGGCTGCCATATAAATAATTTAGGTGTCATATCTATTAAGGAATTTAACCAATTTCAACTAAACTTTGTATGCTGATAATAGCCATTTGAAGCATCAAAAATGCATATCAAAATTATCTATAGCTGCTTTTTTTTAAAGATAACGCCAGGCGGTAAAATTCAACATTTGTGCCACGTCTACGGAACCAATTATCTAATTTCCAAAAATTTCCTCGCAAACTGCAGTATACCATGTAAACTAACACAATTTATACGCAAAACAACTTTTTTTTCTTTCAAAACTGTGCAATATAAATTATTTTTACGAGCTTGTGATATCTATGTAATAATTGACAAATTTGAACCAAACTTTTTATGCTGGCAGCATATTAGAAGAATCGTATGCTGGGCGAATGTCACTCGGTGCATTCATTAAAATATATGCAGGCAGGGAAAGATACTTTTTTTCTAAGGTTCATTTCAAAAGTACCAACTTTATCGTGAACAGCCTTTAATTGTCTCACTAATAGTGCATTTATTTCTGACTGCATCTATAATTATATCGTATAAACGCTATTAACGAGACGACAGGGCCCATATACCGTCTAACCTTTCAGGAATTCCATCAGAATTATTTAAATCCGTGTAGAGGAAAGTAGCCTCTTTAGTCATATCGATAACTATATGTTATATACATAACATTTTTGAATTTAATTATTTTTCTTGTGTCCAATAATTTCATTGATTCTTATTTCAAAATTTACACCCGGCGTTTTGAGAACAAATTCTGAAATATTTCTATGGTTGCGAAAATATTTTGCTGCACGTTATAAACGAAATAATGTTTGTATTTTCCAGAGGTGTTTAGTTCGTATTATTATTATTATATTATTGTATTATTATTATTACTTCACGAAAGTCAATTATGAATGTCTTCAAAAATATATTTAACTGCACCTTTGGGACACTGGTCCTAGAAGACATTCAGTCAAAAATTGAGATATGGTTATAATGGAAATTTTAACGTCATGTAAAAAAATCACTTCTCTAAGTGTGTGAGATGCTAAAAAATCAAAATCAACCAACGTTGGCGTATCGTAGATCGTTGTATCTAATGCATTTACCGACTAACAATATAGTACTGATGACTTAACAATTATCGACAACTGGCACAAAACTTCTGGTGTACACCTAATAATGCCATGCTATGTCAACGTAATTAGAATGTCATTTGGTTCGAGGTCCAAGCTATAGCTTCGACAACTGGTCTTATTTCAGAAAAAGCGTCCGGAATTAGTAGTTGTTGATGATGATGATGATATTTTAAATCTCAATAACATACGTTATTTACGTATAATTAATAAAGATAAACCTGAAACACTTGAGACTGAAGGATTTACAGCGAAACAACTATTATCAGAAGTAGCAAGGACCGAGCTAATTTCCGATAGCCTACATTTCATTTCCGATAGCAAACATTTCCGCTGATCCTAGATAATAAAACTGTAAAAATGTAAGTAAAAAATGCGCCAAAAATGCTAAATACATTTTAATTAATGGCAAGAATTGTTTTTAATTCTGTAACCATTTGCTCTACAATTCAATGCACTTAAAATTTGTTATAAAAAAACACACTGGGAAAATTTAATTTGTGTACATATTCGCAGAGGGAAGGGTAATTCTCAGAACGAGACAAGCAGGAGAACTCCTAGAATTAATCTGCGATAGAGAAATGAGCTGCCAGGGTGTTTATTCCTACGGCATGCCTGGGGACGCAGGATCATTCCCAGGACATGCCTGGGGAGAGGGATCATTCCCAGGACATGTTTTGGGGGGCAGGATCGTTCCCAGGACATGTTTTGGGGGGCAGGATCGTTCCCAGGACATGTTTTGGGGGGCAGGATCGTTCCCAGGACATGTTTTGGGGGGCAGGATCGTTCCCAGGAAATGTTTTGGGGGCAGGATCGTTCGCAGGAAATGTTTTGGGGGCAGGATCGTTCGCAGGACATGTCTGGGGAGCAGGATCATTTCCCATTGAAGATTATTCAAACTTTCACGTGACACAGTTTCACTCCAGGAAGTTATTTTAATACTGCAAGCGTACATTTCATGTTCGATATTGTTCAACATACTCTGATTAAGGACTGGCCAAAAACTCGTTTCACCATTTATCAACAAAAAAATTATCACATATTACTTCAAAGCAGAGACGAATGTAAGGGAACTTAAGGGGGATTCAAATCTACCCCCTCCACCAGCCTTGGAGGTGCAGTATAGAGCGGATAAGGTTTGATGTGTCTTCAAACACGTCCGACACACTGTTAACAATGTGGCATCACTTGATACACTTAATGTGGTAATAGGATATTAAGAAGTTTCTGCTTGGACGTGTTAACTAAATAATGTTAATATGCAGTACGTCACTTGAACTTAACGAGTAGAGCTAGATGAATACATACATTCACAACAGAATGAACCAATCCACTAGCTGCTGACACTGGCCAGCATTGTAGATTTGAAACTGCTTGTGCGAGTTTGCTAACTGAATAGGCATTGCATGGTAGCTGTCATTCTTATGAATATTTGTTTTAACTTTATCTTTCTCAGTAGACTGATTGTGTTTATCTGCTGTATACATACGAAACTAATGATTTTGACTATTCTAAAGCGGTTATTCTTAAAATGTACTTTTAAAAAAATTGCTACGAATAAAACGATTTGCAATGAGACAGTTGATCAAAGTGAGTTAAAATGTCCACCCACTTAATTGGTTGCTGCTACATATAAAAATACTGCGGGAAATTCCAAATGCAGCCATATTCAATGCAAATGTATTCGAGCATAGAGTACTTTCCAGATTTTCAAATTGGAAAATTTAAGAACCAATACCTTCAGCAAAACACATATGTAATTAATTCAAAACAATGTGTGTTGGCCTAAGTGTACCTTTAATGGTGATATAATCACGAATATTAGAGGACACATTCAGTGCGATCAATTTGCATACCTAATATGTTATGGGTCAGATACCATCAGAAAAACATAGCTAAAAGCAGGCCGGATAAATTTTTACAAGCAACTCCATCAATTGAATGTTGATATCCTCAGGAGATGTGACCTAACATGAGTTCGGCGTGATAACAAGGAGAGACTTCATACAGAGAGCTTTAATTAAGCTTAATAAACTAAAGCACAGCTATTAGTTACTAGATGTGTACGCAGCCATAAGGCGGGCGAACCAGATCAAAGTTATCAGGGAGTCATTTCCAGCGACTCTACAACTTTCAGGAACACATTACAACTGCACTATCAGACGAAATGGGAAAGTGGTAGAGGGAGATTTGAGAAACGTTAACAGAAAATAAATTATTCTGCACTTTAAGACAGATCAACGATTTTGATGTTTATTACGTTTAATGCCTTTTACATTCAGGATCTACCAAAAATCTTAAAACAACAACATAAACATCTGCATGTTCATTATATAGCATGTGGTAAAAGTCTCCATACAAACAGCGATACAACAAATAAAGATCCAAGATGTAGACACTCGTTGACTTTCCCGTCGCTCGATTCGCCGGAAAAGAGACACTTGCGCGTCAGCGTTCTGTTATGACCAATGAAACTGATTTCGTTCAAGGAACATTACCACAGTCGTGAAATCAGGAGTTCGAATGGCAGGATAAGGGTCTAGACTACCTATGGTTGAGCTGCGAAAATTACATATTTAGGTACACCAAATAACAAGTGTCCTCGCATACATTTGAGTCTGACAAACGGCAAAAACGCCCGACGCATACGACGGTCAGCAGAAAAGTTAACATGAACGCATCTGAATTTACCTCGACAGCCGAATCTGCTGTCACCTTCTCACTCGATTTTCATTTTCATCTGCAAATGATCACACGAGATCCTGGGAACCGTTCAGTGGTGTTCATGGATTCCACCGTGCTGGCAACGCAGATAAAAATGAAAACCATCAAATGAGACATGTGTGTCACTTTTGTCAGCAGACTGGTAAATTAGGAATACATATATATTCCGGGATATCCTGTTTTTAAATTTAACGACTTGAAAAAGTTGCAGTTAAAGTGAACTCTGGCTAAATTGCGATAATCATGTGCGCCGGATAAACGGCAAAGCAATTTGCCATTTAAAAACACAGCTACGTGAACTGTGACACTTTTGGAAACAAAGCTTTGTAATGTATAGATATCGCGATCGTTACATCGGAATCACGAAGAGAAATAAATATTATTCTAAGATAAACTGAAAACTAGAATAAATGATTGGCATTGAAACTTGCGATGCATTAGATACTATAAGAGGTGAGGAGATAATATATTATTCTCGTACAGCTGCTCCCTGTGGAACGTACACACACACACACACACACACACACAGCGCCCACAATCTCTGAAATGCCGAAGGGCCATCACGAAACACTAACATATGTATGCCAGTTCCAAAAACATAATTCTCTTGTAACATGGTTGCACGGTGGGGTGAACCTGTTACCGAAGCACGAGTATGCCTAATACCTGGCCAGAGCATAGACTAAGATGAGGTAGACCGACCCCGCTGGCTGCGCACAACCAATCTCTGTCTCCCAACATTGAACTGCTTTTCTGCCAACACGTCTAGCAAAAAAGACGTGGTTGGGGTTCTAGGTTAGATAACTGATTTGTAAACAAATGGTTCGAGATTTATGCATACTTCCTCTGACCAATTTGTAATGCAGTTTGGTTAAAGTCAAAATTGGTAAATGTATTTCATTCATGTAAAAGCGCTTGTCATATAAGCGGTCTACCTATAGGGCGAAGTCGGCCATGCCATGTCAGGAACAGGTAGGTCTCCCCGGAGTTCGAACAGCTGTACACCCCTGACGCGGAAGGATTGTATGAGTTAAACGCGAGCAAGAGGCGCGGGTTACGAAAGAGTTGAAGGAGGGCGAGATCCAGCAAGCTAATCACATTGCCGCCGCTGTAATTGGGTAGATCAAGGAGACGCGGGCACATTTCACCCTCCCCCCTCCCCCCGACATAGCCCTCAACGTCTCACTCACTTCAGTCCTCTTCACCAACCCGCTTGCCTGACAAGAAAAATGTTTCCACGGAGACGTCTGGGAGAAAGAGCCAAACATGTCGGTTCCGATGGGCCAGAAAATTGTTTGCATCGGTTGTTAACGAGAGCGCGGTCGCGACAAGGATTTCCCTTGCGGCTTAACATAGAATATTAAAGAAGCAATGTCTATGAAGACATGGCTGCGCCACACAAACAATCATTTGCTACCATCAAATTAACGAGTGGCCTGTCAAACAAATACAAACCGATTTAAGTACATATTTTAATATTTCCACCTCGAAACGACTTCTATATAGTCTTAAAATAGATCCCGCTAATTGCTGCGACAGTTCGTTTCAGCTGTATTCTACCAACATTACCGCGTCTTTACCATGGCCTTTGCTATTTAGGCTTCATTATCGGCACAGGTCAAGATTACCGAAGTGCCGGGTGAAAATAATCGCCTCGGCGCATTTATTCAGACCAATTACACTGCAAAAAACGTATGTCATTTTCCAGAAACCACCACTAATAATATCAACTTTATTTATGTCTCCGAGTGCCATACATATAGTGTTATCCATGATATTTATTGCAACGAGTCTGTCGGTTATCAGTTGAAAAGAACGACTAATAATTTTATTGAAATACGAAAAATACTCCAAAACGTTTTTTGAATTTTCAGAGTATAATTTTCCGCTAAGAAATGTACTGTAAAGCTGAAAATTGTTATTTGCGCAAATCGGACATTAACCCTGTTAAAGAAGAGATCACAGCTTTAACTGTACTAACTTTGTTTTAAAAAAATAGCAAGAATCAATGACCTAGTAAAATCCATGTTTCTTGTGTTTGTTATTTGAGGATATGATACGATGTATTCTGCCTATACAAAGAGAAAAACCTGTGAATGCAACTATAGAAGTGTATTGAAAAAACCAACTCGTCAAACAAACGGCATTAAGTACAATTTCGAATGTCAGATATTACTACCCATTTGAAAGTGTAGGATTAAAAACTAAAGAAATAAAGGTTACAAATGTTTCCCCAATGTAGTGCCACGTAAAAACAAGTCAAATAAATTTCTCACACACTTCCTTAAAGCTTTTAAGTACTTGCGTATCTCGCGACATGTCAGCTTTTGACATAAATGGAGGTATGGCAAATAGGTCTTGACCGCCGCTGAAGTCTCCAAAATACTCATCCTCCACAGCTATATGCAATAAAATATATTTATTAGTGTTCAATGCCTGTTGGGAGGGCCTATAGTACAGCATGTAGGTGGCCCCGCTGGCAACCACACAGATATTTTAAAGCTAAGTCAAGTAAATTGGGTGCACAATAATACAAAAATGACCCCTACTGACAGCACATAAGTACAAATCCAGCATGTATCACTTGGGCTAAGAAATGGCTGCCACAGCGAGCCATCGGAAGAAAAGATATCTTCCCCAGTATGTTTAACTACTTTGCCACACAATCAACCGTAATGCGCTCACGTAAAACAAACAAACGTATTATATTACCGGTTTTCGCTTACAAGGCAATTAATTATGTGGAAAAACACCGTTCATTAATGTATTCAGTGCCACGCTGCAGCTTAAAATTCTGCGCAATTCAATGTGAAAAAAAAATGTCTTGAATGCGGGAATAGATACTCGAAAGTCAAAAATATACATTAAACTTTCACGGGAACACTTATGCCGCTTCTTTCTCAAGGAACGATGCTGTTCTCTACTGCAATAAATGGGGAAAAAAAGAAGAAGGGGAGAAGCAGGTAGGAAAGGAGTAGAAATGAAAACTCCAGGGAAGTACACACACAACTAGGTTGGAAATCGCGTCGAATTGGTTTTGATTTGACGAACTTTGTAGCAGGAGATATCCAATTTGTAAGAAACGCAGAGGTAAATTTAAATATCGTGCTCAAGTTTCTCTCTATCGACCACAGTTGCCCAGAATCCTCGGCAAAACCTACGAAACACAGCCCACGAGCACAAGTTCTATACAACCGCCCTTGCATGCTGATCGCACAGTACCGTCGAACCACTCTCAGTAAAATTTAAAATGTTATTACTCACAAATGTACTACTTTTGTGGCTGAAAACAAAGAAGAGATACTGAAATAGGTGCACAATAATCCATTGCATGCTTATTGAATAAAATACGGTATAACTACCTTCTACGTCATCACTTTCACAAATACACGAGAGAACAACACATAAAAAAAATTGCTAGAATGGAGTACATCTTTATTACAGTATTTCAAATCTTACGGCAGCGATATGAACAAAGCCCAGTATGTTAATCTAGTAATCAGAAAAATGCCGATATACAGTCGCCCCTAAAAGTACTGGCACACCCACATTTTAGAGGCTGCTTATGAATAAGGCCACGCATTTCAGTAATCACCGCATGCAATTGTCGATGTACATACAATAAAACTATGTTTCTGAACAGGTTATCTGCGCATAATAAATAAATATATAAATTATAAGAAACACGCGTCTCTTTTCTGCACAACAAAGTATTGGCACACACAATAGGTCAACAACTCCCTTGGCCAGTAAGGAACATTTTAATAGTCAGTGTGTAAAAGCTTGCAGACGCCGTAGCTTACTTTTGATCAAATTCTGTGTCATTTATGCGATTTTAGACCATTCCTACAGAAGTACTCCCACAGCTTACTTTCTTCCGGACAAACGACGTCTGATTTGTGCATCGCGATGCGCCCATGGATGCTCAATCGGGTTAAAATTGGGACTTTAGTGGAGTACAGACCATTCGTGGAGCGTTTGTATAGTAACCACTCTTGAATTTTCACTGAGGTGTGTTTTGGGGTATTGCCATATCTGAAATAAGAGAACCTATCAAGTCCCCATTTGTGAATTATCACGCAGCACCTCGATGTATTTAACATTGTCCATTGTACCTTTGATTACAGATAGATTTCCAACTCCAGAAGCAGTCATACATATACCCAAACCATTACAGCCATCCCACCATGTTTAACGGTTGGAAGAATGTGTTTGGATTGGAAATCTGTGTTAGGCTTTCAACGCACTTTCTTCATTACCTCGGATCCGAAAAAAATTAACTTCGATTCATCCAAAAATACGACAGTTTCCCAAATCTCTGTAGCTTGTTGATGCGTTCCTTAGTCAACTGCAAGCGTTTCTTAAGGTTAATTTCTCTAATTTATGGCTTCTTCATGGAAGATGTACTATTAATATTATCCCTAATCAATACATTTCGTACAGTCTGAGTACCCATCTTATTGTTGGTTTTTTGCTGGATGTCTTAAGCACATGATTCCGCACCTTTATATGATTCCCTATGCGCAAGACTGACGATTCGTCTACGCTCTCGGTATGTAAGCCCAGTCTCCTTCCATGTGCATGGAGAAACACTACTCTACCACGCAGACACTAAATATTAAGCTACTTCTGCTACGGACTCATGGTAACAGTGGTCTCAAGAAAATGATTTCGGGTCAGGAACTTGGTTCCAAGCTGAAAAAGACAAATGTGATAAAAAGGACGAATATCAAATAAAAGTCATGCAAAATTTATGTCAATAGTAAATAAATAAATTTAAATATCAAGGATCAGTTGGGAACACGCCAAAAAAAAAAAAAAACTCAACAGAAAAGTCGCATTCCCCAGGAAGAAAGACTAATTTTGTGGCGAATAAAATCCCGTCCCAATACAAAAGCTCCTAAACTAAGTGCCGAATCTGAACTTGCCACAGGTCAAAAAAAAAAGTTTTTGGGGCTATTCGCCGGGTGTTGCATAGGTACGGCTGTAATAGCAGCTTAGCAAGGAAACGTCAGTAAGAAGAATTGTGCTGCAAGACAGCTATTTGCTAAAGAGCACCTAAATAATAACCAAGAGTTTTGGAACAATGTAATTTGTCTTCCCACATTTCTTCAACATGACAACAATCCAAAGCACACAATTGCTTAAATAACGAATGGTTAGTTTTGGTATATTTGAACATTCCAAAACAATTGAAAACACCACATCGTTCTCCCTACCTCAAGCTACACCCCCCCTTCCCCACCAACTGAACATCTATGGGCTTTTCTAAAGACAAGAGTACACAGCTGAAAATACACTGGTGTACAAAATTAAAGCAACAGGCATATACACGCCCCTCCTGTGACCATTGAGCCACAAGATAGTCTTGCGTGATAGTACAATGTAAACAAATGAAAATATGTCCATTCTCTGAACTTAAGAATGATACAGCATTAAACGTGAAAGGTGCGAAATACTTGTTAATCCCACGCAACGCAGATGCCAAGCAGTTATCTAAGTCAAAGACTACTACTTAACATTGGAGATTCTGTGTTGTGGGTTTCATTTATTATAGACTATAAACTGAATCTTCACACTATTTTTACCAAACCTTTGAAAAAAATCACCTCACGTATGGCGTGGTTGTTTCTTAAATATACAATGTATCACAAGCATTTTCCCTCCTGTTAAGATAAAATTCTTATTTTCTATTAAATTGACCTTATTTTAGATTTTATCAATAAAATATACTTCATTTATTATTAATATGAATAAAAACAGGGATAAAATAGGTGTGCTGAAAATACTTAGTAAGACATAGTTCTCGTGCAAAATATTATTAAAGCGATTTTGTATAGACTTAGGGAAGTTATGTTGCATGAGACGAAGGAGCACCCTAGAGATAGAACTTTGGCAGGTCTTCAGGAAGCTGAAGTAGTCATAGACAGACTGTAATTGTGCCAACTGTACGAATAACAATGTGACACATATAAGCGCAACTTGCTTCTAAAAAATTACATTAATGACGCAGAATGTTTATTGACAGAAGATAAAAGTGTCTTTATTAATTTAACTATCAGAAACACAAATATATTTTTCATGACATCGAATATTTCATGAATAAGAGAGTGAAACTGTACAAAAGAGGTCGATGGTTTAACAATTCGGAAATACTTATAATGGGTTTATTGAAGTCACCATATCAACTACAAAAAATTATTCAATCAAATTTTATTACAGGGTAGGGTAATGTTAAACACTTAATACTGACACCACACAACAGAACATAAGACAGATTTTTAATAATTTACAGAGCACACCTCGAAAGTAAGTTAACTGTATTCAAGACAACAAACATTATAATAACTTAAATAAATAACACAGTGCTCAGTACGTGCCGTAACTATACAGCGATGTTACGGATGTTTAGATTCAAGCAATACCTTCCGCATTGGATCAATTTCCTGATTTCGATCAAATAATCACGACGTGCACTAATCCATCTTTTTTGCTTGAGAAGGCAGCCAATCACATTGATGCTGACTACTCGCCCCACTACGCAATCGCCCAGCGATTTTCACGCAACTCTTTCAGAAGACCGGTTTCGACGAAAGCAAGAACTTCTTCTGAAATCTGAACACTTTCAGTTACATCGCCAAAAGAGGCAAAACAAACGTATCGTTACAAACAACAGCCAAAGACTGAACAACACACAACTCTTTTGTTTAGAAAGTGAAAAAGGACCCACCACGGAAAATACAATACTGATACGGGCTGCAGCTGGCACTGGTCGCCAACTCCCGTTACGCATGGCCTGGAGTGACCACCTCGATCCTCCCCACTATTCAGACAAACGCGCTCGCCGCCGCCCAAACCACTCCTGGGGAAACACGGGAATGATTGACAGCGGCGAGGCCTGGCTGATGTCACAGCCTCTACCCCGCCCCTGTTGAGGAACCGACGAACATACAGGAGGCGCAAGGATATTCTGGGAATTGTGATACTCTGCGACCAGGGAATTAGCAAAACTTTTGGATGACGACCTACGACCCTATAAACACTCCAGCGGCCCGCAGTTTTTGGCGAAGGCCATCTAGCCGAGTGCGGGCGCGAAGAATAGTGTGTTACGACTGCGGACGAGGACGTGTGAATGGACGAGTGCGCGTGAAACCCGACGAGTGAAGCCTACTGTGCGTGAGGGCTCGCGAAGGACTCTAGAACATTGCGGACTGGCGGAACATGGGCTAAACTGAGGTGGGATTGAATGAACGTGTAATACGAATTTTATTGCAAATATTGGAACTGTCAAATATGAACACATAATTTATAAAATAATTGAATAGATTTTGATACACTGTCTATTGAGACCGATTTTTAATTATCGAATTTCATTGATTTCTTTGAGGCAATTATACATTGTATTGAAGTCATTAATTGTAACCAGTAAGTGATACCAATTTATTGTGAGACGTTGAGTCCGAAGAACTTTGCTTATAGGTAATGTAAATAAAATTAGAAAATTATAATTAACTCTTATTTAATTAAGACCTACATCCCCTAAGGAACTTGGTTTAGCCCACTAAATTTCAAAAGAAAGAGAGAGAGAGAGAGAGAGAGACAGCTAGATAGATAGAGATAAATTCCAACAATACTTTGCTATCAGTAATTGTAGTGTTGCACGAAAGTCTGTCGGGGCCACGGTGTAGTGGTTAGACAACTCGCCTCACACCCAGATGGACCGGGTTCGATTCCCGCAGGGTCGCTCCCAGATTTTCGCATGTGGGAATCGTACCAGACGATGCAGCTGATCGGCGTGTTTTCTCGGGGATCTCCCGTTTCTCTCGCCCCTTCATTCCGGCGTTGCTCCATACCTCGCTTCACCCTCACCGTCTCTCAAGACCTCGGTGTTAAGAGCCGCCCATTCCCCTCACTCACGAAAGTCTTAACAATTATCACCAACTTCATATAGATATTTAATTTAACACAAAAAGGCCCAAACGACTTCCAGAAGAATTAACTGTGCTATCGGAACGCTCCGTTGACGGTCATTCAATCGAGCCAAACAACGGAAGTGTCTATTATACCGGAAGCATTTTCGTTAAACAACGGTGGGAGGCTTATTTTTTTCTCAGTACAGTTTCATATTTAAAAATAACATTTACACACTCAGAATACGCATTCTCTGTGGTAAAAGCGAAAACAAATTATACAGTTTTCGTCGAAACACTTGGGCAAACTTAATAATAAACACGTCTTTACGTTATTTTGTAACCTATTACATCTGTGCGAAATTGCCCAAGTTTTGATAGAGACTTGTGTACAGGGGAGAAACTTCGAGGCATAGCGGTACAGATACTGACTAGGCCCCTCGTAACGAACTGCACGAGATATCCGTTACGAAAAGTTGCACGAGGACGACACCACGCTTCTGTGTATCTGACAGATAGTAACACATTTGTGCGGCATTTCAGTAGACACTTAGGCCGGGTGAACACGTGCGGACAATGTCCGCGCGGCTCCGCAAAAGCGTTCCACGAGGGCTTGGCTTATATGTACCAGTGCACACGTAGCTGCAGGCCTTAAGCCGATATTACACAATACTTGCAGCCGTGCTTGGTTCATGTACAAACTTCTACCAGGCCTGGTGCACGAGCCGGTATACCAGCAGCTATATGAGCCGCCATGAAAGCTCCATATTACACGACAGCAGTTCGCGTACTAGCATTTGGCACCCTCGATGAGTAAGCAGTGTGTGGTTTGTAGTAAATATGAACCCCATTCGTAGAACTGCTACCAGTTAGTAACTTAAGTAAGCCTATGAAAAAACCAGCTATCAAATCTTAATATTGCTGTATTAGTGTTCGCCTTTTACATAAATTGATTGATTACTAGTATACTTTCATTCATTTCCTTGAAAATGAATTGTCCCAATATGGCGGGCAATTATATCCAGTTTTTATATGGCCTTACGACAAAGTGATGTGGCGATATGTCAACGGCGTGTTTCTTAACGAAGCGTCAAGTTCGTACTCGTGTTTTTTTTTTACATTCTAGGCAAGTTACAATGTTGTGATAAATATGTGTTTCCACGGCAGAGTGAAATGTGTTGTGATCGTTGCGTATGAAACGGCGTGGTGGCTGCGATGTAATCGCTACGCAGGCCAGGTATGTGTGTTGATTTCAAATATGTGCAAAATTTATACGTTTTAACTATGAACTGATGTTATGACGAAGTTAATTATTTACCTTCACGTCTGGTTATCTCAACGTTGTACCTTTGCGCTAGGTGTTTGAAAAACAGTTGTGTAACGAGCGTACGTTTCTGTGATTTGAATGTCTGCCACAATCCCAACGAAATGCTAAGCCCGACGAGATAGAATTAAATAAATAATAAAATAAACATACAAACCAGTAAGTACCAATGTATGTAAATAATAGCAGAATCAATGTTACGGTAGGCCTGTGTGTTTGCATGTTCACGACTATCTTTTCCGTTTGTCGATTCTACGTACAATAAATAAGCGACACGAGTTGCGTGCTTGAATTTACTGCGTCGTTTCGTTGGACTGGTTGTCCCTTCGTTTTAATTTCTTTTCCAAACACATGTTAGTAACAACAGGTTAAATACTACTGTTGTTTCCGCCACAGTTGTAACACCGTCGTGGCAAAATATGAAAGTGTATTATGTGTAACGTGCTATATCGTGTGTAACAAATAGTTATAAAGCTGGCCTAAATATTGTTATAGGCCTAAATTGTGAATATTAGTAGGAAGTGGTTTCTGCAATATGGCATAATTCTTTGAACAGTTGAAAACAGCAACCAACGCATTTGACAGTTATAAAAGTAGAAGTCAAATGACAGTGCTTATGTTTACGTGTAGCGGAAGTATACGTTATCAGTAACCAAAAGTAGAAATTTAGCAGGGCTTCAGAAAAGGCCGAAGTTATCGTGACTCAACTATGTGTCATGACAATGATGTGTTACATAAAAATGACAAGTTTCCCTTATTTGATAGGCAAAAATGTGTACATTGTGAGCCGTAAAATAACAGTTTCATAAACGTAACAATTAAATGTCAAACCGTAAGTTTAATTTATTACACGCTAAATAGCCCTCACGTGCACTTACGATAATCGATCACAGCCTTATATGCAATTCATGAACAGTCGATTCCTACCACAATTAGTTGGAAGCAGTAAATAATAATTCCACCCACATAACTTTGTTCCGAGAGGAAACTGATGTGCTATTTGGCAAACAATGTTAATTCGCACATCGCACAATATTTAAACACAATTACACTGCCATGTTATACAAAAAATACAAATTACTGGTTACCTAGGAAAGCTTGCCTGTCGCTTCTGCAGTGACAACCCTACATATTTGTAGATATGTCACCGAGTGATTGAACTTATCTGTTTCAAATATTACACTAAAGGCGTTTTTATGACATCTGTCGGATTTTTACCCGTCAGCTCAAAACTTTTGTGAAACAACTATTTGTCAAACTGTCATACAATTCTACAAATTTGTCATGACACATTTTGTAAACTTGGTCAGCTTTTATGAAACGCACATTTGTCGGATTGTAAACCAGTCTGACAATTGCCTGTCGAATTATAACTTTTATGAAATAGGCCCCTGGTAAAGTGTAATATCGGCTTTAACGGCACGGTGGGTGGCGCCAATTGAGGGAAGTTGCAATACAAGTGTAAAACCTGGACAGCATGGCTAGGCTGTCACAGACGCACTCGCTCTCAATAGCCGAGAGCGATACACCACATTACTTCTCAATGCACGCGGCGGACTCTAACGCAGTGGTAGCTACTTGCGGTACTTGTAAATAGAAACAGGACACATAAGAAACTGTTTACATCCTCACTGAACATTCAAGTAGACCTCTGCGTTGACGAAAATACCGCGGGCAATGTCCCGAAAGTACGTTACATAAGGAAGAAAACAACACGAGCGTTAACGAAACTATACCCAGCAGGTTGCGAAAAAGAACCCGCGGTAGTATGTAGGGCGAAATGTACAATTCCACGAGCACTAGAGAGTGACGGCTGCGGAATCAAAGTAATGGGGAGGAAACAACACAATAACAGAGACGCGAGAAACAAAATAAAAGCCGAGGCAGTTTGTCCTAAATGAGGGCGGAAAATTGGAATTGAATAAATAACGAAAGGAGGGTAACGTTGTGGGGGAGGTAAGAAATGAAGGTGCACAGAAACGAATGGACAAAGACAAGAAAAGAGAGGGAAAAAAAAGAATGCGCAAGATAACGGATGAACTGGGAAGACTACAGAACGTGCTACAAGGGCGTAAGTCGCTAGGTGCGAAACCCGCACACACTTCACAAGCCCACATGAACATCACGGCTACAGGCTTACACAGGGTTTGCGTGTATGCGACACACAAGATCAATTACGAAAAGTACGACTGAAGAGATCAATTTTAATTGACATAGACCAGAGCGTTTCTTTTTTCCAGATATTTTTAAGTTTTCTGTGAAATTGGTCTGCGTCAAATTCAGCGGCAATGGCATGTCTTGATCGGGGGGGGATCCCGGGTACCACTCTCTAATTGTGTTTA
Organism: Dryococelus australis; assembly: GCA_029891345.1. NCBI lineage: Eukaryota > Metazoa > Arthropoda > Insecta > Phasmatodea > Phasmatidae > Dryococelus > Dryococelus australis. The sequence goes on along the minus strand of CM056997.1, from coordinate 175,918,288 downwards.
AGAATTACATCACTGCCCACTGTTTTTAATGTTTTCCTTATTTTATATAATGAATAATATCTTGACCATTTCTGAACATTAATTTTATAACTAAAATATTGTATTCTATTAATATATGTAGCACAGACTCTTCATAAATCATAAGAAAATATGGGATGATTCAATTATCCACACAGTCTGTTCGTGTTTTATTTGTATAATAATTGTAAATTTCTTACATAATACATTAAAATTTTATTTCATACTAAACTAGCATAATGGTAAAATAAATTTATAAAAATAAATATTTCTTATTTAGGGGCCTACATGTATAATCATGAATTTCGAAATTGTGAAGAATAATGAAAGCACTGAATTTTGGGGATGGGGCCATGACGCACACTTCAGGTCAGGTTTGGGGGGGGGGGGGCATAGGTTCATCAGCAGATTAAAGAGGGCACTTAACAGTATGTGTTAATGTAGGCGCAGCTAGGACCAGAGCGCATGCGTGGATAAAAGTAAATGACAATATGTAGAATTTTGTTACGGATCACACTGTGAAGGAAAATGGGAGAGGGAATGGTGTTTTTCTTTTTCAAAGGAAAGCGAATTAAATTTGTTTGAGTTGGATGGATGAGGCTAAGGCGCTGGAACAAAACAATTATTTAAATACAACCACCTTCAGACAAATATTAAAACATAAACGTAGCAATGTGATGGTTCGACGACATACTTCCCCCAGTGGAGCGAGGGAGTGAGTTTATGATTATATAATTTAGTGCAATATATTTCTCAATACAAATTTAATTTTGAAAGTAACGAAGAATTGGGGCAACATTGACAGAAACATTTAGTTGCAGACACAAATTAATATACTTGAAAAGTTTTGGTTACAAAGGACAATACTTTAGTTACAAAGGGCAATAGATAGTTCACTTAATCTGCTGTTGCCCCAAACAGCTGCATTCGTTCCTTTGTACTAAGTAAATAATTTAAGTCGAAAGCAACTAATCTTTTTGGTTGCCGTAAATATTATAAACATCATGGTAGAGCCGAGTCAATATTTTGTTTGAAGTGAGTAAGTATTTTGGTTACCCGGAACAATGTTATGTTTATTATTACAGAATTCGTTGTGGTAACGAAATCAGCTTGGTACGGTACTGGTATTTATTTGGTTGGCGATAGATTAATCGGGTCATTTGATTGTCTTCGTTTGAAAACACAGCTGACAGACTGACTAACTTTCGTGACAATAACAAGTGTTTGTTAGTGCATTTCGTGATACTTAGTATTAGTAGTTCACGGTAAAATGAGCACTTTTTAAGGCCCTTCTAAATTTTTCCTTTTATCTAATTTCCATCTTCCTGCTGCTTTTGAATATAAACTATGCAGTGTGACCAATAAATACGGTATATATATTTCCCCACCCTCAAAATGTAATGCATGAGGCTGCAATAAGATATATTTATTATTGGTTAATGCCTGTTGGGAGGACCTTAAAAAGTGTTCACTTTACCGTGAACAGCTGAAAAACTTGAAAACAATTTGCACAACCTAGCTACAGTTGGAAGTGTAAGGGTGGATAATTTGAAGGGAATGACGATGATGTTGCAATAACAGCAATGGTAGCAGTAATAATAACAATGTAACTTAAGGTATGTCTAATCCTTATACAGGTTGTCCGGGAAACAATGGCCGGAAATGCACGTTTCAAGCACCACGAGACCTTTAAGAGTATGTACAGGCGCGTTCAAGGTCACGAAGCGAGAGGGCGATACGGGCAACACTAACACGCACGCCTAGTGCCTCATCGCTCCTACGCGTAAGACGTGCAGTTTTTCCGTCGTGACGAAGTACTGTGTAAATTAGATCTGTAATAGTGGGATTTTATTACATGCAATGAAAGCCCGCATATTAAAATACACCCGTATGTTTGTAGTTTTCTCTTGCCGCTTAAGGAGACTGCATAGGCAAGCTTTAACAATGCGATATTTGACCGTTTTCCCGAATTTTTTTCTCCGTGACTATGTTTAAAGTAAAAACATAGAGGCATAGATAATGTTTTTTTTTTAAGCAAAAAGTCTTATTTAGAGGACATATATTTACGAGATACGCGAATACACGCAAACAACGGTTTCACAAAAAAAATGTTTCAATGCACTCTCATATTAATGTGTAATATATTACGTTACAGGAACGTGTGTGTGTGTGTGAACTGATTCAGTTACCATAACAAACTACTGTCTGCTGCGTCGACGGTGGGTGGCGCTAGCGTGCAACACAATATGAACTCGTCTGCGATGTATCCTCGGCGACACTTGTCACTAATTACAACTCAAGCCTGGCTGCAGAAGATGAGCATTGCTCGTCACAAGAACTTACAAACACGTATTTAGTGTATGATACTTAACATAACATGGGCTGTTATTAACCCAGTTCCCAGCGGTAAGCCATTACTGGGTTAGACATGTTAACTTCTTCAGCATTGTTATTATATTATACTGTTTTCGGATGATCGGTTTCCCGACACCCCTTATGATATAGATATAGTATTTGCTGTATAAAATTTTTGCCATCTACCATCCGACCGGCTTAAGGTGTTCCGCTCATCTTTCGACGATTGTGACGCCGCTGGGAGCGATTTCCAAACCCTTCCAGCACGACTTCATCCTCAATCTGACCTCTGGGCGCAGGAGGAATCGGGCAGCAGATGCCTGAACACACCCCATCAGGGGCTGTGTCCCCTGATCGCCCTGCTAAGCGTACCTCTACGCAGTAGCGCGGTCAGCCCGTGCTACTCCTAAATCTCATATGGGTTTTAACACTTCTTAATGGTCAGTTCAGGCCCTCAAGAACCTAGTCACGGCATCAGCAAACCCACCCCCCTCCTCCCTCTCCCAAACTCTCGTTTGCGCCTCAATGTTTTCATTTCCATCTTCTCGAATGCAGAAAGATCTAGTGCAAGGAAAGCCACACGAATGTACAGGTTTTACGGCCCGAAGACTGGCATTCCCTCCATCATCGCGCACCGCAACTCTGTCGAGTAAAACAGTGCTCAGCACTTTCCCCTCTTCTCCGGCCATTCACTATTCGTTTGTGCCATTATACGCCGTTCACGATAAAGTAAGCACTTTTGAAGCCCTGGTTACTTTTTTCTTTCAACCAATTTACATCCTTCCACCACTTGTTAATGTATGCCCTGCCATGAGAGTAATAAACACAGTGTATACATTCACCATACCCTAAATCAAAAGTCCGACGCCACAATCAAATGTATTTACTGGTTATTATGTCTGACGGAACAGCTTCAAAAAGTGCTCACTTTGCCGTGAACGGCCTATACACGGTATTCTACCGGTTTTCTCAATAAAACCTGCTCTCCTCGCCAATCTGAGATACTTCGACTTCATATCATTTAAGCCTTTATCCGAGTACCCCACCATGGGTCATCGGAAATTTGCTCTCCTTGCCACTTGTCGAAGTCCTCCAGTCTCCTATAAATCTTAGTGGCAAACTCTCCCCAGATCTTATGGAGAGCTTTGTCAATCATTACATTTTCTGGTCTTAAGTGAATGCCCTTTATTTCTGTAATTTCATGCAGCCATTGTATAATGTCTTCGGTCTTCAGGCATTCTGTTATCACGTGCTGGGCTGTGTCATCTGCTCCACAAACGTCGCACAGCGGAGATTGTACAAACCGCAGACAGTGTAACTTCGCTTTGAAGTTGCCATGACCATGAATGTACAATGTTCCCGGTGGAACCAGCGCTGGCCTCTCCAAACCTTCCCTCCAGGTGGCCGATACCTATTAAAAGGTCATACTTGGAGCGCTACTTTCTATCCAAGCTACTTTAGCCCCCACAAACAAAAAGCTAAATCGGCCCTGATCTCAGGTAACCACCGGGAACTTTGCAATTTTGAAACCGCCATGCTGTCCGAAAATTGAAAAGAACACTACTACTAAACTACACACTCGCACACTAACTACTATTCGCGACAGCGCAAATCCTTCTCGAGTTGAATTTAAGCATGGCGGTATCCCCATAACTTCCTTCTCGGCTCAGTGTGTCTGGGTTGTGACGGGCTAAGTTTCGGGGGATATCCGGTAACCAGTAACATCCCCCTCCACCTCGCCCCCTGACGCAAGGAGCTTGTTTCGAAAACCCAAAACTTCATTCCGAATCAGCACTCATGCACACATCATACATAACCATCGCTGCGCGCAATTCCGCTATGCCATTGTCAATCTAAATAAAACACAAACTTATACCTTCAACTTTGTCCAAATCAGTAAACGTTCGCCTGAGCTGTGCTCGGCATGTAGTCTTTTCCAGGTATGTCTTTTCCGGTGTATTTGCTACTGGCCATGAATGTACAGAGAAAAGTTTCGCAACAGCAGTCATTGGGACTGGAAGACATTTATCGCCGTGAACAGAAAGTTACGAGAGACTGGGTCATAAAAACCACAGAGAACTGGCCAGAGCGTTCAACAACGAACTGCTTGCACACCAGAATTTGAGGATATGGTGTTGGATCGTGTGGTAGACAGTTGCTAGTTATAGAAACTAAAGCAGTTTATTTTATTTATTTATTTGTTTGTTTGCTGATAGAAGGCTTCCGGAGCAACTGGCTCATAGATGGAAGCAGTACATGTATACATAGCATCGTCAAGTAAAATTATTTTGCTGTCTTCATTGATACATACAATAAATTGGATGTACATCAATGAGATCTATTTACGCCCACAATTAATTTACAATATGTCGACATGTCAATATACAATATGTCAACAGACATTACACTAACGTTCCTCACACGTACTAATCATTTAAGGCCTCACGGCGCCTGAAACATGCATGTACGACCATTGGTTCCGTATCTCAAAATACTCAGTTTAAATCCTCTACCATCTGTAAAATTTTGACCCTAAGGGTTAGGCATCCTGTAGATAAGTAATTAATTCATCATATAATACACTAAATTGAATTTTTCATTTGTAAAATAACCTATACTGCAAAAGAAAACAATTATGTCTTTGACCACAAATAAGTACTGGTGAGCACTAAAGTAAAAGAAGTTCTTGGAATTCTCACTCTGATAGATCTTAGGTCCTCCTTTCCTCTTGGTAATATCAGATAATCTCCTTGGTATAGGTTTCACCAAGGCTTCTTCGTTTCACCCGATAGTTTATTCCGTTCGGTTCCAAGGGCATTCTCCAGGTCATTTTTGTTGGATATCTAATGTTTTCGTGCGTTTTCCTCTTGCTGGTGCCATAAATGATCAATGGAGTTGATATCTGAAGATTGTGGCGGTCTCTCTTTAATAACCACAGCTTGGTGCCCAAGGCTGTGTGCTTGTGGTCGTTATCCTGAGTCAAGATATAATCTGTAGAGGCCCCTTTTTTTTTCAAACTATGACGAAGAATAGTCTTGAGAATGTTGATGTAAAACACCTTGCTATCTACTGTGCCTTCGATGAAACATAAATCATCCATACCACTTTCACTCATACAAACCCAAACTATCACAGAATCTCTCCCATGCTTCACACTGTCTGTCAGATTCTTCGGAATTCTTCTTCAGCCATAACTTTTCCAGCTGACCTGAAAATATTAAAATTACTCTCGCATTCAGTGGTGCATTCAGTTTAGGCTTTCTGGCTACTTTTCCTATAATTTGGTACTTGTCCATTAGGAAAAAAACTTCGACAAGCAACCTATTCTAGGTGAATTTAAAGTCATTTTCTTTTTGTGAACACGTACACAATATTTTTGACGGTAGTAATAAGTCTTCCAATATCTTCGCTTATGTCCTTGAACGATTTTACCTTTTTAAATAAATGCACTACAATTCTCCATTCTTATTTTGTTGTTTCTTTCAATTTGCGTCCCATGCAGGCTGTTAGACACAAATAAACACACTAATTGGTACGCACAGAGTGAAAGCTGAAGACAGGTTTGTCTTAAGGAGCCTGAGTTAACAGCAACGTGTTTGCGAGAGACCAATACTTGTTTGGCGTTGAACGTCACATAACATTATTGATCTGCTTGAAAACAACATGACTTGCTTGATTATTTTGAGTTTATAGAACATTTAGCCTTTAGACCAATACATTTTATAGTCACTGTACATGTTATATGTTAGAATATTGTGTATTTAAAAACATTTCTGATTCGCCAATAGTCTCGTTCGCCGAGGTTGCTAACGCGTAACATTCATGCGCAAAGTTTCGGGTTCAAAACTGGGTCACGCTTTCTTTTTTTTAAATAACCGAAACTGTTTAACATATGCGGAGCCATACCAATTTTTTGTTGAATCAACCAATTCTTACTGTGGCAACAAAATATGAACAAAAGATAATCCGATTTAGGTATAACAAAAAATAAAAAAATAAAAGTTTTTATATTCCCCATACAAACCATTTAATTGTTTAGGCCAAACAAACTTAGTTTTACTCGACAAAACCTTTCTCTCGGCGCACTCATGCATCAGAAAACAACTATTTTAAGCACACTCATGACATGTGTGGTTTGCTACACAACTTCCTTAAAGTAGTTCAAACTCTCGAATTCCAATCGAAATTTGTGGAGCGAGACGCAATTTAACAAAGACCTTGCCAATAACCTCCATTCGAGTAATAAAGAAAAAGTAGTCATGGTAAATCAGACACTCAGTCCTTAATTTACTACTAAGTTAGTTTCAAGTTAAGCCGAAGCGTTTTAATGCCGACCCAATCCATTAGGTACTAATGGAAACAGCACAGAATAAAATATTTACGACAGCTCACAATAACTTTAAAGTAGTAGTGTTTTACTCTATAATTTATCATCAAGAAATCGTTCGTTTAATATTTAACACAGACAATTGCATATCATGTAATATAAGTTTTCTGGACGTACGGTATTGGCAATAAAATCAAAAGATACATAAAAATATATTTAAAAGAAAATGTCAAGGTAATGAACACAACAGTTTATAAGGGATAAAATTGTTGCATTAGAAATAATGCTATTACAATGTAATACCAGACGCGAGAATAATAAACTAGAAGCGACTGAACAATTCCTTACAAAAATGAAAATATTTACTATATATGCTACAACAACAACCTGCCCATTTTAATCATGTATTATCAATTTCAGTTCTTTCCAAATCTTCAGATCTACTCGAGTGTGCATATACATAATATGCATAATGCATACAACACATGCACAAAAGCACGCATCAAACACTGCGTAAAGTTAAAATTTGTAAAGAACAAAAAAATCTTACGAAGGTCAATTATTTTCTTTGAAACGGGTTCGAAGTTACATAACACAACACAAATAATAAACAAAATTTAAGAGCACACTGGACACGTCTGGTTAAAAAGCTCTGCGATCTTCCTGAAGAATTTGAATAGGGCGGTAAACGTGAAGAGCTCTAATTCGAAGTTAAGATGCGGGGGGGTTAACACAACTTAATTCGTTTTCTCCGTACCCATATTTTACATCTGATTGGAGGGTGTCTTGGTTCCTTTTTTAAAAACATGAAAGCTACACTATATAGCGGGAAAATACACCACACAAAAAAAGGGGGGGGGGGAATAGCAGGTACGTAAGTGGATACAAACCTTCACCACACCAGCGAGCTACATACTACGGAGCAAAGTGATGTATCGTGTATGCACGTCAGACAAATAGCGGAATGGCGCTGAAGGCAAGTTAAGTGGAAGAGGCGAAGAAAGCGGCAGAATTTGCGGAGAGAATCGAAGGGAAGGAGGAGAAAGGCGAGGTCGTCGCCTTGGAGGAGATGCGGGGATTTACAGTAAAGAGGTTGTGCCCGTGATGCACGGAGCTGTGGCAAGAAGGGGCGGCGTTGCGCGGATTCGCAGTAAGCCGGGAGGGTATCATCCGTTGTAACACGCTCCTACATACATCTCCGAGCGGAGCGGCGCCACCAGCCTCCCGACCTGCCACGACCACCTCTATCCCCCTACGCCGCTCGCGCAGCTGAAATTTTAAAATTCAATCCAACACAAGTAAGTCTTCTTTCTTGGCGCGCCACTCTACCCCACGAGCACTAGCAGAGGAGAGGAGAGGAGAGGAGAGGAGAGGAGAGGAGAGGAGAGGAGAGGAGAGGAGCAAGAGTACTGTGCAAACAATTACTGCCTTCCCAGGGAAAAAGTTTCCTTCCCGCGGAAAACACAAACGACGAAAGTAAACAGCTGAACTGCCAGGAATGTGAGGTTTGTGGTTCGCCGCCCAGCCACCAGAAACACTTGCTGACTACGGCGTCGCGGTGCTATAGGTTGTTCACGATAAAATTATCACTTTAAGTCCCGCATAAGATCTACTTGTATGTACTTTGTGTATTCCTCCGCCTTACGTTAAATTAGCATTGCCATGGGCCTCACCACTTAATTCATGCGTCGGTCAGGTTAAACTGCGGAAATATAAGAAAAGAAAATATTTTACAAATATGGTAATTTTTACACTTCCAAACATTAGAACTAACTTATCTTTCCAGGAGGGTGTCGATGGCTTGTCGATCAGTAAAATCTTGCGTTAGGGTTAGGGCGACCATGTGACTGCTTTTGGAGTAACAAAAAATATAAACCAACTAAGAAGTTATCATAAATAGTTACCCAACATATTTTATTCGACATTAAGTTATAGGGTTATCAATCATTATCATCTTCATTGGGCGCATGTCGCTCAGTGCGCCCGTTAAAATATATGCAGTCAGGGGCAGTATCATTTTTCTAAGGTTGATTATAAAAGTGCTCACTTGATCGTAAACAGCCTTTAGCTGAGCGAACGTCACTCGCTGGCACATTAGCAGTGGCCACACTCACGCTCAACAACCACACGAAACACAACTCTTAGGAAATATCCGTGTGTTGTTCCATTCATTCCATCTCGATGCAACCTTAATCTGGAAGACAGTTATCAATCGCTTATTTCGCCTACGTTGACGAGTTTTTGCATAGCATTAACTTTCATCTTCCTGCTCTCAATACCTAAAAAGAACCTACCTACAATAACCTTACACCTTTCATCCCGTTTAAAATGTTTTGCTGTCAGGTTACGATTCTATCAAACAAGTATGTTTTTGTCTAAAAGAAAATTAATTTCCACATCACCAATAAAATACGCACTGATGACCTAAAGAAATCCTCCGGAGAAGATTTTCGACTCGATTTACATCAGCATCAACATAAATGTTGAATAAGTAGAAATCAGCTTTTCTTCATTAAATTTCGCTTAGCTAACATAGTATTTTGCTACGACCATCATACAATTGTTACGTCATATAACGGTTATTTAAAAGTTTCAAACCAATCTTTAGCTCACTCATTACACACGTTTCAAAAAGATTCACGAACAGAAACAGAGAACCATGCGGTAAAGACTGAAACACATGTCTGGCAAAGTTTTCTTTATGATTATCACAAATATTCGTCAATATGCCCCCTTGCAGATGCAAGGCATAGTCAAACTCTTCCCACACATTTGCGAGCATGTCTTGTGTTACTGCAGCCACTGATGTTATGCTGTTTCCGAGATCGTTCATTATTGTAGGACTAGCGATCCAGCCCGGCTTTGCCCGAATACAATTTAGTTTTTTCTGCCGCGCGCTCGCCACCTACCCCCTTGCATCCCTCTCACGACAACGCATTGCCAAACCACGCGGAGCCACCCCCGCCTACGTATAGGTCCGTGCGCGCGTCTCGATTTTAGAAATTACTTTATTACAAAACCTTTTCAAAACTTTTGAATTATTGTCGATAATTATATGACATTTCTTATCTAAATTAAACTGTTAATTATGAATTATTTTGATAAGGATTAAGTTCTTTGTAGTTAGAAACGACAGTTTTATTGCGTAATTTAAATTGTAAACGCCGACCTCCCGTGGCGTAGTCGGTTGGTGCGCCACCGATCTGGGGTGTGGGAGACTCTGGGTTCGAGTCCCGGGTAAGGCATGGGTGTTAGTGTCAGTTAGGTAATAAGATAGTCTGTAAGCCGTCCCCTATGTAACTTTCAAGCATAAAACCAGAAGACGTCAAAAGGCCCTTTACAATACAAAACAATTAAATTATAAATATGCGTATTACTGCTTATCTATCTTTAATAGATAAGCTAATAGATAAGATAATAGATAATATAATAACGCTGAATTTTTTGTAGATAATTTAATTTTGCACAATTCTTTCGTACATCATTTTGTTATCTCTATAAAGGATTAGACAGCGTATTCCACGAGAGCGCGCTGGAGGCAAACTTCTTTCCCAACTTGATTCACTTATATTGTTAATGCTCAGCTCGTATAAGTTCTAGGACAATTTTTAATACATATTAACATTCCTCGATAAATGCATATCAAAGCTGTAAAAACCGCGTCCAAATACGTCCAGTGGTTCTCAAGATTAGTCCAGTCATACAGCTTCATTTTATGCTATGTATTGACGGGGCAACAAATAAACTAAATCCTTCACAAATCCCCGCGGAGAGAAAAATCCCAGACAGAGAGATCGGGCGACCTTGGTGGCTGGTGTAGTGCCAAATCCGCAAGCGCATAGGTTCCCTTAGCCCTATGTGTAACACACAGTTAAGCCAATCTTTTTAGTGCCTGCGCAGCCTCTTAAGTCTATAACTGTAGACAAAGCTGAGCAGTCCTTGAGGAGCAGCTCAGTCTATATTTAATTGAATGATAGATAAATTAATTATAATTTATTCATATTACCTTCTAGGAAAATAGGCTAAGCTGGCAGCAGGTCCCCGACGGCTGATATCTCGGTGCGAAAGCTCGCTGTTCAGGAATGTTAGAGCCTGCAAGCGCCAGTGCGGTGGTGCTCCATCCTGATATAAAATGAAACGAGCGGAATCTGCATGTAAATGCGGGAAAAGCCAGTTCTGCAACATTTGCTGGTGTGATTCCCGTGACAGTGTTATCAGGAAAAACGAACAGACCACAAACATTTCCTCGAGAAACTCCACAGAACACGTTCACTGTAAGGGATTCTCCCTCACGCTTGAATACTGCGTGTGGCTGCCGTGATTCCAATACAGAATGTTCGAAGTAAACGCGCAAACTGCGGGAGGTGAACACTTATGAAAAATAAAGTAAAAAATATATATAGTACACTATATGCCTAAACGGAATAGTCTGCAGCAAAAAAGCGACATGCTTCCCATGATGCAGAGACGATGCGTAATACTGGCCGTCTTCGGTCTGTGCGCACTGTTCTACTTATGGAAGCGATAACGTCAGCACATCAACAACATGCCCTCCACTAGTACACGCTCCATAGCGAGCCAAACGAACCTGTCCATTCACCCTGTGGGACGTAAGGTGGGTAAATCGCTGCCATCCCACCTCATCACTGAACACTGGAGATAAAATAAAAGTATCAGCTTCCATTTCCTATTCGAGAATGAATGCACGATACACCCAGTTGTTTATCACCTTAGCGTATGCCGTGTACGAGTTCAATCCTGAACGGTTTGAATAAAAAAGGCAGTAGCAAAACACGTCAGACAGTAGAATGGAGAATGGATAGCTCTCGGCTGGCACGCCAGGTAGACTTTCGTGGAATTGTTACAAAACTCATCTGGATACACCCAACGTCTTCGTCGAAAACCCGAGGGGGGTGGGGGGCACCTGTAGAATTAACCTCACACAAACAACCTGTTTGTCGAAACTGCTCGTGCCAACAGCGAATGCTCTGGGCAGTAGAAGGTGCAATACCGTACTCTCGCGAAAATAACGCTGCGCAGTTGTCACAGACTTGCAATTATTGAATTGGACAACGTAAAAGACCTCCTGAAGCATACTTAAGGGAGTTCGCCTGGTGGATCCTCCCCGTCTACGCACCAGGGAGGCACCTAGCGGCAACCAAGTGAAACATTTCAATTCTCTTAGCAGTAAACTGACATGTTTGACGTGTTGGACCCAGGCATGGCTCAACCAAGCACTGAGCAGGCACCCACGTGTATCAGAGCCCATTTGGTGAGGAGGGGGGAAGTAATTGAGCGTTTGTGATACTTGGAAGCAAAACTTCCTCGTCAGCCCTAACTTTCACTCTTTATCGCACGATTCTCTGTTCCTTGGTTTACAAGATATAGCATCTTGAAATCGAATTGATCTTTTTCAGGGTTGCAACCTTTTTATCAATTGGGAAATTTCCTGACATTTACCTGATTTCCAGACAAAAAGTATCTTTTCTCCCTGACCATTTTCTAGCATTTTTTTTCCCCGTAAGGATTAGCGCATTTGCTTCATAACAAACTTTTACACCAAAATACTTCTCTGATCTTACAAAATTGCTCACCACACAGACTACAAAGAAAAAGGCCTCCCAATCATTAAAACAATTATATATGATTCTGGCGGCGGTGCACGATTAGTGACAAAACAGCCAAAAATAACATACATATCACAGAATTCCCTGATATTTAGGTAACTAGTTTGAATTCCCCTGACGTTTCACTGATCATCCTGTACAAAGCTGCTCTTTGGGATGAAGTTTGCGAATGGTCAAGAATTGGCGAACTATTTGCTGCGTGAAATTTGTTTCCGTCAACTTTCCAATAAAGACTTGCCTATCAGACATCAATGTGATTACGGTCATAAAACAGACATACTGGTTTCTGTCACTCCAATGAGACCATCATCATATACGCTGTACACGGTAAAATGAGCACTATTGAAAGCCCTGCTTAAGATCTACTTGTATGCACGTTGTCTCTTCTTCCGCCTTATGTAAAAATAACATTGCCACGGGCCTGTGAACTTTATTCATGCGTCGGTTAAGTGAAATTGTAGAATTATTAGAAAGTAAATATTTTAAAAATCTGCTCAGTTTTTCACTTCTATGCATTCAAAAAGCAGAGGGGGAAAGAAATAATTTCAGTTATCACAAATGGTCACCTAACACTTTTTATTCCATGTTAAGTTATGGAACTACATCCTTCTTTGCCAACTTTACTGGGCGTATGTCGCTCAGCGCATCCGTTAAAATATGCACAGGCAGGGCCAGTGATTTTTTTCTAAGGTTGATTTCAAAAGTGCTCACTTTATCGTGAACAGTCTATAGCAGCCTTCAGCGGGACGTCAGGCGCCAAAAGAATTGCGCTTGTATACTCTATATTCGAATCAGTGGAAAACCACTGATAGAATTAGTGACGTGAAATTATTTCACTGATTGAATAAATGACGGCCGACTTCACTATAGAATTAAGTATTGCTTATATTGAATGTACACAAATAATAATGTAAATTAATATATTTACGATAGTTTACTATTTATATTGCGCAATTTACCGTAATTTAAAAAGGAAACAATCTTCGACTCTTAGGCTTACCATCTGCGTTACCACGCCAAGTTGAAATAATGAGAGGAAAATATATTCCTTATAGTCATGCCATGAAATCGTGAAGAATTGAATTGTGTGCTCTTACTTTTCGTTCTTGGTTTTTAATTGGTACTGTTAGGATTGTTAAAACGAATAGTATATATGAGTGCCCTCTCTTCGTCACATTAAATGCAGTTTAGACCTTCAAACAGAGCGCTGTGATGATTACATGAAAACGAAATGAAAGACGTAATAACGGAATGAAAGGCTGAGTGTTCCCATTATCTCATAAAATGGCGTTTTGAAAAACTAAACAGGTTTTAGAAATTATTTTATACTGGTTTTTATTAGTTTATTCGTTGATATGTCACTTGATACGGGTTGTTAACGGCCAATTTTACACGCTGTTTAACTGATCCGTTAGTTAAAAATGAACCACCGAGTACATAGTGGGAAAAAAATGACTGTTCTATTAGTGGGAAATTTCACTGGATCAATAAGTGAAGCAAATCTGACATTTTTTTCACTGATTCATCAGTAAAATTCACTGAAGTGACTGTTAAATCAATCGGATACGTTTGACATTAAAACAGTGAAATTCTCACTGGTTCTGTTGTAGAGTTTAGTTCCAGCAGTGATACACAAGGCAGGAGGCGCTACAGACGTCCCGTGTTAGGTGTGTACCTGAGAGAACCAACCCCCACCCCTTTTTTTCCAACACACACGCAGTACACTTTTTAACCGTTTTTAAATACGGGCGGCAGGAAAAAAGATCGGAAGAGACTGTTATAGGGGGGGGGGGAGCGGAGAACCAACTCTACGGTCAGTTATTTCTGCTGCCGTGAGGGAAATTCGTCCCACAAATGGAATTTCGTCCTGCAGCTCGGCTCGGACCAATCAATAAAAAACGAAAAACTTTTTCCCCAGCCATTTCGCACATGCGATGGTGCCTCGGATTTTAACACATGTCCTCCATTTCCAACCCCAACACCTCTCTTTCTTTTCATCGTGCCCGTCACAAAGTTTACTGTAATGGCTTTCAAACGGTTCTGAGGAAACAGACGAGAGACTGCAGACTACGGTTTGAACAAACGTAACATCAAATAAACCACGTGGGAGAGGCGAGTACATTAAAGTTGATTGCGGGACAAGAAGTACAAAAAAACACGGCGATTCTAAAGGTAGAGAATAATCGAAAACTAGCATTCACTCTCCACGGAGACCCACCCGGACAATCTCTACCGAAATTTCCCCGAACGAAATAAAAATTGATGAAGGCTGTTCACGATAAAGTGAGCACTTTTAAAATCAACCTTAGAAAAAAAAACACTGATCTTACCTGCATAGATTTAAACGGGCGCCCTGAGTGACATGCGCCCAGTAAAGTTGGTAGCGATGGATAGGAAGTAGTTCCATATCTTAACGTCGAATAAAATGTGTTAGGTAACCATTTCCAATCATTTAAATAATTTCTTTCGCTTTCCGTTTTTTATGCACTGAATATGCAAAAATTAGCGGATTTGTAAAATAATTACTTTTATAATAATTTCAGTGTTTCACTTGGCCGACGCACGAGTAAAGCGATGAGGCTCATGGCAATGTTAATTTTACACAACGCGGAAGAAAACACACTGTGCATACAAGTATATCTTAAGCAGGACTTTCAGAAGTGCTCATTTTACCGTGAATAGCATATACATTGTCAGTCACCTACACAGCATTGGTCGATTTCTAAGTAATCGTCCAGGCACAACAAGACCAGACAGTTGCAACTGAACACAAACAGTTCCGGTGGACGCGGGATCGATTCAAATTACTCGTGCGATTTTCAGGTCAAAATACAAACCGGATAGTATCAACGACGTGACAAATACTCGCATGTTTTGCTAATTCGTTACACCTGTTCTAGACCACAAACGGGCAAATATATGGTAGGTGTACCAGACACATACTACACATCCGATACAACCACGCAAGTATAAAACGCAATTAAGTCGTTTTAATTCTTCTGTATTCGATAAGTCACTTCTCGTAGCTGAAAGTCACTTCTCAAGTTATTCGTACTCTTGGTTTATATCCATTTCTCCGTATGCCATCACAATCGAAATAATTTTAATTTTGTTTATACCTTGCAACACGCGTGTATAGACTGTAAATGTTAAAGCGAAATTTTTTGAGGTTCTAGTTACCTCTTCCTTCCAGCCATTTTTTTACCAACTTTAAAATAAATTTTGCCATGTAAATAGAAAACACATTTTGTACATTACACCGCACTCGGAAGTTAACGTCAGGCTAAAATAAAATTAATTTATTGACTTTAATTCCAAATGAGAGAGCTTTCAAAAGTGTTCACTTTACCGTGAACAGCCTATATTATTAAACATGTACCGTACGTATAGTATTGTTTCATGGGGTACTTTCTTGCAAACTGACCACGTGCATAAACCGATAAAACCTCTTATCCCTCCCTAACGCCCTCCTTTTTTACACGAGTCTGTTATAAAAATATTTAAAATGAAGTGGTAACTAATAAAAAGGTATATGTATTATTTTATCTGCACTATTTACTAGCGGAAGATATGCCAACAGAATTTGTTTACGTTTTATTATATTTTGGTGTAAACAGTTTTGGTTTAGCGCTGCGCCTAAGAATAAGATCTCTGCCTGAAACTGTACCTACTTTAAGACTATCATCGTACATGCATGAAATATGAGAAAACGCTGCATTTTTTCTACACACACTACGCCCCACACATGCGTGTGTCCTAATCAAAATAGGTACAACTTACTTTTCTATTTAAAAAAAACTCACTACGAAAATTATTTTACAAAGCAGCACTCTCATAAACATTCAAATAACAAGAAGAAGACATTCTCGTTGAAAGCAAGCAGGGTTTCATTTCACAGTGTGAAGAGACAGTTAACAGTCGTAGCGTGAGAGACGAGGGGACACACTCTAGATACCAGCTGCCTTAATGAAGCTCCTCGACGGGAATTACTGCGAAGCTTCCTTCCTACAAGCACGTGTGGCACGGCAGGTGAACGGCTGCTCAATCACGGCGAGGCTCCACATTACCTCGCTCTTGCACGCCAGCCATACACTAGAGATGAGGTAGACCGATCTCGCTAGCTGCACACAACCAATCTCCGTGTACCAACATTGAACTGCTCACCTGCCAACACTTCTAGCAAAAATGGCGTGGATTGCGTTTGAAGTTAGAATACTGTTTAGCAAACAAGTGCTTTTGAGATACTTTTATACTTCCTTAATCAATTTGATTACATTCAAACTGGTAAAAGTATTTTATTTATATAATAGTGCTTGTCATTTAAAAAATTAGATGTAAACAAACACGTTCGTCACTGTTGTCCATGTGACTGACAGTTGTGTAGGATTGGGGTAGGTCAATGTTCGGTACATGCGCTGAAGACGAATAAGCGATCTACCTCATCTTTAGTTTCTGCTTGCACATAAACTCTCACGAGCACTGCTTCAAGCAAGCCAGCTACTAAGGTAAAACTATCATTTCTTGCGTACCTTACCTACTCCATCAAACTGCTTCCAATAAGTTTGGTCAAATAAAGTTGGACAGTTATGTAGTCATAAAAAAAGTCATAAACGCCGCCATTTTTGTCTGGAAAAGTTGGACGACTTCAGTTCCCATCTAACATTTGAAAATTGGACCAGTTTCGATGTTTGGCGGTCTCAGCCAATCAGAATCGTGCACGACAAAAGTGGAAGTCAAGTAACTTTAAAATAACGAACTATTGCCGGAAACGAAGTGGGTTATGAAGATAATTAAATTATGCAGAAGCTGTCTGGGCGTGAATTCTACTTTTACTTTACATGAATATTGCACATGTGACGAAATCAGACGCATTAATGTCATTGTGCAAAAAACATATCTGATAAATAAAATTTGAATTTGGTAGAGAAGCGAAAATAAATTTAAACATTCCTTCTCCCAGTAAACAAAGTTTACTGTGGCATTTTCAAACACAGTCAACATTATTTCATAAAACTAATTGAAAAGAAAAGTTTGAAAGCCATATTGTATCTTTAAATTCTCTTGTCAAATAAAGTTGGAAGCCAAAATTTGACAGTATGACAGAGGCTTTAAAAGGTCCTCAATTTCAAAATCCGTCTCGAACATTTATCAAAATCGTGTTCAAACGCGAAATCGAACAGAAGCCACCAAACACTAGCGTTAGAAAGCATTTAAAAAAATTAAAAAAAAAAAAACCCTAACAGAATCTTGATATGAATAAAAGTTCTCCCCTTCAAGATTACTTGACATCCGATCCTCAATGTACAACTCACTTGTACAATGAAGCTGAATAACAGAAGAAGTGTTAGTTTGCTAACTGATTTCCTTAATATTTATCACTTATCCAATAGACTTTACATAATTTAACACATTTTGTATTATAACAACTAGACAAATTTGTAAGACTAGAGCCAACCGATCACAATAAAAATTTGAACACGTAGATATTGGGGGGGGGGGGGGATATTAAAATAACTTTTGCATTAAACAATGTTCCATATTACAATTCTTTAACAGTAATTGCTAATAACTTAAACCAATAATTAAATAAAAAGCTAGACATTCATAAATTATTGCAATGTTCATTTTTGTTTACAAAAATCGTGAAAATCTCAAAAAATTTCATGCACGTCGATAAACCGAAGAAAGGCCAATTGTACAAATATTTAAAAAATTACTTTTATAAGTCTTGCATAGAATTAGATGTATCGTCAATTTTTGATCGCGTCCATGGCTGTGATTTTGGGCTCATAACTACAGTGTATCCTAAATTTGTCTACACACTATGAACGGTAATAACAGAGAAATTATTTAAGACAATCTGATGGTAATTCGTGTATTTGAGGCTTTGTAAGGGCAACGTTGAGTATGTGCGAGTGCTGGCAGCCCACAAATTATAGAGGAAATTGTGGATGTAACAATGTTTTCTCTGAAGCAAAGTAAGTGGATTTTAACCCTTAAACGATACATGTTTCGTGCACGCGTTAAGATACAGATGGGGCCACTTAATATCCCAGTTATAGAAATATCACAAATTCAAAACTTTTTTTTGTATTAACCATGGATCTTCTTACAAACATGTGTGAACATAATGTACACACAGACAACATATGCACATGTCTATGAAAACGTATTTAAAAACCTTTTGTAACCAATTTGACAATTACCTGTTACAGGACGAGCAAACATCTACTCTGTGTTCTGTGTACACATGCTTAGTACACTTTATACAAGAAATCTTTGTTTTGTGGTCGTTACTTCTCTCACACAAATAACACCTTGAATACTTCACTTTTTTTTTTTCGTACAACTGGTGTTACCTCTTCATCTACTTCCAAAATATCTTCGAAGACATCTTTCTTCCGTTATTGGAGTAAGTTTTTTGAATGGTGATTCATTATATGTGGCCGAGCCTGTAGACCAAGCCGATTCAAAAACACCTTTCTAGTCGGTGTCTTTGGCGTTGTGGCTAGATTGAACAGAACATGTGAGTTTATACTCGCTTGATCTAACATGCCAAAAAACATATATTGGAGACCATCTTCTTGTTCGACATGCTTTGTGAACCACTTAGTCAAACGTGTCGACGCCACACTTTGTGGAGTTATAAAATTCTATGATCTTTGGTTTTTTAGTTCCTTCATTGACCGTCTTTGCAAGAATGCATTGTGGATAACAAAATAATATCTTTGGAGCGCTAGGGAGAAAACGCGACGAGTATCTTTTTCTCACAGAATGCAAATTCCGACTGTGAAACAGCCTTCTTTTTATCTGGTAAGAAGCAAGATCCCTTTTGTTGTTGCTCAAAGTGCCCGCGATTGTGAGACTGTAGTTTTTAACATGTCCGCCGAAGGGGATCGACGTGAAATAATTATCCACTCTTAAGTTTTTGTTTATTCGGTGGATAGGTGTCGTCAAATGTTTTATAATATGACCGGCTGCAGGCTCACTGACAATGTGATGCATCACACTGGCCATGTCGTACGTCCTACAGTCATATACGGTGCTTATATTGATTCCATATCTATCCGGTTTAGATGGTACCAACACTATAAACGGACAATGGCCCCTGAATCCCAACTGTATTATGAGCGTATTTCGGAAAATTTGTCTCTGTATGAACTGGGCGGATGAAAATTCCCACACTGTCGTAGAGCAGGCGGAAGTTACTGCAGCGTGTTGCATGAAAACACTGCACCAGCTTAATTAAACACTCCCTCGTCGCAACGATAAAGATAACTGAAATAGAGAAGACCGTGCAGTATACATGTGGACTGAGAATCCGGAATAAATATACATACATGAGGCCGGAGAGCTTCTTACATTCTGTCGTTAGTACGATTTTATTTTTGGTATTATCGTTGCAGGATTATCCAGGACATCGTTCCTCGCTTAGAGAACCAAAAGTCTTCCGTAAACTCTACTAGTATATTTTAGATTGAGACACGGCCTATGACTAGTCTCTCGCAGCAAGCCCTCCTGAATTACTTTTCGTGATTTTCGAATCTCTTTAGACAGAGATGTGCCAAGGGCGAATGCAAACACTGATCCGGCGAAAAGTCTTGCATTACACAGCTATGTACCTTATTACTTTACAACTGAAAGAAACAAAAATATAGCTATAACCTCGTCCCTGAAATCTCTGTACACAGATTTTTCGATGTGAAAGGTAGCACTACAAGAGAGCTCGCTAAAACGTTACCTTCAAACCGCTAAGTTCAAGGTTATAATTCCGAATGCATAATGAATTTTTGTTACGTTTTAGTGTTCAGATTTAATTTGTAGGCCTACTGCTACTATTTTTTTTTTTTTAATTAGTTTCGTTGTTGTAGTGAACAGTGTGTAAGACGACAGGTACATGACTGGCAGATAAGTTTTCCCGTCACACAGCTTCCAAGTAAAGATGATCTGTAACGTTGTGTGTTCGGCGTGGCTGTAGCTTGGTCCACTAATATGGACGGCAGATCTTCGTCCTCGAAGAGCTCACTGGAAATGCTCTACACGCTGGCCAACCTTCCCGCACCTCATGTGGATTGGTGGAACAGTACAATGTAAACCGGTGTACGAGACTACATGTAACAAATCCTACTTGATTAAGGTAAACTAGAATTACTGATTAATGTGTATGCAAACAACTAGTTCTAATTTGCGTAATGGCAGAACTGCAGTCATTCAGAAAAAAATTACTAGAAATCATTATAAAGATCGCAATAAAGACTCCAAACGATGAAAATTGGGAATTTACAGGAGCTAGTGAATAAACAAGGCGCACATTAAGTAAATTAATCGGGAGCTTCGTATCGACACTGAAATGTTTTCGAGCGTAAAAGACTAATCCTAGAGCGCTACAGTCCATTACCCATTGGAAACAACTTTCTCGGAGCCCTGCTAAATATCTACTTGCAGGCCCGTTTCGTATCCTACCGCCCAATGTAAACAAACATTGCCATGTGACTGCCACGTAGCATCTGTCAAACTCAATGTTTACATGCCATTGTGTGTGTATACATGTTCGTATACTTTCGCTACACCTAAAAATAAACATTTAAATGTGACATACTTGTATACCTGTCAAATGTGTTGTTTACTGTTTACAGACTTTTCAAAGAATTCTGTCTTAGGTCTATTTCAAAAACCAATTCGTAAATATATTCACAGTTTAGGCCTATAACACTATTTAGGTCAGCTTTATGGCGTTTTAAAAATGCCTGAATTAACGATAGTTCTTACGGTTACGTTACACTAACATATTTGTTTTCCACGATATTGCACATTACACGTAATGCACGTTAATATTTTGCCGCGACTGTGTTTAACACTGTTACAACTGCGGGGTAATGAACTGCAGTGTTTAACTTTTTGTTATTGATATGTGTTGGGTTATTTCTTTAAAAGGACGGCCTCAGTTCCAATAACGAAGGAATAGCCTGTCCAACGAAATCGAGAGATTAAAATTAAGCACGCAACTCGTGCCGCTCATTTTTTGTAGTTAAACTTAAAATATAGTGGTGAACATGCACACAAATAAGCCTACCGTAACTTTCATTCCGCTCATATTTCTCTGTATTGCTACTTACTGTTTATTAGGTTTATTGAAATTTACTGGGGCTGGGCTTGATTATTTTGTTGATTGGTTATAAATCACGTTACACGACTGTGTTTCAAACACCCACCAGGGCAAAGGTACAATGATGTGACAAATAAACAGACGTGGATTTAAATAAATAACTTCGCCATAAAAACAGTTCACATTTACAACGTATAAATAGTTAATATCAAATATTTGAAATCACGCACACACAGGGCCAGAGTACCGACCACGATGCACAAAGGCACGCCATTTCACAGACGCAATGATTAACGAAACACAGGTCACAGTATATTTATTACTGCCGTGGAAAAACAGATTTATCACAACATCGTAACTTGCCTAGGTAGGTTTAAAAAAGACAACGTCTACAAACGTGACGCGGTAATTTGAAGTATTTTTCGGAGTAAGTAAAATTTACGCTTCGTTTGGTAAAACTGCACCACGCCATGTCACGACTCGCCACGTCTGCCAACTTCACTTTGTTTCTGCCCCGCCATCATATCTAAATATATTAAAGAAGTATTCAAACATTAAAATCTCTTTCAAGTCGTAAATTACAAATTCAAAGATAATTATTTTGCTGTAATCAGTGTGAAATATGCTACAAAAACATGTACAAATTTACCCACGTACTAGCTAAGTGAAACTTCCCAAGTGTGAAAGAGAAAGAGAGAGAGCGCCAAGCCTCGCTCATCAGACAGTTGCTTCAAAATTGCTCTCGCTAGATAAAACAACACCTTACCATTACGGCCTACTCACGATACTTTCCGCTGTTATTTTAAACTGTAAAAATGAGATATGTTGTCATCGGGGCTACCTAAATATTTCAATATTTCAATAGGCACCGTTTAATTTACAAATAGTATACTAAAAAACCAGGTTAAAATAATATTCTAACTGTGAACTATTTCTTACCGCCCGTTGCCAACACGTCGCTGCTTTCGCTGTTGTTAACTCATATTTAAAAAGAAATAAATATTACAAGTTATAGAAGATATCAACGTAAAGTTTCATTTATTCAATAATACAGTACTCTATAAGTTAACCGCAGTGTTATATATTTGTGGAATACATGTTATTGAAAAAACAGGTTGACATGTTATGCCTAGAGTGTTTTTTCAAAGGCAGATTTTCATAAGTCGCTTCCAATCGGGAAGGCCTATAGTCTAGTACCACGCTAACCCAGTGCCACAGAGGACTATGGTAATACCAGTTATGGCTAAACATAGCTTGGCAGATAAGATGACATCAGATGGAAGATTAATAAATATTGTTACTGAACCGTTCTACTACAAACTAAGGAAGTATTCAAAACCCGCTTTTACACCTCAATACACATCTAGCGGTCGAATTGGGTAATTGTCGGATTGGGATAAATAGTATATTACTACACTAACATTGTTGCATTAGAACAAAAGTTAATTTTACAAAGAGCACGCGCATGTAAATCCAGTTGAGGGAATTCGCGTGCGAAAACATTTACTGCGACTATTCTGAAGAATGGGCAAGATTTCGAGATAGCCCAAGCCGCGAACGTCATTTCGTTGGGGGAGGGGGAAGGGCGGCAACTAACGAAATAATTTATATAAATAATATACAAACAAATTCTCCTCGTGAATGATGCTTACAACACAGTGTCGATATTAGAAAGAGCTCTTGCGGATTTGGAGTGAATAGAAAAAGCCACAACCCTAGTTTGGCGTGGAGGATGAGAAAGTATGCGGGTAGGTAAGAATGGAGCGGTATAATTCATCCCTGCAGCACAAATGGAGCTTGTCTTACCTCCAGGTGGCTGAGGCGAACATTAGCCACGCCCACTCCTAAGCGGCAACCTTTGAATGATAAAGGGGGGGGGGGGAACAAGACGGAACGTCGTCGGCGCGGGACACGAGAGCACTTCACACCCTGATGGAGACTGCCACCGCCGTCATTACGCGAAAATAAATTACGTCCCGCGCTAAACCATACTTTTGCATCGCGCCGCCCCGTGAGGGATTAATGCTTTCCGCTACGGATTAATGCAAGACCCTTCCTCACTGCTGACCAAGAACAAGAGATTTGTACGGCATACCTTGCCACAAGGAAGATTTAACTATGGCACCGAGAAAGACGAGCTCGTCGTTTTTCAACCATCCCGACCAAACACACGTAGACGAATATAGGGCCTATGCAACACTATACACAAAAAAACTTCCCTCAGAATTTGTTACGCACCATTTCATCTAGGACATTGGCAGTCCAAAGATTATCGCGAACCAAAGGACTAAATGTTACACGATTCCACTAGAACAAAACCCGTTAACAAGGAAACATTTCCACACACGCCGTTTACAGACTTAGGGTAGAATCAATGTACGTACTTAAAGTCGTATCCAAATTGACAGTATACAGGCTGTTCGGAAATTGTTGGATACAATTTTAATGTGGCAGGACACACCGATACAAATAATTAAATACAAGGAAAGTATGTCCGGAAACGTCCCCCTACCGAGTTACACGCGTCAAACGATGTGTGCTCGCTCAGTTTGAATTTGGCACGCTGCAAAAATTGTTATGCGAGGAAATATAATGCCTACAAGTGCAATGTACACACATAAAATAATGAATTTTTGATGACCAGCATTTCTGCAGTAGTAATAATCGCTGGTAAATTCAAGTGAGCGTAACGACTCAGTAGTTTACTAGAATTCAAGTTCACACGTCTGTGTAGGTTTATACTTCCCGTGGTACCAGGAGGGGGTGGGATTCTCGTCATAGGGTAACAGCCAGGGCAACAACAGCTTCCATTTCGATGATTAATGTTTCGAGTCGGGGCTTGACAATACACCGCCCCTTGAGCCCGCATTGTTTCTGCACATGCAACTACTTGAAACACACTTTTCCACGTGATTTCACCCCAGGGCCTTTCGGGATGGGAGAGCGGGGAGGAGAAAGTGTAGGTGAGATGCCCGCCTGTCATTTCTTAAAACCAGCCTAAATGTTACGACAGATGCACATTTTAAAAGAGTTTTCAATGAGGGACCCCTAAATTCAATTACATTTATTTCAAGGTTGGTATTTACAACAACAATGCTAGATTGAATGCCACGTCAGACAATTTTCAAGTATCCAAATACCGTTTCTCATCTCAGTTGCGTGTCAAATACATCTTACCTAGTATCATAGAGACAATAAAACCACACATGGAATTTTTTTCAGACTGTAGCATG
The DNA here is from genome assembly GCA_029891345.1 of Dryococelus australis. Taxonomy (NCBI): domain Eukaryota; kingdom Metazoa; phylum Arthropoda; class Insecta; order Phasmatodea; family Phasmatidae; genus Dryococelus; species Dryococelus australis. The sequence continues at coordinate 175,893,622 of CM056997.1, read as the reverse complement.
CCCTATCCCACTCCCAACACACCAAAGAAAGATGAGGGGAAATTGAAAAGAAAATTGCAGTTCCGTGGTGCCATATCATGCAATAACTGCCTCTGAGTGCTATTGTATTGTATCAGGTATCAAAGTATACATAAAAGCCAATAAGCATAGTGCACAGTTTCAAAAATTTCTTTTGTGGGAAATTCCAGTGCCTGGCAACTTGCGGGCATGACTGATTTTGAAAAATTTTGACTAAATTAAAGCATATTGATACAATTATTTTTTATTTTATGTCCACAAAAAATACCACACTACCATCATCCTTAGTTGGAGAAGACTATTTTGTTTTATAGCCGTGAAGCTAAATATACACAAACAATTTTTATTTTAAAAACAGTGACCAACAAATTTGTTTAACTGTGACTTGTATTTTGTTTACAGGGACTAAAAATAATTCTAATACAGTCAATTGTGCATGTTACATTAAATATGCTTGTTTGAGAGCATGCAATAATATTCTTGGACAAATTTAATTTTACTGAATTTTAGGTTTAGGAACTAGAATGATGAGACTACAGTTCATCGATGATTGAAGATATGTCAACAATTTGTGAGAGATCACCATGTTCTTGCAGGTCAATCAAATATCTACGTCTTATCAATAAGTTCACTCGGCTCTCCGGGAAATTTGTAACAAGTGTTATTGACGCCTTTTGCCTTGTTCATGCCACTTATCGAACGAACCTCGGTGAAATGTATGGGAACATTGAGGGAATCATCATCCCTCTCTAACAAACTTTACTAACACTGTCTTCAGAGTCCATCAATGCCTTCTTCATGATCGATTCCGCGTCCTGTTTCAACCTTAATAATGTGAAATTTTTTATGAGGGGGGGGGGGGGATTTTGTCTTCAAAGTTACGGGGATTGGGTTCAGCATATCAACATCTAACTTGGTTGACGAGGTGGACACCGGCGGTCGTTTCAGGAGCTTAGTCGATCCACCTGTCATAGAACCCCGGACCCCCTACATGTACATCTTCCTGTCATAGAACACCGGACCCCCTACATGTACATCTTCCTGTCATAGAACACCGGACCCCCTACATGTACATCTTCCTGTCATAGAACACCGGACCCCCTACATGTACATCTTCCTGTCATAGAACACCGGACCCCCTACATGTACATCTTCCTGTCATAGAACACCGGACCCCCTACATGTACATCTTCCTGTCATAGAACACCGGACCCCCTAAATGTACATCTTCCTGTCATAGAACACCGGACCCCCTACATGTACATCTTCCTGTCATAGAACACCGGACCCCCTACATGTACATCTTCCTGTCATAGAACACCGGACCCCCTACATGTACATCTTCCTGTCATAGAACACCGGACCCCCTACATGTACATCTTCCTGTCATAGAACACCGGACCCCCTACATGGACATCTTCCTGTCATAGAACACCGGACCCCCTACATGCACAGCTTCCTGTCATAGAACACCGGACCCCCTACATGTACATCTTCCTGTCACATGCCCCCGGACCTCCTACATTTACATCTTCAAATAACATATTTTTTCTTTTCAAATTTTTGTAATTTTTTTCTGGATTTTTTTTTCGATTTTTCTACAATGTTTTCTTTTTTTTTTACATCTTGTTGTCAAGGTCATCCAAAGTTCTGAGCACGGGGCCAAGGCCAAGGGTCAAGTTCAAGGTCACTGGATCCCAAGCAGGTAGAGAAAATGAAAATACGTAAGGGAATTTGTTGGGGGAGGGGGGGGGGCCTAGCTACAAGAACTGAGTTCGTTAAAAAACAATGGACAAGTGTGTGCTTTTCTATCACTTTTATATTGATACTCTATACCATATATTATGTAAGTGCTTAGTTTTTTAAGTCTTCGTTTACGAACACCGCGCTCCACCAGTTTCCACTGTACCATTCGGGTGTTCTCTCTCAAGACCGCGTAACAGTCTGTGTGTGTGCAAAATCTTTAAAAGATCTGGACATGTTTTGCGTCCACCCTGATTTTGATACAACAGAGAAAGATGTGGTTAAAATTGTGGCAGACATCACAGGTCCTGCCAAGTTCAAACAACGTTCTCGCCGACAGTTTGGTGTTTTCCTTCTCTTTATACCAACCTCTTTTGCATGTTTGAGTAACAGCCGACGTGTACTTTCGAGAAGAGTCCGAGTATTATTGACGTGAATACGTCTTTAAATTTGCAACCATAGTGGGAGGCAATCCAGAAAACCCGATGTACAGTTTTGCATTGCAGCTCCGAATCTATAGTCTACATTCGAAATTCAATTACACCACTCGACACTCGATTTTCAGGGATCAAAGGATATATTACGTTGAATAAGGACTGCGAAGCATCGCGCACGGCCCGGATGGTTGGGGGGGGAGGGGGGAAATTGAGTTCGTTTCGCCGCGTCTCGTAACTTACGCGTAATATAACTTTTGACTGAGAAGCTCGTACGACACTCGTTTGAGTTTCAATCAACAGCTCTCGTCAAGATCAATCGATTGTGTGCATAAAAACATTTGTGTGGCGTGGTTATAGTGAAATGTAAAAAAGTAAGAAAATTTAACACGATTTCGGCCTATACTCGTCAAAAAGCCAAGTCGAAGTACGAAAAATCGTATACGGCTGGAAAGAGCATCTCAAAAGCAATCCAGTGATTTCCATAAAATCCTACATGATCGAGTGAAGCGGTGCCGAGAACGTAAAATAAACATCAAGGCATCCTTCCAAGCGCATCAACGTAGACGTATTCACGCAAAACAACGGCCGTGTCTCCAACACAGTCACAACCGATTTTTTTAATGGTATAACTAATTCCGAGACTCGCTGTTTTCCCGGAATTCTACACCCTCTTGCATGGTAATACGAAATTCCATTGGTGTATTACATTTATTGTGCATGTTTGCATTTAAAATATTGCACTCGCCTCTATGTGTAACCGTAAGGCAATCGCTGCGCAGTTCCAGTTGTCCGTGGACTGCGTGTTTCAAAGGCCGCGGGGGAGTAGCGCCCACTCTCCTGAACACTTATGGCTCAACGTCTTCTACTCGCGAAGATCTGGTACGTCCTGGCAGGTAGCGCACCCTTATGGCGATATTACACGATACCAGATACCGTAAAAGTTTGTGCAAGGTCCACCATAGCGGCCGGTATACAGGCTAGTGTGGCACCCGTCATGGCATTTCCCGCCTTGTACGGCCAGATTTCGTACCAGGTTTGGTAATTGGACACGTCCTATTCTTCGTGGCAGGTTCCATGCCGGCTCTCGTACCTGGCCAATCACATCGCAGTTTCAGAGCGTAGGGCGCTCCCCGTGGCTATTACTTGAAACGAGTTGATGAAGTAACCGAAAAGGACGCATCCATTTTGATTTTACATCCGTGAGGTTTAAATACTTTCAAATAGTTTTAAAATACGACGAAGATTATTGGCTATAATAACTCGTAATTACTGTTTAAAACCGTTCTAAATACTTAAAACAGTACCTACTCTATAAAAAAATTAATTCAAACCCTTTATGGGATCTACAATGTACAAATATGTGAACTGGTAGTACAGTAGTAAAGTCGTGGCGTCCGATATTACCCTGTAACTTTTGGACGTGAATTCGAAACTCCGCCAGACCCAAATTTTTTTATCATTAAATTTTGTATGCGGTTAATATCATGGTACGCGAAAAAAAAAAAAAAAAAAAAAAAAAAAACTATTTTGTAAACAGTCAGTAATTTTCGTCAAAATTAAAAATAACACACCCGTACTCTAGTGACTTCGTCATTTTCAAGAAAATGAATGGAAGTATACTGGTAAGAAATCTATTTAAAGGGCGAACTGTAATATGGCAATATTAAGACGTGCTAGATAGTTTTTTCATAGGCTTACGCAAGTTACTAACTGGTAGCAGTTCTACGAATGGGGTTCATATTTACTACAAACCACACACTGCGCATCCACCGAGGGTGCAAATGCTAGTACGCGAACTGCTGTCGTGTAATATTAATCTTCCATGGCGGCTCATATAGCAGCTTGAATACCGGCTTCTGCACCAGGGCTTGTAGGAGCTTGTACATGAACCAAGTACGGCTGCAGGTATCATTGTGTAATACCAGCTTTAGCCGGGCAGACACACACGAGAGTTAAAGTAGCTACGTGTATCTGCATACGTTAATAAAGTCAGTTACGATGTTCTTATGTGGAGGGGTCGAATTTGTAATCAGTATTTTGAGGCTTGCAATATTTTTGTCAAATAAATACGGGATGGTCAACCACATGTGTAAAACTGTAGTCAGTATAAAAATGTTAGGTGAATATAACAATACTTTGACGAGGATACATGCAACTCAATTAATTAAAAATACAAGTACTTTTCAAATAAAGAATTTAGATTTTAAAAAGTTGTGTACTAAATGGCCATTGATCATTTTAGACTGCAATTATCAGTATAAAAAACTTGGCAACAACGCACAGTCGCAAAGTAACTCCAGTTATATTGTTATTAATTTATAGTTTTCTTATTTCCGATTACATGCAATAATCTTAATAACATACGATAATTCATATGTTCTATTTAGGGTCAGGTGCATTGCAATGGCTAATGGCATGGGCTAGTATCACACAAACGCGGTTCACTTTGGATTCCCGGCCGGGAACATATCAACCAACTGGGCTGAGAGGATTGGGCGGCTCTGAACATAAGGTCTCGAGAGACTAGGATGAAATGAACTGGACATGGAGCAGCACAGGACTGCAAGTGCAGGGGAAACTGGAGATCCCCGAGAAAACCTGCCGGCAAACTATGTAGCTCGGCATGATCCCCGCTTATGAAAACTCGGAATAACCTGACCCGGAATCAAACCCTTATCGTCAAGGAGACAGAGAAGCGACCTCATCGCAGTGCCAACCGCGGCCCAATTAACTAATCGGTATAAAAGGCAATATACGCTTCAAATAAAAATTCCAGCTCACCTTGAATTTTCTTTTAGATTCGGTCTGTCAACGAATTCGTCGTCAAACAACACTTTACAAACGTCCATCCAAGCTTGTGTATTTAAATCTTTGTCTATATAATTCCCTCGACCCCCAAAATAATTGATTTTTTTTTTTTCGCACTTCACAGATTAGGTGTTCCGACATCCACTGCCAGCTACAACGCGCTATTGTACTGAATGTGAACTACAGAGCCAGCCAGTGGATTTTGGGGGCCCCCATTTGACGCAACAGTACGTGTTTGATCCTACATTAGCGGTAGGAAACATGTTGCTTGGAAACAGGTTTGCCGTTTGCTGTCCAGGCTAATAAACAGTTATGTTTAATAAGAAAAGTATTTCCCTGTTCTCACTCAAATATTGTGAAAAACTATATCTGATACAATAAGTTCACTATTTTAAAATTATGGTACTTACCTGTCTAATGCTCTCCATAATTTTATTTTATTCTAAATCGTATTCGTCATTGTATGAGTAGGTTTCACATCGTCATTGTATGAGTAGGCTTCACATCGTCATTGTATGAGTAGGCTTTACATCGTCAAACGGCAATGTCAGTAAATTATACTGAAAAACGTTCCTAATTTTAATGGCTTTGAGCCCACCACGATTGTTACAAATGCTGTCGCGCCTTTTGCTGCCGCGAGAGAAAAGTAGTTAGTTATCAAGTGCGAAATCACAACAGCACTTGCACTTTCATATCTGAAATTGAGCTACAACTAACACCAAGGACGGTATTCATAAACTTATCTTGAGCTCTAACTTCGTAGAGACAATCTTATTTGGTGTCGCAAGACCGTAGTTACATTTCATGAACATCTCTTGAGCTTGTCTTCAGAACAGGCAAACAAGGTGGTCTTCATGAAGTTAATTTCTGTTCCAATTAGTCACTGCTTGAGATCGCGATTTCGAACCACGTTTCATATTCATCGAGACCTTGCTTAAGACGGCAAATAAGCTCATTTTCGCCAAGTTCACTGCAGAGGTGACTTGAGACTGTGCTTTTCTTAACCGGCGGACGCTGATTAGATAGCTTCATGCATAGAACTACCAAAGGTTTCTTCTAAATGGCGATAGCAAAACATATGTTACGTTGAGATTAATGATTTAATTACGCATTCGGATGAAAATCTCTTTTTACAGAACTGTAATTGTACGGAAACCATTAATTTTTAATGTAAGCCAATTCGTATAGTAGAAATTAGTTTACAAAGTACTGACTAAATAGCGCTAAACGCAATACCACTTATGTAGAAAAAAATGTTTTTTTTAATATAATAGTAATTTATATTAGACGTACGCGTAAGTAACATGAAACAAAATATAATAAATTATACTGTGTGCTACATTGAAAACAAAATATAATCAATTATACTGTGTGCTACATTGAAAACAAAATATAATCAATTATACTGTGTGCTACGTTGAAAATAAAAGGTGAAGTTTTGTAAATATAAATATATATAACCGAAACATTTTCTATCAAAAGGTTATATAAACGTTTTGGCTCTATATTTGCTTTTAATCATTTCCGTTTAAACGTGATGCTCTCGATAATATGCCGAGTTATTTTCTGCCTGCTCGTGTAAAAAAATCTCACTATTCATAAAGTTATCTATACAATCTATTTTTGCACTCGTCCGCAACTTTTTCCTAACCGAGAAAAGCAATTTAATTATTTTTCAAAACATTAACGCCACTTTGTTCGTTATGTTCTTATGTATTTGCAATACTTGTGAATAATTTGAAATACTTAATTTTTCAATTTGCATATAATATCATGCATACATTAATCGTACAAAAATGCGTATTTATTTCTACTTCGCGTCCAGCCGCCACGTTTCGTTTTAATTCGAGCCTTTGTAGAATGCCTTGAGCTCGTGATCGACCAAGCTGGAAGTGTAAAAGATAAGCTACACGCCTTGAGCACACCTTCACGAAGATCGTCTTGTTTGTTGACTATGAAACATGATGCGGCAATAAACTATCTTGAGAAATAAAGATGGTCTTCACCAAAACTAGTATAAACTCAGCCTTAACCCGACTACGAATACCACCCCAAATGCTACAATTGGAAAAGGGGTGGAAGAGTGAGGGGAAAGGAGGGGGAAAGGAGGGTGGAAAGATGAGGGTGGAAAGATGAGGGTGGAAAGATAAGGGTCGAAAGAGAAAGGGAGAAGGAGAAAGAGGGGGCGGAAATGAGTGGGAATATAAGGAAAAAAGAGAGGGACGGAAAATAGGGGGAATACGAGGAAAAAAAAGAGGGGAGAAAAAGGGGGGGGAGAAGAGCAGGGGGAAGACAGGGAAGGAAATACAGGGGGAAGACAGGGTAGAGGGAGGAAATGGAGGGGGAAAGAGATGAAGAGGAGGGAGAGGGTGGAGACAAGAGGATGGTGAGAGAAGAGGGTGGGTAGAGAGGGGGAAGAGGGAGGAGGATAGGGGAGAGAGGCAGGGTAGAGGGGGGGAGGCAGGATATAGAGGGGAGGAAGGCGAGAGAAGAGAGTGATAGAGGGGAAGAGAGAGGAAAAAAGAGATGGCCTGGTGAGAAGAATGGTGATGTGAGGGGGGAAAGAGAGGGGAAGAGAGTGATACACACAAGAACATTTACTGTGTTAATTCGATAAAAACATAATTCTTAGTGGTTTCGATATATGTATTCTGACAGTCTTGACACTAACCTCTTATCAATTTTGTGCACTATATCGCATGATGATTCGATTAAATACAAGCAGCATATCCAAATGCGAATAAAACTTGCCGTCATAGTGCTAATGAATGATGGGGGGGGGGGGGGGGGGTGGATCCGACAATACAACGGCAAACAACGTGCCCCACTCCAAAATAAGAGTACAACTGAACCGTACATGGCGCACCCAGAAATGCAATGCAAAAACATGAAGAAATTCAGGCAGAGTTGTTGTTGGCAGGAACGGTACTTACGGCATTGGAGTGTGTCTGATCTGTCTTGAGCTCCTTGTGATTGGAGAATTGCACGTAGACGGCTCTTCCCCTCAGCTGGGCCATGCAGCTGGTGAAGTAGTTGACCATCATGGAGGCGGAGCCTTCGTCCGCCATCTCCAGGAACGCCTGCACAACAACACACATCCATCACCATCGGCTCTGCTCTGTTTCTTCAGCAAAAAACAACTCGCATAGGACTACATGCTTATTTTGGACATTATCCATCTCCTTTACACCGTAATGCTTACCATACTAACGTTCGAACTACAAATGATCATTTCAGCAATAATCAGGCCGTTTCTAAGTGACACCTCCACTATAACACCTTATTCCTCTATGATATGACGCCCCAGTTCCTGGTTTTCCTTCCGTGTTTATGTTTAATACTCAATTCAGTAACTTCACTCACGATCGGCAGTCCACCCCCCCGCGTGATGTTCTTAAAATTGGAGAACATGTCACGAGTACTTGAAGCAGTGTTTCGTTATATGACCGAGCATTAACAGCCTCTCTTTAGACACAGCAAGTTGCAAACATTATCACTAGAACCATACACAGCATGTGTACAAGAGGTATGTATGTAATGCAACCACTTTTTGGATATGCTTACTGAAACTGTTGTATAGGCTGCTCAAGGTAAAATGAGTACTTTTGAGGACGTAGTTACTATTTCCTTTCGGCCATTTTTTTTTACTCTTTCAAATAAATATTGCCATGCAAGTAATAAACACAGTGTGTATATTCCTCCGCACCCAGAAGTTAACGTCTAAAGCTGATATAAATATATATTTATTGATCGACTATTATTCCAAATGAGAGGGCATTCAAAAGTACTCACTTTACCGTGAACAGCCTATAATGCCATGTTTGGCGAGGGCGGCCAGTTGGAAGGCGGTAAACAGGCCGGCGTCGATTATGGTGCATGTCCACTCAACGCATCCCTCCTAAAACCAGCTCTCATCAACACGAAGCTGTGTAAGGCAATTTTTTTTTGGGAACACAAGATAGCTCTGTAACGGCTGCAATTTTCCCGTGGCACCATCGTGCGGCGAAGCTGTAACTCATGCCGATGTTCGAGGTGGCAGCCATGTCCGCCTCTGCTTACAGCACAACAGACACCCTTGGGTGTTGGCTGAACCCTCCCCACGGCAACCCGCTCTCCCCGCGGCGGATATTAAACTGAGTGAAACTCTCACTGTCTTAAAAAAGGCGCGGCAAGGGGGCAAAATAAAAACTGTCTGGAAAGGCTGCAGGAACAACAATAAATTATTTCCACGGGGTAGTGTTGCGAAGGCGCTCCGTGTAAATGTGTCAGATTTCCCGTTGTAATCCTTGTTCCGAGAAATACAGATTAAACCAGAGAAGTGGAACAATATTTGCATTCACATTACAATTTTTCTTTTGCGCTCTTTTGTATCCAAGATGTCGGCGAAGGGAAAAATAAATGTACTAAGTACACTTTTATGCCTCCTACGTAACTCACTGAAGCAGTGGAAAACTGAAAAGTTACAACATTTATAGGCTATTCACGGTAAAATGAGCACTTTCGAAAGCCCTGCTTAAGATCTACTTGTATGCACGTTGTGTATTCTTCAGTCTTACGTAAAATTAACATTACTACGGCCTCATCACTTTATTCATGCATCGGTCTAGTGAATACGAGAAATTATTAGAAAAGTGTGAACATGTTTCGGATTTACTCATTTTTACACTTCAATGCATTAAAGAACCTTAAAGCGAAAGAAATAATATAAGTTATCATAAACTGTTAGCTAACAATGTTTATTCAACGATAAGATATAGAACTATATTCCCTCCATCATACCAACGTTGCTGGGCCCATGTAACTCAGTGCGCCGGTAAAAATATATGTAGGAGCAGTGTCTTTTTCTAAGGTTCATATGTGAAGTGCTCACTTTCTCGTGAACAGTCTTTACAAAATAGATTTCCTTGGGCCTATTCTAAATATTAATTACTTACTATTGACGCAAAAGAAGTTATTCGCCCAACGTAAGATATTGAAGTGGTCCTCTTCAGGCTAAGAGACTTGAGGCTTGAAACACGAGTAAAATGTTTGTGTCGTTCGTATTAGTACAGAAATAGAATTTCTGAAGGCGCTTCGGACGTCTTAAGCATTCATGCTAAACACAGGCGATACATTTTTCAATAAAAAACCAACATGACCCATGATCCTGAAATGCGCAAATATAAATACAATACAACAACGACAATCTGAACAACAGTTCATAATATAAACTTAATTCGCAACATCCGAGATTAGTTCGTATATTGGTGTAACCAATCGCGACATATTCCGTATTCCCTGGAAGTGTTGCTCTTCTCTACAGGTTTCAAACGTGAAGTATTTAGAAGCTTCTCTCGCGGCCTCCAGCAACAAAGTCTGGATCTTACGGTAAATAACAGCATCGCTGAAACAGAGTATCCTGGTGCGCTACTCTGACTATGTTCTGACAGTGTCAGGCATTTCAAGTATGCATGTGTTAAGCCTAAGGTTACAGTTGTTTGTAGGTCCCGGCGCTGCTTTCGGTGAAGGGGTATTTTCATTAAATACAATTTCCTCAATTAGTTTTAATTCTTTATCTATTCATTGTGCATCCTTCTTACTAGATGAAGCAACGTAATTACAGACAAACTGAGAAAGATCCAAAGGTAGGCAGATGGTCCAGAGTTGAGACACGTCCAGCAATACTTAACGCGCTGGAACAGTAAATTATTCATGATCTAGAGGTTTTTGGATGTAAAGTAGTATTATATCGTACAAGCACTTGCGAACATACTAAATGCCCCACGAACTCTAACATGTAGGAAACTATACATTTATTACTACAACTATTATTTCAGCCGAGGAAAGGAAACATTTAAGAAACTGCAGTGATCATATCCCCATTACAGAATATTATAGGGATTTCAGGGGGACGCTACATTACCCCTTCCTCTGGTGCATGGTCTTTCTCTTCAAGTTGGGGCCACGATGGCTGAGTGGTTAGCCTGCTCGCCTCCCACCATGGCGATCCGGTATCAATCCCCGGCCAGGCTACTCCGGATTTTCGCATGTGGGAACAGTGTCGAACGATGCCGTTGGTCGGCGGGTTTTCTCGGGGATCTCCCGTTTCCCCCGCCTTTTCATTCCGGCGCTGCTCCATACTCATCTCAATCACCCTTATCGGCTCTCAAGACCTCACTGTTAAGAGCCGCCCAAATCTCTTCACTCACTCAAGTTTCTGGAGTAACACCCGAAACGGAAATTGGGAAGGATTTCCAAACCAATGTTTTGGGAGCTATACGAGAAAGACTCTTCCAAAATGAAAACCGTTCGGTTACTCGACGGTCAACTAACTCTCTTAGACCCCAAATTTAAGAAAACTGTCTTTCGAGTAGCCGAACATGCAGAAGATGCGTTTCTTCAGGTCAATAAAGGCATTTATTCCACTCATAAGCTGACAAACGTGTATTATGTGTATTTCGTTTATAATTGACAAATAATAATGTATGTTTCATGTGAACACGGAGCTCAAGACTCTCCTTCAAAAGACGGAGTCACGGAATGACAACGACGAGCCATCCACTAACACACAGAGGCCGGGAAGCTCGCGATCTGCTGGGATTCATGGCAGAAAGGGCAGCGTAACATAAGAGTACTACCACTGCAACTTCAGATGCTGCCATTCTGTTACGCCAATATTTGGAGTCGCCCCCTCTTACAAACACAACGGATCCAGTGAAATATTGGACCGAAAATCAAGGCAACCCGCTCCATAAGATAAAGTTGCGATTTTATCTCATGGTCCCTGCCAATTCAGTTCCCGCAGAAGATATGTTTTCCTCTGCAGGGCAAATTATTTCTGACATAAGGCCATGTTTGTCGCCCGAGCGAGCTAGAATTAAGATTTTCAACCCTGCTAATTCGCACTATGTGGACTAACATTTAAAACTATAATGCTGGTACGATATTTATTATTATAAAAATGCATTCATTTAGGTATCAGATAAGGATTCGTCTATGTGGCCAAAGAAACAGGATCGAACGCGATCAATACGTTGGCATGGATTCGTCTATGTGGCCAAAGAAACAGGATCGAACGCGATCAATACGTTGGCATGGATTCGTCTATGTGGCCAAAGAAACAGGATCGAACGCGATCAATACGTTGGCATTGATTCGCGTTTGATTGTTACAAGCTACCTGAGCACAATTAAAGCCATATACCTTATAGTACAACTGGAAATAAAATGTGCTTATGTCAATCTAATGTTCCAAAAACGTACATGTTTATAGCACGCTTCTCACTCGTTGAATATCGAAAAATACCGCCATTATATTCAGTGTCATGTATTCAAACTGCGTGCCACAATTTCAATCTGAGATCTCAGGAGAAACATTAGTATAGGCGATCACGGTAAAGTGAGCACTTTCGAAGCCCTAGTTACTATTTCTTTTCAGCCATTTTTTTATCCTTAAACTACCTTTATGAGTAAATATTACCATTTAAGTAATAAATGGTGTGTATATTAAACCGCATTCGGAAGTTAACGTGTAGGGCTAAAATAAAATCCATTTATTGACAATTCAAAAATGAGAGGCCTTCCAGAAGTACTGACTTTAACGTGAACAGCCTATAACAACTGATTTGCTGCGCTCCTGCATTTGCCAGCTCTGTCAACACCTGTGTGACTTTTAGAATTAAAATATTACAAAATTAATCTTCAAACATAAAGTAAGTTCAGCAGGAAGGTTGAAAACTGAAATTAACGTGCGACAAGTAAACTTCCAAACCTGTTGTTAATGTCCGCTTCATTACACCATTTGTGGAGTTTTGGTAAGCATGGATTATTTTTAAAAGGTACTAAGTGTTTCGATAAATGGAAGTTGAGAAAAATGTGCATGTGTTTCAGCGGCAACGTGGCGTGCCTGGCATTCACAAACGTATAGACTGTTCACGGTAAAGTGAGCACTTTTTGAGGCCCTCCCAATGGGCTTTAACCCCTAATAAATAGATCTTATTGCAGCATCAGGCATTAAATGTTGAGGGCGGTGGAATGTATACACAGTGTTTATTCACCACAAAGCAATGTTTATATTAAATAGCAGCAGGAAGATGGAAATGGGATGAACGGAAAATTTAAAAAGGGACTTAAAAATGCTCACTTTACCGTGAACAGCCTATAGACGAAGCACTAGCGGACACAACACTACTGGGCGGGGATGTGACCGAGGTAGAGAGCGCATCATTGCGGGTAGCGGTGCAGTCCTAGGAGCTTGCCCTCGAGGTCAACGCTGACCACGAGGGCCGGCCTCCACGTCAATGCGGCAAGGGGGTGAGATTACGAGCCTCTCGCCAGCCACGACAGGGGAAAAATACACCGGATTTTGCTCCTGCAGGTAACTCCACACGCCATTGCAAGACCCCGCGAACCGAGTTGAGAACACTACCCCACCTACGAGACACGCATTTGCTACGGACATACTCTGTCCGATGACAGGTCCACTAACTACACAGCTTGTGAAGTAACTAACAAATGTAAATGCGACTCAAGCTCACGAAGTACTGGTTACAGAAAATAATTTAATACACGTCATTTCTTGTCAATGCTGTCCATCATACTTCACTTCTCAGAATCATTTCATATATGTTTTGTACAATGAACTGCGACATTTCGTTTAATCTATTGATTATGAACTACAAATCGCCTACAGCTGGAAAGATAATACACTACGTACTATTCTCAAGAAAGTACAATTGCAATAGCAGAAGACCTACGCCAAAAGTATATAATGCGCCAGTTCTGGACCAGGTTTTTTGCATCGCGCGTCTTCATTAGAAAACGATAATTTTAAAATAAAATAAAAGTGATTATCAATACTAATTTTCGCTTTGCTCCAATCAGTACCGACAACCAACATATACACTTTTTAATTGTTTTACCTAACTTGTAGTTGAAACACGATGAAATTCTGTGTATTACCACCTGTAAGAAGAATATTTTGAAAAAATTTCAGTTTTAAGTTTTGTCCCTTACGAAAATTGGTAATTTCAAGCATAGTTCAGTAATTCAATACAAAAATTAAAGGTAAATGTATATGGCTGAGAAGTGATAACATGTACTGACTAATGGAGTCTTTCTACAAAAAAAAATATTAAAGGTCTCTTCATTACATGTTCTAATTGTTTATATGCACAATTTCAAACAATCTTGAATTCAAAATTTACGCCATTCCTTTAATACCTAGTTAAATTTTGTACATAACATAGATTGCAGTGTTCGTCTGGATCGAGGAGTGCGTCCTCGAACGGTTTCCAGTCTTACTTCCTGTTGAACGTCTGTTTCAGACGAACGGGCTTGAGCAGTGCGTCCTCGAACGGTTTCCAGTCTTGCTTCCCGTTGAACGTCTGTTTCAGACGAACGGGCTTGAGCAGTGCGTCCTCGAACGGTTTCCAGTCTTGCTTCCCGTTGAACGTCTGTTTCAGACGAACGGGCTTGAGCAGTGCGTCCTCGAACGGTTTCCAGTCTTGCTTCCCGTTGAACGTCTGTTTCAGACGAACGGGCTTGAGCAGTGCGTCCTCGAACGGTTTCCAGTCTTGCTTCCCGTTGAACGTCTGTTTCAGACGAACGGGCTTGAGCAGTGCGTCCTCGAACGGTTTCCAGTCTTGCTTCCCGTTGAACGTCTGTTTCAGACGAACGGGCTTGAGCAGTGCGTCCTCGAACGGTTTCCAGTCTTGCTTCCCGTTGAACGTCTGTTTCAGACGAACGGGCTTGAGCAGTGCGTCCTCGAACGGTTTCCAGTCTTACTTCCCGTTGCTCGTCGGTTTCTGAAGTTCGTGATTACTTTTTTTCCTTTTTGCTTGAGGTGTAGATCGGCCAATCGCTTTTCGTTTGGGTGGCATATTTGATTTGACAGCGAAAGAAATGCTTTGTGATGACAATTACAAATTCACAATCAACACCACTTATGTCACACACGAACTGCCGCTAAACTATATGAAACATAGTAATATAGTAAATACATTTATTATTCTACAAATACCGGGTTCGTCAAGGCAATGTACCTATAAATGATGTATAATGCGATTAGGAGATTAAGTAAAGTATGAAATGATGGACAAATAAAACATCTTTTGTCTGCTCAAAATCAACTACATTCAAACGATAGGACAGTTAAATGTAACGTGAAGTTACAAATTAGTAATTGATCTTGTTTATAAAAGTAATATTAAACAATCTTTGTTTAAATTAAATGTCAATGAATAATCAAATCCCTGATCTGTTCCCGTAGATTGTAGATTTGAAACGGAACAAACCGCCATATTTTGATTATGTACGTCATCTTCATTCATCATCTGTTTTTTGTAAGACAATAGCTAGAATAAATTCATTTGTTGAAACGACTCGCGCGCCAACTATTGTAAAATAGTTTTACCAATTCAGAAACCTTCGCGGGTGTCCGCACAACAACTTACCAAAGTTTCATCGCAATCGGATGAATGGTATAGGAACGCATACGGGACAAACAACGAAACATTCATTTATATATATTTATATATATATATATATATATATATATATATAAATATATATAGAAATGATGTCCATCAAAGAATAACAGAATTTATTACTGCATGAAGTCTACCAGGACGGTGAAGTTAAGAATTCCACGAAAAGAAAACTCTATGAAAAAGGTTAGCACATAGTTACGAGAATATCCTGTTTGGAACAATACTTCAACTGTAATCAAAGAGATAAATCCAAATATTTGTCTTACGTTTTAATCATCTCTAAACGAAAATAATTCCATAACTGTTACATAAATAAAATTTGTTCAATCTACATCGAGATCAAATAAAAATTCAACACAATTATCAGGTAATTAATCTACAAATTTTCATAGGATCTACTATAGCTAAATAAGATAGCTCTCTCTTTATTTAGATGTACGTATCGTTTATGTATAAAATATGACTTAATGATTAATTTTTTACTGATTATCCTATTGTGCGAGCTACCAGAACATATTCATTTCAGAAAAATCTTTTCACCTTCAGTTTTTGACACTTATTCAATCAAATATTGACTGAAAATAATTATACTTCACAATTTCATATTCCTAAAAAAAATTAAAAATAAAAATAATTTCATCATTTATATCTTTTAAAATATAAAGCAGTACAACAAACTTTAAAATCTTGTAACACTAAACTACTGTTGACACATTTACTGTGTATCCCTGTGATGTCCGAGCGGTCTAGGGCTGAGCACAAGCACACAATAAGAAATCATCTAAGTCAATTTAACATATTTAACTAAATCAAGCACTGAAACTATTACACTTTTAATTATACAATTACTAACTTGGCGATGTGGCGGAAGACGACATGGGAATTGTTAATATAAAATAAAATATGAACGTTAATAGAAGCAAATTCATTCTATAGCTACGGTGATGGAGAGTGGAGTCTCAGCACAGCTCAGGCGAGGCGGTGATGATGTCCTCTGCTGAAGTCTCTCTTCTTCAGGCTGTGCATGGCATAATAAAGCAACATCAGTGTAGTGGGGAGAAGTCTCACTTCACCAAGAAGTCGCGCATGAGCAGTCTCTCACCAATAAGAAGTCAGGGCGAGTAAAGTCGCCCACCAACGAGAGAGCAAGGTTAGGGCGTCGACCAATGAATTGGAACTTTGCACACGGCCCCAAAGTGTGGTATAGAAATCCTGTGACGGGAAAATAGCGCGTAATACAGCGCGTGATTCCAGCAGTCATGGGACGAAAATATCGTGAAAAACAGGACGTATTCCCCGTCAAACGTGGTTAGCTATCGTAGTCACGCGGTGCTGAAATCACCGCAGGTGGTATTAGAGCGGATACAGCTTCGTGTCGCGGACACCACAGAACCTTAACGTGCGAAAATACTTCACTAAAATGTTCTCTCTCTGAACTGGAAAACTAGCGGAGTGCCCACGGAACTACATCCCTTTTAAAATATTCCCTTTAGTTTACTTATTCCTACATCATCAACAAGTTTACATTCCTGTACAAAAGTCTATGTTTTATTCGCAGATTTGTTTGATTATTATTTTTTATTATTTCAATGGGTTTCATACCTAGCAATATGTTTTGTAATATTGTAATCAATAAATTATCTAAAGCATTAATCCATTTATAATTCCCCTTTAAAGCAAATTCCCTTCACATTACATTTTTTAATGTCCAATTAAAGCTACACTAATTTGCTTTAAGTTCCGAGTAGATTGAATAAATGCATTTCATATTTTTATACAAGCTCAAGGAACTTAAATTATAAAATTCTTTGTCATCACTTTTTACGTTGTTGGGTTCTCTTTTTATTAATAAACTTTATAATATGTTTACAACATTTATAGCTGTTTTGTCTTTAATAGGTAGACCAAATTTGTACTAAGGAAAAACAGCTAAGATTTTTTTAATACGCTTAATTACTTTATCTACAGATTATCTAACTTTAAAAATTCCAGAATCCATTTTAACTAAATTGATATGCCATAAGGGCATCTACACCGAAACTGATTACTTCTCTCCTAAGAAAATTCTGTTTCATAGGTCGGTGCGATTAGTTTAAGATACCCTCTGTAATTATATTTTTTAATAATGTACAATTTTTTACATTATTTAAACACTATGCATACACTTTCAACGACTTCACACTATTTTTGGTATTTCCTAATTGTATGTTGTTTTTTTCGGTGACTTCAAGCACCAAGTGTTCTCCATTTATTTGATAAAATTAAATTATATATTGTTGGTAAAAAAAACTTCCATTAATTTTATATTCAAAGCATGACCTTTCTTCACATGAACATCTCTCTGTGATTATGCAATGCAATAAGTTCATCAGTTGCAATGTAAACAGTGTATACAGTTACATTGAACACAATTCCATTAAATACAAAAGTGAAAAATTTTCGGCACTCAACTAAAATAAATGTGTTCTTTTTTAAATACCCAACATTACAAATGGTTTTATTTACTTTACTGTCTAAAAACCTTTTATTAACTACATCTTTGACATTTACTGGATCAGCCATATTATTAATTCTTATACTTTCTATATAAACATAATCTGTTGTATATAAAAAAAACCTTAAATGATTTTGTAAAGCAGAAACTATAATGTATTTTTATTTAATGTAAGTTCTTGTTACATAATCATTTAATATACATTTGGAATAGAGATTGTTCTTAAAATATGTAACGGCGTTGCAATACAACCCCGTTTCAACACGTCGCAACAGACTACAGTGTTCGTTTCCACAGAAAATAGCCACCTATTGTTACACCGCAAATATTGCAATTTAGCCTAAAATTGCTGTCAGATTACCTGGTTGTCAGCTACAAGGCGTGATTCGTCACGCTAAAATTTTCTGCCTACCTCAGGGGGGTAGAATTCTGCACCTTTCATCGACACACACTGTGCACTTGGTGGCAGGCTCAATTCTATTTTGGTAGTTGATTTCACCACCACCGGCGCCACCTTTAGGGATACGGCCAATTGCTCCAGTTGAGCACTGCCGGTGTCTACTACCCCTTCTGCACACACACGCAAGAGTACCAACTTTGCAAAAATATGGCTGACCATGAAGTTACTACCTTCAAGCTCATCTGGTCACCGGGAGTGTGTCGATGTGGTGACATAGATCGCCATAAATGGACATGTTTACTGGGATTCGTCGCCAAATCAAGATCCCCTATAAGGCCTAAATTAACAGTTTTTCCCAATAAGGCCGTGTTTTTCTATTAGCCAATTCGTTTTTTTTTTGTGATATGGCTCTAATTTGCCATAAATTCTGTGTAACCCTCTAAGGGGTAATGACTTTAACTGTGTATATATGACTGTGTATATAATGGAGTGCACGAGCTCAGTTCGGGGTCGATCATCGCCCCGAAGGAGCTCCATCTGCACTGAGTTAAGTAACCCAAAACTTAATACATAATGTCGTAACTTTAAATTTATGCCTTCACGGCTGGGTTAGGTCAGGCACACTTGATGCCCTTATAATTCAAGTAGGTGCCATAATGGCAGAATTTATCATGAGAATACTTTGAATTTGGCATTTTGGTGGAATATAAAATGTAAATCAACATCAAAGTTGCATGCCAAAAACTTTTAGAATATGGTTTTTTTAATAAAAGACATTTTAATGTTATCCCTGTAACTAATGAAAATATGTATATCTTCATAGCATCTGTGTAAATTAGAAAACTATTGTGCAGTTTTCTCAGATTTTGGCCTTTGTTCGGCCATACTGCCAGTTCATTAACTTATATGAAGTATCCATTTAATAAGGAATTTACTAAATATTTAAAATGTTGGAACTAACAACAAATAGACTTTTGTGGTTGGCCTCTGTTGGCTACGTTAAGTCATAATTTGAGACAACCAAATTCATTTTTAAGACTAGCCATAACCTGTGAGTTTGGCTACACAATCGATATTGTTTTTGTGGAAAAATTAACTTTGGAAATAAAAATAGTTCAAACTGTTATTGGTGTCATAAATGGCAATTGTATTTTAAAGGCCAAATATTCAAAATCGTGGATTCTTGTTGGCCTTTGTTTATTTTTTATATGTAATTTGTACTTGGACTATGCACTATGCTTGGACAAAGTAAATATAAAATTAAATCAATTTTGAGGAAACATTATATTTGTTATTGCATATAACTAAAATTTTTCTATGTGGGCCAAAATAATATGTATTTAGTCTCGCCATTATTTATAACTTTTGCACTCTTGTGCATTAACGTTGGCATACTAATTTATATACAGTGGCCGAAATAATGCTTGTAAATGTAAAAGGCCTGAGGCAAACTCAAAATATTTTTGTATCCAGGTTTTCCTTAAACGAGAAAGGGAAAATTCTAATTTACACTATGAAAATATAAAGTCGATTTTTAAAACATATTACTAAATGCTATTTTCTGACTTTGTTGGAAACTAAGTGTAATGAAAACATCTTATAAAAAATACGAATGAATAAAAGAAAAAAACTAAAATCATATTTCATGTGTTCTTGGTTCATGTCATAAGTTCTCGATATATATTGCACTTTATGCGCCCTGTTCAACGAGGGTTTCTTCTAGACCTGTTCTAAACCTATTTTTGCTGCATCTTTGGGATTAAGGGCGTAGTAAATATTTACTTAAATACTCTCATCATTTATTTTCTAGGTATTGTGGTTTGAAATTAAATACATTTAATCTGAAAACTTTAATCCTTTAGAACATATATGCAGTTCTATTACACAAAAATCCACACATTATACTGTGATCACTATAGAAAAATTTTCATTTTTAAGTAACTAATTAATAAACTAAGTAATAAACATAATAATTAGTTTTGTAATAATAAACACAGTGAATGCCAGGATTTAATTAAACATCCAAGTTAAAGACAGCACTTTCATTTATGTTCATTATATTTGGTAAAACATGAATTTTTATCTTTCGTTTACGTGATTCTTAATAATATTAGACAACGCTACTAAATAAAATTTTCTTTTTCGTCCAACTCTAAGGTTTTTTTTTGTAAAAACCTCCACCAACAGGATTATTTCCCATAGTTAGGTTATGCCTCTATTCTTCCAATCCTGTTTCTATTCTTTTTAGTTCGTTCTATTGAGTTTCATATAACATTTGCATAACCAGCTAAACGGCCTAATGCACTTACAACTAAAATAAAAACTAATAAAAATACATGATGGTGTAGTATACTTTAAAGCGGTACGTTCATTGGACAGTCGTGAACAAAAAAATTCGTTGTACTGTCACAGTTGCACGATGTGTAGGATGAGTTCAATAATTCACAGCGCTCCCGACCCTCCACCACATTTTGTACTTGTTTGGGAATTTCACTACACATTTATATTTTTACTGAGAAAAAAAACACTTCACCTAAATCAAATATGCTTCCTCCTGCCATACGAGGAGACTGTTTCACTCTACGTTATGGCATGTTCGGTACATCTTTCCATGGGTGACAAATTCGGCGAAGCAACAGGCTGGGGCAAAAGCAAGCCCTTGTTGCACACACACACATGATAAAGCTGCAGATATCAGTTTCATATAAAGTGAACCGTGATTCAATAATATTGTGTTTTTCACTGGTTAGAAATGAGTTACAAAGATGTTCGTCTTCTGTGCATGCACCCCAACGATGTCTCACTACTCTCCTACACAGATGTCAAAATCATAAGTTTAAAAAATTATGTGGATGTTCGTTCACGTTTTGTTCTTCAATGCCCACTTTTTAATAAAGAAAATACTTACCGTATGTGAGTGTACCCTATTTGCCAGAGGCAGAGTAGTCATTTCAAAACATGCACAACTATGTAAACAATGAGGTAGCCTTAGTGGAAGCCATATGACTCTGACAGTCCTAAAGGCAGAAGAGCAATTCAATGATGGAATTGGTAACTGCACAACTGGCATGTGAACTCTGCACACCTAGCCCGCCACCGCTGCTGCTTAACACTAACAGTGAAGCAGATATGCAACACGGACACACACACACACACACACACACATATATATATAATATATTGCTATCTATTTCTAATTATGTCTATCTAAATGTTTATATCTATATCGCTATCTATATCTACATATATCTATATCCATCTCATCGCTTTATATATCATCTCTCTCTATAAATATATATAATCTATACATATATCACCTATCTATATATATATATATATATATATATATATATATATATATATATATATATATATATATATATATATATATATATATATATATATCTATACCCATGGAATCTCTGTATCTATCTTTATCTCTCCATCTCTGTAGTTTTGGAGTTAGTTTACTGCCCCTACATAAGGTTACTTTGTAATCGCTTACATTTGCCCATGGCGCCGTCGTGCAACGGGGCAAGTAACTTACTCTCGACATCGCACCTCTCCCTCCATCTACCCTGTTACACCGTAGAGACTCACAGTTTACCTCTCAACGTGTCCGTACTGGACAAAACCCATTATTTTCCAGCTACATTCAGTCTCCCACAACACGAACTAAAGCCAAGAAATTAGTTTTATTTGTACTATGCCAAACAATATTGCATGTCTGACCGAAACAAGAACTCGTGTAAATATTTTGTGAGCATTATGCCAACCCTTCAGCCGAGAGAGACTGTGGAATGTTGGTGTATTTCGACAAGCGTCTCAAACTTCAACGTTACTTTCAGGGAACCTCATAGAGGAGCGCAGTATTTAACATTTCAAAACTTGGCCGGCACAGACTTTCACGAGCAGGTGGAAAAAGCACTCAAATTACCTGTAAATTCCTTCAGGGGATTTTCCACGTTTAAAAAGCACTGATGCCACAAACATCCGACCGAGCTAAGATTTTACTTCTTCGATCGGCGAACTGCCGCACACGTTCCACACCAGCCTCTCGGGCAGGGTCGGCGGGGATGGGAGAGGACCTCCAGCGTCTGACCAGCCTGGACAAGCGCTGATGTAAGAGATGTGTACGACGGTAACACCACCTACACGTCCCGACATATAACTACAGTCCTCCATGATAAACGTGACATGTGGGTCTACCCATTACAGTTATGTAGTTACTGCATTGTTTCCCGGCACAGCAAGGTGTCCACATATACCACTGTTGGCGTTGGCAGAACGTTCGATTGCCACTGTACATGCCGAGTAGCATACAACACCCGACTACCAACTCATCGAGTTCTTGTAGCAAAACCCTTTCCGACCATAAACTGAGAAAGAAAAAAGGTGTACAAACAGGCCTCACTGTGTGAATGAGGGTCAGCCCTCTCTCACGGCATTCTGAAAGAAGACGCAATAAGCTATCTATCTACGCACACGCTATCTTTGCAGTAGGCACATTTCTCATATTTTTTCACAAGTATTATACATGCGAAAAAAAAAAAAGATAAATTCTTTTGCCCTTTCAGAAACACAGCTTATTAACGTAATTATTACTATAGGCAGTTCACGATGAAGTAAGCACTTTTGAAGCCCTAGTTACTTTTTTTCTTTCGAACAATTTATATCCTTCCACCACTTGTTAATGTAAACCCTGCTATGTGAGTAATAAACACAGTGTATACATTCACCATACCCAAAACCAAAAGTCCGAGGACACAATGAAATGTATTTATTGGTTATTATGTCTGACGAAACAGCTTCAAGAAGTGCTCACTTTACCGTGAACGGCCTATATAGGCTGTTCGCGGTAAAATGAGTACTTCTGAAAGTCCTGCTTAACATCAACTTGTATGCACTTTGTGTACTCTCTCACCTTATATAAAATTAACATTGTAATGGACTTATCACTTTCTTCACGCGTCGGTCAAGTGAAGCTGTGAAATTACTACGAAAGTAAATATATTTAAATTACGCTCATTTTTATACTTCCATGCTTACAAAAATCATAAAGCGAAGGATATTATTTAAATTATCACAAGTGATACCTAACACTTTTTATTCTACATTAAGATACGGAACTACTTCCCATCCTTCGTTACCATCTTTATTTGGCGAATGTCACTCAGTGCGCCCGTTAAAATATATGCAGGTAGGGGCAGTGACTTTTATCAAAGGTTGATTTCAAATGTGGTCGGTCACTTTACTGTGAACAGCCTTTACCTGATTGATTGGTTGTAGACCATCACAGGGTGACTAGCAGTATCCTTATAACAAATCCCTTCCCGCTACCCTGACTTTTCCAAGTACCCTGTTACATTTCCCTGACCAACATACATAGCAAAAATTACAAATTATAATTTTATATCAGTTCTTCGTAAATTGCCGATTTCTTTTATGGGTAGTGCCAAAATATATTTTCTTCGTGGACTTAATAAACACTCAAAGCTGGTCCATGGGGGAAATAAATTTAAGAGGCCAGAAACAACGGCATAATATGAAGAAAATATATTATACAGTCTCGCAATTTATTAATAATTACTTCAAGTGTTCGAATTAATATCTCTGTCAATATTTGAATTGCAAATCTTACGCTGGCTTCTAAAATCACATTTTTCACTGTTACAATTCTTGCGATATCAAAAAGAAAAATTAATAAAGAAAATTATGTACAATATAATACTTATATAGCGAAAAAAACTGCCTTTGGGCTGTTAACTTTTCTACAAAAGCGTGATAAATGAAAATAATGTACAGTAAATTCACGAAATGGTATGTAACAAAAGTTCTAGAATACATTATTTTTTCTTTTATTATTACATATATTTCTAACCTATTTATTTTAATTCCTTGACGTTATACAACTTTCCCCGACTTTAAAATAAATGCGAAATTCCCTTACTTTTCCAGGTAATCCTTATTTTCCCTGATGCTAACATCCCTGCAACATCTCTCTTGAAAAAATCTCTCCATGAAAACTAACACTGCATCGGGCCAACCAGTATGAATTGTGGTTTAAGAATGGTTAATTCCTGAACTAATGGGCACAAGTTTAATATTTTGGTAGAAAAAAGAGTATTTCAAACACACTGCGGCGTATTTCACACGACAGGTAGGCGGGGACCTTAAGGACGGGCAGGGGAGAAATAATTATCTCATGGCTGCATGGGGACAACAAATCCGGAACGAGATTATTTATAGCCGATTTGTTTACAGCACGAACGCCCGGTCAAACAAAGGCTGCCACCGCCGATCGATCCCAGTTAGCTGGTCAATCAAACGGATCCGATTAGCGTGGCTAAGTTAATTGTCGAGACTGGAACTGCGTTCTCAGCTACTTTTCACACGCACGCCCCTTCACTAGCACAGTATCTAGCCGTGCCGTTCTATGACTTCTCGCAACGATTAGTTTTCATTTTTATTATTTAATTAATTGACTCTGTGTTGCGGTTACACTACAATAATTGTGATTTAATTTTGTTTTTGGAACAGTATGCTGCAACACACTACACTACAATGATCCGTTGTTTCATTTTCATTAAGTTACAGTAACTTAGTTTCGCATTCAGTTATGTTTATGGAGATGGTTTTATCTTATGGCTTACATTTACCTCACCACCGTGGTTCGGGTTGGGATTCTACTACGCGACTTTCATTTGATATTTTGAGTTCCTACGTGTTGAGGATATCGGGATTCCAGGCTCATCGAGGGATGACTTCGTGATGATTTTCGGGTTAAGTGCCACACAAAGTTTAACTAAACGTTTCGGCAGTGTCACGATTTTAAATTGACTGCACTCCACAAAACTTCCAAATGTTTAATAATTTATTAATTGTTTTTAAATTTTTATTTTTAGTTAGTCAAACGAGTGCACTGTACGAATGAAGGTTCTTTTGATTTTACATGGTTTGCGAAATCTATTTTGTTTCAAGTAATTAATAACAGTCTTTTGAGAACTTTTGTATCACATGCCTCAAATAATAAATCTTTTCGGCCTGGAAGGTGCACTTTTTCGACCGATTTTCTTATCTTAAATAATAACCCTGTCTGCCGGAATAAAAAAAAACACTGACGTATTTACTTAAATTTTCTCTCTCTCTCTCTCTCTCTCTCTCTCTCTCTCTCTCTCTCTCTCTCATGGTTTTACAGATTTCATACCCCTCTTTATTCGTTCTCATGCTTTAGTATGTGCCAGAATACGTTTTCTTGCTGTTCGAGCTGTCTGTCTAGATGGCGGGCGGAGACCGGAGTTAACTTATGTTCATTCCAGTAAAAATTACGAGACTTGCAATATGTATCTGGATGCTAAAACAAATTTTATTATAACCTGGTACATTCACTCAACCTCTCGCACATGACACAAAGGTAGTATTGCCGCAGTTCCACTACTAAGATACATTATTTTAAGCTTGCCATTACTGTGTTAGTTAGCTCAGTGTGCACATGTTCGTTTCGAAGGTGAAATCCTCGCCAGATGGAAACTTTTTAAATATTCTTTTATTAATGTAAAACTGCATTGTACAGCCAATATGCCTGGGACAAGTTTTATTTTATTTCTACCGTCCACATACTTTATTACAGTTGACTGGCCTGCGTGTTTGCCACTAACCATAACCGGTTTTTCACTTATCCCACTGCGTATATATCAATCGTTTTGAAAATCAAAACCATTTCCAGTATAGTGAGGGGTTTTACAGTGGTTTTTTTTTTTTTTTTTTTTTTAATTGAAAAAGGAAATCGTTTGAATAAATACACAATTCGGCTGATCATTAGAAAAAAAATGTTTAAGTGATATGTTTTTTTTTTTTTTTTTTTTCCCCATGGTAAGCATAAACTATAATTGTATAGAATGTACAAAGAGACAATACTTGTTTTCCGTAACTTATTAGCAATCTACGCAAACATACCCGCGTAAAGTAACAATACTGTGCTGCAAATTTTCGGACGCAGAAAAAGGGCTATTATTTTGTGAAATAAATAATTTAAGTGATCGCAAATCGTTACTTAACATTTTTATTCGACATTTAGATATTGAACTACTTTCCACCCTTCGTTGCCAACTTTACTGGACGCATGTCGCTCAGTGCGCCAGTTAAAATATATACAAGCAGGAGCGGTGACATTTTTCTAAGGTTGATTTCAAAAGTGCTCACTTTATCGTGGACAGCCTTTAACAGCACATCTGCCGTCCTCTGACTGCACTTCAGGTTCCGTGTAGGATAGGAATTCAAGAATATTTCCCCTCTACTACAGAAGTGGAACAGCGGTGGCTATACCCCCGAGTGTAACATGAGCCAGCAGAAACATACGGGCACAAGACGGGCTTCCCTGCGATAATTATCTAGCAACGCTGATTAGGGAAATACAGCGGCGCGGCGGGGGAAATGTTTCTGGTACGGCGCATGTCTGCTACAGCTGTCTGCGCTCCGAGAACAAGCAGCACAGCTGCAGGAAAACTCGGAACATTTCCCTATGTGTATCCCCTCTAGCGTATCCTTACTCAAAGCCCAAGCCCATCCGGCCATCGCAGACATTTTAGGAGATACGCACGCTCCGTATAATGTTCACGCCTCAACAAATCGTACAAGTAAAATCCTCTTTGAGGGTCAGTCAAGTTAGGTTACTTCCCGTTCCTAAAACAATCATCTCTTTTTTTTATCTCTCGTTTCACTCGCAGTCGAGCAATCTCGATACCAGGGCGTTTTGGAAGTTTGCCGAGCACAAAACCTCAAACCGACAACTTGAAATTAAATGTAACCCAAGCTCTCGCTGGCCAAGTCGGCGCTGAAAGCGGATTACGAAGAGTAAGCGAAAGGTAAAATAAAAAGGGGGGAAATTGTGAGAACAGGAGATGATAAAGAGGAAGAGAGGTTAATGAGACATTAGGAAATATAAAAGAAAGGGCAGGCAGGCAGGCAGGTCGTGGAAACTAGAGAAGATGAAGGCAGGCACCAGAACGGAGGGTGGGAGGGGGGCCTATGTTAGGTAACTTTAGGTAGCTTCAGGGAGCCTGGTCGTCATTAACAGGTGTGCTGGGTTTAAGAGGGGGGAGGGGAGCTGCCACGTGTGGAACGTGCTCAGCGAAAAACCATCAAACTCCCTTCTCTTACAACGTAATTAATTAACTCGGGCCAAGTGCAGGGAGGAACTTTTTAAAACGGGATTAATGAGGTGAATGTGGGCGAACAAAATAACCTGCGGAGCGCTAGGCCGGGCGTGGACATCGTCAAGCGCCATGTTCCCCGACAGCAGGGAACTTTCACCCGGATATGCACAGCACAACTCGGCTACACACACTACAACCCCCACTTAAGGCAGATTCCCACCCGCCATCTTGGATTTATGGAATTTTTGCCATACTCTGGAAATACAATTCGGTATCATGTTTCTTGGAACGACAGAGCAATACCTAGTGCATTGTCCGAGTTTAGTATTTCTTCGATTACTGTTGGTATCATCGCCTTTGTAATCGTTCGCAAGAATAGTCTCGCATTTCACCTCGACAGTTACCAGATAAAAATTAATAACTGTAGCGAAGCTGTGGCAGTTCGATAAAGTTTGGGAAGCTGTTATTTAGGACATGTCGTGTAAGAAATTTCAACACACCTTCTGAAAAAGAAGCCTTGGCGGAAAATCGAAAATCCCAAAGGGCGGGTGGGCATCCGCCGTAACCGACTTTACTATGCACATTCATCTCCCGGCCGTTCTAAATATTACTCGATCGCCCTTATCAAATCGCTACGCCTATCACAATTTCCTTTGGTAATTTTTCAATACCTCGCAAAGTTTCAAAATAAAAATGAATAACGCATCCGTTTTGCCCAAGATTACTTCAATGTACGGGATTTCGAAGGACGAAGTAGGGGGGAAGGGAGAGGGGGTAGAAAGGAGAGGGGGGAGAAAGGAGAGGGGAGAAGGGGGAGAAAGGAGAGGGGGAGAAAGGAGAGGGGGAGAAAGGAGATGGGGAGAAAGGAGATGGGGAGAAAGGAGAGGGGGAGAAAGAGGAGAGAAGGGGATGGGGAAGAGGGAAAGGGGGAGGAGAGGAAGATGGGGGGGAGGGGGGGGACGGGAGAGATGGGGAGTGAAAGAGGGAGGGAGTGAAAGAAGGAGAGAGAGAGGGGGAGAGATATATTATAGAGAGAGAGGGGGAGAGATATATAGAGAGAGAGGGAGAGATATAGTGAGAGAAAGAGAGGGGGGAGAGAGAACACTGTGGTGGGCACACTGAAATTGCATTTTCTATTTAGTCGATTATATTATCGTTCTTTGAACGATGGAGGTAATAATTGAATGAAAAACATAACATACCAACATTACAAAGCAACGTCGGCATACAAAAAACAGAATGACAAATCCAAACAACACAAGTTAACCAACATACATGTAAATAATAGTTAGCAGGACAGTAATCAAACTAACGGGGGCAGACTCGCAGACCGCCTTATACATAATTAATCCTTGTTACGACATAACTAAGACAATGCAGATGAATGGATTTTCTTAAACATTTGTTGAAAACAGTTAGCACTGACTTGCTTTAGGTCCATGTCCCTTAATATCGTACTATGAAATTTCTGTGACAGCACTGCTCTGCACTGGCATACACACACAATCTCTCGTCTCTTAGTATTCAAAGCAGTGGGAGACTTTGCAGGCATGGCGGGACATGGACTCGTTCCCTTGTCATAGCAACGAGCCGTCCAGTACGCGCTACCTGCCTTGTAAAGCTCCTCGTCTTGCCACAAGGTTCATGTTTTGGTTTAAAACACCGCAGAAGCAAGGTCATTAAGGGTGCCGGACCCCCAAAAATTACTTATTGTATATTTCTACCAAACATTGTTCAACTCTTGCGCTTTGTATGTAATAGCTATTTGCCTCGAAATAAAAAATGTAACACTTTATATTTTTTGAATAATTTGATGTCAATTACAAAATTCTTCTGCGAGCAAGTGTGCAGTGTCTGTACGATGTCATTATCCCATATGCAGAGTAATAGTTTGTGTGTTTTTATTAATAAATATATAAATAAATTTATTCGTTTTCTAAATTTTTTAATTACTATGTTTGAGAGACATCAATTCATAGTCTTCTCTTTTATAAACCCCGAGTCAAAAAATGGTGACCAATATTTTACTTATAACACTTTGCTTGGTTCGTGTTCATATATACTGTTACACACTCGTGCTTTCATTTTGAACTTATGTACTGTTGGTGGCCTATGTGGGGTGTACCAGTGCAAAATATTTATTTACATGCAGCAAAAGATTTAAGTGCAAGCTATTTGATGCTAATAATCTTATACAGACATTTTTCCTCCACGTACATACCTTACATTTTTCAATACAATAAATATTTAATTAATCATAATCAAACCACCTAGCATGTCATTCATTGACTTAAGCCAAGATGGTGGTCAATAATACTTGTAATAACATTTCAATACAAGAAAAATCTTCTGCTGGTCTTGCAATGTGTATATAATATTTAAAACCCTACTGACTAGACTGCCCTAACAGCCGAGATGATGCCAGCACGACAACCCAAGGTCCGGGAGTTCGATCCCGCATTAATCCCGCATTACTCCCGAGAATTCTTTGGGCTCTCAAAATAAGCATAATAACAGTGCTCATGGGTGATGCTCGACGTTACTTAAACTCCAGAACCAATATGGTGTTAGATTAATTGAGTGTGAGCGCCCCTAGCGGGCAGCGACATCAGCAAACGACAAACAAGATGGCGGACGACATATGTACACACTAGCGACAGGAAGGTAAGCAGCAGGCGAAACAATATGGCTGCCTTCAGCAGACAACATCCGAAGTAATAGGTTGGGATGAGAGAAAGCAGTGGAGGTAAAGGGGCAAGAAGGAACGATTGCGCATGAAAGGTAGAATGACAGAGCATGAAGTAGCAAGGTGAAATGACATAGCATGAATTGGAAAATTAAGAAGATTAACAGATAGTGATGTCAGCAGGGGTGATATAGGGGTGGTGGTGGTGGTGTCATCCAAGATGGCCACCATGATGCAATCCAAGATGGCCACAATTATGCAATCCAAGATGGCGACCACTTCCTGTGTCCCCCAGACACCGCCAGTTGTACAAGAATCGTCTATAGCTAACTACTTAAAATTATTTTGTGGGCTGGAACAAACCCCTCTCTCAGTACATTGCTACCATAAATCAAAGTAAGCGTCACCTTTCATCACAATTACCAAGCAGTTTGACTGATGACCTCAAAGTCGTGACAACTACAGAATTGCTTAAGTCTCATAAAAACTTGCATAAATAAGTACTGATAATATCAACACTGCTTTCCAAAACAGCGGAGCACACTGCGGTAGTGACAACCTGCTTTAAAAGTTTTCCAAAACTGTGGAATGCACTACCGACTTGACAAAGGCAAAGTCTTGCCTAAATACTAATTCGCATTTAAGATACACTTGCTTGCAGCAAACTCTCGTAGTGTACAGTGCACACCAAACACACAAGCCGCCAACATGCCACGCACATTCATGTTCCTATTCAGAAAATTAGATCGCATACAGCTATGACAAGCAGGAAGCAGAAACAATTTGGCGTATTGTTGCGACTTCAACATACCATCAACATCACATGCACCAACGTCACTATGAACAAAAAATAACATGTCTACAAGAGTTCTCAATTAAAAATTCAGCGCTATTAGTTTGATAAACCACGTCATAATTCCCCACAACGGCAATAACACGCCATAAATTTATCAAACTAAACTCAGGAGTGCGCTTTTGTAGCAAAGTGATTATTCTCGAAATAAATACACTACACTATAGACAATCCGAGGGAAAAGATTTCGAACATGCATAATGTCACACAATTTGTGTACACAGTGATATATTAAATGTCAGTAGATCATTCAAACCTTTACCTAACAGTTGTACACAATCGTTTGTCTCGGTGTACAACTGGACGCTGCAAGCAGAAAATAAACTCTGTATTATCTCCGATGGCCATCATGTGCCCGATGCATACTTCTGATCAGTTCAGGCAGCTCCGCATGCGGGATGTTGTTCATTCGTCGTTGAGAGCATCAGCTAGGTAGTTCTTGACTTGACTACTCTGATGGGCCCTAGGACGAAATCAGACTTTTAGGACTAGCTGGTCGCCTACGTGTTCACAGAGACTAGGTAGGCAATCCATGGTTTGAATACAGAATTCCTATAGGGCAGCTTCGCTGGGGGCTGTGGCTCTATGCACTTTTGCATTGTCTTCTTGGAGCACAAACTGGGGCCTCTTCCCCGCCGCAATGGGCATCACATGGTCGAGTACAATTTCCTCTGTGAACCTGGCAGGATCACCACACGGTCCGTTCGGCCGTATATAGCGATGCCACCTCACGACATGACAGATCCAGCGCCAAACGTCCCATCCTTGGAAAACTGCGTATGTATACTGTTCTCCCTAGCGACAATACACCCGTAGCCTTCTTTCACACTGCGTTAGGCGAAAGCGCGATTCATCTGTGAACAGCACATTGCACACTTGTCGGAGTCTCCAGTTCCGATGTGCCCGTGCACATCTCAGTAGATGTTTTGTCACGAGGACCTAATAGCAGGCTTTTGTGTGTCCTCGGTGACCTTAAAAACATGCCTCTCTTATGCCAGGTTGCACCAACATCTTCCCCGATCCGAGATCAAATTATCCTAGTTCCGAACCAGGACCCAGTTTGATCTTTGTTCCAATGGAAAAGTGTTGCACCAACAAAATTTCATCATTCTGGATCTCCGATTCGTCAATCTTTATTCCTAAGTGAGAGATTGAGATAAGTATGAGACAAATTTTGCTATTGGTTCGTAATATATGACGTCATGGAAGTAGGCGTATTTTTCACTATAGATAGAACTAGATGTGCGATGTTTGATCTGTTTTAAGTGAATTATTATTGTACGAATTTTATTTAATAATATTCAAGTGCGTATAATGTTGTTTTAATTTCCCAGGTAAACAATAGAACGTAGTTCTATCTGTTGGCGTATTTTC
Organism: Dryococelus australis; assembly: GCA_029891345.1. NCBI lineage: Eukaryota > Metazoa > Arthropoda > Insecta > Phasmatodea > Phasmatidae > Dryococelus > Dryococelus australis. The sequence continues at coordinate 175,861,186 of CM056997.1, read as the reverse complement.
AAACTACATTTATCGACGATGGCTGCTGATCTCGGGTCGAGATTTCGAACCGCCTAGTTCGGCGGTTCGAAATTAATTTAATTTCGAACTCCAGTACAGTCTAATGGTGCAACAGTTTTCTGTGTCGATCTTAGATCCGATCTCAGATCGAGTTTCAAACCACGATGGTGCGACCGGGCATAAGTATGTTGGGAACGGTTTGGTCACTGACATTTGCACCAGTTGCTGCACTCGCATTATTTTGGTCACCCCGAGCCGCCGAAAGTGCACAGTTAACCAATATACAGTCGTGTCTGGCCTACGGTTTCCTCTTTATATCCTAAACTGGTCCCCTACTGTACATCTCCGTTTCGTAGAATCCATTCCACGCCCTACAAACGACAGATTTCTCCACACATTGCGTTCTGCAGTCACTGCGCGAATAGTCCATCCTTCCTGCAAATGTGCGATTGCACGAACAGTATCCGCTTCCATTAGGTACCGCATTTGGAATGACAATGTTCACAAGCTCTAACAGCATGGGCTTGTCACTCTCACACACTAGATATGTCGGTGTAAGGCTTGATTATATGTCTCATTCACCCGCCACTTCAGTATTCGATATAATATAGTTCACAATATCTTAGAGGGGATAGCTATGATGGTTGATCTCCTAGTAGGTTTGTCTTTGGACAGCATGTCTGAACAAGACCATGCTACAGTCCACCAAAAAATGTCACTATTTTTTTTATTAGCGTTATCAGACTTACTCTACTCGAGTTAAGGTTTTGATGTTTTCCGGGAAAAAATAAATTTATGTTCGAGCGTATGAAAAGCACGTCTCCACATATGTGCAGTAAGCAACAAGGTTTTAACTGAAATGGATTCGCCGAAGAGAACATGCGTTGTTAAAAATATTTGTAAATTAATATGTATTGTTACACGCTGCAGCTCGCACGGGCCGCGAGCTGCCGTTATGCGCGAAACGGCTCTTATTGAGAAGGGGTGGGGGGGGTGGGCACCTCGTCCCTTCCCGGGCCTCAGGGAATGATTGACAGCGGCGAGACCTGGCTGGTGTCACAGCCCCTCCCCCCTGCTGAAGAAGCCGACAAATGTAGAAGGCGCAACGATATTCTAGGAATTAAAACTCTCGGTGCAACGTGCAATTTAGCGAAATTTCTGGGCGACTGCCTACGAACCTATAAATACAAGCCACGGCTGGACTGCCAGCTGTCTTTGGCGGAGGCCATCTGAGTGCGGACCACGGGAGATTGCGGGACGACGGCAGACGAGGTGAGAGTGGTGAGAGTGGACGAGAGGGCGTGATATCAGACGAGTGAAGGTTACAGTGGGTGAAGGTGCTCGGAGAACTCTAGAACATTGCGGAATGGCGGGACATGGACTAAACTGGAGTGGGATTGAATAACACGTGATACGGACTTTATTGTAATTAATTAAACATATAATTTATAAAATAAATTAATAGGTTTCACTGTCTATTGGGATTGATTTTTAATTATATAATTTAATTGATCTTTTGAGGTTATTATAAAGTGCATTGATATGAAGTCATAATTTGTAAACAGCAAGTGGTATCAATTTATTTTGAGATGTTGAGTTGAGAGGAATTTGTTTGTAGTAACTGTAAATAAAATTAGGAAATTATAATTAACTTGTATTTAATTAAGACCTCCATCCCTTAACGAACCTGGTTTAGCCTACTGACTTTGAGAAAGAAATCTGTAACAGTGCATATGGTAATAAAGTCGGTAGTAATAGAAAATGAAATATAAGTGTGCTTTTGAAATACTTCACAATTTGTACTATAGGTTCTCCCGAAGCATTATTTTCTCTATTTGTGACGTTAAATTATAAAACTGATACTTTAAATTTTAAAATACGACGAAGGAAACCTACAACAAACTGCAATAATTAAAAATATGAACAGTAATAGGAAACACGAAAAATATAATGTAGTAAATATTCTGTTATGGCAAGAAGTGCTTTGATAGTCGTGTGGTTCTGATAGGAGGGTTATTAGCAAGCTTCTAACATTTGGATGGATGTATGTTCAAATCCCCACCAGAAATTTTTTTTTAATTTTTAATATTATACTCTTCGCAACTCTAACATTACTGAACTTATATAATTTTCCTCGAACGCATTTTACTAGCAGCACAAACAACGAAAACCAATTACAGATTTTAACGATAGTTCCACGGAATTCGTGTAAATGTTCCTTCCCAAAAAAAAAAAAAAAAAAAAAAAAACTACTCTCGTAAACCTAGAAATATGTATGATACTAGTTCTATTCCTAATTTCGCCGAGATTTTTTAAACACTAGTAGCCATTAAACATAATACTTATACTACTTCAAACTATAAGACGAGCGAGTATCAGATAAATATAATCGTACTTAATCCATCGGTATTGGAGGTAAATTTTCTAATTTTCTGCATTATTTTGCACCCCTACATTTGTGTGACTCAAGAACAGTATGTCACCACATAAAAATAATTGTATCAATTATCGAAACGAAGTAAGGCATGCGCCATTAAAAAAAATATGCAAGGAGTTAACTGGATGCGAGTCGTTTAGAGTAGGTCAAGGTCAAGGTCTCTCGCAACTTTGAGTGTGCCTACAAATGTAACCTACACGCAACAAACTCGCTATAGTTCAAGAATATCATTTCCTGCCACAACAAGTTGCATGCCGGATGTCGAGCACATCTCCATCGCAAAAGTGACTATGAATACCAACCTAGTCACGGAGAAATATTATAGCGTTATGCCGGAATCACATAGTCCCGACCAGCAAGGACACCGTAAGCACGACACAACACTTCAAACTAAACAACCAATGAAATACAAGATAGATCTGACGTAAGCCCGACAATTTTGTCTTACGACCAGCACTTTTGGATTAGAAATTATTTCTATTCTTCGTCGTGTCGTACGACATAACGCACAGGGTGTACAACCTTGTAAAATGAAATTGTATTGTAAGCTTTCCCTACAATGAGAAATACGTAGATTAAAAGAAAAATTGTGAAAATTTTTGTATTTAACTCTTATAAATAAAAATTTTACTTTTGTATGCATTGGCTATTAAACATTGTCACCATCATGTATTCTAAATTTCCCATCTGTCCAACGCCTTTGAAAATGGCGTAGTTTATAAGCGCTTTCTAAATGGATCCGAAAAATTTTAACTCGTGTCGCGTCGGTAAACACCGTCGGGCAGTAAATTCGAGCAGTCACATTGAAAATGGTCGTGGTTGCGGTTTTTGTCGTGTCGTGCTGTGCTCGTCGGGGCTATCTGATTCCGGCATAATGAGCATAAAGTACTATACTGTGAATAACAAATATTTTAAAAGTGTGTGACACTACTTTCAATCAGATCGTTCTTAATACATACAAGTTTATAAGGCCCATTAACGTACAGCCAAAATGCAAGCATTGTTTGTCCATCTAAAGAATGTAAACAAAGCAATTAATTGGCAGTTGGAAGTAGAGACGTCACTTCATTATGTTTTTGTTTACATGTACCAGAAGTATGGGTAATCGGTACCTGAAAGCATAACTTCAGCAGGTTACAGACACACTTGTTGATTAACACGAAGTAGTTAGGTTGTGTACACTCTTAATTTGAATCAGTGAGAATTTCACTGTTTTAATCAGTCAACAGTAACTGACCGATTCAAATCACTTCCATAGACTTTAATATTAGGTAGACCGATCTCGCTGGCTGCGCACAACCAATCTCCGTGTCTCAACAATGAACTTTTTTTTTTTTTTTTTTTTTTTCAACACGTCTAGCGAAAACGGCATGGTTTAGATTTTAGGTTAAGTGATTTGTAAACAACTCACAGAAGTTTTTTATACCTCCTTTAACCAATTTGTAATATAGTTTCACTATATGCAAATTGGTAAAAGTATTTTATTATTATAATAGGGCTCGTCATTTCTTAGTTAAAATATAAACAAACACGTTCATCACTGTTGACTGTGACTTCGACAGTTGTGTAGGATTGGAGTAGGTCAATGTTGGGTACATGCGCAGAAGACGAATAAGCGGTCTACCTCATCTTTAGTCTATGATCACTTCAGAGAATTTAACTGGTTAATCAGTGAAAAAATACCAGATTTCCTTCACTTACTGATTCAGTGACATTTTCAACGGATCCATCAGTGAATTTATAATTCACTGTTTTTTCAGTGGTTAATTTTTGACTGATGGGATCAGTTAAACAGCATGTAAAAATTGCAGTCAAAAACAACGATTAAAAATGGCCGTTAAACAACGTGTATCAAGTAAAATAACAACGAATAAACTAATAAAACCAATACATAAGACTTTCTAAAATGTGTGTCGTCTTTCAAAACACCATTTTATGAGTTAATATTAAAATACAGCCGTTCATTCCGTTTTTACGTCTTTCATTCCGTTTTCGTGTAATCATGACAGCGCTCTGAAGGTTTTTAACTGCATTTAATGTAGTGAAGAGTGCACTCGTACATACTTTTCGTTTTAGCAATCCTAACGATACCAATTAAACCAAAAACGAAAAGGTAAGGACATACAATTTAAATCTTCAACATTTTGACAAGAATTAAAACACTGTATTTCCTCGTGTATCATAACTTCGCTTTGTGGTGCAGATGGTAAGGCAATGGCTTAAAACAAATGTTCAGAGGGTGCGTGAGTTCAATCCCCGTTACCCCCGAATTGTTTTTTTTTTTTTACTTTTTTTTAATTACTCTAAATTGCGAAATATAAATAGTAAACTATCGTAAATATGTTTATTTCACGTAATTGTTTGGTTAAATTCAATAAAAACAATATTTAATTCGCCAGTGCAGTTGGACGTCACTCAATCAGTGAAATTTCCCACTGATAATAATTTAGAGTGTATTGCATCAAAGCATTTTCAATTAAAAGCGTATTTCACGCGACAGTTTCATTTGAACGTTGAAAACTATTATGTAGTGAATGCGAGAGATAACTGGGCTGGAACACTGCACGTACATAGTTGAAATCTGTCCGGGAACAGCGCTGCACGTCGACCGTCATAACGGCAGCAATGCACACGAATATTACCAATATTCGGAGGAACTACACTAACCCACAAGCACAAAATATTGTAAGGCATAGTAGACCACGGCTAACAAACACTATCTGAATATTGAGAGTTTTTGTCGCAACCACTCACCAAAATTACTTCCCGGAAGTATGAGTGGGGGGGGGGGGGGTTGTCGCTTATAAAAGGCTGAAAAATGTTACATCGTTTTGAGGAACACACAGAGCAAATGCCATGTTATAAAACCTTTAGGCTCGGCGGCTTCTTCACAGCACACCGCTCCTACTCTTATTGTGATTGCAACGGGAAAAGTGATCAAAATTACTCAACGCGACGTGGAAAATGTCGCACAAAGCAGAATGCCGACATACATGGCCCTTTCCTTTCAATCCTACACTAACAGAAGACGCGTGCTAAAGAATTGCAGTTACTACTGAGAAGTTAAAGGTTACCAATTTTCTAGCGTTGTGCGAATATTCTTGGATGCTGAAAGTCGTAACTAAATTTAAATCTTTAATTTCGATAATTATTGGGGTGTTCAATAAATGTTCATTTCGTGCAAGAGTAGGGGAAAATTTGGTTTGTAATTTATGTTGTTTGTTTTTATTATTTTATAACTAAAATACTACATGAAAGAGAAAAAGGAGAGACGAAACAATCCCCAAGAGATCACTAGCTGACGTGATCTTGCTCATATACTATCCCAGTCTTAACAAAAGTTGAACAAATTTCGTAACATTTTAGCAGTTTATTGATTATGACAAATTCATTCCAAAATCAAACAAAAAAAACGGGGTGTGGCAGTGTTGGGGACACGGCCGTTTGTTTTGCGTGAATGCGTCTACGTTAACACGCTCGGACGCCTTGGTATTTATTTTACGTTCCCGGCACCGCTTCACTCGACCATATGGGGTTTTATGGGTATCACTGTATTGCATTTGAGATGCTCTTTCCAACCTTATACGATTTCTGTATTTCGACTTAACTTTTTGACGAGTATAGGCCGACATTTTGTTAAGTTTTCTTAATTTTTTACATTAAACTCATACAATTTCACCATAACCACGCCACACAAATGTTTTTACACACGCAATCGATTGATATTGACGAGATCTGTCGATTGAAACCTAAACGTGAATTGTTGCTTCTCCTAGTCGAAAGTTTTACTACGCGGAAGTTATGAGACGCGGCGAAACGAACTCAAAATTGCTATGCGCAATGCTTCGCAGTCTTCGCCAACGTAACATATTCTTTGATAATTTGGCAATCGAGTGGTGTAATTAAATTTTGAATGTAGACGATGGATTCGGAGTTGCTATGTCAAACTGTATCCCCCGATTTTATCATCGGATTTTCTGGATTGCCTCCCGCTATGGTTGCAAATTGAAAGACGTATTCACGTCAAAATGCACGATGTTGAGTTAGAACCACAACGGTTCTTGCATACATGATACATTATATTCATATGATGAGCCTGCCGCTACCCACCACACATCGGGCTGTAGTGCGACTGTTCAAAGTCGCCTACAAAGCAGCTTGTAGTGTCTGGATAAGGAAGTATCAGCCTTTGAAAATTGCACACGAAAATGTTGCTTGTGGTTAACTGAACACTGTGCACACTTTCAGTCTGCAAAATGGTTTGGGCGAAATCAACATTTGCACGCACACGACTATGACCTTTAACCCACGTTTCTTTACAGATTTGGATTTCATTCCTTCCGTGCACTTGAGCCAGAGGCAACAAAGTGAAATGTCCTGAACTGCACAGTATCAGGAACTGAACCTTTGTCGCCTCTCCCTCCAACCGAACTCTCTGACCGGCAGCTGAGACGTTCACCGCCCCTCAGTACATACAATCAATCTGAACAAAGAGCATCATCTATCATTCAAACCAGTGTCAGTGAAATACAGCCAGGACATGCCACACCAACCTTCTATCAAAGCAGGGATCTTCATCAGCTATCACGCTAACCAAAGTACTAAAAAAGGTTCACGACATTCATCAGCTTACATTTCAATCATCAATTTGAAATCTTGCACTTCCACTCTCTTCAGTATTTAACATCAGATTTCAAGAAAGTCCTTGCAGCTATATCTCCTACAGGCAACTCGTTAAAAGTTAAGGCGAGAAATAAACACGACAAACATGGCAAATTCGAGATCTATTAATCTGCAGCTGATAAAAAACACCTAAGGAGAACAAAAAATTAGCTGATGATAAAGGTTTGAAAGCAGATTAGAGAAAGGCTGAAAGAGAACTACAGAGAAATCGAAATATTAAAGTGGTCGAAAGTTAGATGCTTCTGAAGAAAGAAAAAAGGGCAACGAGACAACAAAAACCATAATAAGAAACTGGACTTGAAGATTCAAGTACGACTTGGCGTAGTGTATCGAATGTCAAGATTGGGCACATGTCGAAAGTATAGATGAAGAAACAATTGTCCAGTTTACACGTGAGACTTGTATACATTCAGACTGTCATAAGTGAATGTAAACTAAAATATAAAAAATTGGGATATAAATTTCGTTTGTCTTTAATACGAGTAATTGGTTACAATAATTTTGTATTTTTTAGTTAGTTGAATGAAAATAATATTATCATCATTATCAGTTATTTATACTCTTCGACTTCTAAATGAGCAGCTGGTCGGCACTAGACGCCACATTGTTGCATTCTATAAATGTACACTTACTCAGGGTGGTCTGTACTCCAAAAATTTACCTTAGTAATTTAAACCCAGATAATTCATCCCTGTAAAAAAATTTAATGTTTATATTTTTTTTTGTTTCACTGGGAAATTGAAAGTGCTTTATTTCAATGAACGTAAGTTGCATGCGATAAGCCATCAGTAAATTTACGTGACACTAAAGCGTGAAATTTCAAAGGAAAGTAAACCTTGAAAAGTCTTCAACCTACTTCTCCCAGTTTGAATTTTCAAAAAAACAGCCAGGCTTACACCACGGGGCAAACAGCCCATCACCATTACGTTAATGGAGGACGAAATGAAAGTCTGCATAACCAAACTGCTAAGTAAACCTTAAATCCTCAATTCAGCATACCTAGGGGGAAAAAACTTAGGGAGGGGGGAAAGCCGAAATCAATTAAAAGATTAGCATTGGAGGGTGATTTTGCAACGTGGCAAACAGCAGGGCGGGCGTCAACAGACCAGCCGGAGCAGAAGCCATTAGGCCGAAGTGCAGGTGCGCTCTCTTTGTAGGCTCCACACGCCGGGTGAACTGATTGTGGGAGTTAATCTCTCTCCAGAGCGGCGAGAGGTACAGGGAGGGAACAAGTCTACGTAATACAAGTCCTAGCCGGAGTGCCTGCAAGAAACCTGAATGTGATGCCGAAAAAAAAAAGGGGGGGGGGGATTGCGACTCAAGATTTCTTCCAGGATTAGCAAAGCAGCAACAGCAGTGAAAGGTGGAGCCGGAGAGGGAGGGGGGATGTGCCAGCACCCACGCCATAGTTAATCGATCACGAGCTACACTTACACCTCAGACTGGGTTATACACACACAGGTTTCATTATGGCCCGGGCCATTCGGGCGCGCGCCGCGGAGCAGTGAATGTGCTGCCTAATGGAGGACACGCACGAAGCAGTTTGGCCAGCTGGGAGAACTCACACGGAGGTGGCGCTGCTGTGGGAGGAGGCGCGTATGAAACTCAGTTCCGCGGAGAAGTCATTTATAACTAACTCCTGCATGCTTTCTGCGACAACCGCAGTACCACAGCCACGCAAACATAGCGCCAGCCATATACTAAAGATGAGGTACAAATATCTCGCTGGCTGCGCACAACCAATCTCCGTGAACCAACATTGAACTGTTTTTCTGCCTACACGTCTAGCAAAAAAATGGCGTGGATTGGGTTTAGGTTATAACACTGTGTAGTAAATAAGTGCTTTTGAGATGTTTTTATACTTCCTTTAATCAATTTGTAATACTTTTTGATTACATTCAAACTGATAAAAGTATTTTATTAATATAATAGTGTTTGTCATTTAAAAATTAAGATGTAAACAAACACGTTCATCACTGTTGACCATGTGACTTTGACAGTTGTGTAGGATTGGGGTAGGTCAGTGTTGGGTACATGCGCAGAAGACGAATAAACGCTCTACCTCATCTTTAGTCTATGGTGCCAGCACCGCAAACTGGCTAAATATCTATGGATCACAGTTTCTTTTAGACTCATCAAGCAAAGCGTATATAAGGCTGAACATAAATATAGGATGTTCACGGTAAAACGAGCACTTTCGAAATCCCTGCTTAAGATCTATTTGTTACACGTTGTGTGTTCTTCCGTCTTATTATCGTTACCAACTTTACTGGTCACATGTTACTCTGTGCGCCCGTTAAAATATATGCAGCCAAGAGCAATGACTTTTTTCTACGTTTGATTTCGAAAATGTGCTCACTTTATCGTGAACAGCCTTTAGGTATAATCATTCGCCATTTTATTCAAGTTTGCGTTAGTTTCAATACGCAACTAGCAGGTTAGCTTTCAATTCTATTTCACTTTTCCATAGTATCCTCCAGAAACATTTACAGAGAACCAATATTGTTAAATTGAGCTTCTTGAATTTGTTTTCCTTGTCTGAGATAAACATTAATTTTAATCCCCTTTCAAAATCATTCACGAAATACAGAAGTTTCCGATGAAAATTCGCAACTTTTGGAGACTAGGCGACTAAACGTTTCAGAAAACTTCAGTTAGAAGTGGCGCGCCTAAAACGATTGGCACGACTTTGACCCACAGTTCCTAATATCAAATCTTACTTGCGAAAAGGAGAAATTCAAATCTGATCCGCTCACTCTAGCCGTCTGTCTACCTTCCATACGTTTGACCAAAGATTGCGCGCGATTATAACCAGAATATGCGTTATACATACACTTTGTGTAACTAGTTTTTCCGAGATTCTGGTAAATTGAGAAACCCCATTTCAGCGGTGTTTAGTAATGCATAAGAAAATCAGTGGGTGTGCTGGTGTTTTATCACCTTTTTATGTAATACAAATTATTAATTATTACACGAATTAAAAACTACCTTGTACGTGCAAGACTACAATTTTCATGAATCAACTGTCCAAAAAATGGGGAGGGCTGAGTCGTCTACACTGCCGTACGTATATTTACGTGACGTCTATGGGCAGTGAAAGGGGAAAAAAATGATAGACCGCGTGGGTTTGTTTAAATCAATTTGTTTGTTTAAATCAATTTATTTGTTATAAGCACTCAACGGTAGAGCAGCGGCGGTGAACAAACAATTTAGAATTGGGCGATAGTACGATAAGTACGATATTAAATGTAATGTGGCATGTGATAATCACGCAATTGGTACGTCCACTTTTCACTGCTGCGTATAATGGTCAACTTCTTCTTAATGTAACTCCGGAATGGATTGAGGTAGCTGAGTCATCCTTTTAGTATTAGATTTGTCTTGTCGAGCAATATTAATGTTGTTAATATTATTAATGTCCTTTTCGCCTAACTCGTAATTTTTAACTATTGTGGTTTATAATCTGCAAAGAAAATTATTATTTTTTAGTTGCTCTTTCTTTTACGCACAAACTGACACCATAATTTCTCCGATCGATTGCTACAACGGTCTTAAGCATACTAAATCGCTCGAAATCAGAGGTTCGTAGCGCGGCTCCCACCGCAGCCTGATGACGTCAGAACGATACGTTTGTGTGTGAAGCATGAAGCCAAAGGACCGACCTATACCATCGTGCATTTGCATTTAACATACTTCTCATTCTCGACGAATAATTGCCACGGACCCGGGAGCAAAATTTCGTGACGCTCACTTTCTGAACATAAGGGGCTGAGTTGTAAGACGTCACTTCAAAAATTATATAGAGATACTGCATACAAATGAAGTCCCGAGTTTTCCATCAAACGGTTTAAAAAATACGCTAACGATGACATAGCGTTATGAGTGTAGTAGCCACCAAAATACCCGAGTACAGGCGTGGTGAGAATGTTTTAAGTCAAACGTACGTAGATATTACGGCAACCTCGGCTTCGAACACAGTTTTCACAAAAAGCGCGGAAAAAGCACTTCGACATGTCAGAGAAAAGTTGATCGTTGCGGTAAAGGTATAACAGGGCGTTGCAATATCGACTGTGGTTCAAGCCCAGTGAAATAAAGTGTTTATCTACACTCTAATTACGTCAAAACCCGAGTTCAAAAGTACTTGCATTGTCTATCAAAACTGTAATTAAAAAACGATAGAACTACGGCTGGTCATCCATTAATAGAGCACATTCTAAATAAGTCTCAATTTTTTTTGCCCCATAAGAGTACGTCTTCCAACGGACACACGCGTTGGCAAACTCCAACAGAAATGGCAGCCACGCAGAAGTCGTTCCATGCCAAATGTGTTTACTTGTACGACGCTTCGAATAACTGTATATCGAAATTTGTGAGATTCAATATCCGTGTAGGTGAGCGCAAGAATCAGTACACAACAACATTCATAATTTTAAGGTTACGCTCGCTAGATCAACGCATGAATAAATTCATCGGGTCTATGGATGGTGAAGCACACCCTCTGCAGAGCTTCCGAAGTGTTGAACCAACCACGAGAAGTCTACAGCAATGGGCAAAAGTATTCGTCCAGAGGGAATGTTAAGCGAAATATCAATATTCTTCCTCAAGTGGAAATATTTAACAAATGATTGTCAGCAGAGGTGTCCGGAATAGATAAATGAAACCTTCTGACTGTAGAAAAGGAATGTATTTTATACAAAAAACGAAAATACATTAAATCTCCTGGAAGGACATTTCTTGCGTGGACAAATATTTGTCCATTCCCTGACACATATAAAACAAAACCATTAATATTGATATCAATACTTCGTTCGCATACCCTTCCTATTTATTATTATTTTAAGCCTTTTTGGCATGAAATACACAAGGTTCCGTGTAATATTCGAGTCAATATTGTACCATTCTTTCTGAAGCAACTCTTTCAGTTGTGGTTTGCTGGTGATGCGGTGTTTTCTCAGCTTTCTCTGCAACTCACGCCACAGATGTCCTATCGGACTAACATCTGGTTACTGAGGTGGTGTTTCCAAAGTATGTGGAGTGTTGCGAGGCAGCTACAGACGTACAATTTCCGCCGTATGCTTGGGGTCATTGCGTTGAAAGTAAAAATCATATGCACTGCCTAGTTTTTCTGTACTCTTCTTTAGATTGCCTTTGTGTATATGAAGATACACGAACCTGTCCATATTCCCTTCGATGAAAACCAGTTCCTCCACTCCTGAGGCTGACATGGACCACCAAATCACGACCCCATCCCCTCCATGTTAAACTGTGGTCTGCTAATTTTTTTTGTTCTAACTCGGTGTTTGACTTGCGCCACACCGACAATCTACCATCACTGCTATAAATACTGAATTTATCTCATCTGAAAATAACACTTTATCCCAGAATTCAATATCTTTCTGCACGTACTCTTTCACTAACTGCAGCCGTCTAACTCTGCTCGTCTTACTAATGTAGGGCTTGTTACGCGGGACCCTAGCTTGGGACCCAGCACGACTGAGAACCTTTTCGTACAGTCCGTGACGAAACCTGCTCATGTTAATATTTGTTCACTTGAGCTGTTATGTCGGACGAACTCGTTTTTCAATTCTTTTTAATAGAACTCACCACATACCTCTGCTCCCGTGTGATAGCTTCTGCGGACGGCCTCTTCTTTCCTTGCTGGCGAGCAATATTCGATCTTGGAATATTTGTACAACACTTAACGGTCGAACAACTTCTCCCCACAATCTTTACGATATCGGGAAATGATTTTCCTTCTGATCGGAGTCTTGCTATAGTTCCGTCGCCCCATCTCATGACACTGCTCCACTGCAGCAGGTCGGGCCTTCACTGTCTTACCACAGAACTGATGCGTGTTAGCGGAAAGAGTCTATCCACACTTGTAAACGTCAGGCGGATGAATACTTTTGTCCACGCATCCCCAGCGACACATCATGATTTGTCAACTTAGCTTTCTTGCTCATTGATTCTGGAACTGTTGGGCATAGATACGTAGGATAACGCTTCATTCTTTCATCTACTGTAATATGAATGTGTGTCTATAAGCGGAACATGGAATATTGTCCAATATTATTTTAACTACAAGAGTGCGAATACTTTTGTCCATCACTGTACGTGTCTCAACTATAGTCTGTACGTTAGTTCACTGTAGAGCCGCACACAAGTAGTGCAGTTCCCCAGCCTTCATCGCACTCTACATACACAGCGATCCATTTAACAAAGTCCCTCTTCCAGCAAACATGTCATTAGTGATCACACTACAAAATAGCTACAATGTGCCGTCTTATTTTTAAAGTAAAGAAAAATCCTTGAAAAGCGAGAGCGCCAAATTCATGAAGAACAAGCAGCATCAACATGACAACGGCCCCACAGTTCGGGCGGCTGTGTGACGTAGAATGTAGGCCCGTCGAGACGGCGAAGTCGAGAGAAGCTAGCAACTCCCGGAACAATGACGGAATGTTAAAATACTGCTTGTTTAATAAAACTCGCAACAATGGCGGGCCGCCACAGAAAAACCATGCCAGCCAGCCATTTTACTGTTCTGGCCGCCACAATGTGCGCCCCACAGCCGCACTATTAAGTTTTCATTAGCCCATGCAGCGCGCCGCGGGGCAAGAAGCGGCCAAGAGGCGCGCGCGCCGGGGTCAGAGGTTGTTCACTGATGACCGCGGCAATTAGCAGAGGACAAAGGTCGCACCAGGGCAGACACTACATACGTTCCATCCCTTCCCGCGGCCTCTCGCTCTCTCTCTCTCTCTCTCGCTCTCGCTCTCTCCACTGGCGTTGTTACGCTTATGGACTCCGCACACCGCTCTTCCGAATAAACCACGGTAAAGTGAGCACTTATGAAAGCCCTGCTCAAGATCGGCATGTATGCACGTTGTACATTCTTTCGTCTCATGTAAAACTAACATTGGCATGGGCCTCATCACTTTATTCATGCGTCGGTCAAGTGAAACCGTGAAATTATTAAAAAAGAAAATATTTTACAAATCTGCCCAATTTTCACAACTATACGCACTAAACAAACAGAAAACGAAAGAAATAATTTAAGTTATCACAAACTGTTACCTAACATTTTTCATTCGACTTTAAGATACGGAAGTACTTTCCCTCCATTATTACCAACTTTACTGTGGGCATGTGACTCAGGGGCAGCGACTTTTTTCTAAGGTTGATTTGCAAAGTGTTCACTTTATCGTGAACAATCATTACGCACATTTTACTTTCATTGCACCGCGCACAGGATGTGCAAATACCGTACACTCCCTTTAAGCTCAATATTAGCCTTATTTGTATTCACGGGAAACAATTGAACAACACTTTGTAAAGCATAAACAGAAGGCCGCCTGCACATCTCTACCTGATAATACTTTCGGCTCAGAAGAAATGCAAGTAGACTAAACTTCGGTTAACAATTCTGATATTACCACGCCCTTAAAATTTCTCTGATTTATGTATCATATGCATCATACGCAACACAATTAATAAACGATATTTTATGGTTTTGACTTCATCAACGCGAAAAAACTTTCCATTCTGTTGTTCGTTCCTGGTGATTTTCCGTGTAAACAAGCAAGCGAATAAATATGTTACTCCATACACATAAATTAACACAAGACATCGCAGGGGAAATTTACTGGCGCGAAAGAGATGAAAAACTAATGTTCAGTGTCCACAAAATTCAATTTCGGTGCACGAGAATAACTGCGATTGGTAAGTAACTTCTTTCTTCAATTTTGCAAGCAGGGGTGACCAGATAGTTCAACAAACAAACAGAATGGTGGTTGCGTTTAAGCAAACGCGGCTGGCTAGAGCAGCTTGATTGCTAATTTTCTATTTCACGCTCTAAGTCTTAATATCGCTGGATATTTGTGTAAACCTGCAAATAAAGACTACAGAAGGGCTATCGACAAAACATGCCTTCTGCACAAATTCGTCGTTTTCGTGTCGTAATTTCAGATTCAGAAATATTATTGGCAATGTTTGATTATAAAAAATTACAATTTACTAGTTTTTAATGTTTTACTAAAGCTTTCACTGTGTGTTACTTCGTGCTTTCAAAAGGTAAAAACTTACTGATAAAATATTTATATATTTTTGACTTTACAGCAAGCAGATAATGAAATTAAAATGAAGTACAAGAATATTAAACAACTGTTAAAATGTAACTTTTCGAAAATCTTGCATTGTCAGTAGTTAAATATTGTCCCAGTCAGACGCGCTCGCCGCCTTGCTGCCCCCCCCCCACCACCGGACGTGCTCCTGGGGAAGCCCGGAAATGATTGACAGCGGCGAGAACTCACTGAAGTCACAGTCCCCCCCCCCCCCCGGCCCACCAACGCATGCAGAGGAGTTGCAGGCAGAGGGTGTGTTCGAAATCGCCAGCTAAGGACCCTTATCTGTATTCGTGCCCTTGCAAAGTGCATCTCGGATGTGACGTGACATTGCCGCAGTCCGAATTCACAGCAAGTGCACATTATGCACCCTAGAATGTCCCCTTCAGCCAAAGGCACGAGCAACTTGCCCTTCTCGAGCCCTAGATAGTTTTCGATTCGCAATTGTTAGAAATATTTCATTTGTTTGTGTTTGTTGTGTGTTTAAAACTCTGCACGGCCGCAAAAAACACTTGTGAACTTCACAAAGAGAAATGAAACTTGAATAAAGCGCAATTCGACAGAGTAAAACTAGAGGTGGAAAGGAATACAAGAGTCCGAATTCACTGAACGAATATATCTATGGAAGGGAAGAAGGGCTAGTGAAATCGGAAGGGATCAAGGGCACACTGCACCGAAATCGAACACAGCCAGAATCAGGAGGATTTACACACAGCCTGGTGCTAAGGACTCTCTATCACAAGTTGATAATACAGTACTTTCAATACGACGCACTGAAACCACTAAATCAGATGTCGCAGGCCCAAAAAAACACGGCTAAGTAATCCTGATAACTGGAAAATAAATACTAATAAAGCCAAGCGGTTGGAGAGATAACAGTATGAAAATGTCGAAGGCAAAATCGTCGAGGCTAAGTCAATGAAACCAACATTCTGACGAGATAATCCAAAGCACAAATTCTGCAAGATTTTCTCGGTGGAGATCAGAAAGTACGTATTTGATGCTTCCTTTGGTACGAACAAAACTTTTTGGTAAGCCGCATAACTCAAGAAGAATCGAAATGGAAAAATCCCCGGGGAAATCAAGAAAAATGTTCACGAAACAATGCAAACGAACACGTGGTGGGAAGAAAATGTTTTTAGAGAATTGTTTCCTTCTTGGGAGTCGTTTATTGCTGATAAAACTTACTTTTAAAAAATTGACCCCAAGTGGTACGCCACTGCCAGATTATAGAGGGGGGGAAAGAAATACCATCCGAACGCGATGTGTACGCGTCTGTGATGCAGCACATTCTCTAATTTCTTGCAGTTGAATCGAACTACTTTAGGAAATACATGCTACTTCTTATGACTATCTGGATCCTAAACTGAACGTCAGAATTATGTCCAGGCTTTATCAATAAAATGCACAGATGAGAGAATAAACGCTACCAGTTATAAATATTATAGAAGAACTAGCTGATCTCGGCGAACCTTGTTCCGCCTTTTCTTACAATTTAAAATCCATAATGTATATTACGCCATCTGTTGTATTTAAATTGTAAATGCCAAATTTAGAGCGTCGTATGATCGATGTGCAGACTTGCCAATTTTTTAAGTTTTCAGTTAGTACAATGGATAAAAACTATATTAAAACACGCGTAAACTGCCAGCGGCAATTTCAACTAATAAAATTTCTATGATTTCACAATAAAAATTTAATATAACAATCTAACATTTGTTCAGTGTTTTAGGCCAGACTCTATGATTTCTCCTACGGAAGACTTATACATCAACAAAACGTGTGGGCTTAGTATGACATGCAAAGCAAAAATATACTTATTCCTTGCCTTGGGTGAAATATTCATTAATTTAAGATAAATTCCATGCCATACATGCCATATTTATTTTCACATTTATAGTATTAATACGCTCACCATAAAAGTATTGAGAATTCACTTTGTAATACACAAAATTCCTATTCTGAAATGATTTAAAATTACATTTAAAACAAACTTGTACATCAAAAATGTGCATATACTCACATGTTAATTTTCTAACTCAGAAAGATTACAAATTTTTATTTAGAAAAATGTGCATTCTTTTTTTTTTCCCTGGATTAAGTCAAATAGAGGAAATGTGGAAATTATTTATCACGGGATGAAAAACAACAATAACAATTCTACTGCTACCTGAAGTAAGGTGTATTATTTTGTTTGTGGTTTTCTTTTTGTAGTTTTCACACATTGTACACACACACAAAACATGTAAAATAAATATGAAATACTGGTTGTGAACACCAATGGCATGTAAAAAATTGAAATATGTACGTGCATTCTGAATACCGAACACAAGATCACTAAATTTTGAGTTTTAGAAACGTAGCGCGACCGCAATGTATCCTAGTTAAATAGCTGCTCTGTCTATGAAGAAAGCAATGAGTGTAAACAAAAGCTGTGATCAATGTAAGTTACCATTCCCACCTACCTTGTTTCTGTTATGGCTAAGTCATACTGCTAGGACTCAATTTTATTGCCAGTGGATCAGATGGGGTTAGGAGATACTATAGTTTAACGTCTTTCATGAGACGTCGTCGTTTTGCACCTTTTCTTACGAGACTATCACTTTCAATTACACAGTCGAAAATTTGCGTTATTTTGTAAATTTGATTCGGTGGGCATCAACTGTGACGTTGTCCACAGTCACTTGTTTAGCACTCGCAGCAATGCATTATTACATTAACAGTGAAATATATATTTATCTAAATTTATTGCTTAAAACGGACGTAATATTTATACAATTACCACTATAATGCTACAAATACGTTAACAAATAAGAAAATATAAATTATGCAATAACGACTTTGAAAAAAAATGTGGTTGCGGAATATATAAACAAAGCACAACACTTGCTTTTAAAACATGCCTCGTGTATTTTATGTACAGTTAGGCCTAGGCCAATTTGTTTTTTTAAAAACCATTTTATTTACGCATTCACATGTTTTTAAAGTAAAAACAAACATGACACTGATTTTGTCATTTTGTATTTTTGCTCACATCCGCTGAATACAAAATACGAAATACCAAATTACCAAATACGTCACCATTTTTGTATACGAAATCGGGTTACGCGATCATCTTTTCAACAAAATCTATCAATTCGGACACAGCCTCAATTTATTATATAACCTGTTAAGTTTTAACCTTACCAAAGTAAAACGCGATAAATATGTAGTTATAATTCGAATATTAAACACGCTTGAGACGTAAATATTTTTTGCGAAG
This sequence comes from Dryococelus australis, assembly GCA_029891345.1. Lineage (NCBI taxonomy): Eukaryota > Metazoa > Arthropoda > Insecta > Phasmatodea > Phasmatidae > Dryococelus > Dryococelus australis. The sequence goes on along the minus strand of CM056997.1, from coordinate 175,842,687 downwards.
TTCGTTTTCCATACAATAAACGTGTTAGGCCTACTTTTACACTGCAAAACAGAGATGAAATAATGGTTTTCTAGGCCACGTAAATTTCAAACATTTTAATAACAGTTTCAAAATACGTCAATTACAATACACACTGACTTACTATTTGTAATTCCTATTTGCAACTCCTGAATACATGTTCTGTTACGATTCTTACTACACGTTTCTCTGCCATCGAAGCAACTTAATTAGCTGATTCATTAAATAAATACATTTCCCCGGATTTCCGAAAAAGTAAACTCAACTGCAGAACGAAAACACAATTCCTTCGAGACAGTTGGGAAAATGGCGCACAAAGCCATTGACGTGTCGATAATAAAACATTTCACGCATCGAACAAATGTATTGATATGTACGAAGCAATACTCGATTTTTTCGATACTTCCCGTTATTGAGGTATCGAATAATCGAATGTCCCCGTCTCTAGTAAATATTCACTCAACAATTTTTTCCAGTACCGGAATTCGGAAGAAATCAAGGCATTTATGTAAAATTGTAAAAAGGGCAAGATTTCCGTACATTATACGGAAAAATCGTAAAAGTTGGCAAGTCTGGATGTGTGTCTTGTATGGTTTGAACTGTGTTGTTTCTGCGCATTATTGTCTATTAAAATCTGTTTAGCGTGCACGTGCTTCTCGATTTTGTGTTCGTGCCTCTTCAGTTTGTGCAGCTCGTGTTCACGTTCTATTTTGCCTTCTCAATGCGTCCTCTCTATTACGTCGGGTACGTAGACCTATGTTTGACCGTGGTATCGCTGGCATTTTTCTCTTTTAGATCAATAAACATTTCTTGCAAGTATGAGCGAAATCGGCCCATAAATATAGAAGTTAGACTGCAGCGTCACCTACCGGAATGAAACATAGCTAAAAACCTTACTCGCCATATCAGTAACACATGAGAATATGGTCTCAATTGGTCCAGCGGTTTGTCAGTGATGATGCAGTTTAGTCGCGCACAATGGATTTTATATATAAGGAATATTCACGACTCTCGAAGTTAACATTTTATGTGGTAGGAAAAAGGAAACGGCATCAGGTGACAAGGCGATTTCGGGATTTTATTTTGGCTTACAGGATGTTCTGACTACCCTCAAAAGGGGCAGCCGAGCCTTTTTACTATCTACGGAAACTTGCGGTGTATAACCTCACTAATTATAATCTTGGAACCGCAGACGTTCTGTGCTGCACTTGGAGTGGGACTGAAGAAATCTCAACCTGTATTTATTTACAAGTACGTAGTGGCTCATCGGAAAAAATGTTCCTGTACGAATGATGTCTGATAGCAGTGCTAGCAAAGAAAGAAAGAAGAGGGGGAAAAACCTGGAATTTCAGCATGATGTGCCGTCACACAGTTACAGTTCACCCACCCTTGGACGTTGATCATGTTTTTTTTTTCCTTCAGCCGGATCATTCTCAAATGGAAGCAGACTAGGTTCATTCGGAAATCGAGGTACAAACAAAAGCAACCCGGAAAGATGGAGACAAGTAAAAACCGTTACCATCCGCAGCCCTTTCATGCAACAGCTATACTTCATGATAATGTTCGTATTTTTAACGCGGCTCAGTCCCAGTTCATCGTGGCCTCATAAACTGACTCAAGTTGGAACGACAATGAAAGACCGAACAAACACATTAACCTACAAAAATTGTGTTTGGTTTCAGTAAAAGCACATCATTAAGGCGGCAAAATAATGATAGCTGAATATGCTGATCTTATTGTTAAATTTAAGAAAGGTTTATTGCGCTTCTCGAAAAAATGGCGTTTTTCACATTCGATAGTTTGCAGTTGTCACGACGATAACCTTCCTCCCTCGGCAGAAATCAGAACACAACAACCTCGTAGCCGAGAAAGCAAGTCTCGAGTTAAATCATTTTATTCGCGTTTAAAACTCTGTTGGCAAAGAATGTTTTAATTTTTTTATGCTCATTGAGAATTTATAATGGAAAAATATTTATTTTATTTTATTTTTTTGGAATTGGCAGTAAAGGAAGTATATTTACTCGTGTTCATTCTGAAATTCACGAATAAATCGCGATTTTTACTATCTGTAGTTAACGTAAACTCGAGGAAATTTTATTCCGGTGTAGGACTGTAACAACACCGCCGCTAGTACAGGTTGGAGCGCAAGCCACAAGCCCGCCGCCATATTGTGCACGACCAGTTCAAAGGCATGATAGAGGGGGGGGGGGGAGGGGGGCTGTCCACCCGTGAATAGAAACAGCCAGAGCGGCAGCGGAGCAGCTGATAAAAGGCCAGGTCTTGAAATGAAACGACCGCCAAAGCTAAAGGAATGGAGTCCCTAGACGCGGGACACAACCAGAGATTAAAATTTTAATAACTGCGACTGGCCCCCGCTTGCCTGATACAGCCGGGAAGAGGGCTTGAGGGTGGGGGGAGGGCGCCGGAAGCGATAAAATGCTAACTGCGGTTCGCAGCACTGCGTCCGCCCGACTGCGAAGCATCCCCCCCCCCCCCCCCCAAACCTAGCACCTAGTGTATGTAGTATATGGAATAAAGGGAACCTGTGCGTTCTGACATTCTTTACGCCGATATTGGAAATATAACTTTATTTTCAATGTCCTTTTTAATGTATTTGTTATACGGGTCGTAACAGACGGTGCAAGATGCTCAAACAAGCAGCCAATGGAAAGGAATTAGGCAGAGTCTATACTCATGACCAGCCATAGCATTCATCTGGCGTAATTTCGAGAAACCACGGCCAATTGAAATAGGAAATGCCGGACCGAGAATCGAGCTGGGATCCTCCTCACTTTTTAACAATGTCTATATTCACGATAATGTTGTTATTATGCGTTAACATATTTATTATACACGACATAGCACATCACACGTAATACACGCTAATATCTAGCCGCGACTGTGTTTAACACTTTAACTGTAGGGGGGGAAAGAACTGTAGTATTGATGTTTTGGGCTATTGTTATTGATGTGCTGGGCTATTTAGTTAAAAAGTGCTGCCTCAGCTGCAATAAATATTAAAACTAAGGAGCAACCATTCCAACGAAAAAGACCACAAATTCAAGCACGCAACTGTGCCGCTTATTTTTTGTACGTAGCAGCGACAAACTTAAAAGATTGTGGTAAACATGCAACCAAATAGGCCTATCGTAACTTTTATTCCGCTCATAATTATTGGATAGGTACTTAGTTTTTACTAGGTTAAGTTTATTACTTATATAAAATTTTCTGGCTGGGCTTAATAATCTGTTGGGATCGAGGAAAACATTCAAATTACAGTAACGTAAGTACGTTACACAAATTGTGTTTCTAACACATAGGGCAACGTTACAAAACTGTGAAATAAACGGACGTGACTTCCAAAGAATTGATTTCGCTATAACGACAGTTCATGGTTCAAACGCATAAATTTCACACATCCTATATTTACAATCTCACACACACACACACTGGCCCGGCGTAACTTAAAGGCAAGAACACTATTTCTTACGCAGCGGTCACGATACGTTACATTGTTAAATTCTACCATGGAAACTGATTTATCACAACATTATAACTTGCCTAAATAGGTTTAAAAAACACAACGTATATAAACTTGGTGTGGTAAACTAAATAATTTTTCGCAGGGAGAAATATTAACACATCGTTCAGGAACAAGTATCACGCCATATCACGTCGCCAGTCGCCACTTCTGCCAACTTCGGATTTGTAACCATCCCGCGATCACATCTAAAAATATTATAAGTACTCAAAAATATAATTTTCGTTTCCGTTTTGATTACAAATTTAGAAATCATTATTCTTGTTGTAATATGTATGAAATATACTAAAATTGGAAACCTGTATAACGTTCCTGATACTACTATCGGTGTGAAATTTCCAGAGAGAGATGAGCACAGAGAAAGAAAGAGTTCTAGTTCTGCACTCCTTTCGGGCGACAACTTCTCTTTGAAGCACGACTGGTCGCGTTCCTAGTCACGTATCGTGCGAATAGATTCTCATAAAACAACGGGACGACGTGGTGTGACAGGCTCAACTGAGACATGTGTGCTGACGTGATGGCGACACCATTGAGGCCCCATGAGAAATGAACCTGAGAGTGGAGAGATGAAGCAGAATGAAGGATGTGGAGGAAACGCAAGTACTTCGAGAAAACCCCCAGACCAAGGCGGTGTGTACCACACACTCACGGGACCCTCCTCTCTTCATCCATGCCAACCCTGCCCGAGCCTGCTCCAAGCAGAGGTCTGCGTCGGAGCTACTAGGTTTACCTCGGACTTACGACCGACCTGCTTGCATATTCCCGTCATGCACCAGCGAGGCGCCACACAGCTGTGGGTGTCAGCCGGACACTAGGCGGGCCGACTAATTCATTTAGCCCCGCCTATTAGGCAGGCCAGCCTGCTTCTTTCGTCACTCGACAACACTGCACGTCTTCCGTCGAGGGAAAATGGAGTAACCACTCTCCGTATTCCAACACTGAACTGCTTTTCTGACAACGGTCCTATCAGAAACAATGTTGGTGGCATTTGAGCCTTCAACATTGTTTATAGAAAAAAATTTTCTATAAACTTTCACTGGTTGTGTTCCAGGGCAATAGTATCGCCTAGGAACGACACTGTCAATGAAATCAACAATCTCATTATACAAAGAGTTTCCGGCCAAGTCAAAACCTCTAAGTCGATTGACACAGTCACCAATGTTGACGATGTCGTCCACTTTCCTCAAGATTTTCTAAATTCGCTTAATCCTTCTGGCTTGCCACCTCACGAACTATCATTAAAAGTCGGTACTCCTATCATGTTTTAAGGAATATAAGCCCTCCTAACATGTGTAATAGCACAAGATTGCTCATTAAAGACTTGAAAGAAAATTTGATTGTCGCGACCATCCTCACCGGTCCAGCAGCCGGCCAGCTGGCAAACATCCTGAGGATTCCCATGATTCCCACGGATTTGCCAATATCTTTCAAACGGTTGCAATTTCCCGTAAAAAAAACATCGTTCGCGATTACTATTAATAAGTCCCAGGGTCAAACTTTCTCTTTGGTTGGAATCGACCTACGAAAAGAGTGTTTTTCCCATGGCCAACTATATGTTGGTTTATCACGAGTTGGAAGTCCCGAGAAACAGTACATTTTGCTACCAAACAATAACAGGACGTCAAACATTGTCTACAGAGAATGTCTTAGCCAATAACATATTTAATATTTCTATCTCAGATAAATTGCATTGTAATATAATGTATATTAATATGAAAAATTATAAAAAAGTAAAAAAAAATATCAAATAAAATAGCAAAAAAACTTTAAATTATAAATTATTTAATTAATTATTAAATTATAATGTGCTTTTTTTAAATGCTTTAGGAGAGTTTACCCAACCTAATTAACGCCGGGTTAAGCAGTTATCTTAATTGCACCCGTGCGAAGCCGGGGCGGGTCGCTAGTCTTACATAAGGCGGAAGAATACACAACGTGCATAGAAGTAGATCTTAAGCAGGGCGTTCAAAATTGCTAATGTTGCCATTAATAACCTTATATATATATACTAACCTATATATATTACACATGCTACACAGTTGTCCAAACTTAATTGTTACATAAATTTTTTTATTTCTGAAATATTGTGGTTAAAAATACGAGCCATATTGGATGTTTTCAACGAAGGACCACAGTGAAGCTAAATGTGGTCTTCCCTGGTAGGAAATTGTTATAATTGTGTAAAGTATTTGAAGAGTCCAGCACTATAACATAGATCGCCCAATGTGGCAGAAGACGCGCCGCGGATTTTTAACCAGAAGAGGACCTGTACGGGGTAGAGCCGCGGATTTATTTTAATTTAGTTACGAGAGATTCGACGCGCGACCAAGTTGTTTGTGCCATGTTTGTGAGTTTTATTTAGGGCTGAATATAGGTTAAGAAGAGATCACGAAGAGATTTTATGTAATTTTTCGTTTGGATTCGGCAGAAGATTTAACTATGGACTTCATGAATCTACGTTGGCGATATTACTTATGCCATACATGTGAGGAGATGAGCAGAGTGAGTTATTTTTATTTATTTGCACACTTAGTCTGAACGAAAACCATGAAATTGTTTTCTTTTCTCTTTACTGATATAATTCTCTGCCAAGCTTCCAACAAGAACTTCATCAATGATCAATCCAACTTAAATAGTACTTTGAGCCAGCCAAGATACTGTTGCCAGGTAACAGTAAAACGCGTCCTTGCTACCTGGAACTTGATTAAATTTGTAGAAGGAAAAGGAGGGCGGGAGGGAATCTCACTTTTTTTTTTCTGTCAAATGCCTTTACAAGTTCATTCTTTTTCCAATTAAGTATTACTCACGCCCTAATTGACCTTATTGTTACTGGTAAATTAGTGCCAGTAAGGGTTTATTCTGCGAGTTGTAGATGTACCTATTATGTCTACGTTGTTCAGTTGTGAGCTGTGTATTCAGACAGCCGAGTATGGGTTCCAACCTGTATCTCATAGCACATCAACTGAATATGTTTTGTGAGTTTGTAGTATGTTATGTATTACGAAGCAGGACAAATTTAATAAAAGGCAGTAGACATTTTATAAGCGGAGCTATACATTCGAACAACACATGCATCATGGAGGCTTTTTATTAATCATACGTCTACGGTATAAAAGAACTAAACGAGGAAGGGCTATGAAGTCCGAGAAAATCGTTGCGCAAAAACATGACGAAAATTTTCTTGAAAATAGCCACAATTATTTTCATGGTTCAAAAAACCAAACTGCGTACAACGTGACATGAACCCTGACCATGTAACTGTAGCAGCATTTTACACACCCGACCACTATCCAACTTGTATTCACAATTCCCAACACGGAGAACAGAAAACAGGAGATTTTTTTTTGTCAATTTTATAAAAGAACTTACCTAACCTGCACAGGCGATGCCACAGTCGCAGCTTTACCTAGAACTACGAATTTAATAATAAATATACTATTTTAAGAACGTTACACGCATAGTATTTCGAGCTGTAGCCTGCATAACGTCATACGGTCGGCTGGTGTCATGTTATACCGTCATATTCTGGGTTCCAAAAATGTACACGTCATATTTTCTTCTTCTGTAAAACATTTAATGCGAAATTTTTAGTAATCTGGCCAAAAGAATTACGATTTGTTGACATTTCAGCTTTATACTTATGCCAGCACTAAAATACGAAGCAATGCCAATGGAATAAAAACGTCCATTTTATCCCGTCGTACCTCTAGTCTGCATGCATTTGTACGATCCAGCTGCGAGTGTACATGCATACAGTTTAATCTTCCTACATTACGTTTTTTCCACACTATGTAATTACAAGTACGTAAAGCCGGCATTCTGAACTTACTTAGAAACAATCGCAACAGTACTAAATGCCAAATAAAAACAATGAATGCGCATAAAAAATTTACAATAGCTACTTGGAATAGCATTTGGTTTACATCAAAACAATTTACAATAGCTACTTGGAATAGCATTTGGTTTACATCAAAACAATTTAAAGGCACGAGCATAATCACGGCAGAACAATATGAGGTTCGAAATCTCGCTAAAGAGTATGTAGATAATCTCAAACACCACTGGCTTTCCGTAAGTTTACAGAAGACAATCTAGAAAAACCAGGTGAATCATACATAGCTGTTTATTACTTACTTAATGAGCAAATATTTTACCAGAGTGACTATCAAGCTATTTCTTAACCCGCAAATGTTTATGTGATTGATCCCAACGATATTGTTACGCGTGGGTATTCTCTGGCCAGGTGCGCATGCGTGGTGGGTCCTGCCACTAGAGAAGTCAGCGGCGGGATATTGAACTAAACTTCTGATAATCTCCTTCCTCGACGCAACCCCAAATGCAAAAAAGTTTCTCGGCTAGGGCCGACGACTATCAGAACTACCGCAACCAGAGAATTGACAGTGTTCATGGCAACCATCTGGCTGGAGTGCGGCAATCTGAATTAAGTATGGTGCAGCGAAGTATATCAGCGGAGATGACTGACTACGGCAGAGGGTGCAAGACGATGAGTAGAGCGCTACTGTGCATGGGGGCACTTGGAGCGCTCTAGAACTTTCCTGACTGGTGAGACCTGTACTGAATAAAGGTGGGACTGTGTGAACGTGATACGGACTCTACTGTAAATATTGTAACTGTAAAATATGGACATATAATTTATAATATTATTCAGTAGGTGTTTATACATTATTGGGATGATATTAATTATTCGATTGCATTAATTTCTGTAGGGTGATAAGAGAATTATGTAAATATTAATTGTAAACAGTAATAAATAGCAATTTATTGCGAGATATTACGTCTAGAATATTGTCCATGTTGTATTTGTAAATAAATTAGAAAATTTGAATCATTCAATCAAAATTTCCACCCCTTATAAAGAACCTGGTTAAGTCCACCGAGTGACAAATTTTTACAATATTCTGAAAACCAGATGCTACAATCTGGCAAATATTTGCTCTAAAATTTGACAGGAACTGCTTTATCTACAACTGAAGTCTATGGCTATAATTTAGGTCAAACACAAAAATGCCTGCGACCCAAGTAATCACGGAACTATTCCCAATAACCGTTACAGTAACATGTGAACGACACAGCTGACCACTTGGCTATTAAATCACCTTAAAATGAAATACAACTACAATACGGCAGAATGCCACTGGCGGGGTCGTATAAGCAGACATATTTGCGCCCAGCAGCCAGTCACTTATTAAAAGTACTTCTAATTTGATACTGTTTCTCTGACCTCGTATAAATATCCCGACTATTTCAGATATTTATAATCTTTCTGCTATTCGGTATTCCCTTCGCTATAGTTATGGCAGCCACTTTAATGCCGGCTAAGGCTGACTATTTCCAGCAAAGGCAACTTTCTTATTACTATTGAATTGCCTAACGCACAGTAAAAAAAATATATATATATATTTAAAAATGTACACCACGGCACAATATTAAAATGTGAAATAATGATGAGAATAATTAATAGCATGTACCCCTTCAACAAACAATGAAATGCTCCGTTTGAATTTATATACACCAAGCCTAAAATAATTTCTCGTCGATTTTGAAACACAAATAAAAAATGTAAGTACTTCTCTGATATGTGAGGTCAACTGCGTTAGTCAACACTGCGATCATCAAGGGCAGTCTACACATTTCATTTCTGCTACTAGTTCTAAGTACTAACAGGATTATGCAAAAAGCAAACTAACCAGTTACTAACTGGCAAGCAGCTTGCAGTTGGCATGAGCGCAGCTGTAATCAAGTCTTAGCTTTATTTACCACGCAGGTAAAGAAATCAGGTAAAAGGGGGGGGGGGGAAATACTTTAAGACAGGTGGTATACAAGTTCTTACTCCAGATTCTAAATATAGAAACACTCATATTTGCTCTAAGTATGAAATAAATTGCAGTAATATGTATATTACTGTTTTATCTATGAATATATTGGTAAATGTTAAAGCGCGTACATAAAATAAATATCATAGTATTTAAAAACATATTTCGCGTACAGCGTACATGCACTATAGGCTGTTCAAGATAAATAAAGTGAGCACTTCTGAGGCCCTAGTTACTTTTTCCTCGCAACCATTTCGTATCCTCTAACCACCTTTTTAAATAAATATTGTAATATAAGTAATAAACACAGTGTGTATATTCCACCGCACTCTGCAGTTAACGTCCAGGGCTAAAATAAAATATATTCATGGACTATTACTCCAAATGAATGGGCTTACAAAAGTGCTTACTTTACCGTGAATAGCCTATAGTAGAAATAATGTGTAGATATTTGTCTGGTAGTGATCTGGAAGAATAGTCACTCGAAATCTGGTGTCGGATGGTATTATTCTAGTCCAGTAGACGGGGGGGGGGGGGGGGGGGGGTGAAAACCACAGAAGTAAGACCGGCCTGCCACACGCAAGGAAGAGTGGTGCAGTGATGGGGGGGGGGGGGGCACTGCAGAAAGCAGACATAACTCACGGTTCTCCCAGCCACCCCCGACCCGAGACAGAGGGGGAGGTCGAGAAGAGAGATGTGGTGGGAGAAAATGACGGATAATTATTTAAAAGAAGGTCGGTGCGTTAGGGAAAATAGGTGGGTGGCAGCGCTGCTAGATTCGATGTCATTGTTCCCGGAGCAGGCTGCCGCCACCTAATGTCTTGGGCAAGCTCGCCAGGGATAGTGCAGGTCGAAGGCGCTCCGGGAGACAGCCACAGGGACAGCTCCACGTCTCCTCACGCAGTGCTGCTATATTCACATTCCGTGATAAAAATTCCCTCATTAAAACTCACCGCAGCAAAGTAGCTTTCTACAGGTGGGAAAAGAATAAACAACATTTAGTGCTGCACACAAATATACTGTTAACAAATTTTTTCCGCACGTTACACTTTCACGGTTCTTAATAGATATATCTAAATTGCAGTAATTTCAAAAATAGAGATGGCTATGGTTGCCCTCTGTCGTTCGGTTTTCAAGTTTACAGTACAGAGTAACAAACCTTAGTCTTTGTTTTCAATTTAACTAACCCAAAACCAACTGTATAGTTACACTTTATAAAAGAGAGAGCGCTGTAACAATTTCGTTAAACATTTTGAGATGTAACTTATGATGCAATATTGGTAATTCAAGATTGCAAAAGAGTCTACCAGGGGGAGGGGTGTGACAAATGCGAAATGGGACACCGCATACATTTTAGTTTTAATGTTTACAGTAACCCACAGAAAATTTTATAAAACCACCATAGTTGCCAAAAATGAAATAAACATAACAGAAACGCTGAAGGATAAAAATGTTTAATTGTGTTTGTATGCTGCCCATGCATATTGATAGTTTTACAATAGTAAACATCAAGAGCAATGTTTTATAAAGGCTTAAGTAAGAACACGGCACGGTGAGAATACCAGCACAGCCAATCATAATTCAGTAAAGGATATCGGTGCGAACAACAGTCACGTAACTCGTTTTTCCTTAAAATCTTTTTTTTAACGTAGGGAATTTTTGCGGCCATATTACGTAACTACGCGTTACTATGATAGAGTTTACGATTGGTAAGGGCCAATGTAAATCAGGATCCAGAATACTACCATCCAACAAAGGCAATTTCTTCCTCGGGATTTTAAGGGGAAGACATTTTCTGCACAATCTGTAAAGGAAGTATGGTAGTTTTGGTTGGTCAAAGGGATTTTTCAACATCATTCACAGTTTTTATATTTCTAAGGATCGCCATGAATGGCGAAATTTCGTAACGACCTTTCATTCTGTATTAATAAATAAAAGGCAGGATTTACATCTAAACGCCAATTCGCCGCCAGATAAGAACTGGAAATTATTAATTTAAAATTGAACTAGTTGTATGGTTCAACGAACCTTAGCAAAGTCGAAAAGAATTAATAGCTTCGCTAATGAACGTGCACTTAAGTGAATGCCAGAATGTCCAAAAACGGCGGACAATTATACCAGAGGCCTATTTCATTAAAGTTACAATTCGGCAGGTGACAGGAAAGTGTCAGAGAGGTTTACAATCCGACAAAGGTGTGTTTCATAAAAGCTGACAAGTTTACAAATTTGTAGAATTGTACGACAATTTGACAAATGGTTGTTTCACAAAAGTTTTTGAGTTGATGCGTAAAAATCCGACAAATTTGTCTAACGTTACACTAAAGATAAGTATAATCACTCAATGGCAAATATAAAAATGTGTAGAATTGTCCTTGCAGAAGTGACAGAAAAGCTTTCCTATGTAACTAGTAATGTATTGTTTATATAACATGGCAGTGCAATTTGTGTTTCAATATTGTGTGAATTAACATTGCTTGCCAAATAGCACATCCTTTTCGTCTAGGATCAGATTTAATATAGTAATCTTATCCACATTACTCGACATTCTGCTGCTAGAATGAACAAAGTTATGTGGGTGGAATTATTATTCACCTCTTAGTTATTTGTGGTAAACTGTTCATGAATCGCATATAATGCTGCGATCGATTATCGTAACGCACTTCAGAGCTATTTAGCGTATAATAAATGAAACTTACAGTTAAACATATAATTGTCGCGTTATGAACCCGATATTTTAAGGCTTACTATTTACACTTTTCTGCTTGTAAAATAAAGATAACTTGGGTTATTTATGTAACATAACATTGGCACGACATATTGACAAATTTGTCGGATTTGGCAAAATTGTATATGCCACACCTGTCACGTTTTATGAGATAGGGCCCTGGTCTTTACACCCAGCGCCGCAGAAGGCTGGTAGAAAAATGCTTGTATTGACGGAAGTTTTCTCAGCCTTCAGTGGTGATGGGGGCAAAAAATGATTTCGACGACAGTGACTGAATGCAAAGAGATCAAGGGGGGAGGGGGTGTACCAAGACAACTTGCAACAGCAACATCCATAATACGACAATCCGGAACCACCAGCTGAGAATCGAACCCAGTTCGCCGCGTTGGGAGGCGACCGGTGCACGTGTACCGCACGTGCACAGTGCACGGGTACGTGCTACTGCACCACGTAACGCGGAGAAATTCTACAGTTATGTAACTTTATACATATAGAATGGTGTGAGGATGTGAGGCGGCAGGCATGCACCAAGTTGATGCGAATGCCAAGCTTTGCACACTTACTTCATTCAAGCCGGCCGGTAATTTACCAATGTACAACAACATTAAACTAATCGGCCGGACTAAGTACAACACGCTGTTAAAACTGCCCTTCTGCAGATAGTGATGCGTTCAGAATCACATGCCCAAGGGTAATTATCATAGTGAGATAGTTTGTTTCAATTGATTATGAAACACTGCACCTATACAACGTGAAGTACTCGTAAAAATGTAGTACAGACACCATACAAAATAGCCACAAAAGTACGATTTATACTGTATATGACAGAAGGATGTATATATTTTGCAACATTAGAAAATATGTTATTAAAATATACCTTTTAAATGTAAAAAATTAATCGATCGATAGTCCGCATTTTAAACCAAATTTATGCGAATTTCCATTCCAGGTACATCACAAAGCAGAATTTACAATAGATAATTCTTCGAGAAAGATGGTCATAATATTTATTATGATTGTTTGTAAGAAAATTTTGATAATAATGTTTTGTTTCTAAAATACTTCTAATAACAGGGAAAAATGAAAACCACCTTCGATGTATAGAATGAGCACTTACGGTTTTAGTAGTAAAACATATATAATTAGAAACTACCAATAACAAATCAATAAATGACTGGATAAAATTTAAATTTCTCTAATTGAAATATTTTGACACATGAAATTTAGTGGGTGATATCCCCTTTCTTGATGAAGATAAAACGACACACGTCATACTGCGAATCTAGCAGACAAACAGCACCTAGAGAACCGGTCGCCAGAGTGCCTTACACCAAGGCAATCTTGTTAACTCATTTAAACGTGAGAAGTTTGTATAAAAACAAAATGTCATTGTCTTTACAAAAGGGAGAAACACTATTTATCAAGGTTCCACAGATTTCAGATGTGAAATTTGAAAAAATAATATCCAGTAGTTTGTTGCTTCAATTCAATCTAATTTTGAAATAACAACCGAAATATCTGCTTTATGATAAACATACCGGTATTTTCCATTTCGCTCCACAGCGTTTTATATGTGTAGTCCAAGTAAGTCATGTATGGTTGTAATAATACGAGAAACTTGCAGCGGAAAAATTAAGAAAAAGAACACGTAAGACGCAACACACACACAGGCCGACCCACCGACCGACGTACTTGGGGTATAATGTTACTTTACCCAGCAATATAACAGTTTAAGGCCACGGTTTCCCATTTCTACAACTTTTGCGAGAAATATTTTTTTAAATACAAACGGGAGCCGATATTTTACAATTCTATTACAATTTTGTTACAAATTGTTCTTATTATGTAGTTTAATTTTTTAAACACAAAAAAGGTATACTTTTATCAAATTAATTAATTAATTAACAAAAATTTTGTTTATTTAATAATTCGTTAAAATTATAAAAAAATTTGTGTTGGAAAATTATACTACATAGTAAAAACTATTTTCAACAGAATTGTAAGAGGATTGTACAATATCGGCTCCCTGCTGGGTTCAATAAATTTATTCTCGCAAAAGCGTCTTCCTGGTAACTCAAAGACAGGCTTAAAGACACCGGAAAAAAACCTCTTTCAAAGAAATTCTACCAGACATACTACTTTGTGTGTCAGGAGGGAGGAAATAAGTGCGGGATGGCGCGATGACAGGAATAAGTTGATCATAAGCTTGCTCCTCAGTAATGGCGGGCGGTCCAGCGACTTTAATCCTGAACCCAGCCACCACTAATGCCTATACTCGACTAGCGGGTACCTGACGATGAGGAGCAAACCCCGACAGCAGTGCATCACATTTCATCTCAAACTCCAAATAAATAAAACTATGCTAATTCGTTTCATCATATGCTTATGAGTGGGATGGACCCCCCTCGTCCAAGGTCAGGAAGCGAGGGAGCGATACGGGCGACACTAACACGCACTTCTAGCAGCTCATCGCTCCTACGCGCAAGGCGTGCAGTGTTTCGGTCGTAACGCTGTACTGTGCAGATTAGATCTGTAACTGTGGGGTTTTGTCACAGGCGATGAAAGACCACAGATTAAACTACGCCAGTATTTTTGTACTTTTCTCTTGCCGAGTAAGGAAACTGCATAAGGCAAGCTTTAAAAATGCGATATTTGACCATTTTCACGAATTTTTCCGTCCAAAAATACATTTAATATGATCAAAGTAAAAAAAAAATATGGGGGGGCCTAGATAATTGTTTTTTATAAAGTCGTATTTGCAGAATATTTATTTACCGAGATACATGTATCTGAACAAACTATTATAACACAAAGACGCGGGGTACCATCTCGCTCTTACAATGCCTGTTGTTACGATTGTACGAAAGAGCCCTAACTTGGAATCCTCGTAGAAACCCGGCATCACAACTTCAGCAAACCAGGACGCCAGAAATTACAACAGCGTATTGCAACAGAAGGGTCGACAGCAATATGCCCCTCCACCAGCCGGCAATCGTGGACAGCTATGTCTAAACAACGCGCCGATATAGGCCACCGTGAGACAAGGCCCGACATCTTTCCACATCCGACCAGCAGCCAGGGAAGATCACAACATGTGTGTGTGTGTGTGTGTGTGTGTGTGTGTGTGTGTGTGTGTGTGTGCGCGCGTGTGCGCGTGTGCGCGTGTGTGTGTGTGTGTCCGTCCGTCCGTCCGTCCGTCCGTCCGTCCGCCCGCCCGCCCGCCACCATCCTATGATCAGCTAGATACAGCCTCCGGCGTCAGGAATAAGGTGACATCTGTCCGACTTAGATAAATAGAAATGGCGTGAGAGAGTCATAGCTTGATTTATGTTAATAACTTAATAGCATTTCAAGTCGCTCCCGTTACTGTAACTCTCTCAATATTGTGTTGTTTGCGTCTCACATATTGTGTTGTCTGTGTCTCACACATCATGAATAAACCCCATCAGTTACCATAAAAGCTCTACCACTAACTATCATTTCAGTTACTCCCCATAATCCTTTTTGTGTGGATATGACATTAAGTCAAAACTGATAACAATGGTGGAGGCTCCTTAAGGGCGCTACCTCTCGCTTAGCAAACGAACCAGCTCCACCTCCACGAAGTTACCCCCACCCTTTGCATATTATTAACCGTTTACTAACGAGAGTGCATTTAGCTATGCTATATTAAATTACCACGCTTCCAGCTATAATAAATGCATGTGCTTTGGGGAAGTAAATTGCTTTAATATTACAGTAGATTAGTAGTTAATGATTTTGTCATATACTTTAGAACATAACATATTTAAATGGTTAGTAGTACAGTATAAAATCACCGTTGAAAAAATTATTTGGCACCATAACAGCCAATCCAGTATCACAGGAAGAACCGGTAACAGTATACACAAATTTAAATACTGAAGAAATTGAACAAGGGGGAAATATTCAACAAAGTAATATACCAGTTATTAGACACTATTTCCAAACTTCAGCGTTATCAAAGACAGGTATAAATAGAGATCAATTTTATACAGATACACAGGGGTATGAAACACCTATTCATAACATAGGAAATACAAGCTACCAAAATATAGACAACCAAGGGATAGGTGAACAGCTACAGACATTCTACCAAACACCTCCGAACAGATTTCAGGCACAAACGGACACCAAACTGGAGAACCCTCCACAACTTAATATATTAGCACAACAACCAGTTAACATAGAAAAGTTTCGTGGCACACAAGACGAAGATATTATAGAGCATTTAACGCAGATTGAAGTAGGAGCAGAATTATCAGTGGAATGAAGAAACAAAAATTAAAAGGTTAGAGGAATACTTAGAAGGGCCAGCGAATAAAGTATACGAGAATTTAATTACTCAAACAGAATCACAAGTAATTTCATGGCAGACAGTCACGCAACACCTAATAAGAATGAAGGAAACATCACAAAATATAAGACAACTGTACACAAAAAGGCAGGAACCTAATGAATCAGCTACAGTGAATGTCCAGAAAATTATTATTTTAGCAAACAAAGTCAAAAAGAATATGCCAGAGGAGGAAATTGGAGAAATTTTGTGGAACTCACTAGCTCCATCATCCATAGTAGATAAACTATTGTCATGAAAAATAATACTTTAGCAGAAATGATAGAAAACAGACACATCGAATAAGGTATTTAGAAGTACAAACAAAATTTAGAAAAACACAGGGAAGCTTTTAAAGTAGATATAGAAGTAGAAATTAACCAACTAAAAGCAGAAATTAACAAACCTTTTCAAACCCAAACTACATAGCAACCAGAAACTACTCAACCACAGAGAACTACACAGATAGTAGACGGGGCGAGTAGAGAAGCACAGCATAGACGAAAAAACAATTTCAACTAACATAAACCACTTAGGATGGAACCAACCAGGCGTCAGGTCACCGGAGCAGCCAGCTGGGGTTCCAACCAGAAGGTCGGGGCGGCGAGTCCCGGGCGAGGCAATAGTTAGTACTATAACTCGGCCGAGACAACAAAATATCTCGAAAGAATGCTGTTCTGTGAGTCTGACCGTGAACGAGAGAGGACAATGGTAAAACCCAGCGAGCCAGTCAGAGGCGAGCAGCTTTGACACGTACACATACAGTCTGTACTGCATGAAAATCGACACGGCCAGTCTTGGTTGGTGGTAGTAAATAAACGTAGTCTGAAGGAGCGCATATTTACTAGTACACAAGTAGTTGATCGTTCCAAACGTGTACATATATTTGAGCCTTAGTGTAAATGTTAATAACATTATGGCTTCGTGTAGTAAAAAAAGTCCCCCTATTCATAGCGAAGGCCGCAAAATAATAGGAAACGTTATTTCATTTTTTGATGAAGAGAAGATACCTGGGAAACATAAGTATCCAATTGAAAACGCAACAAAGCGAGCAGCAGCTGCAACAGAAATATCTGAGGCAACAATATATCAAATACGGAAGGAAATCAGTGTAGGAAAACTAACAGGCAAAAAACTATGTACGCCTGTGAAGAAACGGAAGAGAAACGCCCGGAAAATTGTGTTAGATAATTTTGATTTGTGTGTTGCTCGACATACAATCCAGCATTTTTATGCTCATAGGAAATAAGTGCCTACATTAAAGAAGTTACTTTCTGTACTACAAACAGAAATTAATTTCCGCGGAAGCAAGGAAACGTTGCGGCAAATCGTAAAGAAGATTGGCTTCCGATTCAAGAAATGCAAAAACAAGAGACTTTTATTAATGGAGAAAACAGACATTGTTGCATGCAGGGAAAGGTATTTATGAGAAAAAATGATAGTCTGGGGGAGAGCAGGTTACCGGTGGTTTATGTTGACGAAACGTCATGCTGCGCACACAGTCAGCAAATGTTGGCAAGATCCGCACACGCCAGGTGTGCTGAAGAACAACACAGCAAGCCAACGACGATGGATTATTGTGCATGTTGGTTCGGATGCGGAGTTTGGTCCTGGCACGTATCTCATCTTTAAGTCTAAACTCAAAAGTGGCGACTACCACGATGACATGAATTTTGTGAATTTTTCAAAATGGGTACTCTAAAAACTCTTACCCAATCTGTCCCGTAGAGGCATAATTGTAATGGATAATGCATCCTATCACTCGGTGCAGACAAACAAATCCCCTGCAATGACATCACGTAAGGCAGAAATACAAGAGTGGCTCAAGTTAAATAACACTGTACATGAGGAAGAGATGACTAAAGCAGAACTACTCCACATCGTGAAATGTCAACGACCGGTTCCCAAGTATTGCATAGACGAACTTCATAAAGAACATGGCCATGAAGTAGTCAGGCTGCCTCCATATCACTGCAACTTAAATGCCATCGAATATACTGACAGCTTCAGTGACAGTAGTGTACATGGAAATGTAGCCAATGGCGGACTTTCAGGTATCGAAGAACTTGAGTAGACTTAGGTATCTATTACCGATGCTGCGTAACTTTACAGCTCACATTATATCATACATTTATCGACACGGGCGGATGCCAGGAACGCATACCGTATACCTTCCCGGGAGTCAGGATATACACAACACTTGTTTCGAAGTTAGTAGTTATTAACGTGACACTTTGCTAATGATTTGTAACGTTAACAGTTGTAACTGTATTATGCATGGAAACATATTATTGCTATTATGGGGTATTATTTTAACATTGATCCGTCTATTGTTTAAATTATATGTACACTTACAATAATGTGGGCATTGTATAATAGGGCTAGGCACAAAAGTGAGGAACGTGTGTAGCAAATATAATTTGTTCATAGGTGATTTGCAACTATATTTAATTGCATATTCTGTTAACGTTATTATGCCAAACTATATGGATGTTTTTAACATGTAGATTTATGTACCGTATGTGCGGAACTAACTGTGCTGGTTGAATTGTACCACGCCGGGGATGGGGGCTCTACAGTTTGTTGTGTAGGCGTGCGCGTAAACAGCTTTTATCAGTAGGAGATTCACGGAAACTACACTGCCCTTTGTGAGTGCCAATGTACTGTTGACGGTCCTCTGTAGGCTGTCCTGAGTGTACCACTCTCCCCCTGGGCGTGTCACTCTACGGGCTGTTTTGTTGTGGCCGACTAATATTCCTTCTATGCTTACATCCGTTTCCAAAACTTAACCTATATCCTTCTCCTTCTATCACTAGTTGGCCAGTCAGTTTGGTTCAATGATGTATCTATCTTTTTATACAGTAAAATAACTTAATACAATTTAGCTTCGCTATTCTTCTTATTTACTATAATCCTTACCATCTTTCCCCTTTTTAAGCTTATAAGATGATGTTAAGGTCAACTTATAAGATTATGGCAAGGCAGAGCCTGTCCAGGTCTATCGCCGCAGCGCTTGTTGCACTATTTTGAGCAATGAAGGGGGAAACGGGCCCCTTATTCTTTAACCATGACGACACTTACAGCTGCAAAATTTAACCTTGACCTAGAGACAGGCATGCCTTATTCTGCCGTACTGCGTCAGCGTGGAACACGATGAAGACAAGCCCAGAAAGAGAGGAGGGAGAAAGAGTGGGAAAGAGGAGGAAGAAAGGGGGGAAAGAGAGGGACGGAGAGGCGTGGCGGACGGCCGCCTAAAGGAAGTGTTTACGTGGTAGCGCAAAGATGTAGTAAGAGAACTCGAAGAGAAGAAAAAAGGGGGGGGGGGCGGAAGTGCAACACGTGGCACGCACGTTATGTATTATGCACGCACGAAGGTGGCGGTGGGCTCTGATCAATACTTGACAGGCGGGTATCGACCAACTGCGACCGCCTGCCAGCACATCCTTACAAACACTGTGTTTACTCTCTGGCTTCCGTCCCGCCACCTCCACTACGCGTACTAACCAGTTATAGGCTGTTCACGGTCAAGCGAGCACTTTCCAAGCCATACTTACCTTTCCTTTTCGACAATTTGTTTTATCCTTTAACCAACTTTTTAATTAAATATTGACATGTAAGTAATAAACATAGAATGTATATTCCACCGCACTCGGAAGTTAACACCTAACGCTAAAATGCAATGTATTTACCGGCTATTATTCAAAATGAGACGACTTTCATAAGTGCTCAGTTTACCATGAATAGTATATACTTAGGTAGTGGAGTCAAAGTCACTAATATAGGCTGTTAACGATAAAGTGAGCACTTTCGAAATCAACCATAAAAAAGTCACTACCCCGTCTTGCAAATATTTTAACAAGCGCCCTGAGGGACATTCGTCCAGTAAAGTTGGTAACGATGGATGGGAAAATAGTTCCGTATCTTAACGTCGAATAGAAAGTGTTAGGTAACAATTTCTGATAACTTAAATTACTTATTTCGCTTTATGTTTTTATTAATGAATCGAAGTGTAAAATGAGCAGATTTGTAATATATTTACTTTCCTAACAATTTTGCAGTTTTACTTGGCCGACGCATGAATAAAGTGATGAAGCCCGTGACAATGTTAATCTTACGTAAGGCGGAAGAATACACAATGTGCATACAAGTACATCATAAGCAAATCTTTTCGAAGTGCTCATTTTACTGTGAATAGCCTATATATATGTGAAACATCATTACAGACACTCCTGACGGCCGCTTTAAACATGAAGTTAAACGTTATTAATTATCAACTTGTTATATGAAGAAAAAAAAAATATGGGGCGGGGAAAAATACAGGAAACTTCCTACCGAAAATAGAGATATTCAACTGTACTTTTGCGAAATATCGGACAAGAAGTCAAATTTAATTACATATATCCGAACATTGTTTTCTGTCAGAATCGTCAAATTGAGAACAATTCTCATTAATACCTCCCCCGCCTATCATAACGAAAATAATATGGTTTGTCAAACTCTTGCTGCAGATTTTATGGCAGACCAACCACTTTCGTATAAAGAGCACACAAAGCGTCGGGTGCAATGACATTGACTATAGGCTGTTCACGGTAAAATGAGCACTTCTGAAAGACCTGATTAAGATCTACTTATCTGCACATGATGTATTCTTACCCCGTAAGTACAATTAACGATGTTACAATAGGCCTGATCGTGGGTCGATCATGGGCATTGTAAATTTTTTAGAAAAGTAAACATTTTACACATTTTTTTTTTTATTATTACACATATGTATTAAAATAAAAAGTACAATAAAATATTTCAGTATTCACAAATGTTTACTAACACTTTTTATTTAACGTTAACACATGTAACTACTTTCTCTCCGTCGTTGCCAACTTTATTGGGCGTGTTGGCACTCAGTGTGCCCGTTAAATTATATGCAGCTACACGCAGTGACATTTTTCAAAGGTTGGTATCGACGTGTATGTCGCTGTGTAACGCTGCACAGACAATGGAAGTCACTAACACGTGTAGTGAGTGAAGCTGTCTGTTACTTTCCGGCGGATGCAACGCTGTATGTTTCACGCGGAAATGGCGGGACCTGGGCAGTTGGCAACCTCCTATTCATAAGTCACACTGCTCAATAAACAAGCAACAAAAGTTCAGAATTCCTCACGGTAAAACAGTTGCGTGCAATCAGAGGGTGGCCAACCCCGTTATTTCCATTACGGTTGGATGTATTGGTTAGCGTTTGCTCTTATGTTGAAAACCCCGATAACATAAATCAAAGTCCGGAGAATTGTAATTTAATTTCATTTTGCAAATTTATATATATATATATATATATATATATATATATATATATATATATGAAAACGTTCAATTTCAGGGGTTGATACGTCCCTTAATATTCACTTTAGGTAGAACAAGTCCTCTATATTTTCCATTTGATTTCGCATAAAGAATCACCTCACAAAGTTTGTCGGTCGGAATTCCGCCCCATCCTGCATATAAAATTATGTAAGATTATTTAGTACTACGCTTCAGAAAAATATTTTATATTTAACTATTTCCTCCCTCAAACTGGAATCTCAAACCATTCCTTTTATCCCAATGAGTAAGGTAATGAGGCCTGAGCTCGATGCAGTGTGTTTGAGTTAGAAGAAAAAAACGCCCTCCTGGGACGTATGCTATATAGGTATTAAGAAGCTGTTAGAAGAAACAATACCAAACTCCCGGGGGAGCTTATAGAAAATACAGGAACTATGTTATGACCGATACATTTCCTCCTCCTCCTCAGCAACATAGCCACAAACTTGAAACGACTCATAAAAAAAAAAATAATTTTTCCGTATTTACTTCTGTTAGTACACAAGTTCATACTGGAATATATGTCGTATCATTTATATCTCAAAATATGTATCGACTAACTAATACTAAGTAGAACCACACTTTAAACATACCCGACTTTTCAATGGAGTTTAAAAAAACTAAGGCGTAGTGGAGCTTGATGAGGACGAGTTAAATGATTATAACCAAACATACACATACAGAGAAGAACTTTAACTAGAGTTGAGATATACATTAAATACTGTGCTCATTGATAAATGAAAAGAGTAATAGTGGAGATAGATTATTAATGATATAAATAACAGTTGTGTGAATAAATTCTAATCAAATATAGTTATTTTATTTTTATCCAGACCCTCATCCCTTACGAACTCCGATACGTCCCTCAGGCGTCTCGTAACAAGCTGCTTACGATAAAATGGGCAATTTTTAAGG
Organism: Dryococelus australis; assembly: GCA_029891345.1. Taxonomy (NCBI): domain Eukaryota; kingdom Metazoa; phylum Arthropoda; class Insecta; order Phasmatodea; family Phasmatidae; genus Dryococelus; species Dryococelus australis. The sequence continues at coordinate 175,819,948 of CM056997.1, read as the reverse complement.
CCGTACGTAAAAGTTAATTTCAGCTTATTTGTATCATTTCGTCAATTGTTAGTATAAAAATTGCCACGTGACTAATCAACACAGGAAAATTTAAAGCTCTTAAACGTTAATGTCCGAAGCTACAAATTTTTGGATATTATGCTTGCTGGGAGAGCCTGGCTGCTCACTTGACCGTGCATAGCCTGTGTGTATCAGACGCGTATATTTTGAGATGCTGCACTTTGAAAAATTGGTTTTGGCAGTGTTTGGGACACGGCCGTTGGTTTTGCGTGAATACGGCTACGTTGACGCTCTAGGACGCCTTGATGTTTATTTTACGTTCCCGACACCGCTTCACTCTATCATATGGGGTTTTATGGGTATCACTGGACTGCTTTTGAGATGCTCTTTCCAACAGTGTACGATTTCTGTATTACGACTTTGCTTTTAACGAGTATGGGCCGAAATTAGGTTTTCTTAATTTTTTACATTAAATTCATACAATTTCACTATAACCACGCCAAGCAAATGTTTTTATACACGCAATCGAGTGATCTTGGCGAGAATTGTCGATTGAAACTTAAACGAGCGTTGTAGCTTCTCCTAGTCAAAAGTTATAAAACTTGGAAGTTAGGAGTCACGGCGAAACGAACTCGAGATCCCCCCCCCCCCCCCCGGATGCTTGACAGTCCTCGCTCAAACGTGACATATTCTTTGATCTTTTAGCAATCAAGTGTTGTAATTGAATTTTGAATGTAGACGATAGATTTGGAGCCGCGATGCCAAACTGTATCCCCTGATTTTGTTATCATCGTATTTTCTGGATCGCCTCCCACTGTGGTCGCATGAAGGACTGCTGTACCCTCCAAAGTGTCTGCCCGTGTTCGTGGGACACATTTTCTTCACATTCACCAGATAGGTTCAATGTTCTAGTCAGCTCTTATAACATGAACAATTAAGATCATTCTTAACTCGACAATGGTACGTGTATAACTTTATCATCGACGTTAATAAAATACTGTACAAAGCATCACGAAATAACTTGACAAACTTCAGCCAATTACAACAACTTTATTGCATTTTAATCTCACGATGCAGCCAGGATTATTTTGCATTACAACTATATCCCCTTAAACCTCTCTGGCAGCTTGAATCCGCACATTACAATGAATTGTATACGTCTCTATTCTATACGTCTTTATTGAAGATCACTACTTCCGCATTCAGAACTAGATTATGTTCGGCCAGACATGGTATAAAACGAACCAGCAGTCCTCGCTCACAGAGCGAAGGTTAAATTATTAGGGATCGCCCAAAAACGGCAAATATCAAATCCCGAATGTCAACACTTCTTTGATAGTCCCCTGTCGGGAATGTCGGCGATTACACAGACTGTTATCAAGTTATGACCCGTATTTATCAAGTAACAGACCAAGGCAGCACAATAACAATTTTCGAAAGAATCAGTTAATCTGATGATCGCAAGCACACCCCCTTTATCAAAAGAGAGCGAAAGATGTGTTGGCTTCAGCGCGCAGCATCCAGACAGGCGGAGAGCAGCATGCGGCAACGTCGCTAACAGACTACGTGCCCAGAGCGACATGGCGACATGCGCCATCTGACAGCAGACATCCCCGCCTTGGGAGCAACGCAGTACAAACACGCGGACCGGCTTCATAGCCCCGGGCAGGATCCACACAGCCAGACCATTATGTATGTCCCCTGTCCCTTTTCCGAGCACATACTATGCAGTATTTCCAGCCTACACGTAGGCTCAGCTACACGTGACTTAACTTACGTTCACATCCACGATTCCTGTTAACGGGAACTTCGTGTGCAGTGGATTAATTCCTTTGCGCAATATAAGTTTGCAAGATGTGTGAAGAATATATTGGTGTCTACGAAGAGTGAAACGGTATTACACACTCACAGCGTCAGGAATTAAGAGGGTATGGGACATAAATTAATGCCGTTGAGGTTTATCGTATTTTGCAAATTTTATGGAAACCAATAGAGAAAACAAATAAAGGGCAACCATACAGAATAGTTTTTACTAACTACGCGAGCAAATATTTTTTCTGAGTGACGTTATTCTACCGAGATATTTCAGATGCCGTCAATTTTTGTGTGTTTTCGTGGCGCAAGACATTATGCCAAATTGATACAGTAATAATGCAAAATACTTGGTCGTTAAGTTGGCAAGACCTATTATGTAGGATTGCCATTTTTTTTTTCATTTTTATATGTTAGCTTTCAAAAACCAGTAAACATCAATTTACGTACTTGGTGGTAATTTATGTCCCACGCAGGGCGCCTGCCTGCCTAAAAGCTGTTCACGATAAAGTGAGCACTTAGAAAATAAACCTTAGAAAACTATCACTGCCCCTGCATGCATTTATTTTAATGAATGCAGTGAGTGACATTCACCCAGTAAAATTGGTAACGATGGATCTAAAGTAGTTCCATATATTAATGTCGAATAAAACGTGTTAGGTAACCATTTGTGACAACTTAAAAATAATTATATCACCTTCTGTTTTTTAATGCATCGAAGTGCAAAAATTAGCAGATTTGTAAGTATTTATTTTCTTAATAATTTCCCAGTTTCATTTGACCGACACATGAATAAATGCTAATTTTACATAAGGCGGAGGAATACACAACGTGTATACAAGTAGAACTTATGCAGGTCTTTCAAAAAGTTCTCATTTTACCGCGAACAGCCTATACCTAGAAGTAGTTTACACATCCAAATCAGGGGAATGATAGATCGAAATAGGTACATACGTACATTAAATACCCATCACATCTAAGCAAGGTGCACTGAGATGGCACAGTAATTTCGTCATACCAAATATAATCGTAGGACTTAGCAGAGGTTATCATCTTGTTTGTAAACTTCCGTGTAGCAAAGTTTTACTCACTTCCTCACACAAGTCTATCACATTCATATAGAATATTTTTTACTGTATAATCAACTGGAAACTGTGTCTATGCTAAGTTGAAATAATTCAAAACAATAATTGCAACACTGAATGTTGTATTCAGGGATACGATAATGAAATGTAATTTACTTTTGTATGAAAACAGTATGAGAAAACACAACTTTCGTTGTTCATGAGAATGTTAGTTACAAGAACTTTTATATTGTTCCACCAGCTGGCATCAATGCTTGCTGACTGTGGGTTGAAGATGTGGGATTGTTCATCAAGTACAGTTTCAGTCATGTATCCAACATTAAATTGGGATCTTACTGACTTGCAACTTAGTTTCAGTGTCAATTCACATGCCCACATCCACATAGCCATGTGCATAATCATGTTTTAGTAACCAGCTTCAGACTGTGAAGGCGGCAACAGATCCCTGCGGTGCCTATTCCAGTCGAATGCGCGCGCACGCGCACACGCACACGCGCACGCGCACGCACACACAGCATGTCCGTCAAACCACAGAGAAAGGGCATATTGTCCGGGACCTTAGGGTAGAAAATTGGTGTCCGTATGCTGCTTCGCGAAGAAAGCGCGAGACCAATTTTGTTGTGTTCCTTTATGTTCCGGAATACTGGAATGCCTTGGTGCCACTTTCCCACTGAGGTCATTTCAAAATGGTCTCCATTGCATTCATAAAACAGGCTATAACTGTTTTCCTTTATCCGATTCTCATAAATTTTTTTTTAACAGATAGCTCTTTTGGCGTTAGTTAATTTGTTTACTACACAATTTCCCATAAGTCTAACAATTTTCCCGGAAAGTTTGGATCTTCAGTTTTCTAAGCGTTCCTGGAAAATGGCTAGACTTAAGAAAATGTTTGCAGGGACACAAATTAACTAGAACCAAAAGTGCTATTCGTAAAAAAAAAATTACAATCGGATTAAGGAAAATATAGTTACAGCCTGTTTTATGAATGGTGGCAGTTTTGAAATGGCTACCATTTTGAAATGAGGTCACTGTGAAAGTGGCACCAAATCATTTCAGCATCTCGGGACATATAGGAACACAGTAAAATTATAGTCTCTGGCTTTCTTCACGAAGGAGCATACGGAATACCCTAAAGGCACGTTCAGTCAAGCAGTGCCATTAATTGCACAGCAAAGAGAGTTATCTACCTTACTACAGAGGTTAACGAAAGGGAACATGCAGTGCATTGGTGCGAAATGCCAGTGTCAACAGCACACTGTCAAGTTCATTTTTTGCCTTTCCTCAGACTGTAAGATCATCTAAAATTATTTCACAAATCCTCCTGAAGTGTTCATCATTCATTCAAGCACGCCTTGCAGAAATTTAAACGTTTATAAATGCAATGGACATTGAAATACATATTATACGTGTGATATTGGTTGTTGCTTGTCACCTGCCACTAAATAGTCTATATAATTGAAACATAGCCTATTTTAAACTAACACCACAAAAGCGCTTTGCGCAAGACTTTTATTCATATTCGATGCGCAACTTCGCAATATACACTTTCTACTTTCTAACGTAAAGCCCATTACAGAGTGCAATATCGTTTATGCCTATAAACAACTGAAACTCTATTAGTATGTAAAAGAACAATGATCTTGCATTTAAAAAAAGGAAAGCTATGACAGTTTCCTCTTATGAGATACATGCCACTCTATACCATTTAACTGAAAGGCATGCCTAAAGATTTGTGAACAGATCTTGAATTATAGATGTAGATTCGGGAAATATTGCTTTGGATGAGTTCAGTCCGCGTACGCCGTAATTTCAGCGAAGCGGAGATTGGGCAGAAGGTTCGCTCACCTGGTTCTTCCCCTTGAGCACGAGGACATTGGTGACGCGGCCGAAAGGTATGCCCAGGTGGATGATCTCTGCCTCAGTCACCTCGTTGGGGATGTTGCGGATATGAATGACTTTGGACGCCTTGCCAGTCTGCTTGTCAAGCTTCACCTGAGGACACAACCAAACTGCTTGTAAACAAAGCCACTCACTTTTGAACGCAACAAACATACTAGTATTTAGTTTTTAAAAATCTCACTTCTTTACTTTACATCTGAATTTGTGATTTCAAACACTAGAGTTATTTTAATGATTATTCAGTTATTAATTCGTTATCTACTGGCGAATCAGTGTAACGCTTTGACGGATTACTGCCATGCCAGCGCAATCCACAAGAAATCAGTAAATACCTTCATTTTAATTGATGGCATTTACTGATTATAATTGATCAGTAGAATTTTACTGTTCCAAATAGAATAGCTTCAACTTAACTGCAGTAAAAATCGCGATTTGAAGCAGCTTTAACAGTTTATATTTTAGAAAAAAACCACAAAACTGTACTTCTTACCCCACCATTACCAGATTACAAAGAATGCAAAGAACACACAGCATATAAATTAATGACTGAAGTTATTAGCCAAAACTCACAAACGTTGACACAACAAAATCTTAACACACACCATAAAATAAACTGAGATTTACTGGATTGTTTGGGCGATAACCACATTAACCCAGACCATCAGTTCGGTTGCTGCTGTGCAAACTCACTTGGATGACTGCTATCAGTAGGCTCAGATGCTGGGGTAACCACGTAGAATATGTAAATATGCGCTCAGCGCAGTCGGTGGTGTGCCGAGAAGTACTGTGCCACTGTATCACACTTCACTACAATGATGAGATGCCCTAGCAAATATTGGGGCCAAAGCCCAGTACGCACCGGAATATTTCTTTGGGATCAAAAGTAACTAGGGCACAGTACAGCTACAAAGTGATTATAAACTGCGTGAAAGTGCACGCAATAAACACATTTACAAGCAGTTGTTGGCACTTAATTACTAGAGCGTCTTTTATTATAAGTGTGGCAGCATAAGCAATGTTAAGCGAGTCGGTGTGGAACAAGAAAATTAAAAATAAAAATTCTTCTATTCAGCTTGTTACAGTATTATCTCTATACTATTAATCAAGAACGAAATTTTGCCGAGTCGATAGTACCCCATGGGGAAGGGGGTGAGTTATGTTGCCGACCACCCACCCTCACACTTCCAGGGGGGGGGGGGGTTATGCCCCAGGCTTAAGGTTAGTGTACATCATAAAAGTTGGGCTCGGATGTACCATAACTATCGTACACAAGTTCACATACTCGTTTGTCGCGGACCCTTATATCTTAAGTTTTAAGTCGTAAGCCTTACGTATTACTTCTTAAGTCTTAATTTTCTAGTATTAATATCCCCATAGCAACTACAGTGCGCGATGTGCGAGCGAGCGAGCACGTACTGGAGTTGCCAGACGACATTGTACCTTAAATACTAATTCGTACAGTTACCTGCTTCACCGACCGTGGCTTAGCCGGCGGATTCCGCAGGCCCGTCCCCTGGTTTCTATAGTGGAATAATGCACCACTAAACTTAAAGTACAATTTGACCACAAAATGGATGGAAACTGACGCCAGCAACATAGGACCCAGCAATTAATATTTGTTTACATTTTCAAAACATACTAATCAACGTAGATAACTGTATAATAAAATAGTAAACCAGTTTTTATGTTTTAAATATTTTTCCGCATACCAAGATTCGCGGAAAGAAGTTAAACACAAACTGATTATTGTTTACCAACACCATAAAGCTCTTGAATATATAATTCCGAAAAATGTTCAAGCACGCCAAAAAAGAAAAGTTATGCATAATAAAGTTTCTGATATTTTTGGCGAACTATTGCCAACTGAATTACGCAGAGCGCATATATTGACCCCGTGTTTAGAGAATAACGTTTCGAAATCATGTCGCCAATGCACATTCCTAAACGTTGTTCCCACTTCTGAGCGCCCTGCCAAGTTTCTACTTCCAGCATGTTTGTTGTGTATCTTTCTGCGTACCTATTAAAACCAACACTGCCGTGTGACTTTCAGCTGGCTAATATCCACTACACTCTCATAGCACAAACAAAGAAGAGTAATAAATATTGTAATAAGCACTTTTTCCACCGACACTTCAGAGGTCATAAGAAAATATATTTGATTTAGGTTGTCAACAGAATAGTAAAAGGGTTCAGTATTATCCTTTTTCCCCACTGTAAAAACATCGCCAAGACGTTTCTTACGTTCACTTTTGAAAAGTGTGGTTAACTGAAACTCTCATCAGTTACACGTGTTATGAGAAAGACGCGCTTCTATATAGTGCGGTATTTACCCCACCATACAGAAGACAACGTGCCTTAATCGTTGAATAACCTGAGAAATATGTTAAACAACATTGGTGAGAATAATTATATTGCATAAATACCACACAAAACAATATTGCAATACAAAACTACGCACAAGAAAATGGCGAGCGTTGCTCTTACATTCAGAGTAACAAAAAGAATTGTCACGAGACTCAATGGCTGTAGAGAATTTATCTAAATTTTTACAGCATATTTCCAAATTTGTATCCGTCACTCAATGCAAGTTCCGTGAAAATCTCTTCAACCACAAAGATTTTAAAGCACTTAACCTTGAAGGTTGGTCGTGGAAGAGAGTATTTACTGTTTCATAAATCGGCTCATATAAATTAAACCGTTCAGACAGTCGTTATAATACGGTTTTATTGTATTCCTAACACTCAAAAGACAGTTTCACGTACAGTATACATATTTAAATTGATTTTTTTTCAAAGCTAGTGACATACGTTCCGAGGTACTAACTCGTAAATTGGGAATCACGTAAATACTATATAACACAATTGTAATAAACACCGCAAATGTAACAAAACATTTTCATTCTAAGTTTCTCCAAGTTTATTCCCGGTTTAAAGTTTATACATACTTTAATTGCATTGAGTAGAACATTTTTAAATGTGAAATTTCAAGAAATTCTGGGACAACGAACTACGTGGAAATACAGCAGAAAGCAAATAACAAACAATGCCACTTCACTCGGAACACGTGTAAAAATGTTTTATTTGTAACGTCAATTATTAATTTATTTCAGGAGTTACAAACTGGGATATGGAAATTCACAATGGTCATGAACCGCCGTTTTGTCAAAACAGGAGCGCGAACCGGAAAAACAAAACCGTTGGTTTTAACGTAGCGTTAGCCAGGTGATGATGTGGAAAAGTTAAAAACACAAATGTCACGCCAAATTTTATTCCTATTTGTACACAACAAAATTAAATTGAATTGCAGGTGACAATTTTTAAGATGTAGTACCAGTAAAACGTTAAAACAGGGTAATATTTATCGTATTTCGCTGCCAAGTAGACAGAGTATTGAAGTCATTGCTGACGTTAAAATGTTTTCAGTTTCGGCAGTGGTTATTCCACAGGCTGATTTCAAGGAGTGAATACTTAATCGTGAACCACCTTGGGAGATAATGCGGGGAGCTGGTGTGAGGACAGATGCTGGCACACGCTCGCACAGATGTCAGCAGAAAAATTGGCTGACTGAGAGCTGACACAAAGTAGATATGATAACCAATAGCAAGTGTTGATTAAACTAACCATAAAACGACATCATTACGTAAATCCTTCATCTAACGTGTATAAAAAACTATATCCTCAAATTTGAATAAATCCTTTTATCAAGACAGCACAGTATGGAATTAATTTCCTTTAACTCGCCGCCAGTTCCACTGGGAGCATGCCATACCGACCTCGGATTTATCTTCTGAATGATTTCAAAAGCACGCGAAAATTAACTAAGGCAAGTTCCGAAGGGAGAAAGAGGGAGGGGAGGGGGAGAGCTACGGGCCCCGCTGCCAAGGGAAGTAGTGCATATTAAACATCCGCCCAAAATCCGCAATTTATACAAAGAATCAATAACACACAACTGAGGATTACTGTAGGTAACAAGTTTTAGCAATGTAAGAATAACTCGGCGAATTGTTTTTAATTACTCCAAAGAGCAAAAGTGAAAACTGTACAAAACCCATTATTAAACCACTTCTGCTACATTACTAAAATACAAGAAAAATGTTTAACTGACGATAAAAATGTCTTTACTGGCTTTGGCTGGTTAAAAATTTGTCATGAAAATATAACTATCGAAGAGACGAAAAATGATTAATATTCACATGACAAAACGACATGGGAGAATACTGAAACGTTACCTGGCGTAAGTCGTAGCTGGTTGGTCTTCCCCGACGGCTGTCCTCTCGCGCGTAGCGGAGATGTGTCTCTACTGCCGCAGTCCAGTTGCTACATATGCATGCGAGCACAAGCTCAGGGCGTATCAGCTCGGCTACTATTGTCCGAATGTGCTGTCATTTCCACCCCCTTCCCAAGGCAACACCATCACTAGGGACTCTCAAAGCTCCCCTTTCACGTGCTACCACGAGTCCTCTCCCCTTTCACTGGCTTCTCGAGATTTAGGAAAACAACCTTCCATACGTCCCTAGTCCCAGAGATTCCCGCTGCTGGACCAGCAGGCCAAGTCTCCTGCTATCTGGTAAACAAGCGGCCGCCTGAAACGACCACCCTCTGATGAGATGCCTCGCCTTTATTCCTACCATCACGGTACTAAAGTCTATAGAAAATGGAAACACGCGGAGCATTGTAGCGCCAAACTACCATGGGACACCCCCCACCCCCTTCGACCAACAGAACACATTATGATTCGTCGATACACCGCCAGCGGTACCCTCCCTTTTTTTTACCTGCACATTTCACAATGGTTGACGTCACCCGAGCATTCGGACCTCAAGGGTCATTCTCGCAAATCGTAATTAGTTTATGGCTTTGCATCTCCGCGTTCTTTTTCCTTCCCGCACACGGCCGTGCTGCTACAGGGATTAATTAATTAGAAAGATAAAACCGCCAGCTCCACAGACTTCACCTCACCTCCCCCCCAACCCCAGGCAAAACCAGCACGGTGGTCGACCTCGCCGTTAGCGGTCGTGTTACGGCTGTGCGCCAACAAAGACTTGCCTCCAACAGAAAGGAAATAAAGAACTAATAATCCCGGCAGCTCTACAGTGTCCACCAACCTGTATTTTATACACAAAAAACTTTTTATTCTTCTTGTGCAAATATCTCCAGTCTATACAAACATGTTCAAGCCCTCTTTGTACGAGCGCATTACCGCTAACAAAAGAGGCTGTGAACTGTGCGTATTTCGAATCCCTTTCCAACGAAACATTACCCTGATGACGTCAGTGGAAAGGTTGTTAATCACAGAAGGCATACTAGTATTTCTGACCATCTGTCGCAGCTGACGTCGGGTGATATTAAATTCAGAGGACTTCTGTTAAAACATAAGGTGGCGCGTATACATCATTTTGCTTTCGTAGAACTGCACGTGCGCTAAATTCTGAATGCATACACTGTTATATACTTTTAGAACATCTAGGGCTTTGTGCAGTTTGGATTTGGTGGTCACTCAAACTTGAACTGTGCATACCTTTTGCAGTGTCTAAAATTAGACCTAATCAACAGAATTACAATATCATGGATAGATTCAATAAACTAAGCACCACGGCGTCAGTAACCTAATGCAAGTTGCAATACCAAGTGTTTTGAAAAGCTGTTACATTTCTGCGTATTTGGTATTGTCTGAATATAATTTATAAAGTTAAGTGACTAAGCGCATTTTCTTGTGCTGTGTTACGTGAAAAACGTATAACGAAATGTGTGTTATGTATATACATTTCTGAATATTTCAAAATAATATTCTGGTCACATGCTTCACGTGATTGTGCCTAATATTTAAGAATAATTTTTCAAAAAACTGCAATTGTATACTGTCTGCTATCCATCGTAATTTGACCGCAGTCTATTCACACGAGCTGTATAAAACCATTTCAACGTTTCCAATAGCGAGAGGCATGCTTTACCAAACAATAAGTATTTGTGCTAAATGTTTTACAGCTGCTGTGACATGGTTGGCTAAGTAAGAAATTCTGTACGTATAACAAGAGCACATTTCGAATATTTTAGCCTAGCAGCAAGCTTTTACAATTTATTTCACACTAGAGTAACATGTTAAGAACACATCAAAAAACATGTTAATTCTTCAGTTATTTTCAAAATAAATCAATATTCTGAATTAAACCTAAACATATCTGCATTAGGGCGTGTAATGATGTGAAATATTTTAAGAATGACCGCAGCGAGTGTCTATCCCAACACATTCAAAGCATACAAGGGCGCTGTTTTTTTGTTTCCAAGAAAACGGCGACGCCACATGCAAAGTCGTGTTGTATGCTTCAGTTTGCGAACAGTGAATCGATTCTTAAAGTGCAGATGGTTTCCGCCGACAATTCAACAAAGACCCACCTCGTCATAAACAGATTTATGAGTGGCATAACAAGTTCGTAGAAGATGGTTCTGTATGCAAAGAGAAAAGCACTGGTCACTCTCACGCGTCTAATGGAAATATTGGCCGTATCAGATCTGCGTTCGAACGGAGCCTTAGGAGATCCACAAAATACGCCAGCATCGAACTTTGAATTCTTCGGACAATTGTATGGCACGTTCTTAAAAAGTGTCTGCAAATGAAGCCATGTAGATTGCAGGTATTTCAGGCATTGCATCCTGGCAATTGTGGGATAAGGTTCGAATTTTGTACTGTAATTCTGCAGGATGTGCATATTTTTTTCTTTGAATAAATCAACATTTCATCTCTCTAGCCAAGTTATTCGCTACGATTGGTACTTCTACAGTAACATTTCAATCCGGATTGAACCCCGAGTGGACTGAAGTAGGAATGGAGTGAGATAATCCAGTCCGCTCGCCAAGGTGGACTGGACTGTAGAATCCGGATTGAAAAGTTTACTGTAAACAATGCCGCTAGGAATGAACAGGAACTGAAAGCAAAGCATAACCGCCATTTTTAGTAAGTGTAAGATGGTGCCGATTTTAACAAACGGCCGAGCAAATTATGATAAAATGGAAAGAACTCAAGGCAGGTTTTTTTTAAGCCCGAAGGAACAGCGAAACTAGTGGCGCGGGCCATGAAGAATAACAATCTTTCAATTTTCCGTTATTTGTTTGTTTTATAGTTCTACCAGTCGCCAACAGAGTGCTTCGATCCCTTTTCAATCCGCATTCAGTCATCTTTATACTTTAGTCCACGTTCGAAACGTTACCTTAACAGCTTACTTTCGATACGAGTTCACTCAAGAGTTCTCAATGAATTGATTCCAATCCGAATTCGGTCCAGTCCGAAATTTTACTCTAAAAGCAGTAGTTGTGAGATGTTAGGGTAGTGAAAATCCTTGCATGGTTGTCGATAGCGAAAGAGACTCGCCGAAGGTTACAGATTTTTGCGCCATTTCTGGAAGCAAAGTTTATGGACCGTTCTTTTTTGCAAGGCAAATTGTGCCCTGAATATCGGGCATGCTACAAAACTGGCTGTTTCTCCCAATTCAAGAAAATTTGAGTGTCTATTTTCATGCAACATGGTTCCCCACCTCACTTTTGGACGGCCGGCATTATCTGAACAACACCATTCCAAGACGACTGATTAGAAGAGTTAGATAAGACGATCATCGTCTGAATTTTCTGTACCAGCACTCCAAGCACTGCGAGTTTCATCGTTGCACCAGGAGCGGCCGCCATGTTAATGATTATTGAAGTCTAAATTTGCCCCCCCCCCCCCCTTGGCCCAAGGTTCTCAAATCCGTCCTCGGGGTGCATTTAGGACCCCAACAATCCAACTGTTTTTAATTTCGTCCCTTTTATTCAGGTTGTATTTTTGTGTCTTCATAATGTAAAAACATGTTCGGTCATTTCATGTCAGTTCAACAAGGTTCCCTCACTAAGTATCTCCAAATAATTTTTTTATATTTTGTTTATAACATAAAGTTATATTCCAAAATTTTCTGAGTGATATTACACAGTAACTGAATTATGGACTTGCTTAAGTTATCAGTACATGCACTTGAAAAAAAAATATAGGTACCAGTGCCAACTGCCATTTTCAGGTCTTCATTCCTTAGGGACTAGTTATATTTAATTCACAGGCACTACACAAACTTCTTATAGTCAATTTTCTGGGGTATCCTGCAAATTATGCTGAGCTAATCAATTTTTCAATTTTATGTATCTGAAGTTGACAAACATGGAATGAGCTGAAATTAGTAAATTCACAAAATTAATTTCAACATTTTATATTGTTAATAGCTTACTGTGCGTGCGTGCGTGTATATATATAAAATATATATATATATATATATATATATATATATATATATATATATATATATACACACACACACACACACACACACACACACACACATACAGAACACACACTATGACTAACATAAATTCATAAACATTCATTATGTTCTCCACAGATGGCTCCCCGAAAATCTTGAGATACTGATGCCATGGTAAAGGCTATAATTACTGTGAGAAACGGTGAAGTGGGGTACAAAACAGCTGGTAAGCATTCAGCGTGCCAAGGGCTACCTTAAAAGACTACGTTAAATCTGATCTGTTCGCTCACCAGAGGAACCAGTAAATACGAAATTTGGAAGGAAACCAGTTCTCTCTCCACAGCTTGGGAAATATTTCATGGAATAGTGTGTGGATATGTAGCAGCATTACTATGGGCTGTCTATTTCAGACACAAGACTACTAACCAGTTGGCTATTAGGAAGCACGTACATAATCGTTTTTCTAAGGATGCAACGGCAGCTGATAAAAAGTGCTTAGATTATTTTTGAGCGCCATTCCGAACTTTCTCTGAGAAGACCACAGAACCTCTCAATGGCTACAGTCAAAAGATTAATTAAAGCTAATGTTGACAAGTTATTGTATCTCCCGATGGCCGAACATGAAAGCATAAAACTTCGATCCATTAAGGATACTCCATTATGGAAATTAGGATCACTATGGTACAACACAAGGCTGCCAGCGTGACTACCAGCAAGGGGCAAAAATAAGCTTCACAAGCACTCGTCTGCAGAGCATGGTGTAGCCATTACAGTAACAACCTGTATGTCAGCTGCAGGCCAATATTATCCCCCTCTACTAACAGTTCCGCAGAAAAAGCAGCAGGTAGAACTGTTTGGCAATGCGTACATCGCTGCAGCGGAATCTTTGTGTGTTTTTTAAAACTGTGGGTCCTAGGCAGTTGCAACAATGAGACAATTATTGTTTCGTACGTCATACTGCTCAATGAACCAGCATCAAACGTTCATAATTCCCGACTGCAACGAAGTTGCCGGCAATAAAAGGGTGACCCATCCCTGTTATTTACGTAACGGGGAATGTTATTGTGACTTTACTTTCAGGTTGAAGATACCAATAACATAAAACAATGTCCCGCGAATTTTACTTTCATCTCACATGGGTCCCGATATGTCGCAAAAAAATACATTCCAAAATCTCCATTTTCGGGGACCTATTACTCCCTTAATATTTAGTTCAGGTACATATATATACATACATATATATATACATACATATATATATATATACATACATATATATATATACATACATATATATACATATATATACATATATATATGCATATATATATGTATATATAATGTGTATATATACATATATGTCTTTAAATATAAGAGTTAATAATTATCTAATTTATTTAAAAATACTAAACGCTACACAATATAATGTCGAATTAATATTTCACAATAAATGGTTATCGCCTGCGATTTACAATTAATATTTACATGCTAGTCTACCATGTCACAGAAAGTAATGCACTCAAATAACTAAAATCAGTCCCATCAAACAGTGTATCACGACCTATTGAATTAATTTATAAACTATATGTCCAGACAGTTCCAATATTTACAAGAAGAAGTTCTTTATCATACGTTTATACAGTTCCAGCTGCGGAATGTTCTAGAGCGCCCCGAGAGCCGCCATGCACAGTAGCACTTAGCCGTCTCGTCCATCCACACCACACAAACACTCGTCTACCATCGTCCGTACCCTCCTCCGATGTCCCTGGCTGCAGCAGACTTCGCCCCATCGCCGCACTTCCACCAGATGGCTACAACAAAGACTAACTTCTCTCCGACTAGACAGTGCCGACAGTGCCGTCAGTTCTGGTCCAGAATCATCTCTACATGTCGGGTGGCGCCGAGCACTGAGATTACTAACTATATTCTTGTTCATTCTCTCGCAGGAGGTAGGTGGGGCCAAGATGACAACCCGGACGGTTGTCAAATTATGCCTGACTGTGAGGCGCGTTAGCGTTGAGCGAGACTGCCTGGGAGGAGGGGAGGATCGAGGTTGGTCACACACCACAACGCCGGGACCGCACGTAACTAGATAACACGGCGCTCGCACCCAGTGCTGGAACGTTGCCCCCTTTTAAGCATGTTCGTCCCGAACAGACACTAACACCTGGACTTTCGTAGGTCAGACGACGTGGGCAACAAGGCTTCGCCCGAGGGCCCCGTCCACTAATCCGGCATAGCACACCATTTATCGGTTTCAGTGTCTTTTACGGGCCTTCCCAACATTTCTGTAGCTTCGGGCAATATCCCTTCCTCCCTTGGGGGTTGTACAGACACACCACCGAAGCGACCAATTGTTATTATAGTTACATTTTCACTTCCTTTAAAGCACACCATTATCCAGTACATGGGAATTCCACTGTGCCCAGTATGTCACGACTGTCGGGTTTAGACAGGATATCTTCTCCCATCTTGGTCGACAACCTGCTTCTTTCAGTTTCAACTCCAATAATAGAAGCAATATGGGGTCAGCTGATAATTTCGAATGTCCTTATCGACCCATGTAGGTGACCTATCGTAGACTCAAAGCCTTGAATTATTGCCCTTTTGCTTTCCATGATGCACCGCCCTTTTCCTCCTGGTGTTCACATTGACAACCAGAATGGTTAGCATGGTCTCCTGGAAAGTGCATCAGCATTGATGTGATGGCATTTAGACCTATGGTGTATTACAAAGTCATATTCATACAGGTGCTGTAACTATCGGGCAACTTGATATTCGGGGTTCTTGAAATTTAGTAGCCAGCATAATTAAACATGATCAGTTCTTAGGATAAAATGTGTGCCATAAATGTACGGGTAAAAATGTGTATAGGCTGTTCATGGTAAAATTAGCACTTTTGAAAGCCCTGCTTAAGATCTCCTTGTATGTAAGTTGTGCATTCCTCCGCATTATGTAAAATTAACATTTCCATGGGTATCATCACTTTATTCATGCGTCGATCAGGCGAAACTGTGGAATTATAAGAAAAGAAAATATGTTACAAATCTGTTCATTTTTACATTTCGATGCATTAAAAAAAGCTAAGTAAATAATATAAGTTATCACAAATGGTTACTTAACACTTTTTATTCGACGTTAATAGATGGAACTATTTTCCAACTATAGCCGCTAACTTCACTGGGTGCATGTCATTCCGTGCGCCTGTTAAAATATATGCAGGCAGGGACAGTAGCATTTTTCTAAAATTGATTTCAAAAGTGCTCACTTAATCGTGAACAGCTTTTAATTGCATTCACCATGGCCAGAAACTCCCTGCATGTCACATAGTAATTTCTCAGGCGTGTGTAAAAATTCACTGGAGTATTCCAGTGGCCTTTCCTTTCCATCCTAGATTTTAGATAACGGAGCCCCGATGCCTACATTACTAGCATCAGTATCCAGAGTGAATTCACCTTATCTACACGCCCGGCACTGAGCATCTTCACACTTAAGGGTTAAATAAAATGTTCTTTTTGCCTCAGTCAATTCATGCAGGCGCATGGCTATCGTAGCGAACCCTGGCACAAATCGACGGTAGGATGGACATAATTCAAGGAAACTTCGCACTTCAGTTTTATTAGTTGGTGGGGAGGCCAATCCCCTTCTGCTCTCGTCTTCTTAGGGTAACCCCACAGGCCAACACAGCGTGGCCCAATAAATTGATTTACTTCAGCAGAAGGTGGCATTTCTTAGGAACTAATTTCAAGCTGGTCACAGAACTTCCCTAAACACAGTCTAGGCCGATAAGGTGATTTCATAAAGTTATACACCTGACCTCGATGTCGTCTAAGAACACCTGACAAATATCTCAAGGCAGTATTTTATTATTCGTTCAAAAGTGTACCTGTGAGACCTGCTTGCCTATGACTGGCATGGTCCCGCCCATTACAGTAGCTAAAAAACTGTGTTCTGTGTGTGTGTATATATATATCTTAACTCCCGTTTGTACAAACTTTTAGATGCCCTTGAAATAAATGTATGTTTCAAGTTTATGTGGCTTAATTTCGCTGTACCTAACCATAAACGTGTTACTAGGTCACTATGCGTCAAATTACTCGTCCCCGTATGAACCATTATATAGGAAAAATCTCATTTCATGACCTACAACCATTGCAGAAAATTTCGGGGTGTGTCTGTTATGTGGACTATCTTGTATTATTTATAAGCTAAAATATAATAAGTCTTAAGGTAAAATAAAATTATGAAATTTTAGCAAAAAAATTAAATAATACATGATTGGGAAAAAATGAATTTTACACTGTACGATCAAACGTATCCCGTCTATAATTGAAAGATGAATTTTTTTTTTTGTAAAATGTTAAGTGCAAACACACACGCAAATGGAAGATTCTGTGAATATATTTCATTTTGGAGTTTCGCCTTGCAGTTATAATAACATGAGGCATCAAGACGAAAGGACACCCAAAATAAACATGGATGCCGAACCACACTAGAAACTAAGTAATTTTAAAATATCGGGTTGAAGTTAGGCTCAAGCCATAACAGACTTGACCTTCTGCCTACAATTCAAGGCAGTTTTTGTGGTCTTACAATTACCTTTCTAGGTTATGTTATATTGTCATTGAACTTTAATATACAGAATTTTTTTTGTTGCTACTTTGTTGAATTTATAGAGCTTAATCATCTGTGTTAACGCTATGAACTATTAGTAATACTCGTCAACTCTTTAAGATAGGACTTTACTTCCACTCTAAGAGTAATTTCAAATGCTGTATGAAAGTGGGGAAAAAAAAAATTCTATCTTCATCCACAATGTCTACAGGTAATCTGAAATGGTTCTCGCAGATTTTTCACACGATTGCAAAAAAAAATCATTTCGCGAGAGGAACTAAAGCGAGGAAAAAGAAAACTTAAAGAGCATATACATGATAAGTGGGAATAGCATGTGTATAAAAGATCCTTGCAGACTCACATTCATTATTTCCGAAGCACAAACGACAAAGATGCATGCATGCAAAACTTCGCTAGGGAGACAAGGCAAATAATTAATTTATTTTTCTCTTTAAACGTAATAAATACGAACACGCCTAGTAAATCAAAGTTATGTTATGCTAGCGGAAAAAAAGTTACTATCTTAATAGATGCAATAACTACTACAATAAAATTGACGAGACATCGCTCTGCTTGAAAATAAAAACACATTCGAACCTCACACCATTTTACCAATCATTTTCCCTTCCTAAATTGCAGTGTGGAATTACAAGCCGAAATTCACAATTAGGCGCGATCGAGGTTGAGTAATGGCACGCCCATCGCCATCCGACCGATCTTTATAACCCCATTTACACAGTGGAGAAGAGGGAGGAGGAGGAGGGGCGGTAAAAACAACGAGGACAGAGACAAGAGAAATAATTTCGAAAAAGTGAGGCTCAGACTAATGAGATCCCATTTATAACTTAGAGGAACTTAAAATGTGGGGGGAGGGTCGTTCCAGCGAGGTGCAAAAGGAGTTAAATCCGGAGCGCGACTGTAACAAGCTTGACGTGCAGCGGCGCAGCCATACTGTACAGTCGCGGACATAAAACTGGATCTCAACCTCCCTCGCACTCTCAGCGGACCACTACCAGTGGAACTGAAGACGTTCATCATGGACGCCACAGCGCGCGGTGTCCAGTTTATAGAGCGAGGGGTTGTCACGACCACAGTGTAATCACCGATTTAACTCCTACACTGTACATATGGTTTTAATACTATGCAGTTTTCCTGAAAATACCATTCGATGTTGTGTACTAAAACGCCCAACATTGTATACTTGTGCCGAAGCAAATGAAAAATTCGACTCTTTTCTTGACCAAGTTCTCCATCGTTTTGAAAAATGTTTCCCATCCCGACTGACCCACAGTAACACAAATCCAAAGAAAAATTTATGGCTCAACAAAGGCATAAAAATTTCCTGCGGAAATAAAAGAAAAATACATAAGGCCGCCAGAACCATGAGTAACCCTGACAACGAATTACTACAGGAAATACTGCAAAATTTTGAGTACGATCATAAAATTTTCAAAAAATAAAAAAAAAAAATATTTTTTTCTGTTAACTCATTAGAATTCTCAAAACAATATAAAAACTACATGGAATATTGTAAAAAAAAAACACAACAGGAAGAACAACAAAGTAATTTCCTGTTGTAAACCTAAAAGTATATGACTGCAGACACATTTAATTCATACTACTTAAATGTCGCAGAAAACATGATTAACAAAAACATTAAACAATATATAAACCATACACCTACACTACACGATACAGAATAACCTGCTATATCTTTTACAAACACAACTCCAAAAAATAGTGGGGAAAACAATTCTTTGCAACCAAAATTATTTGGCGGCTATGATGGCATTAGCTGTAGGTTATTAAAGCAATGCGCTCTTGAATCCAGTTTTCCATTAAGCCATATTTGTAATGATATCTTCAATGCAGGATTGTTTCCAGACAGACTCAAATGGACTATGGTAACACCATTGTCCAAGAAAGGAGACAAGACCAAAGTAAACAATTATAGACCCATCTCACTTCTCACAGCCTTTTCAAAAGTAATTGAAAAACTCATTTACAGGAGATGGCGGCAACATTTTGAGAATATCAAAATCTCATCAAATTTCCAGTTTGGCTTTAGAAAAAAAACACGTCAACAAATAATGCAATTTTAGAACTTACAAGTAGCATTCTTAATGTACTTAATGAAAAGATGCCATGGAATGGAAAATTTTGCGAACTCACTAAAGTATTTCACTGTGTAAATCACAACATACTTATGGAAAAATGAAAGTTTTATGACATTTCAGGTACACCAAATAAACTAATAAGCTCATATTTTTCAAACAGACCAGTGCGGATCAAAGGAAAAACTACTTCATTCTACGCTGAATCAGGAAAAATCAAGCATGGAGTCCCACAAGGATCAATATTAGGCCCCCTACTCTTCCTAGTTTAAATAAATGACCTTTCATGTACCTTAACCCCAGAAACTACTCTAACTACTGGAGACTCAGTAAATGATCTTACACAAAACAACGGACACAACATTTACAGAGCTAAATTCATGGTTTACTGCAAACAAATTAAATCTCAGCCTAGATAAAACATATCTTATGAATTTCCTCACAAAGAGTAGAAAAAAATTAATTCATATGTTAGCAGTAATAGAAACGAAATTAATGAAACTGCAGTGATTAAGTTCCTTGGCTTAAAAGTAGACAAATTACTTAACTGCAAATCTCACATTGCGTATATTTTTCTTAAACTAAGTTCAGCATGTTTCACTCTGCGGGGTATTGCAGAGGCCTTGAACAAAAATACAGCAAAAATGGTATATTTTGCATATTTTCATTCCATATTTGGGGTAGTTCCACTGACAGTAAAAAAGTTTTTCTCATGCCAAAGAGAGCTGTAAGAATAATCAATAGTAAAAGAAGGCCAGACTCATGTAGACCTCTTTTCAAGAGCTCGGAGATTTTAACACTGCATGTGAGTTGTTTCCAGTACTTATATTCATTTCCAAAAACAGTAATTTATTTCAGAAAAACGAGTGCTCTCATAAGCATGAAACTACAATAAAAAACACACGTGGCTTCAGTTAGCTTAAAACTTGTCCAGAAAGGGCCATCCTACCTTAGTGGCCAACTTTTCAATAAGTTGCCACAACACCTTCAAGAAATTTGCTACTCTAACCAAAAACTCTTCAAAAAAAAAAAAAAACAGCTGAATTTTTTTCTTCTAGCCTAACATTTTATAGTGTAGATGAATATCTAAACTACAAAAATTAATAAATTACTGTACAACATGTCTTTGTACGCATTTCTTTTTCCGGTTTTTCTCGTTTTCTTTTTCTTCTGTTTCAGCAAAACGACGACGCCCTACAGCATGTTGGAAGAAGATTAGTCAAATTATGAGGGAAAGATGTGATGCGTGTACGTGTAATCTGACACATATATGTGTGTGTGTGTGTTTATTATGTCCGGTGCATAAACTTTGTATGCTGTATTTGACTTGTCCAATATCCTTGTACAGCTATGTATTGAAAGTAGATCTTACGGATGCAATACAAAACAAATAACAACTGTTCTCTGAACCTTGCAGCAAACAATATTTTTTGTTCGCACTTCCCTAGAATAGTTACATAAATAGTGAGGAGATCCAATAATAGTGTAGCATGAACACGCATATTTTGTACGTTATTCGAAGCCTTAACGCGAAAGTAGCAGCATTAATGAAGAAACCAATCGTAGCCACATCAAGGGTTGTGAAGTTTTAAAATACAGCGCTGTTATTGCACTGTTTTTAAATTATTTATAAACCTAAATCTCTTAACGCAAAAAAAAAAATACTGGGCTATTTTTTCAAATTTGTTTAAAGTACACTAGTATTATAATTTCAAATAATACTAAAAAAAAATTTTAAATCATCCGTAAATACACTTTTAAATGAACTAGCAAAACCCAATAGCAGCGTGAAAAGCAGAAAACACAACTTTCAGAGACCAATGGACTCGTCCGTTTCACGCGACCACCACCCACGCACGCACGCACGACCGACAGGCACCTAGTTGCAGTTATTGGTCACTCGCACACAGCCGTGCCGTCGTATGGCATGGAAGTTAATGTGTGGTGTGCTTCTATGTACCGTCACTGACAAGTTACATGGATGTCCATCACTGATTACAGGGAGAAAAACAGTTCTATTGTACTAAGTCGTGAGTTATTTGTTGTGTTTTATGATCACGGTTCAAACGAAAATGGCTCGAGACTAACTAACAAATCCAGGGCATTTTACCGGAAAAGATAACTACTGAAAACTAAAGAGGAAAAACAAGTAAAAGATTTGATGTTATTTCTTTTCCATCTTCTTCAACGAAATTCAATGACATAAGTATCAATTTCTGTGAATGAAGCATGGAAATATCGAAATCCTAAGTAGCTTAATAGTATGCAAATTTTATATTCACAATGGGACAATTCCTCCCTCTCTAGAAATTAGGTGGGTTATACCAAGTTCGTCAAGGGATGGAGGTCTTAATTAAATAAAATAATTAATTATAATTTCCTTATTTTATTTACAATAACCACAGCAAAATTCTCTAAACTCAAAATCTCACAATAAATTGATACCACTTACTGTTCACAACTAATTACTCCAATTTCAAACAATTTATAATTACCACAAAGAAATCAAATCAAATAATTAAGAATCAGTCACTATATACAATGTATCAACATATTCTATAAAATATGTGTCCAAATTGACAGTTCGAATATTTACAAAAAAAAATCCACATTACACTTCCATTCAGTCCCACCTCAGTTCAGTCCACGTCCCGCCAGTCGCAATGTTCTAGAGTCCTTCACACCTTCTCGTCCATTCAAGCCACGAACACCTCACTCGCCGTCGTCCCGCAATCTCCAAACATCGTCCACACTTGCACACTCGGCCAGGCGGTCTCAGTCAAAGACTGCCGGCTGCTGGGTTGCGGTATATATAGTGTCTTAGGCCGCCACCTAGAATCTTCCCCAACTCGCGTGATGCGTCGCGGAAGGCCGAAGCGCCAGTCAATCTCACCAGAACATTTCTGCGACGTAGCCAGACCCGTCAAAACATCCTGCAGGGGAGAGGGGCCGTGACAGTCCGAAGGCAACAAGCGTATCAGCCCGGGGGAGCGGAGGATTGAAGTGGGTCCATCGCCACAGCGCCGGACGGCAGCGCGTAACAATAATATTAATAGTGTTGTATAGTATTATACAAAATACATTTGCAGTTGTTGATAAAAGGTGACAAAAATCTGTATTGATATTTGAGTTTTTAAATTTGGAAAATCAGTGGGTCTATTTTAGGTCAAAAATGACAGGCTTCTACAAAATGTTAGTATATACTGTTTACGTTCAAGTAGACACTTTTCAAAGCCCTGCTAAGTTTTTACTTCGGCCTCTATGTTGTCAATATTTAAATTTTGTTTCACTCATTAACACTGTTCTCCATTCCGAGTTATCATTTATGTAGCATGTTGAATGTCGCACACGCGTCGAAAATGATTCAGCCTTTTCCATGCCATAAGGATGACACCCAGGCGTTCAAAACGCGCCAGTTGAAAATAACGTACCATTCGAAACAACAGATTGTGCGCAGGTCGACGGCCGTTGTGATAGAGATGGTGTGATCTGCGATGCATTTCCGCTCCGCTCAAAGTCACAGCCATTACTACACTGATCTTGAACACGTTTTGCAATAATAGTTAAGTAATTACATGACGGGGAAAAAAACACTGTGGACTAAGTTTACTGCAAGTCTTCATACCTATCAAAAACTACAGCAGAGTTGACACCGTAAAGTTAGATAAGGTATGATACGTATTGCTCGCAGATGGAAGAGAACATTATATATATATATATATATATATATATATATATATATATATATATATATATATATATATATATAGACAAAACTTTTTTTTTATACACTACAACTTTCTCCCCATCAATGTTTCTATAAAACGGAACAGTGAAGAGCTAGAAGGGCAAATTTGATGAAAAACGTGAGGCGAAACAACTTTTTTTTTTTCAAAAATTATCCATCTTTGCCGGCGAATATCTCAGAAACTATAACAGATAAGAACAAACTTGCATATACTATTTTGAAGGGAATTCTACTCCTCTTTCATTTTGCCTTCACAAAAATTTTGTGCAGATGAAATGTTACTAGCGATGTCAATATTCGTTCGTTTGGAAATCAGCTGCCTCTGGTTATCTGGAATACCACAATTCAGCTGCTCTCCTACACTGTTCTCACGCCATCTCCAATAACGGAAAACTGCAAGGCATGTGTTCATCGCCACACTGGGACAAAAACCGAACTGTAACGCCTAAAAATTTATGTTACTGTAGCGCAGTAGTGGCCAAGCATGTGTCGCTCAAGGTCGGCGTCGGCCGCCCTACTTACACCCCCCACGCCCCTCCCAGCTAGATTCAACAGAAATGCTCTACCAATCCACCGAGTGATTTGACACTAACAGCCGATTGGCCGATTGCACCCTCAGTGCAATCATCACGCAGTCACACGACAGTTTGCACTTTTGCTCCCTGCTATAATATTGGGTATCTCGGAAATTAATAAAGTAATAGAAACGAGAAGACAGTTATTATGCATGATAGTATAGCAGTTTTTGTTTAGCCTGTAATCTACTTTTGGAAAAGTACAACAAAGACAAGCTAAATTTCACAAATTTTTCAACTAAAATGTGACTTTTTTTTTAACGCAACGACGATTTATAACAAAAGTACAAGAAAACAAAAAAAAAAAAAAAAAAAAAAAACTAAAAATATACTACTCGAGAGTGTTCACATGTGTTCCCTCAAGTACGACACACATTACCTCACGCCCCAATGAATCTGATCTCATCGTACATTACTGATGTATCGAAATTGACGACTCCATTCCGTCTGAATCCCGTTTACACGGGCGTATTCAGTATGGTAAACGCACAAACTATTTTTTTCGTGTTTTTGCAGTTAGCTTCCCGGCCCCGTGCAAAACTGCACGTTTGACAGTGGTTCTGTTGCGCGGGGAGTCAAGTTACTTACAACTAGCCTTCATTATTCGTCCCTCTTCCTCCTAGAAAAAAAATGGGGTGTGGCTGTGTTGGAGACACGGCCGTTTGTTTTGCGTGAATACGTCTACGCTGAAGCGCTCGGACGCCTTGATGTTTTTTTTTACGTCCCCGGCACCGCTTCACTCCATCATATGGGGTTTTATGGGTATCACTGGATTGTTTTTGAGATGCTCTTTCCAACCGTATACGATTTATGTATTTCGACTTGGCTTTTTGACGAGTATAGGCCGAAAGTGTGTTAAGTTTTCTTAATTTTTTACATTAAACTGGTACAATTTCACCATAACCACGCCACACAAATGTTTTTATACACGCAATCGATCGATCTTGGCGAGAGCTGTCGACTGAAACTCAAACGAGCGTCGTAGCTTCTCCTAGTCAAAAGTTATACTACGCGGAAGTGATGAGACGCGACGAAACGATCTCAAAATTGCCCCCCCCCCCCTCCTACACGCACGATGTTTCGCAGTCCTCACTCAACGTATCATAATCTTTGATCCTTTGACAATCGAGCGGTGTAATTGAATTTTGAATGTAAACGATATATTCGGAGCTGCAATGCCAGACTGTATCCCCCGATTTTGTTATCGGATATTCTGGATCGCCTCTCACTATGGTCGCAAATTTAAAGGAGTATTCACGTTAAAAAAAAAACCTAAGTGATGCATTATGTCAGTCTGAGTAGAGTTGACATCGAAGGCTAGGGCCCTATATGAGGTCAACACGAGGCTGGCATGGCAGCAGCTACAAGAGAGGCGTCAACATGAGGTCGGCTGGTCGTGTTCCGGAGCGATGAAGCACGCCTTGGCCGGGGTCTTAGCCCGCCACGGACTGACATCATGAATGTGGGAGAGGGAATATCGGCGTTAATGCAGTGCATGCATGATTAGTGAAGGCTGAGGAGCTGGAGAAGGTGCAGGGGCGTGCCACGACTGCCTATCACAGCCCACATCCATCACACACAGCTAGCTAGCCTCCGCCACTGCAGGCCGGCCCTAGCTGCCTCTCTCCGCCATCTTGCATTTTATATTACCACTTTATTTTAATACTTCCCTTGTCGCATCTCCAAGAACACGTATTATTTTATAATTTTGCGGACACAGGCCTTCAGCAAAGCGTTAATTTCAAATAACGAGTCTTGACGACAAAACACAAGGAGGTGTAAATCTACACTGAAGGTCCATTACGACATTAACAAATTATTCAGTCAGTCCTTTCACCAGACGGAAAATAACAGAAAACTAACAACATTCACTAGTAGACATACGTTTCCTTACAGTACCAAGCTTCTACAAGGCCTGGTGCACGAGCCCGTATACCAACTGCTATATGAGCCGCCATGAAATATTACTTTTACACAACAACAGTTTGCGTGCTAATATTCGACACACACTGTGGGTGTGCAGCGTGTGGTTCGTAGAGAACACGAACCCTATTCGCGCAACTTCTATCTGTCAGTAACTTGTGTAGGCAAATTAAAAAAACTAGCTAGTAATCTTAACATTGCTTTATTACTGTTGGTCTTTACATCAATCCATCGCTTACTGGTGTAGTTACATTCATTTTCTTGAGAATTATGTGAAGTCACGAGAGTATTATTTCTAATTTAGGCGAAAACTTCTGTTTGCAAGACGTACTTTTTTTCCCCTCATGCGCGTGTAATATATTGGGGGGGGGGGGGGGGGTGGAATGTCCAAAGGAGTCTCGAACTCACGCTCAACATCCACGCTGTAGGCCTACTACCCTACTTCACATAGGTACAATCCGTGATCACTGAATACGGGATAACCATTTAATCACAGAAATAAATTTTGTCAGAGTGTACAAAATGTTTGAAGTATTTAGGACGTTTTCAACAGTGCGTAAAAGTTATCATCGCTAGTATTATTCGACTTTGTTGAATTTCTTATATATATTTCAAAGAGTTTCAACCTCGTGGATATACAGACATGGACAGAACTATTCGTACAGTAACCAATACAATAAGAATCGATATATTTTGTATGATCCAGGAACGAACCTAACTGCACCTCATAGATACAAATGTAACACATTACATAAATACGTATACTTATTACTATCATAGGCATAAAGTTCATGAAATAAATAAAAAGCCATTCTCAATGGAGGAATTTTAAGCAAGACAGAAGTATTCGTACAATTGGTTTTTTATACAGAAACAAAGGAAAGGCTAACTCCCCGACACATTCTGTCGCCTACTGCTACGTATACTGCAGTTCAAACGCGTGTGCATGGTGTGATTTGTTGACTATAGAACGCTGAAATGAGTTACAAGACAAAAAAGCTACTATGAAAACGGGAAAAATCACCGTTTTGTAATGTTATAAAAATAAATCTTATTCTTAAATTTCAGTGTAATCCAGCAATTCAGAGAATCAAAAACTTCGTTAAACAGACGAAGAATTGACAAAAAAAAAAAAAATAAAAAAAAAAAATAAAAAAAAAAATGGTGAGAATGATTGAGAAAGATGAAAAAGTTACGTCTTCTGCAATATTTGCTTATGCACAAGAACAATTCGAAAAATAAGTAGCACCAAGAAGAATAAGATGTATCTCAGTCACGCAGGATACAGAACCAAGGTACCAAGAAAGTGGTCATACAGAAGCAAAGCGAATCGAAAGAAGTAAACATTGCCAGAAGATTATGAATGGCAGCATTTAAATTGTGAGACAGGGTTTTTGCACTTGGATGAGAGTAAGTTTAACATTTTACGAAATGATGATTGCCTTTTGATATGAAAGAAGCTTAAGACAGAACTTGACGAGGAACTTTACGTCCAGGATCTGCAAAGTACTGTTTAAGCATACTGTAGCGGTAAATTACAAATACAGTGGAGGCGGCGGCCCTAGATGGGCCGCCCGCCGTATTTACTAAACACAGAGGATTGACCCAGTCTGACGAAGAGCATAAAATGAATCCGCGACGCGCTACTCCCCCCCCCCCCCTCCCCGAAGACCAGTGAGGTACTACGTATAGTTGTCAGAGCCAAAGAACCCGAGGGTGAAACAAAAGGCATCACTTCCATCCAGGAATCAATCAGTACTTAATTATTCGTTGGCAAGGATACGCACGAGTTTGCATGAATGCCATTAACTTCCACACCCCTAGAGCAAGTTCACATTTAAGGTTAGAGTAATTCGTATTGTTTTATATTGTATTAATTCTGTGGCAATTTGTATTAATAAATGTGTTTTCTACTAAAAGAATTCCCCGGCAGCTTGTAATTATTCTTCAGCGAGCTACGCTTCCCACGAGTGCTCTCCCTTCCAGCCACATTGTCTTAAACAGCCTTGAAACACTTAATTACAGAGTTGCAGGATCAGAGGATATATAAGTGAGTACGTGAGGCAGCCGGCGGGAGCTACAATAGTGTTGGTGGAGTTATGATCTGGGGTTTTATGGCTGCCTCTGATGGATGTAGTGAACTAGTTTTTAGACAGATACAGCTTTATTGACTTAGTTAAATGTAACTTAAAGAAGATCACTGATAAACTAGGTTTACGAATCGGTTACTACTGATAACGGTCCCAAACATGTTGCAGAAATTATCCTGCCACGGTTGCTTTATAACTCACCACACATCCTGAAAACTCCAGCACAGTCTCCAGATCTCAACCCGATTGAGAATCTGAGGAGTGAACTAGAGAAAATAGTAAGGAAACATTACTTATCCATAGTAAACAGCAAATGAAGGAACACGCTGTTGCAAGACTGACATAACATCAGTGTGGAATCAATTAGCACGAATATGTATTCTAATCCCACACAGATGGAAAAGGCCATACGAAGTACTGAACAACCCAAAGCAGCGTTAATTTTGTTTTGGAAGTGCGACTCTGTGTTAGTGTACGAATAGTTTAGTCCGGCTTAAAATGCCTCCAGTGTGAAAGACTATTTGTTAATTTCATAAAAAACATTATAGCTATGATGGTTATATATTTATAAGATCGTATGATTTATCACAATATTATATATCTTCTTTTACTTGTGACTGTACGAATACTTCTGTCCATCTCTTTATAATCAAGATGGAGGCGTCCTTTATTGGTATCTTCATCAATTCGTTTCAAGTAGAAGTCGCGGACAACGCCCTACGTTTCGGAACAGAGATGTGATTGGCCAGGTACGAAAGCCGGTATGGAACCTGCCACGAAAAATAGTGTGGGTGCTTACCACACCTGGTATGAAATATGGCCGTACAAGGCGGGAAATGCCATGACGGGCGCCATACTATCCGGTATAACGGCCGCTATAACGGACCTTGCAGAAAGTTTTTCTGGAATCTGGTATCGTGCAATATAGCATTAAGGGTTTGCAATGCAGGTAGGTGGAAATGATTAAACGTCTCGTCGACAGCTAGTTAATTAGAAGCGGGAAGTTTTCAAATGACCTGCACTATTATTTTATAGTAGTACGGCATAATTTTTTCTCAATGAATTCATTATGATCATTATATTTTCAGACGTATCAAAATATCGACTGATACAACGTAATGCCTCGATGTACAAAAACCTTGCAAATTAGTACTCCGAGCACTTCAAAATTTTACCATATTATGTTAATACCACACACGCCTTCCTTCTCATTATAAACAAATGATATGCGATTAGATTGTTTCTCTAATTTCAAATAAAACTGAACAGATTGAAATGGAACAGCCAAAACCAAAATGTCTTAATTTATGGAGTAGGATTTGTTTCCAAACTGCTTTCGATTTATTCGATGCAGCATGAATATTGCTCCCCCTCTTTTCCCGAGATAATATACCTTAATCCAAATTGTCTCGCCGACTATCATCTTACGCAGGGGAGTACCGACATTAAAACTGTACATTTTTCCTTAATTTTATTCTGATAATATTAATTTCGAAAACGTGGATCATCTTCAACTTAACGATTTGCAAAGTCAAAAACGTTACACATTTTACGAAAGCCGTATAGATATGACCTATGTTGTGAGTATGTCATTTCGTAGTTCCATGCACCTTGAATGGGTTACATTGACGACCGCAATGTTCTTTTATTTCCTCTTACCACTGCTACGACGAATGGAAATGGAAACCCTTTGCTGCACTTTCTACATTTCCTCATCAAACTTGCAAAATGCTAAAAGGCCGCCAGATATCAGACAACCTTAAATTCAAATTTAAGCCTATGCGTATTCTTACGCGACATATGACTAGAACCCATCGCCTCCCAACTGGGTACAATCCACAAAAAAAAAGTATAAACTGTGTCTTACATATAGTAGTTTAGTAATACATAAAGGGACTGAGCCCCTCTTTGTGATAGACAACACACATAGTAATACGAAAACCGTTTTATTTTTCTATGCCTTGAGAGAGACTTTCTGTCCCATACTAAGTGCTCGAGATCTCAATATTTCAAACCACAATTCATAGTCGTTCAGACTTGGCTTAAGACCACAAGTAAGCCCATCTTCGCCAAGTTCATCGTAGACGTGACTTGAGACTGTGCTTTTGGTAATAGCGGACGCTGATTGGATAACCCGTAGTTTGGAATTGTTGATAGTTCTGCAAAATAGCGATAGTGAAGCTTACGTGTAACAAGGATTTCAATATTCTATTGCCCACGTGAGGGAAAATGAACGTAACCCTGCCTTGATCTAGTATTTATGGGACTGAAATTCTACAGTGAGCATTAATTCTGGAATAGCAGTATTTATATGCATAAATAATCTAGTATACATTGATACGTTATATACACCACAGTAAATTGTGCAGTAAAAACGAGAAAAATTAGTGAACACCACTTTAACAACACACACATTAAAAAGAGGTTCAATTATAAATGCAAAGTTATAAAATAAATTTTTGCAATTATATTCTGCTTGTGATAACTACAGTTCATGATAAATACTTACGATTACACGCCGAGATCTTTATTGGGTACTGTTTTCAATAAATGAATAACTTCATAATACCATTTGGTTTCCAATAACCTATTTTATTTCACATTTCACCAAGCAATTTGCTTAAACAAACAAATTAGTGCCACTATATTTGTCTGTTTTCCATCATGTTTTTGTGTTTTTTAGAATCTCGAAGAATGTTTTTAACTATTCGCTTATGAATAGCACAGCCGTTAAGTCTACGTGACAATAAATACAGGTTTTTTTTTTAAATTTTTATTTCAATGTCTAACCACCAATTCTAATAATTTCAATACCAGCCTTTGAATCACGCCGTAAACTCATGCTTGCTTTGGTCGTAGACTATGAAACATGGCGGGAAAACGCCTTCTTGAGGAATAAGACGATATATGCCAATGACTGTCTTAAGCTCAGCCTCGAGATTTTACTATAAATACCCGCCAAGACATAAAGAGTTTTCATTACATGTTAATGCCAATATACTCACGTGCAACAGCCCACATTAAAGTAAAAACGGATACCACTAACAGTCATTCAAATTGCCTAGTTTTTACATCAACTTTTACGAGTTCCGAGATTTCCGACGAAAACAACAAATACACTCACAAACAGGTTTACGGGTACAATTATATCAATTGCTTTTATAATTGCATTGTCCACGTTAATGACATTCACACGAAATATCCTAATTGTATTCCTAGTACGCAACAGATTACTTGTATACTATAATGAAAACATTAAATTCATATTAAAACGTTCCACCAATTCAAAGCTTAGTGAGAGTGATAACTCCCCACACAATGTTATTATGAACTGGACAGAGTCATAAAGTGAGATTTCAAGCCTGTCGAGTATTATCTTTCAAGACTACTCCCCCCGTGCATCTAAATTCACGCCATTAGTTATCACAGATGGCGCCAGTCCTGGCTGGTCATTCCAGTTACACTGCGTCTTGCTCAAGCAGCGGCGATGGCTAGACGACAGCATGATTCACATGAGAGAGAGAGAGAGAGAGAGAGAGAGAGAGAGAGAGAGAGAGAGAGAGAGGAGAGAGAGAGAGAGAGAGAGAGAGAGAGAGAGAGAGAGGAGAGAGAGAGAGAGAGAGAGAGAGAGAGACAGAGAGAAGCACTAAGTTCGAAAGAATATAAATATGGAAATTAACTGGCAGCGCCGTGCGACACGTGTACCAACAACAGAATGTCTCTTTCAAAAATTACATTTTTCCGATGTTGTGGAAGGCTTGAATACACAATAAAAAAGAGTTTCATTCAAACGTGATTAATAACCAACATATAATCCCAGAAAATGTTAGTAGGCTTACCCAAGTACAATCAAAATCAGTATAAAATATCAAAGTATTTACCTTCAACATTAATTTAACTTAATGAGTTACATGAGGAAGTGTATACTTTATAATAAACCACATTAATACTAAAAGGCTCATCGTTGTATACTTCAAAAAAATATAATTTAAGGATTCCATCTGGCTAGATGTGATTTGCATGTCCGAGGCCTGAATTCGCGAGAAGACTACGGACAACATAGGTACGCTTTTCACATATCTCATCGCCTCTATTCGCAGGGCACGCTCAACTGGCATGCAGTGTTTACGTCTGCGACTCGCCTCAGAAGATTCTCAGCAGTAACACTACAATTCCATGGTATAATAATAATAATAATAATAATAATAATAATAATAATAATAAGAGAAAGGCCTTAAATATTCTGCACAAGGGTTTTTTGTGCATAAATATGATGGCGAAACGCTTTCTTTTAAAGCCATTTTCGTATCCCAAAAAAAAACTATAGTAAAGGAAATAGAAAACAAATTTTTCGCCCGATGAATTTTTTTTATAGTATTCCTGTGTGGGCATCTTTTAGGACATGTGACAGTTTCTGAGCAAGTTATTTTTCCCTGAAGCTCTACGCATCGTTCGGCGGTGTAGCCAGACGGCCCCCTTAACGAAATGCGACTTCTGAAGGCTGTTCACGATAAAGTGAGCACTTTTGAAATCAACCTTAAGAAAAGTCACTACCCCTGTATGCATGTATTTTAACGAGAGCACTGGCTTACACGCGCCCAGTAAAGTTGGTAACAATGGATGGGAAGTAGTTCCATATCTTAACGACGAATAAAAGTGTTAGGTAGACATTTGTGACCACTTAGATTATTTCTTTGGCTTTCTATTTTTTTTAATGCACCGAAGTGTAAAAATGAGCAGATTAGAAAAATATTTAGTTTTTTAATAATTTCACAGTTTTACTTGACCGAAACACGAATAAAGTGATGAGGTTCATGGCAACGTTAATTTCACATAAGACGAAATAAAACACAATGTGCAAACAAGTAGATCTTAAGCAGGGAGTTCAAAAGTGCTCATTTTACCGTGAACAGCCTATACCTACATTAGTCGACGATGTATTTATCACAGTTCCAACCGAATGACTAGTAAATGACGTGAAAGGATCGATGGCAAAGTTAATTTTACATATGGCGAAAGGATAGAAACGGAAAAGCGGACTCGGGGAAGCGCTCTATAAACACGACATAGCTACAGTGGAGGGGTGAAGGCTGGTGAGAGCCGGCTGAGGGATGTGCAGGCAGGCTGGGGCGGTAATCCGGGACGTGAGGTTGTCTGGACAGAAGAATAAAGCCCATTTCTTGCAGCACGAACAATGAGGGAGCGAGGCAGGTCGTGGGAGAGTTGCCATCTGGCCTCGTCACACACCTCCAAGACTACAACAAACTGTGCTCGTCAGCGGCGCACCTAACATCCTTGGCCTTCCACGACACACAAAGGGCTGGTCCTTCCTACGTTCGCGTTCAAAGAATCCTGTCCGTAATTCTCAAAATAAAAATAAAAAATATTAAAAAAATCTCTTTACATTACGGAAAATCCGATTTTTCAATGACTTTACAGGACTTTCCTTGAGTTCACAAAACCCTTCCGTTAATTTTCTAATTAGTTTTCCGTACTTCCGATTTAGAGAATATACTGCGAAAAAATGGTTGCTAGCGCTTGCGGTATTCCATTCTAATTTGTGATATTTGAATGAATAAATCTAAAACTGGCGTGGATAACTTACTGTTGCGGAAACGATTACTTTATAGTTACAAGGAAGCCTTTGTGCGGACCAGTTTAGTATTTCGTAATTACGGACCGTTTCGCTGTATATGAAGTGTATATTTGGGTAAACATTGGCTCGAATACACGGAGAGAATTAACGTTAATTCAAGGATGCCTCCCACCTCCTGGGGCCGAAGGACCCCCCAGTGCAACACACTAGACTATAGGCTGTTCACAGTAAAGACAGCACTTTTTAAGGCCCTCCTAAAAGGCATCAACCCGTAATAAATCAAATATATTTTACTGCAGTCTCGGGCGTTAACTTTCCAGAGTGATGAACGGTATGGACTGAGTTTATTAGTCACATTGCAATGTTTCCATTAAAAAGTGGCGGAAAGGTAGAAATTAATTGGAAGGAAAAATTTAGCGGGGTCTTAAAAATTTGCTCACTTTACAGTGAGTAGACTATAGTAGCGTACATACTGGCACTGATCAGCACTAATTTCAAGCTTTCTCAGTTTGGCACACAAAATACAGTGATTAGCCTGCTGCAAAATACAGCGGAAAAACTAACTAAAGAAGCTCACGCTATGGAATATGCAAACCGAAGTGGCTGACATCTAGTGGCGGATTTCGGATACCGTGCAACGGTGGCAAACCACTCTGCTCCTTATTTCCCACGTATGCAGCGGCGGCGGGCATTTTTACCTGAAAAGTCAACGAGACGGTATTGCTGGGTTACCCAATATAAATCACCTAAATACTACTTTGCTTCAACCAATTCATAAATCTCCGGTAGAAAAAGGTTGCCAGCAAGCAGAAAATTGTGATATTATTGTCATGAAACCCGTCACACACAGAAATTTGCAAGAAACATAATGTAATTTACTCGCACGTAACTAACAAGACAACTTCACCTAAATATAAAACGAATTTATTCAACATTACAAAATCCCTAACTTAATTGCCACACACACTGTAGCAATTATAACCATCGCCACGATAAACTATGAAGGAGTACCTTAGGACTAAGGCTCGTCTGAGTATGAAGGTTAGGAACTGTCAATTTTTAATTAATACAAAACTTTATTTTATCCTAGACGTGACACCATTCCGTAAACTTTTATAGAGCGTAGCTTCCATTAGAATTAGCTTAGAAATCTTGTTCGTAGAGAAGAAAATTAACTGATAACAATATACCAAAATTGCAATACGTTAGGTAGAATAACACGTTAATGAACTGACTGGAACTTAATTATGGGTATAATTGCATTTTAGTGCTTACGAGATGAAAATTATGGATTATATATTAGGTTCTAATAAAATAATATATTGGAAAAAAAACGAGTGTTTAACTATTACCTGTGTTTCGATTTAAGAGTAATTCCCATAATGTTTTCTCGCCTTCTCTACAACTTTCAATGTTTGAAAAGACATGCTTCCCTTCATATGTTAAACAGCGAAGAACTTAAGAAATAGCAGACTAACGAATTAATCTAACTTTTAATAACACACACAAAAAATCAGAGCGAAAGCAAACCTTGAGATTACGTCAACTGACAGTGACAATAAGAGAAACCCACGTAATTTTTACTTCACTAAATCTTTAAGGTTGAAGTAAAGCAACTGCCTATGGAGCACTGCACCCGACTATACAATGTCAAGAACTCGTAAAAAAAGTAGTACATAACACCATATACTTTTTGAATAAGCGATTAAAAGTCTGTATTTTTAACAAAATTTAAGAACATTTCCATTCTGGGTGCTTCGGAAAGAAGAATTTGCAAAAAAAATCTTCAAGATCGTCATACTACCATAAAGATTTGTGACAAATGGACGCACATAAAAATTATTATAAAAATTGTTTCCTACATTATTATTACAATTTTCTTACACGCAAATCATGGTAAACATTACGACGATATTTCACGACGAAGATTTTCTTGCGAATTCTTCTTTCTGAAGCATTCAGAAATTTTGTTAAATTTTGTTGAAAATACAGTCTTTTATAATCGATTATTTTTTAAATTTAAAAAATATATTTTAATATATTTTATAATGTTGCTATATATACATTATATATATTTTTATTTAATATACAGTATAAATCGAAATTTTGTGACAATTTTTATGGTGCCTACTACTTTTTTATAAGTTCTTCACATTGTATAGTCGGATGCAGTGCTCCATACGCAGTTGCAATACTTCGACCTTAAGGCATGAAAGAAGTTGGCAGAAGATAGTGGACTAATTCTTCTGCGTAAAAAAAACTACACTATATGACTTCTACGCATTAATAAAGTCCCATAAATTTTATTCCAGCAACTGCATTTGCCATTCTGAAAAGAAAAAAAAAATAGAAATTACACAATATAAAACAAAAGAATTTACCACATATCACGCAGAATAGAATTCAACAAACATAATAAATTACCAAACCTCCAGCAGCAGAACTCCACGACGAAGTTATGGTACAGCGCGATTTTACCTAACTACAGTCATTCTGATGATGTATGCAAACTTTAGGTATATACGATAATACTCATCGCTACTAATTGTTCCAAATTATACTGTATCCTATAAAATGCACTTAACTTGGCAATCTGCAGCACTAAGTTTAACAACGCAAATGGAGATCAATAAACCAATGTACCGTTTGATAAATGGTGCATAGTATTGTTACATGTGAGGACGCCTGAGGGGCATATCAGAGCTCGTGAGGGATGGAGGTCTTAAATAAAAAATAAAAGAAACTAAATTTTATTTCGAACTTGCTCACTGTTATTATTTACAACATTAAATTATCTGTCTCTACTTGTACTCTTTTTAATTAACAGTAAGCAACTGTAAGCATGGCGGAGGAAATGTAATGGTTTAGGGTAGTAAGGGTTATTCTGATTTAGGGAATTTGATTCTGATAATGATAAAATTTAGTAGTACACAAGGTTATAAAAAATATTGAAAAATTTGACAGAAAGTGCTTCGAAGTTAGGCCTTGAAAACAATTTAATTTTCCAAGAGGGCTACCATCCGAAGCACAGGATGTGAAAAACTTGATAATTGTTACTATGTAACGCCAGGGAACCGCTGAAAATCCCTCCAGTCCCCAGACCTGAATTGCGTAGAAAATATGTGGACTGCGTTGAACAGAGAAGTTATAGAAAGAAGTACCCCTCTACGAGTGAGTTCGTGAAGATACACCAAGCATAATGGAACAAGATAAATAAGGATATTGTTGTATGTGAAGGAGGACGCCTGAGGGACGTATCTGAGTTCGTGAGGGACTGAGGTCTTGATAAAAAAAAATTAAAGGAAACTAAATTTGATTTCTAATTTATTCATCTATTATCTACAGCATTAAATTAGCTGTATCCACTTTTACTCTTTTCATTGACAGTGAGCGCAAAA
The DNA here is from genome assembly GCA_029891345.1 of Dryococelus australis. Lineage (NCBI taxonomy): Eukaryota > Metazoa > Arthropoda > Insecta > Phasmatodea > Phasmatidae > Dryococelus > Dryococelus australis. Next base: position 175,782,816 of record CM056997.1, on the reverse strand, counting down.
TTTAATGTCTATTTCAACTCTAATTAACGTCCTCAATTGTCTCTGTTGATAACGGTCGATTCATACCCATTATTGGCAAGTGTACAGTCTGTTTCTATCATTTATAATGTCTTTCACTCACGCATCTAGTCCAATAGTCTAGCCTGCCAGCTGCATACTTCATTTCTTGATACTAGCAGTCGCCGACTTCCTTTCCACACTGCTGGTCACGCCGCTCGTTCTTCTATCGCTCGAAACTCAGCCACTCATTCATTCATCTACTCCAACTCCAGGCCCGGAGGCCTGCTGCGAAATTTATAGTATAGCCCTGACCATCTCGAAGGTTCAACACACCTCGAGTTGCGCTGAGAGAAAGAGATCAGTAATCCAGAGCATTCTTCAGATATCTGCCGAAAACACTACGACTAGAGTAAGCAGAATGCATTTTGAAAAAGAGATTAGCGTCTCGGCTGCTTTGTCACTGATACGGCCTAATCGCACGCCCTGCCATTCAAAACATTCCCTCGGCTTGCTGCGCCATTATCACTACTACTCTCTGTCCCTCTCTTACTGCCGCTAGCGCAGGGCACGCCAAGGTTAAGAGCGACACATAACAATATAATCAAGAAATTTCAAGTGGCAATGCATAGGATACTGCATGCGGCTATAATCAGTGTGAAAAGTCTTCATACGAAGAATTACGCTTACGTTATGCATGTTTTAAAATGGAAGCTAATTCTTCTTGAACCATGATTGTTGTTGATTTTATGCCGGTTGCATTGCAAGTTTTATTATTCTGGGTATTTTGTACTGGCAGCTGCAGAGTAAATTTGTTGTGGATAGAATGTTTAATCATATTGTAAGTGATTTGTAGAGATGTATTTATAATATAGTAGAGATGTGTATATAATGAAACTATGATTATCCGTAAAAACATGCATTTTCAATACTTTCTGTGACCACTGTAGCTAATTCGCTTAACCAAATTCCCGATAAATACTTCATTCAGTACTCGAATAAAATGTGTGCAGTTAGGTGCAACGACTTTCAGCTGTTGAATGCAAATGAATTCAATGAACGGCGAAACACGTTTAACCAAACTTCGACGCAAGGGTACTTTGGCCAAACATATTCCAGCTCCCAATCCCCCTTGAACTGCACTCATCCGATCCGACTGGAGTGTTTAGTTTTGCTGTCAAATTGCCCGTCTGACACTGGCTCGGTCGTCGAGCGCTAGAACTGCAGCGTGCATACACGTGTAACCGAGCAGGTAGGAGAGCATGTGCACACGTAAATACGTAACATGCACGTAACACTTCACTGGCGCGCTAGCCATGCAGCTCCAGTGGTCGCAGCCGTGTGTAATCGCTCGTCGTCCTGCATCCACACCCACTCTACACACACAGCTGTCTGCACTTCCCAGTCAACGTCACTCGGCAAGGGGAAGGAGATCACCACAACGACTCGTACATCGCTAATAATACAGACGCAAATATGCGAGAAAACTTGGAAGGTTAGCACATCTTGATCACTGCCCAAATAACTATTTTTTTATGAACGCATCGGTACAAAATATTACTAGTACTCTTAAAATGCCTCGTTCAGAGAATATGAATTATACAATAGGGCACTTAATGTGATGAATAATCTTTTATTTCCGACACACGCCATAGCAAAACTTAACCGTATGAGGGGCTACGGTGGCTGAGCGGTTAGCCTGCTCGCCTCCCACCAAGGCGATCCGGGTTCAATCCCCGGCCGGGTCACTCCGGATTTTCACATGTGGGAATCGTACCGGAAGATGCCGTTGGTCGGTGCGTTTTCTCGGGGATCTCCCGTTTACCCCACCCTCATCGGCTCTGAAGACCTCGATGTTAAAAGCCGTCTAAAATCTCTTCACTTGGCCGTATGAGCAGCAAACCCAAGATAAAACATAGGATACAAAATACTTTGTAGGGGGTTAGGTAGCCGTGGTTAATCATTATATGTTCTGCGACGTAAAAAAAAAAAAAAACTTTCCCTCAATCGCGTAAGTCCGAAATAACAAATGTTATTACTAACCCCGTCGCAAAGATCAGTCACGGCAGTTCTTATTTTGTTGAAGTGTCGTACTAGCTGAATATTTTTTAAATTAAGAATCTGCGTTGTTAGCGGGACATAAACTAAGCCCCTGGCTCGGACAATCGCAAATGAGGAAGGAAGCGGCCATGACTAATTAGAAACCATCCATATATTCCCTTGTATTTCGGAAAACCAAGGCGGAAACTCAAGATGAGCGGACCGGAAATCGAAGTCTCCCCACCCCCCTTTTTTTTCCTCTCCTACAATAAAGCGAGTCCAGTGTGTTACCACGCCCAAGGTTGGATTCAAATTATGAACATAGTCATGCTTCTAGTGGTTAGAAGTAAGCCCAATACAATATTAAGAGATCTTGTCTGTAACTGCATAGCCTAAATGTACGACGTGAATTGTCTAAGACGGTAACTCACAAAGAATGTGATTATACACACATTTTCGACCTAATCATTGGAAATAAGATATAGCTGCCTACACTGCTGGTAATGTCCCGCTTTGTTTACACAAAAATGGATCGTGAGTATATTAAAAACTGTCAGGATTTTCTTCAATTTACAAGTGCAGCTAATAAACCACCCTCGATCAAAAAAAAAAAAGTCTCTCTCTTCAGGGAAGACACTCTTGCAGATTTTTCTTCTCGGCAAATAAAAAGCACACTTGCCGTAGCTATGTAATCAACTTCACTAATACCTCCCGACGACTTGTCTCGTGAGACTAGTCACGCTGCGCACAATGAAAGGTTTCTCAACCAGACCGTACCTCGCTTCCACGCGCCAGTTGCTGCCTGGATTGCGGCTAGGGGTACGCCATGTAATGAACATCCTTCTGCACTACACACAAGTATCACTCCGAGCTAATGAATAAATTATTTTTTTATTAAATTTCTATATTACATGTCCCTATGAGCCCAACTTAATGTACTCGTTCCTAGGAACAATATACATAGACAAGAATTATTAATTAAAACATCAATAATTAATAAAAAGTGTAATAATTGCCAACTATAAATAACAATAATGATGATGGTAGTAACAATGTCACCACGTTCCACACATACTAATTTTCAGTCACTTCCCTTTACTCTGGTGATAGTCATAACTTAGTAATTACTTCTAATTGAATAACATCATTCATCACAAAGAAAAACCAATTAATGAAAGTAAAGGACTACAACTGTGTAAATATAAGAGGAGCGAGTGTTGTGATAACAGATCACTTCATGATAATTTTATATATCTACTGACAATAGTAATAAGTCTACGGATGTACGTTTTACTTGATTATTATGGTATATACCTACAATTAATCAAATATAAAATACAGCACATAAACATCAAGTAACAAAACACATACAAGCAGACTTCTGTCAAATGTGGCGAATATTGCGAGTGATTTGTAACTACTTACTTAGGTACTGTTGCCATGGTTTTTTCTTTAGTTTGTATTTGAATAATGTTTTAATTTTTGTGTTTCTCATCTCCGAGTTCAAGCCATTATATGATTTTGACAGCGTGTAAGAAAGACTCTTACTACCAAATTTTGAGGTATTTGTTCTATTTATCTCTGGATCCTGTGCACATTTTGTGATAACGTGCGGTGTACCGTTTATTGTGCGTGAGTACATAAAATTCCGTTCACCTAGGACAAGTGAATCGCCCTGTTACAGGCTGTTCACGATAATGTGAGCACTTTTCAAAGACCCTTATTTTTCTTACCTCCAAAATCAATTTTCCTGCTGCTTTTTAATATAAACATTACACTGTGACCAACAAACACCGTGCATATTTCATTGCCCTCAAAATTTAATGACTCGGGCTCTAATAAGATATATTTATTAGAGGTTAATGCCTTTTGGGAGGGCCTCAAAAGTGCTCACTTTACCGTGAATAGCATATACTTATATATTTACCAGTAGTGATTCACTTGCAAATGAAATTTGGTGCGAATCTCAAGAACAAACTGTATTGCACGTATTCCACTCGAATTTTTTCGTACGTCGCAGTAAACGCTGAACATGGCAGCAAAAGGAAACACAACTGTCAGCTAACAACAATTAATCTTGGTGCAGTTTTTGTGTCTGACCCCGGGTTTGTCTTCCGGGGGTTTTCAAAATGAATGTATCAACCTTACACAAAATGAGACCGGTAGAGAGGGAAATGTCAACTGTAAATTAGGAGCATAAACTCTTCTTCCTAACAAATGGCCAAATTTCGGGTCTGAATGTCGTGTGTTCGTACAAAGTTCCAGAGACTGGTAAAGTAAACACGAAGTTATCGATACAACCAATGAGTCTACTTTCCTCTACGTAAAAGCAAATAATTTTATAAAAGGTCGTAAAAGTTTAGATGTTAGGTTGGCCTAAGTGTTTACAAACCTCAAATATATTACACGTCTGTCATTTTAAAAACAAGTATGTCAATCACTTCAGAAATATAAATTTACATGGCCTAATGTAGCTATACTTGTGATCAAGATTTGACTGGAATTAGCTGATTGGCAAAAGAGACATACTGTGAGAATACAAAGTTTCGTTGGATTTTGTTAAATTGTTTAATAGATATAACATTTCCATTGCCGTCATTCAAAAAGTGCCCGACCAACTGAAGCATGAAAGTTTACATGACCTACTGTGACACTACTTGTGTGCAAAATTTAGTGAGAATAGATTGATTGGTCCCCGTACTTTAACATAAATGCTCCATTTTATATCTTCACTTAACAAATGGCAGAAAAAAGTGTTTGTATTAGCACGTTTGATGTTTGTCACAGATCCTGTCAATGAATAAAGTTCGCTTCAAATTATTTGGGACACAAGCTCTAGCCTAAAATATGTTAAAAAAAAGTGACGAACCTCGTAAGTCTTAAAAATTAATATGGACTACTAAACTATAACTTATAGCCTAAACTTGGTGGGAATCGGCTGATTTTTCCCCCGAGATACGACAAAAATTCTGTTTTAATGTGGCATTATCTTACAGATAGCAGATAAAAATTCCACGTATCGGCATATTCGATGGCTGATATTTCCTGCACGCCAAGTTTTGTCTAAATTGGTCAGATGATATGGCAGATACAGCAAATTAACCTCGTTTATTTAGACCGCCGTCTAGAAAATAAAAAATTTGTGAGTGAAGAGATTACATGACATCGAGGTCTTAAGAGCCGATGAGGGTGGTCGCGGTATGGAGCAGCCCCGGAATGAAAGGTCGGGGCAAACGGCAGATCCCAGAGAAAACCCGCCCACCAACTGCATTGTCTGGCACGATTCCCACATGCAAAAATCCGAGTGACCTGGCTGGGGATTTGAACCCGGATCGCCTTGTAGGAATAGAAAATGAGAGCCATCCATTTAAATTTGGTGGGTATCTGTTTACTAGTTTCAGATATACAACTTAAAAGCATAGTTTTTTCATGTAGCGTTATCTGCTGACGCTGCTAACAATCTCAATCAACTTCCAAATGTCACCTGCAACATCTCTTTAGCTAGTGATGATTCCCTGTGGCTGACGTCGGCCTTTCACCACAAGCACAAGGGACCAACTAGCAATTAGCCAGACAGAAAACGCTTGGGCACATCTACTGCTGACGCGCGAAACACAGTTCCAAAATTTACCCGATATTTTTCCCACCCCGACAAAACACGTGACAGAAATGGTAGGCTATCAATCCTGCCAACAAATACAAACGCGAGTGGTCTCGATATTGCCAGAAGCAACAACTGACAGAACGAATGCAGGGTTGCCAGCCCCGAATGCAGGGTTGCCAGCCCTACCACTTTTAAATGCAGGAGATCGAACAGCGAAAAAACAAATTGCAGTAGATGTTAATGCAAATTTTAACTTTCCAGTTAATATAAAATACGCAAAAAAGTTAGCAATACACACTTGCTCATTCAAGCTAGATAACCAGAATAAACGTTATTAAAATAACAAAAAATTGCAGAAAATAAATAAACGCTGATGTCCTGTCCCAGCCCCCAACAATCTTAGTCTTATTCACAATTAACGACGCCTTAAACACTGTAAACAAAAAAAAAAAAAAAAGAGTTGAAAGCGAAGTCCCTTCCAAGATATCCAATATCACAGAGTTCTTCGATTTATCTCAAGTTTGTGAACTTAAAATACGAAATTTTTATGTTGACATGTGCAAAGTGACATTGTAATGTTGTGTTTGAATAAGTTTCGTTGAAAATAGCCTATGAAAAAAAAGGGGGGGAACAGTACGTATGCCTCGATTGTTTTATTTTTGCAGTAGATTGCTATAAAAAACAGAAGATCTATTGCGAAAAGAGTAGACGTGGCAACGTGACTTTCTCTACTAAATCTTTGGTAGGGTGGTGTGTCGAGCTGAGGCGAGGAGTGGCCAACCAGCAAGGACCACGGCGCGGTAATGACAGCCACTCTAGGGCAGACCCCGCGCGCTGCAGCGCCACTCCACAAACGCCGTAATGACGTCACGAGCTCCATTCGCGCGGGGACAAAGGCCGCGGCCTCGCGCGGACAATAATTGCGCCGGGTTCGAATGCAAGCGTGAGGTGAGGAACACGACGCAACTTGAACTGCTCCAGCAGTGTCACGCTCTTCTTCCCGCTTGATTACGCTCGTGACGTGCACGTGGTCTACAACTCCTCCTCTCCTTGCATTTTCCCCGAGCTCCACACGGACAGGCCGCAGTTCACTTCACCACTGTCCTCGAAACAGCAATAAATATGGAATATTTTCGGCAACATAGATATCTGGGGAATTGGACGGATACATCTGGAAAATTAACTTCTGATACCTCGCACTGCAAACAATTATACCAGTAAGTTTCGGAAACCACTACCATGTTTTTTTTTCTGTTACCAAATTAGTAACTAACGCCAAACCATAAACCAGTACACAGCGTTGGTCAGTAACTTCACGAAAGTAACGAATTACTGGGAAATAAGTTACTTAAAGACAGAACAAACAATAAGTTATTTTTCGCATCACAGTAATGTAGTTTCATCTCGTATGCAGCGATACTAGTTGATGTAGGTGGAACTTGAGTCACGAGTTACAAAGGCATGAGGTGATAACGTGACGTCTATCTGCATTCCTAGTATTAGTACCATTAAGGGCCTCGTCTACCTGGTGATTTCATCCGTAATTGAGGCCGAGGGTCGCAGGAGCGACAAAGGCGACATTGCCTCGGGCCTCTAATACGCCATCACCACTAAGCACAAGGCTCTGAGCTGACGTGCAGTGTCCTCCTGAGGGAAGAGATTTGGGCGGCTGTTAATGAAGTGAGGTAAGTACGGAGCAGCGCCTGAATGAAGAGGCGGGGGGAAACTGGAGATCCTCGAGAAAACCCGCCGACCAGCTGCGGCATCGTCCGGCACCATTCCAACTTGCGAGAATCTGGAGTGAACCGGCCGGGGATTGAACCCTGGTTCGCCATGGTGGGAGGCGAGCAGTCTAACCGCTCAGCCACCGTGGGCCCCGAAGTGTTCTAGTCGCACTGCGCGTACCTATATGACATTCAGCGGTGACCCTATTATTTTATTGGTGGATAGTCTGTAGGAAGGTTAATGCAGGGCCATTGAGCAGTTTCGTATGTACAAGATGAGTCCTTTAAGAGGCCCCGTCGGACATGTGTGTAACGGAGCGAGGGAATGAGAAAATACAGTCCAGTGTGACAACAAAATACCCATAGTAGGTGCTGTAAGTGGCCGCCATTGACCTCGAGGCCGGTGTGCAGACGACACCAAAAGTTGTGAAAGACACGGGCGAGGACATGCTGCGAGATGGCAACGATAGCTGCGATAATGTGGGTCTGGAGTTCTTCGATGTGTGCGGGTTGTTGCTATAGACCTGTGCCGTTAGAGCGCCCCACAAGAAGGAATCGCAGACGTATAAACATTATCACAGCTATCGTTGCCATCCCGCAGCATATCCTCGCCCGTGCCTTTCACAACTTTTGGTGTCGTCTGCACACCTGCCTCGAGGTCAATGGCGGCCACTTACAGCACCTACTAATGGGTATTTTGTTGTCACACTGGACTGTATTTCTTCATTCCCTCGCTCCGTTACACACGTCCCATGGGGTCTCTTTTAAAGAACTCATCCTGTATATGACGCGTATACATTGAGATACAACACTTTGAAAAGGCTTTTTTTTTTTAAATAGCAATTTGAGGGTACTGAAAAAATGGTGTATATAATGCGCGTGACGTTTTGAAAGCACTTAACACACTTAACAGCCTTCGTCTGAGGTATGTGATCTTCCCAAAGACCGGCACGTTGGACGAACGCTAGTTTCACAGAAAAACGTGAATTACTAACATACTGTAACGCAGTTTAAGCACTGGGTAGGCTGCCATCTGCCCTGTCCGCTTCCTATTTATTTATTTTCCTTAAAAGTGGGATGGACGCCCACCTCTTAAAGTCAAGCAAGAAGCGAGGGAGCGATACGGGCGACACTTAACACGCACTTCTAGCGCATCATCGCTCCTACGCGCAAGGCGTGCAGTGTTTCCGTTGCAACACTGTACTGTGCAAATTAGATCTGTAACATAGTGGTGTTTTATTACACGCGATGAGACACCACAGATTAAACTACGCCCGTACATTTGTACTTTTCTCTTGCCGCTTAAGGAAACTGCATAGGTAAGCTTTAAAAATAAAATATTTGACCACTGTCACGATTTTTTTTTTGCTCCAAGAGTACGCTTAATATGACAACAGTAAAAAAAAATGCGGGAATAGACAATTGTTTTTTTTTTTATCTTTCATAACAAAAGGTCGTATTTGCAGAACATTTTTATTTGCGGAGATACTCGTATTCGCGCAAACAACTATTTCACAAAAAACGAGGGGCCATTCCACTCTTAACCTGAGAACCGTCCGTATAAAATCTTCTCGCAGCTTTGAGTGAGGGATTGTGGGGGAGCGCTCTCCCGAGCGCTCGCCGCTGGAGGGAAACCATGTGACACCCCGCTGGCGCTGTACACACCAAACTGATGACATTGCTCTCTACTACCGCGCAGCGTGACCCTACGTTTCAGACAGGTAATACTGACGCGTGGAGTAGCTCTCGTCCAACTTCTCTCGGCCGCCTACACTACTGAACTGAAAACCCCACCCCTTCGTGCAGCGACAATGGACTCGACCGACACGTTCTGGTCTTACACGCATTATTTTCTAATTTGGATTTCACTGCTATAACTACTGCTCTTGAGATTCTAAAATGGACACGAACATTGAAGAAAACTGTGTACCTGTTCTTAAACTTAAAGATTATTTCCTTCTTAGTATAAAAAATAACCACGACGAAAATGTTAAAGGTATGTTTAGTAAGCTTTATCAAATATTTATCTTCATCAAGGACGTCTTCATCCAACATGATGAAACACCTAAATGTACGAACATTCCTATAATCTGCGAGGGCGTGTTTGTATTGTTACGGACTGCAGCTGGTACCAGGCCGCCGGTTCCCATTATACGTGGCTGGGGTGACCAACCTCACTCCTCCCCTCCTTCGGGTTGACACGCTCACTGCCATGTTGCTTCTCTTCTTCTGGAAAGCCCGTGGATGATTAACAGCGGTAGTCAAGATATCCTGCCGCTCGGCTCCTGGCTGGCGTCACAGTCCCTCCACTCCCCTGCTGAATATGCCAACATATGTAGCGAAGACGCACGAATATTCTGGTGAGAATGACTGGCGTCAGCCCCCCCCCCCCCCGAATATTCCGGGAATTAGGACGCTCGGAGCAGCGCGCGAGTAAGATAAAATTCTGGATGACCTGCCTACGGCATAATATACACTGCCGCGTTCCAGCAGCCAGTAAACTTTGGCGAAGGCCATCTAGCAGAGTGCGGGCACGAAGTCGACTACGGTACGACTGTGGACGAGGTGTTCGTGATGTAAATGAACGAGAGGGCGTGAAACCCAGCGAGTGAAGCATACTGGGCATGAGGGCGCTCTAGAACATTGCGGACTAGCGGGACATGGACTGGACTGAGTGGACATGTAATACGGATTTTATTGTAAATATTGGAACTGTCCAATATAGACATATAATGTATAAAATAATTGAATAGTTTTTTATATACTGTATATTGGAACTGACTTAATTGTCATCCCATTTATTACTTTGATGAGGTAACTATAAATTGTATTAATTGAAGTCATTAATTGTAAACAGTAAGTGATATCGACTTATTGTGAGAATTTTGTTTGTGGTTATTGTAAATAAATTTAGGAAATTATAATTAACTCTTTTACTTAATAAAGACCTCCATCCCTTAACTTTGTTTAGCCCACTGAATTTCGAGAGAGAAATTGTGACAATACTAACATATATACATTAATTAACGAATTATGTAAGTATATTACGTTTATTTCTAAGCATAACACTTCGTATATATATTGCCGTTTTAACAAATTCTAAAGAAATTACTACTGACAATCTGAGTAGAAACGTACTAAATCGTTAATTAATGAATTACGAATTAAAACAATTCTAAATGATAGTATGAAACATTCGTTATATATAGTTTTGTGTTTTGGTGTTTGGACAGATGCAAAAAAAATTAGTATGAAATAAATTATAGATTAGTAATTTCAGTTTTGAAATATACCTTTTGTATGAATTGTTATATAGGAAACAAATTTACTCGTGAACTGTCCCTTTCAACTTCATTAGCTAGAGAAAAAGTATCTTTAGCCTGCATTCTGTTAACTGAAGTCTCGTTTCCAACTCTTTTAGCGACATCGTTGCTACGAACGTAAACAATAATAATGGCAGCAACAAGTGTACCAACACAACATACAGCGCAGCAGTACTTTACATTGCGGTTCGATATCTCGAAGAGCAAGATCGATTAACGCTCGTTTGTCGACTGCACGAAAGCGTGCAAATGGCAATCATTACAAACGTAAACAAAGGATAGTAACAAACGTTAATTTGATGTTCAAACACACATCCATGTCAGATGTCCAACAAATCCGGCCCGGAGGACCAAAATGTTTTGACTCACTTGATGTTTACAGGTCGTTACACACCCGATGCATGTAGAGGTCTTCTCGCAAACTCGTCAATTGGATTTCATAGCACCCATGCACGAAACAGCTGACGCAAATGTCGAATGTAGCCCACACTCGGTCTATGTAGCATTTGCAATATCCCGAACAACCGATTTTCCCGACTTTGACAACCGGACGCAACCATTCCTGACCGGAGTAGGCAAGGTACTAATATGGCGGACACAAGGACGCCACCCTTGACGTCATCAACATGGCTAAACTTACGTGTCCCAACAAGGTGTTCGTGGTGTGAATGGACGAGAGGGCGTGAAACCCGACGAGCGAAGGCTACTGTGGATGAGGGTGCTCGGAGCACTCTTCAGAACATTGCAGACCAGTGGGATCCTAAACTCTACTGACAATGAATTAATTGTAAATAGCAAAAAAACATCAATTAATTGTGAGATATGGAGTCGAGAAAATTATCTTCGAAATTATTGTAAATAAATTAGGAAATTAGAGATAACTCTTACTTATTAAGACCTCCATCCCTTAACTAACCTGGTTTAGTACACTGACTTTGGGAAATTGTAGCAGTCTTTATGCCAATGCAGTGGTTTTCTAGGTGTAAGTTTTCCAAGTTTCCTGGCGGTATACTTATTAGTTTTATTATCATAATTTCATTTAGAGCCTAATGTAACAAATTTTGTACAATTTACCTATTTATTTATAAACAACAGTGTTCAGAGCTAAAAGTCATCTATGAAGTAAATGAGTTCAATTAAGTTACTTTCAAACTAACGCCTAAGTTACATTTAATTCGAAAGTAATGAAAAGTATTAGAAGTTACTTTGCCCAATAAAGTAACTTAAATTGAAATAATTTAAAAATGTAATTCCCCCAACGCTGCCAGTACAACTTGCAGGGGAAAAAACTGAACATTTCTAAGAACCAAAAAGCTAGTAACGTCAAGAGCTTCTCATTCACCGTAACGAAATCCATAACATCGCTCATCAATCATTCATTCCTACTGCTCGAAATGACAGCTGTGTTTCATCGATTGAAACAACAAAACATTACAAATCTGTCAATATTAATTTTGAAATTAAACTATTTAATTTTTTATATGTTTACTAGATTTTCTTTTTAGTACTTTGTTTCACTGTTGTTTCATTTTACTTTGTTTAAAAAGTACAACAGTTATTTTAAACTGATATTCTTGAAGTTCTTAAAAATGAATTGCAACACTCATGGAGATGGTCCTGGAAGGTGATCTGCTAATACAACACGCGAGAGAATGAACACTTGCAGCTAGAGTATTGAAAAAATGTACATTAATGACACGTGTAAGGTACTAAAGGCGACAGTACGTAATACGGCAGGCACAAAACACGAACTGGCACTGTATCACAGGTAGGCATATCTGTGCACCATAAAAGCCGTAAATTAAACATGGAAGTCCCCACATGAACTATCCTGCAAAGATGTATCAGTTAAAACTGCACAATTATTTAAACGAAAAACAAATAACTTAATTATTAATAATTAATGAAACACAGAACTTTTACCAATATGACTATTCTTGCTGATACAGAATATGGATATGAATACACTGAAAAAAGAGTGAGGGGGGGAGTAGTGTCCTGGCGACCCGTGCCATGTATGGTCGGGCGTTGTCCTGCTGGATTGTCCAGGTGCGAAATGAGAGAACATAGGGGCGTAGGATCTCATCCATGTACAAGCTGTTCACGATGAAAAGAGAATTTTTGAAAGCCCCGTTTAAGATCTACTAGTATGCGTGTTGTGTATTCTTCCGCCTTATGTAAAATTAACATTGCCATGGGCCTCATCACTTTATTCATGCGTTGGTCAAGCGAAACTGTGGAATTATTAGAAAAGTAACTATAGAAAAGTGGTCATTTTTACACTTCTGTGCATAAAAAAAACAGAAAGCGAAAGAAATAATTGAAGTTATCAGAAACTGTTACCTAACACATTTTATTCGACTTTAAGATGTGGAACTACTTTCCATCTATCATTACCAACTTTACTGTGCGCGTGTCACTCGGTGCGTCCGTTAAATTATATGCAGGCAGGGATTTTTTCTAAGATCGATTTCAAAATAGCTCACTTTTCGTGAACAGCCTTTACTGCAGGGCCGTCAATGTTAAACTTAAAAAACTACGGGAGCAGATCGGATGCCGTAGGCTATGGCTCCCCAGACCACAATGCCTGCCATGGGGAAATGTGCTACTCAATGTCGAAAATGAGACTACGGCGTTCACCAGGGCCCCTCCACACCTGAGAGTCATCAGTCACCATAACGAAGCGGCACTCATCACTAAATACCGCATGTTACCAGTCTATGGTGTTCCCCATTGCTCTGGCCTGACAGCACTGCAAACGGACCGGCCACTGCTGCAGGCAATGGGTGCTGGGGTCGCAGATTCACCTTTGGAAGGCGTCGGAAATAAATCGTGGGTATACAGGAACCTCTCAACATTGGCCAGTACATGAGATCCCTCTGAGCCTGGCGCACGATCCTTCAAATGTCTCCCACTGGTAGTCGGCCTCGTTTAACATGTGTCGGTCCCACATGTGCGGGTACCGTCATGTATCCCTGCTCCGAACAAATTGGAAGAGTATTATCTGAACTATCCACGTGGCACCACAACCCTACAGTTCCCAGTCCGATAACGATTGCTCTCTTGAAGTTCGTCAATTGCGTAAAAAGACATCTTTGATATCTTCCTAGCATTCTTCTTCACTCTGTATACTTGCTTGGTATTGTCTGGTGTTTCCCACGTTAATGTTACTTCGACTACACACCAGCATCAGTGGTTGCAGCACCACTGCAGGTTTTGCGGAAAATGTGAACTCAACATGAGATGATGTGAATACCAGTCAAGACATGTGCTATTTACACTATTTTGTGGTTGTCGCGTGGTTTTTTCATTGTATGCTATTTTCATCGTCTGGTAGTGTATATAAGAGTTCGAATAATTTTATTTTCTAATAAATCTTTTTATTGGCAATTTTCTAAAAGTTTTTTTATAATAATTTGCACAGTCCCAAACGTCCACGTGCTATGTATTCTTCAACTTCCATAATTTCGCCACGTATAATTTTATGAAAACCATAGGCTGAGAAACTGCGCTTCATAAAATATATACAGTATGTACATTTGTAACAGTTAACAATGATGTAACATTCGCAAAATTAAATCATATATAAATGCTAGTTTGTCTTGGGTCACAGATAGGCAACGGAAAGGCAGACAGTTTGTAGTTCGCAGTGTACAGTCATTTGCGGTAACTCTGCAGTATCCTGGGCAACTCTGAACCACCTGCCTAATGTAATTTCAAGGCCAGATACGGCGGATTCTGTGCACACAATATACTCATAAAGCTGTCAACTAGGAAATTAAAACACCAAGGTAGTTGATGTATTCAATTTTATTGTATTCATTTTAAATGAAAACATGTGGTACAAATTTGCCCCAGTTGACTGTAGCCCACGTGACTTACGTACTAAACGCTGCCTAGTCGCCGTAGCAACTTAACATCCACGCTAATACTGGGGGCATAACGAAAGAAAAAAAACTGCCGTGATATTTCGTTAACTATTGAAATGCCACATTCACACGCTCTCTCTCCGCAAACTGATCCGTTAGGAAAATTTAGTCACTGACCAATGAGTATCCCACGAGACGAATTGATTTTTAGTTGTGTCATTTAGGTTTCCAGGAAAAGTTGAATGTTGTACCAGTCTGCCAGTGTTTCCATTATTACTCGCCGATGGGACTATATGTACCAGTTTATATCCACGGGGGGAAAAACCTGAATTTAAACTTAACGGTGAATTGAGCACTTCTGAAAGGCCTCGTTAGGATGTGTATTCTTTTACAATATGTAAATTTGACATTGTTATGGGCCTGATCACTTTATCCATGCACCATACAAGTGAAATCGTGGAATTGTTAGGCATATAAATGTGATATGTAAACAGGACATTTGGAAATTAAACGCTCAATCTGCGGGAGGTGATTCCTTGTGAAAAATAATGTCGAAAATATACAAGACACCGTATACCTAAACGGAAAATTAAAGGAGATAAGAGCCTGTGAAAATTGGGCTTTGAAAACGTGTTTTTGCCGACGAATGCCTTGTACAACGCCTACAAGTCCCCAGCAAAAAAGTGACTTGCTTCCCATGTTGCAGACACACATGCTTAATGCTGGCCTTCCTCTGTCTGTGAGCACTGTTCGGCTTGAGAAAGTGATACGTCAGCACATCAACAACATGCCCTTCTCTAGTATACACTCTATAGCGCGACAAATGGGCGTGTCCCATTCAACCGCGTGAGGCTTACAGTGGGTAAATCGCCACCATCCCTACCGCTGGCAGAACGTACAATGCATTCAGCGAAAATACGTTTTCAAACCCCAATTTTCATAAGCTGATA
Organism: Dryococelus australis; assembly: GCA_029891345.1. Taxonomy (NCBI): domain Eukaryota; kingdom Metazoa; phylum Arthropoda; class Insecta; order Phasmatodea; family Phasmatidae; genus Dryococelus; species Dryococelus australis. The sequence goes on along the minus strand of CM056997.1, from coordinate 175,767,309 downwards.
TCTCCTTTAATATTCTGTTAGCGTATATGGTGCCCTGTATATTTTCGACTTGATTTTTCATAAGGAATGGGCTCCCGCAGTTTGGGCGTTTAATTTCCGAACATTCTGTATGAAAATTCTTACTACAAAGTAATGAGTAACTCTATAACTCATCGAAAATAAATATAAGCATTACAACCGCAGTACATTTTATTTCTTCGCTGGCAACTTAACTTCGAGCCATCATTCCACTGTGCACTGTAATATGAGCAGAGATTTTTTTTACAAGGGTTGATTTCAAAAGTGCTTACTTTGTCGTGATCAGCATATAACAACGTTCCTATCCCCATCATCACTCGCCGACGGTATGGAATCCAGAAAGTTTGCATTCACCAAAAATCGTGATGAGCAAATGAGTCTCGTTTACACGTTAAGAGTAAAGGTCGTAAGCTGGGGAAATCCCGGCATAAAATAATGCCAACCGCACACAGCCAGCGCAGATATTTTTGGAAAAACGTAAACACCATTTGCCAGCTAATATTTTCCACTTCTAGTACCTGTGAGTAATTTTTTTCCTAACTACTCTACTAGTAAGTGCTAGATGTACGTCCGAGATAGGATCGGGGTGCTAATTGCGTCTCGGAGCGAACCCCTTACGCCTACAAGGGAAGGAAGTGATGCAAGGAGACATGCATCGCGGCAGAGAGGGATTGGGTAGCCATGGCCGGCCACTGGGACCATGACTACCTCCTCCCCGAGTCTACCTATAGTTTAACTAAAACTAAGAAGGGACTGGGAAAAACCGGTATAGACATCGTAAAAACTCAGTCGATAGGAAAGGATTCATAATGATTGGGCACATTAAATAGAAATGCTACAGGAAACAGAGTGTGTGGAAAGATGCTCTTGGTTAGTGGAGATGAAGAACTAGTAGAGAGGGGACAGGAACTTAATTTATCCATTTGCCTTGTTGGATGTTGTGGAAGAGAGCGAGAGAGGTGTTTGGAAGTACATGTGAGGTGTTGCTTAGCCACAGATATCGACGAAGTAGGTAGGTGGCGAGATGTAAGTTAGGTTGGCGACGCACCTGATATAGACACGTAGTGAAGGCTGGGTGGAACAAAGAGCCAGGAGTGAGCGTGTCAAGCTACAGGTCTCCCTCCAACATTGATCCCCATTGTGACGCTGCCAACACCACGGCCGCTGCGCGAGGGCCGCAAGGGCGACAAATGCCAGCCAGCATTTTGATATATATATATATATATATATATATATATATATATATATATATATATATATATATATATCCCCGGCAAGGCCCCGACGAGCCTACCACATCCTGAGTGAAGCAGCTCATTACCAGAGGGTGCGACAAACCACCTTCGGCTGGGCTTCTGCGATTTCTTAACACAGCACATATTCCACGTGCCTTAATAACTCCGGGGAAAATTACACGCCTCTTCCAAGTTGCATGCACGTCCAACTCGAAAACAAACATTGTAAAAAAGCGGTTAAGTAGCCGGCCGTGATTGATGTCGAGTGCGCCATTAACGAATGTATCAACAATAATATGGAACTAACATCCGACACGTGTAACCACACGTCACTCCATTAAACCCGCCGTGGACAAAATAAAATGCGAGTTGAAGTTAATGGCGTGAGCACACTTGCATTGTGTAGAACAGAATAAACACACTTTATGATGTAACTTAATAAAAGACAACAAAAACTTCAGTCTTATTGGTTTTTATCAGAGAAGTGTACGATAAACTGTTACAGGTACGTTAAAACAGCTTGGAAAACCTAACATGACTATCAGTATAGTTTATGGCGAAAAAAGGGTTGAACGTTGTCAACCAAAATATGTTTATTTGGTTAAAGGTTAATGATTAAATAATAGGAACTCATTTCGCCGTAATGCAGGCATAAATTTAACTGTAGTTAATACGACCAGTAATACTGTGGCTAGTAAAAAAATGGATAATACTATCTTCTTTGTATATTTCAAACGAATACGAAGTAACTACTATACAGAATGTTTCTCAATTAGACCTGCAAACTTCGTGAGGTGATTCCTTACTTAAATTTAGTAGAATATACATATATATGAGATTTTGAGATGTATTTTTGCAATATATCGGAAACAAAGTGAAATTAAATTACAATTCTTCGAATAATGTGTTACGTAACCGGGAACGTCTGCCTAAGAGCAAACTCCTCCCCATCCCAATGATGATAGGGGTGGTCACGTGTTAGGCCCCATCGCTGGTGCTGACGATATGTGCGCATACCAAACCTTGCGTAGGTGCCTTTGTACAAGTCCATGCCTAATGTGCTGCCTACCTAGCAGGCATTATCACGCACCACATCACTTTTGCCTTCTGATATCTTGAAAATGGTTGGTCCTAGGTTGTTGCAACAAGAGGACCATTTCTGTTACGTAGGTGTTACTGCTCAATAAATAAGCATCATACGTTCACAATTATTCCTGATGGTAAAAACGCAGTACGCAACAAGAGGGTGGACACCACTATTATCTTCATTGCGTGGAAAAGGGGGAGGGGGAGATAATACGGGTTTGCTGTTAGATTGACGTTCTGGGTCCCATAACATATTTTTCGAAGGACTGTAATATCATTTCACTTAATTTACAATTTCCAAAAATACCTTTTAAACATACAATACAGGGAATACATACAGACTGCCACCAGAAACAAATAGGCAGCCGTCTGTGCAGTGAACGCGCAGCGTTTTGTACGCGGATGTAGATAGTATTGCCTATGTGCGAGGCATCTTTGTGTGCGTTTCACACGTAGTTGCGACAGAGCGCAAAATTTGTTACTTAGGCCATGCTGCCCAAAATTTCTTCAACAAAAGTTCGAAATGCCCGACTGGTAAAAGAGTTGCTAGAAAAATTAAGGTAGCCACCCCTGTTATTTCCTGTGTGGGGAAAGATAACGTGAGTTTGCTCTTGAACCAAACATCCCATTAACATAGAACAGTGATCGGAGGATTGTAATTTCATTTCAATTTGTTTCCGAGATATTGCAAAAATACATTTTAAAATCTCACTTTTCAAGGGCTTATAAACGCCTTAATATTCAGTATAGGTGGTACGTGTCCTATACATTGTCTACCTATTTTTACATAAGGAATTACCTCACGAAGTTTGTCGGTCAAATTGAGAAACATCCTGTATGTATGTGTGATGCGGATGTGCAAATAGGTAGTATACATGTCCCTCCATCATTCATATCTTCAAGACACCGAATAAGACTTTAGCAGCAGTGAGAGCCACACAGCCGAGTTTAGTGAAGACGCAGCATGCCCCGACATCCTTTGCCCAAGTGGATGAGTTTTGAAAGACAGCAATTTTGGCTTCAGAGAAGAAGGTTGCAGTTGCACGTTTCGGCGCATAGCTCGCCACTAGAACCGCTCTGCCTGCTCTGCGAGTCTGTGTTCGACGCAGTGGGAACAGGAGAGTACACACACCCGTCGAGAAGATGTGGGTCAACCCCGGCGGACCACAGGCTGCAAGCATTCCACGGGCGTCGCTTGTGCCCACCAGCACCATATCCAAGCGTATATCAGCGTCGCAGCGTCCTTTACGTCTACCATTACGACCTGAGCATCACCAAGAATGTGTGACCTGCCCGGAACAGGCAGTATGGCGGCTTACAAATTGGTAAGGAGCGGTGTTCAGCGACGAATCACGGTTGTCTGGATACTGCCGACTGCGGAGACACGTCCTGGCCAGGGCAATGATCCGCACTACACTGCCCCAACAAGAGGTGTCATGGTGTCAGGTGCCATTTCCTACAGTTCCCGCACCCCACTTGTGGTTATCGATGGAACAATGACGTCGCGACGATAGATACAGGAAATTTTGCGACCATGTGCACTCCCCTTCCAGGTGCAGCTTGAGCACCGTATTTTCCAGCAGGAGGCCCGGCCACACACTGCACGGGTATATCTGGCCTGTCGTCATGACGTCGACACAATTCCTTGTCCAGCAAGGTCCCTATACCCCTCACTAATCGACAACTTTCGAACAGCAGCAACTTCGGCGGACTTGGAGGGTAGGTTGCCCGATCTGTGGCAGATCTTCCTCTGAAGAACATCCAACGTATGTATGCCTCCATGCCCCACCGTGCCACCGCCTGCCATCATGCTACGGATGGTGAAACACCAAAGTGCATCTTGCAAGTGTTGATCCCCTGCAACACTTACTTGGTGTGGTACAATATTTTGATGTTTTTGGTACATATAATATCGTGCACTGTACCCAGTTTCGCGCACCTGCAATGGCACCTTCAATGATTTTTTTTTTTTTTGCAAATTCGTATGTGTATATTATATATATATAATGTATATATAATGTGTGTATGTATAATGGGATTTCAATTGCAGTAGTAAAAATGGTTTTCAAAAAAATACACCCGAAGCCTCTACAACTAATTAGATTCAGCAATGGATAATAATGTATGGTATGATAATAATGTACGCCCATGGTATTTCCTATGATATTTCAAAAGCGTTCGAGTTTGCTAATAGATTTAATTCTGCGAGAGAAAATGATACATCGGGATGCCTACACAGAAATAAAACAAAGTTGCCTAACATTTCCAGGTTTCACCTGCTTGTAGCCACCCTGAATATTATGGACAAAGAGGAAATGCGCAGGATCAGTGTATCTTATAGTTAAATTAATAAAGTGCAATGTAGACTCGAAAGATGGTATAAATCTGTAAAATCAGAGTGGGAAAAAACCTTGTTATGTGTTGCTCGGCGCAGAGGTTTAGTGGGCTTTATTATTTTTAATACACGTAAATGATTTTGGCCCACATAAAGAATTTTCACAAGAAAAACTTTTTTTTTTCAGGCGATGCAAAAGTGACAGTAGCTGTACAATTATTTTGAATTAAGAGAAACGTTATAAATGTATTACATACAATGGATAAATTGTTTAAATCGCTAAATTCGAGCTGAATGTCATCTCGGCAACGTACCAAACACAACACTGAAGTATTGCTGACATTCAAAATTTTACTTTAACAATATTCTAGTCATGTTAAAATGGAAATATTTTATATGTTAGCACGGGTCTGTCGAAAACTTGACACATAGGTGTCACCGAACCAGTGATTTTGATAGTTCTGCAGATACATCGCAAGTTACGTTAGGGGGGAATGCAGGGGCAGATATAATCATCTTACGCCACACACAATATATTTATTGTAAAAACACTAGCGGAACATGGCAAGACAACACAACAAGATTGCTCAACGGACAGAAAACGGGACGCAATATCTTATTAAACAAAAATCCCTGCAGCAGTAATACTTTTGGAATATGTCGGACTTTAGCAATTAACAATTCGTTTCCAGCCACCATCGACACAAGGAGCAAGGTGAACAGGAGACACAAGGAGCAAGGTGAACAGGCGAGATTAACTAGCCACAGCACATAGTATGAACAAGTACGCCGCAACATGCGGCAGTGTTCCCATGCGCGCATTTCCCTCGCAAACGGAATAAACACCATGAAACACAAACCTCGTCCCGCAAACAATACGATAACAAAAGCGGGAATGTTTTGACAGTTGCCGACAGCAGCGTGTGTGAGAGAGAGAGAGAGGGAGGGAGAGAGCGCGTGTGTGCGTGTATTTGAGTGGGTCTGACGGCACAAAAGCACAAGTAAATAAAGATGAAAGGGAAACAAGCAGGCTGGCTCCATATCTGCCGACCAACCCCATTATAACTTACGCAGCCGATGAGTTTTTAAACGACGTGGGGTGGTTTATTACCCGGCCGCGAGTAGTAGGAGCGGGCCGGTCCAAGGCCACCTTGGATTAATTGATGGATTATCGATTTGATTGAAAGGGCGAGTCCTCAATCCGATAAAAAATTTAAATGGTTAAATAAATTGAAAGGGTCAATTTTTAATCGGATAATTTTTTTAATATTTTGATGTCTTTCTGCATGGGTGGGGGAGGGAGGTAGCAGGAGCTCTGTCCGATGTTGACGGTGTGGTGTCCTGGAGGCGATGACTATAGTGGTGGGTTGCGATGTCATAGGTGTAGTGTTGAGTGCAAGAGTGGGCTAAGACTAATTTTTTGTCTAATTTTGAGGTGTTTGGCGGGATGTTGGTGGTATATGGGAGATTTTTAAGAATATATTTAACACATGGGCAATGTTTAATGTATTTATAACAGTGGTCTAAGTATAAATGTTATGTTTTTTGGGTGGATATAGCTCATAGATAGGCGACTTTGAAAGATGCGATTTACATGTTAAACGATCTATTTTCGGAATGCAATTAAACATAAGGGAATTTCAGAGTTTTGTACATATGAATAAATTACACACATCGAATAGGAAATTTCAAACGACTATGTGAATAGTAAGTGCAATTATGCGAGTCCCAAGTTTATGAAAATAATTTACATGAGAGAGAATTTAACCACATGAATAACATCTGATGTCGACAAGTGCTACACGATGACAATGAATGTGGAATTAACGATCTACAACAAAATATCCACAACAAATTAAGCGAACAAGATATATATGATGCCTCTGAAACATACATTACATGTCCGCCTACCTGCGAGACTGACGAGGCGAAATTTTAGAAACTTAATCCACACATAAAAAGAAATTACATGCATCTCCTAAATGAATTAACTACTGAAGAATAACATGAGAGACAAGTGCAAATTCACTAAAAGAAATCCAGCTAGTCAGTATGAATAAACAGCAATTTTTCACAATTCAGCATGTGAATAAGATTTAAACCAGACACAATGAAGTACCTAAAATATTAAAATAAGTCCGTTCGAAGTATGAATGAGTAGCACTTACGTCCGACAGGCAACTGCATTTAATTACGGTATGCATTTATGAGACTCACTGCACTTGTTAACGCAATATCGCAAACGCAGTATATCGCCCAGTCTTAAACTAAAATTTATATTTTCCCGATAAAATACTACGTAAATCGCGACTATCACTAGAGATGGTCGGTAGCTGCGGTAACCCCCGAGGGTGGCCTCGTCGGCTGCCAAGTGTGTAGACGCGCAATATTTATGGAGCTGACAAATAGCACGTCAGTCCCCTCCAAGCATACATGAGCGACTGAAGATGGCGCCGAGTGGGATCGCTGAGGTGTCTTCGCTCCCTGCACCCCCTCCACACCCCATGCCCGTACACCATGACAAAGATGTAAATATTTTGATGATTCACGCAAGTGGAAATGCCTCTCATTTGAATTATGTCAGTATTAGAAATTTGTCACAGCTGGTTGGTAATCAGCTGAGTAAACATGCTCATAATAAATTTGTTTGCAAGCATATTCTCCAATATTTTGTAAGTGAGGATAAACTCGCAAGTCACACTACTCTTTGCCAGCAACAAAAGGCTGATCGCAGTACTTTCCCCACTGGGAATGACAAGTCCTTAGAATTTAAAGATTACAGCAAACAGCAAAGATTGTGTTTCGTCGCCTATTGCGACGTAGAAAGTTGCCCGAAACCCATGTCCACTTGCTGCCTAATGATGAAACAAGTAATGTAACCAACATCAAACAACATGTTCAAATATGCTTGTAGAATTTTGTTGGTTTCTTCATACAATCTAAGTTTGGCTCAGTATTTTGAGTTTGTGGGTGCTGAGTGTATGCACAAATTAGTTGAACTTACAAAGTGGGTTGTAGGAATTTACAGCGTCATTAATCCGACAAAGCCAAAAACCCCTGCTGATGAAGCTAGGTTGGCTGCTCAGAAAAATTGTCACATTTGTAAAGAAAAGCTTGGTACAGATAATATTGTGGTCGACCGTCATGACCATCTGATGGGCAAAATCAAAGGCCGCACACGTAATAAGTGCAACTTGAATTTCAGATTCTCCAAAAGACAACTTGTCGCTGTTTTCCATAACCTGCAAAATCACTACGCTCACTTTATTATAAAACCCTTGGCTGAACGACACATAACATTACACAATGGAACGGTGTTAATTGAAAATCCTAGAAAAATTCAAGTGATTGGAATGACCCTTGAAAAATACAAATGTACCACAAAACATTTTTCTCAATGGGACAGATTGCAATGGAAAAGTGCAATATTTCAAGCTTAAATTTATTGATTCATTCCAATACATGAGCGCCTCTCTGGAAACTTTGGCCGGCAATTTACTACCTGTGCAATTGAGCATCACCTCTCGATGTTAGCAGACAACACCCAATTCGAATAGGCAAAATGGAAGCGAATTTTTCCTTACGAGTTTGTTTAGTCGCCAGACAGTCTGATGTGCAAGTCACTCCCACCAAAGGATGCATTTAACAATGCGATGAGAGACGAAGGCATTAGCAATGAAGATTATGCTCATGCCCAAGCCATATGGGATGTGTTCAACTGCATAAATTTACTGCAACATGCTATTCAATAATTATGTGTGGACACTTGTTTGCTGGCTGATGTTTTTGAGAATTTCAGGACCATATGTTTGGCTCATTACGGTCTTGACCCCACCATGTACGTTACAGCTCCGTCTCTTTCATGTAATACTTTATTGTCAGTGACATGCGCAACTAGGAGCTGTTGACTGATCCTGACATGTATCTTTTCATAGAATGCAGGGTTACAGGTGGCATTACCCAGGTTTCAAAAAGACATGCGGAAGCCAATAATGTTTACATGGGTGAGGACTACGACCCCAATGTGGCATCGAAATATATATGCTATTTCGATGTCAATGGGCTGTACCGCATTACACTGTGTTCCAAGCTCAAAATTGTTATTTCGAGTGGGTTAAGGCCGACGTGTTCTCTTCGTGGGATTTTGCAAACACTGAATGGTTCTGAAACTTGTTTTTTTCGCGGAAGAACGTGTCAGAGGAGTGTCGTGATAAACTATCTGATCAGCCTTTGGCCCCAGAAAATGGTGTACCCGCAAACATTTTGAATGAGAAACTTCTTTTAACACTTGTACAGAGGAAAAAAATTTGTTATACATTATACACGGGGAAACACTGAGGCAGTACTTGATGTACGAGGCCAAACCAGACACTGTTCATTGCATCTTGTGCTTTGAGCAGAAGGCATGGATGACTCCGTACATCTACTAACATTGCAAATGCTTCAAAAATCGTATTTCAAGTTGATGAATAATTCCATTTATGGAAAAACATTGCAGAATATCCGCCAGTCGTTTCGAGGTATGAAAGGATCTATGGGACGTCCGACATTCCATGCATGGCTGATCATCGATAAAACATTAATCCCCATCGAAATGTCAAAAAGTTTTGTGCATTCAACAAACTTTTGTACACTGGTGTTGCCATTCTCGACCTTTAAAAATTAACACTACGAATTTCACTATCAGTACACGTGTATAAAACTTCTTCCACCAGCTTCGCACCTCCTGTTTGTAACACCTTTTCCTTGGTATACTCTATTACTTGTGATGATGTATATAAAGTAATTACTCCAGATTTAAAGGCGTGGTTTGATACATCCAACTATGTGCTCGATAATCAGCAAGGATTCCCTCACAGGAACAAAGGCCGTACCAGGAAGATTAAAGATGAACATGCTGGACGCACAATCACACTGCGGATATACATCCTAAGATTTATGCATATCTTGATGCGAATGAGCCATGTATTCGCAATGCGAAAGGTGTCAAAAACCCAACGTGTTGCAATCACTCAGGTATGAAGATTATTGAGATTGCATCGAAAATTGCACAAAGGTAATGGGAACCCATTATCAGTTCCGTTTGGGTGCTCATCAAGTCTACACCGAATGCATAACAAAGGTAGTGTTGTTAGGTATGGATCATAAGCAGTATATTGAGGCAGATGGGATATCAACCTTACCTTGGTGGAAGTATCGAATACCTGATTTTTTTCCTCAATATAACAGATTCAACGCAACAATAAATTTATAGACCTCCCAACACCACACAATGCCAAGGATAGCCATTTGCCTACATCACACACACCTCCTGTTCCACACTCATCACAGCTAGCCACAATCATCATCGCAGCTGGTTACACTAACTACTTTTCACATGTTGAATCATCATCAATGATGTTGCTCCTTGTTTGCCTACCTATAAGGCATTACCTAACTTCAATAAGAACTCTCTCAATACAAGTGTCTTCGATCCAACTTCCTTTGTCAAAGAAGATGAAAATAAAATTCTCAGTGGAAACTGAGTGCATGGGAGTGTTTTACCTCAGTCACTTGGTGTGTGTGTAACTATATCAATACCTATATATGACAAAAGAATGCCCCTTTGTGTCTGTACGAATACCCCACCAGTGTGTCGTTAAATGTACATAATAAATGTACATAGGTAGAAAAGAGACAACCAACAGTTGCTCTTGTATATATTATGAAAAGAAAATTATTTGTTGTACATAGATATCTTCAATTATGTTTTAGTTTGTGTAAATATTTTTTAATCTTGTAATATATGCCACACACTTTTGTACCAGTAGTAATGTAGCAATAGTAGTTTTAGTAATAGAAGTTGTAATGTTAAGTTCCAGATGTAATGTTTGAAAAATGTATATTATGAAGTCTGTTTTAGTTTGTAAGTTATTAAAATGATATTATTGAAATATCTTGTTTTTGTAAACATGATTTGTTTTTAGAAAATAAAATGGTTTATTATTTAGAATAATTGTTGTTGTCTCAAATTGTGTTTCAGTATGTGTAAATAACAACTTGATTTAATGGAAAATAATGTCTTATTTGAAAAGAGAGAGAGAAATATGTGTAAACTCAATGCTTGATGTAATTTGTTGTAGATTTTTTTATATAAATGAGAAAATATATTTTAATATATGTAAATAAGTGATTGTTGCAAATTCTATTTTTTTGTGTGATATTGTAAATACGTAGGTTTAAGGAGAATTTTCGGAAAAAGAATATTTTATAATAAAATGTTTAAAATGACTAGTATGCATCTTTTATTTTCTCAATACCTTATGTCGCAAAATTTTATCGATAATACCTTATGTAAAATGATGTCTATCAGTATTGGTAAGCTGATGACTTGTATTTATATTTAATAATTTTTTGCTTGCTTTCACGAAGAATGGAATGTACTTTTCTTAAGTCACAATACTTGCATGGACATTGAAGGGCTGATAGGAAATTTTAAAAAAAATTAAGAAAATCTAACATAGCTGAATGTATGAAGTTTTTGCAAATGAATGAGGAAGCAGGTTAGTACCTTGAGGGAACCTTGGTTCGCTCAAGTTGAAGTATGACACAACTGTCTGCTGACAAACTTTAATGACACCCCAGGGGAATCTACTGAAAACAAAGCCGTGCATACCTTCACAAAGGCAGGTAGAAAAAAAGGCATCTGTCCCTCCTTGTCAACAATCTATGTCAACAACGACCACAGTCCAGCAACATTTCAAAAATTAAATTTTACATATACACAAATTATATAGCTCCTGTTCAAGATACAACACGATGTCTGTAGAAAATAAATATTATATACTTCAATTAGTTTTTCAATAAAATTTAACTCAATTTATGTAATAATACCAATATATTTACCCATAAATTTACAACAGTCTGGCCTACCTTCATCACTATTGATATAAATTTTCGTGGGTTAAGACCAGATCGATATACTGTGTTTGCGATAAGATTTTAAACTTCTGTGTTCGGTAGCCAAAAACACAGTCTGAGTAAACAACTCGCATTTTTTGTTACCAAGTGACGTGAATTTCACAAATATATGGGAAATTTGAACACAGTTTCCTTTCGGACGTAAGTGCTACTCATTCATATTTCGAACAGGCTTATTTTAATATTTCAGGTATGTGATTGTCTGGTTTAAATCTTATTCACAGGCTGAATAGTGCAAAATTGTCATTTATTCATACTGACTAGCTGGATTTCGTTTAGTGAGTTGGCACTTGTCTTTCATGCTATTCTTCATTAATTCATTCCTTTAGGAGAGAAAGATAATTTTTTTACACATGGATTACGTTTCTCAAATACCATCTCGCCAGTCTCACAGGCAGACGGATGTGTAAGGTATGTGTCAGAGGTGTTATATATATATATATCTTGTTCACTTGATTTATAGGAACATTTTATTGTAGATCGTTAATTCCACACTCACCTAGTTTAGCACTTGTCGACACCAGATTTTATTCACATAGTTAAAATTCTCACTCGTGTAAATTATTTTTCTAAACTCGGGACTCGCGTAAGTGCACTTATTTTCATGTAGTCGTTTGAAATTTCTGATTCGATGCATGTAATTTATTCATACATACAACACTCTGAAATTCTATAACGTTTAATTGGATTCCGAAAACAGATTAACACGTACATCGCATCTTTCGAAGTCGGCTATCTATGAGCTATATCCACCCAAAAAACATAACACTAACACTTAGGCCACTATTAGAAATCGTTTAAACACAATGCCCGTGTGTTAAATATATTCATAAAAATCGCCTATCTACCACCAACATCCCTTCAAACACCTCAAAATAAGAAAAAAAATTAGCCTTAGCCTACTCTTGCACTCAACTCTAAACCTATATGAGACATCGCAACCCACCACTCTGGTCAGTCGCCTCCAGGACCCCACACCGTCAACATCGGACAGAGATCCCGCTACCCCCTCCCTCATAAAGAAAGAAAGAAAGAATATATATATAAAAAATTGATCCGATTAAAAATTTACCCTTTCGATCCATTTAACCCTTTCAATTAAATTTAACAATTTCAATTTTGATCGGATTAAGGATTAACAATTTCAAACAAATCGATAATACATCAGTTAATCCAATGTGCCCTAGTACCGGCCCGCCCCTACTACTGCGGCGCCACTGGGTCTGTCACAGATGTCAGAGGGCCGATCATCACCGAATCTCCCCCCCCCCCCCCCAACCAAGAAAGGGCGAGTTCATTGATCCAACGTGCAGCCCCAGCTAGACACCGGAGACACCCCCCCCCACCCCTGCCCTCCCGAGGACACCCGGCATGCTAATGACAGTTTTACACGGCACTCGCGGAGCACTGGGCCGCTCCGCGCGTTTACACAAACACACACATCCCGGCCATGTGCAAGACGCCGCACAGCTCAGCTGCTGGTCGAGGAGACGTATGGCGGCATAGGCTGTTCACGGTAAACTAAGCACTTATGAAACCCTAGCTACTTTTTACTTTCAGCCATATTGCATCCTTTAACCACCTTTTTAAACTATTTACTACGATGTATGGGCTAGTCACGGTAAAATGAGCGCTTTTGAAAGCCCTGCTTAAAATCTATTTGTATGCACGTTGTGTAATATTCCGCTTTATATAAGATTAGCATTGCCATGGGCCTCACCACTTTATTCATATGTAGGACAATTGGAACAGTGAACTTATATGAAAATTAAAATCTGTTCATTTTTACACTTCGGTGCATTAAAATTAAACCGAGAGCGAAATAAATAATCTAAGTTATTAGCAATGGTTATCTAACACTTTTTATTCGACGTTAAAATACGAAACTACATCTTATCCATCGTTACAAACTTTACTGAGCACATTTCACTCATGTGCGCCCGTTGAAATATATGCAAGTAAAGCCAGTGACTTTTTTTACAGCTGATTTCAAAAGTGCTCACTATATCGCGAACAGCCTTTAAGTAATAAACATAGTGTGCATATTCCACCGCACTTGGCATTTAAAGTCTAAGGCTAAAATAACACATATTCGCTGACTATTATTCCAAATGAGAGGGCTTTCCAAAGTGCTACGGCGCTATACCCCGCCGTAAGCACCCCGCTCCCCGGAAATGCACCCGCCAGCAGTTATGGCGGAACAGTACTCGACAGCGAGACTCTTGCAACCTCTCCCTTTGAAGCATCGACGCGGCACGATACGCCGTCACAACTTTCGAACGATGCAACAAATCTCACTGGCGACCATATACCACTCCGCGGTTACTCGCATACCCAAGCGCGAATAAAAACTGCCAAAAATCCTTCCTCGCAGCATTAGTATAGCACAGCTCATGTTTTATACGCACAAACAACGGTATACCCACTACACTACATTACTCACGACGTATGATAGAAATAGCTTTGCAAATTCCCATTAGTAAGCATGCATGTACAGGATGGTCCACTTGTCTTATCGCCCATACATAACCATTGATAATTGATCCCGTCAGAAACAGCGTGTTCCCAACACAGTATTGTCCTTTTAGGTGGGTCTTCTATGTGGAATCGTCCCGTGAAGAATTGTCACGCATCCCCTATGCGTTTTTCCCCGTATGTGGACGTTCGTATGCCCTAACACTAGCAACAACCACCATAACACTGCAGGGGCTCGTGCCAGCCACTGGAAATATAGAATGAAATGTCATACACAACTTCAAGGAAAATTAAGGGGGTGACAAGACATTTGGACCATTCTGTAGATATAAATGGGTAGAAGGGCACAATGAGGCCACTAGAGACCGGGCAAGATGCCCACAGAAGCATGGTCATGGAATGTAATAAGGAATCGCCTCAGCATCCACCTGGAATAATCTCGGGAAAACACGGGAAACCCAAGATCAGGATGGCCGGACTGGGAATCTAACCCTGGTCCTCCCGAACGCGAGTCCAAAGTTTAACCACCGCGATACACCGCTCGGTTATCTCTCATACGAAACAAAAGGCTGTACACTCTCACAATAATGCCCTATAACAGCAACATATTCGCAGTCCCGTGGTTTTATGGTACAGCATTTACACAGTTCATCGATCCCATTCTCTCAAAAACAAAATTACACACGAACACCACAGATCAAAAGGGGGAAGGGGAAGAAAATTTACAACAGGATCTGCTTGTGCGAGTCTTATGTCTACGCAAGTGCAGAGATAATTTTGCTGTTATACTTATCGTTCCTGGTTGTCTCAAAAAATGTTGAAAAATATAAACGTACATTTAAAAATTCATTTTCAGGATTTCAAAATTGCCGAGGAGGAAAAACCCTTTTAAGATACTTGGTCTACATGAGCCAACAGTGTCACAAGTAACCCACAAAATGTCCACAGTACTCTCATTGTCACATCTCACGCTCAGATGTTAACTTACTGCTTGGTCAATAACCAATATAGTCTATTCGCGGTTTCTTTACACTTTTTGAATAAAACCCGTCAAAAATCACACCATGAATAATGTGCTTAGTTGTTTCCTAAATGTCGCGTATCACAAGCGTTTTATACTTGTGTTAACGTATCTTATTTTTTGTTAAATTTAACCTTTGCTATATATTTGATAGATAAAGAAACCATCTATAATTAATTATTTCGATAAAAAAACATATTTAAAATAGATATGCTGGTATTGCCTAGTAATGAACAGCTCTTATGCAAAATATTATTACACTGAGCACGTACGAACACGGTGCATTGTCCCTGGCATAATTTTCTAGAATCTGTTAATCTTTGTTTGCATGAGGCGGAGGAACATCTTGAAAGTAGAACTTCAACAGGGCTTCAGAAAATTTGGAAGTAACCGTGAATGGGCTATAGTCCCCCCCCCCCCCCTGTACGGGACATGTACAGAATTTTCGGAGGAGCGTTTTCGACACGGAAAAGTGGGGTTACATTATTTTTAATTATTTGAAAAATTGTCTTTGGAAATGTACTGTATGAATAAATTGGCCGATATTTTAAGTTTTTTGTCGTAATTTGATTGGGGACTGGAAAAAAGTCACAGAGGAGGGGGGTCTGGAAACTTTTTTTTTTTAGCAACTGTCAAAAAAACTAGTGTTGTGTGAGTGGGTAAGTTGTCATAGAGAAATTAACGTTTGTTATTCTCCTTAGGTGGACGTCTGCGCCGAATGCACGACGGTGAAGCCAAAAATGAAAGACAAGGACAGAGCTAATAGTGGCAAAAAGGTGCATGTTTTACATTGCTTACTATGTAACTTTTGCCACTCATAATATGGCGGCTGAGGTAAACAATCGGTCTGCGCATGCGAAGTTGAAAGAAGTCCGACAAGGCATCGCCTTCACTTGATAAACGTGGAGAAGATAGGCTGTCGCCACTATCATCTATTACCTCCATGCCGTAAAGCCATGGTTCATCACTGGTCGTGATACTGGAGATTAACTTGAGGGCATCCCTGACTTGAGTTCCGTAAAGAGAGAACCGCGACGGACCTTCTGTTGGAAGCTCACGGGTTTTGGCAAGAATTCTGCGACAGACCTACCTCGTTAGAAGGATGCGCCAGACACTTAGTTCCGCGTGTTCGTTGCAGCATTGAATACTATTGATCAACCACAAAAAGCATTCTAACCCTTGATGCACATTATCCAACAAAAATTAGTTATTTGCAGAAAACCGATCTCGGGGATTTATCTAGTATGGAAAGTTTCATTTTACTTTGAAATTCAAATTATCGGTGAAATTTCTCTTGTGCAAGTTTACTACATTTATATTTTCACACAGCTACTACTTAACACACTCCTGTTACAAGACTTTTTTCATCGCAGACAATAAACGAAGTTAACGAGAAACACTTTTTACTGCAACCTTCAATCATGAAATCTGTTTCGAAACTTTTGTCTACACGTACTTCATGCCTGACAAATTTTGGAATATAAAAAGATAGTTGCATTTTAATTACAAATAAACTAAATAACGTAAGTTTCGAATTCGAAGCAACTTTAAGGTTTTCAAGTGTTTCCGAATATCTTAATCCAAGTCAACTATGCTTAAGAAAGATGACTTAGGAATTCAATAAAACACACTGCACTGAAGCATGTGAGCTACGAAGGACCCATGTGCACTGCTACTCACTTTGGAGCAGAGAACGGTGTTCGGGTGGCTGCAAAGCCAATTTTCTCAAATGTTAAGTGATTCTCCCTAACTTTTTACAGCTACCAACAAAAATTGCGCTACAAAGGCTATTTTTGTCTCGATCAGTCACCTTAAAGAATACAACACGGCATAAAAAAAACTGGACTTTACTCTGCAGAACAGAACCATAATCAAAATGTCAGTGCTTAAGGTTCGTTCGTGCGCGCACGCACAAAAAGCACATGTTTGATGGGAGAAGGGAATAAAGGTTATTCGCGATAAAGTGAGCAATTTTGAAATCGACCTTGGAAAGAAGTCACTACCCCTATCTGCATATATTTTAACGGACGCGATGAGTAATAACGTCGAATAAATAGTGTTAGGTAACCATTTGTGACCACTTGATACATTTCGCTTTCTGGTTTTATTTCCGTCTAAGTGTAAAAATTAGCGTATTTGTAAAATATTTATTTTATACTTATTTCACAGTTTCACTTAACCGACGCATGAATAAAGTGACGAAGGCCATGACAATGTTAATTTTACATAAGGCGGAGCAATACACAACATGCATACAAGTATATCTTAAGCAAGGCTTTCAAAAGTGCTCAGTTTACCGTGAACTGCCTATTCAGAAAACATTACCGCACTCGAAAACACAACAGCGACAGAACTGCACGTTTAAAAACATCAAACTTGAAAGAGGATCTACTGGGCGCTTTGGGTTATCTGTTTTGATACAAATAAAACATGCAACGGGAATGTAATGCAACAGGAGGCGTCCTACGTATTACTAATTTATTACATATGGCAAAAAAAATTGTTTTTCTGGGTTGCTACAACCGACGCACTGAGCTTTCGTAAATAACACATGACTCGCTGACACATACAGGCGGTCTGGTGCCTCGCAGAAAGAGGCACGCGGTAGGTAACTGCCTCCACAGTGCAGCAAAACGCGATCAGCACGTATCAGACGCATGCTCTGCCAGCAACCTGCTGGAACACACTGATCCTACGCATCAGGCGGTCCTACCACTAAACACTGTATGTAACCGTGAGACACCCGCTACTGTGCTCTAACTAGCTCACTGCCACAATACAAGCAGCACGAAGAGCGGGCGTGGGCAAACGTTCGCTATTTGCTGGACTCTTACTAGTTGAAAGCAAGGATAACTTTAGCCACGTAAAATACGCATTTCAACAAAGCGCCCAATATACATGAGGTTTCCATATATGTGATTTTACGCAGAGGTTTTTTCTCCCGCAACGTAGGACCAAGCGAGTAGGCTTCATAGCAACTCCTAAACAGTGACATTATTCACTAAATCGAAAATTCACCAAGATCCAGAGCACTTTCATATTCATAATTACTTCTCTAACTGTTAATAACACATGTTCTACTCTTTACGCATTGCGGGGGCTGACGCCCGTACATTTTTTAATCATTTTATGCGCTTCTTTAAACATTCATTATATATATATATATATATATATATATATAATATATATATATAATATATATATATATATATATATATATATATAACTGTTGCCTTGTTCAACACGCTTGAAATGTTTGGTTGTATTGACAAACCACCCCCTCCCCCCAAGTCATTTTGTTCTTTTGGTCGTTCCTTCTCTGGTTTATTCCTTTCCTTTCTTAGCCTTTTGACTCGTTTTCGCAGTTTTGCTAATGGTAATAAATTAATTGGGAGGTTTTCGTTAGTTCCCTCCTCTCTTACTCTGCCTTTTATTTATTCAATTTTTTTTCCATTTATTGTTTTCTTACTTATCAATTACTGGCAGAAGAGTAACTATGCTGGAATTCTGGGACTATTGTTACTGTTCTGTTATTGTTCTAAATCCATCAGGATGAACGCAGAAATGAATGAGGCCGGCACGTACCAATAATAATGTACGCATTAAGACCTGTGTACAGTTGGCAGTAATCATTCAAGTGTCCCAGCTCCTGTCCACTGACGTCACGTTGACGCAGTCCTAAACAATTGCCATGTCCGAAACTAAGTTTCTAAGTTTTCACAAACAGCCACGTGAGCACAGTGGACCTAAAGTGAATTCAACTTAACTTTTGTTTTACCTATTTCGTAATCAATGGTTTGTTTTTCATAGTTTAACGTGTCTTATGAAATTCTTATTTATACACTAACACAGTTTAGTGCACGATGCCGATAACCCCTTTTAGACTTAATTTTGTTTAATTTTATATTCCAATTAACAAAATAGTGTGTGTAATATACTAACTATTAATAATGTACACGTTAAATTAAAATATTAATTTTTATAATTAGTTCGTTCATGTCCATCTTCAATATTTAAATCTTAAGTTTTGGTATTTTCGCGGGGAAAAAAACTTTGTAAATACTTCACTTATATTCCTACAATTTTAGGAGACTTGGGAAGTAAGTACTTGTCTTAAAACGCACGGTCTTGATATATGTGAGCTTCAGACAGCGAATTTGTGGTTATGCCTTTAAGTTCGCCGGTTAAAGGCGTTCTTGGATGTGCGAAGGTTCTAGCATGCCCCACGCCATTGACAAACCACCACCAGCCAGTGCAGTCCGACACTTTCAAATGGGCTAATCTGTTGTAAAGTGACACGTCGGATCAAACATCTACGGTCTTCCAAGTGTCCAGTGGCGAAGCTCTGGAGCCCGAGAAGTTCAGACGTCGCACAGTTGTCGAGAAGCTGCCTTTAGGAGCTCATTTTTAATTTTTTGAACTTTCCTAAAATTCCAAACAGTTTTCCTAGTTACGTGGCTATATGTTTGGACAGGCAATAACAAGTCAAAACCGGTTCAATTGGAGGGCGAGGATCGCCTGCTGCAACCTGCAAAGTCATTCACCAAGCGCGAACAGACAATAGGCTCAGTTGCACCTTGTTACTGCTTTGTTTCAGTCGTTACTTTTTAATTCTTTGTGCGTTTTCCATCTAAGTGTGCGTGTTTTACCATGGCTGATGGCCTTCTGATAAGAGCTTCAATATGATTTACAGTAGTTTATGTCACGTGTACCATAATGTTATTTTTACGTAGAAAAGAATTTGTCGTTTCATGAGATTTCCTATTTTATTTGAGCAACGACAAAAATGTACATTTCGTTTCGTTGCAATTTCTATGTCATATTTATCTACATTTCTAATAAAACTACTCTGGAGGTGCGTAAAGGTTCGGAGGTTTACTCGTATCCAAAAACGTGTCAATCACAAAGCCACACGCATGCCGTTGCTCAAGTGTAAGGAAGCGTATGGCTGAATAGCATCTCGAGGACGCCAGATATTCCAGTATATATGTTTGCGAGCAATATTTCGCTATTCTCGACCAACCTCCTCACACGTTAACATGCAAGCGGTTCAAATAGGAAGAGCTTTTTCTCACAAAATGGAAAAAGACTTGAGAAAGACGTGGGCAGGTTTGCTACATTCCAGTAAGATGCTCAGGAGCAAAATGCAACGAAGACACCTGTTCGACCTGCACATCGAGAAATTAGCACGCTGAGCACATCATCAAAGAAGAGAGACTCGATGAATTTGAAAACTGACCACAAGAGTTATCGCTTGCTGCCCAAAACAAGTTAAATAAAACAAGGAAAGAGAAATCTGTAGACCGTTGTAAAACAAGCTACAGATTCTAGTGCTAGTTCACTGCGTGCAATCAATACACTAAAAACAAAAAAATATAAAAGAGTGTACTGATGTAGACTCCACAATAAGCGTTGGCGTTTATGATGAACGCAATTGACTGTATCAATATAAACAGATCAGAAAAAAGGAGCACGAAAGAAACCGAGACATGTATCCCTCGCCCGACTGCATTGAATGCTTTTAAGAAAAGTTGTTATCCTGCGTAAATAAGTAGCGGGATCGTGGGAAGTTGAGCGCAATGGCGTCTGGCGCTAGAGCCGGCCACCGCCATTTAAATTGAACTTTTTTTTCCCCTCGAAATTTTTCCTCTCAAAATCGACCTATTTTCCCTCTAAATTACTTTCAGCGTCGTCATTTTTTACAACTGCCAAGTTTGGAATATGATTTCAGGCATAAAAAAATCATAATAATTATACATATTTCTTAAAACTACCTACATAAAGATCAACATCACCAAAAAATAGTATATTTAAAGATGGTGAAACAAAAATATTTTTTCTGGCCCACTTCAAATGTATTAACCCTTTGTATTCTTTAAGATACTGTGGCCTTGCGACATCAGTAGTCAAAGAGCGGCATGGTAGGTGCTAGAAGAGGAGAACTGCCCTTGCAATCACCACAGACTGTAGGGAAGGTGCTAGAAGAGGAGAACTGCCCTTGCCGTCACCGCAGACTGTAGGGAAGGTGCTAGAAGAGGAGAACTGCCCTTGCCGTCACCGCAGACTGTAGGGAAGGTGCTAGAAGAGGAGAACTGCCCTTGCCGTCACCGCAGACTGTAGGGAAGGTGCTAGAATAGGAGAACTGCCCTTGCCGTCACCACAGACTAGGGAAGGTGCTAAAAGAGGAGGACTGCCCTTGCCGCCACCACAGACGGTAGGGAAGGTGCTAAAAGAGGAGAAGTGCCCTTGCCGTCACCACAGACTGTAGGGAAGGTGCTAGAAGAGGAGAACTGCCCTTGCAATCACCACAGACTGTAGGGAAGGTGCTAGAAGAGGAGAACTGCCCTTGCCGTCACCGCAGACTGTAGGGAAGGTGCTAGAAGAGGAGAACTGCCCTTGCCGTCACCGCAGACTGTAGGGAAGGTGCTAGAAGAGGAGAACTGCCCTTGCCGTCACCGCAGACTGTAGGGAAGGTGCTAGAATAGGAGAACTGCCCTTGCCGTCACCACAGACTAGGGAAGGTGCTAAAAGAGGAGGACTGTCCTTGCCGCCACCACAGACGGTAGGGAAGGTGCTAAAAGAGGAGAAGTGCCCTTGCCGTCACCACAGACTGTAGGGAAGGTGCTAGAAGAGGAGAACTGCCCTTGCCGTCACCGCAGACTGTAGGGAAGGTGCTAGAAGAGGAGAACTGCTCTTGCCGTCACCGCAGACTGTAGGGAAGGTGCTAGAAGAGGAGAACTGCCCTAGCCGTCACCACAGACCGTAGGGAAGGGACAGTGGAAGTGCAGACTCACCTTCTTGGCGTCGTTATTGTTGTCAGTGTGGTTGGGCTGCGGGCTCATGACAGTGCCATTGCTGACGGCGCCACTCTGGGACAGCAGTTCGTCCGAGCCGCGCTGAAACAAAACACCACACCTACGCATCAACTACCGTTCTACTCTCCTTACCTACTTGCAGGTTCTCGGTCAAATGAGCACTTTTGTAAGCTTTGCATAAGATATACTTCTATGCTCTTTGTGTTCTTCCGCCTTATGTAAAATTAACATTGTCAAAAGGTCTCGTCACTTTATTCATGCGTCGCTGAGGTGAAACTGTGGAATTAATAGAAAAGCGAATATTTGACAAATCTGGTCATTTTTTTACATTTCGATGCATAATAAACATAAAGCGGAAGATCTTATTTAAGTTATCACAAACAGTTACCTAACACTTTTTATTCGACGTTAAAATATGGAACTACTTTCCATTCATCGTTACCAACTTTACTGAGCGCATGTCACTCAGTGCGCCCGTTAAAATATATGGTAGGAGCAGTGACATTTGTCTAAGGTTGATTTCAAAAGTGCTCATTTTATCGCGAACAGTCTTTACTTGCATGCACCACCAGTTTCAAGCGGAGAGTGGAGACATTTGGGCGGTTCTTAACACAGAGGCTTTGGGAGCCGATGAGGGTGGAGTGAGGCGAGTAGGAAACCCGCCGATCAGCGGCATCGTCCGGCACGATTCCCACATACGGAAATCCGCGAATGACCCCGTTGGGCATCGAACCCGTTTCGCCGAGGTGGGAGACAAGTAGTCTGACCACTACTCCACCGCGGCCCCTGCCAGCTTTAAAAAAGCCCAACTAAACATTTACGTCTCATCAATACCGCTGCTGCTGTTCTTATTTAACCACACTCACAATCAACACACACACACACATAAACTTCTTCACTAGAATTAAACTCTGAAATTTGTCTCATTCTATACAGTACCGAAGCTTCGTCAACGGAGCAAATTTAACCAATTTAAGAGTAATTCAACTACACTATTGCAGCAGAATATAAAAAAAAATGAAAAAAATTCATTTTAATTTTAGATTATAAGTTTGAAACAGCAGAAGAAAAATTGAGCAAATTCTAACTAGTTTCATACGGAGCAAGTCTATAACTTTCTCAGTCAGTATGTCGTTCCTCGGTTCATTACGTCCGTAGCGCCAAATAGGGACAGCTTACCGAATCTCCCTAACTGCAACGCCACCTGTATCATTGGATCAGAGACACCTTTTTAAATTATTTTTTCTCAAGATATGGGAGGAATAAAAAGTATGTGACTACTGGTTTCACTAACACAAGGTTCACAGCCTCCCATACGACGATTGACGTGAAATCACGTGGCGTAAAACGTGTAATACGCGATGGACATGAGCAGCGGAAATGTCATACCTGAACTTCCGTTAACCACTTGCATCGCGAACACTGACATGTATGATCCGGAACCAGAAATTTGGCTACAATTGGCGTGTAGCTGATGCAAACCAGAGTCTGTAGTTTGAAGTCGCTGCAGGGGGACAACACACGCCCAACCTCAGTTCTGTTGGTCAGACGTCACTAAATACGCCTACATGTTCTCCCGACGTAGGACTAGAGTGGTATCACTGTTTGAAAGGAAAAACATTCAATAAACTTTATCTTCCTTCGTTCCATGTCGCCGACGGAGTGTCACAAATGAAAAAACCAAGTTTATCGGTTAATTTACAACTAAATGATTAATAATCTGCTGAATACTGTGTTTTATGCGATGCGACAGTTCTCAGTGAACTTATTAAACATGTGTGTTATTCGCAAAGTTCTTAAACAGACTCCTGCCAACTTTATTAACTTCTTAAAATTTCTTGAAGCAAACCTTAAAGCCATTTACAGAACCAATCTAGAGCTTATTATTTGTGGGGACTTTATAACATTGATTATTTAAAAGAAAACAACCAAAAAACTGAACTTGATAGTCTACTCAGTACTTTCAACCTTAAATCCATAGTAAACTTTGCTACAGGCCGTTCACAGTAAACTGAGAATTTTTAAGACCCTAGTAGTTTTTTTCTTTCAGTCATCTCTTATCCTTTAACTACATTTCTAAATAAATATTGCCTTAAATAATAAACAGTGTGTGCATATTCCACACCACTGAGAATTCAACGTCTAAGGCTAAAATAAAACACATTTTTTTACCATTATTCCAAATAAGAGGGCTTTCAAAAGTACTCGCTTTACCGTGAACGGCCTATACCAGAATAGAAGGAACCAGTCAGACAACTGATAATATTTTCATTGATAGTAACACAGTTGCCGAGTGTCACTGTCTCCCTGTAATAAATGGCTTTATCGGATCATGATGCACAAATATTAATTGTGCCTTCCATAAAAATGTCCTCGAAAAGCATTTCCTACAAGAACATACGGAACAAAGGAATACTGCTAAGTCGTGGAAAGCTGCCTGAAGAGCTACTTACAAGACATATGTAGAAAAATACTACAGGCAAGTCAGGAATACTAAGCTACTTTAACATTACACTCTGCGCCGTCTCTGGCGAAAGAGAGGTCAGGTGCAAGAACTTTTGCGAGGCATTACCCTTAGTCAAACCCTCCTTTCCCCAACGAAGTCACCTTCTCAATACAAGTAGCTATAGTCTCGTCTCTAACTCCTAAGGGCACCTCTCGCACCCCTGAAGACAACCCTCGTTAGGTACACTTCCATATTAACGTGAACTTACAAAGATTAAAGTTAAAAGCTTAAACTCACAAATTACCGATAGTTACATAACGCAAAAGTCTAATTTTCACACAGCTGTGCGTAGAAAAACTAACACTAGTCTCGGGCAAGCAGCTTCGTAATTACGACAAGCACTGCTCTAAGATACGTTTTGTATATAAAAACAAATGGGATATTTCTTACTCTAATGGATAAGCAAACTTCTGTTTATCACACACTTCATTTAACGTTATTGTGGTTAGTTTTCATGACAAAGCTGTTGCCGTGTTCTTGCAATTGCCATTGTTTTTGCGAAGTGGTCGGTAATCGCATTGAAATTTACTTCGGACATACGCCACTGCAGACTCGTCAACAAAGAAAACCCAGAGGATGGCATAAGTATAAAACGAGCCTAACAGTCATTAACAGATGCTTGAAATATATAAAAGATAACCCCATAAGAATTTTAGTTAATATTATCCTATAGATAACTCCATCAGTAGAATATTATACCGGACATAAATAATGAGGCTTTGTCAAGCCTGCGACGAATGCGTGAATACCTGAGAAAAGCACCGTCAGACGTCACCAATTTACAGCTACAGGAACGTCAACACTTCCCATTTCAAGTTCGGAGTCGCGCCCTGTTTGCTGAAGGGTACTCAAGGCAGAATAAAGTAACACTTCACATTTCTTAACTTCTAACTGCAAGCTTTATAAAGCAATTTTCTTCAATTTTACTACCAACAAACCGTTTACCCAAAACTTTTCCCCTTTCCCTTTTTTCTCATTCCCCTTGCTCTGTCTCCGACCTGTATATACCCTACCTACAAGTATTTCCTTTCCATCTTTATCCGAATTTCCTTAAGTAGCAGTAAAACTTCCTTCCAGCCCAAGTCGCTCGAGAATTGTGAAAAACTTTTTTTCCGGAAACTTTATATACAACGCCAGAATCGAAATCTCTGCAAGATAATCAGAACACTGCACGCTCATAAATTTTTCATTGACTTGCAGAACAGGCAGCCGCACTTTCTTGAATTACAAGCTGGCCAAAACTGAAACAAAATATCTTCGCGAGGAAGTTTCGATATATTGAAATCTTAATTGGAATTCATGTTCAGACCTTGCCGCGATGTGGAATTCTATTTTACAGCGAACTGCGAAGTAAACTGGAGTAACACAAGTTGAAAATAAATAATCTTACCACGTGAAAGAACGTAGCAACAACTACTATAGTAGAGAAGGTAGTAGAAACCCCAAACTGCAACTAATATTATGTTTACGGTGTAGCTTCCCGTCTTGTCGACAGCTCGTCTATAGAGTAAACTACTTGCTCGGACAGTCAGGTCCAGGCAAGGAGGTAGCCAAGGCATTTTGTCAACAACCACCCCAGCATTCCCCTCGAGTGATTTTGGAAAAGGCCGATGTCACACTATGAGTTTGGGCCGCTGCGGCTAAACGGGATACGGTTTGACGGGATCGCATTTACATCAATGCGTTGTGCCCTCCCGTCAAACTGGGGTTTTTAGCCGCAGCGGCAAAAACGCATAGTAATGACATCGGCGTAAGGAAAACCAAAGTGAAGATGGCCGGAGTGGGATTGGCAACTTGGGTTCCCGGAGACGACAGCCATTGTCACTACTGCGCAAACTCGCGCGGAAACCATTAAAAAAAATTTGAGTTTGTCTGTGCTGGGACACGGCCGTTTGTTTTGAATGAATACGTCTACGTTGACGCGCTCGGACGCCTTGATGTTTTTCCCGGCACCGCTTCACACGATCATATGGGGTTTTATGGGTATCACTGGATTGCTTTTGAAATGCTCTTTCCAACCGTATACGATTTCTGTATTTCGACGTGGCTTTTTTACGAGCATAGGTCGACATTGTGTTAAGTTTCCTTAACTTTTTACCTTAAACTCTTACAATTTCACAATAACCACGCCACACAAATGTTTTTATACACGCAATCGATCGATCTTGACGAGAGCTGTCGATTGAAACCTAAACGAGCGCCGTAGCTTCTCCTAGTCAAACGTTATACTACACGGAAGTTATGAGACGCAGCGAAACGAACTCAAAATTGACCCCCCCCCCCCCCCAATTAAAGTTTGCTCCCCATAAGCCTGTATGAATCTTGTTGTACGTAGTCTAAGCAGCTATGTTTTGATTCCGGTCAGTGTTGCTACATCCGAATGCTTTTTTTCTACTCTCCGGCGAGTCAAATCTTGGGTTAGATCAGGAATGACTAAGGAGCAGTTAAATGGTCTTTGCCAGTTACATGTACGTAAGACTTGAAAATTGGACCAGAAAAAGTTATAGATAGATTTGCTAAAGAGAAAGTTCGGCGCCTTGAATTTGTAATATAACCGACTTATTTTACCACATACATCATAAATCAATTAAAATATTTCAACATGTAGATTAGTAATTTTCACAATACGTTTAATTTTTATAATTGATGCCCCCCCCCCCCCCCCTTGAGCATCAAGCCTGGGTCCGCCCCTGGACTCAAAAGAACAACCGTGTCTGCTTACTTATAGGCCGTTCATGGTCAATCGAAAACTTTTCAAGGCTTTCGCAAAAGGAATAATAGCAAATAAATGTGTTTTATTGTAGCATCAGATGTTAAACTTTTGAATGTGGTGAAATGTATACACTGCATTTACTAGTTACATGACGATTTTTATAGCAAAAAGTGGCGGAAAGTCAAAAATTGACTGAAAAGCAAAACTGAAAAGGGCCTTAAATAGTGCTCACTTGACCGTGAACAGCCTATAGTCTACCTACTCAGTGGCACAGTCTTAGTGCAAGGGGAGTGTTTTGTTCAAGAGTGAATATTACCATGATTAATCAAATATCTAAGGCAGTCGAGGCTTCGTTTTGTAATTTGAAGTTTGCCTAACTTCAGAAATAAAATACTAGCAAAGAGTGTGTAGAAATTTGGAAACACCAAAACTGCACACACTGCAGTTCCTTAGATGCGATGATGTAGATAAGCGTTCCAAGCACGGTCACAGTGACCGGCCCACAGCTGAACTCGGGAGTGGCTACCGAAGCGAGGAAGGAAGCAGGCAGTAAGCTGCGACGTAGCAGCCAGGAAGCCAGTTCCACGCCCCGCCCACTAATCCGGCTGGAAGTGAAGGAATGAGCCGGCCTGATTTTCCTTTGACTTCAATCGCATCGCCAGTTATAATTGGCTTCCTTCAACTCCTTGGAAGGAAGCACGACGGCAGAGAGGGAAGGGACAGATGATACACTGACGTAAACAATTCCGGCTTGCGACGGACAAGTATTTAAGTTATATCCCGGCTGGTTGTGCGAGCGAACAATTCTCACTGCAGCGACTTGCTGAGAGGCATTATTCTACGATAGCGAATATGTAAACACTATTCCAGACACTGACAGCCTCGACTACCTCTACTGATACTTTCTATGTCAACGCAAAGGTACACGAGTACGTAAGCGCGTAACAGTAAAACCTAGGGTCAAACAAAAGCATATCTTCAATTATCAAAAACGTACAATTCCAGAGCCCGGAACAGTTAACATGTTCACTATATCTGAGAGGGAAAAAGTAAACAATTTTACTAACGTAAAAGAAAAATTAATGTACTACGTGGTTGTTCCCCGGCGTGTATCCAAGTTTGTGAGAAATTGAACTTTTAAATAAAATAAAACTAACGAATTTTAATTTATTTACAATGGTATAAAAAAAGCTATTATATACAAACTAGTTTTGTTTTTCCTGCTGTTAACACTAGCTAACCCCATCAGCGAGCATAATGCTTACGTCAAAATCATATATTTTTAAAGTACTTATCACTGCTACTATACTATAGTCCATTCCCCACTGTAAGCAACTTTCTCGGAGCACTGCTAAATATCTACTTGCAGGCCCGCTTCGAATCCTTCCGCCAAATGTAAACAAACATTGCCATGTGACTGCCATGTAGCAGCATCTGTCAAAATCAATGTTACATGCAATTGTGTGTGTACGTGTCTTCGTACTTTCGCTACACCTAAACATAAACATTGAACTGTGACTTTTACTTTATATATGTCAAATGTGTTTTTTACTGTTTACAGCTTTTCAAACCATTTCGTCCAAAAACCATTTCGTACGAATATTCACAGTTAAGGCCTATAACATTATTTAGGTCAGCTTTATGGCGTATTAAAAATGCCGGAAGTGACGATAATTCTTACGGTTATGTTACATTAACACATTTGTTTTCCACTACGTAGCTCAATACACGTAATGCACGTTAGTATTTTGCCGCGACTGTGTTTAACACTGTTACAACTGCGGGGTTATGAACTATAGTATTTAACTTTTTGTTATTGATATGTGTTGGGTTATTTCTTTAAAAGGACGCCCTCAGTTCGAATATAGAAGGAATAACCAGTCCAACGAAAAAGAGACATTAAAATCAAGCACGCAACTCGTGTCGCTCATTTTTGTCATACAAATTTAAAATATAGAGGTGAACATGCACACAAATAAGCCTACCGTAACTTTTATTCCGCTCATATTGAAATGTATTGCTACTTACTGTGTATTAGGTTTATTTGAAATTTATTGGGGCTGGCCTTGGTAATTTTGTTGTGACTGGTGGTAAATCACGTTACACGACTGTGTTTCAAACACCCAAAGCAAAGCTATAACGTTGTGATAAATAAACAGACGTAGATGTAAATAAATAACTGCGTCATAAAAACTTCACATTTAAAATGTATAAATAGTTCACATCAAATATTTGAAATCACGCACACACAGATCCAGCGTAACTATCACCACGCAGCCACGACACGCTATTTCACACAAAGTGGTTAACGAAACAAACCGTATTAAACAGTGTATTTATTTCTACAGCGGAAACACAGATTTATCACAACATCGTATCTTGCTTAGGTAGGTTTAAAAAACGCCTACAAACGTGATGTGGTAATTTGAAGTATTTTTCGGAGCAAGTATAATTTACACTTAGTTTGGTAAAAAAGCAACACACCATTTCATGGCTTGCCATGTCTGCCAACTTCACTTTGTTTCTACCCCGCCATAGTATCTAAATATATCAAAATAAGTATTCAAACATTAAAATCTCTTTTCAGTTGTAAATTACAAATTCAATCATTATTTTGCTTTAATAAGTATGAAATATGCTAAAATTTTAAAACATACATAACTATTTCCTTACTAGCGAAGTGAAACTTCCCGAGTGTGTGGTGTGAGTGAGAGAGAGAGAGAGAGAGAGAGAGAGAGAGAGAGAGAGAGGAGAGAGAGAGAGAGAGAGAGAGAGAGAGAGAGAGAGAGAGAGAGAGAGAGAGAGCGACAAGCCACGCTCAGCACACAGTAGCTTTCTCGCTCGATAAAATAACACCGTACCATTACGGCCTACTCACGATATTTTTCGCTTTTATGTTAAACTGTAAAAATGAGATATGTTGCCGTTGGGACTACCTAAATATTTAAATAGGCACCGTTTAATTTACAAATAGTATACTAAAAAACTAAGTTAAAATAATATTTTAACTGAACTATTTCTTACCTGCCGTTACCAACACGTCGCTGCACTCGCTGTTAATTCATATTTAAAAAAGGAAATAAATATTACAAGTTACAGAAGATATTAAGGTAAAAGTTAATTTATTCAAAAATACAGTACTCTATAAGTTAACCACAGTGTTATATATTCGTGGAATACAGGTTATTGAAAAAACAGGTTGATATGTTTTGCCAAGAGTGTTTTTTCAAAGGTTGATTTTCATAAGTCGCTTCAAATCGGGAATGGACTATACTTATAGTCACTCTTCAGTTATTACACATTACGATGAAAATGTTCACTGCTAAATACATTTACATTAATCCAAATGTCAGCCACTCGCACATCGCCCACTTTCTTACAGTCCAGCCGGGCAGCTTGTCTCTGTTCTCTGGATGCCCTCACACTGCCTTCGACCCGAAGATCGCACATCGCACTCGCCGGCTATTTCACCGCCGTCTGTTGAGCGCTCGCACACACCCGACACTGAGGGCACTTCAAGACTGCCGGTACGGAGGCTCACCGCGGCTTATATAGACGAGACAACCCGGCCCAGAAGGTGGTTATTCGTAACTGTTAAATTATTAGTACAAGAAAAAGGGAAGCAAATATTTTATAGATCTGCTCATTTTTACACTTCTAAGCATTAAAAAAGCAGAAAGGGAAAGAAATAATTTAAGTTGTCGCAAATGGTTACCTAACACTTTTTATTCGACGTTAAGATATTTAACTACTTTACAACCTTTATTACCAACTTTACCGAGCGCATATCCCTCAGTGCGCCCGTTAAAATATATGCAGGTAGGGGCAGTAATTTTTTCTAAGGTTAATTTGAAAAGTACTTGTTTTATAGTAAACAACCTTTAACAAAGACAGGGAGTGGCGCCAGTGCCATTTGCTTTACCGCGGATGAAATTACGTTCATAGTTCAAAAGTTTTAAAGAAAAGAAGGGGGGGGGGGCGATATAAGCGCGTGCGCGCGCGCGCGCGCACACACACACACACAACAAAGTCATCTCATTTCATAAGTCCCTCTTTCTTTCGGAAAGTAGGCTAAAAACAAAGTGGTTTTTACTAGGCAGCATTCTAAAAAACATTTCACAGTTCAAAAGTTTAAAATAAAATGTTTTATCATGTAGCATTAACTACAATCCAACAAAAATGTCCGTCACCTCGACAGAAGCCGCTACGAACACAGCATTCCAGCATACCTATGCTTCAAAATACAGCTCGAGAGCTCTTATTCAAACAAATTCGAATGGTAGTTTTCGCATACGAATTCTGTTTTCTCCGGAAACTGGTATGCTGCACTCGCTAGAGCTCTCGTACGAAATGAGCGCTCGAGATAAGAAGATTCAACCGTTAAAATCGCAGATATTCAAATATCCACCTTGACTTAAGTATATTAGCTTAAGTGACAACTGGGACATCAAAACCGTTATCAGAATAAATAATAAACCTTAGTATTTAAATAGACGATGATAAAGTGACCTAATCAAACAAACACCAGAAGAAATATACATATATATGGTTAACTTTATTGATTTCCATCTTTTTGTCTGTCGCGGCTGCAGTCGAACAAAACGTAGGGTGAGGACTTGTAACGCCAAAGTTTTCTTATTCAAATCCCGATAGAATTAGACAAACGTTTAAATTTTTATACATCATGTATAAATTATTTATGTTAATCATAATGTTCTCGCTCAATACACTGAATCATTTTATATTCTGCGGTACATGCAGAAGGTAGAGAAAACAAGCACAAAACAGATGCACAGAATCTACATGTAACGTTAATTATTCACACTACAATTACAGTCTGCAATACTTTTTCGGCAATCAGAGCGTTAATTTCGCATTATCATGTAGTAATGTGTATATCTTATTTATACAAATAAAAACAGACTTTACTTGCTGAGTTACCACGAACACGATATGTCTGGGGATATAACAACTAATCACTGTATGAAAGACAAATATAAGGCGGTAAGAGGGAGACAAAATCTCATAAATGTCTTGAAAAAGTTGTCATACGAGGCTTTAGCGCAGAGTATGAAACATCGACAGCCATTTTTAGTTTATGAGAAACTACGATTTTTTACTCTTTTACAGCGCAACCGACATTTTAAATTGACAATTAATGCATCTAGTTCTACTTGTCGAAAATAAGGTTCTGTTATCAATTTTATATGTATTTTATAAGTGTTTTATTTACATTCTGAATTTACATAATGTGAAAAATTTATTTTGTTTTAAATCAATTATATTCTAATATACTTCACATAAGTGTTCATGTAAAATTAACACGAATAGTTTAAAAAGCTCAATCTGTGAGTTTAAAATGAAGACAAACGTTAAGTACTTACAAAAACATGCCGTTACACTATAAGTAAGAGTAAATGTTCATATACGATCCTCTTAGACGAAAATGTAAGATGGTGTCTACGGAAATATATTCATTTTAATAATATCATGCATTACTATCATTTTTAATTATGGATATGCATCAGTTTTGTGCTATATTCATTTCAAGCTATATCATTTCTATTTGTGAAATGTTGTATATGGGATACATTTTACTTGTTATGGTTACAACTTATTTAATCTGATATATTTTTAATTTGTTGTACCTATGTGTGATTATTCTATTGTTTTAATGTGTTGTTAATGTGAATTACCTTATGTGTTAACGACTTAAAAATGTTTTTTGAAGCAGTCAATCTGGTTGCAACCGGTCAAAGATCACGCAATGAATAAATAAAAAATAATTTGAAAAAGCGTATTTCGAACGGCAAGTTACAAACAAGTTCATAAATAGGCAATTCACTGTAAAATGAGCACTTTTGAAAGCCCTGCTTAAGATCTACTTGTATACACGCTGTGTATTCTTCCGCCATATGGAATCATTAACATTATCGCGGTCGTGATCACTTTATTCATGCGTCGGTCAAGTGAAAATGTGAAATTGCTAGAAAACTAAATATTTTACCATTTTACAAATTTGCTAATTTTCACACTTCGATGCGTAAAAAAAAAAAAAAAAAGGAAATAATGTTAAGTTATCAGAAATGGTTACATATGGAAAACTACTTTCCCATCCATCGTAACCAACTTTACTGGGCGCATGTAACTCGGTGCAAGTAGAAGCAGTGTGACTTCTCTAAGGTTGATCACTTTATCGTGGAAAGCCTTTAGGAATGAAGGCCACAAGGCCTGGCTGCTGTGATGTGCAGAGATTGCGGTCCGACCAGTCGCTGCTATCAACATCGCCACAGCAGGCAGCGCGCGAGGCGGCCGGTGTAAGTAGTAATGGAACCAATTCTTGCTCCGCCAGCCTCGGGAGAGTATCACACAGCACAGTGGGACACGTCCTGCGTCGCCATTCAGCGCGCTGCAATCGGCGTGATTAACTGCGGCGACGACAGCACACCGGCAACTATCCGTCCAGTCCTGCCACTCTGAATGGTAGAGTTGCAGCTGGGCATCGCTCTAACACACTGCTTATCTTACAACTCAGATTGCACTAAAGAAGTATGAACATTCCGATTAGGGCACAAACGAAAAAAGTGGTTCAAAAAGTTGCGTTTGGGAGCAGTTGCAAAAAAAGTGACTCAAAAAGTTGCGTTTGGTTAGATCGTCGTCTTTAGAAAAAAAACAATTTACGTCAAACTTTGCGTTTGAGTGCATCTACAAAAATACGCGTAAAGTTGGGCTTGGACGCAGTTGCAAAAAAATGGCTCAAAAACTTTGAATAAGTAAGAAATAAAATATTGTATATAATAAAGATGGATCAGTTGCCAAATTAATTAAACGGAACCAAACAATTTAAGAAACATTCCGAACTTACAATAGGGCAGTCCTATCCCATAAACCATACTGAAATAAATTACACACGGTATGGATATAAAGTGGTAATTACTTCTGGAAATTTTAACGTAACCTTACCAGACAGATGTATTCAGATTTTCAGTGAAAAAGTTTTAAATGATGTTAATTGTGGAGGTATAACTTTGCATATGATGACATGGTGGATTGTGGTGATAAAGAAATGCATTCTATTCGGTTTTTTTGTAGTGTAAATGATCTCCATTGTATAATTAGACATCAGTTGATTTTTATTTGAGTCCATATCTCTATAGAGTTTTAATAGTTATCCAATCATTAAAACACAATTATCGCTCTGACTTCGGCAATGTACTACAACATAGTCTAATAAAAAATTTAGATATGCATCTCCAAATTCGACATATTAAAGTAGCCGAAACATTCCATTCTTTTTCTAAATCTTTTAATTGCACTTTCTATAGAGATATTATTCATCTTTATCACATGAAATTTGAATAGTTCTTAAACTATTAAAGTTGTTATATATAGAATATGACTACTTCCAACCCAAAAAATATCTATGGTTTCATCTCTAATACCACTGTTCTTTCAGACAAATCAAAGTTAATTAACTTACCTTTTTCATCCTTAATTTCAACTATTATTTCATTCACTTGATTTGTTTGCACTGGAAAAAATAATGGATAAGCTGGTTCGTAATAGATCGTGTCGCCAAATACAAATGTTGATATTGGTTTAAAAGTGGTAATTATATTAGTTTCTCTACGATTATATTCATCATGTTTTAATATCATACCATTTACTATATTACAGTGTATATTTATTGTTTCAAATGGAGCAAATTTTGGAATTGTATCACCATAATGGTCCACATTTGCTTTCAGAGTTTTACTTTCTACGAAACCCAAAAATTTTCCTATCGAACCCCGTTTTCAAGCTGTAATTTAAGCGTACATGTTACTTTCACTCTGTTATTTTATCCAGCTCGAAAGATATATCATTTTCTTTCCCATCCATTGAATCTACACTAAATGAAAAAAAAAATGTTTTTATAGTTTTTTCTAGACCTTTTAAGCCATATTGGCCAATTGGAATTTCAACTGCTGATTCCATATCATTCTGGCCCACAAAATATAGCTTATTTTTCCCAGAGATGTTATGTTTTAGATAAATAGTATAGAACTGAACTAAAGCCAATGAGTGCCCCTCTATCAATAAAGGGTAATGCAGTCTTTTCTTCAACACTGATTCGTTATCTGGTAGTTTGAATACTTTACTCATTTATTATATATATTTTTTAAATCTATTAATAAATGAGCAAGAAAAACATGAAACATGTAGACTGGGATATTAAAATAAGAATACCACACAAGACTGTATCGACAAAACGTCATGGAGAAATATTACCTAATAATATTAGATGTTTGATAGTGAGTCCTAATAACTGTGGAAAAACTACACGTATGATATATAATTTTATATATGCTCAGGGATGGTTGGAGGGTTGATTGGTCCAGACTTTTTGTGTGTGTTCAAAAAGTCTGGACCAATCAAAATATATCAATTTAAAGAAATATATAGATGTAGCATCAAAATTATTTAATGAACCCAATAGCATACTTCTTTCCATCGAATGAAGAAATGGTTGATGTAAATGAATGCCATAAAGAGTCTGTAGTTGTTTTCGATGATATATTTGAAAATGAAAATATGGTAAGGGATTACTTTACTCACGGTAGACACAAAGATATTGATTGTTTCTATTTAGCCCAGACATACTCAAAAGTACACCTAAGCAGGTTATGTGAGACAGTGCCAGTTTTCTTTGCATATTCAGACAAGATGATACAAATCTTAAACATCTTCATAGAGATTTTGTTGGTGGTGATATGTCGTTTGAGAAATTTAGGGAGACTTGTTCAAAATGTTGGAATAATAAATATGGTTTTGTTATGATAGATATGACTCTAAATTTAAATAATGGTAAGTACAATAATAAAATTAAAGACTTTTTAAATTCTTAGATTATAAGTAGGTTTTGTTTTTAATGCAAGTGTTTCCATTAAAAACTAACATAATCTGATCTTGTTAAATGTATTCATATACCATAACTATTTTAATAAACACAATTGTACCTTCAGGTACATTGTGGGCTTTCGGTATTTTAAAATATATCGTATCAGGGTATACTTCAAACATTTTATACATGTCAATTTTTTCCGTTGATGGTATAAGTTGATAACACTTATATTTTTCTGGTTTTATTACGATTTCAACCATAGTTCCATCTCTCATAAAAAAAATATTCTACTTGATTACCATCCAAGTGAAATACTTTTTCTTTTGAACTGTATTTTCCAACTAAACTAATTATGTTAATTCTGTTTTTCTGATAGTACTCTAAATTGATTACATCCATCGGTGTAATGGGATCTCCCACATGTTTTAGTCTTTTTTTCTTCAAAATCTATATTATTATCTACTTGAAATTTTGAATTCTATCATCGTTATAAAAATATTACTTCCGAGATATGCTATTAGTTGCCGGGGCGGATTTCCATCAAATGAATGAAAATATTTGTTCCCTTCTTTACAATAGCATACCCAGTGTGTACCAGAGTTTGTTGAAACATCTAGATTAACAATCCCACATTCATTATCGAGTGGTGTGTTAAGTAGCTCATCGATCATAAATACACCTGGAAAACTTTTAATAAATAATTTTTTAACCATTTTATCAATATCAAAGTTACTGAGTGGAGTTACTTTGTTTTAACATTCTTACCCCACTTAACTTTCTTCAATCCCTTGCAGTATTCCTCTATAGCTAAATTATGTCTGTGTTGTTCATCCAATTCTTGGTTTTTCTTCTTAGCATTAATTACTGATGTAACGATAGATGAGGCACCACCAGCTAACGCTCCTAGAGCTCCCAATGCTGCGAAAATTAAGGGTAAAAATCCATCCTTGTGAACTGTCAAACCATTTCCAGTTTTCATTTCTTTGGCCATTTTCTTAAGTTGTGGAACTGAAATTGTGATAGTCATCCCTTGTCCTCCTTTAGTTTCTTGTTTTTACGATCCAGTTGGTCTTTCGTTAGGAAAGAATCAATATTCAAACCCTTCCAACTCCTCGTTAGGAACTTGAAATACAATGTTTTTTACTTTCATTTATTATAACAAATATTTTATCATTTCATTTCAATTCCCCAGCCAAGCTTACATTTAATATGCATCGCAGATCCAGTAACACCAGCCCACAATCTCCAATTGAGATCAACATCTGAACTTAATCTCTTGAACGCTTTCTTTTCTAGTTCTTTGTCAGCTACATGCCTTTCAGCAAGATCTTTATGATGATACACTATATCATGTTCCAATGCAGCTGCATCTAGTGGATTAATGGGTTTATCACCATGCTCAATTCTATCTTTTAGTCTGGTACCCGAGCCTAAGTACTGCTAACCGGGTGCATGCAACTCAAAAGGTAGTGAATTTATCATGTAATTTACTAACCCCTTTCCGCGATGCTCCGACTCCCAAAATGTATGTGGTATTGTGTTCAACGCTCTTATCAGATATGGTATACCTTTTGGATTATTCACAACAAAGAAACTAAACTTACTGTTGAGCATATTCATTATTCCAACTTTTTCATTGTAATATTTATCACTTCCAGCATTTTCTTTGCCATAAATAATTAGAAGTCGATCAATAAGCATCCTAACATTATCCATCTATGTGTATTCTTTGGAATAGTCTGTATATTTCCTTAAACCTTTCCCCTGTTTAGGTGAGGAACATTTCTTTTTAAGCGAATCGCAAATAGATTTAATAATAATTTTCCCATTTATTCTCTTTACTAGATTTTGGTGTTCCCAAGTTTGGATCATTGTTTTGAAAAACTGTGTTTGTATCTGCTAGGATACAACTATAGTGTCCATAGTCGGTTGCAGTGTAGTCACC
Source organism: Dryococelus australis (assembly GCA_029891345.1). Classification (NCBI taxonomy): domain Eukaryota; kingdom Metazoa; phylum Arthropoda; class Insecta; order Phasmatodea; family Phasmatidae; genus Dryococelus; species Dryococelus australis. The sequence goes on along the minus strand of CM056997.1, from coordinate 175,729,316 downwards.
TTCTGCTACTTTCTAACTAGTTAGTAATTTCATCAAACCATCAGTTCCAGTGTATGTTCGGCCTTTTACAGTAAATTTGTCATTGTTGAATGTTACTTCGCGATCACCAATTTACAATATGCCTTTAGTCCAAAAACATTGTCTTTGCAGTCAATTAAGAAATCGGCCACTTTCTTATCAATAAATATTGTTTTGTAGTTACTTAACTGTGAGATAACAGTTTTCAAATGCCACAATGCTCCGTCATAGCATTCATTGGCATCATCAATGCGTTCAGCATCACTGTCAATGCGTTTAACGCCATCGTCGTGGTGTTCATCGGTGCCTGTTTTAACAAACAGTTTTCTGTCAAAAGATGTTTCTGTTGGTGTCTGTGGTTAGTCTAAATTCTTAACAGCAAATGGAACAAGTTATTTGATTAAGTTCTTATTCTCATTTGTTACGTGTCCAATTTTTTGTCCAAATCTTCTATCGCATCTATCAATGGTTGTTCGTGTTTTTTATTTTTATCATATTAATCTTGGCAAAATTATCTTAAAGTTTTAAACTTTTCAATAAGCTGTCTTCTCTCTATATTCTTATCTATATTGTTTACAATTTTTTGTTGTCTCATTTATTATATAAATATATAAAATGAACAATGATAACTTAAATGTATACTATCTCAAATGTATGAAAAATACACTAAGTGTAAAAATTTCATATGAACTTACAAATAATTACAAAGTAAGAATTAAATGTGTTTGTAGATGTTGTGTTACTAATAACTCGATATTCACTGGTGGGGGTATAACGATATTGTAAATTAAATTCATAAACCAATGAGAAAAAGTTTCCCCAGAAGAACTGTTCTATCTTTTGGTATCGATGATCTTTGGCAAGCTGATGTAGTTGAGATGAATTCTGGATCTTTAAAAGGTATACACAGAATTAACAAACTGTTTAAATATATGTTAACCGTGATAGATGTTTTTTTCCCAAATAGACATGGACAATACCAATCAGATAAAACTGGTGAAAATGTTATGTTAGCATTTAAAACTATTCTGAATGATCGCAAACCCATGCACTTACAAAGGGAAAGAATTTTACAATAAATCGTTTAAGACATTAATGGCCAATAACAACATAACTCACTATTCACCAAACAGTGAAAACAAAAGGTAGAGCCATAGAAAGATTTAACAGAACATTGAAGGAGAAAATATGGAAGATATTTACTGTGCAGGGAAGCTATAAATGGGTGGCTATATTATCTAAATTAATAAGTGAATGCAATAACAATGTTCACAGTACAATCGGAATAAAACCCACCAATGTAAGTGCAAAGAATGGAAGTTCTATTCTAATCAAAATGTATAGAGGAGAAAGAAAAATGGTTAAACCAAAATTTGCAATAGGAGATTATGTTCGTATAAGTAAAAGTAAAAATTTTTTTTAAATGTATATACACCAAATTGGTCCACTGAAGTATTTGAGGAGTGTGAAGTATTACACACAAACCCCACGACATACAGAATGAAATATTTAAAAAATGAACTTACTAAAGGTATTTTTTTGAGCCAGAGTTGCTTAAGACCAAATATGATAAAGACTACTTAGTGGAAAAAGTTTTGCAAAGAAAAGGAAATAAGCTGCTAATTAGATGGTTAGGTTTTGATAGTAGTCATAATTCTTGGGTTGAAAAGAAAATGTAGTTGTTTAAGAATTTTTTTTTATATATAATCAATGGATCAACAAAAAATAGAAAGTTATGAGCGTCAGTCGTTTCCGCCAAACAATCAAACAAAAGATAATTTGAATGAATACAACAAGCGCATTGAGTTTGATATTCCTATTGGCGATGCATTTTCACAACCCAGTGAAGCTTATGTATACCAACAGTATAAGCTAACTAAAAGAGATACAAATACAGATTATGAAAAAACTTCAACTATTGATCTTTGTGAGAATTTATTCCCATTCCAGTTATCAAGAATAGAGATCTCTAAACATGGTTGTATAATCGGAAGTATTGACAACCCTGGCATCACTTCAACAATGATGCATACATTGCTAGGTTCGGAATCAGGATCAGCATACTTTCAAATGTCGGGGATAGAATCAGGTAAATATGTTAGGAAAGATGAGTGTAACGAACTTACCTTTCCATTAAGATATTTGTTTGGGTTTATGAGAGATTGTAATGAAATATTCTGGAAAGGTGGGTACAAAGTCAAATTCATTCGAAATTCTAATGATGAATACAATAAACCAGATACTGCTAAAATTGTTATTCAGAAAATGGAAATTCTGTGGCCAATTGTTGAATACGATCCTATTTATGGAGACGAAATTAAAGCAAAATTATACAAACACTTCAAAATTCCAATTAGTTTTAATTATTGGCAAATGTCTTGAAAAACCAGTATCTACTAATACAAACTCATTTCAGTTTGATATAAAAGATCAGTTCAATTCAATCCAATTCGATATGTCAGACTTTGTCATTGTTGGTTTTCAGCAAAACAGAAAAGAGGATCCTGAGCAATCCACACACGGTTCAATTTTTGACTCTTGTTTCATCAAAAATATTTCTATTAAGAATGGACGGAATGAAGTGTTTCCCAAAGAGAATTGAAATTTAAACATTGATGATAAAATTTTCGATAAGATATATATTGCTTACACTGATTTTAGAAATTCAAAGACTAAACTAGATACCCCTTATCATAATAATGAACTGCACTTAAACTCTGGGTCATTTATTGGGAGATGACCATTGTATGTTATTGATTGTTCTTACAGAAAAACCGCTATTGTAAAAGATCGAACTAATCTGAAACTTACAGTTTATTTTAACGAGTCTAAGAAATGTAATTTATAATGCTAAAAGTGAAAGAATCACCAAAGTCCAATATTGCGCAAACTTGTATGGTTATTAATTTTTAATGGATGGTTATCTATTAAAATCATTTACCATTATAGTATTAAAAAATATTTCATAGTGTCATTCTTTTTAAATTTTGTAGTGCCCCCATGGTAGTGTACTAATACCATCTTTAAGAATAAATCTTTTATCATCTTCAGGACTTAATGCTTTTTTTCTCAACTCAATCGTATAGAGCTCATGTTTCTTACTTTTAATAAGATTCATACTTTTGTACAACACTTTTTTACCAAACAAACACTTTGCAGTCACCAAAACTAATCTCATTTCTGACTACAATATTTTTCACACACCTTTACTCTTTTCTTCACACCACCTTCCACATTTATTGCAGGCATTTTTTATTTCAATCCAATAAATTCTTCCATTACTTTACCATTACATTCATCTTTCATTTTACCAATAATCTTTTTGTTAACTAATGGTATACTATATTAGTTATCTTTTTTATTGTCAGAAGTATCAAGATGATCGACCATTTCTTTCATGTCACTGTAGAAGTCTGTTGTTTTTATATAATAGATGAATGAATCAGTTGATTGGTAACACAGTTCAATATTTTTACTATACTTTTATTTTATTACATTATAGTGAAAATCGTACATTAAGACTTTCGATAGATTAAGTATGCTCATTCCAACATAAATGGGTTTGTTAAAGCACAGTTTTGTTTTAATCATATGAACTGCAACCAAAGAGTTAGTCAATATAGTTCTATCTTAATAGTTTGATTTAGCCACTAGTATATCCATTTGCTTGCAACTTGTGCACAACCGTATATCCACTCTGTTTCTAATATTTTCCATTGTTTTAAGAAAAACAGATTTGTCCATTACTTTGTAAAAATATTTTTCAAAGTCATTTGTAGACTTTTTTCGCATATATTTGTGTTTAGATCAATATAGGACTTGAGCCAATCTGATTGATCAAACACCAGAACTCTATGGATATTTTTCAACTTCATTCTGAGAGATAGATATTGCTTACGAGTTACATAGTGTAATACATATTTTTCTTTATCATACAGAGTTGTCAAGAGTTTACGATTTTTTGAACCTTCTGGTATTTTATTCTCTGATGCCAATGGCAAATCTTTGTGGAGATTGTGTAGTTCATGTGGGTATTCCAAATCAACTTCCAATATATAACCTTTTCTAGAATCATCTCGTATTTTTTTTACATATATATTTGCACTTAAACCCACCATAGGGTAAATACTGACTCATAGCCCATCCATATAAGTTATTGGCATCCACATATGTAAGATAAAAGATTTCCTTTGTACAATCATAAGCATTCATATATTTATTATTTGCTTTAGTATATCGCTTACAACATTGTGAAATTCAACCATGAACACCTTTTTCTATCATCAAAATCAAGTCGTAATCTGTTAATAATTCTAGTTCTATTTTAGTATGTTTGAGCATAACATCCCACGATAACCCTGGAGCTGTGAAATACCATGCTGGATCTAGCTTATATGTTTTGAGACATCTCTAAAATTTTCTATTATATCAGACACTATCAACACACCATATTTGTTATAAAGTCCTGTGTACTCTCTTAGAAATTTTATGTTGAATTTTTCCCACACCTCTCTCGCAAATTCGTAATATTAGTCTGTAATGCCGCATTTATTGAGTTTGTTGTAAAATGCATCTTTGGATGGAAGCGATGTCTCACACAATTTTTCAGCACTATCCATGTAGTCATATGGGTAGACACCTTTTCTTCTAACAAAGTCAAGAAGTTCATTGGAAAAATGCTTCAACGTTTCTTGGAATTGGCTTCTGGAAAGGTTGCTAGAGAGTTTATCGATACTACTAGCCATAAATTTAAATGAGTCAATAAATCTAAGATTTTCACTTATACATACATGTTTCCTACAAGAAATATATTTTTCTTCGTTGTTGGGAATTAGATCAATTTTATTTTCATCGATGCCAAGATCTCTTATGAATAAATGTGTGTCATAACCAGATAGATTGTGTATCAACACTGGGACAAAATATGAATTTCTATATGATAAGTTACAATCTCTGTGGGTAGCTCCCCTAAATTTCCCCGTAAGATGATCATGATCTCTCACAGAATCACCATTCAAAGACTTTTCACATATATGACAATGGGTAGCTGTATCATAAACAATTTGTTCTTTCTGAGTTAGTGGAAGCATTGGTTTTTCATTTGTGCATATATCACCAATAGACTTTGCTTCTTCCATTAGCATTTTAACGAATACAATAGATGCCTCAGATCCTTCATAAGTTACTGGTGGTTTACAGTATCCATGTTCGTATTTTACATAGTAACAGAAGCTAATAGGCTCGTGTTTTTGGTATGGTTTCGTGTACGATTCGTCGGGGTTTGGTTGGCGAATTTCAATTTTAGTCAACAAACATTCAAAATCAGCCTATCTCACAAACAGAACTCTCAAAGAATGATTTTTGTTTTTAAATCTTATTACGTCATTTTTTTCTTTAGGTGGTAGTTCAACTCTAACACCATCGTGATATCCGCAGTCTTGTTAGAGATCTTTTAGCTTACTTACAGAGTAGAAATGTGTCAAACATCTATCGAATTATATATATATTGTGACCATTTTTTTTACTTGTGATTCGATAAGTCTCGAAAGACTTTTTATCCAGCAGTAGTAGTCGTGCTTTTCGTCATTGATATAGAGTAGGTTAATGTGCTTATTCGTCTTATTTTTTGTTGTTTTTAATGGGTTTCTTACCACCATATTTTTCTTCGTATGTGTATACATTAATAGAAATTCCACTTCTCTTCTCAAAGGTTGGTAGGCTATCCAATTTCATTGGAAATTCCAAACCCTTAAGTGCATCATCAAACTCATGTTCTTAAGCTATGTATTTATTCACTCTTTGGGGGTTTCTTTGTACTTGATGCAATTCAGATAGAACAGACCACAAAAAACATTTTTGATCATTTTTCTTAACATTAATTACTGCCTGCTTAGCTTTGATTGTTTCTTTCTGGGAGATCAACATAATAACAGCCCTTGAATGGTGCATATTTATTTATTCGCACTTCTAGTTGATATATTCTGTTGAGTACACACTGAGATCCCTTTGCTTCGAAAGCCCCCATCTCAGCTATGATTTTCGATATGCTGTTGGCATAATATTCTTCCAGATTAGTCGATTACAGTATAATTTCGTTCTTTGTTTTAAAGGAGCTTTCTACATATTCAATATTCTCGCCAATTCCCCTTTTGTATTCAGTGAAGAGTTTCATGTTCACTTTGAGTGATTTTAAATGTTTATTAATTAGTCCTGTTACAGTTTCTTTACATTGTTTAGGAAATGATTTGGGTCTTTGTATGCATTCACATTATTTACAGCATAAGTCTTGATCCTACTTTGAAATGCTGTTTCGATTTCTTCTACACTGAATATGGTTGTGTACTTATGAATTTTACTTCTCTAGTGACTTCTTATGAGAGATGGTTTGTAAACGTGATTATAAGTTTCACACTTGACATACTTCTCTTGAGGTTTCTTCTTCTTTCTTTTCACAAAAACATTTTTCTTAAATTTATATTCTTTCTAAACATTACCAGTTGTGTTAGTCTTTTTCATTGCCATGGTCATCAAATTAGACATCAGTTGATTTTTATTTGTACTCATTTATTATATAAAATATCTTATTTTTTACATTTTCAAATTTTCAAGCCACTTTTTTTTTGCAGTTGTGCTCAACCACAACTTTTTACGCATATTTTTGCAGATGTATTCAAACGCAAAATTAAACGCAACTTTTTTTCTAAAGACTACGATCTTACCAAACGCAACTTTGAGTAACTTTTTTGCGGTTTTTCTCAGATGCAACTTTTTAAGCAACTTTTTTGCGTTTGTGCCCGAATCGGCATGTTCATACTACTCACTAACGTGGAATAAAAACAAATAAAATGAACACATACTAAATCACCGACTCCAAAGCATAGGTTTAAAAAAAAAGTTCCTATTGGACTGCGCATGCTGAATGTTCTTCACAGCGTATCCATCTACAAGAAGAGAGACTCCTTTCCAAAATTGTAGGTCTAGAATAGGGGGGTGGAGGAGGAGGAGAGAATGTTTGGCAGTTGCCGTGTGTTTGTAGTGTGGATTTCATTTATTAACCTACATATTTATATAGGCTATTCACGGCAAAGTGAGCACTTTTGAAATCCCTCTCATTTGGAATAATAGTCAATAAATATATTTTATTTTATTCGTAGACGTTAAATTCAGAGTGTAGTGAAATCTACACACTGTGTTTATTACTTAATGGTAATATTTATTTTAAAAGATGGTTAAAGAATAAAAAATTCCTGAAATAAAAAGTAAGTATGGCATCAAAAGTGCTCACTTTGCCGTGAACAGCCTATATAAATATGTAGGTTAATAAATGAAACAGCCTATAGAAAATATTTTACTGAATGCTGAAATACTGTGACGGTGCTGGAACTCCATACATCCAGCATTAATATCAGCGCAGGAAACTGTACGTCCTAACAGTGGGATCGATGAACGGGGGAGCCGAGGCTTACCTTGTTGGTGACCCGTTCGATGTTAAGTCGTCGCGGGAGTTTGTACCGACGCGGCTGTGTATCTTGCCAGGCAGCGCAGACTGTCGGCGTGGAGGCTTGAGGATGCGTCCCGACCGTCCAACGAGTATGGATGGCGTCTAGCAATCGTCCGATGATACCTTCGACAACATAGAGATTTGAATGTTATTGGAATATAACCACAACGAAACTTTCTGTGATGTTCCTCAACAGCCTGGTCAACGTGTTTCCGGACTATAAAAGGTTTGCTTTCGCCATGGGAGAGAGAATGGATAGTGACCTCACGATGAGAACATTATAATTCGGCAGAAGGCATTACCTACCATGTTTGACGAGGGCATTCTAGAGGGTATGTTTTTTTATATTCTGTAAATTTGCAATGTTATCATATTTGGGATAAGCATGTATTGCTGTTAGAGCCCTTTATTGAATGTAACTACGTAATTTTTATAACAAAAATTATAATGTGAAGTACTTTAAAACCTGTTTGACTATTTGTATTTTTATAATGCTTGCATTTTATATGGGGTTAATTATCTTTTACTGCCATTTATATCAGGGTATGGCTGAAGGTCGCAATTTATTGTGACAGCGATATTTGTTTGTAATCTGTTATTTAACTGCCGCTTGTAGGTTTTTGTTAAGACTCATTTAGCTTAAATGAGTGGAATGGAAGGAAGGGGAGTTGAAGGTCACTGTCTCCTGCTTTTTTAATAGAGAACATTACACACAACACAGTGAACACAGGAACTGCACGGAGCAGTTTGTCCAGCCGTGTTTAATATATTCCTCTACCGGCAGACCAGAGGGGCTGAGCGAGTTGTATTGATCACGGCACGAGCAGATTCCTTTCAGAAATTCCCCACAATCACGGGACGAGGCCTGCTCAACACACCGAGATCTCCCGCAATCAAGGGCGAGGAGATCAACAACTCCCAATAACCCGCTGTTGGCATCAACCTCAGACACGCGCAGCTCTCAGCACATCTGCCTTGCCTTCCATCAATCTAATTTCACCAGGGGGTCGCGGTGACTGAGTGGTTAAGCCCCTGTCCCACTGTCAGATTTTTCCGCCAAACTGCCTCCAATAAGTTTCATTAAATAAAGCTGGATAGTTATGACGTCATAAAAACAGCACAAACGCCGCCATATTGATCTGAGAAAGTTGTATGGCTTCAGTTTCCATGAAACATTTCAAGATTGGACGAGTTCTAAAAGTTATTTTATGTTTGACGGTCTCCACCAATCAGAATCGTGCACGGCTAAAATGGACGTCAAGAAGCTTTAAATAACGAACAATTGCTGGAAGCAAAGTATGTTATGGACATAATTAATTAATGTAGAATCTGTTTGGCATTAATGCTATTTTAAGTGAATATTGCAAATAATATTACGAACTCTGAGGCATTAAATTTCATTGTGCAGGAAAAAAAATATAAATAAAATTTCAATTTAGTAAAGAAACGAAAAAACTACAACATTCCTTGCATTTCTTCCTGTAATGAACTGCATGGAAAAACGAAAGCAATACCTTACTATGAAAATTATTTAAAAATAACATTTCAAATTAGATTCTCCCAGGGAAAAATTTTTTACTGTGTGGCACGTTTTGAAACACATTCAAGTTTATTTGACAAAATTTGTTGGAAGAAAAAATTTGATGGCCGTATTTTACCTCAAAATTTTACTGCGAAAATTTGACAATGTGAGAGGCAGGGGCTTTATAGACTGTTCGCCTCCCAGCCAGGCGAGTCTGGTTCCATTTCCCTGCCAGTCCACTCTGGATTTTCGCGAGTGGGCATCGTGCCGGACGATGCCGCTGGTCGGCGTGTTTTCTCGGGGATCTCCCATTTCCCCACCCCTTCATTCCGGCTCCATACTCCCCTCAATCGCCAAACATCGGCTCTCAAGACCTCGCCGTTAAGAGCCACCCAAATATCTTCATTCGCTCTCTCCTAATTTCACCAATGTAGCTACTCAATTTCTGTTTCACCAAATCCTGATTTTTCCAGGTTTTCCAAACCAAATTTGTATTTTTTCCTGGCTGCTCATTTTGGCTTATTTTCCGCTAATGACAGGATAACCATGATCTTTGTTCAGCAATGGCTGCTGAATTTCTACAATCAACAACGTAATTTTAGTAAAATAATTATGTAATGCTGCTAGGCCAACAAGACATCTACAGTCATAATCACAAGTACACAGATGTTATGTTTAACAATAGATACGGTGTAGAGTTTTATCCCGAATACATTGAAGAGTGTCTGATCTCCCTTGCCGATTTGCGGACCTGTGCGGAAAATAACAAAAAGTACAAAGAAGTCAATTTGAAAATGTATACCTTTTCTTTGCAAATTTTATAGAAAATAAAACGATTTTGGGGGAAAATAGTTTATTTCTGAAGTAATTTTGGGGTTGAGACGGTACATTTCGAGCCACGATGGCCACCGCGCGCACACTGTGACATCACAAAAATCCTCAACTCTCTTCCATGGTACATGGCCCAGAAGCCCCCAAATCATACTACCACGGTATTTAAGTAAGAATGCGTTCAAAGTAATGGAAGCTAGTTACAATTACCAGCACTATTTGATTTACCTTTGCATAGTAGTTTTGGAACTCGCGAGATATTTCATGGCGATATGCTGCTGCATCGCTGCTCGATCAAGTAGAGCCGCCGAGATTGCACCGTTACACGTGCGAGTTATACAATAATATGGAGTTAAGGTTTATTACAGAAGATACGCGAACCTTAGCCTAAACGACTGTACACAAAGCGATGCCTACACAGCCTAGAAAGAGGTACTGCGGAGTTTATAGAACGTCTAAAATTAAAATACGGGGTTGATTTCAACCAAAATTGAATTTATTTGAAAATATTTCATTGCATTATGGGAAAGGGAAATTGCAGCAATATTTTTACTAGAGACTGTTGACGGTAGGTTAAGTACATTGGTAAGTCCTGTCTAGTTTTATCTTTCACGCCACAGTATCCTCCCACAGCCATATGCGAAAACTTCACATGCCATAGGCGTCATTGAAGCAGCCACGCGCGCCCGTCACGTGGGGTCTGAAAGTTTTTATGAACTACTGCGAAAATTAAGGCGCCGCAGATGCTAAAACATTGAAGTATGACTTTTAATTCTTTGCCTACTTATATGATGTATCTTTTTTTTTTCGACAGAATGTTAGTTAAGACATTTGATATTTGCAAAGGTTGCTTTCGAAATTCTTAATCGCTAGCATCCTACAAAGAAGCTAACCCTGTTAGTACGTCAATTGTTATAAGCGGCATATTTTTAGATGGCAGCAGGTACATAGCACTTTTGAAAGCCCTCTCACTTGGAGTAATAGTCAATAAGTATATTTTATTTTAACCTTAGACGTTAACTTCCGAGAGCAGTGGAATATACACACTGTAATTATTCCCTACATGGCAATATTTATTTGAAAGGTGGTTGAATGATCAGAAAATGGCTGAAAGGAAAAAGTAACTAGAGCCTGAAAAGTGCTCACTTTATGAACTGCCTATGCCTTGCTTCAATACGGTCACGCGAGTGAACATATTGGTAAAACCATTGCCAAACCCGTATAATAATTTTCGCAGACGTGATGTATTTGAAAGTGTTAGAGTTGCCGTGCCTAGGAAGGAAGGCGCGCCTGGCGTAGTAGGCCACACACCACTTCATGAGGCAGCCAGCGTGTTTGGTACAGGGCAGGCGAGCGAAAGGAACAGTGAACTGGAAATAAAGTAAGCCTGAGGGGAAATTCATGAGGGGGGAGGCGGAACAGCACCGCTGGCGGATCCAGCCAACCCGCCGCTGCCAATCGAATTACCTCGCCTCATAAAAGGAAGCGCGGGCGATGGGAAAATACCGCAACACAATCTCTGCAAAGCGGCAGAATAAAAAGAACAGCTATAACGCTATTGCTGCTTACGAAATTATACAATGTTGTAGACAAGAGATTCTCCGGTTCAATTTCACGTCGCAGGCGGGCAAGAGCGGAAACGGATATTTCTCTCTGCGAAAAACGAAGGAAAATGTTTGTGGGACAGCAAAAAAACAACGGTTTCGCCCAATATCCGTATGTCATGTACCAGCACGCTACTGACTAAATTATGTTCAAATTCCTTGAATGGCCACATGTTCAACTAAACCACAAATTTCTGGAGTATTGTAAGTGCTATCTTGCAATGGAATGGTCTCTGGAGCAGAGCTTTTAAGCAAGCACATAGGAAAAATCTACACCTACTTTCAACAGGTTTCTATCGCAGCATCATTCATTCAAGTTTCACAAATAAGTAAAGTTGATGGCGTTGGTATCAAATGTAGTTTTCAATCATGCACGGGCATCCTCTACATGAAATTAATTATGGAGGTAATGGTAACTTAGCTTCAGCAAAACCACAATGCCTATCTGAGACTAAATTTATTACAGAAAATGTTTCTAACACTATTACATTATATAGTATTTTCCAAATTTAGATACTTATTGTTGACTTGTAACCAGAAGTCTGTCTATACAAAAGAAACAGCGTTGTATGCAAACGTATACACAAAATATTTCGAAAATCCCTTACATTTAACAACCTAAACAATCTTCATTCTACAATTTTTTTTTTTTTACTCAATGCGTACGGAATTTCGCACAGAATTATACATTACAAGATTATGCAGGATGTGACAACGCTAAAGTCATTATTGATTAAAAACCCATCACTAGATTGTTAATACACTACTTCAACTAGGCCTAAGCATAGAGCAGATTATTCCAGTAATGTCAGGGTAACTGTGATCACATTATTTTATGAACATTCCTTTTATACAACTTAAATCTATATAATTCACATATTATCACTACATACGTAGGCCTGAGTTGCTACTTCCAACTGTCAACATGCCAATGCCAATTTACGGCTCTCCCAAAATATTTACAAATGCGCTGCATATTTTATAGGTAAAACTGACATGGTAATCAAAGAAATTTTCCACAAAAACGGGTAGTTTACTCTACTTTGGTTCCTCCAGTTTCTTGCTTTTACTTGTTTAAAACGCTTTAGTTAACTGTAAAAGCAATGTTCACAATCGCCCCCATAATCCGATTATTAACGACAGTTGCAAACAGATGAATTTGTGAATACACAGAAGTGTTCTGAAAGTATACAGTTTGTTTTCAATCACAACATATGAATGAAAGAGAAAAAATATATTTTTTCAAAACACGTTTTGCGGAACATATCATAAATATTAACATGTATTTGCTATATGTTTAACCTGCATGCTGTTAAACAGCCAGAAATTGATACTGTTCCGTGAGAAAATGTTTTCCATACAACTTCACAACTACCTCACTATTATGGGAAACTGTAAAGGCTGTTCACGATAAAGTGAGCACTTTAGAAATTAACCTCAGAAAAAAGTCGCTGCCCCTGCATGCATATTTTATCGGACTCACCGAGTGACATTCGTCTATGTGAAGTTGGTAACGATGGATGGAAAGTCGTTCCATAACTTAACGTCGAATAAAAAGTCTTCACCGACGCATGAATGAAGTGATGAGGCCCATGGCAATGTTAATTTTCCATAAGGCGGAGGAATACACAACGTGTATTCAAGTAGATGTTAAGCAGGGCTTTCAAGACTGCTCATTTTACCGTGAACAGCCTATAAATAGAAATTAGAAACAATAAGTTATCGATATAACTCAGTCTATTTTCCTCTGCATGTATGCAAACAATTTTGATGAAGTTATTAAAAGGTTAGATGTTACGTGGGTCTTGACGTATAGTTGATAGCAATAACATTAGAGATGCAACCAGAAACAAATGCAACACTAGGGAGACAATTACAAATACACACGTGACTTAACCTGGCACCAGAACACACACTGTCTCGTACTTTAAGCTAGCGTGCAGTCTACTACATTATGTAAGTAGGATTCGGAGCATCAACTTGGTATACGCTGTTCACGATAAAGTGAGCACATTTTAAGGCCCTGCTAAACTTTTCCTTTCAGCCAACTTCTATCTTTCGGCCCCTTTTTAATACAAACTTCGATGTGTGTCTAATAAATACACTGTATACATTTCATCACGTGTACGACTGCAAATATATACGAAAAAAAAACATTTTACAACACCACAGACAGATAATTAGAAAAAGTTTTTACTAATTATCTCTCTGTGTTGTAAAATTTTCTTTCCTATTATGCCTTGCCGAGTTGTGTATGTATGAGCAAGATTTTTATTTATTCTCATGGTCAGCAACAGACAGAGTCCACCAAACCATCGTAATAATATGAAAGCTTTAGTTTCTCGTTTGGCACTACCGTACTAAAAGGACCATAAAAGGCTCTGTATAGGCATATCTGATGCGCCTAATAGATATCAATAGGGCTACTAAAAAGTTTGGTTGAAATCTGTTAAATTAATTAATAGCTACGATTAAATTATCTAAATAATTTATATTGCGCCATTTATGAAAAAAGGTCTCATGAGCCACTGTTACTACTTGTCTGCTAAATTTGGTGGGAATTCGAGGATTGGTGCCAGAGATACGAATTGCATTTTATCACCTGGCACTTTCTTACAAAAAGTCTGCAAAAGACGACCTGATACATCTAATGGCTACTCTCAGCATACTAAGTTTAATTGAAAACGGTTAAATTGTTTAACATATATGACAAACTTATCTAAACGATTTATACGATTACCAAACTGTGAATAAAGCCAGACACACTTAAAACATGACCTACAAAAATAGCACTACTTATGTGCAAATCTCGATGGACATGTGACCTAAAAGCTCCAGTTTCTAATGTGATGCTATTTCCATTACTGTATCAGTGCGTTCTATGGTTGCCGTACACACTGTAACATATTAAAGTCGGTTAAAATTGTTTGGGACATATGGCATACTAAACTAAATTATTTAAATGTTATTTTGAGGATGTGCGATTACCTCCGCAAGTCGTAAATTTATAATTACTAAGAAAAGTATAACTTGTAGTCTGAATTTGGTGGCTATCAGTTCATTGTTTCCGAAATAGGGCACAAAAGCTTAATCTGTCATGTAGTCATATCCTCCAAATTGCTAAAAAATGAGTTTAAGTATACATTAGCTTATTTGATGCTTGTGCAGATAATGCCACAATGTTAAGTTAAAATTAGCTACGTGGTTTCATAGATATAGCATAGTAGTCTATAGCTTAATGTTTACGTGACAGTCATTATGAAAAAGTCTGACCCACTAAAAAAGGCAATTAACTGGAGTGTCAAATTTAGTAGGGATAGTTCGAATGTTTACCTCGAAAGCGGCATAAAACGTTATTTTTCACATGCGACTATATATATATATATATATATATATATATATATATATATATACATACATATATATACCGTTATCATAATTTTGGCCGAAACTGGTTAAGCGGTACTGTAGATATTGCAAATGGAACAAAAATGTATGTAGGTATTGCCACCATTTTGAAAACTTGTGTCTTATCGATTTAAAATAGCATATATGAACATGGCCTACAACGATATTACTTATACACGTGAAATACAGCAGGAATCAGTTGTAGAGTAACATATAATATAAAACCTTTATTTTTCAATTTGCATTATCGGTTTCTACATTCAATGTTTACACCATATAATGCGACATACCAAATCTGGGTTAAATGAATCCCGAGATATAATGGAAAGGCAATTTTTTTTCAATTATCTTCCAAAATGGCGGATGAATAAGAAGTCACTTTCCAAATCCAATGCTTGTATCATGCATTATCAACGTATGAATTTGGTCGAGATCGCTAAAATATTTCCCGATATGTAACACAGTGCTATAAATATTAAAAATGTCATCATTTTGAAAATAAGTACAGTACGCAGTATGATCGAAAACTAAAGTCCGATGTAATTATTAAATACTGTGTGTGGACGTAGTTTCGTAAAATTAGGTTGTCGTGTTTAAAAGTAATTAAGAGTGATGGGGGGGGGGGGGCGTACATCCCAGACAGACATTCAGGTAATGTCATATGCCTGAAAGTAGACTAGATCAAATAGTAAAATTTCCATCGAAGAGTTATCTTTATTACAGGATGCATGAATTTGTATTATTTCTTAAATTTCCGTTTCTGTAAACTTTTTATTATAGTAATACTGTTTTTGTTAAAAAGCGTTCACAATTACGCTGAACAACCCTAATCGTAGATAAACAAAAGAATTTAAATTTAAATAATTCTAAAATAACAAGTACGACTTACTTCAACAGAATAAACCGTATTTTTTAAAAGAGAAAACATTTTGGCACTACTGTAATTGACCCATGCGGCGTAATTGTGAACATCCATCTTCTCCAAATATGCCAATTTAAGAGACTATATTCACGTCATCACATAAGTATAAATCCCATACAATCAGAAGATCAGCAAATCACCAAGTAAACACTGATGCTTTAGCTAATACTAAGCAATTAAGATTGCTTCAGTAATTAGGCAGACGCGCACTGTTTTTTTTGCTTCCGCTGTTTTACACTGCAAAATATATATGAATCGCTATTTGTTAAAAGGGCGGAAGTCCAGGACTATAAACATTACAGGAGAGACAATAAAAACCCTTTTCTAGCAAATAAACTAATCATTAAATTGTTTTACCAGCCTCTATAATTTTTTCTAATGTTAGGTATCACATGCAAAGCATTATTATTTACTCCATCACATTAGGATAATTACTAAGGCCTTTTTTTCACTCGCGACGTCTGTACTTTTAACCAATAACTTGAGACATTCGCTCTTTTAACAAATAATAAGTTAAGAACAAAACAATTAATTTTGTAAATTTAATACCATTCAATTTAAATTGAAAAAACAAGTAGCATTATTTATACAGGTCCTTCCATCCTACTACCCTCAAGAAAACGGACAAAATACAGGTAAATACATAGTCATACATGATACAATTTCAAAAATCAATAGTATTGTTACAATTTGGTGTCTTTAAAATGCATGACTTTTTCTGTGCACATGTGAACATTAATTTAAGATATCTTCCTACATTCGCCATGCTGTGGCTGGCTCCAGCGAGGGTTGCTCAGTGGTGCGCTGAGGCAAGGCGCAGAGCGACCACGGCCAACCGAGCCTTTAACACACACCGGGGGATTGAGCGCGAGGTCAGGAAAGGAGCATAAAAGATCAGAGCGATGGCAGCTCTGGGCGCCATCTTGCCTGCCGCTGCCGGAAGCTCTGCCCGAGGACAACGAGACGAGAGGACCGCAGTCCGTGGTCCGCCTTCGACGCCCGCCGAGTCCGCCGTCGAGGGAACTGCTACAAGACTTCGACGGCGAGACGGTAATTATCGGTTTCCTAGTAGGGCGATTAAAGGCACACTGTGACGGCTTTAAGCTCCCAGTGAGCATAGATTCACCTTAATATTGTAACGCTACCTTGAGCTTGATTACGGGCATCAGCACCCTTGTGAGACATTAATTGTCGAGACCTTTTGCTAATTGTAGCTAATTACTGTAGAAAATTATAGTTCCTTGAGATGCCTACTTGAGCATGATTGTAAAGTTAGTAATTAATAAAAGTAGTATTTTGTATCTGAGTGCGTTCCCTTTGAGCTACCCTTGTTCCCCTTTGTTAATGCGTGGCCTGATTTAACCTCAGGACAGGTCACAGCAGTCTGTAATTGACATCGATGTATGGGAGAATCTTCAAGTCAGAATTTTTCATCCTTTGATGAATTTTTTTTCTTCAGAACAAGCCATTGACCTTGGTAGTTGAATGGTGGTGTGTGAATTATGGCGAAGAATGAATGTGTGTTCAAGAGTTCAAGTATTCAATTAATGAATGGTCTTGCTGAAACAGTCCCAGGGTGCTGTTGGTCACAGATGAAATCTGCCTATTGCAAAATACACTTCTTTTAACGGTCCTTACAACTTGCAGTTTCAATCGATATAGGGGCTTTTCTATAATACTTTTGCCAGCAGTTTTTGAAATTGTAAATGGCGGGGCTTGTTGGACTCGCTTCCACAACAGCAAATTTAAGGGAGTTGCTGCTACAAATTATCAATTCAGTGAGTTGATGTATTGTGTAAATTCGATCATGTTTACGGAGACATCTTTTGATGATGGCGAAATCCTTATCACAATCTAAGAAGTTATGGCCTCTGATGGGGAAGAAAAGTTATATTTTCTTGAATCTGTTAGTGTCTGTCAGACTCAAAAGAAAGTTTGAAAGAGTATGATTTTTATTCTGACTAACATTTGTCCGAGAATAAATGAATTTCATCTTACTGGTCTGGGTCGCTACTCAAGTAATGTAGGAGAAAAGAACAAACTTCATTAGACCCTTTCTTGCCTGGCTTTCACTATACAAATAAATTACTGCCTTGTTAGTTTTTATGTTGTTAATACAGAAGACATTTACAGTAAGTTGTAGTACATAAAAACGTTCCTGGACAGGTATTTTTGGCATGGGTATGTTTTGTATATAATCGCAAGCAAAAGAGAGAACATTTTTGCTGTGACAATTTTTTTTATATAATTTATCTTTTCGCAGGGCATTGTAAAATTTTTTGCTTCGTCGTAGCTCAGCAGCCGCAACACGTTTTGCAGCATCATTTAAAAATGGGGACTTCAGCTTCACTTTCAGCTCTTCGCAGACACTGCAGCAGTCTACTTGTGGCTGTCCAAATGTCATGTTGAAGTTCTCTTAAAATAAAAACTGTAGCTGACCTTAGTATCTGGTATATTATCTTTACATTCAAATCAGCACCAAGATATTTAACTGGCTTGCCCGTATAATGACTCTCCTTAACAGGAAATGACTCAACATGATCCTGCACCTTTATTTTAGTATCAGGTGGCAGCGTGAAACTGGTATCTTTTCCCCGTTTGTCCACAGGACGTTACGTTTACCTTCAACTTTTAGAGCCCGTAACCGTCTAATACGTTTCTCACTCACAGCAAAAATTGAAAGAAATGCAGATGAGCATACCTCTCTTCTCTATGAGCCCACCATTACGTGGTATTTGACTGAATGCTGTCTATAAACTATTCACGGAAAAGTGAGCACTTTTGAAAGCCCTCTTATTTGGAATAATAGTCAATCAATATATTTTATTTTAGCCTTAGACGTTAACTGCAGAGTGCGGTGAAATATACGCAGTGTGTTTATTACTTACATTGCAATATTTATTTTAAAAAGGCGGTTAAAGGATTTAAAAAAATGACAAAGAAAAAAGTAACTAGAGCCTCAAAAGTGCTCACTTTACCGTGAACAGCGTATACCTTCATTTCCTGGATCATTTCGTGGTGGTCTCCTCTTCACATCTGCAACATAAATCAGGCCTTGCGAATAAACATCTTGTTTGTCCTTTGAAGAATAGTTGTTGTAGAACGTATTGAACACAGACAACCGATTCTCTGGAGATATTATGGCACGTAAATATTTCTTCTTGCACCTAAAGAAATCACGTTAAGAATTAGGTTAGAAACGTTATTAGAGATGGCAGAAAGTTTAATTTATGTTATTCATAACACTTGTTTTATCTTCTAAAGCATTAATTATTATCTATTTAATAAAACATATTTTCTGCCTTCTCTAACCACAATACATTTGATTAGAATCGACGTTATTTTATATTTATACTTACCGACAATCATTGCCAATGCTTTTAGCAGGAACGACATTTCCAGCATGGTTCTCA
Source organism: Dryococelus australis (assembly GCA_029891345.1). NCBI lineage: Eukaryota > Metazoa > Arthropoda > Insecta > Phasmatodea > Phasmatidae > Dryococelus > Dryococelus australis. The sequence continues at coordinate 175,710,097 of CM056997.1, read as the reverse complement.
TACTGTTCACCCATTACTCTAGCCCTTTAATTAAATTACGTTTATAATTCGTTGGATTTGCCCGTCTTTTTCCTTTCCGAGGTTCAAGAATATAATCAGAACCATCACACATTTTCCATATAATAAACAAATCAGAGGTGATGTCTCAATGATTACAAACAAGCCAACAATGAACAGTACTGATTCCACATCAATTTGTGTTGTGTTTTTACAGGGATGCCAATGTCATAACATTATGACGTGCAGCCAACATTGAACACTATGCAGGGCTGTCAACTTCGAATACGAGCTGAAAATGTATTTTTTGTTAAAAGGGCAGACGTCCAGGACTACCGCCCTTTTAACAGACGTCATTACATTGTGAGGTTATTTCTGACCATTGCAGTAGGTACTACTAGTCCCTTTATCATGTGTTTATGTTCAAAGAATGTATTCAGGCACTAATTCAGTTTTGTTAACAAAAATGTGACTTCTGCCCTTTTAACAAATAACGATTCAAATATTACATACTCTCACGATACAGAAAAACCGGAAAACGAAATTGCAGCAGCTTTAAAAAATCCACTAGCAAAGGAAAATATCAGAATTTTAAACAACTGTTGAATAGTTGCGACAGTCAAAGTGAAAATGTTTCATGTTGCTGTATCTCATATTATGAGCTGCAGTTTCATAAAAAAACTTTTTGTTGCATACACCAGAAACTTGGTCAGAAAAAAAAACTATCTGAAATGATTAAAGAGATAAAAATATTGCTGCAAACTACACCCATTATTTGATGAAAACATTCATATGAAGACATTTGTGCAAAGGTTGCAAATGACAGAGAACACTAGGACCGGCTAATGGATGTGTAACCCTGTCGAAGGTAGTGCTAACCCAACTTACAATTTTAACCATTGTTTATTGAGGTTATGGCAGCTATCTTCTTGCGTCAGCACATCCACCACAACCCTTTACGCCCTTATAACTTTTTAAATATTAACTTTTAAGGAAAATTAAATCCATATTCTTGTTTAGGGCGAGATCATTAAAGGAGGGCAGCTGCTGCTGCGATTGGCCTATCAGGACTCGTGCCACCTTGTCATTTACGAGACTGTACGATAATGGTTATCGTTGCAAGAACGTTCTGATCATCCCCGCCCCTCTCCTACAACTCGTGAAGCGGGGAGCCTTATGGGGCCAGCGAGATTACTTATGCCGCGACGGGCCTACGAGCCGACAGTTTAGCGTTGTACGGAATTGTGTGCAACGACAACAGAGTGTCAGACTGACTGGCGGAATTACTGAACTAGATGGGTGAGTGACACACTTATGGAATTATGGAAAAATACAGATCGAATATGTGTAAACAATGACGGCAAAGTGCAGCGAATGGTTTAGAGAGACCATATCCGACAAGTAGGTACTGCGGAAGTTCGGGATACGTTATGGGAGCAAACCATCAAGCCCGAACAACATAGAATGGCGCAAGAGGTTCTGGGCCTATCTACAATTGGGCTATCCTAACCTGTGTCATAGGACAGTGATGCGCTGATTGAAGCACGTGACCCCTGACGTCATGGCGCTGTCCTAAGTGAACCTGTGTCCCAAGTTGAAGCATTCGGAAAAATGAACTTTTGTCCCAAGGTGTATTCTAAACTGATAGAAAAAGAAGTAGACTTCAAATACTTACACGCGCATTTGTGAAATGTTTACGTTAATAATGTAAACAATGGATGTGCAAGGTGGGCTTTCTCAAAACAAATATGATGAAATGGTAATAAATAATTAGTGATGTCTTCGTTCGGTCTGAACAATTTTATTTGAAGGCCAGAACATTTAAATCGTACGTTAAAAAAATAAAAATTTGTATATCAGTTGGCGAACTAATTTAAAATAAAACCGTTGAAGCGTTTCTTATAAATAAATATTCATGTCAACTATTTCGTAAACATTAATAATCAACAGAACAAATTTAAACATCACTACGTTACAACAAATAATATGCCGAATTTAGTGCGATCTAGTATCAGATTCTGAAAGCTCACTTTGGACAACGCATTTGTATGTAGACCATATTCGGACCGCGTCAATGTGACGTCACGTCGACGTCCACAGGAAGGGGCGAATGTAGACACGCCCTCAGGAGACACCGGAAGTGTGTGAAAAAATTGTTCTCGACGACCGAGCTCTCGAGTGCTGCAGATGTTGCAAGGATGCAACAGGCCTCACGAAATCAGTCCGTCTTAAGGGTCCTGCTACAATTAAGGCCTAGTTACAATCTCCCCTTCCTGTGGACGTAGACGTGCCCGAAACACTGCGTCAAGTGACATATTCTGACGCAGTCCGAACATGGTCTACAAATGCGTTGTCCGAAGTGAGCTTCCAGAATCTGACACTGTCGCAGTTAATTCGGCACATTATTTCTTGTTACGTAGTGATGATTAAGTGTGCTGAATTATTATTTATTTATAATAAACGCCTTAACGATTTTATTTTAAATAAGTTCGCCAACAGTCATAGAAATTTTATTTTTTAATTATTGGTTTTAAAAGTTTTAGCTTTCAGGTAAAATTGTTCAGACCGAACGAAGACTTCGCTAATTATTTATAAGCATTTCATCATATTTATTTTGAGATGTCCCACCTTCCCCATCCATTGTTTACATTAATATTGTAAACATTCCACGAATGCGCGCGAAAGTATTTGAAGTCGATACAACTTGGGACAAAAGTTCAGTTTTATGAATGCTTCAACTTGGGACACGGCAGATTGTGACAGCGCCATGACGTCCAAGGGTCACGTGTACCAACCCGCGCATCCTCGACTAAGACAGGTTGGGCCTTTACCATGACCCCTGTCCTCTTGACGTCGAGAGCACTCATTGGCCCATGTGATCACGTGACGTCATGAGTCATGTCCTCGGTCCCCAGTCCGCAGCAAACTGGCTATTTTTTTTTGTCCCCCGTTGCCTCCTGTCCTTAGTCTTTAATGAAGGAAGAAGAATTTACCACGACATCCGAGCGCAATTTGTAATAGCAAACGAAAACATTTGTAGACATCGAGGCAAATGTGGAGTTGCCTTTGCCGAGCGGGACGAATTGTAAATATGCAACGTGCAGTCACGGCCTGAATTATTCAATAAAAGAAATAGGAATTTGAGGGAAAATTTATTTCAATGAAGGAATTTAATTTTGGATAAACAAAGCAGTGTAAATATATAGAAAATATTTAGGCCTATAACCGATGAAATTGATAAACTACTATAATAATCACAATGGCATTTGAATCGACACCTAAAAATTATACCAACCGAATACTCGAGAATGTAAACAAATATAAAAAAAACTGAGCGAAGCATTCACTGCTACCTGGCAGCCGTTTTCGAAACCTCTTTGTTGGGGCAGCTTTGGATGTCTGATGTAGCAGCAAATTGTGTGCGAGCATACACTAAGATGAGGTAAACCGCTTGTTCAACTTTTGAGCGTACCCAACATTAACCTATCCCAATCATACACAACAGTCAAAAATCATATGGCGAACAGAGATGAATATGTTTGTTTATACATTAAATTTTAAATAACATTAGCTATTATTTCAATAAAATACTTTTATCAATTTGAACTTAGTGAAACTGCAAGTTCAATGTTGGGACACGGAGATTGGTTGTGCGCAGCCAGCGATATCGGTCTACCTCATCTTTAAGGCCGTGTCTCAATTTTTAAAGAATACTCTCTCGTGCTCTCACTTGGTGAATTGAGACAACCACTTTCTCGTTTCTCTCAGCGGATGCCAAAAGGCGGGTAATCATGTTAAGCTAAAAAAGCGGTCATGACTATTTATGCGTGTTTCAAAATAATTCACAAATAATTATAGCACTACCAAAATAATCATTAGCGCATAAAATACTATAACTTTCGTTTTACATTTCGCAGTTACAGCAAAGCGACGAAAAAAAAAAAAAACGAGACTGTCAGAAATCCGTATTTATAATTTTATAAATACATGTTGCGTATATCTTTTCACTGTTTAAAAGTTGAAATTATACACTTACAGTTAAAATTAAACGTGGTTTAACTTAACGATGGAGTAAAAATTCCACGTGCCAGTGTTTGATGAGCAGTGCACCAAACACTTTTGTATATAAAACAGCATTTCAAGAGAACCCTCGTTTACATCACGGACTAAAGATGAGGTAGACCGCTTATTCGTCTTCTGTGAATGTACCCTACATTGACCTACCTCAAACCTATAGAACTGTCAAAGTCACCTAAACAGTGACGAACGTGTTTATTTACATCTTAATATTAAATGACAAGCACTATTATATTAATAAAATATTTTTACCAATTTGAATTTACTCGAACTACATTACAAACTGGTTAGAGGAAGTATAAAGAGATCTCTAAGCACTTGTTTTCTAACCTAACATCCAAACCATGCCATTTTCGCTACACGTTTTTGTAGAAATTATTTTAGGAGTGATGTGGCCTACAGTAACAAGGGCCCTGGCCAGGAACCCTATAACACAAACACAACGAGAGAGACTAAAATTACAGATGGGCGAATCAGCGTTTGTAGAAAAACTGTTCAATGTTGAGACACTTGAGACTGGTTGTGCGCAGCCAGCGAGATCTGTGATCATCTTTGGTCTATGGTTTTGGTTCAAAGTTATTCTGTCATTTAGTAACAAGAGATAATATAAAGAGACTGTGTAACAAAAACATTTATAAAAGGCGTAACTCATTGTCTGAAAATATACTTTACATTCTACCCACATCAAATACACGTGCCGACAGAACTACCAACGTAACAGTCACATATGGCAATATTGTAGTAAAGGAATGTGTTTCTTCTCGTATGTGGTAACTCTGCATTCGCGTAAATAGTAAAATGTTACAGCAAAATACTCAAAAATAAACGCAACAGAATTTGAAGTACTACGTCGAAAGCAAATTATACTCCACATTAATAAAGCTATTTACATACCAGCAACAAACTGTATGGTTTCTACAAATTAACATTAACATTTGATCGAAAGCGTCAATAATTTTACGTGTATAAAAAGTAAGCGTTTATAATAAAATCGTTTGCACGCTGTCCCGGTTCAGTGGTTATTCGATATTGTTTACAGCGACACGCATTTATAGATTTCAGCATTCGACTTGACGTACGGAAGTTTATTTTAAAATAGAAAACAGCACATCATTAGTTTGTCATTTAAAAGTGAGTTTTTTTTTAGAAGGAAATAGAAATAGTAGTAGACTTGTACCCCCGCATATATTGAACAATTTAAAGTTCAATGTCTTAAAAATATCGCGTTGCTTTCCTTGTTATGACTAGTCTATAATCAACTTGACGCGAAACGTTAAACGCTAAACGTCATAAGAAAACTGGCAGCTCTGCAATCGACATGAATAGGAATATAAAAAAAATAATGTAGGTGTGTTATATAACAATATTTTACTTTGTGTTTGAAATTGAAAAGAAACTTTCGTTAAAAAAAAAAAAAAAAAAAGATTACGCATACCCACTAAATTATTTTTTAATATATTTGACGTTATTTGTACATTGATTTCGTATAACATTAACAAATTAAATGCATGCGGCGATAGTGGTGCTATCTGTTGCCAATCGTCTGTGACATTTGTTTTCACTTATTTGTGACGTCTTGAATTCTGACTGGCTAACGTTAACGCAAAGACTGATGTTGGCCAACTTCTACGGCGTTGCGTCTAACGTTTAACGTCGGCTGTAGCTAGAGCGTATACGATTCACGGATTAATGACTCATTGTGACGTCAACGCGATTGTAGCCGGGTCTTTAGCAATTAACGGTGGGTAGGTGCGTCTGCAGAGAGCCGTTGTGCTGGTGTGAGCAATGGCGGCCGGCAGACAACACATGGCCTAGCCCACACTGGCCGGCGGCGTCCGGCATCAACAAGTAGGACGCAGGCCCCGACTACAAACACTACGTATGGAACGTACCTTCTGTGCAGGCGGCGTGAGGAATACATGCTGCGTCATTATCCTCATGGAGACGTGAAGCAAGAGAGCGACACAGAGACAAGCACACGCACACACTAGCAGAGCAGGAAGCACCATTAAAACTGGGGGAGCTCGGCTCGGCAGTGTGGTAGCGGCAAGGCAAGACAAGGGGAGTTGTGTTGGCCTCACTGCATGCAGCTGGCAACTAGAGGCGCGCCCCTCATTGGTCAGCAGCTCCCCGCCACGAGGGTGAGCAGCAAGCAGTAGAGAAGGGTGGGAGACTTCGCCTCAGCTAGGGGAACACCTGCATACTTCCCTTCATCTTCCGAGACTTTTTTTTTCTCCCCTCGACCCGTTTGCGACGTTGCCAGTCGTACGCTGGCTCGGTACAGCTCTGTACTCGCCAGTCACCTCACTTCCGCACATAGTCACGTGATCGACGCACTAACGTCCCAGAGTTCACGCTACACGAACCTAAATTTTCATCTGTGTTGATTACACTTTGGTTCTCAGTAATCATGTATGAAGTTTCTGTAATAGTACGTTCAAGCGCTGCTAACGTTAACTTAACTCTACTCAGGTTATGCCCCCGTCACAGTGTCAAATTTTTCCGTCAAAATGCTCCCAAGAAGTTTGGTGAAATAAAGTTGGACAGTTATGACGTCATCAAAAGTCATAATCATCGCCATATTAGCCTCAGATAATTGGATGGCTTCAGTTTCCATCAAACATTTGAAGATTGGACCTGTTCTAAAATTTATTTACTGTTTGACGGGCTCAACCAATCAGAATCGTTCACGAGAAAAATGGACGTCAAGAAACTTTAAAATAACGAACGATTGCTGAAAACGAAGTAAGTTATGAAGATAATTAATTTATGTACAAGCTGTCGGCATGAATGCAATTTTAAGTGAATATTACCCAAATTATTACGAAATTTGACGCATTAAATTTCATTGTACAGAAAAAAATCTCTGATGAATAAAATTAGATTTTAGTAAAACAGCGCTAATAAATTACAATATTCTTTACATTTCATCCTTTAATGAAGTACATGAAAACAAAAGCCATATCATGCTATTAAAATTATGTTTAAATAAATATTCAAATTAAAGTCTTCCAGTAAAAAAAATTGACAGTGTGACACATTTTCAAACAGATTCAACATTATTTGATAAAATTTGTTTGATGACCGTACTTTGTTTTCAACTTTTGTTGTCAAATATAGTTGAAGGCGAAAATTTGACAGTGTAACAGGGGCTTTAGGAACAAAACTAGTTTTCTTGTGGGAGAGTTTGGCATAGGGGAATTTACCACCGCTAGGTGCGCATTGTTCCAAACAGGTCACTTGTAATTAAAATTTTAAGCTACGTGTATATTAAAAAAGAAGGATTTTACTTAGGAAAATACTGTATTTATTATTTAATTTATGGTTATTGCATAGTAATACTCTGTTGTTTAACGTAGAAAATAGAGGAAATCAGGTACACGTGCGACACTAGCGCTTACCTAGCGGCGCTGCTGAATTTCAACTCCCAGGATATTCCTCCGCCTCATGGTAACAAAGCTCAACAGAGTGTAGAGAATTGCATCAAAGCGACAGTGCACTGCAGTTGTGCGCCACGCCCTGGGTTATTTCACACTTTCTAAATCAAACCTTTGAAAAATAACCCCATGCCATGCATGACGTGTTTAGTTATTTCCTAAGTACGCCAAGTATCACAAACGTTTTATACCTCTGCAACATGAAAGAATCTTATTTTTCGTTAAATTGGAGTTTTACCTATACTTTATTTCAAGATTATATTTCATTTATAGTAAATATAAATAAAAACAGTGAGAAAGGCTGTGTGTTGGTAGCGCCTAGTAAGAAATAGTTCTCATGCCGAATATAATTATAGCTGAGTACTTACAAATTCGGTGCCTTGTCGTGGTGTGATTTTCTAGACTAAAGCTTAGTACACACGGGCATCTTTCTTGTACAAGAAAGTGCGCACGTTCTTGTACACCCCAACTTGCATCGTATGAACGGCCGCCGAGTATACTAGTTACTAGCACACAAGAGCTTGTATGCTAGCTAGTGCCATATAGGGACGATCATATTTCTCACCATCTTTCTTGTACAAGTCGAATGTAAACAAGACATATACATAGTTGACATCAACCATCCACTTTCTTGCTCACCGGCTAATGTCGTGTGTATGGATCACACCAATCCGTGCATACTATATAGCTAGTAGGCACCTTAGTGTTCACTTTCTTGTTAACCTTTATCTTCACTTCCTTGTACAAGAAAGATGCCCATGGGTACTAGACTTTAGTTAAGCTTAGTTTGCTCGAAGCGGAGGAATATCCTGGAAGTAGAACTTTATAAAAGGGCTTCAGAAAAAAGTGAAGTAACCATGAATGGATTATAATAATATTTTGCATAAGAACTCTTTATTACTATGCGCTGCCAACACGTCTATTTTCTCCATGTTTTATTCATATTAATTATAAATTAAAATTTATAATTTATACCTAAAGTTCAATTTAACCTAAAAGTAAAGTATTATTACGTAAATAGAAGCATAAATCGTTTGTGATATATGCCATATTAAGGAAACAACCAAACACGACATACATGGGGGATTTTTTTCAAAGGTTTGATTTTAAAAATGTGAAGAAACCACGAAAAGACTGTACTTGCCTTGGACTACCACATATACCCTAATATACATTTTCTTACGGGAAAAAAAATCGTGTGTTATTAATTACAAACAGTCTAAGTTACGTTTATCCCCACATAAAGCCTTGTTGTTATCATAAACAGTTTTATTTATTCCCTCAAGGGTGTCTGGCTAATTGCATTTTGCGTGTCCGAGGCCTAGAACCATGGGGACCGTAAGGACGATCTACTGTAGGTACACGTCGATTGCCTGGACAATGTGTGCTGCATGGCTTTATTCTATGCCAAGTAGCATGCACTAGTCGTCGTGAAATACTAGCATTAGCCCTTTTTTCCCCTATTGAAATTACATATTAGGAACGGAAAACGGAAATTAGTATTTGCACGTTAAAATTCATTTAATGCTCTTCATAAGCAGACTGAGTAGTTTTCACTGACAACTCTAAGACTGAACATCTACGCTCTGTTTATAGGCCCGAGCCGGCGGCCGCTTACGTGGCTACATTTGCTCAGTTACTACACATGCATGCGTGAAGACGTACTTTAACTTTCAGGTCGCGCTTAATAAATCACACTGTTAGTAATGGCTATCCACGATTAAATGAGCACTTTTGAAATCAACCTTAGAAAAAAGTCACCGCTCCTACCTGCATATATTTTATCGGGCGCACTGAGTGACATTCGCCCAGTAAAGTTGGTAACGATGGAGTAAAAGTAGTCCCATATCATAACGTCGAATAAAACGTGTTAGGTAACCATTTGTGATAACTTCAATTATTTCCTTTTTTTTATTATTATTTTATTTGTTATTTGACTGTTTCAATAGACCGACGCATGAATAAAGTGGTGGGACCCATGACAATATTAATTTTACATAAGGCGGGAGAATACATAACGTGCTCATTTTACCGTGAACAGCCTATAGTAATGTGTTTGTTTTTAAACAAAGTATAAGTGAGTATTACGTTTTACAAGCAAAATGAATGTAGCAGCAGCAAGTAGTAGTTTGAAGTAGAACATAGTGTCAGCGGCGTTTATTCCACAGACGCAAGGTAAGCAATGCTTACCCTATACATATTGGAAATATTTGAGCCTTTATAGTTTCCGCCCTAACTTTAGATTTAAACACATTTAATTCTGAGTTTCCCGTTTCCGATTCGAGAAACGAGTTTTCGTAACTCCCATACTGTACACGCATAGTGCTGCTATCTAGTATTTATTTCCACAAACGGGAGCGACTAGCGATGAATCGAACTCGCAAGCGAGTTACCCTGCCGCGTTCCTTCGGCAGGGTAAGCAGTCGTACTGTTTGCGTCCTCCAGTCCTACATTTATCCTTGGAAAGTGGATGAAAGTGTTCGGGAAAACGGGAGTTTTCTTATAATTTGTAATATGCCTTCTAAATAATATTCATTTTAATTATCATTACATTCATTTCGTTTCCGTTTTTACAACTGTTAGGTATTATAAAACGGTAAATACATGCAGAGGGTAACCAAAGTTCGAAGTTGCGTTTGTTTGTATAAATTGAAAATGGAACCACAGCCCGCAACTACTCAGATATGTGTGGTTATTATACTGCTTACCATGTAAAAAAAACTCACAACACGCCACTGCAAAGAGTAGTTGCAGCAAGTAGACTCGTGACGTAGGAAAGGAAGGAGGCAGGGCGGCGCACGGTGACTTGGCAACCAAGGGCAGTTCCGTTTCCCGCCCGAGAGCCGCACACGCATTCACGCACGCTGCATTGTCCCTTCTCCAAGCCAGTCCGCTCAGCTGCTACTGCAAACATTGCTAGTGCTCGCTCACTATCACCTCACTTACCGCCTCACATGTTGCTTGTTGTTCCTACCACTATCCTCCCATTGTTTCCCCTTACTTCAAACGCCCGTTTACCTGACGTTTTACATCTCGCAACTTATTTATTTATTGACGGCTTGAAGGCACAGTCAAGGCATGGTCGCCTTATCTTACACTGGACCCATTACATAATACACTTACACTTGCTAGAAATTGAAACATTCAAATTATATATTAGAACTTATTAGTATGTAACTTAATACTAAACAAGCCAAAGATACTCTCTCACTCATTCTCTTGCACGAAACAACTTCACGAAATGTCAATTTCATCCCCTCATCCACTGGGGTGACTAAGGTAGTACTTATTGACTGTATTCTTAAATTTACTGAAACTTTCAATACTTCTGTGTTCAGTCGACAGTCTGTTCCATGTCTTCGTTGCGGTAGTGATGCAAGAGGTCGAATAGAATCCGGTCATGTGTAGCGATATCAGCTGTCTATTGTCGGCTTTAGAGCATGTGTTTACTGCTTCATACACTGTCTAATTAAAAATGACCCCTCTAGGTATTTTTTCTCCCCGCCATATTTCTCACTATCGAAAAGTAACTACTAGTTATCACACGCCCACAAACTACTCTACTAAGAATTACATTCTCTCAGCACCAGCTTCAAGACTTGCATTCAAACCTTGCATCCCCCCAGGATAAGACGTGCAATGTTTATTGCCGAGAATCACGGTTTATTGAAACATGGATGGTCTCAAGCAGCAAGTTTCGCTAAGATACGTGGCGCCCTCTGCGACGCTATAATCGTGATTGCTAGCACTGGGCTTAGTGGATGTCCTACAGCGAGATGTGTTCTCTCGAGGCGTTCAAACATTTTCAAAAAAGTAGCAGCTGTAGTAGTTTTCCACCGGAATACGCCACACCCTTCACAAACATACCTATTTTAAAGCTGAAAGAATAAACAACAAAAAATATTAAATGTATTTTACAAGTCGGGTTTTCTCTTTCGCAAAAAATCATTAACTAATTTCCGTAACTGTCATGAAATAATACATTCGCTCACTTTATTGATTCACGGTACCCGGTTAACATTAAATTTCAACACATTTGTTTACACGATCACGAAGAAAATATTTTCTAAATTATTTCTGTTTGTATAAACTGTTCGGTGAGAGTTACGCCTGACAGCAGTAGTTTTGTGAAACTTTGCACAAACTCGTGACTTATGACTTTGTCGCACGTTTTCAATGTGATGCACACGGTTTTGAGAGGGGAAAGTTTTGATAAGTTACTAAGCGTAATCGACTTTTATGCGAAAATTCAGCTTTTGGACCAATTTTTTAGAGGTGTTACAGCAGCGTGTGTTTTTGCAGCTGGAAACCAACTATTGTACTTCAGTACTACAACTGGGGTCCCAGGGTATTTAAGCTGGTCACAGTAAGCATTTTTGTCACCCTATTTCGTTTATACTCTCAGGTAACATGTGAACTTTCGTAAGAATAAACAAGGCCTTGTGGTTGTATTTTCAATTAAAATGTTTACACTCTACTGTTCTAAAAGATTATACTCTACTGTATTTGTTTAGTAAATACACAATTAACTACTACTGCCATCAAAATCATTTCACTCTAAATGAGTTTCTGTATATTCGTTGATACTTTTAATTTCCATAGTGAAACAGGAAACAGTTTCTCTGTTTTCTACCCTTCTTAAGACAATAGAAAATTATTTGTTGTGTACACTATAGGTAGCAGGAGTTACAAGAAAATGCCAATGGCTTACCTTGGTTATAGCAATCTTCATTCGTGAACATAACAAGTCACTGCGAACATGGGTTGAAGCACATTTCCTCACATCTTAAACTACAGAAAATTTATAAATGTGCAGACGATTTAGTTTCTATTCCGTTATACACCACAAAATGTATCGCTGCTGTAGTGAATTAATGATACTTTAATAACGTTTGCAGGTGAAATCTAATAACATTATTTTCATTTTTAGTGCTTTTAAATATGTCAATTTTTTTTTATATCAGTACAATGTTACAAACACTAAATTTCCACAGTATTCATACCAACAGTGAACATATTTTTGTAACTATCAAAATGTGAAGGTATTGAAATACTAGATGTAATTTACTAGAAACTACCGACAACTAATGCTCCTAAAACATGCCCCATGGACGTGTTTGATGGATAAGTTATTTACCATAGACTAGTTACAGCTCAGAAGCTCTACCAAAAAGATACAATTTTGACAACACTTTCAAGTTTTTAAGTACGAGAAAATACCTTTTGCATATAAAATTCCAATGCCTACACCAACACGCCCGTAAATTTATAACATTTAGAATGCAAATGTCTAACTGTGTTTAAAAACAAATGAAGTAATCTATTTCTTTCTAGGTTCTTAGTTAGTGGAAGCCTAGGAATTTTCATTTCCCCACTGCTGCCCATGTACAATTAGGAGTTAAAACATGCCTGAAACTCTTGTGTGTTAAACTAAGAATGTTCACATTAAGTATCAATTAGTTTAATGATGCTATTATTCAAAACGAGTGACATGCGGAGTTAGTTACTAATAGAAAATAAGATTTCGAGTTACCCTCGCCGAATTAATTTGCATGTGGACACAACAGGTGAAAATATGTTGTGGTATTACAGAAAATCTTGGTATAGGCTATTCACGGTAAAGTGAGCACTTTTGAAAGCCCTCTCATGTGGAATAATAGTCAGTAATTAAGTTTTTATTTTAGCCTTAAACCTTAACTTCCGTGCGCGGTGGAATATACACACTGTGTGTATTACTTACATGGCAATATTTATTTTTAAAAGGCGGGTAAAGAATGACTAATGGCTGAAAGGAAAAAGTAACTAGGGCCTCGAAAATGACTTTATCGTGAATAGAGTATAGCCAGAAGAAGGCATGCAGATGCCACGTGCCATTGTCCAGAGTGTGGTTGGGGGAATGCCCGGCCCAGGAGGGTTAACGGTTCTCTCCCGAAGCAAGGTGACTCACCCTTTACCTTTACTGACGCCGTGATCTAGTTCTAATTCATTTTGAGTTCTATGTGTCGTCATTTATATTTGGCATGTTGTAAGGTTTAATCGGAGCACCGTGACATTCAACTGTCTATAGTAGATTCACGACTGGAACAGACTTTTGAACAACACCTTAGTCGTAAGCTGCATGCATTGTACTACAAACAGTGACTGGCGAGGGTACAGTAAGTATGACAGCACGGAGAGAGAACATAGTTTGAATGTTTTAACGTACATTTTTTATCTATTGCTTAAAAGTGGGAGCAGGACAGATTCCGAGAAAGTCTATTCCAGTCGTGAATGGACTATAGTACGTCATTGGTCCACGAAGTCTTAAAATAAACAGTGATTATTCTCGAAAGTGATTAGTGGCCATTTTCAAATTTAAAATTAACGAAATAAAACAAATATGATGTAATTGTTACTTAACAAACATTACTTCGTGGGAAAATATATATTTATAAAATATTTCAGCAACTTGTTTTGTGAAATAATTATTGAGTACAATACACAGTCGTTTAGTTCAATAGCCAGTCTTATATAATGTATTTAAATGTGTTAAACAGGCAAAACTTATATGACAGCGGTTTGGGAATTTGTAGTTTGTAATTTGACAGCTTCGAAGGTGACGAAACGCAAAACGCAATTTACAAAAATGTCATAGATTTTGCAGACTAAATGGGTAACCCGACCATTTTGTTAGGGCCGTGTCACAATCTAAAGAGCACTCTTTCGCACAGCCTAGAGAAAGGACTGCTTCGCGCTCTCGCTCTGTGAAACTGAGACAACCCTCCCCCACCCCCCTCTCTCACTCTCACTCTCTCTCTCTCTCTCTCTCTCTCTCTCTCTCTCTCTCTCTCTCTCTCTCTCTCTCTCTCGTTTCTCTCCGACGTCATGCAGACAGCTGATGCCAAAACGCAGGAAATCATGTTAAGCTAAAACCACAGTCATAGCAATTGTAAATAAATTATACGTGTTCAAAATAATTATAGCACAACCAGTATAATTATTAGTGCATAAAATACTACTGTTGATGTTTTATATATTAACGTCACGTAGCAGAAAAGTGATATAAAAAAAAAGGAAACTGTGCCAGAGATTCATAGTTACATTTATTTATAAATATGTGTCACTAAGTTATTTCGTTGACTAAAACAGTTGAAATTATTCACTTATAGTTAAAATGCGACATAATGAAAATAATGTAAACATGAAAATAATGTAAAAAAATATGGCGCGTGGTCAGAGAGTGCGAGAGAGAGCGCCAGCGAGTACACAACTATAGTCCATTCCCGACTGGAACCGACTTATGAAAATCAACCTTTGAAAAAACACTCTACGCATTGCATGTGGCCTATTTTTTCAACAACCTGTATTCCACAAATATATAACACTGTGGTTAACTTTAGAGTACTGCATTTTCGAATAAATTAACTTTTACCTTAATATCTTGTAATATTTATTTCTTTTCAAATATGAATTAACAACAGCGAGTACAGCGACGTGTTGGCAACGATCGGTAAGAAATAGTTCACAGTTAAAATATTATTTTAACCTCGTTTTTAGTATACTATTTGTAAATTAAACGGTGCCTAGCGAAATATTTAGGTAGATCTGATGGCAACATATATAATTTTTACAGTTTAAAATAACAGCGGAAAATATCGTGAGTAGGCCGTAATGGTACGGTATTGTTTAATTGAGCGAGAAAGCAATTGAGAAACTGTCTGCTGGCGAGGCTTGTCGCTTTCTCTCTCTTTCGTCGTCTCTTTCACCATCGGGAAATTTCACTTCGCTAGTAAACAGGGGCCTTTATACATGTTACTACAGCAAAATAATGATTTTTGGATTTGTAATTTACAACTGAAAAGAGATTTTAATGTTTGAATACGTATTTTAATATATTTAGATATGATGGCGGGGCAGTTACCTAGTGAAGTTGGCAGACGTGGCGAGCCACGACATGGCGTGTTGCTTTTTGCCAAACGAAACGTAAATTATTCTTACTCCGAAAAAATACTTCAAATTACCGCATCGCGTTTGTAGACGTGTTTTTTAAACCTACCTAGGCAAGTTACAATGTTGTGATAAATCTGTGTTTCCACGGCAGTAAAAAATATACTGTGACGTGTGTTTCGTTAATTATTGCGTCTGTGAAACGGCGTGCCTTTATGCATCGTGGTCGATACGCTGGCACTGTGTGTGTGTGCGTGATTTCAAATATTTGATTAGCACTATTTATACGTTTTAACTGAACTGTTTTTATGACGAAGTTAATTATTTACATCCACGTCTGTTTATGTATCACAACGTTGTACCTTTACCCTAAGGGGTTTGAAACACAGTCGTGTAACGTAATTTGCCACAATCCCAGAAGAAAAATACTAAGCCCAGCCCGATAAATTTTAATAAACCTAATAAACAGTAAGTAGCAATATGTAGATATATGAGCGGAATAAAAGTTATCGTAGGCTTATTTGTGTGCATTTTCACCGGTATCTTTTAAGTTTGTATGACAAAAATGAGCAACACGAGATGCGTGCGTGAATTTAATGAGCCTTTTTCGTTTGACTGGTAGTTCCTTCGTTTTAATATTTATTCCAACTGAAGCCGTCCTCATAAAGAAATGACCCAACTCATATCAATAACAAAATAATAATTACAATTAGTACAGCCCTTTCCTCTCAGTTGTAACAGTGTTAAACACAGTCGCGGCAAAATACTAACGTGCATTACGTGTATTGAGCTACGTCGTGGAAAACAAATATGTTAATGTAAAATAACCGTAAGAACTGTTGTCGATTCAGGAATTTTTAAACGTTATAAAGATGACCTAAATAATGTTAGAGGCCTAAACTGTGAATATTCATACAGAATTGTTTCTGGTAAATGACAGAATTCTTTGAAAAGCTGTAAACAGTAAACAACACATTTGACAGGTATAAAAATAGAAGTCACATTTCACCTGTTTATTTTTAGGTGTAGCGAAAGTATACGAACACATGTAGACACACAACGGAATGTAAACATTGATTTTGACAGATGCTACATGGCAGTGACATGGCAATGTTTGCTTACATTTGGCGGAAGGATACGAAACGGGCCTGCAAGTAGATATTTAGCAGGGCTCCACGGAAGTTGCTTCCAATGGGGAATGGACTATAGGTGATATATATATATATATCTCTCTCTCTCTCTCCCTCTCTCTTTGTGTATGCTGTCGCTCTTTTGCGCTCTCTCTGACGCATGGAGACGACCAGAGAGCGGTCTCTCTGAAGGACGTCATAGTGGCGTGGTCGTGAGGGCTAGAGAGAGCGATCTTTTCGCCAACTGAGACACGACTTCAAGTCTGACCACAACACTATACAGGAGCATGCACGCACTGCCTTAAAGCCCGATGACGTAGTTTTGTGGCAAACGATGGTTACTTATCTTCTTATATTGAAAGACAAACAAAAATGCTTTCCTCTAGCTGTGAGGAATGCTTCTGCACTGTTCTGGCATTCATTAGTGTAACAACCGTTATATACAACACACACAAGTATTCTATTAAAATACACATTTTATATATTGCACGCATGAATGTAACACACATATTGTATATGACCACCGGATATACGCGAAGTAAAATCCATGCATTCGCTAACGTAAACAATTTCTAAACTACAGTGTGTGTGCGGTGCGAATGTACCCACTATAAGGACTTCAATGCGTTACTTGGAGACGAGATCAAGTTTCTATAGGCTATTCACTGTTAAGTGAGCATTTTTGAAAGTGCTCTCATTTGGAATAACAGTCAGTAAATATATTTTATTTTAGCCTTAGACGTTCACTTCCGAATGCCGTGGAATATACACACTGCGTTTATTAGTTACATAGCAATATTAATGAAAAGGTGGTTAAAGGATAAAAAATAGCTGAAATAAAAAAGTAACTAGGGCTTCAAAAGTGCCCACTTTACCGTGAACAGCATATAACCGGAGTTTACAGGACTGCTAAATTGTCCACTTCCTAAAATGATAGTGCTACTAGCGAAAACCGCCAAATAAATTCGATTATTCTTATCTGGGAAAATTGTATCCACTTGCAAGCGAAAATAACGTGAGAACTTGGTAAGTTCGCAGTTAAGTCTGGTAAAATACATGTTCGGGCTAATAGAGCAATTACAGCTGCTTCAGGCGCGGCAAGCTTGCTTCGGAAGGCACAACTGTCCGCACTTGTAGCTGCTTGTGCGAGTATGGCTGCTATTCGCAGACAACACCGCATCCATCTTGCTTCAACGCCACGCAATAATACCTGGCACTTATTACACTCACGTTTACTTACGTATATGCCTTGGGTAAAAAGAAATAGGATATTTAACATTCAAGTTTACTTACCATTCGTTGCAAATGTTTAGTAAAACCTAGATGTGTGCGATAAAGAAAATGGATATTTAACAGAACACAAATAGTTAGTAAATATAAAAAATAATTCCTATCGGGGAACAAGTCACAATAATAAAAAACTTCCTTTCGTGAAGAATACACTATGTATTTAGGACTTCTACAATTCCACAACTGTTAGTTTATTCCTAACAGTGAACGTTAAAATTACGAGCTAGCTGATGGTATGATAATTACAGGCAGTGGTTTATAAAATACGAATACTTGGAGAGAGAAAAAAATGTGATTTAGTATACCTGCTTCGTTCAAATGTTAACCGAAACCAAAAATATACGTTATTAATATTAAATCCAATCACGAATGATATTGATTATGCTAATGGCCGTTGGAACAAAATACATTAAATAAGACATATCGGGTGGGAGTAAAACAGCACGAACGCAGAGTGCAAACAGTTCGTATATACAAGTAGTTATCCCCTCCGCCGTGAATCGCCACAGGCTTTAGTTGTAATGGACTCGCGCACAGCTACACAGGTAGAACACATGTATTGTACTATAGACACTGCTGAGGTGCGCGTGTCAATAGTAATATGCAGGTTTACTTACACACAACTACAAAGCAAGTGGCAGTGCGTGTATTGTAAAACCTAATTCTTTATTTCAACGGCTTATTCCTATATTTACCTTTAAGAGCAAACCTTAGTTGCGATGTTTAGATGCTGACCTATGGACGACCTAACAAACAGTATGACTGGTTTCGTCATGCGAAAAAAAAAAAAACCGACAAATATTCACACATGCGTGTATAGGTTGTTCACAGTCAAATGAACACTTTTGAAAGCCCTGCTTACGATCTACTTGTATACGCGGTTAATCTTCCGCCTTATGTAAAATTAACATTGCCATGGGCCTCATCACTTTATTCATGCGTCAAGTGATACTGTGAAATTATTAAGAAAGTAAATACTTAATTAATCTGCAAATGTTTACACTTGGATGCATTACATAAAACAGAAAGCGAAAGAAATTATTTTAAGTTATCGCAGATGGTACCCTAACACTTCTTATAGGACGTTAAGAAATGGAACTACTTTTCATCTATCGTTACCAACTTTACTGGGCGAATGTCACTTAGTGCGCCCATTGAAATATATGCATGCAGGGACAGTGACATTTCTCTACGGTTAGTTTCTAAAGTACTCGCTTTATCGTGAACAGCCTTTAAATATATGTATTGGTGGGAGAATGTTGTAGGCCTCGCAGTGCACGTGATATGGGGACAAGATACCTGCGACGGTCACCACAGTGAGTCAGTAGCAGACGTCAGATGCAAACGACACATTGCAAAGGGGGGAGGAGGTTTGCCTGCCGCGGGAGACACGACGTCGCGCCGGTCCTGGGATCAATACCCGACTGCAGCCGCCAGACAGAGTATAGGTATTCCACTAGGCCGCCTGATAACACCCCGAGATCTACTCCGTCCTCACCCAGCCTCCTCCACTCATTTACACACACTCTATCTCATTCACATTACACTTATAACACGTCCACTTTTTGAAATACAGCCTACGAAAAAAAATTGAGTTTGTCTGTGTTGGGAACACAGCCGTTTGTTTTGCGTGAATACCTACGTCTACGTTGACGCACTCGGACGCCTAGATGTTTAGTTTAAGTCCCCGGCACCGCTTCACTCTATCATATGGGGTTTTATGGGTATCACTGGATTGCTTTTGAGATGCTCTTTCCAACTGTGTAAGATTTCTGTATTTCAACTTGACTCTTTGACGAATATATGTCGACATTGTGTTAAATCTTCTTTATTTTTTTTTACATTAAACTCATACAGTTTCACCATAACCACGTCACACAAATGTTTTTATAAGCGCAATCGATTGACCTTGACGACAGCTGTCGATTGAAACTTAAACGAGAGTCGTAGTTTCTCGTAGTCAAAAGTTATACTACGCGGAAGTTATGAGACGCAGCGAAACGAACTCAAAATTGCCCCCCCCCCTTTTTTTTTACCCGCCGCACGTAATGCTTCGCTCGCAGTCCTCACTCAACGTAACATTTTCTTTAGTCCTTTCGCAATCGAGTGGTGTAATTGTGTTTTGAATGCAGACAATAGATTCGGAGCTGCAATGCCAAACTGTATCTCCTGATTTTCTTATCATCGGATTTTCTGGATTGTCTCTCTATGGTTGGGTGGCGTAGATGCCACCGTACACACCAACGCGCAGGTTTCCGATTAAGGTGGCACCTATTTAAAGGTAATTGTTCAAAGTCTGGAAAGCATTGTGAGTGAAATAATTTCATTTATGATCAACCAAGTTGCATTTTTTTTACAGGCCTACACATTAGTGTGCGAATTGGTAGGTTAGTGAACATACTTATGTTGCTACTTTTTCGGTTGATTCATGCATGGATATAGCCCCTGGTAATGTTGCATATGGCACAAGTGTCAAAATGTAGAAATAAAGTATATCTTAGGCAGAACTTTTATATGTAATTCATTAACCGCGTACCGCCTATATATATATATATATATATATATATATATATATATATATATATATATATAGGCGGTACGCGGTTAATATATATATATGCTGTACGCGGTTAATGGATTACATATAAAAGTTCTGTATATATATAAAACTACCCAACTACAAGAGCAACGATGATATAATGTAAATTTTCCCGTTCGGCTCGTGTGTTTTCCCCACGAATACGTATTTCAGTACTTCGAAGTTGGCAACGAATTACAACCACTGCAAATACTGACGTTGGCTTCGCGTCCCACAGTTACAACATATGCCCCATTCACGGTTACTTACAACTTTTGTGAAGCCCTGCGAAAGTTCTACTTCCAGGATATTCCTCCGCCTCATATAAACAAAACTCAGGAAATTACACCAGAGGATCAGCGCACCGCAATCGTGCGCTTTCAGTGTAATATTTTGTATAAGACCTATTACTTAGTAGGTATTGCCAACACACCTCTTTTGCCACTGACTATTCATATTAGTTATAATGAAATAAACATGGCTTGGATAAAATAAAATTAAAAGTTAAATTTAACCAAAAATTAAATACTTTTAAACACAAGAACAAAACGCTTGTGCTATATGACATGCTCAGGAAACAACTAAACGCATCATATATATATATATATATATATATATATATATATATATATTTTGAGGTTTGATTCAAATAGTGTGAAGAAACCGCGAATAGACTATAGTAATAAACTCTTAGCGGTCAATATTTTACACTTGAATGCCTAGATAACCAAAACAACAGACTTTTCACCAACATAAACTTACCTATGCCCAATTCATGCAAGACAATGAAATATGTCCGATGATGGTTTCATCACACCTTATTCCTGATTTCCATCACCATGTTTATTCGAGAAATCATTCCACGAGAAAATATTGAACTTTGGTAGGATGTCACTAGACAAATAACTTCGGTGTTGCAACAGGTCGTACGTGTTCCCTTGGTGGCACTGGCATAATGCTATTATACTTAATTCCTTTGAGAAAGCCTACGTGGATCAATCGAAGTAAGCGACCTGGTCCAACCTCGGCCACGGCATGGATGCGGGCGCCGTTTTTATGACAAGTTCCGGTACATCTATGCGTATAAACTGTTATCATAGATATCAAAGGCTGGATTACATAGATGATGGCTATTACTCAGCTCTGTATTCGCTTACAATTGTTGTGCCGCCAAAGTAACTTTCACTAGCCTTGACCGACCTCCCGTAGGCACACATCAGAGAGGAAGGTCGATGCCAGATTCGATAAGGCGATACCCGAAGCAAAATCCTATAAATCACTACAGATAGTCGCCATTACTGTGATAACGTGGCACGTTACAATGGAAAATAAACTGATGAAAATGGGCTCTTATGAAAGATGCGACAATCACATGGGGAAGGCAGCGTTTGGTCAATCGTGCCCGACGAAATAAGAGGGGGCAGTGTCAACTGCGTGCATGTCCACCAACTGCGTGGAGGAAATGTACGCGAAAAAAGGCAGGGAAATAAGAAGTTATGTATGGTGTGGTGGTACCTTCACAGGTAAGGTAAAGGCCCTTACACAATTGAAAACTTTAACATTTGACTTTACGTTTGCTTTCCTAGACGTTGTTTCTTATGGAGCTTGACACAATGGAACTGTCAAAGGTAAAGTCAAGCACTCTTGACTTTACGATTTCGAAAAGTTGCAATTTAAAGTCAAAGTCAAGCAGCCATTTTGCCGAGAATATAACAGAGGTTATATGGAAAGTGCGTTATTTTATTGTAGTACAATTTTAATCTCGGTATATTAAACAAAATTCGTTTTAAATTAAATAAAAGGCAAACGAATATATTGCGAAGAGGAAATGTATGAAATATCATATTTTAATACAGTAAACAAATGAGTTTTTTGTTTTGAAATAAACTTTTATTAAAAAATGTTTAAAAAAGGTACGTAAAATGCATTTCTGGATTATTTTCATAACAAGATACACATTTTTACGAAACTCGCAGAACCGATGTTCAATTGTCTGAACTCTTGACACAATACATAATTCTATTGTGTATTGGTGGTATCGTCAGGAGAAAGGAAACGTAAAGTCAACTGCTAACGTTTTCTATTATGTAAGAAGCTTAAGTAAGTGGGCTTAGCGTCTCGTCGGCAGCGAGGTCATTAGAGACGGAACGGGACGGAAACGGCCATGGTCCATCCCATCATTCGCCTGGAGTGATTTCGGGAAACCACGGGAAGCCGAAATCAGGATGGCCGGACCGGGAATCTAACCCGGGACCTCCCGAATGCGAGTCCAATGAGTTACCACTGCGCCACCTTGCTCGGTGCCTTCATAGGTGTGTCCACCACAGCATAGTGGACGGATATTGACAGTCGCTGTGAACTTGTCGCTGTAACAGACAGGCATGTAGCTGTCACAGACTAAAGATAAGGTAGACCGATTATTCGTCTTCTGCGCATGTACCCAATATTGACCTACCCCAAAGGAACACAATTGTCAAAGTCACATGGTCAACAGTAATGAAAGTGTTTGTATATATCTTAATTTTTAAACGACAAGCACTTTCGTATAAATAAAATGGCTTGCATATTGATTAGAGGAAGTACACGTACATCTTAAAACACTTGTTTACTAAACAGTGTTCTAACCTCAAACGCAATCCACGCCATTTTCGCTAGACGTGAAGGTGAGCAGTTCAATGCTGGGACACGGAGATTGGTTGTGCGCAGCCAGCGAGATCGGTCTACCTCATCTTCAGTCTATAGTAGCTGTAGCGGCGCAACTGATAGTAGCAAGACCAATAACAGTAACAGCAAGATGACATTACTGCACCGGCGAGTGCTGTGCCAGGCGCTTTGCTGGAAGTAAGTTGAGAATTAAATAATATTCTGGTCACTTGGACTCCGCCAAATCACCAATCATGACACAAAATAAACTACAATTTTTATAAATTAAATAATGTACGCAATAAAATGACCCGCAATTTATATATTTCAATTTTTTTAACTGTATTTTTGGCTGCTGTCATTCCAAGAGAACTGGTAAAAGGATAAGATGAAGATGAAGTCCCGCTAAATGGAGTGGAACGATCTACAAATTATTTCAACATCAAACTATATATTTCTAAAGGCTGTTCACAATAAAGTGAGCACTTTTGAAAGCAACCTTGGAAGAAAGTCACTGCTCTTATCTGCATATATTTCAACGGGCGCCCTGAACGACATGCACCCTGTAAAGTTGGTAACGATGGATGGGAATTAGTTCCGTATCTTAACATAGAATAAAAAGTGTTAGGTAACCATTTCTGATTATTTTAATTATTTCTTTCGTTTTCTGTAAATTTTTTTAGTGTAACGAAGTGTAAAAATGAGCAGATTTGTTAAATATTTACTTTCCTAATAATTTCACAGTTTCACTTGATCGACAGATGAATAAAGTTATGAGGCCCATCACAATGTTAATCATGCATAAGACGGAAGAATACACAACGTGCATACCAGCAGATATTAAAAAGGGCTTTCAAATGTGCTCATTTTACCGAGAATAGTCTATAGTAGCTTATTTGGTAAATCAAATTATATCTACGACAGTGCATACATAATCACGAAATCTGAAGAAAGACAAAATAATTGGTAGCCTATTCTTACATGTGCCTAGGCGCTGCCAAGTTCATGGACAAGAACGTCTTAATTAAATAAAACAAATTAAGTTGTGTTTCCTAATTTTTTACGATTCTACAAAAAAGAAGGTAAACAGCTTTTCCTTCCACTATCTACTGCAATCCACTCGACTAGAGTCCTTTGTGAAACCAGGAAACTACTAATGATAATGTAAACACATTACTATATTTGATAAATAATTAGTGTAACTAATAGAAACTCTGTAGACCACTTGTGTAGATGAGTACACCTGCAGTCATGTGTCAGTGTGTGCTCCGTCGTCCACAAACACATGTGTGGACGCACACAGATCAGCGTCGCAGCTCGCAGGATTACTACATCTACTGCCACTGGCGGGGCGTGGCTTGTATTTACACTCGTGCCGAGCCTTCCTCGATATTGCCGCACACACCATGTCCCAACTCAGAATCCAGAGGGTTCTTGACTGGAGGAGATAAACCTCGACATTCTGGCAGACGTTTGGCCGCTGCCAGGTGTGAGACGTCAATTGCAGGTAGTACACCACCCCCCCCCCCCCCCCAATAGGGTTGCTCAGTGAATGTACTCCTCTTATGTTCAGTCAATCACACACCACTAGAAATTAAATTGATTTTAGTGAAGTATTGGTTTATTAGGAAATAACATCTCATTTCATTTGCACTATTATTCTACCAGTACTTACTGTAAAGGACTTTGTCGGTAATATAGTTAACACAAAATATATTAATACAATATAAAATGGAAATATAATTAATTATTATATAAAATGTAGACATATTTTTTTTTATTAGCAAATAAGATAAAAACGTATGTTCTCCTTTAGAAATAACACATTATAATAAAGGCAGTAAATTACATCTTATTATTTATCTCATTCAATGGGATGTTTCCTACTTTTTTCCTGCAAATCACGCGATGATACTTATAATAAATTGTAAGACTCGCGCTGTGGTTCTTTATTCGAGTGTGCATAGCTCGATAGTAACGCATTTTAAAATATACTAAAATTTTGCGCGGGAAAAAACACCACCATGTTGCTGTGCCTGTGACGTCAAAGTGCATTTCATTATCTGTTGTTTACGTGCAGATGCCTTAGGGTGATATTTCTCCTTTTTTTGGAATTTGGTTATCTGAGAGAGGTTTCGAAAAGTGCTCTCTTAATCCAGTTATTAGTTGTCAAATCATTATAGTTTTCAAAACATAAGAATCAAATCCCAACACAAGAGTGTTATAAGCAGGTTTAAAGTGTTTAATGTAGTCTAAGCGCGGCATACCGCATTTGAAAAGAACAAAAACAACTTTTCTACAGTTCTACAGTTCATGGTTTAAGCCATTTAGTAAATGCATGTTAACAGTTTCGCTTGTATGAACAAAAATATATTTACAAGTTTGACCCCTATTTTCAACCA
Organism: Dryococelus australis; assembly: GCA_029891345.1. Taxonomy (NCBI): domain Eukaryota; kingdom Metazoa; phylum Arthropoda; class Insecta; order Phasmatodea; family Phasmatidae; genus Dryococelus; species Dryococelus australis. The sequence continues at coordinate 175,684,617 of CM056997.1, read as the reverse complement.
AATTCAGAGTGCCAATACTCGCTCACCTGTTAATAAATCGCACTCAAACTGAATCAGTATGTTCTGCACATCATACATGTTGCACTAAATGTAATTTGACTGGTATATATATATATATATATATATCTAGGAGCAAAGCCTAGTATGTTGCAGAATTCGGGAAATTAAATACTTTTGAGCGTTATATTTTGAAAACTATAATGTTATGACAACTAATAACTGCATTAAGGAGGCACTTAAAGCTCTTTCAGATAACCGCACTTGAAATTGTATTATTTTATGTTGTTTCAGAGGATTTAAATGATACTACTGCATTACGAACACCAGAAAATGCACTAGAAATTGTCACCAGAAAATGCACTAGAAATTGTAAACACAGCGAAATGCACTCCTGATACGATATCTGGTGCAGTATTGTACACGATAATTATTTTAATGACATAATAAAGGTGTAATTGTTTTCCAAAAAAAAATCCTATTCTATGGGCTGACACGACACGAAATAAAAATATGGCTATTTCCTACAAGTCTTACACGCCGAGGATGGGCCTACACGACACGTGCACTATGACCATGAACCTTTCAGTAAAAACACCTTCTTTCGTAGTGATACGAGCACATTCCATACGCACATGTTTTCCATCGCACACCGACCTTGAGACACGCAGATAGCAGGCGGGTTCAGTTTAGTTCAGTTTTTATTGTTCGTAGAGCAGTGTTACATGCTATAGAACTCGTCATTTTTAATACATGTAGGTACAAAAAAAGAGAGAGTAACAATAAAGACATATATATGATATGATAACAGTGACATAAGATAACAGTTACAAGTATCTATAAGAAAACAACATAATACACAAGAGCAATGACTTTCCTAATAAAAGCGGTTCCATTTAAATTTAAATGGATAAATGTACTTTCAACAAATTACACACAAATTAGAACAAAGTATACATATATCCTGAACAAAAAAACATTACATATAAAACATGTAAACACATATAAAAACACAATCAGGCCTAACACTGTAGAAAGAACAATTTAATAAGAAATAGAATAAATGTTTTTTAAAAAGTTTAGGATTATTTAAAAATTTTATACTATTTGAAAGTTTGTTATACAGCCTAATCCCAGTATTATTAAATGTTTGTAATGTACTTGTTTTATGGACATAATAAAAATAAAAATGGTTCTTTATACGAGTATTATATTGGCAAATTTCATCATTTGTGTGATGCTTATTTCTGTTTTTATATATGAAGAGTATAGTCTTATATATGTAAAGACATGGAACAGGGAGCATTTTTAAAATCTTAAAAATATTTCTACAGCTGGAGGGGCGGGGAGGGGGCGCCGCGCCGACTCGTAACACTACTTACACTATCATAATACAGAATAATAAAAAAAAATTACGCACATAACATAAAGACACTTAGGTTTTTCTACGCACTTTGTTGTAGCTTCCACGTCTTTTTATATTAGTTTACGTGACAACTAGGCCATCGAAAAGTTTGTCGGAGTGAATAATAAATTTTAATATTTACGTAAACAACAACAACAACAACAACAACAACAACAACAATGTAACCCAGTGAACCAAAACATGAAAAGAAACAGCAAAATATAAAATGCACATTATTATGGTTAACATCATTGGGTGTCAACTTTTTCTTCTACTGTCCGTTGTGACTGCAATGGGGTCACGGGAAAGGTTACCTTTCGTCCGAAGTTTTCGTTTTTAAATTCCGGTTGACTCCGACAAAGAGTTTTATTTCTATGAATCACAGATAATAAATGCCCCACATAACTGTGGTTTACGAAATATACATTTATTTCTCGTAATACCTCGCATATACATTGACGTTATATTTCACTTGCCACGCATGCAGTGAGGATACTGTAAAAAGTATAAAATAGATGCACCAAAGCTACATGTAGCGTAAATTATTTACATTTCAATTATAACCGGCTATAATTATACGGCAGTTTATACGTATGCATCAATCAACACGTTAACATCGCGTTGTCTTTTATTAGCCTATTATGTAGATCTGAGTTATACAAGTAAAAACAGACTGCCCTCTACCCACTGATTCACCTTCCACAGGCACGATATTTTTTAAGGATTTGATATAATTTTTTAATGTACAGTACGTGAGGCCAGTGAAACGACGTTATTAGGGAGAGAAATTTAAAAAAAAATGTATTTATAAAGTTTTCGCTTTATAGCTTTTGTGAAGTTTATGCGAAATATTTCACTCAAATAAAGTGTTTCATTTCGAGACCAATTCGAATTCCAAACGTAAGACAAAAATAATTAATGTCAAGAAAAGTTGTTTTACATGGCTTTATCGGTGAAGAATGCCACGATAAAATTTGCGTTTAAAAATTGTGAGGAAACGAGTTTTTACAGCGCAACAGTAATCCTAACTTGAACATTTGTGTGTCCAGTTCTAGGTTCAGTACATCATAATGCTTCATTTATTTACCATGACAGTTTTCATATATATTACCCAGTTACATAATGTGTAGAAGTGCGATTTTTTTTAAAAATCAATTACGTTTTAACGTGCTTCAATTTGTTTGTTTGAAATGGAGACATGTGTACGTCAAGCACTTCATCTATGTTATTTACTGGCATTATTACAAATATTTCTTCGTATTTAACGTTTATGAGTATTTCTAAGAATATGCAGATGCCATTATCTTTGTCTGCCATGTTTATTTCCCTGGTTACTCGCATACGAGGGTCCGCCACTAGACGAGCAGCAGCTCGTATACGGAGGCGTGGGAAGTTTAGGCATAGCAAAAACGCATTGAGAACGGTACAGCGGGCGGTTCGTACACGAATGAAAAGTCGAGCATAGACGGACGTCTAGCTTGAAATAGGAGGATGCAAGAAGAATAGAGGCGCGGGAGCAATTCCGCTACTGGATTTTGCGCCACGTACGTTAACGTTAATCTAAGGCGTGCACCTTTGAAGTATAGACTTGAAAAATTTTAAAGAACTAGCCGAATCAAGTTAGGTGTCTCTAAAATCCCTGTCACACTGTCAAATTTTCGCCTACAACTATATTTGACAGTAAAATTTGAAGACAAAATACGGCCATCAAATTTTTCCTTCCGACAAATTTTATCAAATAATCTTGAACTTGTTTGAAGATGTGTTACGCTGACAACTTTGTTTACTGGGATAATCTAATTTGAATTGTTATTTAAAATTTATTTTAATAGTGAGATACTGTATTTGTATTTCCATGCAGACCATTATAGGGAGAAATGTAAGGAATGTTGTAATTTATTCTCGCTTCTTTACAAAATTTGAATTTTATTAATCGGGAGATGTTTCCTGCACAAAGAAATCTAATGCATCTGTGCTCGTAATATTATGTGCAATATTAAATTCAAATAGCATTCATGCCCAGACAGCTTCAGCATAAACTAATTATCTTCTTAGTCTGCTTCGTATCCAGCAATTGTTCGATATTTTTAAGTTTCTTGTCATCCATTTTTGTCATGCGCGATTCTGATTGGCTGAGACCGTCAAACATCAAATAAAATCTATAACGGGTCCAATCTTCAAATGTTTGATGGAAACTGAAGCCATCCAACTTTTTTCGGACAAACATGGCGGTGTTTATGACGTTTCGTTGACGTCATAACTGACCAATTGTATTTGACCAAACTTACTGGAGGCAATTTGAGAGTGTGACAGGGTCTTTACGACGGTGGGCCGCGACTGAGAGGCAACGGTGTACTATTTGCCGAGCACGCAACTCGTACAGTGGAAGTGCAGAGCAGAAGAGCTGCAGGCGCCGGCTCACATCCACGAGACACAAGGTCCGGCACATGATTGTGCGACAGTAGATACGGCTTACAATCGTGTTACCTGAAGTAAGTGCCTGTGGAAATACCAACATACACATTTTACCACTAGAATTAATGATGTTATGGAACAGATCGTTTCTGAGTCAAAACTATGAGTGTTTTGTATCTCAAACATACTCATTTAACCTACATCTTTTAGTTACTGATTTAATAACTTACTAAAATCATTAGAAATATTTAATCCTTTTTTTGCACTGCTTGTGCAAGATTTATTGTATTATTTTGGTCACATTTGGAGGTAACGCAAACATTTAAAAGACAGAGCTAACACAAACATCACAGGTATATGTAATTACTGACGAAAACAGCGTTCGGAAACTAAATGGTATTAGTCAAGTAAGTTCTAATTACGCAATTTTAAAACTTCGTTCTAGAACCTCTCAAGAATAATGCAAGCCGTAGACAATTATAAATGCTACCCGGCAAAAATCTTTTTTTTAAAAAAAGCTATTATATTTAACATTGAATACCGTGTGATTATTAACTACTTCAATGAAGCATATTTATTATAAAATAATAATTTAAAAAAACTAATATTTTTGTTCTATTATACAAGGTGATTATTTTTGTAACACATGTCTGCTGTTGGTATTAATCCAGGCACCTACCACGCGCCCACCCACCACCCCTGGAAAAGACTTAATAAGAAGATCGTTACAACATGGAAGTGTCGACTCTTGTCTGCTTAGTAGCGCTGTGGTCCGGCAGCAATGCGCATGCGTGTAGAGAGAGAGAGAGAGAGAGAGAGAGAGAGAGAGAGAGGTGTGTGTGTGAGCGAGTGGTCAGGCGCGGCGACGCCATGATAGGGGCTGACGGGTTACGAGGCGACAAGAAAAATGGCGACATAAGGGCGGCAAGTAGTAGGTGTAAAAAGTCGCGCGTTATTGGGGTGCAGCCGGGGGTGAAGGAGCAGCGCCTCTAACTCTTGGTTTTTACTACAAGCGCTCAGCTGGGGCAGGCATCTATTTACCTGCCACGCCGGTCACTGTGTGTGTCTGAAGATCTCGTCATACAGCGAACTTGCAAGTCGGCGATATTACAAGCCGCTTCCGTAAACCTCTGCTACAATCATTTACACACTGTACTTCCCACACGAAAATATTACTTACCAAGTTAAGACAAACATCAAAACTTATTTCTGTTATTTCTTAATCGGAAAGGAAAGTCAACAGCTAACATAATATAATGTTACAATTTTCTCGCTAAGTCAATCGGCTGAACCACGTTCGTTAAGGGGTGGATGTCTTAATTAAATAAAAGAATTATAATTTTATAATTTTATTTACAATAACTGCAAACAAAGTTTTCTCGACTTAACATCTCACGATAACTGGCTATCACTTGCTGTTTACAATTAATGACTTCAATCAATACAATTTACAATTACCTCAAAGGAATTAACATAATTAACTAACTAAAAATCAATCCCAATAGGCAGTGTATCAAAACATATTCAATTATTTTAGCAATTATATGTCCGTATTTGACAGTTCCAATTTTTACAATAAAATCCGTGTTACGTGTTTATTAAGTCCCACCTCAAACAGAACATATTAAGAACAAAATTATAAATCTACGAAAATTGGTCTTGGCTTTTAGCGAAACTGGTTGTATTGGTAATTTAAAGCGCAGTGGAGTGGGGATGTTTGGGCAGCTCGTAACACAATGGTCTTGAGAGCCGATGAGGGTGTATCGATGCTAGTATGGAGCGTCGCTGGAATACACAACGGCGAGGGAGGGGGCAGGAGATACCCGAGAAAACCCGCCTGCCAGCGATTTCCACGTGCGGAAACCCCGCTAGGAATCGAACCGGTTCGTCTTGGTGGTAGGCGAGTGCTGTAGCAACTGTGCCACCACGGTCCTTTGCTAACGTAAACTTGAGTAAACTCTCACAATCAATTTTGATATTAGTTTTCGCGATAAGCAAATATTACTGGGTCGTAGTTTCTATGTTAAGGCCCCTACCTACCTAGAAGGGCATCACTGCCACGCACATCAAGTTCCCCCCCCCCCTATTATTTTATTGGTGGAAAGTCTTTGAGAAGGTACAATACTGAGTCCTTGAGCAGTTATGTACGGCTCTAACGCGTATACGTTGAGATACAGCGCTTTGGCAAAAGTCGTTTTTAGCCATTTTGGAGTACTCTTGGCGGTGTTTGTAACGTACGTGACGTCATCGAAAGCACCGAACAGCTCTCGAGTGAAGTGTATTTTCTTTTCGTAAAACAACACATTGGACGCACGTTTTTAACACTTTCGTGAGAAAACGAATACTTCAAACACACTGCAACGCAGTTGAATAGCCAGGCAGGTAGGATGTAGAACGTTGTCGTGGCAAGCTCTCGCTGCTCGCTGCTGTGTGGAGCCGGGGTAGGCTGAGGCAGAAAACACGTTGCCGCGTAGTGCTCCAAGTCTCCGTGTGTATACGTGCGCCGGTTAAACATCAGTTGAATAGCCAGGCAGGTAGGATGTAGAACGTTGTCGTGGCAAGCTCTCGCTGCTCGCTGCTGTGTGGAGCCGGGGTAGGCTGAGGCAGAAAACACTTTGCCGCGTAGTGCTCCAAGTCTCCGTGTGTATATGTGCGCCGGTTTAACATCAGTTGAATAGCCAGGCAGGTAGGATGTAGAACGTTGTCGTGGCAAGCTCTCGCTGCTCGCTGCTGTGTGGAGCCGGGGTAGGCTGAGGCAGAAAACACGTTGCCGCGTAGTGCTCCAAGTCTCCGTGTGTATATGTGCGCCGGTTTAACATCAGTTGAATAGCCAGGCAGGTAGGATGTAGAACGTTGTCGTGGCAAGCTCTCGCTGCTCGCTGCTGTGTGGAGCCGGGGTAGGCTGAGGCAGAAAACACGTTGCCGCGTAGTGCTCCAAGTCTCCGTGTGTATATGTGCGCCGGTTTAACATCAGTTGAATAGCCAGGCAGGTAGGATGTAGAACGTTGTCGTGGCAAGCTCTCGCTGCTCGCTGCTGTGTGGAGCCGGGGTAGGCTGAGGCAGAAAACACGTTGCCGCGTAGTGCTCCAAGTCTCCGTGTGTATATGTGCGCCGGTTTAACATCAGTTGAATAGCCAGGCAGGTAGGATGTAGAACGTTGTCGTGGCAAGCTCTCGCTGCTCGCTGCTGTGTGGAGCCGGGGTAGGCTGAGGCAGAAAACACGTTGCCGCGTAGTGCTCCAAGTCTCCGTGTGTATATGTGCGCCGGTTTAAACATCAGTTGAATAGCCAGGCAGGTAGGATGTAGAACGTTGTCGTGGCAAGCTCTCGCTGCTCGCTGCTGTGTGGAGCCGGGGTAGGCTGAGGCAGAAAACACGTTGCCGCGTAGTGCTCCAAGTCTCCGTGTGTATACGTGCGCCGGTTTAACATCAGTTTTATATGTATGTCAGTGTGTAGCACGTAGTCGTCTGGGGCTACGTGCTGAACTAACTCTCACATTTACGTAAGGCACACCACTCACTTTCATGGCTTATTTGGGTTACAGCCGGGGCATTCACCTAAACGTGCATGGTGTAGATAGATATAGGCTATTCACGGTAAAGTGAACACTTTTGAAAGCCCTCTCGTTTGGATCAATAGTCGATAAATATATTTTATTTTAGCCTTGGGCGTAAACTTCCGAGTGGGATGGAATATACACACTGGGTTTATTACTTATATGACAACATTAATTTCGAAGGTGGCGGAAGGATAAATAATGGCTGAAAGGTGGCTCGAAAGTGCTCACTTTACCTCGAACAGGCTATCAGGCTATACCAGTCGGTAAACTTTGTCGTTGTCTCTTCAGCCGTTCTGTGTTCAAGCAAGGCACGCTCTGGCTTCACGTGTTGTCGTCGCAGACGGAACCAGATGCTCAGTCCAGTCCAATCCGGTACGACTGTCGGGAAAGGTCGGCCGAGGAACATTGAAAACCCCGATTGCCTGGCCGGGAATGGAAAGCTGGTTCTCCGGAATAATGCCGAGTTAAGCACGTGACCACTTTTATTTCTAAACTACCTTATTCTAAGTGTTATGTGAAGTTAAGGCCCGAAGGTAGGGTGGGATTTTATTGCGTCTCAAGGCTAACCCCTTACGCTTACAAGGATATGAAATCATGCAAGGAGACATGCATCGCGGTAAAGAGAGATTGGGCAGCCATGACCTGTACTTTGGGGCCATGACTACCTCCCTAAATGTACTTAGAGCTAGTCTTAACTATATAGAGCACGGGAAAAACCGTCAAGAGAGACGTAAAAACCCTTCCGACAGGGAAGTAAAAATTTCAAAATTATTTCATGCATTAAATTAAATTAAATAGACTGTTATAATCAATTCCCAACTAGAACATACTTATGAGCCCTTGAAAAAACACCCTAGCCATTAGCCGCATGCATAGCTAGTAAAAAAAGTTGCAGGTTCTGGTGCGGATACAGCCCCCACACCAGAATCTGCAACTTTTTTTACTAGCTATGCATGCAGCTATTAGCTAGGGTGTTTTTTTCAGAGGTTCATAAGTGTGTTCTAGTCGGGAATGGACTATAGAGGAGACAGAATGTTTGGGAACATGCTCTTGGTTAGTAAAGTTGAAAAGACTAGTAGAGAGGGGCGGGGTCTTTATTGTACTGTAACTTGGTGCCGGCAGTAACCAGAGAGGTGTTTGGGCGCCTCTCTGGAGAGGGGAGCGGCGCTATTGGGCGCACGTGACCTATGTGCTACCTTGCTCTTTTTTTTTTTGCGAGCAGTATTTGCTGCTTTACACGCTAGTTCCTATAAGGCGCGGCCTACAATGACACGCACGCGGATACGGATCACGTAAGCGGAGAAGTAACACAATCTACAATGACACATGAGGACGCAGATCACGTACGGATACACGTAAGGAAGCTGGGCATCTTTCAACTCTTGCGTGCCCGTGTTATTATTTGTTTCCTTGGCCATTGTGATGTACACAGCAACAAGTGCTTCGATTTGCAGTGGCGATTATCATTTTTGTTTTGATAAATAAGTGTACATGGTTACGCAGTAGTATTTACGTATTCTAAAACACTGTAGAAAATATCCAAAATGAGATATGCATATTATGACACCTGTATCAGGAATTTGCAACAGGTCAGTATTTTTTATTTCGTAAGTTGTAAGTTTGCGTTTCCGCGTCCCTTTTCTTGCGTATCCGTGCATTGTAGAACGGGCCTAAGTGTGTGTAACCTGCCCTGCAAGTAAGCCGAACGTTATTCTAAAATGTTTCGCGAACCAGTACTCTTCCTTGTGACCTTTGTTCGGTCTGTAGAGGTGTTCGGTAAAGCAAAAATGTGCGCGCATGTTTGCGCAATGATAATCTCTGTCATGTAGAGAGGAAATGCAGTGAAGCGTGTGAAAGGTCGGCAAACACGCGTGCGCAAGCACAGTCGCGCAGGAAGTGGCACGACGCGTCTGTACATCGCATAACCTCGCCACTACGCCCCCTCAACGCTGTTATTTCACTCACGAAATCACCGTTAATATGATTTTAATAATCCTGTTGCGTCGGCAGGGTACTTAGCCGCTACACTCTGCGCCTCCATGGTCAGTATATGGCCGGGCTGTGGAGGCCCGCGCCACGGCAGTCCATTGTTTAATGCCTCATATATAAATGAGCCATTAGGCGTGTGGCGGCCATTATTTAAAGCCGCCCGCTGCCTACTAATTGCCCAGTATCGCCCTCCCCCTCACACACACCCACACACTCACTCCCTTTCTACCTTCTCACTCGTAGTTTGCACTTCTGACTGCTCTCTCTCTCTCTCTCTCTCTCTCTCTCTCTCTCTCTATATATATATATATATATATATATATATATATATATATATATATATATATATATATATAATATATATATATATATATATATATATATATCAGTACGGCACATTATACGGTTTCAACATGTTCCAAGGCACAGTTTTTGAAAAGTGTCAGCTTTTGATATAAGAAATCGAATGATAGGAGGAAATCGAGAAAGGACTTGTGATGCCGTTATAGACTACGCCAACAAAGATTAATCTATTTTTTTTCCTATGCTGCATGCAACTGTAAGTAAATGAAAATTATTACATATATATTTAATAAACGTTGGTTAGTATGTTTGAGTGTCACAACATATTTATTAGAAACGTAAACATTTAGTAGCTACTGTCAAACGGTAGCAACACACAGATTATGGCGATAAACAACGATTTTACGATACTTTCCGATGTGACTATAACTTTTGGAAATCTCGTACCTCGATCGTACTATAGAATGATTTGAACACAACCGTGGTCGTCACATTTGAGAAGCTCTTGGAAAATATACCGTAGAAGTGAAGATTGTCCAGGTAATGTCTGTACTACAGACTTCCCAACAGTAAATCGGCGAGGTCGTCTTTACAAGATGGCGCCCATTTGTACTGGAGAAAGAGGAGCTAGGCAGATGACAGGACAAGATGTTGCATGTCATATACGCGACTGCAAGGGTTCGTGTATGACGCTCTCTGGTTCGTAACTAGTGTATAGGCTGTTCGCGGTAAAATGAGCACTTTCGAAAGCCCTGCTTAAGTACTACGTGATTGCACATTGTGTATTCTTCCTCCTTATATAAAATTAATTTTGCAAAGGGCGATGTCAATTTATTCATGCGTCAGCCAAGTATAACAACGAAATTATTAAGAAAGTAAAAATTGTACAAATCTGCTCACTGTTACACTTCGATGCATTAAAGTATTGGGAAAGCGAGAGAAATAATTTAAGTTATCACAAATGGTTACCTAACACTTTTTATTTGACGTTAAGATAAGGAACTACTTCCCCTCCATTGAATACAAACTTTACTGTGCGCATGTCACTCAGTGCGCCCGTTAAAATATATGCAGGTAAGAGCAGGGACTTTTTTTGAAGGTTGATTTGAAAAGTGCTCACTTTATCGTGAACCGAGTTTAACCTGTCTGTTTGGCCAATAAAGTGATGTGCCGCGCCCTTTGCAAGCATCCACAATCCAGACATGATTATAGTGTGATAGTGGTGTGCTGTAGTAACACGAACATGAGGCTCGTAACATGACTCCCCCCCCCCCCTGGCCAATTACAGTTATCACTAACTGTGTTCAAGCATTGGTCTGCTTTGCTGCCAATAGCACTAGCACAATCAATGTATTTGAGGTTAAAGGCTGCTCACAATAAAGTGAGCACTTTTGAAATCAACCTTAGTAAGTCCTTAAGTTTTTACATTTTAAGTGTTTTAAGTTCTTGTTCTTTTCCCATAGTACATCCAGCACGTTCATTGAACTGTATACAAGATGATCGGAAACTACCAGTCGAAATTCAAACCACAGCATCTGTGAGCGAAGAGAATTAAGAGACTAGTCGCAAAACGTCTGGAAAGACCATTTAGTATGTTTAAATCGAAGTCAAATTTCGGCAAACGACGCAGGGTGTCTGCAGCCGTATGTACCTGCGTGCACAACAAGTTGCATAACAAGAAGGCGAATAGAAGTGACGCGACATACGGCCAGCGTCTGTACATAGGCCATCGTGAAGTACACAAGATCACCTGCCACTGCGGTGACGCCTGTGTGTGGGACGTTATGAAGTCAGTTTGTAACGAAACAAGAATTTGTTGTAAATATTGCACGAATTTTTAATAGCTATCGCATACTGGGTGACCAAATAATGTGTAACTGAAGGAATACTTGCCCCCACTGTCAGACATGCAAGGCAGTTAAATTATTTAATGGAAATATTTGTTCGTTGATTTTTAAATCACAGATTATTAATGGGCATGTTAAAATCGTGCTTGTTTTTTTTTTTTTTACATTAAGTGCCATGTTTCCAAGGAATTTGTGGCAAACGCCTATAAGTGGGGGCAGGACGCTCTACAGCAGGGTTTCCTTCTGGACGTGACTACACTCCGTGTGAATGGGCATGTGTGAACATGTGTGTGTTTTATTACACACGTGAAAATATTTATGGTAGCCACAATAACTTTGTTGGTATTCACGCCTTGCAAAATTATTGTGGTGAATTATCGCTGAACTTTTGTGGCGGGCCACACAAACATTATCTTCTGGGGGGGCGGGGGGGGGGATTAGACAGAATTATTTTAATACAATTTTTTCCTCGGTGTATATGTGTATGTATGTGTATACCGGGTGAGTCACACGCGGCTATTTTTCCGTATCTATGCAACCCGCAACTGCACTACCCATCTAACAAACATTAATCGTGGCAGAATACCAAGTGCGCGTTGATTCATTGTAGTCAGTACAGTAAGCCGTGAATAGGTGGTGTCATGTCAGCAATGTGTCGAGAAGAAGCCACTTTTCAAAGAACGCGCATCCGTTTGTTGTGTTGAAACATATTGCGATGCTTACGGATTACGTTGGGTACATGATGATTGCGTCCTTAGCAATACACATCTGCCTCGCTTCGAGCCATTGTGTTTCTTCATGTGACATTAAAATACAGTCACCGCTTACTGTGTTGACGAAAAGGAATCAACGTGCATGTGCTCTTTTGTAGCGGTTCTGTATTTTCATGCGGCGGGATTGGTGCAGGCTGACAACGGGGTCGAATGTTCAGCTTACAGACGAGGAGCCGTAACGAGTACGTACATAGTACGAGACTCGGTCTACACAAGACACTATTGTTTTACAGCGGGGTAGATGTGTTGTTAGATGAGTAGTAGTAGTAGTGTTGCGGGTTGCAGAGATACGGATACACAGGCGCCAGAGAACTCACCCGGTATACAGACGAGTAAAGTCTGTTCGCGGTAAAATGAGCCCTTATAAAAGCCCTGCTTAAGATCTACTTGTACCTATGCAAGTTGTTTATTCTTCCGCCTTATGTAAAATTAACACTGTCGTGGACCTCATTGCTTTATTCGTGCGTCACGTCAATCAAGTGAAACTGTGAAATCATTAGAAAGATCTATATTTGGCAAATCCGCCCGTTTTTTACACTTCAGTACATTAAAAAACTACGAAACGAAATAAATAATTTAAGTTGTTACAAATGGTAACCTCTTCTCATTTGACGTTAAGATACGGAAGTATTTTCCATCCATTGTTACCATCTTTACTAGGCGTATGTCACTCAGTGCGCCCGTTATAATATATGCAAGAAGGGGCAGTGACTTTTTCCTAAGGTTGATTTCAAAAGTGCTCACTTTATCGTGAACAACCTTTAGCGGAAAGCTTGTGTTTTTCATCATATAGGCTGTTCACGGTAAAATGAGCACTTTTGAAAGCCCTGCCTAAACTTTACTTGTATTCACGTTGTGTGTTCTTCCGCCTTATGTAAAACTGTCATTACCATGGGCCTCGTCGCTTTCTTCATGCATCGGTCAAGTGAAAATGTAAAATTATTATAAAAGAAAATATTTTAAAAATCTGCTAATTTTTCGACTTCGACGAATTAAAAAAAAAAAAAAAAACCAGAAAGCGATACAAATAACTTATATCACAAATGGTTACCTAACACTTTTTATTCGACGTTCAGATATGGAACTACTTTCTTCTCCATCGTTACCAACTTCCCTGGGCGCATGTCACTCGGTGCGGCCGTTAAAATATACGTGCAGGTAGAAGCAGCGACTTTTTCCTATGGTTGATTTCAAAAGTGCTCATTTTATCATGACCAGCCTTTAATGTAAGGCAGGGGTGGTGTGGCGTAAGAAATTCTCACGCTGGCCGGCGGGCTGGTACGAGGGTGCATGCAGTTCGGCGCTTGGCGGTGTCTATCTCGGCTCGTGTGCGGACATTGATTGTGTACAGCGGACTACCAGCAGTGGGGAGGGGAGGGCAGTTTTCGTGTTCGCAAGTGGAGATGCGCTGCCGTGGTATTGTGTCCAGTGCCGTGCAGCCTGCGATAAGGCCGCCTGTGGCGAGAGAGAGAGAGAGAGAGAGAGAGAGAGAGAGAGAGAGAGAGAGAGAGAGAGTGTGTGTGTGTGTGTGTGTGTGTGTACAGCCACAACACCCTACCAACGCGTCACGCCGGCCAATGACTATTGTTGTCGCTCCGCTATTGTCTACGCAGTCAGCTGCTCGTTACGTTCGACTCTCGGGCCCCTCACAGCCGACGGCGATTAGTAAAAACACAGCCGGCTTGAACGACGGGAGGACGCGCCGCGCTCCAGTGTGCAGCTACCACACTACCCTGCATGTTCCCATTTCGTTCTTTAAAAAAAAAAAAAGGGTGTATCTGTAGTGACCTTGCCAGACGATACATATTTTTAGTTTCCATACAAACGCCCCGGCTCTGAAAATTATGCAAGTAAAGCATTTCAGCCTACCCTCTACAGTGAACATACACACATGACAAAGTGTAACGGAACATGACCAAATGTAACGTAATTTTTCAAACGTTATAAACTGGAACCGAAATCGTCGTACGTAACCAAACCTTACTTTCTTATTAAACTTAACCAACCATACTTTGTTATAAAACATTAAAAAACAGCCGAACGTGGCTGAACGTTACCGATCAATGGTAAAATATGACTGAAGGTGTTCGAGTTGATAATAGATTTTTCCCAACTCTCAAACTCATCAAGCTGGGCAAAGGCTTGCCGAATGCGCCGTCGACGCATGCTACGTGTCCACTGAACTCAGCTCAGAGGCTCGCACTGCGACTGAGACCTTACTGCATGTCTTGCCGCTATGCATGGCAGAGTTTACCCCCTACTGGCACATCACATAAGGTGCATGGGCTGTGGCGATACTGTGTGGCAACTCTCGTTGTACTAGCGCGAGTCGTTCATGCTGGTCATTTATTTTCCAAGCGATTGTAATATATCTACACTACCAGATAAACTGTGGCGATTTTAAAAGCAATTATAAATTTATGGAAGATAAAGATATACCACAGTGTAAATGTAAGGTTACGTTTACTATGAAAAATAGTACGGAATAAGTTCCCTCAACACAGTTTCAAGTTGTGAGAAGATTTTTAAATATATTTTACAAAACTATGTATGGTAAAGAACCGCATGATATTGCCTACAATGTTCCAATAGCAGCTGTTACAAACAAGCAGACGGGAAACTTCCCACGCAAGGGGAAGATCGTCAGAGGCTAGCTCCAAGCCCGCGCCTTATCTTGTAACTTCGTACTTCCCACACCCTGCCCCCTACAAGGGGAAGATCGTCAGAGGCTAGCTACAAGCCCGCGCCTTATCTTGTAACTCCGTACTTCACACACCCTGCCCCCTACAGGGGGAAGATCGTCAGAGGCTAGCTCCAAGCCCGCGCCTTATCTTGTAACTTCGTACTTCCCACACCCTGCCCCCTACAAGGGGAAGATCGTCAGAGGCTAGCTACAAGCCCGCGCCTTATCTTGTAACTCCGTACTTCACACACCCTGCCCCCTACAGGGGGAAGATCGTCAGAGGCTAGCTACAAGCCCGCGCCTTATCTTGTAACTCCGTACTTCACACACCCTGCGTACTCACATTCGCTCTCCGTTCACCACAGCTCTGACGTGATCGACGGCTACAGGGCTGCGATCTAAATCTGCCGTCTTTAACACATCATACAAAGTAGGCCTTGTATTTATTGTGTCCGCAGTAAACAGTAAATACCTCACTACCTCATACAGCAGATCATTTTATCAGCTGCATGGCCTACATCGAGAGTATAGTTCCACATAGTTTCTCGCTCCAAACGTGTTTTAAGACTACCCTCGACTTTATAACAGCCATGAAGAGTTGACAGGAAACCGCGAATAAACTTGTATTTGGGGTGGTAATTTCTGACATTTATTTTTATGACGTATTAGTATATAGGCTGTTCACGGTTAACTTAGCACTTTTGAAAGCCCTGCTTAAGATATACTTGTATACACATTGTGTATCCATCCGTCTTATGTAAATTTTACATTGCAATGGACTTCATTATTTTATTCATGCGGCGGTCAAATGGAATTGTGAAACTATTATAAAAGTCAACATTTTAAAAATCTACTCATTTCGACTCTTAGATGCATAGAAAAACAACCGGGAGAAATAATTAAAGTTATTACAAAAGGTTGCCTAACACTTTTTACTCTACGTTAAGATATGGACATACTTTCCCATCCACCATTACCAACTTCACTGGGTGCATGTCACTCAGCGCGCCCGTTGAAATATATGCAGGTAGGAGCAGTGACTTTTTTCTAAGGTTGATTTCAAAAGTACTCACTTTATCGTGAACAGCCTTTACTTGCGAACGTGTAGATTACTTTCTGTTGGTGCACCATTTACAAACGTTCGTTACTTTGGAATGTGCAAAAGGCGTCAGGCACATGCTTGTAAGGCGAGTTGATGGACTACATATATGCTCGCGAGGTAAAGAGGAGCAGCTAGACTGGAGTCTGTGTGGACCTGAGCTGGACCAGACTGGACCGCCGATCGCGTAGACCATCGCTACCCCTTACCGCACAACTGCCAAAACGTCATCTCTTTGCCACACCAGCCTACAAAACACGAGTCAACTCCGCATCCTTCACCCCCTGAAACCTCCCTCTCCACCCTTCGTGACTTCCAAGGCGCTGGTATTTCCTCTGATTATCGCCGCTCTCAGAAGCTTTCACTAAACTTCTAACGCATTCCGCCACTCTTCCTTTTTTTCTTAAGTTCCTTCCTTTCCCCTGTAATTTCCTTTCAGGATTTTCTTTTCTTTCCGCCGTTTGGTCCGGCATTTCTCTCCGTTTTATGTTCGGTCATGTTCGCTTTGATCACCGTTCGGTCGCGACAGAAACTTTTGCTTTTTCTGTCCACTTCTTCCACTACCTCAAATTATACAGTGCACTGTTGCTTTTAAGTTATTAAAAGGCAAAACGTGTAAACTGGGGAGCATAACTTTTGTTTGAAACACACGCCATTCGCACAACTGAAAAATAAGCAATTTGGTTAAAATGATTTACTATGCGTGAGGTACGTTTATGTTCTACGCCATCCAAACTATAATTCAACACAGAAAATAGCGTTATTTTCAGACCACCCAACGCCTCAATACGTATACAATCAATAGAATCTATATGAGGATAGCCAATACTACGTTGGATACAAATCACAGCTTCAATTTCCAGAGTTTTGTTACGCTTATTTATAACATATCCATGGCACCCATGCAGCTTACAATGCCAAGTAATATGATCACTTCGGCTGCATATATTTGTGTACATTTCCAAACCACAAGCTAATTCTGGTGTTTTTCTTTGTGTTTATTTTTCTAAGTTTCTGATTAAATTCTGGGTAGGATCGAGTGACATCATCTTTGTATACGTGACACAAATATTTTTCGCTATTCCAGGTCACTTGGGGCCGCGGTGGCTGAGCAATTAGCACGCTCGCCTCCCACCAAGGCGAACCGGGTCCAATCCCTGGCCGGGTCACCGGATTTTCGCAAGTGGGAATCGTCCCGGGCGATGCCGTTGGTCGGCGGGTTTGCTCGGGGATATCCCGTTTGCCCCGCAATTTCATTACAGCGCTGCTCCATATTCACTTCAATCACCCTCATCGGCTCTCAAGACCTCGCTGTTAAGAGCCGCCGAAATCTCTTCACTCATCCCAGGTCATTTACAACATAACTATAATAAACTGAACTGGGTATAGACATCCGATGGCTCTAGAAAGTTCGAAGGGCATCGACGAGTGAACAGGAAGCGAGCAGTGTTTGGAACCACATATTAAACGGCGTGTTAAAAAACCGAGTGAAAAGTACGGAGTGCGTTCTACAGAACACAATAATTTTTTTGGGGGGGGGGGGGAGGGAGGCAATGAACACAGTTACCTGTGCAAGTAAAAAATTATTAGAGATGGTCAACAAAAAAGCTCTCCTTCTAATTGTCCACGTGTGTTCGGAAAGTGATATGGCCGTACAAGCCTGATATATTTCTGCTAATGTATGCTATTTTTAATATGTTTATTTAACTGAAATATCACAAACGTTTTTATCTTCGTGAACAGCTGAATAAGTTTTACTCGGCATTTATGAACAAACTGTACAAAAAACGCACCATTTTCACAACATTTTTGTAGAGTATTAATTTAAGAAAGTTGTTAAATAGGTTTTATTCGAATTAATTTAAAATTGTGCTAGGAGTCCTGTGTAATTACTAAGTAATTGAAACATTATACTGTAATTCCCTTAATTACAAACTATTTACGTTTTAAGGGACATACAAAAACTTACATTTCGTTAGGATTACTCGATTTAACGATTTTCATGCTGGTAGTGTGGTCATTTAAACCGTACATTACAGAAAACCCGTTAGTTCTGCGTTCATGATACGAAGAACCGAGAGAAAAACGACCTCTATTCTGACTTGGAAACGCTCTTTGAACAAAACATGGTGGCCGATTATGGTTGCACGGCTACACACGGGTAATATTTGAGAACACAGGGCAGCGTAAACTTTCCAGTTGGCCACACATGGCGAGGTGGCATGAGCAGGTTATCACGGCGCCGAATATGCCTGCACTCGAGGCGCCTCACGCGGTGTGGGTGTACACGAGAACCCGGTCGTAACCAGACTGGTGGCAGGCCACAGCGTGTAACCAGAAACGTTAACACATCGCTAGCTCTTATCGCCCGCACATAAACCTTCGGCTATTACACTGCATGGAGGTTTTTACTGCCCCTCCTGCTTTGTTGATAAGTAACGCTCTGCGAATATTACAAGATAGGAGAGCTGCGGAAGGACAGTATGATAAAGTGTAGTACACGCGAGAGTTAATAATCGCGCGTTTTTGCCTGGTCAGAAAAAAAGGAAACTGAGATAAACAGCCCCGTCATTCAAATTGTTTCTGAATAATTAGATATTAATAACATAAATACGGCTATTTTAATCCGGTTACATTTGACCACACTCATCAGACCACATGTGTGTCCACTCAGCAATGAATGTAGTTGTAGCTGAACGCCACTCTGCCAGTGGTAGTTCCATGCTCTCACTTAGTGAAACTGCTTGGAAAGCACGTGAGCGAAGCTCGCAGAGAGTCACTGCGATCATGGACTCCTGACTGAGTGCTTCAGCCACGTGTTGCAATACTCGCTCTTCTCGCTGAAAACACTGATACAGCTGAGCAAAGAAGAGCTGTACACTTTCCACACTCAATAACGGTGTCTTGTGATGGCACTAAGACGCTGTAGCCGTCACATAAATTGATGGAGTAGGAGCTACTTTTCAAAAGACTTAGTTGTAACAGTGGGTTTATATGTAAACTTTCACTCTTCTCCTTTTGAATTACCCTTTCGGCATAAAGAAAGGGGCTTTAAAAAGCAACAACGAGAACATCGAATCCCAATAATAGCGCTTCAAAAGATCTTTAGGTAAAACAAAGAAAATACCTCATACTCCAATACCGGAAACACTAAGTATTTGACTACAGAATTTCGCATAAGATGTGCGAAGACATCGATGGAATCATAATTCCTTTATCACACAATCACCTGAGAAATTTGCAAAGTATTTAAATGACATCTTGGAATTTTCGTCGGCGTTTCAATGCAAGCAAATGTTCCCAACAAACGCAGTTTGGCCTAGTACGTGCGTACCACCCTCCTCGAACAAACTAAATATAGACCTAGGCTGTTCACACTCAAGTGAGCACTTTTTAAAGCGACTATGTAGCTGCGCGTCCAAGATCAAGAATCGAGGGAGCCATACGGGCGACATTAACACGCACGCCTAGCGCCTCATCGCTCTTACGCGCAAGGCGTACAGTGTTTCCGCCGTAACGCTGTACTGTGCAAATCAGATATGCAACAGTGGGGTTTTATTACACGCGATGAAAGCCTACAGGTTAAACTACGCTCGTATCTTTGTACTTTTCTGTTGCCGCTTAAGGAAACTGCATAGGCAAGTTTTAAAAATTGGATATTGACCATTTTCACGAATTTTTTTCTCCAAGAATACACTTAATATGATAAAAGTAAAAAAATTGGGCCATATATATTTCTTTTTTTTTTTTTTCTGACAAAAAGTCATATTTCCAGAACTTTTATTTACCGAGATACGCTAATTCGTGCAAATAACGATTTCACAAAAAAAGTTGAGTACATAGAACTCTTAAAGCCCTGGGAACAAGCATTAACGACAAACAAATCAAATATACCGTATTGCAGCCTCGGATGTCACCTTTTAAGAGCTGTAAAATGTGTTAATTAGCCCCACAGAAATTTTATATTAAAAAGTGTCAGAAGGATATCAACCGACTAAAAGGAACGGTTTATGAGAACATTGAAATGTGCACACGTTACCGTGAATGTTCCAGAAACACTCAGTCTTTCTACAGTCTGTCCCACTCGCAAGTCGAACCCAGCTTCTAGTTCATAACGTTACCAGTAGTGACGATACGGTAACAGCATTTTCAAGTATTGCTTTACTTAATGTGAAATGTGTCATCATAACAAGACGTCTATTTGGTTAACAAAGGTGTTGGATATGTCTATATATACAGCAGTCGTGATGGTTGCCTCGAAGAAAATGGTACCAATTACGCGCGAAACACCACACGTTTACGAATGGCGGGGTTGTTTATGCAGCGCGTGAGAATTGTCACTGGTCAAAACACGAGAGTTTGAATAAAGTGTAAACTGAAACCAACCTTCAACGGAAAAAATATATAGGCTATAATAATCCAGAATAGTCAGATGTGCACGTATGAGTGTCTACAAGTAGCGACAGTAGGCCACACATTGCACTTTGTCAGGCTCCTCGGCTCGAGTTCGTGGACCACGAAGATATGCTACACAAGGCACGTTGACAAGTGCTTTTAAACAATGCCGTTTCCTGAGAAGGTCGCCGCAGTGACTTGTTTGTAATAGGAGCCCTACATCCTCGACACTTCACTGCGACTACCCCCTTCATTTGAAGTTTTTCACCAGAGTACAAATGGTGGACTTACTTGTTGCATGTCTGCCTCCAAACTTTTCCCGGCGACTACGGAGCGGGAGGTTCTGGGTTCGAATCACAGGCAAGGCATAGGTGTTAAATTTAAGTTAGGTCAAAAGTTATTTTGTAAGCCGTCTACTGGTAAGCCCTCCGGCATAATACATGGCGACGTTGATAACACTTTCCAATTCCAGTTTTCCCGGAACGTCTGTTAACATGACTGAATGGAGTTTGTTTTCTAGGAACAAGGAAGAGAGACTGCTCTACAGTATACCGAGACATTTCTTCCGTATTTTCTTATCAGTTACACTTAACACTATACAACACGCGCAATTATTACACACCCACTTCCCGCCATGATGCACATCTCCGCGCCACAACGGACTAAGTCGCCCGAGCGGACTGGTCCACACTGTGCAAGATAAGGCGTGGGACTCCGTTACAGTACAGCACTGAAGAAACTTGCCTTTCCTACTGCGCTGCTGTGAACATACAGACGTGACAGCATAGAACTAGCTGGTTACTATCTGCTACTATGTAGTATGGACAGCGGCAGTCAGGAAAAGCGAGGCGCCACGCCACGTGACGTAAGCCACTGAGAAGGCGAGCCGAGTCGGACGTCAGATGTGGCCTGCGGTAATTGCGCGCAGCAGCGCCACTAACGAGGACTGATGACCCTAATCAGCTCCGCTCCGCCACCGAGGTAGCGCCGCCCTGCGACACCTACCTGCTAGCGCCGCCCTACTGTTCCAGGTGCGACTAGCTCACGTCTCACGCCGGCTTCTCCTCACTAATCACACTTCTTACCTGAGTATTATATACACATATGTGTTTGCGCCTGTGCGCCTGTATCAGCAAATTAAAGTTCTGCTACTAATACGACGTTTTTCCAGGAGGGAAAAAATAAATAAATCTGCAAACGCCACGTTTTACTTTGATCCTACTACATATAATACTGAAAGACAGAGGAAATGGTTTCAAAAACAGCATTTGTAGAGTTACCCTGCGCAAATTCCTTTAGGGAAAAGAGAAGAATACGAAGTGAGATTTGCAATTTAATACATTAACTGACATCGCGTAATAATATCCTATTGTCATAGATATAATTTGCGAGAAACTCAGTAAACTTGGGGATGCATATGTAAGTTTTGAGAGCACCCATCGCACGGCCAGACCTGACATTGAGGGGTTCAAAACAAGTTCACGAACAAGTACAAGTATACTTTTTAACTATTCCAATGTAGTCCTGTGCACAGTTGTTTCATGGCATTTTCTGTTGCCATACGTTATAAATGAAATACTGTAATTTACAGATGAAATAAAAGTAATAGTTTAATTTAATTCAAAATTAGCTACCTGTATGTTAACGCAAGAAAAAAACGCTTGTGACACACAGCACCTTTTAGGAAGTAACCAAACACGTTATACGTGAAATGTTTTTTCAAAGGTTTGATTCTAAAAATGTGAAGAAACTGCCAATAGACTATACTTCTGCATTCCTTGTTCCGAGTGTGCCATATACTTGCTTCTCTTTCATGTACACTATATACACTAATTTAAACCAGCACACCGCCGAATGTGGCAGTATTTCTGTAGCAATAAGGTCACCCACAGCGTATACAAGAGACCCTAATGCGACTAAGTATTAAAATGAGTACATAGTTCGAGAATGGCGAGTACCAAACTAACCGTTTCATCAGCAGCCAGGAAATGTAGATTCACAGCATCGCAATGTCTTCAGCATCCCGCGCGAGCGAGTGGACGGAAGGACAGCAGTTATATGATAGTGGCGGCAGCAGGTCAATGGATTGTTTTGAATAACACGCGAGTGATAGGCCGGTGGCCGCGTATCTGTTACACGAAGCGACCCGACACGATAATCCTTTTTGCGGTGCGCGCTGCTGACCCTTGCTGTATTGAGTTTCTGCGTCTATCTGAGGAATTTTCTAGTTATTTACTGCCCTATATTCTGTCCGTATGACTCGGAGTGCGTCGAACTTTCCAGGTCAAGGCCAGCAGAGTATAAACTGTGCGACGGGCCTTCGGGCCGAGAGTAGTTGAATGGATGAATGGGTGTGTTCCGAACGATAGACGACGAGCGGCGAGAGAAGTGACCAGCGGAAGGGAAGTCTGCGACTGCGAATATCAAGCAGTGAAGAGTGCGGCTGGCAGGCTGGACTATTGGACTAGATGCGTGAGTGAAAGACATTACAAATGATGGCAACAAATATACTGAGCACGTGTTAATGATGAGTATGAGTTAATTGACTACAACCAAACAGACACATTATGAAGGACGCTGATTAGAGTTTAAATACACATTAAAGACTGCGCTCACTGAGAAATAAAAGGATCAATAGTGGAGACAGATAATTTAATGCTGTGAATAATAGCAATGTGAATAAATTAGAAATCAAATTTAGTTATTTCGTCGAAACTGTGTGTGTGTATAATCGTAATCTGAATTGCATAAACAGAATATCAGGTTGAAGTCAAGCGAAGACATGTGTTAGACGGTGGATGGAAACAAGCTTCTAGAGCCAAGACCGAACATTAGTCAACTGCGACAGCCTGCCAGATTTACTGTAACTTGTGCGTATAGAGACAGGTGTGTTGGCACATACAACGCATAATTATGTTCGCAACACTCTAAAAAAATGCACACAGATTGGAGAAGATATTAAGCTCAGGGTACCGTATGATAAACTGTCTTCAGTAGCCTTGTAAAACACAATATTTAATTCGCTGTCGGTGTGTATGATCCTACATAATCGCGAAGTACGCGAATAGTCCGCGCCTTACTTATAGGCCGCCTAGACGTCGCGTGCTAGTTATAACGGCGAAATGTGTTCTGGGGACGTGTCGCGGTGATTTGATCGATGATACCTAAGCATAAAGGCTGTTCACGATACAGTGATCACTTTTGAAATCAACCTTAGAAAAAAATCACTACTCGTACCTGTATATATTTTAACGGGCGAACTGAGTGACATGCGCCGAGTACAGTTGGTAACGATGAATGGAAAGTAGTTCTATATCTTGACGTCGAATAAAAAGTGCCAGGTGACCATTTGTGATAACTTAAATTATTTCTTTCACTTTCTGGTTTTTTCTAATGCATCGAAGTGTAAAAATGCGCAGATATGCAAAATATTTTCTATTGTAATAATTTCACAGTTTCACTTGACCGACGCATATTAATTTTACATAAGGCGGAAGAATACACAACGTGCATACAAGTAGATCTTAAGCAGGGCATTTTACCGTGAATAGCCTATACGCTAACATATTATCGACAGGCAGATCCATTACGGACCGAAACAGCAGCTCGGAGAGGAAGGCGATGGCCGCAGTCTGAATTAATCATTCCAGCATTCGCCTGAGTGATTCCGGAACAACCGTGTAAAACTGACAACAGGATGGCCGAATAGTGAATCGAACTGATAAGTTCCGGAATGCGAGTGTAATAGAGACGTCACCAGCCACTGGAGCTCGCAGGGCCTGACGAGATACGGGCGTCAGCCACGCACACTGGAGAGGCAGGAGGCTATGGTGGCGGGGTGGGGGTTAACGCCTGGCCAGCCTGCACTCAGCACCTGCTACAAACACATATGAAACATAAAGAGATGAGCTTGGCGACGAGGTGGCCAGCACAAAGTGCGGCGGGAGCACTGGCTCTCCCAGGCGAGCACAACATTTGCAAGTCAGATCCCCGGCCGCTCGCGCTGCCCGTCTTCGCAATTTCGCTGCTGCCTGCGACACACAACTAATGGAAGAGCGGACCAAATCTGCCCACATTGCCGCATGAGCCTTACCATGCCACGCGCCCATTATCTTCCTTAAGCCCCTGTCACACCATCAAATTTTTGCCTTCAACTATATTCGACAATAAAATTTTGCGACAAAATACGGCCATCAAGTTTTTTCCTCACAACAGATGTTATCACATAATCTTGAATGTGTTTGAAAATGTGTCGCATTATCAAAATTTTTTTTAATGGAAGGATATAACTTTAAATATTATTTTTAAAAATATTTTCATAGTGAGATATATTTTTTCCCATGCGGTCTATTACAGGAAGAAGTGTAAGTAATATTGTAATTTATTTTCTCGTTTCTTTACTAAATTAAATTTTTTATTTATCATGTGTTTCCTGCACAATTAAATTCAATGCCTCTGAGTCCGTAATATTATGTGCAATACTCACAGAAAATAGCATTCATGCCCAGACAGCTTCTACATAAATTAATTATCTTCATTACCTACTTCGTTTCCAGCAATCATCCGTTATTTTAATTTTACAGACGTCCATTTTTGTCGTGCACGATTCTGATTGGCTGAGACCGTCAAACATCAAATAAAATTTAGAGACGGTTCAAATTTAAAATGTTTGATGGAAACTGAAGCCACAAAACTTTTTCAGACAAATATGGCGGTGTTTATGACGTTTCAATGACGTCATAACTGTCCAAATTTATTTGAACAAACTTATTGGAAGCAGTCTGACGGAAAAATTTGACAGTGTGACAGAGGCTTTACAATAATGGCGACAGTTATACACTTCAGGAAGGAGTAGTTCAGACGCCAGGGTAACCTTACGTGTAAATCATCACCACTGAAGGCTGTTCAAGCCCCGCGCGATTCCAAATCATAATAAGCATCCTCGACCTATTGGATCCACACGGATTAAACTGTTATAATTGTTACAATATTTACAATATTAATTTATTTCTGTGGTACGAGTTTATCATGGTTTTAACAACTTCACGTCGATTTGGCAATAAATAATTGTAAACCATTGGTATTTTTATTAAGGTGCTTTCATTAAATACCATGGCACCATTGCAGCAGCCCTTACTAAACGTCAATCAGTGATCCCGGTCATGGGGGGGGGGGGGGGGGGGCTCGGTCTGAATCACGTCTCAGCACCCACGCAATCACTCATCTCTGACCACTTACCTTGATGGTAGACACCCCTCACGCCCTGCTTTCAACTAGTAACAACTAATGCTATGAAGCAGCCTTTGTGTCACATCAGCTGTCGTTCCCCACAGCTGCCACTACGGACAGCGGCCCGTCAGCTCGGACAAACACTATACTGGCTTTGGAAATAAATATTTTTATTACTCTGCCTTGTTACGACTGTTGTGAGACCTTTTACGGTCGTGCTCGTCGTATCCGCACGTTTATAGACGCCTAAGCTAGACACAACACACCACTAAATGCATCACACTTCCGGCCGTTTACAGCAGCACGGGCAAACAACTCGCAAATACTCACCTACAATAGGGTCGAACATTCATCTGCGGCCTAAAACTCGTGGATAATAAATGGGCAGTTCTGTTCTGGTCATTTATGATTTCCTTTAACATAACCAGGGCACACTGGCACATTTCTGAATTAATATTATTATTATATAATACAGAAACATTTGGTGGCCACAGTTCCTACGCAAGGTTTGCATATTTTTAGTGTAATTGTAGTATATACGGCTTTCTAACGACCCCCTGTTTTATGCTAGAAAGCTTAACAGGGGACGGCAACCTAACTTAAATTAACACCCATGCCTTACCCGGGATTCGAACCCAGAGCCTCCCGCACCTCAGATCGATGGCGCATCAACCGACTGCGCCACGGGAGGTCGACTTTAGTGTAATTATTTGTGTCAGGCTCCAAAGTTTGCGTATTGCCTTAGAGAACATTCCATTTGCACGTGAGACTATATTTTTTAAATGCAATCTAACGCAGCCATTTTAAACTTTATTACACATATTACCAGACCGGGGCAGAGAGAGAGAGAGAGAGAGAGAGAGAGAGAGAGAGAGAGAGAGAGAGAGAGAGAGAGAGAGAGAGAGAGAGAGAGAGAGAGAAGAGTCGACAGGAACAGTCAGCGTGGAAGTACAGAATTTGGATCGAGCAGAGCACACGGCAAAGGGCACTTGTGCTATTGTCGCACGCAGGCAGCAGCCCAGAGATGTCTTGGAGGTGCAGATAAAAGCCAAGGCGAGAAGGCCGGCACTAGTTGCGTGCAGGCGCAGGAGAGAGAGAGAGAGAGAGAGAGAGAGAGAGAGAGAGAGAGAGAGAGAGAGAGAGAGAGAGAGTGTGTGTGTGTGTGTGTGTCGTGTGTGAGATGTCGACGAGATGTGGGCCTGGACAAAAACTGCCAGGGAACATGTCACAATCGCTCGTCGGGCTACTGTTGCTCACACTGCTACGCCTTCCACGATTATTTAATACAAAACCTTTCAATCATCAACTAGGATGCGTTTATAAACGTTTCATAATGCCGTTCGTTTACTGCTCATGTTCTGTTTTTAAAAAATACTACAAAGTTTTTCACGTGAATACATCTTTAAATTTACATAGTGGGAGGCAATCCAGAAAATACGATGATAACAAAATCTGGGGATAGAGTTTGGCATTGCAGCGCCGAGTCTATCGTGTACATTGAAAATGCAATTACACCAATCGATTTCCAAAGAATCAAAGAATATGTTACGTTGAGTGAGGACTTCGAAGCATTGTGTGAGACAAGGTAGAGAAAAAAAAAGGGGGGTTGGAGGCGGCGCTGCAATTTTGAGTTCGTTTCGCCGCGTCTCATAACTTCCGCGTAGTATAACTTTTGACTAGGAGAAGGTACGACGCTCGTTTAGGTTTCAATCGACAGCTCTCGTCAAGATCAATCGATCGCGTGTATAAAAACATTTGTGTGGCGTGGTTATGGGGAAATTGTTTAAGTTTAATGTAGAAAAATAAGGAAACTTAACACAATGTCGGCCTATACTCGACAAAAAGCCAAGTCGAAAAACAGAAATCGTATACGGTAGGAAAGAACATCTTAAAAAAAAATCCAGTGATGCCCATAAAACCTCATATGATGGAGTAAAGCGGTGCCGGGAACGTAAAATAAACATCAAGGCGTCCGAGCGCGTCAACGTAGACGTATTCACGCAAAACTAACGGCCGTGTCCCAACACAGAGCCACATCCCATTTTTTTAAATACTAATAACAGCGCACCGACCAGTACATGTGTTTGTTATTAAGTCGTAGTGTAGTGTTGGCAAATACAGATTATACGAAGACTACCTTCGCCAGACCCCATATTTACTTCTGTTTTGAAGTAGAAATTATATATTAAAATCGCGTACCAACTGTCGGCTTAAGGCCCTGCTACACTGGGCTGATGGCGTGCAGAGCCGAGACCTGTGACGTAAGAGCCAATGTGCAAAGCAGTGCTGGTCAAGTTAACCAACTTTTAACTCGGGGGTCAGCACAGCCTTACGGCGGTGTGTAGGTACGTTATTCGCTATCAAATACGTCACGATGAACGAGTCAATGGAATATACGGTCGGTCTACGCAGGCACAAATAAAGACGGGAAAACTAGTATTTTGTAGATATGGTTAAGTACTGTAATAATATAAGTAATAAAGAAGGTAAGCTTTATTTAAACGGCCAACACGTAATTCCTAGACTCTGTGTGTGTGTGTGTGTGTGTGTGTGTGCGCGCGCGTGCGTGTGTGTGTGTGTGTGTGGAGAAAAACTAGCGAAAGTAAATAAAGTCATCGCACCGGCACGTTAGGAGCTACGCTCGTCAGCAGACAGCGACGTCCGGCACAAGTCAACATCAGCCAACTGTGGCAGGGGCCTTACTACCAACTTGAAACCTACATTGTCTTCGTGTCCGCTCGATATGCACATGGGTTTCACTGTGTGTCACGATACTAGATTACGTGTAGATGCATCGTCCTACTTACGAGCACAGAAAACAAATTAGCTTCCTGTGAACAGTACTTGGCGAGAAGCGCTGTCACCACGACAGCTCGAGTGGCTATGTACTCTCACGGTGTCACGCGAGCAATAAACGAGGATTTCTGAAAGAACTCTGAACAAAAGGTGCATGTCACTGGCACGTAAAAAAGAGAATAGCAATTCTAAATTGCTACAATTGAAAAAACTACGCTCGAACCCCCTCGGGGCCGCGGTAGCTGAGCGGTTAGCCTACTCGCCTCCCACCAAGGCGATCCGGGTTCAATACCTGGCCGGATCACTTCGGATTTTCGCATGTGGGAATCATGCCAGACGATGCCGTTGTCAGACGGTTTTCTCGGGGATCTCCCGATTCCCCCGCCCCTTCATTCCTGCGCTGCTCCATTCTCACCTCAATCACCCTTATTGGCTCTCACGACTTCGTCCAAATCTCTTCACTTACTCGAACTCCTCTCCTCATCCCTTTTGGAGCAAGTTTCTCGGCTGTCCACACGGTAGAGCTATAAGCGTTTTGTCCGTGCCGCAATCGTGCAGAAACCAAATTCCAACCTTAGCCATCGGTCCTCTTTCTACGCTAGTAAACATACGCGCCGCACCATTATGCAAGAGAAGAGATGAGGAGCGTTGTTTACTGATAGATATAGGCCGTTCACGGTAAAGTGAGCACTTTTGAAGCCCTAGTTACTTTTTCTGTCAACCAATTTATATCCTCCCGCCACTTGTTAATGTAAACCCTGCCATATGAGTAATAAACACAGTGTATACATTTCACCGTACCTAAAACCAAAAGTCCGAGGCCACGATGAAATGTATTTAGTAGTTACTATGACTGACGAAACTGCTTCGAAAAGTGCTCACGTTACCGTGAACGACCTATACTTGGCTCATCACACGATAGAGCCACGGGTAAACGGTTGTCATTAAGTTATAAGTCAGCTGGTGCACACTATTTCTTGTTCTGTCTTCGTTGGAAACTAAGAACTAACTGTTGTGCTGTCCTTTTGATGCGCCTAATAACTCCCATGTGTGCATTTAGCGCCTTTTCCGAGGTTTAGTTAGTTTCCCGTTATTTCTAATAACTTATATACAATTTGTTTGTTTCACTTTTTTTTTCCTGACTAGTAATTTATATTATTATTACGGTTTGCTTTCATGTACGGCACAAGAACCATATAACAAAGGTTGGTATCGGTAGTAACCGGGAAATTTTGCGGAGTAATTTTAGGACAAGATAGACTTCCAACAAAAGTGTACTTCTGTTATGTCTGCAATTGGATCACAGTATATGAGACACGCCCAGGAGAACTCTCAGCCAATAACAGACCTGCAAGGAAACCAGCACCGAATACGTGCCACTTGGTCTATACGTGCCACTTGGTCTGAGGTGAAACTGGCTGCACACTGGGAAACAGCCAATGAACAGAAAGTTTAGTCTCGAAAATACATAGGACAGTGGAGTCTAGCCTACAGTTCGTTTAAAACGCGAAATTTTCCCGCCCCAGATATAGGCTGTTCACGATAAAGTGAGCGCTTTTGAAAGCCCCCTCCTTTAGAATAACAGTCAAGAACTAGAACTGTGGAAGACAAAGAGTGCTCACTGAACGCTGTCGTAGAGCGACCAATACTAAATACATTTCATTGTGGCCTCGGACTTTTGGTTTTGGGTACGGTGAAATGTGTACACTGTGTTTATTACTCATATAGCAGGGTTTACATTAACAAGTGGCGGGAGGATATAAATTGGCTGAAAAAAAAGTAACTACGATGACAACTTACCTACAGGGTGCTGTGTAATTGTACAGCACGCAGCACACTTAACGTTCCTTGTCTAATATCCTGTATAATGATTGGCCGTGTGCAAAGCTCCTGCCGCCAATCATAAGCGGACATACTATGTCAACACATCCGCCGCCTGCGTACAAAGAAAGCTACTAGTATAGTCTATTCGCGGTATATTAACGGGTTTTAAAATCAAACCTTTTAAAAATCACCCTCTGTATGACGTGTTTGGTTGTTCTCTACATACGTCATGTATAGCAAGCCTTTTATACTTCTGTTAACATAAAGATATTTTATTTTTGGATAAATTGAACGTTTATATTTTAACTATAAATAATAATAATTATTATTTATAGACAATATATTAACAGAGAAGATAGGTGTGTTGGTAATGCCTAGTAACAAATAGTTATCATGCATGTTATTAAACTGAATGTGCACCTAAGTGGTTTGTTGTCCATTTGGTGCCATTGTCCACATTCGGCTAAGCTTTGTTTTCACGAGGCGGAGGAATAGAATGGAAGTAGAATTTTAGCAGGGCCTCAGGATAGCTGGAAGTGACCACGGATGAACTACACCAAACCACCATCTCAGATCGAAACTTCGCCCGACTGCCCGTCGTTTAACTTACAAGAACCTGCGTAAATAAGGTAAACGGAAAATTTGTAACTTTAAAACACGCCGTGTTGATGTTAGATCACACCACAATCAGGCCACGTTTCAACAGCCCTTGGATATATATTTATTCATATTTATAGCTGCGACTTAAAACACCGTTTAGCGAGAAACGATAGCTTGAAACGAACACCGAAATTGTGTACGCAAAAAAAAGAGGGATCAAAGCAGTTAAAAAAAATGAGGATTTCATGAAGCAACCCCCCCCCCCCCCCCCCCCCCCGGTTCAATTTTAATAGGGCAGCCCGCTGGACCATGGGCAGCCGCCCGCATCCAGAGGAGTGGATTAATATCCGAAAAGAGGGGCGCAGTGTGCCAGATGAACGGGTCAATAACCAGCAAACGAATAGGCCCAAGATACGTGGCAAATACCTGCCTTCCTACCTTCCGCATCTCATCACAAAATCGATGCCACTGGTCCTAAAATACAGTTCTGTGGCCATTAAATGTCGCAAACGCCGTGTTACAACGAAGAGCACTGTGCGATAACATGTATGAAATGCCTAAGATGTGTGCTTATGTATGATAATGTACGCGTGTATGTACGTAACGTATGTTTGTTTTACGCACATTAATTCAACTCTACTATATGGACCCATTTTACTTGCAACCGTAGTGATTTCAATTTTTCTTGGCCGTTAGTCTTGAAACTGGTTATGCAAATGATAAAGTATTATTAGCTCTAAATTCCACAGAAGAAAAACAAACCTTTTCATTATAGTTCGTGAATTTGTAATTCTGAAATGTAATTTATCGTTGACAAAATAGGTTGCGTAGATATGCTGGCCCCCATAGCCTCGCAGCACACGCATACAATAAACATGTTATTACTTATTCCATG
The DNA here is from genome assembly GCA_029891345.1 of Dryococelus australis. Taxonomy (NCBI): domain Eukaryota; kingdom Metazoa; phylum Arthropoda; class Insecta; order Phasmatodea; family Phasmatidae; genus Dryococelus; species Dryococelus australis. The sequence goes on along the minus strand of CM056997.1, from coordinate 175,652,809 downwards.
TTTATCTATACTCCAATAAGTTATAGGGAGACCTAGCTCCCCTACATCTATGCCTTGGTTCTTTATGCTGTTAGAGGAGGCATGTGCCTAGGATATTGCAGATGTGCAATATGCTTATACTTTGTCCTTATGCTTGTCACTCATTGCCTTACTGGGTATAACAGCACCACTGCCAGCGCGTGACCTGGTACCAGGAGAACCACCACGTGTAACCCAGTTAGGCCCTGAGGCTGCGGCTAGGTAACCGATGCAGGCAGATCACTGGCCTCGCTACCGTTGCGGCACCTTCGGCGTCGACAACAAGGCACAGCACGCTATGCAGGCGATGTTTCAGCCCGTTGCCGAGAGTGCATGAGTGTGGTACAGCAGCTCAGCAGGAGTCAGTCAGATGACAAGCAGTGTCCAGTGCTTGTCATACTTCACGGAAATGTTTTGCTGGCTAGTTTCAAAGATGGTGCTGTAAAAAGCACAGAAAAATCCTGGATTAAGTGCACAGCTGGCAGGCGTGCTCTGTCTCGAATGTAGTGCATCACTGACGATGAATCAGGAGTACACTGGAGAATGTTTCTAACACTTGAAAGAGCAGTGCGGCGTGTGAAGTGTCTTCCAGTGAGACATTAATTTGTACTGTACTGCTTAACACTTAATGGCTGGTATTTGTATATTTGTGTTATTGAAACCGACTAAATTATTGCTCCGGAGCGCCTGACTGGTCCGGTTTTCATATAAAAGTATAGAAATGAATCACGGAATAAGATTTCATTTGTTATTTAATGAAACCATCGTCTTCAACTAATTACAAATCCCGAATGGCCTGAAGTTTTGGAGAAAAAAAAAAAGGGGGGGGGGGCGTTTACGACTAAAATTCGTTCCTCAAACAAGACTAGTTCACAATTAAGATTTTAGTAAATCATCTTATTTCGCCAAATAATGGTCCATCTATGAACAAGTATTTGTAAATCGCATTGCCAAGAATGTTTGTCAAAAACGGAGGCCTTCTGTTACTATGTTGACAATTCCTAGCGGAGCACTGCACTTTCTTGTTTTTCTTCCATGTCTTTCCTACCCTTGCTCTCTTGCTCTCTCTCTCTCTCACACACACATTTCGAGCAATCTCGTCATCTCCCCCCCCCCCCCCCCGCAGGGCTGAGCACAGTCACTCTGAATGTGTGAAAAGGCGAGAGGAGAATTCTGGAAATCTCACAAGCACTTGATTCTATCTCGAGCTCGTTGGCCCCTTCCTTTATAAATTTCTAAGTAATTTTTGCAAGTTTTTTTTTCTTCCGGCGCTCTCGGGCGGCGTGTTTGAACAGATGACAGGCGAGATAGGGCGGCTAAGTAGACTCGTGAATGTTGCACTGGGGAGTCGCTGCGACAATGGTTTAGGAACCAGCCGCGCTGTCGCCGCTAGCTACTTCACACCTGCGCCGTGCACGCCCAGCATTTACTTTCAATCAACAATAGTTTCCCCTCTTGTCACCTTCGCTTCATATTTGTTTTTAAAATACGAATATAGGTAAATGCTCTTCACGATAAACTTTCGAAATTAGCCTTAGAAAAAATCACTGCTCCCACCTGCATATATTATAACGGACACCTTGAGTGACATGGGCCCAGTTAAGTTGGTAACGATGGATGGGAAAGTACTTACACATATTAACGTCGAATAAAAAGTGTTAGGTAGCCATTCCTGCTAACTTAAATAGCTTCTTTCGCTTCCTGGGTTTTTTTTTTTCAATGCATCAAAGTGTAAAAATGAGCAGATTTGTAAAACTTTTCTAATAATTTCACAGTTTCAATTGACCGACGCATGAATAAAGTGATGATGCCTGCGACAATGTCAATCTTACATAAGGCGGAAGAATACACAACGTGCATACAAGTAGAACTTGAGCAGGGCTTTCAAAAGTGCTCATTTGATCGTGAATAGCGTATAGATAGTCAAACACGACCTAGTTGGCGGTGCCTAGGTAGTTGGAACTCCAGCCTCGCACTTGCGAAGTCCTTACTTCGGGCTAACGATTCTGCGGAATGTGTTCTGCCTATCCACTGTTACCAACCAAGCCAGCCGACGGATGTGTGTCAAGTTGGCCACCGCATTTTTTAATTTCAAATTAAAAATTATGTAATATATTGTGCTAATTTGTGCTTAAGTTTTAGAATTTGTGCTGGTGGCTGGTGGTTTATTTCGGTGGCCAACTTGACGTCAAGTTGGCCACCGAACTGTTAATGAGCTATAATAACTTTTTTATTTTGCGAGCACAAATATTGAAACCCCGGCTATAGGCAGCACAAACTGACCACTAATTATTGGCATATGAGTGATTCGCGAGAAACAATTATTCCCGTGAGCGGTGGCTAACTTGACGTCAAGTGGAATATTTAGCATAGTTGACCAGCACAAATTCTGAAACTTGAGCACAATATATTTCATCATTTTCAATTTGAAATTAAACAATGCGGTGGCCAACTTGACACACACAGTCGACGGCAAACCGTCATCGATACGTAGTAAGCGACGGCAGTTGTCCTTGACGGTGGTGGTCTTACGCGAACATATGAACTCACGGTGCTCTCTTGACATGACATGGTTGCCCGCACGTCTAGGCGATGGAGTGCCCCATACGATCTGGCCACTACCCGAATGAGCTGAGATCTTGTTTCTTCCCCATTCTGTGCTCGACTGTTGCTCAGACGTTCAGTATACGGTCTAACGTCATCCCACACCTTAGTGGCTGGACACTAACCCAGTCGAAGGGGCGACCATAGTGCCAGATCGTCAACATAGGAGGTGTCTCTAATTCAACCATCGTGGCATGTATGGGTGCCTCGATGAACGCAATTTAAAAAATATGTTCATGTGGCTAATGCGAATTCGTAATATAATACGCAGTGAATTTTATACATACTGTAGATCTAGCTGTATTAGGGCAAAAACAAAATGAACATTGAGCATATTCTTGCTTAAGGCTACGCATGGTTACTCGGAAATACTTAATATTCAACTTTATTCAGAAAATTGTGATTACACAGCCGCGTAAAAATGTCGACTTGCCTCGCATCATTAGCAGCTATAGGCTGTTCACGATAAAATTAGCACTTTTGAAAGCCCTGTTTATGGTATACTTGTATGTAAAATTAATATTGTCATAGGAATCATTACTTTATTCATTCGTCGGACAAGTTAAACAGTGGAATTATTAGAAAAGTAAATATTTTACAAATATGCACATTTTTACACTTCGATGCGTTAAAAAAAAAAAACAGAAAGCGAAATAAATAACTTCAGTTATCACAAATGGCTACCTAACACATTTTATTCGACGTTAAGACTTCACTGGGCACATGACACTCAGTGCTCCCGTTAAAATATACGCAGGTAGGGGCAGTGACTTTTTTCTAAAGTTGATTTCAAAAGTTCTCACATTATCGTGAACCGCATTTAGGAACACCCGCTCGCCTCCCACCAAGGCGAACCGGGTTCAATCCCCGGCCGGGTCACCGAATTTTCGCATGTGGGAATCGTGCCGGGCGATGCCGTTGGTGGGCGGGTTTTCTCGGTGATAACCCCCCACCCCGTTTTTTTTCTTTCCGGCGCTGCTCCATACTCACTTCAATTACCTTCATCAGCTCTGAAGACCTCGCTGTTAAGAGCCCCCCCCCCCCCCAAATCTCTTCACTCACTTTAGGAGCAGTGCTGTGTTGTCAAAATGCAGGTACGGAGGAGCTTAGATGTCCCAGAACGATGTAAAGAAGAATGTTGAAGAGGGTAGTGTGTATCAGGGAGGCGTGTTTTTCTCTGGTGATGGTTGTGAGGGCGGAGTGTATAAGATGTCCACGGTAAAATATCTTATTGCAGCCTCAGGTGTTAAATTTGGAGAGTGTTGAAATTTATACACTGTGTCTATTGGTAATATTGCAAGGTTTATACCAAAAAGCGACAGGAAGATAGAAATAGGGTGAAAGGAAGCATTTAGAACGGCCATGAAAAGTTCTCACTTAACCGCGAACAGCCTATAGTTGGCGAGAAGGCGAGGGCTCGTGCCGAGGTAGCACGACCGAGTGTGCAGCTTGCCCGGACGCCCGGTGGATCGAAGTCCAAGTCGCAGCGATCCCTGTCCCTTGTTATCCGGCGCAACAGCGTACACCTGCGGACCGGTAACTAAACAGAAATCCGTTCATCCCTCATTTCCTTTCCTTTTCCTTCGTCTTTGCTTCCTCCACCTTCTTCCCTGCAGCCTACAAGAGATCTGGGCTCGGGCCCGCAGGGATCAAAACCTCCCTTGCAGGCCGTCTGGGGAGAACCGCCCCTCCGCCCTTCAGCTAGCCCCAAATCCTTTACCGGACAGAAATTAAATTACAGTTCCATACATTCGACTAACCACCTACAAATATGGTGTTTCGGATAAAAAGAGAAGTAGAAAAGGAGGGCGGCTGAAGAAGGAAGGGAACGGGGAGAAATATAAGTAAGAAAGGGAGGGAGGCAGTACGTTTTGGAAGTGATACTTGGAAACTTGCAATCGTGATCAATTTGAAAAGAGAAAATATAAAGTGGCCGGGCGGGTTTCGGTGGCAAGTGCAGTCCGCCGACCGCTCTCAGGTTTCTGCTGCGTTTGCAATCCACCTCGAGATTAATAACAGACTCTCATTGCCTCCCTCGACGGTGCGGCGTATAAACGAAATATATTTACCTCAAAGATATCTCCAGAGATTGCTCAATACGAACCTGCACTGAAACTGCACAGTAATCAAGATTACGAATAAACTTCCGTATAAGCCCTACAAAGGCACTTTGAAGGGGAAAAATAACGAAAGTTATTATACATGGTTAGTATACTAAACCACTATTTATTAATATAAATAGCAAATTTATTGGGTATTTATAACTTTAAGGATACAAGTCACATAATGTTACAGAGGAATTTAAAAAATCAAAGAATTATTACCGACGTCTTCTTCAGTAAAATATATTTTGAAATCGCATGGTTAAAGGACTCTCGCAAACTAACTGCGCATCTTTATCGAGTTTGTACTAGTGACCAAGCATGCAGGACACGCTAGAAGTAATATATGTCCTGTATGCATATGAACCGACATTTTATTTCCTCCTTAACTCAACAGAAAAACATTTGACTGTTTACAACTTACAGGATTTCGTAAACCAACAAAATATAGGTATGGGTATGGGATTCAACATGGCTGTCGTTAAAATAACACTGCCCATTCCTATTGTAGCTTCAATACTATTAGTGTATGTTTTGGACCACACTGAGAGACTTAAAACATAATTCGATAAAATGCAATGTGTGAGAAAACCACGCGCTCGTATGATTTAAGGGAAACTTTTATTTATCGCGACAGAAGCACGAACCGTACATTATAAATACTCACTGGAAACAATATAGAAGTGACACTAGCAGACTGGTCGCACAAGCTCTGTAACAACACAGTATTTGCTTAGCGTCGTAGACGCTACTGGCTTCCAAGAGCACATGGCTTGCATCCCCGTACGGGAAAAACAAGCTGAGTAGTTTCCTCATATGGGACACCCCCCCCCCCCTTTCATCATTCATCGGCCAAACCACTCACTGTACTCCCCAGCCGTCCGTTATTCCATAGACAATTCACTACGGAAGGAACTACGACGCCGTAAGGTGCTTTCTTTTCATATTTCTACTCTGTTTTATTAATTCCATGGTGGTACGAATTTTTACGTGATAATTTTCATGACACTGTAACTTTGTTTTATGCTTCCAATAATACTTTACGATACAGTGCTACCTATCATTTAATTTCCTAAATGCATTTATTTATAGGCTTTTCACGGCAAAATGAGCACTTTTGAAAGCCGTTTCATTTGGAATAATAGTCAATAAATATATTTCAATTTATCCTTACACGTTAACTTCCGGGTGCGGTGAAATATACACAATGTGTCTGTTACATGACAATATTTATTTAAACAGGGCTCCGAAAGTGCCCACTTAACCGTGAATAGCCTATAATAGGCTGGCAAGTGCTAAATTAAATTAACGTTTATATTTACGTATTTCATAGGTTATAGAAGTATTCTATAGTAAAACATCGATACACGTTGATTATGCAACACACTAAAGGTATAAAATATGTGAACCAACTGATGTGTGGAAAATATCGGCGAGGTCTTCTCTTCCTGCGAACAGAAATTTCGGCGTTGCTCATGTGTAAAGTGAGGGCAGTTTCTGATTGGCTGTTCTAATTGATCGTGATCGGCTTCCATGTGCAGTGGGGCTGAGGCGGCCGACTACAGGACGGACGTTGCTCGGCCACTTTACTGGACAATCAAGGTGTGCACATGTGATCCCAGTAGAGAACGCATGTGTGTACTGATGCGTGCTAGCCCTCCTCTCCGGCCAAGGAGGAAAGAGGTGAGGCGTGCTACTGCATAACTGATCGTATCTCACCAACTTTTCCTAAACTTCGTTCTGGTTCAACCTTCCAAATTATAGTTTCGGTGTAATGTTACTGTTTATTAATTTCTGGATTTATCCAGGTTACTTACTTATGGTTCACAGTTGTGCCTTTCCGGTGGCCCTCTGCCATATGGAAGTCAAGCACGGTTTGTTTGTCCAGAATGCAATTTTCAATTCCGGCGCGATTCCCGATGCAGTTTTGCGTGCACACGACACAAGTCACGTTGGTATTTCCCTCTTTCCAAGAATGGTCAAATGTGCTCACTGGCCTTCTTATTTTTTTTCGAAGCGTGCAAACCTAACATATTTTTGAAGATCGATTGCCATTTTACCCCCACCGTGTATGTAGGTTTGGTCAAATATTTTGTAACGCGTGTATTTTCTAGCAATTTTAGTATTTATATGTTATATGAAAGTGAATTACAATAAACCTATACTGCGGACTTTGAAAAACACTTTGTGGGGTCCAGTACAATTTGCTAATAGCATGTTTACAAAATAGAGAGTGATTCACGAGGAGTTACCGCCACTCACAGGGCTTATTCCTTACACCAACTGGAGCAAAATTTATCATATAAATGTGGGTCATATCCCCAATATTTACAGAGTAGTTCGACAAATTGAAAATTCCCAAATTATTGCTTATGAGGATGGATGAAGGATATTGTTTACCAAAGGACTGCACAGGCACGCAAGGAACTACTTGCGCGTATCATGCATGCCGCTACAGAAATCTAAGACAGTCGTGTGCAGCTACGCAGAGCAACAGGTGCGGTTCATAAGCATGCGGCCACGTATGGAAGTAGGCGGAAATATTTTCCATCTCTTATAAGCTCGTTAGACGCATTGTGTTGCTCACCTGTAAACAATGCGGTCTGGTAATACATCACTGTATTTACTTCTGAAAGAGTTATTAATTTATTCGTCAATGTTAAAATGTCTCGAATTACTCTGTAAATATCTCATATATATATATATATATACATATATATATGTATGAGATATTTTGCTCCAAATAGTGTAAACAACCCGTATAACATGTGTGTATGTAGGATAATGAGAGTGGTGAATACCCTTACTTCTGTAAAATAGTTGGAATATTATGATGTGTTAAAAAAAAAAAAAAACTTATTTTTTACATCCCCTGGTGAAAAGACGCTGCGTGTCCGGTTGCAACTGACAGCGCACACGTCAATAAATCATCCATGCCTCGCACACTTATACAACATACACAACTTATAAAACAAATCACATAAAAACTGTTCGCACCTTTGTACTGCATAATACCACTTATTGTTACTGTAGTACCGAAGCTATACAAGGAAATAGTACCTACAATGTCCAATAGAGGTTCTTTATGACGAGACATAAGTATAGGCACAGGTATAGGCACAATACACACGCTGCGACAAATGTGCATTAGCTTGAATGCTGCGTAGTTCGGACGTATACAAGGAAACAGTTTGTAAAAAAAAAACACTGGAAGTATTGGTGAGTACAATAGGGCGTAAAAGACAGGAGGTGACATTCGCAGTAAGCGAAATCATCATTGATCTGCATAGCCAACAATTATCTTACGATGAAACTGCAGAAATTGTAAATATAAGTCGATATACTGTTACGCATATGCGAGCATTAATTGTCTTTTAACTGGTTTAAAAGAATCCACTTTATTTTAAAGAACGGGGCCAGCCCTTGGTACAAACACAAATAATACACAAACCACCAATAAAGCAAAATTACGTGGTATTAAAAACTCCTATGTACCAAAATCAAAGGGACTGCCCAAACAAACAATAAACGAATGAAGTGACAAGGAAGCAATACAATATATTAGCTAAATAATTAGATTTTCTGGGTGCTCGCATATAGCACCAAAAGGGAGTTTAAATAACTCACTATTAAAAGAACATACACGTGTATAAATAATGATTATAGAAAAGTCCACAGGAAATAAGTGAATATTAGAAATAAAGACTTGGATTTTGTGGTGTGCTAAAATAATATCTTTAGGTATTTTAAAAATTTGTATTATAAAGTTGTGAATGAATAGACAAATAAACAATAGAAATTTACAAATAAACAATTAGTAAAATGAGTACTTTTAGAGTATTAATAAAGATAGTTTTGACAATAAGACAGTAAGTCATATAATGTTTATATGTATGTGTGTGTATATATATATATATATATATATATATATACAGTTGCATAAGCATGTAAAATATGTCAATTTCAGTTAAATGATAACGGATAGTGTCAAATATATAAACTTCTAGCACTATAAAGCCATATTACCAAAAGAGTACCCTTGCATAACTTAATTACTGAATATTAACTTAAAATCATAAATAAATATTTGCACTTGACAATAATGAGCCGATATGACCAGTATGAAATAAAATACAGTTTCCAAAAATAATGACGGTCACAAATAAAGAGAGCAATTAAATGTGCGTGGTTCACTTGATTTTCCCTAAAATTTATATAGTTTTTTACTTAGCTTGATTCATGGAAAGAGACAAATGCCGCATTACTGGCTTCGGTGACTTAGCTGCGAGACGAAACAAATGTAGAAGCGCCCAACAGTCAACAGACGAGACAAAATACATGAAGAGATTATGGCCGGGCATCGCCGCAACACGAAAGAAGGGACATATCCCGCAGGTTATACCATCGCTTTTACAGGTAGTTAAGGTGAATTGTGGCAATTTGGTCCAATGATGGATAACGCACATTCCGTGTCATTGTGTACATCGTACCCGCGTATGTGCACCCTCTCAAGGAGGCAGAACGAAAAATATCCTTACATGTTGTAGATGAACTCCAAAACCGAAATCAAATAAATAAATTAGCACACTATTCTACAACTTGGCTTCAATACACTACGTGATGGTATTTGAGAAACGACACTAACGGGACCTCAAGTCCCGGCCAGCACACCGTGGAAGATGCGACATGATGCCGACAAGTCAAGAACACAAGTGACATGAAGGCGGGGAGAAGGTTAGGTTGTAGCCAGAAACAACGGCGCATCGAAATCAAAACAGCCTGCCCAGATAGTTCCGTCACCGCTAGATGGCATTAGGAGTACGAAAGTGAACAAAAAAAACCGCTGCACGCGTTAGCGACACTGGCTAACGTTCCCGTGATCGACTTTTTTCATGCAAAGTCACGCACAGGATGCATGGTCACACGCGGACTTAGTGAACACAGTCACGCCAACATGAAGCGTGGAAGGGGATAACGACGGCTGTCGCAACAAAAGAATTTGCGAACGAGACAGCTTACATCCGGTCATACCGGAAACGAGAAGAAAGCTGCCTAGAAAACTTTAGCGAGCTTTATGAAGACTCTTTCAGAGTGTCAAAACTGGGTAAAATTGAAATCACAGGGGAAATATAACTGAGGGAAAATAATATTGAATACATATTTATTCTGGCCTGTAGATAATAAATAACTAGTACTGCCAAAGAAAACTAATATAGGAAAATACATATATCAACAAGAAAACAGGAATAAACGTCAATTAAATTTAATAAATCTCAAATACTACAAATTGAAAACTAATTTATAAATTACCGGACAAATTGACTATAAATATAAATTAAATGACTCAGATCATTCCGAATAAGAACAAAGCAAATAATTACCGCAACAATCAAAATATTAATATAATCAAATGGTTAATAAATATATAATAAAACATTCATTAATATATAACAATTCTCGCAATCAAGATAAAGAGTAAAATTGAAAGCATATACTCGAAGCCGATAAAAATGAAGTTAATTATTAGGGACCAAAGTAATTATAAAATTCACCCTCTCAATATCTAATCAAACTATAAAAATTTTAACTTTCAAAGAGCTTAAAATTAGTTCATCTCAGTGACAACATAAAAAATCCAATGGTAGCTTATATCAAAATCACAAGGACATATTTGAAAAATGCTCAGTGTCGTATAAAAAAAATTGACGCTTTTAAAATTAAGGTGTCGCATGGAAAATTAAGGCGGCGTGCCAATACGGCACAATACAGAGCGAACTATTATTAGGAATACATTTCTGAACAAGGTGAGAACTGGGCAACCAACTAAACTAGACAGTAGGGAGCTAAGAAATACAATTAGCGTAAAAGGAATCCCAGGACTACAGCTGCCGAACTGCAAACAACACCATGGAAAAGGAGTTCATCCTCGGACCATTGGGGCAGTTGTGAACTACAATGGATACCGTGAACGTTTGACAAGGAAGATGCCATATGCAAGTAAAGTGATCGTGGCAAGCCACTGCGTGTGGCACATACAGTGTGTATAGACCACGCCAGTGAGATGAGTACAGCCTCACTGCTGGACCGCCGACGGCAAGTGTAGCGAGGGGATTCACCGCCCCGAGCATGCAACAAGCCTCTGCGAGCCCACAACCGGCTTACACTGGTTCACGTGTTAATTTAAGCGTTTATAATTGATCAAAAGGTGTAATTACCCTGTAATCCGACTAATAATTAGCACCTGGCCGCTCAGCCCCGCAGCTGGCCCGACAAACGGCCTAGCGAGGCATTAGCCCGCCCCGCCCCACCCCGCTGGCGATAAAACACTGGCTGTGACGTCGCGAGCCTCTGGGAAACGACGCTAACAGCGCTTTGATGTCTCGCGCGACTAACAGCAGGATTCCGGGGGATGTGTTCCCGTTTATAATCAGCGCCTGCCGTCTTGACTACTCGGCCAGTTCTACTAACCTAGACTCCTAACTCTGAATACGTGGAAACGAACATGTCACAAGTTCATCACCACAAGTTGCAATGATTCTGTTCTGCAAGCTTATCGTGCTCAAAAAGGTCCTTTTTGATTGCTTTTTGCTTGTACACATTAACATTTTATAAATATTTCATTTTTCTGGCCACTCACATTGTGTGTATGGGAGGGTACCAGCCTGAAAATTAAGGTGTCTGCAACTGACTAGCGCTGACCGCTAAGAAGTTACTTTAGGACCATAAACCACGATGTCCCAGAGTTCGGATGCCGGATAAACCACGGCGCCTGTGTCGTTCTCCGAAGTAAGTCAGATAGAACACATTAGTTCCTTCCGATTAACCCTACAATACAAAACGCGGTGTAAAAAAAACACTTAAAATAAATCCACTTCTCTAGCACGCACTTCAGTTCAGTATAAAGAGAAGGCTGGAGGTTGTAGCAGGCGGGACGCGAAATAGGTAATTGCTCAGTATAGGCCGTTCACGATAAAATGAGCACTTTTTTAAGCTGTTTCATCAGACCCAATAACCAATAAATACATTTAATTGTGGGCTCGGGCTTTTGGTTTTTGGTATGGTGAATGTATACACTGTGGTTATTACTCAAAAGGTAGGGTTTACTTTAACAAGTGGTGGAAGGATATAAATTGTTGACAGAAAAAAGTATCCAGGGCTTCAAAAGTGCTCACTTTACCGTGAATGGCCTACATAAGTATATGCGCGTATAATAGCGAGAACGGGTGGAGTCATCTTATAAAAAGCTTCACACCAAAACAACGTGACACTATGTCAACCTGAACCAAGACTATCTAACTATTACCGACACGCGCTGCCTGCTTATCCTTACGGTCGTCACTTGTTCACATCAAACGTAAGTATTATACGCGGAGTCATCAATAATTCACAAGTCTGTGTTCTCATAGCTTTCACGCAATGTGTAGTACAGAAGAAACCTTTAGACGGACGAAAAAGAAATGTACGCGTTATGGAGAGCAAGCAGAAAATAAGTTAAAATGCCTGCAGCGAACTATGGGGAAATGTTTGGTTACAAAAATATGGAGTCTCAAGGAAATGTCCAAGGCCGTCTCAACACACGAAATCGCAATACTTTTCAATTACTGGCAGAAGTGTAAGTATGCTGGAATGCTAGAGTAGTGTAACTGTTCCGTTATTGTTCACTAGGGGGCCCGCCCAGCCCGTGACTTTTTTTTTTAGTATTGTCACGTACCTAGAACTGTCACGATGCTACAAATTTTTGTTATCATACAAAGACTGAAAAAAAAAAAAAATGATGTGAAACTAACTCAACTTTGGGTATAGTTCTATCCACTAAGCCACTGTGGCCCCACTTGGAATCGCTCTATCCACTGGGCCACTAAGGCCCCCATTATATATCCACTTGGCCATTCTGGCCTCACTTTATATAGATCTATCCACTGCGCCACTGCGGCCCCACTTGGAAATTAACTCAACATTGAAGTGAGACATTTAAAATAAACAAAAATTATAGTCCACTGCCTTCATATCTCTATGCGATAATCTCTATGCATTAATACAAAACTTTCATATAGGAAAAAAGTGATTAAAAACTGAGTTTTTAGGGTAAATGATAATGATTGAGTAATCTGATCATGCTGAAATTCGAACTTGACCAGTATTTGACCCTGAGGCTTCGCTCTGCAAAATTTGAAGAACTTGTGTTGAGTTTCAAGGAAATTAGAGGTATTAAAGACGGACAGACAGACACAGATCGTCTCCTTATTATTTAGTATTTATCTTTGTATTCATATTTCCTTGTCAATAGAAACATTTTTTAATCAATCAATCAATCAATGAACTGCAACGTAGGCGCCTTGTATGTTTCCGATATTCAGAAGCAAAATGTAAGAAGTTATACGGATTCACTGTTCCTGAAAATACTTATAATCCCGCCCTTCCCCTAGACATAGTTCAAGTTGTCGTCGAATGTACAGCATGAAGATTGCCTTTATATACGATTCGATGCTTCGCCTCCCTTACTTACAGTTCTACTTTCACGGCGAACAAACGATGAATTGATGTCCAGAAATTTGATACGCATGATTATTACGTTCATGATATATATTTGTAAACTCCAAACACGAGGCCGGCCCCCGTGGCGCAAGCGGTCTGGGGTGCGGGAGGTTCTGGGTTCGAATCCCAGATAAGGAATGAGAGTTAAAGTTAGTTTATGAGAGTTAAAGTTAGTTTGTAAGCCTTCCCCTGATAATTCTTCATTCAGGCATTACCCCGGGAGATGCAAACAAGCTCTTCCCAATACCAATTCCAAACACGAAAATATTGCTTAGTTTGTCAAGTCGTTACGATACATATTGTACAACAGATGTCTTACACCTTAGAATATGCGTACAATACTGTATGTGTATGTAACTTGCTCGGTTGCATAGGAGGTAAGCAAAGGCTTCCATGGACTCATATAATGTCTTCCAAGAACGTAATCTGCATTTAAGTTTCTTTTTGTTGTATGCAAATACGAGTTAAATTTGACGTTACTGTAATACACGTAGGTTTCTGACTTTTTCACAAATATCAGTGTTATGTGCTTCATAAACTGTGTGACTAGACGAATTTTCACGAAACTTGCATCGAGTGACAAATATTATTGTAAAAATAGTATAGTAAGTTTTTTTTTATTAATCCTGTTTAGCCACTGAGTTTTCTAACAATGATTGTTTTCGTTATTCGTAATGTAACAGCAACGTTCGTCATTGATTGTGCGTGTAGTTTTGTATTAAAATATTGTTTCTTGAGGTATTTATGCGATACAGTTATACCCATAAATGTTGTTAAACATAATACTTATGCCAAGGTTATTGTTTAAGGCACGTTGTCTTCCGTATGAAGGATTAAATGCCGTATTACCTGAAAGATTACGAGTATGACATGTATAACAGACAAGGGTTTCAGCTATCCACACTTTTTAAAGGTTCGACGTTCGAAACGTCTTGGTGATACACATATCATCGTCCTCCACAGGCGAACAATACATGAACCTGATGGCAGATCATATGTAAAGTCTGTTAACGATAAAGTGAGCACTTTTGAAATCAACCTTAGAAAAAAGTATCTGGCCCTGCCTGCATATATTTTAACGGGCGCACTGAGCGACATGCGCCCAGTAAAGTTGGTAACGAAGGATGGAAAGTAGTTCCATATCTTAACGTCGAATAAATAGTGTTAGGTAACCATTTGTGGTAACTTAAATTATTATTATTTTTTCCTTTTCTGCTTTTTTAATGCATTGAAATGTAAAGATGAGAAGATTTTTAAAAATATTTACGTTCCTAATAGTTTTATAATTTCTCTTGACTGGCGCATGAATGAAGTGCTGAGGCCTTTGGCAATATAAATTTTGCATAAAGCGGAAGAAGACACAGCGTGCATACAAGTGGATCCTAAGCAGGGCTTTCAAAAGTAGTCATTTTATTGCGAACAGCCTATACCTATTCCTGTGTCGACAGCAACCTGCAGGAGATCTGCAATAACAGCAAGACAATGCACCGGTCCATCACTCCTGAACTGTAATAAGAGTGGTTCGATGAACACTCCACGGACCTGAGGTAGCTGCCTGGTTTCCGAGGTCACCCGACTTCAATCCTATCGGACACATATGTGGGAGTTGTGCAGCGGTCATGAATCTCTGTAAGGCTCCCGCCGTGTCATCGTCATCAGGATGAAAGGGTGTACTACGCGCTATAAGGATATTCACGGTAAAATGACCACTTCCGAAAGCCCTGCTTAAGATCGACTTGTATGCACGTTGTGTATTCTTCCACCATATGAAAAATCAACATTGACATGGGCCTCGTCACTTTATTCGTGCGTCGGTCAAGCGAAACTGAAATTATTATAAAAGTAAATATTTTTTTCAAATACGCTTATTATTACACTTCGCTGTATTTAGAAAAAAACGGAATGCGAAAGAAATAATTTAAGTTAGCAGGAATGGTTACCTAACACTTTTTATTCGACGTTAAGATACGGAACTACTTCCCATCCATCGCTACCAACTTTACTGAGCGCATATCATCTCAGGGCGCCCTTTATAATACACGCAGGTAGGGGAAGCAGCTTTTTCTAAGGTTGATTTCAAAAGTGCTCACTTTATGGTGAACAGCCCAGGCAGGTATGTCTAGTTTAACCGCTCACATGCGTAGTTCTTTCTCTCTCTCACACACACACGCGCGCATATGCAAACTTAGTGGCGAATGAGATATATGAACTTTTGTGGTGTGGCACGAGACAGTAGTATTACTCGGGCAACTATGCTGCAGCGTGGCTAGTGGTAGACAGACTGAGAATGACAACGCAGAACGAAGCAGGGAATGAACGGCGAGTTGCAGGAGGCCAGCACACGATATTTCGTACACAAAGGGAGGGGGGGTGGGGAGAGAGAGCAGGTAATGGGCGGTGGGCTGGGGCCAATGTTTGCTCAGGCTTCATGCTGCACTGCGATAACAATAGCGGCAGCCCGGCAGGGGAAAAGTGGCGCGCCGGTCCCCAGCACCTCTCCTAAACTGTCTGCTAAATGGAACACACACGCCACACGCCCCTTACTATCCCCTTACCCCTTCCCACAGGCCTTTGATTGGTCCTATGTTCGCCGCAAGGCCAGCTACCTGAGGGACACGCCTGTGTTCCGACCAGGCAGTGAGGTGAAGTGCAGGTGCAGCAACTGCGGAATGGAGACGGGAGCACCCTGGGGAAACCCCGTACACCACGGCGTCACCGCCAGCGGGGGCCTGGGGTGGAAACAAGTACTGCTCTGCCAACCTATCGAGAAGGCCACACGTTATAATTACTTAAGTTCTAAGTGAAAAAATGTTGGTATACGCCGTTCACGGTAAAGTGAGAACTTTTGAAGCCCTAGTTACTTTTTCTTTCAACCAATTTATATCCTTCCACCACTTGTTAATGTTAATCCTGCCATGTGAGTAATAAACACAGTGTATGCATTCATCATACCGAAAACCAAAAGTCCGAGGCCTCAGCGAAATGTATTTATTGGTTATAATGTCTAATGGCACCGCTTCAAAAGTGCTCACTTTATTGTGAACGGTCTATAAAGGATGTTCAAGATCAAGTGAGCACTAATTAAATCAACCTTAGAAAAAAATCACTGCCATTACCTGCAAAGATTTTAACAGTCGTTCTGAGGGACATACGCCCAGTAAAGTTGATAACGATGGAGGGGAAAGTAGTTCCATATATTAACGTCGAATAAAAGGTGTTACGTAACGATTTGTGATATCTTAAATTATTTCTCTCCTTTCTGTTTTTTAATGCATCGAAGTGTAAAAATGAGCAGATTTGTAAAATTTTTACTTTTATGATAATTTCACAGTTTCACTTGACCAACGCATGAATAAAGTGATGAGGCCGATGGCAATGTTAATTTTACATAAGGCGGAAGAACACACAACGTGTATACAAATATATCTTAAGCAGGGCTTTCAAAAGTGCTGATTTTACCGTGAAGAACCTATACTAATCTTTAAAATATATTACTAACACGTGATTTTAGTAATTACAATAATCATGCCTAATTAATATTTTATTTTCACAAAATACGTTTTTTAAAGTATCCGAAACGGAAATACACTTAAATTCGAATCAAAAATAGACTTTTATTAATAAAAAATTTAAACATTTCAATAAGTAAATTTAAACAAGATATTTTACAGTGTTCCAAAATATATGCATTCCTCTTTATTATAGATACATGCTGAAGATACGTGAGAGGTGTATCTGAGTTCTTCAGGGGTGGAGGTTTTAATTTTAAAAAAAATGAAATTAACTACATTTGATTCTCTAATTTATTCGCTCTTCTATTATCTACAACATTAATTAGCTGTCTCCACTTGTACTCGTTTTACTTAACAGTGAGCGCAATATTACATGTATATTTCCACTCTTAATTAATGTCCTTAATTATCTCTCTTGTTTACAGTCAATTAACTCATACTCATTAACAACACATTTTCATCCTATCTGTTGCCATCATTTATAATGTCTCTCACTCACGCATCCAGTCCAATAGTCCAGCCTGTCAACCGCGTCCTTCACTGCTGAATACTTCAAGCCGCAGACTTCCCTTTCGCTAGCCGCTGCTAGTTCTTCTATCGCTCGGAACTCAGCCACTCATTCCTTTATCAACTCCAACTCCAACTCTCGTCCCGGAGGCCCACCGCAATACTTATAGTGTCGTGCCTTACCATATAGAAGGTTCAACGCACCCCGAGACGCGCTGAGAGAACGAAGTCAGTAATCCAAGGCATTCTTCCGATATCGGTCGAAAACAATACGACCAGAGTCCACGGCGCGTGTCTGTAATTCGAAATCCGACATTGCCTGACCTTCCTCCGTCGCTATCGTATAACTACCGTCCGTCCTTTTCGCTCGCTCGCGCGCGATGCGAAGCAACGAGCGCGCAATAATATTTAACATGCTTCCTTTTCTGATAATTTTGCAGTACGCCACTGGAAGCCACTCTGGGACCTCCTTAATTAACACTGAATAAAAAGAACATAGAACGAACGAAGTCATATGTAAGTTTGCCTGCGTTTTTAAAGCTTCATTCGCATACCAGCTCAAGGTAACTCCGTGACATCGTACTGCAAGCCAAGTAGCTTCAGCTAGCCGTATCTCCTTTACCCCCTCCACCAACACACTTTAGCAGCGCATGCGTCTGACCGCCTTAAAAAGAGAAGCGATGACTGGCACTCAGTTACTTTATTGACCGCTTGATGGTGCCACGAGTAAACGGGAGTTATCATATGACTACTTTGTATCGGGTTAGAAACTAGTTTCAAAACGAGGAGAATATTTATGTTATGGCTCCGTTTCTTTATATGTAATGTCGCGAGCAATCACGGTACAATACTGTCATCTAGGGTTTGTGTATGGGCAACCTCTCTACAATCTCGCCAGAGGATGCTGACGCCCTTCATCAACTCAATGTCTATATTCAGAAGAGGTTGTGTTCCTACAGTAAATTTTTTTTTTTTTACATTGCGAAGTCTTTGCGCTATAAATCAACTACTTACCCAATTTAATGAAACATAATAGGTCAGAATTCTATGTCACTGGCTGCTTCAAGATATGCCTAGATTTTTTATGCAAATATGGTACATTTTAAGAAATATAAAATTCAGCACCATTTACATATTCGAAATCATACATGTGTCGAACATGCTAACGGTATGTTTAAACTGGCCACGGTAATGCTTCATTATTACCAGTGTTCCACTACAATAAAAGCGAAAAGCATATTCTTACGACACATGAACACCGTAATTTCGAATTGGGCGTTAATTATGCAAAACCTGTACGCCACATGAAATATTTTCCCGCAGGAAGATTTTAGTGTGTACAAATCGGCCGATGTTTCACATAACTGTACACTAACAAAGTGGAACTAGTCTTGTGCCCTTTGTGGATTCGGGCAGTCCAGAACACAACCGAGAATACAATCACCTCTTCAAACGCCACTGTAGCAAACATAGACTAGTGAGAATTAAAGATAGGAGCGATGCCAGGAAACCCCCTTGCCACAACCCTGACTATTATTTAAAACGAAAAACTAATTCGTGCATCAACCAACATATAATGAGCTAGAAAGGAATAGTGTAAATTTAGTTAAGGTTTTCTTAGTCAGGTTGAGAAGTTGAATGCTTTTAGTTTAACCAGGGTGCACAGGTTCTCGTGTACAGGGATTTTCAGTTTTGTATGCAAGTAAATGTGATAATTGCAATTTTCATAAAATAAATTTACTGTGTAAAATGTACATTTTAGTTTTGTGTTAGAACTTCAGTAAAGATTAAACTTTATGCTTCGCAGTAGAGTGAAAATATAGCGTAATACGTCCAAATGTTGTTTAACATTCTGTCATACAACTGGATTTCGCAAAACGTTGACTGAAAAAATTACTTCGTTTAAATATAACAATTGAATCGAAAAAAAAATAGTGCAAATGTTTAAAAAATATTTATTGGTAATTTTCTGCGCAGTTTTCTTAAGAAAAGTATAAAATTCCTTTTGATGGCTTATTTATTTTACACTCCAAATCCTTAAGATTTTTCCATTCAAACAAGCTATTCGCGGATTCCTCACACTTTTTTAACAGGACCTTAGAAAAATTACCCCACAAATGGCTGGTTTGGCTGTTTCCTAAATATGTCGTTTATCACAAACGTTTTATAAATTTATAAAAAAAAACCTTATTTTTTCTTAAATTGGACTTTCACTTGTATTTAATATATTATAAATTATAATATGAATAAAATGGAGGAAATAGGTATTTTGGAAATACCAAGTAAGAAATAGTTCTCACACACAATATGATCGCAGAATGCAGCACGCTGTCCCTTTAGCGTCATTTTGTACATTCGGGTTGTTCGCATGAGAGGGAAACATCCTGCTATAGGCTGTTCCCGGTAAAATGAGCACTTTCGAAAGCCCTATCATTTGGAATAATAGTCAATAAATGCATTTTATTTTATCATTAGACGTTAACTTCCTAGTGCGATGGAATATACACACTGTGTTTATTACTTACATGGCAATATTTATTTAAAAAGGTGGTCAAATGATAAAAAATGACTGAAAGGAAAAAATAACTAGGGCCTCAAAAGTGCTCACTTTATCGTGAACAGCCTATAGTAAAACTTAAGTAGGGTTTCAGAAAAGTTGGAAGTAACTATTCAATGGACTATGATTAAAATTTTGGTTGTACAAGTATGCATTACAATTCAAGCCAAACACGAACTTTTACGTACAAATAAATAGAATTTCTCAATTTACCTCCAGATATAAATTTACCTTTTTGGTGTACCCACACACGTTGCAATAGAAATTATTCCTATGCCAAACTCTCCTATACAGAATATCATTTTGTTCCCAACCTGAATAGAATAAACCTCATTTTAGTGGTCATAAATAATGAAGCATGCTTCAAAGCTTGTGTAATGGAATGGGTAATTCCTTACCTTTGCTTAGCTTGTAGGTTGGTTACCCGTCGTGGTTTTCAAAAAGAAAATACCACTTCAATAAAGAAAAGAAGACGAAATAACTTGAAATAGCTATACATGAAAAGTGTTGCACTCAATTTGTTTCGCAAATCATCTAGTAGAGCACGTACGTACTTTCATGCGTGAAAACTGGTCAATATTCGAGCACATGTAAGCACGAAGTTCTGTGCACAGAAACTAGCCAAGTGCATTTTCTTTCATATTATTTCTATTTGATGAAAAGACAAAAAAATCCGCACGCATGAAAGAGTAAAGGAAACATTTGTCGGACACGTGTAATGAAGCAGGGCCCTACAGGAAACCTCTAGAATTGTGAAAAGTAACTAACTGGCTTCGACTGTTTACACGGATACACGTTTTAAAATATCAGTGGCCAAAATGTACCTCCTCTGAAATTACGCTTAACTTGACTTTTTTAAAAATAAAAGTATGATGAGCATGTTAAAGAAGTGGTATGTAGTTTGTTCACGGTTTCTTCACAGTTTGTTAATTAAAACATTTGAAAAATCACCCCATGTATGATGTGTTTGGTTGTTTCCTAGATATGCCATGTATCACAAACGTTCTATTCTTCTGTTAACATAAAATCTCTCTTTTTTTATTAAATTTAACTTTTGCTTATATTTAAATATAAATTATATTATTTCATTTGTAATTAATGTGAATTAAAACAGGAAGAACATAGGTGCGTTGGTAACGCCTGGTAAGAAATAAAATATATCTTATGAAAAATATTATTAAAGCGAGTGTGCACGAATACGGTGCGTTGTGCCTTTGGTGTAATTCTCGACACTCGGCCAAGCTTTGTTTGCACGAGGCGGAGGAACAGTTTGAAAGTAGAAGTCACGCAGGGCTTCAGGAAAGTTGGAAGTAAGCGTGAATGAACTATTGTGACAGTTGCGAAGGTGTATCGTGATGGACGTGGGTCGACCATAGGCTAAAGATGAGGTAGACCGATCTCGCTGGCTGCGCACTACCAATCTCCGTGTCCCAAAATTGAACTGCTTTTCTGCCAACACGTCTAGTGAAAACGACGTGGTTTGGATTTTAGAATAGAAAACTGATTTGTAAACAAATGTTTTGAGATGTGGGTATACTTATTTTGCCGAATTTATAAAGCTATTTTATTTTATTGAAATTGTTAAAAGTATTTTATTCATATAATAGTTCTTGCCGTTAAAAAAATTAAGATATAAACAACCACTGTCATCATTATTGACCATGCAACTTTGAAAGTTGTGTATGATTGGGGTAGGTGAATGTTGGGTACATGCGCAGAAGACGAATGAGCGGTGTACCTCATCTGTAGTATACGGAGCGGACAGGAAGTGTTGAAGTCAGGGCAGAGCAGGACAGAGGAACTGCTGTCGGCCAAGTATGCCGCAGCTATGCAGCCCTCGGCGTCGTCTCCTCACCGTGCTAATGAGTCTCTTGCACGCCGGCGCTACCTACACCCACACTCTACCTCCTGCTATTAACTACTCATTTCCCTTTTCAACCTACAGTCTACGAAGCAACTGTTACACTGTTTTTTGCGCGCTGTTCAAATCAGTTACAACCCATCAAATTATACATAAGTATTACAACTTAATTTTTTTGTGATAACGCTGTTACACCGAGATTCCATGCCACAAGCGACATCACACTGTAGGCTGTTCACGGTAAAGTGAGTACTTTTGAGGCCTTAGTTTCTTTTTTCTTTCAGCCATTTTTTATACTTTAGCCACTCTTAAAATTAATATTATCATGTAATTAATACACACTGTGTGTGTATTCCACAGCACTATTGACTAATATTCCAAATGAGCGTTTTTTTTTCAAAAGTGCTCACTTTACCGTGAACAGCCTATAGTAGGGAATGTGGCATGTTGTGCAGCCAACTTCCACCAGCCAATCAGCACTTTAATCTCCGTAAACTCACGTTTTTCTTACACCAGCACGTCAAATTTTAACATATTTATTTATACTGCGCGAATACAAAATGTAACTTTGTTCGCGCTACAATATTAGGTATCCGCAGTTCCGGAGCTGATGGGGTTACAATACAGCGAAATGGAAGTGCCTATCCAGAAGGTACCCAAAAGCGTACAGTATTCGCCACGTTCGCCAGCTACAAGACAAACCGCGGGTTTGGCGTCAGCTACAGGAACAGAATCTATAGCGCCGCGGTCAACTGCAACACCGCTCACCTTATTGTCAAAACAAAAATCTGCAGCTAACGTCGCCTTAACGTATTTGAACGGAAATAACTGCAGTTGCCAAACTCTGCATTACATTTCGAGACGCCTAAACACGACTGACTTTTCAATTATTGATTACAAATCATGTCAAAATGAACTAAAACCTCACATAGTGTTATAGTACACTAAACCTCACAACATTCTCAGGATTTCACTTACAAATTTTCTATATAAATGCCTGCAAGTAGACAACACTCGTACACTCAAAGCTGTCGTAAAGGAGGAGTATATGAGCGCGTTTTCAGGAAACAAGGACTGCTTAATTTTTGGTGTTTTAATTCCTTAATATGACCGTTGAGGCCCATCATAAAACTAAGAGACAAACCTCACGATGATACAGCAAATACGAAAGCAGAGCATAAGATTGTTTAGTAGAATAAATACGCTCCAAGCTCTGGCATTTGTTTTCAGTACAGAGTAAGTTTGTAGCAAACTTTGTGGCTGTAAGTACGGAACAAGTGAATGTAGTTATAACGCAATAATATGCCGTAGGAAACTAAAATTAGCTGTGTTATATGTTAAGAGCTTTAGAGACATGTGGTAATACGTGTTTAGCGAGTGATGCGCCACACGTATCTTGCAAGACGCTGCCACGTTTCGTCGATAAAATTAAATCTCGAGAAGTACAAATCACTTATACGTAGCCGTAGAGACAATCAGCGAAAAGGTTCCACCAATTTGGTGCTTCGAAACATGGTCTCGGTGATTCAAAACATTATTCTTGTATACTGTATTGATGGGCATATTTTAACCCCTTCTAGCAAACTCACATTAATAACATTCCACATAGAGAATATAACAGGGGTGGCCACGCTCTGTTTACTGGCAACTCGTTTAGAGTCAGGAATGTCGAACTTTTGATGATGATTTATTGAGCAGTAGTGCCTAAGTAACAAAAATTGTCCTCTTGTCGCAACTGCCTAGGACTCACCGTTTACCTGTAAAACGCACACAAAGATTCGTCTGCAGCAAATTCAGTGCCTAGCACATAGGCAATACTATCTACATCCGCGTACAAAAGATGCCTGTCCACTGCACTGTTTCTGGCGACAGTTTGTATATATTCCTTGTATTGTATTTTTGAATGGTATTTTTGAAAATCGTAAAATAAGTGAAATTACATTAAATGTCTTCGAATAATGTGTTATGTGACCGCGAATGTCAACCTAAGAGGAAATCCGTATTAATGCCGCACCCCCCCCCCCCTCCTCACCGTTTGTAGATAACAAGGGTGGCCACCCTCTTGTTGCATACAACGTTTTTACCGTCAGGAATTGTGAACGTGTGATGCATGTTTATTGAGCTGTAACACATACGTAACAGAAATGGTCCTCTTGTTATAACAGCCTAGGACCAAAAGTTTTCAAGATATCAGAAGGCAAAAGTGATGGGGTGCGTGATAATGCCTGCTAGTTACGCAACAACTGGTATAGACTGTTGACAGTTAATGCAACACATTTGAAATCAACCTTTGAAACATATCACTGCCCCTACCTGCATATTTTAAAAGGCACATTATGTTGCATGCGTCCAGTGGCGTTGGGAATGGCGGAGTTAAAGTAGTTAAATATTTTAACTTTGAATTATAATTATCACCTAAATATTTGTAAATATTGGAATTATTTTTATTTTGCTTTATGTTTGTTTATAATGCATGTACATGTAAGAATGATAAATTTTTTAAAATATTTACTTTTCTAATAATTACACAATTCCACTTGACTGATGCTAGAATCAAGTGATCAGGTCCATGGCAATGTTGATTGTACATATGGTTTGAAGAATACATGATGTGCAAACAAATAGATCTCAAGCAGGGTTTTCAAAGGTAATCAGTTTACCGTGAATAGCCTATACAAATGCGCCGGCGCAAGGGAAGGTAGGGCAATGCGTATTTTCTAGACTGGAGTGTGAGGCAGTGTAGTGTGCAGTGTGGATGACACATCACTTCTAATGAAGCGGTTTACTTGGGCAGAACTCCCTGGCATTGTGCAAGTGTGCGGACAAGCGCGTGCAAACAGCCGTTCAGCACGCCGTATGCATCAAGAGCGGCTCCCAAACCAACGTGTTCCTCACCATACAACGTTGATCGGCGTCGTCGTACTGTGAGAACTCCTGCTTTCGAAGATGTTCTACGGAGGGTGGAGCGGAATCCAGCGACCAGCACACGTGCCATTGCGCACAGAATGCGTTCAAGTTCAGGAACTGTGTGGCAAATGCTTGATCCCCTACCATCGACAGCGGGTCAAAGTGATGGGACCTCGTAACTACCCACAATGCTTACAGTTCACCCAATGATACCTCGAACACTGTTAAGCTGAGCCGGGGTTTGCGAAATGTGTTCTATTTACCGACGAAGCATGCCTCACACGTGACGGATTCTTTCACTCTCGCAATGTGCATTTGTGGGACGACATGAATCCACATGTAATATCGAAACGTGGACATCAGGAACTATTCCAGGTAAATATATGGGCTGGTATTATCGAGCACAGTTTGACTGGGACGTTCATTCTGCCTGGACACTTAAATGCAAACATTTACCTCAATTTCCTGGCGAATACGTTACCGGGACTATTGGAGGACGTTCCATTGGCTGTAAGGGATGCCACGTGGTCCCAACATCATGGTGCGCTAGCCCATTTCTGTGAAGCTGTGCGCGACTCTCTCAACACCAGGTTTGCGGACCATTGGCTGTTGGGTGGCCGCCACGCTCGCCAGACCTTTCAGTGTCTGGACTTCTTCCTGTGGGGTGCAATGCGTTCACGTGCGTACGAGACCCCGGTGAACAGCGTGTAGGCTCGGATCTCCGTCATCACTGGACACATCGCGACTACGAAAAGACTATTTGCCGGCGTGCATCAATCAATGTAGCGCAGTTGCACTGTGCATCGAAGTTAATCGTGCACATTTTGAGCTTCTGTTATAATTATGAGACTGGGTCGAACACATGACACACTTGTATCTGTAGTGGTTTATTCATTTGTATTTTGTCACTTCACTATTTATGTACATGTCAGTAAAGGTGTTTGAAATAGTTTTGACATGTCGCTATTTTGGCACGGCCCCTCGCTCTTATCGTTCTTAAACACGTGTTAGGCACTATCACTGGTGTTAACGATGTGTGTGCGTACCTTACCCCTTGCGACGGTGCCTTTGTATGAGATAAATGTGTTGCCTACCTGGCAAGCATTATCAAGCACCTCGTCACTTTTAACTTCTGATATCTTGAAAACGGTGAGTCTTATGCAGTTGCAACATGAGGACCATTTCTGTTATTTAGGTCATGCTGCTCACAAAACAAGCACCACACGTTCACAATTCCTGGCAGTAAAAACATTGTATGCAACAAGAGGGTGGCCACCCCTGTTATCTTCGTTCCGAGAGATCGGTGGAGGGGGTAAAGCATTAATACGGTTTTCACTTCTTTTACGATATTTTGCACAAATACCATTCAAACATACAATACAAGGAATACATAAACTGTCGCCAGAAACAAATGGGCAGAGGTCTGTGCAGTGGACACGCAGAGTTTTGTACGCGGATGTAGATTATATTGCCTATGTGCGAGGCACTGAATTCGCTGCACACGAATCTTTGTGTGCGTTTTACATGTAAACGGTGCGTCCTGGACAGTTGGGACAAGAGAACAATTTTTATTAAATAGGCAATTTTGGTCAATAAATCATCATCAAAAGTTCGACATTCCTGACTCTAAACGAGTTGCCAGTAAACAGAGCGTGGCCACCAGTGTAATATCCTGTACGGGGAATGTTATTAATGTGAGTTTGCTCTTACCTTGAAGATCCCATTAACACAGAACAATGCTCAGAGAAATGTACTTTCATTTCACTTTGTTCCCGACGTATTGCAAAAATTAATTTAAAAATCTCACTTTTTAGGGGCTTACAACTCCCTTAATATTCCGTTTAGGTAGTATGTGTCATATATATTTTCTACGTATTTTTACTTAAGGAATCATCTCACGAAGTTTGTCGGTCTAATTGCGAAACATCTTGTATATGCGCCTGCTGACTACGGAAGTCTTTATTACTGCAGTACTGGAGGTCGAAGCCTGCAACATATCAGGAAGTCGACCAGTGAAAGGCACACTCTGCTAGCAGGTGATGCCGAATTTTAAAATTACATTCTTTCAAAAATCAGCTATGTGATATTTCATTATAGAATTACAGACACACACGGGCTAGAAGAGTTGTGGAAAAATGTTTTTGCCACATGGCTAATCGATTTAGAGTTGGCATTACGAAAACCAATATTCTTCAATCATGAGAACACAAGAAAAACTATTGCAGCTATACGCACTTTCCATAAATGTATTCTAGAATGCAGGTCTAATTATGTTTATGTTACTGCAATTACATTTGACCATGAAGTTGGTCACTGAGAAATCAAAGAGGTTTATGACAACAGAAGTGAATCCTGAAAACATATTGTATCCCCTAAAGGCACTTTCAACGTGCTCTGAAGTCAGTTGGCAGTGCCGATTAATTTATTAATTTCTATTGCTGTCACTTATAATATATGAGTATATGAAACCATCTGACAATAGTGTAAATAAATACTTCACGTAATTTTTTATTTATATTTTACTCGCAACACTGTATGAAAAAAGTTACATGCTACTGCGGCAGTGTTTTCGAACCCAAAACGTAAACAAGTGTGTTTACTTAGCACATTGCTCGTAATTTCAGAACAAATTGAAGATCTTCCCACAACTTCATTTACCGAGATATTCCCACAGAAATAGAGGATGCGTGAACCAGACTTCCTCTTTTCAAGCATTTTCGTCTCATTACTGTATTATGTTCGAAGGTTATGCCACTCACATTGTATTTCTTCTGACGTTGCGAATTCTCTAGACATTCCCTTTTGTTAGATTACTGTAGTCTTTGTAGCTTGCATTCCACTTCACCGTTAATTATTATTCAATACACTCTCTCGGCCGTTGTTTCCGGCGCAGTATCAGGCAACCGGCCGGAAACTAGCGAGAGCTGTGACTCTGGGCGAGGAAGGGCCGTCTTCACGTGAAGTCCGCTTCAAGGTCAACAGTGTCGCGACACTACGCTATCGCTCGTCTTCACGCTTACACTCCGTGTCTGATCTCGAGTGTCGCGGGGCCGCGGTTAGCCCGCTCGCCTCCCACCAAGGCGAACAGGGTTCAATCCCCGGCCGGGTCACCGGATTTTCGCAAGTGGGAATCGTGCCGGATGATGCCGTTGATCGGCGTGTTTTCTCGGGTATCTCACGTTTCCCCCGCCCCAAATTCACTTCAATCACCCTCACTGACTCTCAAGACCTCGCTGTTAAGAGCCGCCCAAATCTCTTCACTCACTCTCCCGAGCGTCGCCTCGTAAAGACGCAGCTGAGTGGCGGTTGGGCGCACAATGTTTTGCAGGCAGTATGTAAGAAGAAATGCGACGTGGCAGAGCAGGTTAGGGACACCCCTGTCGCCGCTGGCCATGTATATTTTAGCAGGCCAGGTACATAAAGTAGGGCAGGGCGGGCGACTACCCCACGGGACATGCCCTCGCCCCACCTCACCCCCCTCCCAAATAATTAACATGAATCAAGAGGTGGGTGGAGTGGGCCGGCAGGCGCCAGCAAGCTCCCACTCAATATTGCATGCAGCCATCATGTATAGTTGGTGAAGGTGCTTGCTTACCGGCCCCGGCCTCGCCACCGCACTCCAAACTTGTCAGCAAGTTAGTGCCCTCCGAACAGCCAAGTTTCATAACTCGCCGCCACGCGGCGCCACACGTATTACCAGGCCCTTACTTATACAGGAGCAGCGGTCGACGGCCACAACGAGCCCACCTGCTGGTGCCCCTCGCCTGCTGCCCGCCCGATCTAGAGATGGCGAGTATTTACAATACATGTTATCAGTAATAGGTATTGAAAAGGAACATATATAGCCTGTTCCTAGCTTCTGGAAATACCTGTTACCATCCCTCCTGCCTGTTACTGATACTTGTATCCATAGACTAAAGATGAGGTAGACCGATCTCGCTGGCTGCGCACTACCAATCTCCATGTCCCAACATTGAACTGCTTTTTCTTCCAACACGTCTAGTGAAAACGGCGTGGATTGCGTTTGAGGTTAGAACAAAGTTTAGTAAACAAGTGCTTTGTAAAGTTTGCATACTTGCTCTAGCTAATTCGTAACGCAGATTGATTAAGTTTCAACAGGTTAAAGTATTTTGTTAGAAAAATATTGGCTGTCACTTAGAAATTAAGATATAAACTAACACGTTCATCACTGTTGACTGTGACTTTGACAGTTGTGTTCCTTTGGGGTAGGTCAATATTGGGTACATGCGCAGAAGATGAATAAGCGGTCTACCTCATCTTTAGCCTATGCTTGTATCACGAAGCAGGAACAATCATAAGTAGAACTCGCCTGTTACTCGTCAATCGTGCAATATCATTTCGTACCTATTCCTACCGGTTGATATCAGAATCCATTCAGGATACTGGAAAGTATTAGATATGAAATAAAACATACCGCGCAATCAATCAGCAAACGAAGATGACCAGCGAAGGTGTAGTAGCGGTTGTTGGAACAGACGTGCTATGTGTGGCCGTACTGGCACAACTTCTTGTGAGGCAACGTGAGGCCTGCTCTATGAGACGCGGTAACGGTGATAGCTGCCTGCGATACGATCCGAGCCAACCCTCACTTGTTCCAGAAAGTGCGACAGCCGATGATAAGTCTCGCAAAATGCATGCATCGATGTAGATGGGTGTCATTTCCAGTCCCTGTTGTACAATGTTTTTCACAACATAATAATCGTAGTTATGATGGATAATGTAATAAAGAGCCACAAGTATTGGTGTGGCTGATGGGAACATCCCTCAAGAAGTTTGCTTTTTATTGACAACACCAAACTTTACACACGAAACCAATGTTTGCACATGATCCCTCTGACTACGAGCTGACAGCTGCACAACAGGCCTGTCTCACCACAAACCTGCATCTGCCACGTCCAGATTTGCTGCGATCAGTTTACGAACAGTAAATCGCACATAATTCAAAACAAACTTAACGACATCCAGGCCCACACGCAGTGCAGTTTGCCTACCTTCGAGGTAGTGTACGACAGTCCACTGATTTTCTGGCACATGGACATGGTTAGTGTTAAAACAAGTCGTAGATATATCTTCTACCTGATTTTTTGATATGGAACCTCCCTGCCACTGTAATACAAGAAGAGACACGCTGTTTTTGAAAACGCACGCGTACATATCCATGGCATGCACATGAGAGAGAGGAGAGAGACAGAGAAAAACGTACAGTATGTGAAAGAGTAGTGAGGTGACCATGATGTGCGGCAGAGGTGGGAGCACAGAGACACGAGTGGGTGGCCGCACAAAGGCCTGTGGTCAGAACGCCCCGCGCTGCTTTTTTCAAACTCTGTGCAGCTAACAAGGGTGTCCGGCCCGCAACCCCAAAACAAGGCCACTTACCCCGGCCTTGCGCACCCTAATTACATCTTCTCATTAAACAGATTGCTCTTGTCGACACGAGCACGCCGCTAGTACGCACTCCGCCCTTCCATGCATACTCCGCGGCACCGACGCCGCCGCTGCTAATATGCTAATGTGAAACGTGCGGAGTATTCGCCGCGCGGAAACCATTTCACACCCCAGCGCCACTCCATTTGTCTTGCACAGGTCGCCGTCCACACCGCCACACACCGGAATTGTGTCGGCTATACCGGCGAAAGAAAAACTTAACAGCAGCTTGGCCCCGGCAGATAGCTCTGTACGTCGCAGCAGGACCTCTGCAAGTTACTAACCTCCCTCTCTTATCGTCTGTTACCCCTGCACGTGTCCACTACACATCTCGCTGCTCGAAGACGAGGACAGCCACATCACGTGGATGCCGCTCGGCCTGCACATACTTGCAAGATGTGAGGCCGTGCTCTCGAACACACACAATTTTCATACATTTTGCCGGGTATATTTAATCATAGTTCTAAATCTGAAGTATAACTGGCTCAAGATTAGAGCTATTTTCCTCTGCTGCCTTCCCAGGTTTATCTCCCCGCGACCAGCGCCTCGGTGCTCTACTGCCCAGGGATGTTAGATGGCAACTCGGAAGTTCTGGTACTGACCTTACGTAAAACTGGTACTTTAGACGAAATAGTGGTACGCCATGCAACTTCACGCGACAAGAATAGCCAAGCCATTATTTTGTACATTCTGGTTCTACTAAAACACTGCTTATTTACATTAAGGCAAAAAGATTGAAAATGTTCCCTTTCATTCTACATTTAATTGTAAAAAAAAAAATGTAAACTATAAGTTAGTAAATAGAAAATCTTATGCACATATTTTGCATTTAAACATACACTGGCACGTAAGGAACATTAATGTAGTTTACTACATAAAAAACGGTGCAAAAGCTTCAATCAACTTCAATGAATTAAAATAAAATCAAAACAGTCCGTGCCCGCGGCTATGCTTAATGATGCAATACGGAACAACCTACATGTTGAGACGAAACGGAATACTGGATGCGCAAGATTCGTGCTCGGAACTTGAGATCAGTCGTGCTTTGTCCCAAGAAACTTTCTTTGTAAAGCAAGGTACTGGACTTAAAATAATTTTGTAGTGATTTTTATTACAAGTGATCTTAAGTGCTGAAATCTTGGTATTTTCGCGTACCCGGACAAAATTGTATCTTGGTACGTGGTACGACACCATGAAAACTGGTACGTGTACCAAGAAACTGGTACGTCTAATACCGCTGCTACTGCCGCTCTCCCAGCTGGCCGGAGCTGCAGAGAAACTCGGGAGTATCGCCTGTATCTGCGCCTCCTCCTTGCGCAGACAGGTTCTACAGGTGCCTAGTGCAGCAACAATTGTTCAAACTAAACTCGTCAATACTCGAAAACTATCCACTCTAATATGTTCACAATCTTTCTTTCCATGTGGCAATCATATTATTTACTTTTCTAAAAATATTTTCTACGTAAAAAAAAAATGTAATACGATGGTCTGTTGATTATTTTTCTGGACGTACACAGAACAATAGTAGCAAGCGAAAAACTTATGTTTTTTTAGAAACACCAAAGTTAATTTATATGGCCCTCTTATGTATAATGGGGCACGAAATACGTATATTTATATAATTTTGTCCCAATTTGTTTAACAGGGGATTTTTCAAAAATTTTGGTTTGACAAGAAAGACGTAAATAACAATGTTGAACATTTTATTACATGGTTAAAAATCCCCTGGGTTCGTTATTCTCGGAGCTCTGATTGTAGATAAGAAAAAAATGCCTTTCATTTCTTCCATGCGAAAATCTAAGAACGTAAGATGTTGAAAATTATTATTTACGTCTTGTTGAGCCAAAAATTTCAATAAACTCTTTGGAAATCAACTTATATCGAAACTCTGGTAAATATACAGCTTTCATGCACCATTGCCCTTAAATTACCACTAGTGACTTCGTTGTTACGGTGTGTAAAACTTCGTAAATAATTCAGCCGTACAGGAGACCGGCGGCTACCAACTTTCTGTTTTCGGATATCTCTATTACACTTATCTAACCTTGTAACTACACACGTTTAAAATTCTGATTACTCTGTGGCTTACATAAAATTAAAACCCAAGAATGACAAGTAAGACACAGTAAGTATATTTCGCTACGGCAATTTTACAAGTTATTTGGTTGTTACGATTAAGCATGTGTTGTGTAAACCACAGCACTCATCATTTTTTTTATTTACGACACTTGAAACCGAGAATTAATTTGGGTCATAAAAGTTCCCCTTTCTGCAACATAAACCAGAAACTCTACTTAATTTGCTCTTACAATACCAACACATCCTGCAGGTATTGAGCTACCGTTTAGACTTAGGTTCAAAAATCTCAAAACACATAATCGCAACTTACGTTGAGAAATGAAACGAATGTCTATAAGTACCTGTTATTTTCCAGTGTTTAATTATAGGTACAATGTTTGTCAAAGTTACAAAAAACTATTTTCTATAGCTTCAAGTACTGTTCTTAAAAAAATGCTCGAATTTGGGTTTGCATTTAAATTTCATTTCCATTGCATATCAATTAATGAACCTCAATTATCCCACATCCACTTCCTTATTTGGAAGAAAACAGTGTGAAGGTATTTGTTTTAATTATTATAATTTAGTAGTGATCGGCGCTTGCAAACAGAGCAAGACGAATCAATTTTCTGTTTAAATTGCTTACGCACAAAAATCCAGATTCGTATTATATAATTATTAACATATATTAACTTACGCTTCAGAAACATCCGAACAGCATAACCACGTATGAAAAAAACAGCGAATGGCTTTCACTGATAAAAACAGGAAAATTGTGATGTTTAACTTTACAGCATAAGCAGACCAAATTTTGTTCGGATTCTGTGCGTTTTGAATTTATGTCAGATAAAAAGGTTTTATCCTGAATTAGATTCGAAAAAAAAATTCATCGTCTACCTGACAAAGTGAGGCCATTTTCTCGGGAACAGCAGGAATTGGAAAGGGCTTAGTAATGTCTCTTGGTGTTAAGCCTTAAGGGTTATCAGTAGACGGCTTACAAACTAACTTATGGCCTAAACTAACTCACATTCCTTAACTAGGATTCGAACCCAGAACCTCCCACCCCGCAGACCGGAGGCGCCACGGGAGGTTCGCGGGAGTGAAAAATAAAGTAAATCAACATTTTTTTTTAAAGTGATAAGTTGTAAAGTGCGCGTAATAAAACATTTAAAACTTGTGTTGTTAATATCGGAGTGCGTGTGCTGCGGTTTGATGATTTAAAATGAGTGGTGTGATTTCTAATCGTAGTTCCACGACACCTTAAGAGTTATGAATTTGGAGGCAGAATATTAAAACTGCTGTTATCAGTGCTGACATGTGTAGGTATATGCAATGTTCCAGATACGTCTTCAAGTCAGACAGTAACGTAAACAGAGTATATTACTTACATGTTGATGTTTAAGCAATATTTAGAAGCGTGCGTGTGTAAGAAGTGCGAATACGGTGGGATATATGAGTGAGTTCGAGAGCCGCCACACAGCTCACTTTCACGCGTCTTCAGCCGCAATCAACATACATACACTCCCCTTTATAACACATGTATATCACTTTGAATATTAAAATGCCTACTACAACTTTTATTTGAAGCATTGTTGCGTATTTCAATTATTTCAATATTACAGAAACAGAAGCAATGTTTCGACTTTATGACTGAATGGAAGTCCCATTTTAATACTTCGGAGAGGGCGGAGGGAGTTCAATTACAAGGAGGAGAAGCGGGTATTTTTAGGAAATGGATATGTCATTTAAGGGCCTTTCGTCTGAGAAAAATCCAGCCTTGCAGGGATTAGCTGCGTCAATTGACGATTGTTGGTCTTTATTTCGTGGATTAATAGCTACTTCTTTGTAGCGTCACTAATTACCAGTTGATTACAACGGGCCTGTGTTCGTGCGAGCACACGTAAATGAACAAACGCATTGCCTACCTGATACATGCTTACAAATTCGCGCATGGTCACATGCATAATGCATGTACAAGTAAACGAAAAACAAGTTCAGATAGAAGTTGTATATGGATATGTGTGAAGTTCGCGACTGTGTATTTGAAATACAGTAGTTGGGCGCTGCAACATGTAGTGTGGAGGCGGGTCAAAGATGAATGCAAAGGAACAGCGGCAAC
Source organism: Dryococelus australis (assembly GCA_029891345.1). Classification (NCBI taxonomy): domain Eukaryota; kingdom Metazoa; phylum Arthropoda; class Insecta; order Phasmatodea; family Phasmatidae; genus Dryococelus; species Dryococelus australis. Next base: position 175,618,584 of record CM056997.1, on the reverse strand, counting down.
ACTGGTTTATTTATTTCAGAGCAGTAATAAAGTGCAGCGATGTGGAGCGAAGGAAGCAGACAACACAGTACTGCACGGACAGCGTGCTGCGGACAAGAGCCTCCGGACACGCGACTGCAACAACAGCCGCCGGGCGCGCTGTCTGTACTAGCTGCATCACGACACGCTTGTCCTACTAGCTGCCCTCCCAGCCCAGCCTGACTTTCTCTAGCTGTCCTCCTCCTTACCAGCATCTCGCTGTACCAGCTACAGCCACCTCGCCCTACACGAGCTCTACACACAAACACTGCCCACTCATATGCACTTTTAACTTTCCTCAAGCCGGTTCAAGTTCTAATTTCCGGCCATTCCTCTGCCTCATGCATACTAACCTTAAGAGTGGGATGGACCCCCACATTTGTTTTGTGAAATAGTTGTTTGCGCGAATTCGCGTATCTCGGCAAATAAATGTTCTGCAAATACGACTTTTTGTCAGAAAAGATAAAAAACAATTATCTATGTCCCTGTGTTTTTTTTTTTTTTACTTTTGTCATATTAAGTGTATGCTTGGAGAAAACATCGTGAAAATGGTCATCAAATATCGCATTTTAGAGCTTGCCTAAGTACAAAGATACGGGCTCAGTAGGCTTTCACGCGTGTAGTAAAACCCCACAGTTACAGATCAAATTTGCACAGTACAGCGTCACGACGGAAACACTGCGTAGGAGCGATGATACGCTAGGCGTGCGTGTTAGTGTCGTCCGTATCGCTCCCTCGCTTCTTGACCTTGACCGCGGGGTTCCCACGGGGGTCCACCCACTCTTAACTTTAATGTTAACACAACTATAAAACGATTGTGATGCATTACACATAATTCGGAAAGAAACGAACACGTCACACACGATGATTGTGATAAAGATAAAGGGGGGGGGGGGTGTTTGTGTAAAGGTTTGATTAAAAAAGTGTGAACATAGCGCGAGTCGACTCATGCCTCCGCCTGCTTGCAGGGTAACAGACGCCTCTGCTGAATCCCTCATTAAGACATTTATGTGATATCGCCTCACCCGTCAGCTGCCCACTTTACAATGAAAAACAGAGTTGCCGTCCGTGCTTCTGAAACCTCGGAGCTCCACTATCGAGGGAAATAGTTTTGGGTCCGTTGGTTACAACATTCCTACCCATAATGATCTATGGAAGCTCATGAAATGATGAACATTACACCCCCGGCAATGAAAAAATACAAAATTACGTACATTGAAGTGACCGTATTTCTGTTACTGCATGCTGTTTTTAATTAATGACATGCTACACATCCATTTTTTTTAATAAAGTAGCATGACGTGCATTTTGAATTATGCTACATTGAGGTCAGTTTTTTTTCCACTAGAGATTTCAAAGTGTAGAAACTAAAATGTTACTTGTTCACTACAATTAAAAGGCCGAATGCTAGTAACGGCTTCTATATAAGACGTAATTTTGAAATTTGCTTGAGGGATTGATTGCAAAATAAATTTTGTACATTTATGTCTAAAAAAAAACTGACTTATTTTTTGCCTGAGACTTCAATTACTGCTAGGTAAAAACGTTAACAAAAGTAGGTTAACCTATGAAGCGAAGTTTTTGCTTTTATTGGCTTTTTATTTGGTTGTGATGTTACACAAGTGTTCTGTAATGGAGTATGTGGCAGTGAGCACGAACAATTCACTGGTGTGTACGTTTATGCGATCACTTCATTGGAATTTAAAATGATTCAGAGCTGTGGCCTTAATCGATTCAACACACGAGGTATTTATTGCCCTCGACATATAAAAGCACGTAATGAAATCGTATTTAATTTTATTTTTATTAGCACGAACAATAGAAACAGTAAGAATAGTACTGTTGTTCCTGGCATAGTTCGTTGTATTGGAGTGGGAAGCTAAGTATTGCCCGGGCGGTGTCGGGTGCACAAGCACGCAGAGGACACGACACCGCCGCACCAACTGGCAGAGTGCAGGCGGACATGTGCGACTGCACTGCAGTGTGCGCGACGCCAGGCAACGACAACACCCCCTCCCCCTCCCCATGCCCATGCCCACTATTGTAAATATGGCAGGCGGGGGAGGGCACAAAGCCTTGCCGCTAATTGCCTTACTTCAAAGAGCGGCTCAAACGCTGGAAATCGTATTTAACTTTGACTTTACGAACAAAGACTTCGTACGTAATTAATAACCAATTACAAGTTGGCAGACTGATGCTTTCTCTTCCATTGTCACCGAGATCCTAGCGGAGGAACATCCTGTAATATACTGTAGGCTTCTACTCGGTGCTGGTCGGCGACTCACGACAAGCAGATCGCTGGCCGGAATGTACACACGTCAACATAGTGTAGCACGTAGCTTTCGTGCTCTACAACAAAAAAAAAATGCCTATGACAGGTGTATTCCCTCTAACGAGAATGGTGCCGCGGTGAGCGAGCGGTTAGCCTGCTCGCCTCCCGCCAAGGCGAACCAGGTTCAATCCCCGGCCGGGTCACTATCGGATTTTCGCATTTGGGAATCGTGCCAGCTTGTAGGCGAGTTTTCTTGGGGATCTCCTGTTTCCCTCGCCCTTTCATTCCTGCGCTGCTCCATACTAACCTCAATGACCCTAACGAGGATGATGTGAGGCATAGGCAGACAGTGCGTAACGCCACGGTCGTATAAACTGCAGTTTAAAATTACACCGCGCAATATACTACCGTTCCCTTCGCTGCCAGTTTTAGCAGGGGAACAAGTCACAAAAAACAAGCTGCTGAAGGAAGCTCTGTACTGAAACGAATGTAAATGAATTGTTTAAGTAGCATATTTCTATTTTTAAAACCAACACTGATACAAGGGGTAAAATGTTATATAATACTGATCTCAGTTGAAGCTAAAGGATAACCATCCCTTAAAAGTGCATCAATGGCAATAACATTTAAGTTAAACAAGGTTCAATTGCCAACACCCAACGGTCTCCTTTAAGAGCATTACCTGTACGAGAACTTACATTCAGTCCAGCTTAATAGCCCACACTTTGCCACTGTCTGGGTTAGTTTACCAACTTGATACATCTGAAGAGAACCTTTATCTTGTAGTTAGCTTCGTATTATTTTCTCAATCTTTTAGGTAAGCAAATTGGTGGCTGCCTAATCCCTGCTTAATATAAATCTGGAAGCCACGTAGTGATATTCTGGACTGCAATTAGCTACTGTGGTAAACAAAAATTTAATGTTTCAGAAGTTCAAAAAAAAAAAGGAAGTTAAACGGTGTACAACAGTCGATTCTATTCCTAGATATTTTTAATGTGCCTGCGAGGGTTTGAAATGTTACTGCAATCCTAAATGTAATTCCTTCCAGGCCAATCATTTTGAGATATTTGCATGTATTTATTATTTACTATGCGTACTTCGCTGACATTTTTGTAACTCCCTATGCTACAGTACATTCACGTCAACTTGCTGTACCTTACATTCCCGTCCGTGCTAAGTGCTTTCTAGAAGCATTATTTTTATTTTCGAATCTTCTTACCTTTTAATATCCTCATTTCCTTGCTAGCCGATTTCCTTCTCTTTACAACCCAGTTATTGGCTGAATTTTGCTTTTCCAAATCTTCGGTGACCAGGCTTGCGAATGCATTTCCATCGAGACATTGTATTTCCCTATGTCTTTGTGAATTTATCATGTTTGTCTCATAAACATTTGTTTGTCTATTTTTCACTGCAAAGCATTCACTTACCGATAAACCTCGGTAACTGAAGTTATGGAGACGCTAATTTACTTCCAGTCCTCTACATTACCATAAAAATTTTCGAGCCTCACGAGAGCGCCCAAATTGTTCTCCACACAACCGCACAGCTCACAAACTCACACAATTTACAATCACATTTTTGTTCCCATGTTCAGCACAGTAAACCTACTGTAACCAAACACAAAAACCAAAAACATTCCCCTTCGAGGTTATACATTTCCAATCAGAAGTGTTAAAGTTCCATTCTGAGGTCACACATTTCCATTCGTAAGCCACGTATTTCCACTCAGTCAGGCATTTCCGAACATATTTCTTACTATACGTATATGCTGTCATTCCAAGAAATATGTTTTCCATTCGGAGCTCATGTACTTTCCAGTCAGAGGATCTAAATTTACATTCAGAAGTCCTACATTTCCCACGCGGAAGTACAAAACTTACCGCATAACGCGAAACTGTCCTCAAATACTACTAAAACATCCCTACATGCTTGTCAATGTCACAGAAACAGAAACCATCTACTAATACTGTGAAACTATTCTCATCAAAAATTACGATGAACCTGGTACCCCACAATGGTCACAACACACGATAAATCATATTAACGTAATTCGTATTCATGTTCAACAAACATTAGTTACATAGAATTTTTTTCTAATTCTCCTATACTTCCATTATGAAGGTAAGCTGCATTAACCGCAGTGTTGTTAGCTTGCGACCTACCAAACGTGTCTAATTACGTTAAAGCACGCTCGATTCGCATTCAACATGACGTGATATCTGGAGATGGTTTATCACAAGTTGATAAAGACTACCAGTAACAGCACTCGTACACAAGTTAATTCCTGTTACAGATAGTTGGTATGTTTCACTGTTGGGGGAAACTATGAGGCGCTCCTGAAGACGAATGGCTTAATTCATAGTCGTTCATATTCAGTATTACTGGTGTTTTCTTTTTCCAGAAACAGAGAGAAATACATCGGTTCTGGCGCATTACTACGACGTTCAAATACGGTGATTGAATGAAGTGTGATGAAATCACACTGGGACTTGACTTTGAAACGAAAAAGTAAGGAGTCCAGGAAATGTGATGCTAATGAAGGCAGGGCACAAAGATGAATTTGTACTTTGAGGGAGAAAACAAGCTGTTGTTCCCATCCTCGTCAACTTCTGATAGCTAACTAGCGATAAAGAAGAGGAAATCTAGGGTATAATGAGGCAGAAAGTAGGCACTAGTGGCGAGGGGAAGTGACGTCGGCAAGAGCTAGCTGTTAGGCGAGATGAGGTGAGGTGAGGTGAGGGCTGTTGGTCGTCTCCCCGGGCGCCACGGGTGACAGAGCCGCGTGCGATATTGCAGGCTCCAAGATTGATGGTGGCGTCAACATGCTCATAAGTCGGTCGTCCTAAACGCCAGCCGCAGAGTGATTGCCGCCCGAGACACTCATATTCACGGCCCACCGCACGCGCCTTCAATCACGCGAGCAGCCGGCAAGCATTTCTCATCTGTCGCTATACGGAGAGCGCTGCTCCAAGTACTGTAACTCGATATAAGAATTCCACAAGACGAACGGAGCTCTGAGAACATCTATCTGCGTTTCTTGGGGTTTCATTTCCTGACCCGACAAAAGGCAACTCTGCAGTCTCTTCCGTCTGCTCGCGGCGCCATCGTGCGGCGAGTTAAGTATCTAGGTTAACCATCCCCTCTTCCTAACCATTCCAGCGAAGACTAGCGTAGTTATTCGTCTCGCCGCACAATGCCGGCGCAAAGCTGTTACAGAGCTGCCTTGTTCTGCGGAACGAAACTTAACGTCAGAAACGCGGCTTCGTTCCTTCTTACTAGTCTTTGTATTCCAGGTCTTTATATATATTTAAACATGATGACCAAATTATATTCGCTATCACACACGAGCTGGGGCGTTCTTACAATAAACAGCTAGCAACGAATTCCGTTGCAATCGCGGACAGCCACTCAACATCTGCCACAAGCTGTGCAAGACTTATCTGCGCCTATTGTGTTCGGGACAGCCGCACTTGCTACGCTGACTTGTCGCGGTGTCCTGTACAACATTCACCACTAGATCCACAGTCAGCAGTCAGCCATCACTCGGCTCGTTAAGCACTGTGGACGTCTGTACTGGCCGGCAGAATGATAACACATTGGGGAAAGGCGGGACAGAAGTCAAAAGTATTAAGAATTAACAATAACCTTTACTTCTCTTTAAGCCGTTTGCTAACCGACACTCTCACGATATGGTATAGCGGTTAACATACTGGACTCATACTCGGGAAGACCCGGGTTTGATTTCCCGTCCAGTCATTGTAATTTCTCAGCTTTCCACTGTTTTCCGGACTCTCTCCAGGCGGATGGCGGGACGGCCTCAGTCCCGGACAGTTCCTGATCGCCAGAAGCACTCGTCACGTTCCTTGTGACTCCAGTGACGCAGATGCCACAACTAATGGTAGTTCTGGCTGAGTGGGAAGCGACTGGGTAAACGTGCGGACATTTGCCTGGAATAAGATGGCGAAAGCAGGTAGCGCCTGAGGAAATAGAAACAAGCGCGCTGGAGACAGGACAACGGACAATGAGAAGAGGCGAAAGAAGGGCAGGTGTCTGGCCACGTGGAGTCCGGCGTGGTGAGGCGAGGGAATTCAATTTAGGGCGGCCATCAAACCGCGCCATTTGCCGCGACGTGACGCACACACGACGCCGGCCGCCACAGGAATCCAGGGACAGCAACAGCCCCGCGCCCCACCACATTCCATAAGCCGTCGCTCACTCTAAACACTGTACACAGTATCCATAGCTGTTCCACTTACAGTCTGTTCCCGCTAGCCTGGAACTTGAAATTAATGACAAAAACCAAATCCGACAGTATTAGTGCTGCACTTGTGATAGGTTAAAAATTATACTGATCATACTTAACTGAAATTCTCTTTCATATGTGCAGGACACACCGCTTCCATCACGTGCCCCATAGTAAAGCTTCTTACACAATAGAAAACTTTAGCATTTGACTTTACATTTCCTTTCCTCTGACAAAACCACCAATACACAATACAATTGTAAAGTCAGAGTTCAGATAATAGAACATCGGTTCTGCGAGCTTCGTAAATATATGTATCTTGTTATGAAAATAATCCAGGAATGCATTTTACGTACCTTTTTTAAAAAATAGTCTTAAAATTGATATTAAAAGTTTATTCCAAAACAAAAAACGCATTTGTATACTTTATTAAAACATGTTGATTCATATATTTACTCTTCACTTTATACTAAGTTGCCATTTATTTAGTTTAAGACGAGCTTTGTTTAATATACCGAGATTAAAATCACCCATACAGTAAAATAACGCACTTTACTCCACAAAGCCACACTCCACACAGCCACTGTCTCCTCTGAATATGAAGCATACTAACTTTCCTCCTTGGGAAGGGGGGGGGAGCAGGGCGCCACGGGTAGAGAGGCAATTTCAGATAAACCTTGCGTGGGCCAGAAAACCAGCTCCAGAACCGCGCAGAACATCTCTTTAGGCAGCGATACTTGACGGGAAATATTTATAGTCAATGTTATGACGTGTTTTAAATAAAATAAGTAAGTTATCTGACAAGTTTAACAGTGTGTGCTGTTAAAGGGTGTTCACGATAAAGTGAGCACTTTTGAAATAAACCTTAGAAAATGTCACTGTCCATGCCTGCATATACTTCAACGGGCGCACTGAGTGTTATGCGTCCGGTAAAGTTGGTAACGATAGATGGAACGTAGTTCCCTGTCTTAACGTCGAATAAAAACCGTTAGGGAACCATGTGTGATAACTTCAATTATTTATTTCGCTTTCTGCTTATTTAATGCATTAATGTGTAAAAATTAAAAGATTTATAAAATGTTTACTACGTTAATTTCACATAAGGCGGAAGAATACACAACGTGTATACCAGTAGACCTTAAGCAGGTCTTTCAAAAGTGCTCATTTTATCGTGAACAGCCTATACGTAGTTAAGCCCTCTCGTGGAACGAAGGCTAAATTTCTTCGGCGTTATTTAAATGAAATAACACTGACATTCCCTCTATTTATATTGTAGACAATTTTCATAACATAACATTTAATAAGTACCAACATCATAACGGCCTTTGTAATTATGGTTTATACACACACATACAATATTTCGAAAGGAATCAAACTTTCGAAGTTGAAAAACAAATTTTAACAAACAATGTTTTCTCTATTTCATGTCATCGAGCATCAGACTTGCTTCAGCAGCAAGAAACGTTATCAATAACCGTGATAAATTATTACACACCACATTATTTTGTAGCGAAGTCAATTACTACAGTTATAAGCATAAATGAATATGGAAAGACATGCACACTTTCTATCAACTCATCTTCTGCAACGTCTACAGTTATGTAATACATGAGTAAAACTGTATTATAATTACCTAGACATTATACTACGAAAATAAAATGTATACATTGGAAATGCTTTTAAAAAGCATCACACCCAAGTATCAGGTCTCTTTCTTTGCTGTGCTCGTTCAGTTTTCATACGATCACAGTTTCCAGAGGGAGACAAAGTCGCATACGATAATAGCATTATGTCAAGCATTTCGTGTTTTTTTATCAGGCCAGCTCCGTGACGAGACCTACACGAACGGCAAAGCTGGTGAGAACTGAAAGGGGCAGAAACGGGAAGTTGCGTACGGACTACTGAATAAATCGTAAGTTGCTGCAGTCAAAACATTGAAAAACTCGAGGAGAACGTGAATATAAAACTAACCCCACCCGCCCCCCTCCCCAATACTCCAACACACCAAGCACTCCCAGCGGAAAACCGCTCCTCCAGAGAGCATACATCTCCGGCGCCGTTGACTGGTTTAAGATTCCCCGCGCAGACATTTCTCACGACTTAGCTGCCGTCTGGAGGGGCTTGAAATACGACAACCTGGCCGACCGCCCACTACCTCATTGAGACAAAGAGGCGCCGGCGACACCATATCCTGTCGCTATTCGTAACGCACCGATATATGCCAACGGCCTGTGAACTGGGATTTACGTTGCCTTCCGCTTCTTTCTACCTACTACAAGCCCTTCACACATCCATTAACAATCAACACCTGTTGAAGATTTTATGTCCTGAATTTTTTTCCCTTCGACCCTCATGATACGGCACGTCTAATTAATTTAAGGGAACAAATGGGAATAAGACTAATCGTAACAAGTTTTCGTAGTTTAATAAACAACGATTTTTGTAGCACTTTGTGTTTAACACCTTTTCTACCTTGACTCTCGACGAACTATTGGATTAGAGTGAGTGAAGAGATTGGACGGCTCTTAACATCGAGGTCTTGAGAGACAATCAGGGTGATTTAGATCAGTATGGAGCAGCGCCGGAATGAAAGAGCGGAGGAAATGGGAGATCCCCGAGAAGTCCCACCTACCAACGGCATCGTCCAGCACGATTCCCACATGCGAAAATCTGGAGTTACCCCGGTAGGGGATTGAACCCGGATCACCTCGGTGGGATATTGGATTAGAGGAAAAACCGAAGTAAGTAGTAGCATGTAACTTTTTAAGTGACTTTCAACTAACACCTTTCCAAATCGAAAGTAACTTATAATTTACTGGAGTCACATTTTAGTCAATCAATTCAAAGTTAGTTTTCGGTTATTTATCTTTATATTTTTAGGTCAATAAGGTTTAAAAAAAGTGTGACGCATGTAGTACATTATGAATGTTCGAAAGGACCAGAAAGGCTATAGCGTTTCCCAGTAAATGAGGGGATATTCATGGGAATTATTACGGAAATGTACGCTTAAGATAGAGAAACGCGATCCGCGATGACGAAATGGGTAGCTGGGCTACGTAAATATAAAATATGGAACGTCTACGTATTTCCTGCAGCTTGGGTCCCAAGTAGCAGACGTTCACATTTGACTTCAGCATTTCTTATATGTTTGACAATATGGTCATATCAATTATAAAAAATACGTTTTTTTTTTTAAATAATCGTATTGTTACAAGACGCCTGGGGAGCCATATCAGAGTTCGTGAAGAACGGAGGTCTTAATAAAAATAAAATAATTATTGAAATCCAATTTTGAAATTCCCTGTTTTCCAGGCAGATTCTTACCATGCATACTTTACCCGATAGACGTAGTAACGCTGAAAACCTGTCATTTCTGCGGTGGTATGATCCATTCATGGGCTGCTATTTTACATAACTACCCCCTCCCCCTCCCCATATTTTCCAAATTTTTTGTGACCTGGGAGGAAACACCAGTTTTCGAGATTCATTTCCCCGGGAAATTACAAAAAAAATTCCATACACATATTGAAGGACTTGAAGAACGTCAATTTACCAGACTGTAACACAACCCCCTCCCCCTCTGATCATGTGAAGAGGGTGCTCAAATAATATGGGGGGGGGGGCAGAACAGCGGGCCTGGCACGCAGAGAGAGAGAGAGAGAGAGAGAGAGAGAGAGAGAGAGGTTGGAGTAAAGTGCTGCGCGGTAGCCATTCTTCCTTTCCAACATTAGACTTTGTTTCTACCAGAAACTTGGATAAAATTTGAGATTAGAACAATGTTTACACAAAAGATGTTTTGAAACAGTTGTACACTTCCTCTAACAACTAGAATATATGTTATTTAAGTTTTTTTTATTGATATTGAACGACGGATGTATTGAAAATTCAATAAACACGTTCATCAGTTTTGACCGTGTGACATTTGGGATTGTATTGGGTATGGGCAGAAACCTGAAAAATTAGCGAGTCCAACGACCTGCAGACTATACTCTACAGTCGTATATACCGATATGCCGATGTCAACTGCGTACTGGTTATCTGCGCTCACAATGGAAGGAGACGATTGGACCATCGTTCTCCAGGAAGCGTCAAAAGCCGAGTGGACCAATGGCTAAGTTAAATAAACACATGTGTTTAGAACTCTAGTTTCTGCCAAAATGAATTCGCGAATTCTTGAGGTCTCCAAGGATGGGCGAGCCACTGCTATGGAAATTCACAGGAGACGAGACTCAGTCCACATTGTCTCGAGCTGGCAGAGCTGTGCAGAAGGCAGTGCCAGGTCGGCGAGCGAGGAAGATTGCTCGTGAATTAAAGAAGGCGACCTCGACGGCAACTGCACAGTGTGTCGCTACTGCACCTGCGACTCTATATCTATCTCTCCAACTTCCTCGCGTACAGACTCACTATGACAGTCGCAGCATCAATTTTAATACTGGCTGGCTTATAGCGGCGGAGATACGTACAATTGTAGCGCGTATAAACTGACTTTGCTGATATCACACACTGCACTAAAATGAGATATAATATTTACGGGAAAATACGATTTATAACTGGCATTGAGTTAATGTTTTTCCCCCATACATGAAGTACGTTACTTACTTGCCCTAAGAAATCTAACTCGATTCCGTTTTATAATATTATGTACACACCTTATAAAATATTTGTATCAAGGCAGGGTTTGGTGTCTAGGTACTAAAATTTCCGGAGGAAAAAGTACCAGTAATATGTGCTGGGGATTGGGTAATGATAATCATACAAATGCTTGATTTCACTAAATAAACGAGTACAGTACATATAAATAATTTAATGTATCAGTTACAATTGCCGACAAAACCAAATTATATATTTTTTAAATTTCTTGTACTACAATCCACTAATTCGCAACCTAAAGTAGTGACACTGGCTAGCATATTAAGAAGTTAAACGTAGCCTACATATTGAAATATTCTACAGATTTGCATTCTCTTATGCACAAAAGGAACAAAACAAAATAATTGCTTATTTCCTTGTTCACGGGCACCTACAGTACGAGATCCGTATGGCTACATAAATGGTTTTATCAAACAGGCACCTGGATGTATGTATGGTAGACCCAGATCCAGGAGATGTGGTAGACAATGCCTAACTACTGTGAGCAATTATATTGACAGCAATTCTGGGGCGAAAAACTTTTTTCATTTTCGAAACTAGGACAAAATGTATGAAAATAGCATTTTCGGGTCCGCATGGGGATGTTATTACATTCAATTGACATCCTACAAAACAATAGTGTGGATTATTAAAAACGGGGAGGGGGTAGAAAAATGTAATAATAAAATATGATTTAACTTTAATAACTAAACAAAAATCTTAAAAAAAGATATAATAGTAAACAAGTAAAATGGGACTATTCCAATTGACTAAAAAGTGATTCATTAACTTACCTTCTTTGTGGAAAAAAAGGTTGCAATACAAAATCGCACAATTGTAGTACTGCTTCAGCGTAATCTAAAGCGCAAAAACCAGCTCAGGTTTTTCGCCTTTTCCGAAAAAATGCGATTTTTCATAATTATCAAGCTGCATATGCATCTACCAATAGAACATGGAATTTATAATATGCTCTGACGAAGACTTGCGTGGTTACTCAGTACAGAGCTTCATTAGTTTCATTTCCAATTTGCTAGACAATAGCGCACTCCATCGGATATGATCTTAACAATTTTCAAGCATGCAACAAACGAGTGTATAAAATTCCAGACAAAATTAACTCATGTAATTCAAACAGGCTGAAACATTCATGTTTTCTGTCTAATATACATGCGAACAAACACAATATTCACGTTTCACTGGAACATTCAATGTAATTGTTATCTTGTTACACCCTTTACACCCGCCATTTTTGTCTACGGTAGTGCACTATGGATGCATCGAAAACGCGAAAAACTACCCTCCACGATCATTAATATGACTTCTTGTATCTATAGATAAACTATTTCGAATCCAATTAATGAAAAATGGTTTAGGGATTTATCCTCTGTCCCCATTTATTGGAAAATGTGGATTTTGTACGTTCCGAATATTCGTGTTTAGATATACTTTTTACCCCCGATTTCTGTCAATAATGTACAACAGGTAAAGCATATTCCCAGAAAATAATTTAATAGGTCGCATATTTTCATTACGGGGATCATACATACGCGTTTGTGTATGTGTTACACATATACATATATGTGTAAATATATGATGTGATTGTACAATCTCTAGCCTACGTAAGTCAAATGACAACTGGGGAGAGAATGCTGGCTGCCAGTGTAACGAGCTGAGCCGCCTTGCTCAGAATGCTTAGTTTCGTCTCCACTTGTTTCAACAAGAGCATCAACAATCACGCCTTACATTACTTTAGTGACTCGTCAAATATAAACAGTTTTTTTGCTAAATTTCCTAGTAACATTCGAAAAATATATTTATTTATTTCTGTAACAGAAGTTGTCGGAACAATATAGTTAATTTTGAGTATCACATAATAGCAGGAATATGTCCATTGCAGAATTCGTGCTCTGCGTCCACACGATATAATGTATGTGTGTATATATATTATATATATATAATGTATATATATGCAGAACCATAAAAGAACGTAATAATTATCCATCCCTGCGTATTTTATAAAATAACTTTACTCTCCCCAGCGCGTTTGAAATAACCCAAACACGGTATAAATTTTCTTTATACATTCGTTCACTAAGACACCTTGACGGCTGTCTTCATATAAAGACAGTCATAAGGAATCCGAAAGTAGGGCGATAATTACCTACTGAATTACAAAATACTATTTTGCCTTGTAAAAATAATTAAGTCGTGCACTGTCCTTATATAAAGAGATTTACCGCTCAACTATTTTATAGCCTATTCTCGGTAAGTGAGCACTTTTGATAGCACTCTCATTTAGAATACTAGACAATAAATACATTTTATTTTAGCCTTATGCGTTAACTTCCGAGTGCGGTCGAATATTCCGACTGCGTTTATTACTTACATGGCAATATTTATTTTAAAATGTGGTTCAGGGCTAAAAAAAAATGGCTCAAATAAATAAATAAATAACCAGGGCTACAAGTGCTCACTTTACCGTGAACAGTCTGTACTAGGAGAAATGGTAGGTACTCTGTAAATCTCAGCATGTCGTCTCGTGACTGGCTTTACATACAGAGCCGAAATTGTAGACAGCTTTCGTAACAACCGTACATATATGGTTAGAGGTTGTGCCCCAAAATTAAAAGGAGATAAAACAAACAGAAATAAAATACAGCCGAGAGAAGAATATTTACGTTCTATTGTATTACAGCAAAATTAAATGTGTGTGTCTCCAGTACATTTACTATTAAGAATTATTTTTCGCCACAGTTAATTTATAAAGCAGCGGTTATAAAAATTGTGGTCCTTGGCTTCGTCCTAAATGGTCCGCGCATTTAATTTTATTAATTTATACAAACTTTTCTACAATGACATTTTTTTAATATCACGTTGTTATATGATGATAATGCCAAGGTTTTTATGGAGGCAATTAATCTGAACTGAGTAGTTAAACAATTAGTCCTATGTTTTGCTACTTTATTGGAAGAGGTCTGAAGAAGTGGTTCGTATTATAGGTTGCCAGTCTACACATAGTGATTCGTGATAAATAACATGGAATACCACTGCTCTAAAGCACCTGTCACACTGTCAATTTTTTCCGTCAAACTGCTTCCAAAGTTTGGTCACATAAAGTTGGGCAGTTATGGCGTCATCGAAACGTTATAAACGCAGCAATTTGTGTATGAGAAAGTTGGACGGTTTTAGTTTCCATCAAACATTTGAAAATTGGACCGGTTGTAAAATTTATTTGATGTTTGACGGTCTCAGCCAATCGTAATCGTGTACGACACAAAAGGACGTCAAGAAACTTAAAATAACGAACAATTGCTGGAAACGAAGTAAGTTATGAAGATAATTAATTTATGTAGAAGCTGTCTGGGCATGAATGCTATTTTAAGTGAATATTGCACATAGTATTATGAACTCAGATACATTTCTTTCATTGTGCAGGAAAAATATCTAATAAATAAAATTATAATTTAGTAAAGAAACGAAAATGAATAACAATATTACTTCCTTTTCTTCCTGTAATAGACCGCGTGGAAACACAAAAGCAATGTCTCGCTCCAAAAATAATTTTTTAATAATATTTCAATATTGGATTCTCCCAATTAAAAAAAAATTGACAGTGTGACACATTTTCAAACACATTCAAGGTTATTTGATAAAATTTGTTGGAAGGAAAAATTTGATGGCCGTATTTTGTCTTTAAATATAATTGAAGGCGAAAATTTGACCGTGTGATAGGGGCTTAAGGTAAGTACGATATAGGAACGATGACGCCAGTACTGCCCTTTCGTGATGCGGGACTGAGTCTCCTACGTCACTGCCTACTTCACTAGCGTCATGTCAGTCTGTGCCCGTTAAAATATATGCATTTAGGGCAGGGGTACCTTTCACTCACAAGTATTTAGTTATCGCGATCTAGCTATACTTTTATATAAATAAATAACATTTCTGAGAGGGGAAATACGGGAACCTAATACTAACGTCTTCATTACGGGATGTTTCTTTCATTTTTGCTTCCCCCCCCCCCCCCTTCGGAACGACTCGATGAAAATACTCTCTCTCTCTTCAAGAACACCTCATTAGCTACTGATGCTCCAAGATTTTAACTGAGTGTCCCGGTATCATGTAAAGTGCCGCTTACAACACCGGGTAAACAAAGATATCTGCACTGCGCTTCTACCGCCACCAATTACACAAAACTACTATGTTGTTATATCAACACGAAAGGCGAGAACGAAGTCTAAATATAATGCAGTATGAAAATTGCATATGGCAGTTCGCTATGAATAATCACCATGATGCTCGTTTAATTGACTACGTTGTTTTCTTTTTCCTTCAGCGCGGTCTGGAAGATACATTGTATAAAAGTTGTAAAATGTGAAAAATGAGTTGGGAGTGCAGGTGAGGCTGTATTATAGCACTTCTTCACGGAATCTGCAAAGTAAGAGCTTAGTATAGTTGAGACCGGGTGATGTGAAGAGGAAGAATGGAGAAAGAAGAAAGTTAAGTACACGACTATAGTAATGATCTCTCTATAACCAGTCTTAACTATTCAGCGATGGACAATATAATATGCGGTTCACAGAGATAGAGCTCAACTAATTTTTCCACTCAAAATGACATATACATTCACATTAAGGAATACAAGCCCGTGGAAAAAAGAAGTCAGCGTACGTCGATAAAAAGGAAGAGAATGCGGGTCTGTGTGTAAACATTTGCGAACGCGATTCAGCCGGGTCAATATGCACTCGGGCAGGTTTTATCGAGCATCAGATAGCGAAAGAGCGTGAGAGAGAGAGAGAGAGAAAGGAAGAGGGAAGAGAGGTAAAGGGTTATTATGGACCACACATACGCGAAGAACCGCCGCGTATCCCGAGCGCGCTTTATTGCACTCAAAGGCCGTTCGTCCGTCGATATTTCAAACGTCCCCTCCCCCTCCCAAAAACCGGCCGTATTTTCTAAAAAGTCGGGATCGGCCGGGGTTTGAAAAAGGGGGGGGGGGGGGGTGCGGAGAGACCCGTGTATCATCGTGTTCCCGGGGCGAAGCCACAATGTCGGCGCCCAATCTGATAATTAAAATGTTTTCTCTTTCGCGGACATACCACCATCTGTGTTCCCTCCCGCGGCCGTTCCTTGAATTCCATTCCAGCGAACCCGCGCGCAGGATCATACGAAGAGCCGGCAAAACCACTTCCATTAACTTCATTACACGGCCACCTCATGGTACGATCCGGAACGGGGGGGAGGGGGATATATTTCAATTTACGGACGAATCCGTATCATTCCTGTGTGCGGACTGTGTGTGCGGTGCGACGAGGCGAGTCCAACACAGCGAGGGAGCTCGGTCTAGCTGAAGACGTCTCGGGCGACAAGCCACCTCGCAGCCAGTAGCTAGGTTGTGTTCGGTGCGAGTGACCAAGTCCTCTTCGCATCCCTATCAGTTATCTGCATTCAACACTTTCTACAAGCCGAGGCGAGAACCTACCAACACACAACCTATTTATGTATAGCTTGACCGTCTCGTCGACAGCACGGGGTCATCTCGAGACGGAACTACAGTAGTTGTTCGGGCAACTGGATTGGCGAAGGAACCGACTGCATTCCCTCTGCAGCCATATTGGAAAACAACTAAAAAAAAAGCGAAATGAGGATGGCCGGAGAGGTAATCATACCCAGAGTTTTCCCGAATGCGAATCCAGTGTGTTACCATTGTAACACCACCAACCCTCTGTATGTTACCATTGTAACACCACCAATCCCCATGTATGATACCATTGTAACACCGCCAATCCCCTGTATGTTACCATTTAACACCACCAATCCCCTGAATGTTACCATTGCAACACCACCAATCCCCATGTATGTTACCATTGTAACACCACCAATCCCCTGTATGTTACCATTGTAACACCACCAATTCCCTATATGGTACCATTGTAACACCACCAATCTCCTGTATGAAAAAATACCTGAGCGTCCGTTTGCAAGGCACACTTCGTGATCCACGGATATACAATGGTACTAAACGAGTGATAGTGATTCTGTGCGCTGGCCTACCTGGAGGTACTTCCCTCGTTCGAAACACAGAAGCGGTGAAGCGATAAGGGTGACAATGTCACTCACAGCCGGCGCGGCGTCACCTCTACATGCAGGGCACTTGTTCTCGTCGTGCCGCGTGTTAAGTACTACCGGCAATTAGAAGCTATAAGTCTGCCATCTTGTTGCTGTAAAGTTAATAGCAAGGTTCGAAACATGGCCCTCGAGTACAGTACAGCCTGCGACACCGGGGTTTTAAATACCCACTTCACCCTATTTTTCAATATTTAGCTATCTTGCAGTACTCCGACATGGTGTTTGTAATGAGCGCGATGTCTTGGAAGCAACCTAAATTACTCGTCTGAAGCGTGTATTCTTTTCGTTAAGTAGTTTCGTAGAAGAAGTGTATTTCAACCACACTCTGCAAAGCAGTTTTAGCAGCAGGGAGACAGGTCACTTAATTATTGTTCCTTCTAAAAAGTTTTATTTGTGGTAAACAAAAAAAAAGATATAGCAAAGTTGACATGCACAGAGACTAAAGAAGATGGAATAATGATTACACTGAGATGCGAAATAGTTACTTGTTCACCTACAGTATATGGTGCAAATAAACTGAGAGTAATGCCGCAGATGGGTGTGGAACAACGGTGTTGTATAGACCTACTCCGTAACACGTGACGGCTGCCAAGGGTGGAGCTTATTCCAGTCTGTGATCTGGAAGAAGAGCCGGCGTAAAGAAGCTGATAATCCAAATACGATGAGGTAGGGGGAGGGAAGTATCACTCTAGCTCACCCTTCCTCGCAAAGTAAAACTTCAAATGGATATACTTTCTTAATACAGTCGAACAGTTTATTCCTTGGCATAATTACAATGTTATTTTTTTTCATTATTTAACACAATTTGTAGTGTACATAAACGTATACATACTTACACGCATGCATGTAAACGTAAGTCTAAATACGCATACATTTATAAACGAACACTAAATGACTGCGCGAACATACGGAAAGGTTGAAACGTAAAAAAAGCGGGTAACATATATATATATATATATATAAAAAATAGAATCATTTCCAGATATCATATAGGCACTTAATGGGCCGGTTTGTGTAGAGGATTACATGTTCGGTATGAGAGCATCGAGTTTAAACAATATAATCCATTCACGGTTACTTCAGCCTTTTATGAAGCCCTGCTAAAGTTCTACTTCCAGGATATTCCTCCGCCTCGTGCAAAATAAGCTTAACTAATCTTGGAGAAATACACCAGAAAGACGAACCACCTAGCTCGTGCGCACTAAGTGGGACAGTATTTTGTATAAGAACTATTTCTCACTAGGCGCTACCAACATAACTATTTTCTCCTTGTTTATTTTATTGAAATTATTTATAAATGAAGCATTATAATTTATAGAAAAAAATATTAATAACATTCCAATTTAACAGGAAAAAAAGTAACTTTTATGAACACAAGTATAAAACGCTTGTGAAACAAGGCGTATTTAGGAAATAACTAAACCCGTCATACATGGGGAGATTTTTCAAATGTTTGATTCAACAAGGGCAAAAAAAACCGTGAATGGACTATAATTAACATTCGTCATATTTTATTTTGAACATTACACGGAAGAGATATGACGGCTCAAACCAATTCCCTGAACACAGTTTACCCCGATTATGAATCGATATATCAATGGAACCAGTTTGCATGTTTTTTTTTGTATTGCCACTACAAATACGGCACAGCCATTTATAGGCTATTCACGCTTACTTCACGCTTTTCTAAAGCCCTGCTAAAGTTCTAATTTTGGTTACCGATTACGTATCCTTACGCTACATGTAAACACAAACACCGCCATGCGACTTCTACGTTTTACCTGTCAAATGCTCTGTTTACTGTTTTCGACTGTCCAAAGAATTCTGCAAAATTCAAGAACCATTACGTATGAATGCTCAACATTTAGGCCTATAACCATATTTAGGACATCTTTATGATTTTTTAACAATGTATTCATATGAGTTGGGTCATTTCGTTAAAAGTAAGGCCTCAGTTCGAGCATATATTAAAACGAAGGAACAACCAATCCAACGAACAGACATAGTAAATTCAAGCACGCAACTGTGCCGCTCATTTTTGTACGTCGCAGCGACAAACTTAAAAGATAGCGATGAATATGTACACAGATAGGCCTACCATAATTTTTACTACGCTCATATTGCTACGCATTAGTACCTGCTGTTTCCTAGGTTTATTTCATTATTTATTTAAATGTATCTCGCTGGTCTTAGTAATTTGTTGGGACTGTGGCAAACATTAAAATCACAGAAACGTAAGCACGTTACACAATTGTGTTTCAAACACCTAGGCTGAAGTTACATGTTGTAATAAAAAACAGACGTGGCATTCAAATAATTGATTTCGTTTTAAAAACAGTTTACGTAAAAACGTATAAATATCGCACGTCCAATATTTGCAATCACACACTCACTATACCAGCGTAAGCTACAGCAATACCCTTTCACCCGACACACGTTACGGTGTATTTATTCCTGCCGTGGAAAAACAGATCTCTCACAGCATCGTAACTTTCCTAGGTTGATTAAAAAAAAAACACAACGTGTAAAAACTTGATGTAATTTTAAGTATACTGCGTAAGAAGAAAAAGTAATACTTCGTTCAGCAAAGAACAACACGCTATGTCATAGTCATGTACCCACCACTTCTGCCAACTTCGGATTTGTAACCGTCCTGCCATCACATCTAAATACATTACAATAAGTGTTTAAATAGTAAAATCTCGTTTCAGTTGTAAATTTAAAATTCAAAAATCATTATTTTTGTTGTAATAAATATTAAATACGTTAAAATTGAAAACATGTAAAATTTTCATGCTACTACTAGGGGTGCGAAACTTCTCGCGAGAGAGAGAGAGAGAGAGAGAGAGAGAGAGAGAGAGAGAGAGAGAGAGAGAGAGAGCGACAAGCTTCGCTCTGCCTATTCATGTTTCTTCCTCAGACGAAAAAAAATACTATGTCACTAGGGCCTACGCACGGTAATTTGTGCAGATATTTTTAACTGTAACAAAAAATATGTCTCCTTTACATATAGCGTACCAAAAAAAAACTAGGTTAAAACAATTTTAACTGTGTAATATTTCTTACTAGAGGTTAACAACACATAGCTGCTCTCACTGTTTTAGATTCGCATTTAATACGAAATAAATATTACAAGTTATAGAAGATACTAAGTTACAGTTTCATTTATTCAAGAATACAATACCTTAAAGTTAATCACAGTGTTATACATTTGTGGTATACAAGTTATTGAAAAAACAGGTTGACATGTTACTCATAGGATGATTTTTCAACGGTTCATTTCAAAACATCCGAAGAAACAGCAGTGAATGTACTATAGTAAACAATTACGATCATTAAAAAATACTTCTCGATATAGGCCGTTTACGGTACAGTAAGCACTTTTGAGGCGATAGTTACTTTTTTATTTCAGCCACCTTCTTACATGAATATTGCAATGTAAGTAATGAACACAGTGCGTAGATTCCATTGCGCTTGGAAGATAACGTCTAAGGCTAAAATAAATAATATTTATTTACTAATATTCCAAACGAGAGGGCTTTCAAAAGTTCTCCCTTTACCGTGAATAGCCTATAGTTGCTGAGCACTGCGTGGATATAGTAAAGATATAATAAGAATCACATTAACGATCGAGAATGTAAACATGCAAGGAAAGTTTCTTTTATTTAATTCCAAATATAAATTTTAAATTCGCAGACTACAAATACACACACAAATATGTTAACATTTATTGCAGAAAACAGATCAAATTAAAGATGCATGAATTCGCAATGGCGAATCATACGGAATGTCAGTTCACTGCAGTATGGAAGAAAACTTTGTTTTGTGAAGAGTATTATGGGATAAATAAATATCGATATGGTTAGATTATAAATGTCCGAACACTGAATAAATTCGTGTTGACCGATTTCCAAATGCAAATCCAAATTATGTCATGTTTAAAAAATAATATTATAAAAATATTACAGTAACATTCTTAACCACGCTTCAAGAAATTACAGTAGAACTATTCGTACAATTAATTTGTAAGTCATGCACATAACACACACAAAATAACTTTTACATTGTGGCTGTGAAGATGCATAATTCAAGGCGCGCGTCGTACACTTATAATAAAAAAATCATTAGTTTCACATTACAGTTTATTTGATGAGTTACCATTACGTTAATACTTATAATTGACTTTGTAATTGTTATACACAAGCACACGAAGTTTTCGATGGAACATTTACGCACATAAACGCCACATAAAAAAAAATTATTTTAGTTGAGTACGCGTTGTTCTTGCGTATAAAGTGCATGTGCATAATAGTACCCTCTTCATCACAACAAACCACGCAGTGCACAGCAACAAGTAGTTTAAAATATGCGGTTGTAAGAGTTCTCTGTCAGGCCTCTCGCTTCTCAAGACATACATCGCTGCTGTATCCCCCGCCACTTATACAACCAACGCGCATCTACGTTTAGAAGGTTGCCTACTGCCAGGCGCTCTTGACTCATTTCCGACACGACGGATTTATGGAAGAAGTTACCATGTTACCGTCTCTCAGCGAGCCTTCCATATGAGTTTGACCTCTTAATTTTTAAAGCAATCCGAACGCGCGCGGGGGCATGTGTGTAGAGCTGACGAATTCGCAACAAAGAGAGAAAACGTCATCACAAATTGAACACGAGAATGAAGCGGTAGAGTTTTTAGCAACCCCAGTAACCTTGAACATAACTACAGAGATCTCCTTACAAAGATTCTAATGCAGTGAAAAATCTTTCGCTCAAGATTTCATGCTGACAATTGTAGGCTATTCACGGTGAAATAAGCACCATTGAAAGCCCTGCTCAATATCTACTTGTATGGACGTAATGTATTCTTCCGCCTTATGAAAGATTAGCATTGCATGGACCTCATCACGTCGGTCAAGTGGAACTGTGAAATTATTAGAAAAATAAATATTTAACAAATCTGCTCATTTTTACACTTCGACGCATAAAAAAAAGCAAGGAAATAATTTAAGTTATCACAAATTGTTACCTAACACTTTTCATTCGACGTTGAGATACGGAACTATTTCCCATCCACCGTTACCAACTTTACTTAATATGTCACTCAGGGCGCCCATAAAAATATATTCAGGTATGGACAGTGACTTTTTTCTACGGTTGATTTCAAAAGTGCTCACTTTATCGTGAACAGCCTTTATAAGTGTGAATTACTTGGTCAAAGCTGCTTGTCCACACACTACGGCAAGTCTTAGGCCAAGATTACGTTGACTACACGTTACAAGTAACAGTTCACGTAAGTCCGCTATATCTTAACTACTATGTTTTAATGGGAGCTTTGACGATTGTTTCGCTTAAATAAAAGCTTGTCAGTACATTTTTTTGGGTAACGTTATACGTCGCTCTGTATCAAGTTACCTTGCTGGCCAATCACATTAAGGACGGAGTTGTTTTGTGTGTACTTGTTACGTTTTTTTCTTTTACCATGTCGTCTGCTGACATTTAACCAAGAGCGTGCAATGTCAGTTTCTCCCGAAATGGGAGACGAAGTAATTACATACGTCAGGCAAAACCATAAATGCAATATAAAATTTATTAAAGCAGCTAAGAAAAGCTAAAGGAAGCTATTCAGTAGAAGTAGCTATATTGCACATACATAACGTAATATGTTCGTACAGTGGAGACAACTTATATCCCCTAGATCAGCATTCAGGTACAAGGACTAAATCACGATATTTTGTAACTCATTTCGGTAATGTTTCGAGGGAATTATGACTGCACAACCTCACGAAGACCCCACAAAGTAGCGAGTATTGAATAATGGTTTATTTTATAAGTGTACTTGACGAATCTATATATTTGATGCACGACTAGCTTCAGGTTCGTGAATGATAATGCCAGAATAGGAATGATTGATTTTGTAACCAATATTGGAAGTGATTTTGTATTTACAGAATTTTGTAGAAACTCGAATTGCGAAATACGCTTTACCGAAACTAGCCACAAATTTAGATCACTTACAGGTTTTCTGAGACGGCTTCTTGTGTTTAATATAAATAACAGGTTTAAACCATAATTCTTGATATTATAATAACACCAACAAACGTATTCTTCATAAGAATAACTGCTTCGGTATTAATAAAGAAAAATCAATCGACCAACTCATTAAAGTGAACACATATAATCCAACTTTTGTTACACACCCTAAGAATAATTTAAAAACAAAAAACAATCACAGGCAGTCCATGTCCATCGAATACCATCTCCTGACAAGGACACCAGATGTCGCCCCGTACAGAGGCCTGCACGAGACGACCCAGAGAATAGTATCAGAAAGGTCAGTGTGTCATAGAATATATAATTATGTTCATTATAACTCCTGCAGTCTTTTCTTATCAGTACCTGCAGATACGCCTCTACTACTTTATATTTAAGATTTGACACCCTGAAAGAAACAAAATATTTCGTGACAGTTTGATTCGACACACGATGTTTGCGTGCTTACATGTCACAAACCTAGCAAAGTTTTCGAAAGCAGAGGAATTTTGCTTGTGTAATAGTCGACACACGTACTTCGACGCTGACCAACTGTATGATCAACAACTGAGAATTACACGTCCTAGAATCGATGCAACATTCTGCTCACGCCTGCTAGTTACATTTTTTAATATTTCATTGTGTAAATATATCTATTATCTGGGTAAATAGATTGGTATACAAACACGAACCGAAGTGCAAGATTTCTGTGCAGCAAAATAGTTTGTATGACCAACTTCGTGCACAGAACACGTACAGCGCCGAGGGCGAAACAGACAAGCACGCCGCTGACAGCGCAAGTTGCCAACACTGTTCGTAAAAAAAAAAAATACCCTCGGATAATGGCAGCTTCTGTGGTTCGGGCTCTTTTTTTTTTTTTTGTGAAGTCACAACAGTTAGAGGCTGTTGGCAGCCATGACACGTGTACCCGCAGACAAAGCGTCCGCTAAACCGTCATATCGGCACGAAAAAGCATTCCAAAATTACCGCATGATGTACGGAGCCGCTTTCTGTTGTTTCATAATTACCTGGATGACGACGCACAATGTGCGCGACCAGAGGGCTGACAAGGAATTAATTCTCCCGCAGTGTGGTGCATGGAGCAGACCAACTATACGATGTTCACGGTAAAGTGAGCACTTTTTAAGGCCCTTCCAACAGGCTTTACACACTAATAAATATATCTTATTGCAGCCTCAGGCATTAAATTTCGAGGGCGGTGAAACGTATACACTATTTATTGGTAACATTGCAATGATAATATTAAAAAGCTACAGGAAGATAGAGATCGGGTGTAAGGCAAAATTTAGAAGGGCCTTAAAAAGTTAAGTTCTCATGTTATCACCTGTACCGCCAGGATATTCATAGCCCACCTATCACTGCCCTGCTGGCAACAAGCAAACTCTACTTTACCTGACACCGACCCAAAACCAACACTACTACTAACTACATTTTAAAAAAACTCGTGAAGAATACACTGCCACTAACTGTGAGAGACGAGCTGCACTGGAACAGCACGGACCTTCTCGTGACTGGAAAGAGAATGGAGAGAATTTGGCGGCTCTTAACGAGGTCTTGAGAACCGATGAGGGTGATTGAGGCGAGCATGGAGCAGCGCCAAAATGAAGGGGCGGGGGAAACGGGAGATCCCCGAGAAAACCCGCCAACCAATGGCGTCCGGCACGATTCCCACATGCGAAAATCCGGAGTGGCCCGACCGGGGATTTAACCCGGATCGCCTTGGTGGGAGGCGAGCAGGCTAACCGCTCACATAATATGTCATATTCATGATTAGTTGTAGGACATACAAGCTGCGTGCTGCACTATGTTGACATGTGCTCGATGGTGGTACGTACAATCCGGCCAGCGATACCAGGTCGACGCTCTTTCTGGCCGCATGCATGAGGGAGAGCGCGGAAACAACTTACCCGCAATTCACGACGCACCTTCCCGCCAAGCCATTACACCCTCACGCTAATACAGCGCGTGAAATACTTCCCCTACACAAATAAAGATTATTCGCTGCTTCAATTGAGAACACGAGCGCTCTTTTAAAATATCGTAGTAGCTAAGTTTTATCGTACGGGACCTAACCTGGTCTGTTTATAGCGAACGTGAAAAATTACGACAATTTTCTTGAAAGGGCGCCACTAGATAAATTGGTACCAGGCAACATGGAGTGTACTCATAACTCTGTGGAAACCTCGCCCACCTTAGCCGTGCCCCCCCCCCCCCCCAAACCCAACACTGTTACCAAACACATCGCCTTTCCAACTTACTCCTCTTCGTTGACTGATTTTTATTGAATCCCGTTTATATTCCAAGAATGGCTAATACACTACGCTAATAATAAAGCTTGCGTTTACAAATGAAGTTTCGTTTCGTCGACATATTGTTTGGAAAAAAAAGACAGTATTTCTGTAAATAGATTAATAAGTTATTTTATACTGGCCTCAATGCATGTGTAAAGTATGCACAATGACTTGGTTGCCAGGTAACGGAATTTACAGACTTGGTCTGACACGACGAGAGATTTACACCTGATACCGATTAAAATGTCAGCCATTAAATTTCGTAACGCTTGCAGCTCACACCACCGGCGAGTCACCACAAAGGTAAACTAAAACTCAATCTATCACCAATATGCAAATGAAAATGAGAAAAAATAAATAGAGAGGACTTTGACGGCGGTGAAGAGGGATGGAGATGGACTACAGATGGAATGCGATGGTGGGGGAAAACGGGAAAATCCAAATCCAACGGGAAAGTCTGTCACAATTCCAACCTGGAAAACATCCCCCCCCCCCCCCTTCTACACCCCACCCTCACCGGCCCGCGACGAACAATGCGAAAAAAGTGTGGGGAGGCCCGAAAATGAATACTGACAAACGCATGAAATTCAAGCTAGTGGGTATTTCGATACACAGACAGGTTTGAATAAATCCATATTACACTGCTGGCCAATAAAGTTGCATAACTTTGAAGGACGCGAGCGACCTGTTACTAAAGTAACATTACTGCCGCTCCGCACAAGAAGGTGTTAGAGACGTGACTGAAGACAAGAGATGATATGGTAGAGCACTACTGTGAACGAGGGGGTTTTAGTTAGACATAAGGAACATACAGTAACATAGAACGGTAATATTAACCACTCGGGTGAGCCTATATGAAATGATATTAACTTAAATTACATCATTGTGATTGATTACTCACGGCAATAGTATGTTAATCTAATTGGAATGTCCCCACCTTAAAAACTGTTCCGGAGGCTGTTGTAGTAGATAGGTTAGCGACGATTGGACACGCCCATTCCGCGATCTTCCCTTGATGCTCGGTCGGACGAGGAAAGACGACGCACCCCGCCTTGTATTGGCCGATATCGTTTGGAAATATGTCCCCGATTGCTTGCCGGTGGAGGGAATTGCTGCTGTTGGCCTTTCCGCAATAAGTTGATGCAATCATGGATTAAAGATGAGGTAAACCGATCTCGCTGGCTGCGCACAACCAATCTCCATGTCCCAATATTGAATTGCTTTTCTGCCTACACGTCTAGCAAAAATGGCGTGGATTGGGTTTGAGGTTAGAACACAGTTTAGTAAACAAGCGCTTTTTAGATGGTTTTTATACTTACTCCAATCAATTTGTAATGCTTTTTGATTACATTCGAACTGGCAAAAGTATTTTATTAATGTAACAGTGCTTGCCATTAAAACATAGAGATGTAAACAAACACGTTCATCACTGCTGACCGTGTGACTGACAGTTGTGTAGGATTGGGGTAGGTCAATGTTGGGTACATGCGCAGAAGACTAATAAGCGGTCTACCTCATCTTTACTCTATGGATGCAATTCCTGGCGCCCTCATTTAATGTCTAGAGGTGTGATCAGGCAGGATGGTCTGCTTAAGGCCTGTTCACAATGTAACAGACCACAACCAGATTGCAGATTTATTGGACAGAATACCTATCTTACGCGGGTGACATTGATACTCTTGCAGCTCGATATGACGTACAAAACATGCGTGGCCCCACCAAAGGTGGCGATAACCACTGGTAGACAACGCGGAATTGAAAGGAAGAGCCTTTCTATGTCAGCCAGGAGCATCTGCGTCCATCCGTCGTGGTCGCGCGTGTACTGTGGCACACGTGTTCGATGGGCATTAGTAGCTAACCAGTGCACCAGCGAAGCGGACCTGGCTCGAGCGGGACTGAAATCCGATGGCTACCCGTATCATAACTCCAGGTGCTGGGCTGGCACGACGATACATCGGCAAGACGTGCGCCATGGTGACGTCAGACATTAACGCGACCATTGCGGTACTGCAAGTAGAAGTGGAGTTCCGTCGGAGAAGACGATGACATGAGAGTCATCCCTCCAGATCCGACGTTCGCCGTACCATTGCAGCCGCAGATGGGTGGTGAACAGTCAGTGGCAGCCGCAGGCGGGTGGTGAGCAGTCAGTGGCAGCCGCATGCGAGTGGTGAACAGTCAGTGGCAGCCACAGGTGGGTGGTGAACAGTGAGTGGCAGCCGCAGACGGGTGGTGAACAGTGAGTGGCATCCGCAGTAATGGGCGTCTGGACACGCTGCCCTGGTGATGCAGACGGCCAAAAACCATACACGTGGACACTGATTGATGTGCCACATGCTTGTACTTCTGGACAAGTTGTTTGATTTGGCTGTACAGTCCATAATCGCCGTGTACACTACACTGAGAGAAAATCGAACGAAATATTTGATTGTATTGGGCCAAATATATATATATATATATATATATATATATATATATATATATATATATATATATATATATTAGTTGCCCTAACAAAATATATTGTTGAGCAAACAAAATTTGAAAAGCAACAAAATTACTTTTGTTCGTCTAAAAAAATACAATTTTCTAAATAAACAAAATCTCTGTGGTGGGCTAAAAAAAAAATTACGACTGTCAACTAAATATTTTGTTGAATCAACTGTATATACTTGTTTGGCCAGTCATTTGACTGCCTTCATTCGAGAATACAGCTCGAGAGTTCGTTTGTATTTTTTGTGACAATTAACGATAGTAACCGTGTTTGTTAGTGCAGCTATTGATGCTTAACAATCGTATAAACACATGAATAAATCAATGAAACAAGAAATTGACAAGTAAAGCTGTTTGCACACGTTGCCCAATATTTGCATATATCTATTTAGAATTATTCCAGAGACCTGTGTAGGTCACATTAGGCGAGATCGCTGAGGCGTAGTTCTCGGATGCAGGTGATCTAGGTTCGACAATTGGTCGAATTTGTGAAATTTTTTTATATCGGCCCAAACTGTTTAATGTACGTGAAGCCAAACAAATCTTTAGTTGCACCAACCAAATCTTACAATTTGGGGCAACCAAATGAGAACAACAAAATAATTTGGTTCCAGCAACAAAATATTTAATTGCCCCTATACAAACAAATAATTTGGTTGCACCAAGCAAACCTTGTTTGATTCAACAAAACATTTTTCTCGGTGTAGACGTTTGTTCTCACGCTCGTTAGTACGACGAAGCACACCTCCTCCCTCCTCGGCCTATATCCGCTCCAGTGTGGTTGCATTTCTTCCGACGTGAGAACCAATCAGACAAATAGGACACTCTACAATTCCAATAGGTCACGATTCTTCCGCGATCAAAGACGGGAACCTGCTCGTACGTGTATCGTGTTCCTTCGACAGGGCACATTCACTAAGTCTGTGCACATATCTCAGAGGCTCCCCCGACCAACACTTATTTACCGCTTATCACTGTCGCCATTGGTGCACGTGCTGCGCCACTTGGCTGAATAACCAATCACGTAATTGTACTTCCCTTCTCTATGCATTTCCCCATATGTGGAGTTCATCAGGTGCGTAATTCTTGGCGTTGCAATTGTAATAGCCACAGGTGAAATTTTAAATTTTTAATAACTTGGAAATGTATTTCTGAGTGGTACAAAGTACGTACAAAGCATTATTTTTTTTTAGAAAGTACGTGCAATTCTGGATAACAATCTATAAAATATTATTACTAAAAATACTTTACAGACCTCAATATATTAGGAAAGAAATGAAAATAGTCAGTGGCCACATACGACCCCCTGTTTCTTAAGTAAAACAATATGTAACGGCGCTAACTTTACTGACGCTCCTTATCCATTGGATAGGGAAAATTTGTATTACAAAAATACAAAATACAGACTGAAATATCGGTGAACGAACCTTAGCGTGCATGTTTGTACTTCTTTTATGCTTTTATTATTCCTGAGATCGGTAACCAAATCTATTCGTGTTAGTGTCCTCTGAAATGCAATCTCTACAGCATACTCTCATGTTACAACTGATACTGGTTATTTCCCACGGTTTCTTTCAAAGTCATTAGGAAGCTGCTAGATGTGAGAAGCACGAGCTGCGTATTGACAGTCTGTTCGCAAGGTTATGACATGTCTTTCCTGCTGCTGGAAGCCGTTGGATCGCTGGCGGAACTCGTAACAACGGCGTGTCGACGGATGTAAACCGTGCGGAGACAAACGTTTAAAAGTGAACGGAAAGAGCTTTGTTTGGAAAGTCTGCAATTATCTTTATCGGCGTCACCGGAAGCTGCCTTTGAAGCAAGCAGCAACACTTGCAGCGGAAGCTCGTGTCACAATATCTCAGTCAGCAATATACAGCATAAATGCTGGTCTAGGGCGTTCACGGTAAAGTGAGCACTTTTTAAGGCCCTTCCAAATTTTTATTTGAAGCCAGTTTTTATATTTAAACCAGTTTTAATATCAGCAGTGTCACGTGACTAATAACTACGGTGTATACTTTCACCATTCTCATAAGTTAATGTATGAGGCTGCAATAAAACATATTTATTATTGGTTAATGCCTGTTAGGAGGGCCTTACAAAGTGCTCACTTTATCGCGAACAGCCTATAAATGCCACAACTACATAAAGCACATGGTAACATAAGGAAAACGATGTGTGAAGTGGACAACTATGAACACAGTGATTGAAAAAAAAAAAATCATACATACGGTACAAATTTCTACAAAATAAATACGAAGTGATTCCAACCGGGGCGTGGGGCCTTTTCGGACAGCGACTAGAATAGTACTGTGTAAAGTCTATTTTTATGAGATGTGGCCTGTAGCAGCACATGGATGGTTGGCGGCGGAAAGATAAGGCTGAAAAAAGTAGCGAAGTATGCACGAAGTCCTGTGAAGGACGTCATTGCCAACGGAGTCGCAAGGGACTAAGGGAAACGTACAGTCAGGCGACAAGCGCTGTGGTCATGGCCGTGGCTGTGCAGTCGCACTCATCTGCAGGCAGGAATGTCCGCCAGTGTCGGCAGCCTAGCAGGCGGCGCCGGACTGTACTCGCAGTGGACGCTCCACTCGACCCAGCGAAACACGAGCCTCTCCTCATTACTGCAATAGTACCGGGATTGTGGACGTTACGCGGGGTAAGGTGAGTCGCGGCCGGCAGTGATTGGGCCAATCAGGTCGGCGATACCGCTATCACTATCACGCAGTGCCGCTGCTCGTATCGCTTTACACGTCCGCTCTCCCTAGCTGGCCATACCGCGGACACACGACCAGGCCACCGCGTCCACAGTCCACCGCGTCACAGCATCAAACATTCGCTATTAGCTGCCTGCCATCCCCACGCCCTCAACTAACAACTGTACTCTACACAATATCCAGCAAATGTTACATGCCATTCCAGATACAGAGGTGATCAGCTACCTTATCTTTATATATAAAATACACTGTGCGCGACTGAACCGCATCATCACTGACTAACCGCTGGACCAATTGAGACCATATTCCACACATATGTTATTTATATGGCGAGTAAGGTTTTTAGTTGTGTTTCATTCCGATAGGTGGCGGTGAAGTCTAACTTCTATATTTAAGGCCTGATTTTGCTCATACTTGCAGAAAATGTTTATTGATCTAAAAGAGAAAAATGCCAGCGATACCACGGTCAAACATAGGTCTACGTACCCGACGTAATAGAGAGGACGCATTGAGAAGGCAAAATAGAACGTGAACACGAGCTGCACAAACTGAAGAGGCACGAACACAAAATCGAGAAGCACACAGCATACAACAGCGGAACAACGTTTGCCGGGATGAGCTATTTCCATATAAAATTAAAAATACATTCGTAAATTCTATTTGATTAATATTTAAAACTTAAAAATGATTTTTTTGTTTGATTATATAAATTATTATGTATAAATTTCGATTGGCACTATTCACGACTTATTTCAATTTTCTATTCCTATTTTTAAAATATGTAAACAAATCCTTAAAGTCCACGCGAACGAAGTCGCGGGAAAAGCTAGTTTAAAATAAAATGCAAACACAGTATAGGCTGTTCACGGTAAAATGAGAACGTTTGATATACCTGCTCAATATATATTTGTATACACGTTGTGTATTCTTCCGCCAGAGGTAAAACTAACATTTATGCGGGACTCTTCAGTTTATTCATGCGTCAGTCACGTAAAACTTCAAATCATTAGGAAAGTAAATAGTACACTAATCTGCTCATTTTTCAATTTCGGTGCATTAAAAAAAAAAAAAAACACAGTGAAAGAAATAATTTAAGTTATCACAAACGGTTACATAACTCTTTTTATTTGACGTTAAGTTATGGAACAATTTTTCCATCCTTCGTTACCAACTTTACTGGGCAAATATTCACTCACTGCGCCCATTAAAATACATGCATTCAGGGGCAGTGATTTTTTTTCTAAGGTTCATTCCAAAAGTGCTCACTTAATCGTGAACAACCTTTAATTAGGTAATACATGTTGTACAAATGCGTAACCTACTGGCTGAACTATGAATGCCATGTTGTACTGGAAAAAGAGGAAATGGGCAACAAAATTTACGACTCGTGTATATGTGCACAAAATAACTGCAATTTAACACAGACGTAACCTTTTTTCAAAGACGCTCACTATCTTCTTGTTTCAAAAAAGAAGAAGTACCATTTGATACAAAAATAAGTAAACGTGTAAAATTTTACATAGACCTACTAGAAATTTCTTGTTACACGATATGTATACAAATTTACAATCTGCGAAGAACTCAAATTTAAAATCCATCCCGTTTTATATTCACAAGGAGTCTTAATACATTTATGTAAACCTCCACATTTAAGAGATTTTTCAAATTGCGCTGCAGAGCACGTATACCAGCAGTAACGACTGTGTAAATACACGGAATGTATGATAATAAAACGCAGAACTAGGTTTGCCATATCCACATACGACACGTATTGTATTAAAACAAACATTCAAAATTTTGACTTCATATTTAAAAACAAAATAATTTGTCGAGTTAACATTTTGAAACTATTTAGATTATATTTATCGTATTTTTATAATTTAATTTCTCGCCGGCAATTTTTCTTATACTTACATTTAATTGGATGGGTTGTGGCAACGTGGCATTTGTTTCCGGAGAGTCTACTACCAACCTCACTGCTACTTAACATTTGTTTTCATGCTTAGGGAAGAGACGATTTACGAAAGCTGTTTTGGACCAGCAAGTGTTCATGAAAACTGCAACATTACTGAAGACTTGTTTAATTTACGAACCGAAATAGCCGACAGAATAACCTTATTACTCTGTGATATTCTGCGTCCTAAATAATTTAGTCAAAGTGGCGCTATAAAAAGTCAATAAAAGCGCTGGTAAAGGAGCTTACGTTAACAACGCCAAGCAAGGTAGGAAACGTGCGTAAACCGCTTAGCTCGGGCCATATCCCGTGATTTTACCGCGCGCTCGGAAAAGCCGGCCATGCGGGAACGTCATTTCGCTGTTTAATTGATAACTCAATTCACTTAGAGCGTAGTAATTAGGACATCAACGACCAGATGCGACGTTCACAGCAAGCAGCAGGCCGAGAGCACCAGAGTACTCGCGAGACGACAGGATCTCGGACGACGATCTCCCCCCAATCAGTGACCCATGGGCCAGCTCGCCACCCCCCAGAGCTGGTTAGCCACTGTAAGCCCCCGCAGGAGGATTCTTTTGAAGATGGAGGGGATGGCCTCCAGGAGCGGTTCTCCTTGCCTTTCACCTGGACGCACCTGCGTCTGGGCCAGGGGATTCGCCGCCACCCTGGATAGCCCCTGGAAGTCCCACCAGAGGGATAGTTTTGGAGGAGGAGGAGGAGGAGGAGAGCTGCCCTCCGTCTTCAATCATGGTAGATGTCGGGCCGAAGAGAGAAGATGGAGCAGGTGCCATGACTGAGCCGCCCGGATTTCTTGCGCCTTCAGCCGGAAGCTTAAAGACCCTAACCTGAAGTCACTGCTGTCGGTGTTGCTGTGTGGGTAGTCACGCTGCCCACGCAGTAATATGGATGGCAGTCCCACCTCAAGAGCGCATGTACCTCTGACATGCTGGTCCAAAGCCCCGCCACCTCTCTACTAGAATCTTCACTCCCATATTAAACAGCATGGACTCCACACCTGCTATCTCCTTTAGCATTTTCACTAGTGCTCGCACGAGTTTAACTACATTTCTGTCGGTATGGGTTTTATCGTGTCTGTGCGGGTTTTGCCATACCCCTTCTTAATGTAGCTTTAATACACGTACCATACCCCTTCTTAAAGTAGCTTTAATACACGTACACTTAGGGAGGTAGGCATGGCCCAAAAGTGCAGGCCATGCCTACCCAATCCCTCTCGACCGCAATGCTCGCCTCCTTTGTATGAAATTCCCTTTCCTTTAGGCGTAAGGAGCGCAGCCCTGAGATGCAATTAGAACCAGACCCTACCTTCGGAATTACACTTAACATTTAGAATGAGATAGTTTAGAAGAAAAAAAAAGGGTCCTGTGGTCACGGCGTGACGTCATCTGTCCAGTCTTCCAGCCGCGCCACCATCACCATATCCTGCTGCACCTAGCCCAGTGTCCAGGTGAGCTGTCTGCTCCACACAGTGCAGACTGCAGTCAACGTACGCATCTCGGCCGCAGCATGGCAACTAGGAGATCCTGGTAACTGGGTTTGGGATCAGTAGCTAAGAACTACGGCGGTGCCTGCACTAGCAGATTGGGTTGACGTGCTTCACTGTTACTAAACCACTGTGACATCTGTGTAAACAATAGGGCAACGCGCTCGTGCTGCTCTTTATAACGTTACTGCGGTAAGCTACTTGTGAACGCGAATATGGCCTATACATAGAGAGTGGAGGAACGAAACCACCAACGGTACTGCAGTGCATAGTGAGCTGCGAGGGCATGTAGTCGTTTGAAATTTCCGATTCGATGCGGGTAATTTATTCATACGTACAACAGTCTGAAATTCTCTAACGTTTAATCGCATTCCGAAAACAGACCATTTAACACGCATCTTTCAATGTCGTCTATCTACGAGCGATACCAGAAAAACATAACATTTACACTCTTAGAAATCGTTTAAACACTCTGACCATTATATAAGGAAACCACAACGTCAACATCGGGCAGAGCTCCTTATACCCCCCTCCCCCAACCCAAAAAGAAAGAAAGAAAAAATAAATCAAGAAAAAAAATTTAGTCCGATTAAAAATTAACCAGCTCAATTCATTTAACCCTTTCAATTAAATTTAACCCTTTCAATTTTTGATCGGATTAAAATCGGATTAAGGATTAACCCTTTCAATCAAATCTATAATTCATAAATTAATCCAAGTTGAAATGAAACCCCCACGCCTGTCCAACCCTGTTACGGCCCGGCTATCTCCCCTACACCTCCAACCCTGTTACGGCCCGGCTGTGAATCAAAATGGCCTACTACAGACACAATGCACGGCTCCGCCATTCCTCGTTTGCATAAAAGCCAACATCTGAAAGGTTATAATTATGGGCCAAAACACGTGTTTTGTTTGGAATGCGAAGACAGAGGTAACGGTTAATTGTTTGTGAAACATTTCTGGAATATTTGTTGCATATTATTCATGTTTATGAATGTGCAATGTTAATCACCTTTAATTTTAGGAACTTGAGACGAAACATCGACAAGTGAATGAAACATGTCGTCACTGCAACGACCATTCTCTAAGTAACTTACTTGATATTCGTCGTCGAGGCATAATAGCCAAATTCTGAACATATCGCTCACGAATTAACATCGATCATACAAGGTGAATCGTTTAAAAGGGGCCCCGTGGGACATGTTTGTAACGGAGCGAGTGAATGAGGAAATACACTCCACGGGGCCCTTTTAAAGTACTCACCCTGCATAAACACCGCAAATTCAATTCACTGTTTCTGTGGGGGGAAACTGGGAAAAAAATAGGTTTAGAGAGCACAAACGCAGAAAAGAATCAGACGTACACATGTATGAGTAACCCAGAAATGCGGCGATTTTGCCGACTAACAACCGCGTATCCGGGGCTGACTGAAAATGACAAGCTACAGTCGTTCCCCCCGCTATACCATTACCGACCAGACGCAATGAGACTCGAGTAACAGAGTGTGAAGACTTGTACATAGTGATGGGCAAAATCGAATGAAAACAATTTGCATATTCGATTGTTTCTGTTTTATCAAGTTTTCGATTTTTGTCTGTGGTATTCGAATGAATCGTTCGGTTTGAGGTTTTCCTTTTCGACAACAGATGGCACTAGGTTCAAATACAAATTTTTCTTTAAACACAGTTTATATACAATATTATGCTTAAGGGAAGCAAAATTCCACCCAACATTCACTTTGTTAAATGAAGAATAATTCCCGTCACTCATGCTAATGTTCATTCGTTTCTGCGAATGTTCATACATATTCACTTCGTGAATGTTTCATTCGAATATCAGGGAAGTGAATGGCAGTTATTTAAATAAATTAATAAATACTTGAGAAAATTTATTTATCATTAAAACTAGAACAGATTGTGACTAAAAAGAAAATAACGTAAAAAGCCTTCTGTCTCATTTCCAAAGGTTTAGGAAGGCTCCGGAATACACATAGGGACGAAAAATGATCTAGAACTTAAAATGTTACCTTCTTCAAAAACAAAT
Source organism: Dryococelus australis (assembly GCA_029891345.1). Lineage (NCBI taxonomy): Eukaryota > Metazoa > Arthropoda > Insecta > Phasmatodea > Phasmatidae > Dryococelus > Dryococelus australis. Next base: position 175,582,252 of record CM056997.1, on the reverse strand, counting down.
AAATATTATAACTTCTTATGGACACTAGTGCCATAACTTCAATCAAATACGCCATTAACTTACTCGCTTCAAAAAAAGTACTTTCAAACTGTTAACTTGTGGCAGCATTAACACGTTCCTAAAGACGCCATGACGCAAACGGAGAAGAAACGCCCAATATTCGGAATCAGGATGATTGATTCGATTTCAGACGATATTATTGGAATAAAAATCGATTTACAGAATAATTCGGTTTTGCCCACTGCTACAACTACTGCGCTACACCAGCAACACTGTCCTGAGTCGTGCAGCAACACCCAATGTCGACACAGCATGCCTTTGTACTTTCACATGTTGCTGTTGCATTCTCACAGCCAGTCGTTGATCAAGTAGAAATAAGATTGAACTAACTAACGTCACAAGACTAGCACCGACTACAATTGTAGGTAAAACTAAGAATACAAAATATGAATTTAAGATTATTATATAAATTATAACAATGTCATATAGATAATCAAACCTTTATTTCGATTATCAAAATGTCTCATTACAGTGCTTCAAGGTTGTGTGGCACAGAATACAATCTTCTTCGTTTTTCTGATACAGTATTTCCATCGATGCTGTTTACACTTAACGGTAGAAAAAACACACACACGAAGGAACTCAAAAGGTAGTTTTATGCTTACCCGTTTGATTCGGTAAATTTATGCTTTGTGAATATTCTAGTGAGATACATCGAATGACGTCATGTGAGTTTGCAAGAATTCACATAGAATGGTATTTCGTTTAAATAACCAACATTTGTTAATACTACGAACACCATGAATACTCCATTCCATCATTTGCAGCAACGCATGTCCCTGACATTTTCGCATGCAATGCTAACATATCGAAAGATAACATTCATTATGTTTTTAGCATGACTCTGGTAAGTTTGGCTTAAATATTGAGTTGTACAAATTCCAAAAAAGTTGCTGCAATACAAAGTTTGGTTTATGCTGAAGTGTTTATGAAAGTGACATTTTTCTATTTATTTTAATCCAACAAGAGGTTCATCTGAGCTAAAAGTTTGACTTATAAATATTTTGAATTTAATTTTACAAAAGTTAAAACTGAAAGACGAGCGATGGTGAACCGCGTAATCTATTTCCTAAAAATATTCATCAACACGTTTTGTAACATGAACAATTATTTCGGGCTTTTGCATAGCGTATTCATTTCCTTCCATTCTGAAATTTGTACACTGAAAAAATAAATTTTAATTTCTATGAAGTGTTTTATTTCCTCCGGTGTCATACTTTTTCGGAATATCATTATATCAAGATGCAAAAGGACGTAAATCCTAGAAATGCGAAAAATAATTTTCGCCTTTTGAACGCACTTTACCAGTGTAATCAGAAAAGTGATTTTCTGAAAAGCTGTGTTCACTATCGTTTATTTATACTGCATGAGCAACAGAAGTCCCCATGTTGCTGTAGATTTAGTTACCAAACCCTAGTGACAGTAATGCTTTTAGCATGAAGAGTAATTTCACTTCACGACATAATATGCTAACACACACAGCCTGGCATACAGTATGGTGATCCAATGCACAAATTTTCTCAGAGTCGACTAAAATAACTAAGGATATATAATGTCAACTCCATCGATACATTCTAAGGACGATAATTCTATACCACTATTGAGTCGTTATTGTGAATTGCATGTATGTAGCAACAGTGCATTCGTGTTCTTATATCAACATTTTGGCACAAATCCAGACAGATCGACATTTATCTTTGATCATGCCAGTTCCCTTAATAAAAAACTACATTTTTTAAGTAAAAAAAACGCATATAATGTAAAATACGAAAGCGTTTCTACATGTATAGCATAAAAAAATAAGGCAAATTTAAACATATCTAGGATTGAAGAAACAAAGTTTATTTTTAGTACTGCGAAATGAACATTACACATGTTAATGTTTTAAAATGAGTTATATTTAGTTTTGCAAATGTTAATTATAATTGGGTCGGAAAACTACCCTCTTCAATAATTTATACAGACAAGTCCGTTAACGACGAAAATCACGGGGTAAAAAAAAAATTCACATACAATATGTGCCTACGTAATTTTTACCCAATTAAAGGTCACTATTTTCAGTCCATTACGTTGAGGAAAAGGAAATATTCCAAGCATCTAAAAAATCTTACTCCCGATAAATAAATTGTCCCCGTGCTTCGAAGTTCGCCCAGCAGAAAACAGAAAGGAAGGGGGAAAACATGCTCGAATAAAAAAACAACTGGCTTGTACATGTTCCGTAACTGAGGCACATTATAATCAGTGACGGGACTAATGAGCTACATGTACGCCGCTCGGTAGAAAAAAAACAGGGCAGATAGGCTGGTGCCGCTGCGACTCCCTTCGCGACCATTACACACGACTGCGCGCGCGGGTCGTTTTGTTCCGTTGTTTCATGACGTTGCCATTTCTGAGTTATGACGTCACAACGCCAGCACCGCCGCCGGCTAGCTAGCTGCCGGGCTACCACCTGCAACAAGTATTGATGCGGCTCAGCGCTCCCACTACACTCTGGCCGGAGGCAAGCTGTGCCACCACAGCCTCACTATGCTCAATGCACACAGCTTCACTAGCCACCAGTCACTTCAAACCCGTTCGCTTTTGGCGTAAACCGTATTTAAAATCAAACCGAAACATACGGATATAGACTGTTCACAATAAAGTGAGCACTTTTTAAGGCCCTCCCAACAGGCATTAACAACGAATAAATATATCTTATTGCAGCCTCAGGCATCAAATTTTGAGGGTGGTGAAATGTACACCCTGTGTTTATTGGACACATTGAAATGTTTATATTAAAAAACAGCAGGAAGATGGAAATTGGATGAAAGGAAATATTCAGAAGGGCCTTAAAAAGTGCTCACTTTCCTGCGAACAGCCTATACCAGGATAGAAATTAGGACCCTTACGAAAAAATTCATATCGCCTGATCTTAATAACGCCCTAACTACCCTTAGGGACGAAAGTGCGGTGTCGTTCTGTACCATTTATGATAGCTCGCTAATACGACCTCGAGTTTGCGTCACGGACCGTCCCGGGCGGGGGGGGGGGGGGGAGCGCTAACCGGTCAAAACCGGCGCTGTCGCTTTTTTTCCGTTCACTGTAACTCACGACCATGACGTGATAGCGCGGTGGTGGTGGTGTTGTTTGTGTACAGAGTTTATCGAGATATATCGATTAAAAAAAAAAAAAAAGTATTTCGGACAATATTTCTATATTAAAAAACATTAAGTAAGTGTGCAAAAAAAAACTATAAAAATTCAATATATCGGCCCACCAAGAGCCGGCCGAAAATACAGATAATAATATCTTTGTAAAGAGGAGGCTCTGGCCTATAGTCCATTCCCGATTGGAAGCGACTTATGAAAATCAACCTTTGAAAAAACGCTCTAGGCATAACATTTCAACTTGTTTTTTCAATAACCTGTGTTCCACAAATATATAACACTGTTGTTAAATTTAGAGTACTGTATTATTGAATAAATGAAACTTTACCTTCATATCTTCTATAACTTCTAATATTTATTTCTTTTTAAATATTAATTAACAACAGCGAGAGCAGGGACGCGTTGGCAACGACCGGTGAGAAATAGTTCTGAGTAAAAATATTATTTTAACCTAGTTTTTTAGTATACTATTTGTAAATTAACCGGTGCCTCTTGAAATATTAAAATATCTAGGTATCCCCGATGGCAACATATATAATGTTTACAGTTTGAAATAACAGAGGAAAATATCGTGAGTAGGTCGTAATGGTACGGTGTTGTTTTATCGAGCGAGAGAGCATCTGAAAAATTGTCTGCTAGGCGAGGCTTGTCGCTTTCTCTCTCTTTCTTCGTCTCTTTCACACTCGGGAAATTTCACTTCACTTGTACGCAATGAAATTATAAATATTTTCAATTGTAGCACATTTCATACTTAATACAGCAAAATAATAATATTCGAATTTGTAATTTACAACTGAAAATAGATTTTAATGTTTGAATACTTAATTTAATATATTTAGATATGATGGCGGGCAGTAACAAAGTGAAGTTGGCATACGTGGCGAGCCATGACATGGCGTGTTGCTTTTTTGCCGAATGAAACGTAAATTATTCTTACTCCGAAAAAAAAAAAAAACTTCAAATTACCACATCACGTTTGTAGACGTAGTGTTTTTTAAACCTACCTAGGCAAGTTACGATGTTGTGATAAATCTGTGTTTCCGCGGCAGTAATAAATATACTGTGACGTGTGTTTCGTTAATTATTGCGTCTGTGAAATGGCGTGCCTTTGTGCATCGTGGTCGATACGCTGGCCCTGTGTGTGTGCGTGATTTCAAATATTTGATTAGCACTATTTATACGTTTTATATGTGAACTGTTTTTATGACGAAGTTAATTATTTACAATCACGTCTGTTTATTTATCACAACGTTGTACCTGTGCCCTAAGGGGTTTGAAACATAGTCCTGTAGCGTAATTTGCCACAATCCCAGGAGAAAATTTCTAAGTTCAGCTTGATAAATTTCAATAAACCTAATAAACAGTAACTATCAATACAGAGAAATATGAGAGGAATAAAAGTTATCGTAGGCTTATTTGTGTGCATGTTCACCGCTATATTTTAAAGTTTGTATGACAAAAATGAGAAACACGAGTTGCGTGCTTGAATTCAATGTGCCTTTTTCGTTTGACTAGTTGTTCCTTCGTTTTAATATTTATTCCAACTGAAGCCGTCCTTTTAAAGAAATGATACAACATATCAATAACAAAAGGTAGTGCAACCCTTTCCTCGCAGTTGTAACAGTGTTAAACACAGTCACGGAAAAATATTAACGTGCATTACGTGTATTGAGCTACGTCGGGGAAAACAAATATGTTAACGTAAAATAACCGTAAGGACTGTCATCAATTCAGACATTTTTAAAACGTCATAAAGCTGACCTAAATAATGTTAGAGTCCTAAACTGTGAATATTCATATGGAATGGTTTTTTTGAATACGACAGAATTCATTGAAAAGCTGTAAACCTTAAACAACGCATTTGACAGGAATAAAAATAGAAGTCACGTTTCAATGTTTATTTTTAGGTGTAGCGAAAGTATACGAACATATGTACACACACAATGGAATGTAATCATTGATTTTGACAGATGCTACGTGGCAGTCACATGGCAATGTTTGTTTACATTTGGCGGAAGAATACGAAACGGACCTGCAAGTAGATATTTAGCAGGGCTCCGAGAAATTTGCTTCCAATGGGGAATGGACTATACGCCGATGTCCGGCGCCGAGCGAGCGAGACGGTTTCGGGGGCGTCGCTCTGCGAAGGACGGCGCGAGCACATCTACTTGGGCTGTACCCGACCTTGTTGACATAATGAGTGAAGCTGACACACATACATCTGTCGAAGACGTCTCCGAGCAGATGGATATCAACATACCATCAGTGACTCGCTACCGTAGACGTTTCACGTTAAACCAACAGCCGTGCGCCCCTACACATCCACGACCGATTTTACATTTTACTTTTAAAACATACACATAACGCACAGCACTTGTTATATACAATGGCATGAACTGCGTGTGTTCGAAGTATATGTTACATACTCAAGTCAACTAAGGACACACTCCATATTGTGGCGGAGGTATTCCCAAGAACAGCCCTACACGCTCTTCGCCTGTTGCATCTCAATTTCCGTACAAAGTAATTTCTCACCAGCAAAGCACGATATTTAGAACTGCTCTCATTCACAAATAATACACACGTCTAACTTAACTCTATAATAAAAACACTCAATATTAGAAAAGTTTAAAATAAATTACCTCCCCTGCAAATTGCAGATTTTTAAATTATCTTAGTCGACACTCACACTGTATGATATTTGGCAGATCCGAGGGTCGCTCACGTGATTTACTAGATCTACATGTCGACCTACGAACGGCATTCGCAGTCAGGCTTGACTGGAAATCGACCACAGAACAGATTACGCCTTAACAATATCGGCCAGAGGTTGAAAATAATGTCTTACTAGCACTGTTATTTAAACAAGTCAGGAATTTCAAGGTATAATCCATTCACGGTTACTTCACACTTTTCTGAAGCCCTGCTAAAGTTCTACTTCCAGGGTATTCCTCCGCCTCGTACAAACTAAGCTTAACAAAGTCTAGAAAATTACACCGAAAGGACAACGAACCGTGTGAAGCAACCGCTAATACACTATATAGTGGATACGCAATTTTTAAATTAAGTTCAAAATGGTTGTTTCTCGTGCTAACAGTTTAAAGCCTTTACTAAGCATGCTGCAGATACAATCAAACACTACTGCAACCACGAAACGAGTTTATTTAGAATTTTGCGATAGAAATGGGCGCGGTTAAGTTTTCCAGAGTTACAGTACTTGCTATTATTGATCCTTTACGTGCAATAAATATGAGTGCAATGCACCACAGCACCTCACAATTTATATTCAATAACTTTAATTGGAGAATGGACACACATTTTCATCACGAATTCGAAACGAGGGCACATCGTTTCTGGCGTCAAGGCACGATACACATAGCAAAATATAAAAAAAATATCACCGCGTAATTCAGAGCTCAGATGTTTCATCAGCACCTCTATATTTCGCTGCATAGCAAACAAAACACGAGCACTTCACTATAAAAAAAGGGGGTAGATATACGAGACACGCACACAAAGGAATAATGGGAAGAAAAAATGTGTGGCAGATGAAAGTTGATGGAGTGGGGGACACAGAAGAGTCGTGGAAACACGGAGAAGTGGAGGTATAAGAGGTGCGCGAGCGAGGCAGTGAAGGTGGAATTTGGCAGTAAGAGCGGCTGAGCCGAGATATACCGGACAGACTGCCATCGTGCCGCATACAAACGGCTTGCCGGGAGTCGTCGTAAACGAGGCAGCCACGTATATAAAACTATTGGAAGGCGCTCTGCGCAGTAAACACGATAGCAAAACACAAAGCTTATTACTTGCTTGGTGCCACAGTATAAAATAGAGAAACCAAACTGCGCTCTGAAATAACGAATCAGAATGCCAGTTGATGAACGTGCAGCGTCTCTGCGTCACAAAACCTGCAAGAACATATCGCACTATGGCGCCCTCGGTGATCGCGCTGTATAGGCTGTTCACGGTAAAATGACCACTTTTGAAAGCCCTGATCAAGATCTACTTGTATGCACGAATAATTTATTCTTTAGCCTTATATAAAATTAACATTGAAATGGGCCTCGTCAATTTATTCATTCGTCGGTCAGGCGAAACTGTGACATTATTAGAAAAGTAAATATATTACAAATGTGGTCATTTTTACACTAAGATGCATTTAAAAAAAACATAAAGCGAAATGTATAATTTTAAGTTATCGCTAATCGTTACCTAATACTTTTCATTCGACGTAAAGATATGGGACTACATTCCATCCTTCGTTACCAACTTTACTGCGCACATGTCACTCAGTATGTCCGCTAAAATATACGCAGGTAGGAGCAGTGACATTTTTCTAACGTTGATTTCAAAAGTACTCACTTTATCGTGAACGGTCTTTACTAATCAATACGCGAGCTCTCACAACCTTCCTGCTCCAGGAACTGTCTGAACCTTTCATGACCTTCGTTATTTGTATTTGATTCGTGAACAATACGCGAACATTATTTTAATAAATGCTTATATGTGGACCAATTACAAAGCATCACAGTCATAAATACTACCGATAAAATACTTTGCATATGAGACGGCTCTTTACAATGGTAACTGCCGAATTCAGGAAGCCGCGCATCGAACCAAACAATACTGAAGGTCGAAGACATCACAAAAGTGCAGCGAAAGACTGCGGCTGAAACTATGCGAAGTGAGAGTACTCAGACTTTAATTCTCCCACGATACGTAGATGGGACTCCGCTTCCACTCTTTACTTCTCATGTCGCCTCACAGCCATTACAAGACGTTAACCAATTAAAGAAACCACACATACACTATGTAAGCTACAAGTAAAGTGGCTGTGCTTACAATACCGTACCCGACTGTAGTATAACTTTGCAAACTGGATGCTTCAGAAATTTCACTCTGCTAGGAAAATTTAAGCAAACTAATCATACTAATTACTAGAGTTGTATGTTGCATTATATTGTTAATAGCTGATTTTACGTACAGGCATATAAGACATAACAATAACAACTTCGATGACTGGAATGCATGTACATTAAATCAATTATAGAATATTATACTTCTAAAAATTAGTACCGAAATTTTCATACGTAAAGCCGTCTCATTTAGAACAATAGTCAATAAATATACTTTATTTTAGCCTTATACGTTTAACTTCCGAATGAGGTGGAATATACACACTGTGTTTATTACTTACATGGCAATATTTATTTTAAAAGGTGATTAAGGGATTTAAAAAATGGCTGGAAGGAATAAGTAATTAGGGCCTCAAAAGTGCTCACTTTAGCGTGAACAGCTTATACCTATGAATACTTTGCTGAGTCTGTTCTAGGCAAGTGTGTGTGTGTGTGTGTATACATACACACACACACACACACACACACACACACATATATATATATATATATATATATATATATATATATATATATATATGCAGCAGTCGTCCTGTGCGGCTAGTTCATATGACGCGATAATCTTTGTTACTAATAGTAGCGGGAAACTGCTTAAACGAATCGAATGTAGGACTGACTTTGAACTTTGAAAAGTCATATCTCCGCTCCTAAGAGGACGACAAAAGACCTATCACTCAGGCAATGTCCTTATCGCCCATTCTCCCACCAAAGAAGCGCACACTCGACAGCAAAATAAATGAAAAGTAATTTTATCTGTAAAACAATGACTCAAGAATCGATGGAAAATATTAACGGTACACACTTCTGGAGAGACATTGAGGAAAATTTTTCTGTAAATGCCAGTAATTTTTTTTTCTCAGAAAATCGACTGATGATAAGTTCATATTTAAAATACCAACAGAAGCTTAAGTTAACAAAGGCTGTACGTACCACCCCCAGACCCTTAACAAATCATATAAACAGACCATATTCCCCTCTTCCCCAAATTATGTAAGCCTGCTGAAGCCACCTTCCCCACTAACGTTTATACCCTCCAAGCGAATTTGTAATCCTCAAAGAAATAATTTTCCACTCTCTCTTGTTTATTAGACAAAACAAATTTTAACGTCTGCATTTATTATATTTAACTGTAAAATAAATGGATTTTTGTTATTGTGATTTCGCCAACAGACAGTCAAAACAATTTCGGTAGAAGCTATGATGATTGTTTAATGTGTCCCTTGGTAATATTAGAAATGGCAGCAAGAGGGACAAAGAGAAAATGTGTTCCAATTAACGTGGGGTCTGCAACAGTGTTTCATGTTCTGAGGTTCAGTCCGTATGTATTAACGATAACCCACAGTATTATGACGGAAATACGTGATACAACCAATACTGCCACGTAAAATACGTGGACCAAACCTCGCACGACCTTGTAAGAGGTGCCAAACTGCTCTCCAAAATTTTTTGTGGAAATGCATTTAGTGTCAGATTCAACAGTCTAATATCAATATACAAAAATTAATCGGCGAGATGAGTGGCGAAATCTAAGTCCGTGGCGACACAATGCCTAGCATTAAGATAATACTACGTACTTGCATGAATGGTATGCTACTCAGTCCACTACACAGACAATGGTGGACGACGTGTATAATGCCTACTGTACACAGCATGTACAGCACATTAATCAGCTTACAATACTGAAGCTGCCCGGTTGTTTCTTGCAACATTCAGTACATGTTATCATTCAGGAAGTGTTGGTTTCGTCTACATGCTAAGGAATCTATCGCTGCCGCGTAAAGTTTGTGTGCGTGTTACACGCAAACGGCGAATTCTGAGCAGCTGCAACAGAAGGACTATTTTTCATCAGGTCATACTGCTCCACAGACCAGCATCAAACGTTCACAATTTCTGACAGTATTTTTTACCTGCAAGAGGATGGCGACCCTTGTTATTTCACTACGAGGGGAGGTATTAATGAGAGTCTGCTGTTCGGTTAATGTCCCGATAACATTAAACCAATGATGGAAAATTGTAGTTTAATTTCACTTCGTTTCCGAGAATTTGTCAAAATACTACTTTAAAATCTCAATTTACGAGGGCTCATACCTCCCCATATATTCAATTTAGGTACAAAGAGTCCTTAATAATTTCCATTTAATTGTGCATAAGGAATCACTCACATCACGAAGCTTGTAGGTTGAATTCAGCCCCACCCTGCGTGTATACACGCACACACACACACACACACACACACACAGGATGTTATACAAAACCATCCTGTATATACAAGACGTTCGGAAACTACCTGTCGAAATTCAAACCACAGCACCTGTGGGCGAAGAGAAACAAGAAACTCCAGTCACAAAATGTTCCGAAAAGCCATTTAGTATGTTTGAATTGAAGTTGAATTTCCGGCAAACGACGCCGGGTGCCCGCGCAGCCGTATGTACCTGCGTGCACAACAAGTTGCATAATATGAAGGCGGACTGATCCACGGGCAGTACTGCACGCGGCACTCTGCGCGCCTGTCGGTCTGACGGGTTGCCGCTGTCCCACACACAGGCGTCACCGCAGTGGCAGGTGAGCTTGCGTACACATAGTTGCCTATTTACAGGCGAACATTTTGTGACTAGAGTTTTCTTGTTTCTCTTCGCTCACAGATGCTGTAGTTTTAATTTCGACAGTTAGTTTCCGAACATCTTGTATAATGCGATTCATCTGGTTGTAAGATGGGCAAACACTGATTGTGTGAATCGAAATAGATGTTCCGGAAAATAAAGTTGGAATTCGGATTTTTATAACCAACGATTACTGTCGGAAAGGCTACAGATAGCAGAGCTCCTTGATGACAGTGGGCTCCGAACCACTGATGCATATAAAATGAGCAATGGTGGAGGCCGCCCTGACTCATCGTCATCTCCTCACGAGTAGCGTCTTAGTAGGAACGATCACCAGGGAACACTAGGCAGTCTTATGAACTTCTGCTTGGAAACATAACACACTTGACAGTATCCACTATACTAGGCAACCTGGATTCGCATTACACGCAGTAATCCATATGCTGTAGGTGACGTGCGTGTGTGTTATTTTTCGAGATGCGATGACAAATAAACATCCATCGAGGCTTCAATATGGGGTGGTGAGGAGCAATTAACGACAGACACTAAGAAGGTAATGAAAGTTATGTGCAAGAAAAACATGTCGACAAAACTTTTACCTATACGTAATACACCGATGGTGACAAACTTTCGCCTTAAGAATGTCTATTCCAAGACGAACTTTGAATTGTGTACTGATATCAACATAATTGCATTACTTAATTACTAGCTCAGTAATTTAAATAATGATTGTGATATTGCGTATCCTGCCGAGCTGAAGGCAACTGCAGTTTATGTCATTTAACAAGGATCAATAGAGAAAACTTATTCGCAGTACAGGAGACAATTTAACTAGAAAGTGCACTATTATAACAAAAAAAGGAATAAGTACTTAAACATGTGAATTTTGTAATTAAGGACAGAAGGATTTAAAGCGAGAGTGTTATCCTTATGAAACTCAATCACGTTGGTTGACCCTGAGTTGGCTAGTGCGATACTGCCGGGTGGCTAGTGCGACACGGCCTGCTGAATACTGAGTCTCCGAACTACTCGGTGCACGATGTCGTGGGTGTGGTCTCCCACCGCGACCTCAGCGGTTATGGCCACGGCTCTCCTGTCCCGTGCCGAGAGCTGTCTTCAGCCCACAGTGCTATCAATTCCTCACTTTCTTTTACTCCTAGTACTAGTGAGCACGGCCACCGCCCCACCTTTCTCCCTTTCTCTCTCCTGGGCGATGGATGAAGAAGGCGCTCCTGCCAGTTATGTAAATTGGCGTTCTTGCACAAGTCGTCGCGACGCCAGCTAGCTGCCTCTTCACTCTTCACAGCTACCGCGATGTGAAGTGAAGATATTTGGACGGCTCTTAACATCGAGGCCTTGAGAGCCGATGAGGGTGATTAGGGTGAGTATGGCGCAGCGCCGGAATGAAAGGGTGGTTTCCCGATAAAACCCGTCGACCAACGGCATCTTCCGGCACGATTCCCACATGCGAAAATCCGGAGTGACCAAGCTGGGGATTGGACCCGGATCGCCTTAGTGGGAGGCGAGCAGGCTAACCGCTCAACCACCGTGGCTCCTACACGCAACTACTGCGCCCTCGGGATTGTGTGTGTGTGTGAGTGTGTGAGTGTGTTTATGAGCGATCTCCATCAGCAGAATGAGAGTTGTGAGACGCGAGTACAGTAGCCCTTGCCTTGTAATACCTACCAAAAATACACTCTAAAGTGAGTATTTAACATGATATTTAAATAAAGGGTATTTTTTGTTTTAGGTATCGTGTGAGGTCGACAACCTATATCAACTGGCAACCACTTTAATCAGGTTCGAAATCGTTGACACAGTTTTGTGGTTGCTGAGGAAGCATTGCTGTGTCAAAGAACTACTTTGTAATAGCTACTTCTGCAGCAGATGCCTGGACACTTTGTGCTATGTGACTTGTGAAAGGCTGCGTCCAAAGAACATCGGTAATGTATTGCTCAACAAACTCAAGTGAAGCTCCAGGAAATATGTTAAACACAACCTTTTCCTCCTTCCCACATACCTCTCTCTCCTTCTATCTCTCTCTAATCGACGCAGCAGCTTGGAGGTCATGCAGACAAAACATGGACAAGCTGAAAACAGGTAAAACTGAAGACTTTCCTACTACTTGTAATCAGTAATAACAGTTAACACGAACCGCGAAATGGCGTGGAGTAAGAGAAAATATGTTGCAATTGTTCTTGGTTTGTTGCTGATGGGAACAGGCTACCCTCCCGCCACGACTTCGGCGAGGCAACTCAGTTCGCAGCTCACTCTGAAGGCGAATGCAACATTCGGTCGTAAGGTCTTTAGATAAGTTTGTGGAACAATTATAATGGCCGTAAGTTCCAGTTAGAAAAGGGCTCCCTAGTAACGTATAGAAAACACGCTGGTAAAATAAACAGGGAGATTGTGTATTTTACTGCTTTCTTTCTAGCCATGACCTCACAGAATACAAGGGTAACTGTCAAACTTGTGGTTGTACATGCCTGTATTAGGATTTATGTATTTGTGGGGTTTGTGCATGCTGCGAAGTTTAAGAAGTGTTTCTAAACGAGGAAATTAACAGTTTACTTAAGCACTGATCACTGTTAGAGGTGTGTGTGTGTATGTACATGTATGTGTGTATGTGTGTGTGTACAGTGTTTACATATTAGTGAAACGAGCCAATATTAGACTTACTGCGCAGTAGCTGCAATAATATGTATAAGTCTACCAGTTTTTGCAATACTGTAATTGCATTTTTACAAGTCAACATAAAATTAACAACGTTCTTTACTAAAAATGTGCCTTATAAGTCATATTTATAAAGACAGCAAACCGTAAGACTATACGAAATCCAAATAAGTAAGAAAAAGTTGAAAGCCAGTTCCGAAGAGCTGACGATAAAGAGGTGAGTCGGGGAATGAGGAGGGGAGGGGAAACACTGAAAGCGAGACTGATGTCTCCTCATAAACGTCATACTGCATCTCACTGATACACTTGCATGTGAACGGCGATCTACCCGAGCCTAGCAACACTTCAAACGCGGCACCACATATGGCAACACATAGATTATTTTCTATATTACCACGAATGATTGCCACAGTGACTTGGTATTTTTTACTATGAGAAGTGCACTGGTTTTCGGGCATCAGAATCGCTAACCACTTGGTTACAGTCGACGCCGGCAACATATTATGCCTTGAAGTGGCGAAGTGCTTCAGAGAACACTGCTTAGCTCGATTAGTGCTTAATCGTGGGTTTCTTCGCTTAGCAAACACTGTGTTTGCCCTTTTTTTCATTACAATTTAGCTTTTCAGGATTTGGTTACTGCTTCTCATCTTCCAAACATCCTATAAAAAACTTATGTTTATTTTTTTAACAACACGTATTAACAGAAACGCAATTGTTACCTTTTAAAAAAATAATTTATTTTCAATTACAATAATATAAAATTAAGCACGCCGAATTACTTAGGGTAAAAAATTCCCCCCCCCCCCCCCTCGGCACCCTAAGAGCAAAAAAAGGTTAGCGGTATAAAAGTCCCCCCAACCCGGTCTTTATTTGTAGCCATTACATTTCAATACAGCATTTTACCCCATTAATACTGAACTGAAACAAACATTTCAAATGTTTGATTAATGCACAGTATAGCGCTCATTAACATAACATTGTAGTTAACAATTATTTCATAGCGTATGAAGTGTAATGGTGCTAGTGTTAGTGAGGCCAGTGTACCGCTGTCACATGATAGCAGGACAGGAAGGACTGCGGGATCCTTGAGCGCTCTCTACCTGAGCAGGGCTTACAAATGTGACAGAGGAGGGGGAAGAAGCTAGAAAAGGCAAGTTTCAGAGACGCCACCTCGTGTCCAGCGCAGCGGCGTTTCTTCCATAGACGCAAGGTAAGCAATGCTTACCCTATACATATTGGAAATGCTTGATCCTTTATAGTACTGGCCTTAATTTTAAACTTAAAGACATTTAAGTCCGAGTTTCCCGTTTCCGATTCGAGAAATAGAGTTTTCGTAATTCCCGTACTGTACATGCATAGTGCTGCTATCAAGTATTTATTTCCATAAACGGGCGCAACTATCGATGAATCGAACTCGCAACCGAGTTACCCTGCCGCGTTCCTTCGGCAGGGTAAGCAGTCGTACTGTTTGCGTACTCCAGTCCTACATTTATTCTTGGAAAGTGGATGAAAGTGTTCGAGAAAACGAGAGTTTTCTTATAATTTGTACAAAATAATATTCAGTTTAATTATTATTACATTAATTTCGTTTCCGTTTTTACAACTAATGTTAGGTATTATCAAACGGAAAATACATGTGGAGGGTAAGCAAAGTTGGAAGTTGCTTTTGTTAGTAGATATAGAAAATGGAACCATAGCCCGGCGCTAGCAAATGTTATTTAAAACACTCAAATATGTGGGGCTAATATATTGCTTAGCCTGTACAAAAAAAAACTCGCCACAAGTCACTGTGTCCAGGACCTTAGGTTTCCCTACACACTGTATTTCAACACCGCTATTTTGGCGAGGAAGGTATCGAATAGTCCAGACACGATTGGCGGATCTATACAAAGCGGTCTTCGCACCTTGTAGTTGGTGAGTAGTGGCCAGTTGTGCCACTTGAGTGAACAAGTTGAGAAGAGAGCGATACATTGCGTGCACGCACGTCGAGATCGGCGAACAACGTAGGACCACCGACTGTGGAGAGGACTCGGGGCTCTCCCAGACACACAATGAAAACGCATGCACCAGTGTTGCTTGCATAGTGTTTAGCTAGAGTGTTGTTTATTAAAGGCTGTTCGCGATACACTGAGCCTTTTTTGAAATCAACATTACAAAAAAATTACTGCCTCCTGCCTGCATATATTCTAACGGGCGCACGGACTGACATGCACCCAGTGAAGTAGGTAACAACAGAGAAAAAGTAGTTCCATAATCTTAACGCCGAATAAAAAAAAGTTAGGTAACCATTTGTGATAACATAAATTATTAATTCCGATTTCTGTTTTTTTATGCATCGAAATGTAAAAATGAGCACATTTGCAGAACATTTGCTTTTCTAATAATACCACAGTTTCATTTGACCGACGCATGAATAAAGCGATGAGGCCCATGGCAATGCTAATTTTACATAAGGCGGATGAATGCACAACGCGCACGCGAGTAGAGCTTAAGCAGGGCTTTCAAAAGTGCTCAATTTACCGTGAACAGTCTTTGTCTGGTTTTCCTAATGAGGCTAAAAAACGCAATTCCTATGTTGAGTTTTGTTTTACAGATAATAATTAACAGCATTTGTGATAATTTTAGTTTTAAAAGCATCCGGTTATAAAATTTGATTGAGAAAATTAAAGCTGCGTGTTTTTACCTGCTACAGTTTATAAACCAGGTGATGATTCAATTCAATTGCAGGGTGACTGAGTGGTCCCTGTGATGCTGTAGGAAGAGGAGGATGTCCACGGTTTACATGGAGAGGAAGTATGATAACAACGATGAAACCAAGAGGAGTGAGGGAGCGTTCGTGGTTGAAGTCTGAAACGGCAACCACTAAGTACAAGGCCGGATTTCAAGTAGCGGAGGCCCTAGGGCAACAAATAAGCGAAGGGCCCTAATTATTTTTAATCTAAAAAAATAAAAATAAAATAGGAGTCTTTGCAGTCTTTAAATAATTAATTATCAAAATTGTTTCCATCAAACTTAATGCGCAATATACATAGATTATATACATTACAAGACAGAAATGGATTAAAATTATTTTAGTTGCGCGAAAGATACTTTGCGGCTTTCTGACTCGCAAAATCATTAATGATTTCTGTGAAATCGAACTCCCGGAGTAAGTCAATTTCTGTGTTGAGCAGTGATAAATGTGATAGAAGGTTTTGTATCATTGTTCTTCGCTGTATGTTCTTTATGACCTTAATTTCTGAAAATGTACGCTCTCTTAAACGGTGGGACACCATCAACACTAAGTACATTCCCAAAGCAATTATGGTGTTAGGAAATGTAGCTAGAAATTTATGACTTTCAAGAATTTCATAATAGAAGATCATCTTCGATTGAGTGTATTTCTGATAGTCATTTTTCATATATCGATAACGATGTATGTCATACTCAAAATTTGGTTCTAACTCATCTTTGTAGACTTTAACTAAATTACTACTATGCTTTACACTGTATAATTATTGTGGAAAAAAATATTTATTTATGGTTTGAAAATTGTGATTTCACTATAAAGCTCAGAATGTTTTGTTACTGATTTATGAACAATTTTGTATTTTATTGAAGCAACAATTTGCAAAAAAAAATTTATCAATTTCGTGGTGGCTCCTATAATGAAGGCAAAAAGAGGGGGGGGGGGGTTCCCCTTCAGTCTTTGCTGCCCTCTCCCGAAGCTGACCCTGGTGAAGAAGTAATATTTAAATTTTATTTAACTGGAAGTACGACATTCATTATCTGAGTATCTTTGCTAAGACCAGACAGGGACTTGCGTGGCATGCAAACCGACTTCAGCAACAGAAAGAATCTCGACGCAGGCTGGAGCAATGACATGATCAAAACTTAATGACTTTGCTGAACACGGACGGTGTGGTGGGCTTGGTACGGAATAGGAGGAGGGGCGGTGTTAAAGCTACCACCGCACCGCCCTCCCTAGCTCACGGCTACGCGGCATGTAAATTTGACGACCCAATAACTGAACCTCCATTTACCCGGACATAACAATAGACATAGCTCGGTGGAAGGGAATGTTGTTGGAGTGGCGGCCAGCGCGGTCGCATGCGCCCACAAGCCGGGATAACCAACCCCCCCTACCCCTCTCCTACAAGTGAGCAGAGTTGGTTCGGGATCGGATTTCAAGACCGCAGTTCCTTGTCTCCGCGGGAGCAGGGGGGGGGGGGGGGGGGCTCCTCCCAGATATCGATAATCACTAGGACCAGCTCGGCGTGACACTCGCATGGGACTCGCTCCCAGGCTGACCCTGCCGCGACCTGCATGCAAGGAGACAGGCATCGCGGCAGATGGGAATTGCGCAGCCATGGCCAGCGATTGCGACCATGACTAAGTGTATCTATAGTTAACCTATAACTCAGAAGAGACTGGGAAAAACCGTCACACGCAATGTAAAAATTCAGTCGACAGGTTTAGGGAGGTAGTCATTGTCCCAATGGCCGGCCATGGCTGCCCAATCCCTCTCTGTCGCGATGCATGTCTCCTTGCATCACTTCCTTCTCTTGTAGGCGTAAGGGGTTCGCTCTGAGACGCAATTAGTTCCCGTCCTACCTTCGGGATACACTTAGCACTTAGAAATAGCGTAGTTAGAAAAAATCGACCTGCAAGCACTCTCGCTGCAGCACCTAGTGCACGCCGAGCCAGGCGCCACAGTAGACATTCCCCACCCCCCACCCCCCCTTGCCTTCTCTACGCCAATGCCGGCATTGTCCGTGATGTGTTTATCAGCTACTACGTGTGGAGAATTCAGCTTTACGTTCTCTTTACACTTTGTACTCTCAAAAACCAAGCAAGAAAGATATGGGTTCGGTAGGCGCGTAAGCAGAAGGCG
Source organism: Dryococelus australis (assembly GCA_029891345.1). Lineage (NCBI taxonomy): Eukaryota > Metazoa > Arthropoda > Insecta > Phasmatodea > Phasmatidae > Dryococelus > Dryococelus australis. The sequence goes on along the minus strand of CM056997.1, from coordinate 175,563,984 downwards.
TCTTCAGCGCCACTAGGGGTGAGACAAGGTGAATGTTGAGCAGGGATGGGATGCAGTGCAATTGGCAACTCCCCAAGAGAATCTACTGGCCAATAGCTACGTCCGACACACTTGTCCTACAAGTGAACTTCCCGTTCATGTAACAGTTCGGTGGTCGTGGTTGGGAGGTTAGTGTTCTCACCACCACACTACCGCAATAAACATGAGCATACTGGCCCTAGATATAGCTCACTACTGTTAGGCCCGAGCTTGACTCTGACGCCTTTGCCATTACTGTGTTACATGGCACAACTACCTCAGCATTACTTGTTATAGGCTGTTCACGATAAAGTGAGCACTTTTTAAGGTCCTCCCAATAGGCGGTAACCGCTAATAAATATATCTTATTGCAGCCTCAGGCATTAAATTTCGATGGTGGTGAAATGTATTCACTATGTTTATTGGTCACATTGCAATGGTTATATTAAAAAGTAGCAGGGAGATGGAAATTGGATGAAAGGAAAAATTTATAAGGGCCTTAAAAAGTGCTTACTTTGCCGTGAACAGCCTATAACATATCATTACGCATATTAGAAGAAAGCAAAGAAAGGAATTCGCAAATGAATGTTGACGCCATTCGATGAGAAAACATTCAAATGGATCGGAACTGTCAACCGCAACAACTGTATGTCCTGAACTGATGAAAATAAAATCCCGACATTGTGGTAGAGCAAGAGTCATCAATCTTCCTGGATTAAGAGTGGGATGAACCCTCGCGTTAAAGGTCACGATACGGGCGACACTAACATGCACTCCTAGTGCCTCATCGCCCCTACGCGCAAGGCGTGCAGTGTTTCCGTCGAAACGCTGTACTGTGAAAATTAGATCTGTAACAGTGGGCTTTTATTACAAGCGATGAAAGCCCACAGATTAAACTACGCCCGTATCTTCGTACTTTTCTCTTGCTGCTTAAGGAAATTGAAAATACACAAGCTTTAGAAATGCGATATTTGACCATTTTCACGAATATTTTCTCCGAGGATACACTAAATATAACAAATTTAAAATTAATAAGCGCATAGATATTGTTTTTTTAATCTTTTCTGGCAAAAAGTCGTATTTGCAGAACATTTATTTACAGAGATACGCGTATTCGCGCAAACAACTATTTAAAAAAAAAACGCGGGCGTCCAACCCACTCCCAGCAGTGAAGTGCAGTTGTGTCTGCCAGAGGAATTATGGGTAAAATCGATGGCGGCTCAACTTTTACCATGCGCGCCTCGCCTACAACCAAGGTGAACCTTGTTCGATTCCTAGCGGTGTCACTTCCGGATTTGCGCATGTGGGAATAGTACTACGCGACGCTGCTGGTCAGCGGGTTTCCTGGGGAATTACCCCCCCCCCCCCCCAGCTTCGCACCATTGCATTCCGGCGCTGCTACATACTCACCTCGCTTCATCCTCATCGATTTCAAGACCCCGATGTTAAGAGCCGTACAAATACCTCCACGCAGACAGTGCACAAGTGGAGAGAAGCTCTCGGAATGGCCTTGGTGCTGTCTGCTCTGTTAGCGTGATCTGCGAACGTATCGATCCGCCTCTAGGGCTACCAAACATCACCCATCATCCACCGAGAAATAGCTGGTACATCACTGGCTGCTCAAGGCTACGGGGCTTCACTTCAAGAAGTGTGTGCAGGGGAGAAGGTCGAGGAGGGTGGAGGGCGCCTGAGGGCGGTAGGCGCTCACTGCTACAAGAGCGCACTCTGCCCCCAGCACTCTCCTAATTGGGTCAGGCAACATCGCTTTGGTGCGGCCCTGAGGGCGGTAGGCGCTCACTGCTACAAGAGCGCACTCTGCCCCCAGCACTCTCCTAATTGGGTCAGGCAACATCGCTTTGGTGCGGCCTTCTGCTCTGCCCATGTTCCGTCCTACATCCATCTCTACCTACTCCTACTCCACCCCTGATGTCCTGCGTCAACTTCTCATTTCCCTCACTAGTCCGCGTTTACCAAATGAAACTCTCTGAATACACCCCCCCCCCCCAACCCCCCCGAACAGCCCACAGTACGCGTGTAATCTTTCAGTTGCAAGCCTGTTTCTCTCGTGGCGCAAATTAATTCCTGACACACAAACGTTCGAACTGTATTTCCTGGAATATTCCTAAGAATATTTGGCTACCGGATAAAACTGCATTACAGGCTTTAATCTCCAGCTGTGTAGCAATCCCGCAAATGTATTCTTCAACTGTATCACCGACTATGATATTGTACTATGACCTCGGAAGGGGGAAATGAGCACGCGACAGTGGCGCCGGAAAAAGGAAAAAAGAGGAGTGTGTGACAGGTCCAGGTACACGAGGAGGTACACCCACCGTTATGTGACAATAGCTGCAGTACTAGGGTAAGAAACACTCGGTGACAATAGCTGCAGTACTAGGGTAAGAAACACTAGGTGACAATAGCTGCAGTACTAGGGTAAGAAACACTCGGTGACAATAGCTGCAGTACTAGGGTAAGAAACACTCGGTGATAATAGCTGCAGTACTAGGGTAAGAAACACTCGGTGACAATAGCTGCAGTACTAGGGTAAGAAACACTCGGTGACAATAGCTGCAGTACTAGGGTAAGAAACACTCGGTGATAATAGCTGCAGTACTAGGGTAAGAAACACTCGGTGACAATAGCTGCAGTACTAGGGTAAGAAACACTCGGTGACAATAGCTGCAGTACTAGGGTAAGAAACACTCGGTGACAATAGTTGCAGTACTAGGGTAAGAAACACTCGGTGATAATAGCTGCAGTACTAGGGTAAGAAACACTCGGTGACTATAGCTGCAGTACTAGGGTAAGAAACACTCGGTGACAATAGCTGCAGTACTAGGGTAAGAAACACTCGGTGACAATAGCTGCAGTACTAGGGTAAGAAATACTCGGTGGATGCGCATACGAGGACATGGGTTAGCAGCAAATATCGACCCCATTCCTTAAACCGGTAGCCAGTAACTTGGGTATTAAGAAACTACACAAATCTTAATATTGTTCCATTACCTCTGATAGTGAGAACAGTTTAATCCCCTTTGACACGTTCCTAACTCATAAATGATAATGCGAATGAAGACACAAGAGTAATTTTTTTCCAAGTGTCAGCGTGTTCAATATTAATGCACATAATGCAATAGTTACCACCCACATCCAATTATTAAAAGAATGGCCAAGTTTTGGACTAACGCCTACACAAATATTGACCTTCCAGATTAGGACATCGATGCTATGCTGGCACAACAAACATAAACATGTGCCGTACAATTTGATTTGAATAGTCCTCCGTGTTAAGATTTTTTTTTACGATTAAAGTGTTTTACGTCTTGAATACTTCTTCACGTCGCCTGTAAAATATAACCATATGAACTACAACTTAATGGGAAAATCACAAGTACTGACAAATACAGCTGCTTACTATTCGCCAATCAGCGTCCGATAGCCTACTTCCTAGCAGGCAGCCCCGCCAATAGGAAAACTTTCACAGCATGCAGTAGCCAATAAGACATAAGGTCCGTTCCAAGAGCGTCGTGCAGCTAATCATAAAATGGGTAAGCCAACATCGTATCGTCTCTTGAGTACTTCTCTACTCTCTGAACTAATGATCCAGGTGGACGCATTTTTTTCCGGCTTCGTCAGTTCGTTTGGAGTAGCGGTCATAGGAACATTCACTGTCATTGTAAAAAAATCATGACATGCAAATGTCGATAGAAAAAAGAGTAGACCCTATTAACAAATATGACGTTAAATCCGGTCGTATAAGACGACAGAAACCATAAAGAATGGCTGTCGTACTAGCTGGTATAACAACACCCATGGCACACCTTGCACACTCTTATACGGAATATCGGGTCATATGTATAGTCGATTTGTATTCGAATCGGGGTATGATCTCTCATTAAAAATACTAACTTTGTGCTAGAAAAAGTATATGTTTCGCATAAAAGAAATGTAGTGTACATAATTGTAAGGTGTAAGGGGGCGGGTGATAGGGCTGCTTGGTAGCCAGTGCTGTGAGAGGTGCAGTAATCATCAAGCCACTTGGGCAGGTGAGTAGAGGCGAGTGCGGACAAGGAAGAGCGCGTGTTCAGAGGGCTAAGAGAGGTGTTTGACTTGTCGCAGTGCTGTTTGCCCGCCATAAACACGACTCGTACTTACAGTTTGCACGACGGCTGTAAGCGCCGGCCGACGCCAGTGTGCCGTGGCTCCCATCTCCGCCTAGCAAGTCGCCCTTCATTCACACATTCGCACTGGCACATCACCTCTCCAACACCCCAGCTACAACCTTAGTGTTCACACTAATTATTTTTAAAAAAAATGTGTGTGTGACGAGTGCGGTTCTGCGCATTTGCAACCACAAAAATTACCTTTATTTGCGCACAAGTGGTCTTAAGGCGAATGTGGTCGCAAATCCTTCCCCTCCATCTGTCTTCCCACTGACAGCTTGGCTGGCCCCTCATGCGCTTTACCATTATCCAAAGTCTGTAACAGGGAAGGTTGGCTCACTCGCCTGCTGCGCGCTGAGTGGCTGCCTGCTTGTGACGTAGCGTGCAGCCCTGAACCGAGCGCCGAGTGTTCGAAATACACATGTTAAACGTACATCCAACGTGCTGTTCTACGAAAAGCACACACACTTCAGGCGAGGGCTGTCGAGTACATTCAAAATTGTTACGTGCACGCCATTTCAGAGTACTTCAAAACGGCTAAAAACTGCTTTTTCAAAGCGCCATAGCTCAAGATATACGCATCAAGCATACAGAACTACTCCATGGCCCTGCATTGAACCTTCCTACAGACAATCTACCAATAAAACAATGGCGCCATCCCTGAAAGTCCCATAGGTGCACGCAGAGCGATGGGAACACTGCACGTCAGTTCAGAGCCTTGTTCTTAGTGGCGATGGCGTACTTGATGCGCGAGGCAGTGTCGCCCTTATCGCTTCTCCACATCTCGGCCTCAAACGAGGAAAAATGCTCCAGGTAGAGCCTTTCGTAATCTCGCAACGTAATACGCTACTACATCCCCAGGCTTATGACAAATACATTCTCGCCAATGCTTCTGAAATCGCATTAACGGTAGTGAGAGCCAACACGATCACCACTTCTCCATTGTAAGATGCGGTACGGTCCATTTCAACGCTAGTTCCTCTCACTGTATGAAAAAGCGAGGAGAGTGCTTCAGGGAGTGCGTCAATATTCGTGTTAAGTCATGCAGTCGGACGTGTATTCCCCTTTGTAGTCTCGTAAGTGTCTCAGCACTAACGCTGCCGCTGCAAGGCAAAACTACCACTGCGACGCGGAACCTCATTCTAAGTGAGCAAATAAAGGTATTTTTTTTGTAAAAAAATTTAAAAGAGAAGGGGACATTTTATGCATCATCACTGTTTTTTTTCGAACAATTGGTGTTCGCAGAAAAAAAGGGATAGGAGGGGAGCAGTATTTCTAAAGGAGAAGGACATTAGGGTGGAAAATTGGGGGGGGGGGAGGGGGGAGTTGGTCTTGAGAGTCGACGAGGGTGAAGCGAAGTATCGAGCAGCGCCGGAATACAAGGACGAGGGAAATGGGATGTCCCCGAGAAAACCCGCCGACCAGAGGCGTCGTCCAGCAAGATACCCACATGAGAAAATCCCGTAGCGACCCCGCCGATAATTGAACCTGGTTCGCCTAGTTGGGAGAAGGGGGTTACATATCCACGTTCATTCCAAAGTTATGTCATTTTGGTCGCATTAGTAATGCTTATAAAAATGTAAATGTTTATTCCAAATTAACTACAATGCTTTAACTGATAAACTCTTTCCAGTCTTTATTACTCGGATGCTGTTCGCTGAGATTGGACGGTTAGCACTATAGGGCGCAATGGCTGAATTTTGCGTGTTTTTTCCCAGTCAAGTTTTAGATGCGCGAGTTTCATTACACGTAAGTTTTCGCGTGCACAATGTGTGAATTAGAACTAAAATTAGAACTATTTTAATACAAAACTGATAACTATTTTTAAGTGTAATTTTTTGTTAGGTTGACATTTATAGACGCTACATTAAAGATATTATATTTAAAAATTTGAATTGCAAGGTGAGGAAAGTCGGAAATTATAAAGTTTTTTAGAGTAACTTCGTAGACCAGATATGGCAGCACTGCCCACCGCTAAATACTGCACACAATGTACTTCTGCTGAGCGACAATCTCATCATGTCCAGCATGATGCAATATACTACATTTCTCAGTTTTGAATTTTACATCTATTAATTCCCCGAATATGAAATTTGTGCCAACACTAAGCAGCATCATGAAAATCCCTTGGTCGAAATAAAAGTTATAGTTTAAAGCGACTAAATATAATGCAATGATATGAATAGCATTAATTGTGTAAATGAAATACTCGGATAAGAGCCAGTGGTCTGGTTGTGAGTGTGGAAGGAAGACTTGCAGTAAAGTATTCAATAAGGGATGTTTCAAACTCGCCTCCACAGCGCGTGGGCGTTGCTCCGTCACAACGTGCATGTCTGCCACGCCCTCCAGCAACAGTGCGTGACAGCTCCCACCATGAGGTGCCTTCCGCAGAGACCACAATGTGCCACCATACAAGCTTTCGCACAAACTCTGCTGGAAGAAGCGTCTAAGAGACGTACTAACCGAGCCTCACTGCAAACTGCAAGCACCTACTGCATGGGCGCTCCTGTGGAATAAATAACCTGTCACTGCCACCAAGTCAAGGTATGTGCATTTGTGTTGATGATACTTATTCAACTACAAACATTTCAACAGTTTACTATTTACTCTAGCCTTTTTTTAATAGCCTTATAGCTGATTCTCGAAGAAAAATAAACAATTTACAACTACAATCGGTGCCAACTACACCACCATCTATCTGATTGACTGAAATTTCTACCTTCTTCCATCGAAAATTGCACACTACCAAACCAGGTGAGATGAGAGAGAGGGGGAGAGACATATCACCACTTCCCGAAATCCTAAACAGTCGCCATTCTCACTAACAAAAGAGAAAAACAGACAAACAAATTGGTAACATCAGCTAGCAAAACAAACCATAATTAATTATTAGAGACCACGAAATTCTGCGGATTCATTTGAGGACAAGTTACTCTTCACACACATATGCATTTGACTTTCTTTTTCCAGTGGTCCGCAGTTTGTAAACCACACCCTTGACGAATATAAGCCGATAAATAACCTGCAAGAAAACACAAAACGAATCCCGTGTCACCTGGTCTTTAGTGAAACTGGAGCATCACCCAATAAACAACTAACTGATGCTCGAGTATATAAAGGAATGTGGAGTCTAGCTTGTTGTCAAACAAATCCACGAAATTTCCGGGTCTCTATTAATTATGTTCTTTGTTTAGTAAGTTGTAACGTAACAGAGTGTTTACTCTGGTATAGCATTTCCTGATCCTGATTAATATTGAATAATATTAAATTTTATTCATTACTTGCACTGTAAGAAATAATGGGTAAATTACTTGACAAGAGTGTATGGAAATATTCGCAAATTTGTGTGGGAAACGTACTTTTCCTCCCAGGTAAGGTAGTGGAAAATCCCATAAATGTATGGGAAAATGACCTTACAACGCGTGCATCTCTTCAGCATTGTCTGAACAGCTAAGTAACTCCACTCCGACAGTCCATCAGCGCTACGGCCGCGAATGTGGAGTGTCTCGCGGCCTGACGGCGTACAAACCACTATAGCAATTCACGGTAAAGTGAGCACTTTTTGAAGCTGTTTCATCAGACATAATAATCAATAAATACATTTCACTGTGGCCTTGGAGTTTTGGTTTTATGTATAGTGAATGTCTACACTGTGTTTATTACTAACATGGCAGGGTTTACATTAACAAGTTGTGGAAGGATATCAATTGGGCGGAAGAAAAACGTAACTAGGGCTTCAAAAGTGCTCACTTTACCGTGAATGGCCTTTAAGAATGTTGCATACTAACAACAGGTCAGAATACAGGCGACTACAGTAATGTTATTATGAACACATGTTTAAGTATGCTGAATACAAAACTATACAGTAGTCAGCAGGGGCGAATCTATCTACATCAGAATCGTAGCATGGGAGAAAGGCACTCTCATCATATTTTTTTTTTTAACACAATATAAAATATACTAAATCAAATCACTATTTAAAAACATTATAGTATTAGTTAATTTCAGTTTTAAAACATTCACATGACAGGTTCACGTCAGTGTGAAAATTTTTTTGAGGAGTGGAGGGGGGTAAGGGAGTTATATCCTCTGTTCCCCCCTCTACTCGGGATCCTTCCCTGGTCAGTAGACGAGTAAACTGAAAAAGACACCCCGTAGCGAAACATATTAAGAACACACAATTTTATTAATTAACATGTTGCTACAAAAATAATACAGCATTAGCTAGTTATCAAACTCACAGTTCAAAATCGACATTCGCTAAGGTATGATCAAACTCAACCCTGGGACGGGCATTTAGTCGAGGGAAAATATTTTATTTGAAAGTTTCTGTTTAAAAATTGTTACTATTGCTACATCGTTCCGGTTTCGTACCTCCTCTTGACAAAGTTTTTGTATAAATAGCCTACTTTTGTAACTGCGTGCCATTGCGTTTCCGCTGTAAGAAATATGGAAACAAAATTAATGCAATTCAGGTTACTTCCTGAAATAGAGCTTGCTCGTTCCTAAACGTGCACTGTAAAAAAAAATTACGGTTAAATTCCCTTACATGTATGGGAAGCTAATTACCTCCACATGTAAGGTAAAATTACCTCTTAAATGTAGAGTAAACTTACATGACAAGTAAAGTACTATTCTCTAATCGCACGGAAAAAATACCTGACAAAAGGGGGGAATAACCCCATACAAGTAAGGGAAAATTAATTATATTGTATAATAAAATTTTATTTTAAAATATCCCGTAGTATTTATACTGTTAACTTTTTTTTATGATCTATATCCTCTGTCGGATAGTAACCGAAACCTCAACGCTAAAATCCTTGACACTTGCTGGTGAGTGGGCGCAAACCATGGTCCTCTATCACGAGAACTCGATGTGCTATCCGTTACAGCACGACGACAACGTGATATTACCAGTGAATATTAGCGTGTTAAAGGATTGTTTCTTCCGCACGTCCTCCTACTTAGCTGTTGAGACAATGTTGAAGAGATGCATGCGTCGTAAGGTAATTTTCCCATCCATGTATGGGATTTTTCACTACCATGTATGTGAATTTTACTCCAGAGTGCGGTAATTTTACCTTAGGTGTAAGGAAAACTATGTTTCCCCCACAAGTTTGCGAATTTTACCTTATACTTGTCAGGTAATTCTCCCATTATTTTTTACAGTATGACGCATGCTGTATCTGGAGGCGGGTATACAACTAAATGTACTACGAACTGACACAGCAGCACTGCACTCGTATTTTGGCGGTCCCAGGTTTCATTCCTATTCTGGCCATCTTCATGTAGGTTTTCCAGGGGCTTCAGAAATCACTCCTGGCGAACGCTGGTATGTCACTCTCTATAGGCCATGATCACTTCCTTCACCGTTACTGACAGCAAGTATCTGATCCCGATGGCCACGAGACGTTACTTAAACCGTACAGAAGTAAAAAATTAATGTGAAAACCTGCGATCAAGCAAACGTTCTGATATACAACTGTAGGTGAAATATTATTATAAAGGAACATAATATATAACAAAAACGAAGTTCAATGTTAAGCGAGCAATTTCAAAATCACTGCTTAAGATTTATTTTTACTGATTATTTATGCTCTCCCGCCATTTGTAAAATTACCACTACCTATTTACTCGGTAACTTTATTGATGCGTCGATCGAGTGTACATGGAAAATTGTTACGAAACCTCAGCGTGCCACTACCGTGTTAGTTCTTACGAACTTGGGCCGTGTCTCAATTGGCCCAGAGAGCGCTCTCTCGTGCTCTCGCGACATCGTTATGTCAGAGAGAACGCTCTCTGGTCGTCTCAATTCGGTGGAGAGCGAAAGAGCGAGAGCACAGAGAGCACGAAGTTGTGTACTCGCTGGTGCTCTCTCGTACTCTCTGGCCACACGCCATATTTGTTTACATTATTTTCGTGTTTGGATAAGGGCATAGCAGCTTCTAAGTCGAAATCTCGTCGCATTTTACCTGTGGGTGAATAATTCCAACTGTTAACAACGAAATAACTTACATAACACGTATTTAAAAAATATAAAACCGGATATGACAAAGGCTCATTTTTTTTGTCATTGCTGCAACGTGGGGGTAATATGTAAAACTGGAATAATAGTATTTTATGCGCTAATAATAATTCTGGTAGTGCTGTGATCATTTGAGAATTATTTTGAACACATAAATGTTATTTACAATAGCTATGATTACGATTGTAGTTTTAAATGATTTCCCGGTTTTCGGCATCAGCTGTCTGCATGACGTCGCGTCGGAGAAAAACGAGAGTGGTTGCCTCAATTCCAGAGAGCGAGAACGTGAGGGAGAACGAAGCAGTGCTCTCGCCAGATTGTGCGAAAGAGTACTCTCTCGAAAGAGTAATCTTTGAATTGAGACTACCTTAAAACAAGGAGGAACTAATAGCGTGTTGGCAAATTTAAAAATGACACTTGACGGAATACCTCTTGCCACATTGGTTATCCTATATAAATGTATTTACCGTTTTATAATTCCTAACATTAGTTATAAAACGGAAACGAAATGAATGTAATAATAACTAAACTGAATATTATTTAGAGAGCATATTACAAATGATAGGAAAACTCCCGTTTTCCCGGACACTTTCATCCACTTTCCAAGGAAAAACGTAAGACTGGAGGACGCAAACAGAACGACTGCTTACCCTGTCGAAGGAACGTGGCGGGGTAACTCGCTTGCGAGTTCGATTCATCGCTAGTCGCTCCCGTCTGTGGAAATAAATACTAGATAGCAGAAACTCTGTTTCTCGAATCGGAAACGGGAAACTTGGATTTAAAAGTGTTTAAATTTAAAGTGAAGGCGAAAACTATAAAGAGTCAAATATTTCCAATATGTATAAGGTAAGTATTGCTTACCTTGCGTCTGTGTAATATACGTCACTGCTGGTCACATTCCAGTGAAGACTTGCCTGCGCAAAGACATGCAGTACGAGAAGAAGAGAGGGGAACTGGCGACGAGCAAGAGAGAGCCGGAGAGAGAGAGAGAGCGGTTCGATACTCGCGAAGGTGAGCCAAGGCGAAGCGCTTGCTCGGCAGTCCAGTCAGGATGTTGTTGTGGCGCCTAAGGCGATTAGGGCTCGAGTCGCACAACAAAGCCCTCCTGCCGACCGCTCACGAGACAAACAAGGCTGCCGCATCTTGCGTGTGCCGTCCACATTTCAGCCGCTAACCGCCTGCCCGCACGACAAAAACACCAGCTCGCTCTCTCACCCCCCCCCCCCTCCCCTCCCACAAAATAACACGCGCGCGCGCGCACACACACACACACACACACACATCACCACCACCAGCAACACTCACAAGCTGGCATCTATACAGAATGTTGCAAACGTGCAAGGCCAATACTCTGGGGAAACATTCCTCGCATCTGGAAGATGAAAAAATGAACATAGATCCGCAAACGCTACGTTTCTTTACTACAGCCGGTAATACATAACGTACAGTGTGGACGCCCGTGGACTAGATCGTGTTACTGTGGAATGCCATCGCAGCTGTAATTTGCAGCCTCATACTAACTCCCTGGAAGTCCTGATTTGAATCCAATAGACTTTTATTTGTGGGGATATTTAAATGCACTTGTGTATGCAACCCCAGTGGACGATGTAGGCACCCTCCGTAAACGTATTGTGGCGTGTTGCGAAATAATCAGGAATTTTCCAGGGATTCATCAACGCATCCGGGTGTCCATGCAACAGCGGGTTGATGCAGTTGTGTTCGTGCTTATGGAGGGGATTTTGAACATTTGTTGTAGTGCTGGCGATAAGCTTTCACACATGTGTAACTAATTCCTTTGCAGTTCCTACTGTTCTAGGTGTAGTGTCGTAGTGCGAGGTGTCTTGTATCATGCAAACGAACGCTGCGATGGCATTCCACAGTAACATGATCAAGCCCGCGGGCCATACACTGTACGTAATGTATTACGGGCTGTAGTACATACAATTTTTTCATCCTCCAGATGTGAGGAATGTTGCCCCAAAGTATTGGCATGAAATTTTGCAACATTCTGTATACATAGACTGTTGGACACAGCACCTGGCCTCTCAAATACTGCTACGAGCCAAACAACTCACTCGCCAGCCGTGTATTAACTATAACATACTGTTTTGTAACACGTACGTACTACATTAATGATCTGGTAGATGTAAATACACTGTAGTGTAATAAGTGTCATGTCAAACTAACAAAGACACCGTGAAGCACACGTTACAGCTCATAATACATCTACAGGCCGTTCACGGTAAAGTGAACACTTATTAAGGCTCTCGCAAGAGGAATAATAGCAAGTAAATGTATTTTATGTTAACTTTTGAATGTGGTGAAATGTATACACTGTATTTAGTAGATACATTACATTTTTATATCAACAAGTGGCGGAAAGACAAATAGGCCTATTGGCTGGAAATTAAAATTGAGAATGGCCATAAATAGTGCTCACTTTACCGTGAACAGCCTATACCACAATTACACTGTATATAATCGTTGCTTCACGCATTGTTTACTGACCATGAATACTTAGTAATGCTATGATTTTTTTATTTCTATTCAATGATCAACCTTCACTTTTTAATGCCATATTCCGTAACGTTGGTCAGGACATATTTTTCACAAGACACAACATTCTTTAGGTTATACGTGATATCTGGGAATACCATGTCACTTTTCTTTCACTACGAAATTATGTCCGACTGCTTTACGTGCATGTTTCACTTTTTTTTTCTGATATATTTATTTTTGTGCCCGGAAAGACTCCTGAGCGGTGCCAATGAGCAAAAAAAAACATTCAGACACGCGATTGTAAGTGACAAAGGCGACGTCTAGAGATTTCATTTTCCACGGTGAATATTGTGAAGTAAACAAACTTGCATACAGAAAATGACAGGTCGGCTTAGTTTCAATACAACTCGTGTAGTGTAGCTAACAGAAGAATCTCGCCTCTCCCTGCCGCATGATCTTCAGCTCAGTGGGCGCCACCTCACACCAATCTCTGCTTTTTACATTAAATGCCCGCAGGTTTGCAGTTTTTACCCAGTTTTATACTACATATTACTGCACTATACAACTTACACCTCTGTTAGATATTTCTTACTTATGGTATCCGTTGTCTTAATACATCAGTCCCAAATTCATCAAACACATAATATCAATATTTCAACATTGTGCTTTTCCCTTGGGCTTCTCGCTTTCGGACTGTAGAAGAATTTCAACGGTGCAGAAGAGGGATGGTAATTAACGAGAGTATTTGAACAATTTGACCATTATGTGTTAATTAATTACATAAAAATGTAATCGTAACACATACGCGTTTATCCTGTTCGTGTCACTTTTCATATGCAGACAGTAAGTAAAATAAATCCTGGCATCAAAAAACTATATTGGGAGATTTTTTGATGCATTAAATATGTGGTGAAAATTTACTGCAACCTGCACTCGTGTAAAGTGCTTATGCTAAGGTGTGAGTTGGCTCGAAGGTTGTTACCCTTTAATGTTAGCAGTTTGTATTTTTCAGTGGCGCATGCATATGAACTGGTGTTTACTTTACTCTCTGCTGCTACAGAATTTATTATGCAAGAAAGGTTCGAGGGAGCTCGAGGGGCTGAAGGTCAACTCCCCCCCCCCCCCCCCAAAAAAAAACTAACCTTTTTATCATTCTACACATTGCCCGATGTTTCCAAGAAGTGCATTAGTTATTTCGAAGTTAATTTGTTTATAATACAAACTACGACGCGTCTGTAATAATTACTAAAGGCATTCATTGGTAGTTTATGTTTTCGTAATTTCAGAAGTTGCAGTACTCTTTCGTGGCATGGGACACGGCCATTTTCTTTTATTGTATGGTTTGAAACTGTTCTTATTTATATTATATTTTCTAACGTATATAATAAATCCGTGCAAATGTTTCATGTATTTGCATGAAAGAGTAATTAAGAGTGTACGAAATAAAAACATAATTTCGAGAATAAAAAATAAAACACGAAAGTTATATTTGATTTATTCCGGTATTGTAAAAACTACTCTGGAAGCACCATTGCACACACACTTTATACGCTTAGAGAAATGGAAAAATATAATTTTCAATAAATTGTTCTCTAATGCGAAATAGTCTCTTAACGTGCTGTTCTCGTAATTTAAAGGTGCTCGATAAAAATTAAAGGCTAAAATATTCAAACTGCTGTGGCAGCAAAGTGTTAAAAAACAATAAAAAATAAACGTCGTCTGGAGCCCGCGAGCAAAAAGACTATCTCCCGGCAAAAAAAAAAGGGTAAAAAGGCAGGCTAAAAATACAAGGAAGGGGCGAGAGAGTCACCGCGCACAAGTGATATTAGGGTCGCAGAGATTAAAATAAAAAACGCGAATATTCAACCGTGGAGAGAAGCGCGGCGAATTAGAGAGACAAAAAGAAGGAGGAGGGGAATCAAAAGATGGGACGCATTTCCTGGCCCGTGCGATTTCCCCTCACGGCGGGAAAATAAACGACGAAGGTGCATGTGACGTCCTCTGCTACAACAATGACGTCGATTCTTCCGCGTGGCTCGGGAAATTAGCCTCGCTATGCCGTGGGAAACCGTCTGTGTTGCCCGAGATGCAGCGATAACACGAGCAGCGCCTCGGCAATGTTACTCGCTGCATTCCGTGGGAATCCGTCTGTGTTGCCCGAGGTACGGCGATAACACGAGCAGCACCTCGGCAATGTTTTACTCGCTGCATTCCGTGGGAAACCGTCTGTGTTACCCGAGGTAGGGCAATAACACGAGCAGCATTCCGTGGGAAACCATCTGTGTTGCCCGAGGTACGGCGATAACACGAGCAGCACCTCGGCAATGTTACTCGCTGCATTCCGTGGGAAACCGTCTGTGTTGCCCGAGGTAGGGCAATAACACGAGCAGCATTCCGTGGGAAACCATCTGTGTTGCCCGAGGTACGGCGATAACACGAGCAGCACCTCGGCAATGTTACTCGCTGCATTCCGTGAGAAGCCGTCTGTGCTGCCCGAGGTACGGCAATAACACGAGCAGCACCTTGCAATGTTACTCGCTGCAAATCCGCCTTCAACTGCTTCCACCTCTAACTGCACTACTTGAACTGAAACTACCCGTTAAAAACTTGAGGACGCAAATAACAGCTTGACGAGAAAACTTGCTCGCAATCACACATACACCTACATATGCCTACTGCACATTGCTGGTTTCAATTTCCAACAGTTCTCCGAAACCACACCAGGCGATAATTGGAACGACTAGTTTAGTTTCGAACAACCCAGTGGAAAATTAAATAATAAAAACAAAATAAACGTATGAAAAAGGTCACGTCGCACTGCCCACACTGAAAGGAAATCGAACCAAATATTTGTTTGTATAGAGCCAAATATATATTTAGTTGCCCTAACAAAATATATTGTTGAGCAAACAAAATTTGAAAAACAACAAAATTATTTATGTTCGTCTAACAAAATATATGTTTGAATAAACAAAATCTCTGTGTTGGGCCAAAGAAATTATGCTGTCAACTAAATATTTTGTTGAATCAACTGTATAAATTTGCTTGGCCTCTCGTTTGACTGCCTTAGTTCGAAAATACACTTCGTGAGTTTGTTTGAATTTTTTGTGACAATTGGGATACCAAACGTGTTTGTTAGTGCATCTATTGATGCTTAACAATCGTATAAACACTATAATAAAACAATGCAACAAGAAACTGACAAGTAAAGCTGTAAAACTTGAAATATTTGTTTACACTCGTTGCCCAATATTTACAGTATATATATTAAAAACCTTTCCGGCGTCATCAGTTGTCACATTAGCTGAGATTACTAAGGCGTAGCGCTCGGACGCAGGTGATCTGGATTCGAAGCTAGGCCAAACTTGTAAAACTCTTTTATTTCGGCCCAAACTGTTTAATGTAGGTGTAGCCAAACAAATCTTTAGTCGCCCCAACCAAATCTTATAGTTTGGGGCAACCAAATGAGAACAATAAAATAATTTGTTTTCAGCAAGAAAATAATTCACTGCCCCCATTCAAACAAATAATCTGGTTGTACCAAACAAATCTTGTTTGATTAAACAAAACATTTTTACTCAGTGCAATCAAGGATACCAACATAACTTCTGCAAGATCTTCGAACCAGAACCAAGGTCTGTGATTAAGTTAGGTGCGATGTGTGGCATCGAGTACTTCGGTTTTCTGTGATGCCATTTGCCATTTAATTGCAGGCCGCTGTTACAAAATCTTGTAGGAATACTAGGGAGGGGCAGCGTAAACTGAACAAACAAGCTCCGCATTTATAGCTCTACGTAGTGAATGATTACATTATTTGTCAAGCAATTAGAAATGAAGCACTGCAGACCAGGGTCCCGACATTGTTCCTTCTATGCAGTACGAAGTGAACTGGATACGCACACAGTATTCCCACACGCCGGTCAATTAACCTTCATTGAGCGGTTTATTAACCTGAATAATACTCGTTATATTTGGGAAGTTGCGTATGTGAAACTACCATTCGAGCGAGTAATGTAATTTGACTAACGGCAGACATGCACAACACTGGAGCCACAGCGGTGCTGTGACGTGTACTTGAGGAGTCACGGGTTCGAGTCCACAACCTCCGTACACCGGCCTGACAGTTCGTCCAGCCACAGCCAATCCAAGCGCTAGAAGTACGGGAGCTGTTCGGGTGCCACAAATGGGATCGCCGCGGCCTCCGCCTATTGCCGAGGCTACAATGGCACTCACGCCTACACATCAATTGGACAGCCACACACCAAGGAGCTATACGCAAGTAAAGAAGCGATAAAATAATTTATCCGTGTTTCTCGAGCTAGTTCCCACCCCTGAACGAAGTAGCTCTGTAACTGCTTTCTTTTGTGCGTGGCGCCATCGTGCTTTCCTCTCCGCCACTAGTACACCATTGTGGCGCCCATACCTCACTCTTAGAAACAAAGGGAGCGATGGGTAGTTGGAGAGTCCTGCATACTGATACGTTTTCTGTGAAATCGTTGTTTGAGAGTAAACGCGTATCTCGGTAAATAAAAGTTCTGGAAATATGACTTTGTCAGAAAAGATCAAAACGGCAGGAGAAAAATATTCGCGAAAATGGTCAAATATCGCATTTTTAAAGCATGCCTATGCCGTTTCCTTACGCGGCAAGAGAAAAGTACAAATATTCGGACAGTAATCTGTGAGCTTGCATCGCGTGTAATGAAACCCCACTTGTATAGATCTAATTTGCACAGTACAGCGTTACGGCGAAAACACTGCACGCCCGAGCGTAGGGGCGATGAGGCGCTAGGCGTACATGTGCCGCCAGTATCGCTCCGTGGCTTCTTGACCTTGGACGCACGACAAAGCCACGGGCAGATGGAAGTCAGAACACAACTGGACGCACGACAAAGCCAGGGGCATATTGAAGTGAGAACACAACTATCTTGCATTGGGCCAGACTAGCTGCAAAATCGCAGATGAAATATTATTACTTATTTTTGTGCCTTGTACCGCTTTCTTTTCCTGTCACACTGGAGCGAGCAAACTGTGTTTCAAGGTCAGAGTGGTTACGCAATTCGGGCGGTGATTCACAAAGGGAAGCCTCCTCATGCCGCTGCGATAACGCTACTATCTCGCGCGCTCCTTCTCTCGGATAGAATTTCCCCGTTTCTCTGAAGAATCTTTTGGTTTAATGACATTCTCTGAAGAATCTTTTGGTTTAATGACATTGTTTTTCTCAGCGTGACTCGAGGTGCGTCGAACCTTCCAGAGCGGGAAATTAAGGATTTTATCCACGACGGGCCTCCGAGCCGAGAGTTTATGACAGTCGGGAGTTTGGGCAGTTGTACGACGTCAAGCGATAGACGACGAGCTAGAAGAGTTAGAAGTGACCAGCGGGAGGAAAATCCGCGACTGCGAGCATCAGAGCAGTGACGAGTGCGACTGGCAGACTGGACTATTGAACTGGATGCGTATTAATGATGAAAGTGAGTTAATAGACTATAACACAACATTAAGGACGCTAATTAGAGTTTAAATAGACATAAAATATTGCGGTCACTGAGAAATAAAAAGAGTAATAGTGGAGACAGATAATTTAACACTGTAAATAATAGCTGTATGAATAATTTAAAAATCAAATTTAGTAATTTTATTTTTCTTAAGACCTCCATACCTCACGAACTCAGATAAGTCCCTAAGGCATTTTGTAACAATATCTTACAGCATCGTTCCTTCCTTAATCGGAATTATTCATATTCAATGATTTAGTCTACAAGTCATAATACCAATCTTGTCAGCTCTGTTAATGTTATAGTCATATTTTCCCACATAGTCATACGACGCTATTGCATCGATAGGCGGTGGACGATGTGGGGCCTGAATTCCGGCTAAGGCATGTCCGTTTATGGAACGTTAAGACACGTGTCGTCCTTTGATAGCAAACATGCATTACATAGAAAATGACAACAAACGGTAGCAACGTACGGGGAAGCTGTTGAGATATGTTGACAAAAACTACTTTCTCCGCATTTCCGAATTGCCTTCTGCCTTAAATGCGAAAGAATGACAGTAGAGTATCGCTGCAATGCTGTTAACGGAAACTGGAAAAGCTGTGTAATGTTTCACGTTCCTGGACAACCTGTTTGTTGAATAAATGGACGGGTTGTGGGTGATAGGGTCACGGGTCGAAACTGGGTTTGATATGTCCGCACAAATACAACGGCTACTAACGAAACTTTTCTGTATTATACAGCACAACAGACAGTGACACCTCCGAAAATTAACTGCAAATACATGTGAACAACTGCCTTTAAGTTGTATTCGTTTTGACGAGGCACAATGAAGCCCTGCTGTTGCCTTGTACTATATCACGTCACACTCGCCTGTTAACAGGTTTTTGAAGCTGGGTTCGGCTGTGACGTCATGCGCACGGACAAGCGGGATTGTTCGGTGCGCGCGCCACTGCGGGCCACACAACACTTCCATTTCCGCTCGTCGCGACTCTCCCTGATGAATGGCGCTGACTCGCTCCGGCCTCTTGATATGCGCGACACGAGAGCAGGGCACCTCGTGGTCCTGCTGTTGTGGACCATCTCCTCCCCCCCAACCCCCTTCTCTCGGTCGAGTGAGCACTTTTCAAAACCCTCTCATTTAGAATAATAGTCAATAAATATAGTGCGTTGGAATATATATATATACACACACACACACACACACACACACACACACACACACACACACACACACACTGTGTTTATTACTTACATTGCGATATTTATTTTGAAAAGGTGGTTAAAGGATAAAAAAATGGCTGGAAGGGAAAAGTAACTAGGGCTTCAAAAGTGCTCACTTTACCGTGAACAGCCTATACCTCGCCTCACGCGGCAACACTCCTCCCAGAATATCACATTTCCCGATACAATTATTTCACTCTGCAGCACGGTCGTACACGGCTCAAACTGTACAAATCTGCCTTTTAACATATACTGACAAGTGGCAAAACACTTGGTTCTAGAATTTTTAGGAAGATTCACATACATTAGTAGGAAAAGCAGGTTCCTTTCCAGCAAACTAGCATCTTCTGGGGCCACAACTAGGATCCGGCCATGCCCCTCGCCATCTTTAAATGTGAACGGTAGGTACTATCTGAAAACGAACAAACTGCATACGTGACTGCACTCACATTGCTACGTTGCTACACACATTACACTGACAATAGGGCACGCGCTTGAAGAGTTCTTAGCAGAAACATAGTGGCTTCCAGCTGTACAAAATGCAGAAAACATTAGCAAGTATCACACACACTAGCAAAACTTTCAGAAAGTACCAAGTAAGTTGTGTACGAAACTAAACAGCACATGCTTTGTATCACTGAAAAATATTTTGCTAGAACATACTTTTATTATTATTATTACAAAAAAAATAGGCGTCTATTTTACTTTTCAAATTCAGGCCTATTTATATTTTGAATGCTTCAAAAAGCATATTTCGTAAACCACCCCCTCCCATCTTCGTCAACGTCAATAATGATAACAATAATTACTCAAAACTGCATGTAATAGAAAATTAGTAATAATGTTTACGGATATTTTAAATAGTACATTTTATGCATATCCATTTCAGTTATAAAATTATTACATTTGTGACTGATACGGGTTAATTATTAGAAATACTTGAAAACATTATTACTAGTTTTTATCGTATACGATTAGAAAAATTATCAAAACGATCTTGCTTGATTTTTTTTTGACACAGTGTGCTTTCTGAAGCATTTGAAATGGAAATACGCTTGGATCTGGATTAAAAATAGACACTTACTAGACTATTCGATTCTTTAAAAAATTATAATATGTACATTTTAGCGAAATATTTTTTAGTGTTACAACGGTAAGGCTGCCATTCGTCCCGATTTATTCCGAACTGTTCCAATTTTGATGCAGTGGCAATTATTTTACCTAAATAGAATATTTCAACCGTTTACTTGGGACAATTCAAATTAAATATGTTGTTCATACTGCGTAGTAGACTCTATACTAACTTCTGTATGCTTTTGGCTGTGTAGATTGGCAATGTTCTTTGATGTTTGTTGTCTTCTTTGCTTTTGTTGATTCACAGCGATCCCCGCGTTCTTCTAAAAATACTAAAATGCCGAAACGGAAATGTAATTTACTAAGGCGCTTCAAGAAAAGTATAGCAGCTTTTTTAGATCTCCAGCATAAGAACGGGAAGCATTTTGTATGCTGTTCAATGCCACATTTTCGGTTGTCCGTGGTGGACGTGCGAAGGTTCTTCAGTTTCGCAAAAGAAGGTTTCCCAGTATTTTAAAAACAAGACTCTCGGTCGGTACGTTTAATTTTAATATATGTATATTGTGAACCTGCAAACCAGTAATAATTGGTTGTCTACTGATACCGCAGTCTAGGTTGTCTGAAGGCATAATGTTTCATACCCTAGTCTGCAGTCGTGATAAAATAACCTAGTCTAGGTTGTCTGAAGGCATCATGTTTCATACCCTAGTCTGCAGTCGTGATAAAATAACCTAGTCTAGGTTGTCTGAAGGCATCATGTTTCATACCCTAGCCTGCAGTCGTGATAAAATAACCTAGTCTAGGTTGTCTGAAGGCATAATGTTTCATACCCTAGTCTGCAGTCGTGATAAAATAACCTAGTCTAGGTTGTCTGAAGGCATAATGTTTCATACCCTAGTCTGCAGTCGTGATAAAATAACCTATCACGAGTTTCCCGTCTTCATTTATTCACACCGAATCTTAATGTATGTGAAGGGTCATCTCTGAATTGATTTTTGCACGTGGTTTATTTATTTATTTTGCGACCTGCTGTTGCTTATGAACTTGCAACAAATTAAGTCATTATTAGTTCCGAGGCTCGCATATGCTGTAAACATGCATAAACACTTCGCATTCCGACTATAAGCTGTTCACGGTTAAAGTGAGCCCTTTTTAAGGGCCTTTCAACAGGCATTAACCACTAATAAATATATTTTATTGTAACTCCAGACTTTAACTTTCGTTAGTGGTGAAATGTACACACTGTATTTATTAGTCTGATGAAAATGTTTATGTTAAAAAGTGACAGGAAGATATAGATCTAATGAAAAGGAAAATTCTGCAGGGCCTTAAAAAGTGCTCACTTTACCGTGAATCGCCTATAATACTCGACACTGATATTAGTTTTCGTGCGACCACTCCACTACCAGTACCATTTACTGATCGATGGGTTATTCACCTGCATTAGGACAAGAACATGAGCCAGGTTGTCGGCTGAAATGACATGCAAGACAGCGGCGCAGGTTGCTTACCTGCCAGGCAACCACTAATCTGCTTTCCAATTCAACATGCTATTTCAGAGGTATCAGTCGGGATTAGCGGATGCTACTAAGGCGACCTATTTTTTTATTGATGTTTACATGCTGATTACTAACATGCCATGTCTAATTTGCTTCAACCGGTACGTTTTTGTAACCTAAGGAATAGGAGACTAACAACCCTTACATTATTTAATATATGAAGAGTTTTAATCTCCCTAGTATGCCGTTTTGCCCTAGTGCTAATTTGACTGCATGCTACTTTTCATTCCTTCATCGTAAATAATTTCCAGTTTATCGATACATAACACATTTCCACTCTCCACTTTCGGGGACGTCTGCCCCCCTCCGAAATCATCGTAGACCATAAGTCGTACGTATGTTCCCCTATCTATTTTTCCTAATGATACCGCTTACGCCCGGTTAACAATACATTACCGACTCGCCACGTAGTAGCATTCGTTAGCTAGCACTGATTCCAGCACAGAAGAGAATTATAAAATCGTTCTCTGTATTAAATTATTCTTATCACAGGAAAATTGCCTGCGGCCCTCAAGCCATTTCTGGAACAATTACATTGTGCACTATGGTTAATGTTTCTTCACTGCCAGTGAAGCACTTACTAAATTATAAACTGGTACGAACGCAGCTTAGAAACAGGAAACAAGCCAACTTTCTAAATTTACCTGTCAGATCTCTTGTGATCTCTTTTATAAGCTGTTCAAGGTAAAGTGAGCACTTTTGAAAGACCTCTCATTTGGAATAACAATCATTAAATTTATTTTATTTTAGCTTTAGACTTTAACTTCGGAGTACCGTGGAACATATGCACTGTGTTTATTACTTACATGGCAATATTTATTTGAAAAGGTGGTTAAAGGATAAAAAATGGCTAAAAGAAAAAAGTAACTAGGGCTTCAAAAGTGCTCACTTTACCGCGAACAGCCTCTACAAGATAATGTTAATTAAAAGAGACGATTTTGTCCATTTGTCCACATATTTTATGATCAGCTTTTTCATACCTAGAGATGCGGGGTGTGCACCATGAAGATTACAACACGTTCTGCTGATTTTGTCAAAACTGTGCCAAAATGGGAAATATTAAAGTTAATATTCCCACGGTCAAAACATTCTTTATATTACAGTGGTCGAAATGTTTTTAAGAAATCAATAGACTCATTAGTTCTTTTCGGTGAATTCTCTATTGTGAAGAATGTTGTTAAGGCTCTTGAGAAAGATTGAGAAGGGGGAACGACAATGGGGAAAAAAAGTGGAATAACATACTTAGTCATGTGAGCAAGAAATAAAATTGTAACTTGGAAAGCGATTCCCTTACTTGGCGAACTTTTATTTTCATTATCAAGTTTTAATGCTAGCATTAAAGTTATTTTCAAACATAAATCAGTATTGGACTTCTCAAAACGACTAATCAGTCAGTGTCAACAGTTGCCAGTGCAGTGAGCGTTAAATCAATGTCACTTATTCCGGCTCGAGAAAAAATAAAAGACAAACTTCCTCAAAACAAGCAGTCGCCGGAAAAATATTTTAACAGCAGTGAAAAGTACAACTCAAATGTTGATATATTGTTGTTATGAGCCATTCTCTGAAAATAGTACCTTCGCTACACTTAACTGTGATAAAACTGAAAAGTAATTTAACACCTACTAATTTTAAAAAGAATTTGCACGTCTATTTAACAAGATACTGGTTAGACTATGAAATAATAATCTTTTGTCTATTCGTAATAAGTTATTGTATTCCTAATATTTACGTCATTCAGGGAACGATTCATATTATATTACGTTATTGTAATATTCTTAAGTAATACTTTATAATTCAGTATGTGCAATGACATCATTTTAATTAATACAGAAATGCAGCATTGCGTGTTTGAGCGACATTTTTAAGTATGGTCTACATTAATTTCCGTACGCTACTTTTGGAAATATCACACAAAAATGAGCGTACTAAAAGATACACATAAAGCCCTGTGGAAATTTTTATGTTGCAGGTACTGAAGAACAATAAATGAGATAAAATTGCAATAAAATGTATCATTGAAGTAAAATCCGTGTTCGAGAAGAACTACGGCAGGTGGAGGTGGTGTCGCTTCAATTAGATGAAAGAGACGTTTCATAGACGGTCTAACAAACAATCTACCGATAAAGATATCTGTGAATTGAACAAAAAAATTCAATAGAGCGGAATAAACTCATTGATATGGAGACCCAGTACGGCAGTAAAAAAATTTTCAAATTAAAATACGAGCTCTTGAAGATGAGCCAGCTACTTCTATCCGCGAGGTATCGCAGGGACTGTACACTCAAATCGCAACTATCTTTCACGAGATTCTGAAGCCGACATTTAAGACCAAAATATTCACGTCTCACACAATTTTCACGGAGAAGAACATTCGACAAAGAAAATTGGACGAAGCACGCTATCTTTAGCAATGAGGAACAGTGTAGAATAATAAATGGGCACGACTGTCACATTGACAAACACCAGGACGCGAGCGAGTAAGAGTGGGCTATAAATTACTTATTCCACACTACATGGCATCTCATCCTTCAGGATGCAAACAATAAGTGGACCTCTTTATATTGTTTTGCTCTAACTATTTACAGGGCCTCAACTCCGCCAAAATATAATGCTTAATGTCTAGGTTCTTCAGCAGAGAGAGCACAATGTTATCGTGCTGTCGCTGTACATGTGTACCTACCTCTACGAGCATTTTCCAAAAAAATATAGAATGGACTAGAAAGCCACAGACCTTGGGTGTCAAAATATCCAGATTTAACCGCTTTTTTTTTATCAGGCGATCTTTCATATATCTTCGTATATCACCAGAGTATTTGCAAGAGTTAAGAAATGGCATTGTACAATCGGTGACAAATAAGTTCACGAATACTACAAAATGTTCTTTTTTAAAGAAGTTCGCTGATTTGAGGTATGTAAAGACTAACTCTGCCCAGGTCGTCAAAATATTAATTTCGTTCTGGGACTGTTTATGACAATCTGGGAAAGGATGTGCTTGAGTTACGGCTTTAAATATTACTTTAACAATAATCCACCAATGTTTTAATCTATTTTTCCTCCAGAAGAATTCTACAAAATACGATGGAAACCCCTAAAATTTCCCTAACGGTTGCATATCACGAAATGCGGTTTACGCTAAATTATAGTACGTACAGAGGCGAGTAGTTTTCCGCACACTGACTATTCGAAACACGTGTATGAACAGATTTTTGAACCACCTATAATATGCTAACTGAAGCGACTTCCACAAACTAGGGTGCGTAAATGTGCGAAATATGTACTACTGGGCGAAGGAGAATCCGCGTTGGATCCGCCACGTGGAGCACCAGCGACAGTGGAGCATGGACGTGTGATGTGGAATCTTTGGAGACTACGAAATAGGGCCATACTTCATTCAAGGGACAATGGCCGGCTGTACGTAAACCCATTTCCTCACAGAAACCTTACCGGCACTTCTGGAAGACATGCCGCTCGACATACATCGTGATATGTGGTTTCAGCTCGATGGCTGTCCTGCGAATTTTGCTTCGGTGGCGAGGCAAGTGTTAAATTTAACGTTTCCAAACCAGTGGTTAGGGCGTGGTGGTGGTGTAAGATGGCCAGCTCGCTCCCCCGACCTCTAGATGTTTTCCTGTGGGGAACACTGATAAATAGGTTGTACAACATGTTAATAACGCCAGATGAAATACAAATTGTGGCAGCTTACAACGGCATTGCGCCAGAAACACTTCAAGTCGCCTTTCGCTCGCTACGTGTGCGTTTACAGATGTGTACAAGCTATTCACTTTTGAAAGCCCTCTCATTTGGAATAATAGTCATGAAATATACTTTACTTTAGCCTTAGATACTAACTTCCGAGTGCAGTGGAGTATACACACTGTGTTTATTACTTACATGTCAATATTTATTTTAAAAGGTAATAAAAGAAAAAAACAATGACTGAAAGGAAAAAGGTAGTAGGAGTTCAAAAGCGCTCACTTTACCGTGAACAGCCAATATTGTTATCGATGGTAAACAAATAGAACACATGCCGTGAAAAGACCTAATGCGAACCGTTTCAACAATAACTGTGCTCTTATGTGTTATGTATAGGGATGCGAATGCGTTTCTTCTTAGTGTGGGTTATTCTACACGTGTTGTGCGCACATGTAACGGAATACAATGAATGACTAGGAAAAAAATCTCAGGAATGCGAATGCGTTTCTTCTTAGTGTGGGTTATTCTACACGTGTTGTGCGCACATGTAACTGAATACAATGAATGACTAGGAAAAAAATCTCCTGCATTACGCTGGTATCAGAATAAAATATTGTTATTGATGCTACAAGAAGCGGCCCCACCAGGATGAGTCACAACGCGTTTTGTTCACTTTCACAGCTGTGAGTACAGGTCCATTGTCCCATGCTACCGGTCCACCTAACTTAATCACACTTGCATGTTATTTCTTGGTGTTTCTGCAATAATTCCCACTGCAAATGTTATATTACTGAATTCCTCTTTGCACGTACTTTCACATGCCGTTGAAATAAATGTATATTTCCAATTACAAAATCATATGTGGTACAATGTCTCTGCCCATGCATGTGTTACGAATAGTTAATGTGTGGCAAACTAGTTGCCCCGTAGTACTATCATTTAATGAAAACCGCATTTCGTGATCTGCAACCATTGCGGAAATTTTGGAGGTGTCCACGTAACATGCCTTTATAGACATTGGATGTGCACTCTGTTTTCATACTAACGGGTCGCCGTCTAAGTCCCAAGGCAGTTGATGTTCACCGGCTGCGGAGCATCACAGTGGCATGGACGCTCATCGTACACCCAAAGGACCCTGGGTCTCTTGGGCACGCTAATAGTTAATTGGTCAGCATTAATTAATAGAGCAGAAGTGTCCGTCCCTCTTTATCCTCGGAGAGCGAAAATTTATAATATTAGCATAGTAGACGTAAAAGGCCGATCCTGGCGCAGCACGATTTATCCGATTATTTTAGCCAAAAATACAACAAAAAATAGCATCAACTTTTACTTACTACTTGTAACGAAAGTACATTAAAAAAATTAAAAACTCAAAATCTGAAGTTCGATGGTAAAACGATTAAAAACAAGCAAATTTGAGCTAAAAACAAGCAAATTAAGCAAAAATCAAATGAAATATTATCTCATTATTCTTTACATTTTATATTCGAAGATCTACTGATTTTTTAAAAACGTCTTCAATTTGCTCTAGATTTTCAACAATTTCTCAAAGTAAATATTTATCATCAATTTTATATAAGATTGATAATTATAAGCTTTATAAATTTTAATGGAATTTTCAAACCACATTTTTAAGATCTTCAGATGCTTGATCTAATCTATAGGAAGGGATTTTTGAGCCATTACCGCCTTTCAACATGTTTATCAAACTGCAAGTTAACACAGGCATTTTTAGTTTTATTTATAAGGAAAAGATATGTATTTAGAATTAGTAAAATAATATTTTATTTGATCAAAAATTCGTAAAAGTTTTAAATTTAACCACTCAACTATAAGCTCAAAAAATGTTTTTAACTATCAGAACAATTTGTTGATTCCTCCATTTAATAATATTAAGAATTTATAAACCTTCAGTAATTCTTTCCTTCAAATAATCATAAGTAAAATTTCGTTTACTAACAAAAACAACATTACAAATGGTACCTGCTTCTTCAAATTCTTTATTAAAAACAACAAAATTTTTTATATTTGTTTATTATTTAACCAGGGTTATTTTCTGTATGAACAACCAATAACATATAAAGGCCTTCGCCCCCAAAATTAATAGTAATTAATATCACCATCAAAGTTTACAGTTGGTATCTAATTTGGTTTTTTAATTTTTAAAATCACTATAAGCAAGAAATTGTTTAAAAGACAAACATTGTTTGCAATGTCTATATTCCAGTTTTCTTTGGGAAAAATTTCATATCTATAGTTTTTAACATAAATTTTTCTCACATTACAATGATCAAACATAGCAGTATGTTATTTTTGTTCAGCACGACTTTTTCTATTAAATTAAAAGCCTACAATTACAAAATCAGGCATGTCAAATGTACATTATTAAATTGATCTTTTAGGTTATATCAAAGCTAAATACATTTGCTCCTTTAGGTTCTTAATATATTTTTTCTTTAATTGCAATGGCTGTGTTCGATTCATAATCGACAATAGGCCACAAATTTATAATTTTTCAATAACAATATTACCAGGAACAGGACGATGTTTCTTAACTTTATCATCTTTATCAAACATTTCATAAAGAAATAAACAGCTGTTATGACATTAATTATGAAAAAAAATAGCCATTTTCCAATAAATATCATTGTTATCTCGAATAAAACAAAACAAATATCTCAGCGGATACATTATTTCATTTGTTTTAACACAAGAAATAGTTTTAATCTCCTTTGTCATGTTTTCACTAGAAGCAGATTTATCTCGATATATATTATCAAAACCAGTAAATTCTAAATAATTTTGTTCATTTGGTGATCTTAATAAAGCATTCATTATTGTTGTTATACCTGGATTATCAACAGCTTCAATAATATTACCATGTTTTGAGATTTCTACTCTAGAAAATTGGAAAAGAAGAAAGTTTGAACAAACATCAATAGTGTCTTCTTCAAGATGTTTTGCATCAGCTCCAACCTTATCACTCTTTAGTAAACTAAATTGCTCATAAACATACGCATTATTTATAAAAGAAAAGTCATCTCCTATAGAAATATCAAATTCGACTCTATTATTGTAAACATTTAAATTCCCACTAATTTGATCAGTTGAGGGAAAAGTTTGCCTCTCGAAGTCCTCAATACTTTAATAATTAATTTATCAGTAAAAAAATTATATATAAATGGCAGAATCGAAGGGAGTTTCTAGAGTTGATTACTCCTCGAAAGATATAAAAAAATATAAAAAGCATCATGAAAAAGAATATGAAACAATTAGAAGAAAGAGCAACTATTAATTGACGAATGACGAAATATGGGTAAAAAGGTAGAAAAAGTTAGTGAAGAAAATAAAAATTTAATAACAACACTAGTTCCTATTGCAGTAAAAAATTTTAATTATCCGCCAACACCCGAAGAAACATCTTTTGAAAAATTATTTTTAGAACAAGCATCTCCTAATTTGGAAGAGCAAATGGGAATTATACAATTGAAAAATTTACCACCTGTCGCAGGTGTTTCTACTATAAATCGCGGAATATAAATTGCTAAAAGAATAAATGTTATTAATGGAAAATATGGTTTATGTGAAGTTGGGAAAAATTTTTACATTGGTGATACACAAGTAACAATAAGTAATGATAAATTATTTGTTAAGGATAAATAATATTTTTTAACACCAGGACTTTGTAATTTGCAAACAGAAAATTCACAAGAAGCCCTTGATGATAAATACACTGCTAATGATTAAAAAATTTACACAGAAATTGTTTTAACCAACGATGTATTTTAAAAAAAATGTTCCTAATGAGAAAAGGAATAATCTAAGTTAGTGCTGGACGTAAATACAAAAATATAATTAAACCAATTTACAATGATTATATAAGAACAACACCAAACACACCAGAAAGAACAAGTTCTGCGAATTCTCCTATAGAACCTTTGATGGCATAAAAAAATACAATAGTTTACCAAAAGAACATATTTGGATGGACGATATTAGAAAATTAATCGATAGAATGTTAATTATTCATTGGGAGGAAAATGTTGGAAATGACAATTATTACAATGAAAAGATAAGCATAATGAATATGTCAAACAAAAAATTTTCTGATTATGTTATCAATAATCCAAAAGGAATTCCATAATAGCATTTTAAATGTAATTCCACTCATTTTGGAATTCTGAACATCATAACAAAGATATTATAAATTGGGTACTAAACAATTTAAATTTGCCTGGTTATAATTATTGTGGGCGATTTACAAAATTATGTGAAAGATTGCAATGAGGATATACAGAAATAAATGAATATGATTAATCATGCAAATATCACGATATTGCTTACAGAGATCATAAAAGATTTAGAATATAGCCATGATGCTGATAATATTTAACAAAAAGAAGCTAACAAAATCATGTTAGATAAAAATACTCCAATTGGTGAAAAAAAATTGCTTCTGTTGCACTTGCAACTATGTTTACAAAGAGAAAAAATAGGTTGGGGCATTAAAATGTTTTATTGAACATATTTTTTTTATAAGTGAAGATAACAAATATAACTTTCGATATTCCTTTTCAGGAATTAAATATTTAGGTCTAGATCAATTTTTAATAAAATATCAAATTGAGAGAAAAAAAAAAGGCAAAGGATTCAAATAAACTTTATCATTGTCAACAGTTAAAAAGATGGCCAAAGAAAAATCTGAAAGTGGTTTACATCGTGGATGAAATATTCCCTCCTAGTTACTGGTTTAAGTGCATTTGGTGGTTTAGCTGGAGGGCCATCCCAATTTATAATTCTGTTGAACAAACTAGCGAAAATTAAAAAGAATTAGTAGAACAAAAAGACATAATTTAGCAATGGAAAACAAGGCTGGAAAAGGAATAGTAGTAAAACAAGGATGGCCAAAAAAAATTTGAATATTCACCAACTATCTAATAGCGATATTGAAAAATATGTACAACTATTAAATATTAAGGATTTCAGAAGTGTTTATATAATTGACGAATTACCGAAAAGTATGCTCAAAAATGAATGTGCAGTGTTAAATTTTGACATTTCATCAAATTCTGGTACTCAATGAGTTTACTATTTTAAAGAAAATTATGTTTACTATTTTGATTAATTTGGGTGTAGTATTGCTAGTAACTTAATTAATACTCTCAAAAGTAGCAATGTTCATTACAATGATGATCGAATTCAGAATTTTAATTCAGTTATCTGTGAACATCTATGTTTAATTGTATTACACCTTTTGCAAGAGGATTAAAGTTTAATAATATAATTTCTATTGTATGAAATGATGGATATATTTGAGAAACCATTAATCAAATCTTAAAATAAAATTTTTGATACTAGTGCTTATGCTTTAAAAACATATGTAAATTCACAATGCAATTCACATATTTCTGCTTTACAAAGTAAACTAATCACTTGTTTTGATGTTACAACATCTTATGTTTTATTTTTAGATCATAGAGTTATTAATATAGTTGATCCCATTGATGGAAAATATGTCGTCAATAAAATATTTCTTGATAAACATATGGCAGATTATTCTTTAAAAAAAGGTCGTAGATTCAAAATACAATACCATTGTTTATGATTTAACAACATACATAGACTCAAAATATAATATCATTGTTCCACTTTAGTAGACCAAATAAGCCAAGTTTTTGTTTATACAACAAAGCATGTTTCTCTTCAAAATCGTAGAATCAATAATATGGCAGATCCTGTAGATGGTAAAGATGCTGTCAAGAACATATTTTTTTATAAAGAAATAGCTAATAAATTACAAAATATGATGTTAACAAAGGTGATATTTTAACTTTTCATTAAAATTTAAAAAATCTGAATATGATGATGGTTTGATGACTACAATAGAAGTATTCGTAAAATATGAAGATTATTATTTTTTTCTTATTAATAGAGAACACTTTGTCTTAGAGTGTAAGGTCACCAAAAATAATATAAAAACTGAAAATAGAAAAAATGTATGATTAGTTCACAAAAGTATATGTTCAATATGTAATTCATATGAATCAACAGAAGAAAAATAATTTGCCACTGCGAGAGAGGGAATAATCAATGAATGATATAAGGTTGCAAGAAGAAAATTTCGATGAATAAACGTAATTTCGTATGAAATTGATGATTTACGGTAAATTGATCTTGTAGAGATGAATAATGGCAATTTGAAAAGAATATCACATATAAACTATGGATACGAATATATTATGACATTTACTAATGTTGTTCCAAAATTAGCATTTGCTGTACCCATTAAAGATAAAACAGCTAAAAAGTTAGTTATTGCTTTAGAAACTATATTAATTAAAAGAAAACCATGTAATATTCAAAGCGATAAAGGGTCAAAATTTTATAATATAATATTTCACGAACGTATGCAAAAATATAATATTAATCATTATTCTTCTTTTAGCGAATTCAAAGCAAGTGTAGTTGAAAGAGATTTGGTTTGAATGGAAATTATAAGTGAGTCAATATATTAGATGAATTAGTGAAAGAATACAAAATTGGCACTATTGGCATGACACCAATTGAAGATAATAAAAACAATGAAAATACTTTAATATAGCCAAATGTGTTTACTGAACCAAAAACTGTAAGCTAAATACAAAGGTGGCGATGTCGTTCGTGTAAGCAAACTGAAGAAAATTTTCGAGAAGGGTTTTCTATTAATTGGTCAACAGAATTGTTTACAATTTGTAAAGTTTTAAATTATTGTGTTCCTACTTTAAAATTAAGACACTAAACGAGAAGTAATAATGGGTACTTTTAATGAACATGAAATTATGAAAACAGACTACCCCAATGAATATTTAGTCGAAAAAGTCTTAAAAACTACAAGCAATAAAATTTATGTAAAATGGTTACCTTTTGAAAACACACATAACACATGGATTAATAAAACAGCTGTTTTGTGATTTTTTCATTTCAAACACAATAATGCAATGCTCATTTTAACATTTGTTTAAATGGTAGTTTGTAATGTTCATAACACATGTTCTGCGTTCATTTCAAGGTAAACAAATTTTACATTCATAATTTTTTTTTAAATAATAAAGTCTTTCATTTTATTTCTATACTTTCCTTCTTTTAAGTCTCTGCTCAAATCTATTGTAATAAAGCCATAATCTTCGTCAATACACTTTGCACAAATCTATTAAAAAATTTCACAACGCACATCTATACCAACAAAATCATTATAACTATGCTTTAAATTAGTTTCATCTTGTCTATATATACACAAAAAATTTGTATTATCTCTTACGAATTGTTTAGGTATTTTTGAATATGTTCGAGCTAAATGAAATACATAAACATTTGTGTCTTCCTCTTGTGAAATAATCACAAACAATATCTTTGTCATCTAAAATAACATCATGATGACCAAGATATTGTTTGTGATATGGAAATAGAAAGACTGATGACTAGCGTAAGCCATTGACACGCCGCACGATGGCACCATGCGCGAATAGAAGCGATTAAAGGATTATTTGTGATGAAAGAAGAAAGTGATTATATATGTAGTTTACGTAAAATGAAATGGTAATGTATCTATTTTATTTCCTAGTAATTTCCTTTTGTCATCATAAGGACTTAATGCAAATTTATTAACTTGTGCTGTACATATTTCATGTTTTTCATTCCCTATTAAATTTATTGTTCTATATTGTATTTTCTCTTTTATCAAACAATTTCTATATACCTTAAAATTTAATTCTCTTGTTAACACAACACATAGCTTTACTACTTTAGATTTTTTAGTTTCTCTAACGTCAACATTATAAACATACATTTTTGATCGTAAACCAACAAATTCTTTCATTATTTTCCCATTATGTTCATCTTTCATTTTTCCTAAAATATTTTTATTTATTTGACGTTATAAATATTGTTATTTGG
The DNA here is from genome assembly GCA_029891345.1 of Dryococelus australis. Lineage (NCBI taxonomy): Eukaryota > Metazoa > Arthropoda > Insecta > Phasmatodea > Phasmatidae > Dryococelus > Dryococelus australis. Next base: position 175,530,302 of record CM056997.1, on the reverse strand, counting down.
ATAATCATGTGTATCAAATTTATCTAACATTGCCTTCATGTCTCCGTAGAAATCTTCTGTTTTTATGTTATAAATGTGCAAATTGGTATCTTGATAGCATAATTTAATGTCATCGCAATATTTTGGTTTCATTACATTATAATGAAATTTAGATTAATTCTTTAGATAAGTTTAAAATAGACATGCCAACATAAATTGGTTTATTAAATTTTACATTAGTTTTATTCATATATAAGGCCGCAAGATTCTCTTTAAATATAGTACTTTTGAAATTTGGTTTTGCTACAAATTTTTCTGCATCTGCATCTGTTTTATATCAACTGTTTCTTATATTTTCTATTGTTTTACCAAACGCAGAATTGTTCATCAGCTTATAAGATTCTTTTTGAAAGTCATTTTTAGCCTTAGTTCTCATCTCTGTATTCAAATCGATATGTTTCATCAGGCAATCGGACTGATCAAACATCAATAGTATATGTATTTTAATAAGTTTTACACATTTATTTAGGCAATGTTTTAAATTATGATAGTGTATGACATACTTTACTTTATTATGTAAAGTTATTAACAAATTAGATTAATTTGTTCCTGGAACTATCTTCTGGGCAAAATGGTAGATCTTAACGTAAATTATGTACTTCTTTTGGGTATTCTAAATCAACTTCTAATATATAACCATACTCGCAGTTGTTAAGTCATTTTTAACATTGCATCCCAAGATAATCCTGGTGCAGTAAATTACCATGCAGGATCTAAATCATATGCATTTATAGTCCATTCCCGATTGGAAGCGACTTATGAAAATCAACCTTTGAAAAAACACTCTAGGCATAACATGTCACTTATTTTTTTCAATAACCTGTATTCCACAAATATATAACACTGTGGTTAACTTTAGAGTACTGTATTATGGAATAAATGAAACTTTACCTTAATATCATCTATAACTTGAGATATTTATTTATTTTTTAAATATGAATTAACGAGTGCAGTGACGTGGCGGCAATGACCAGTAAAAAAAGTTCACAATTAAAATATTTTCACCTCATTTTTTAGTATACTATTTGTAAATGAAACGGTGCCTATCGAAATATTTAAATATTTAAGAAGCCCCGATGACAACAAATCTCATTTTTACAGTTTAAAATTACAGCAGAAAATATTGTGAGTAGGCCGTAATAGTACGGTATTCTTTTAGCGAGCGAGAAAGCAATCGAAAAACTGTCTGCTGACAAGGCTTGTGCCCTCTTTCTCTTTCTTCATCTCTTTCACACATGGGGAAATTTCACTTCGCTAGTAAGCAATGAAATTATACATCTTTTCAATTGTAGCATATTTCATACTTATTACAGCAAAATAATGATTTTTGAATTTGTAACTTACAACTAGAAAGAAATTTTAATGTTAATGTTTTAATACATATTTTAATATATTTAGATATGATGGCAGGGCAGTTACCTAGTGAAGTTGCCAGACGTGGTGAGCCATATCGTGGCGTTTGCTTTTTGTCAAACAAAACGTAAATTATTCTTATTCCGAAAAATACTTCCAATTAATACATCACGTTTATAGACGTTGTGTTTTTTAAACGTACCTAGGCAAGCTACGATGTTGTGATAAATCTGTCTTTCCACAGCAGTAATAAGTATACTGTGATGTGTGTTCATTAATCATTGCATCTGTGAAATGGCATGTCTTTGTGCATCATAGTCGATTCGCTGGCCCGGTGTGTGCGTGATTTCAAATATTTGATTAGCACTATTTATATGTTTTAAATGTGAACTGTTTTATGACGAAGTTACTTATTTACATCCACGTCAGTTTATTTATCACAACATTGTACCTTTGCCCTCGAGTGTTTGAAAAACAGTCGTGTAATGTAATTTGCCACAATCCCAGAAGAATAATACTAAGCCCAGCCCAATAAATTTAATTAAACCTAATAATTAGTAAGTAGCAATACATAGAAATATGAGCAGAATAAAAGTTATTGTAGGCTTATTTGTATGCATGTTCACAACTATCTTTTAAAGTTTGTATGAAAAAAAAATGAGCAACAGGAGTTGTGTGCTTGAATTTAATGTTCCTTTTTCACTGGTTGTTCCTTCTTTTTAATATTTATTCCAACTGAGGCCATCGTTTTTGAGAAAGGCCCAACACATATCACTAACAAAAGGATAATTACAATTAGTACAGCCCTATATCTCGCATTTGTAACAGTGTTAAACACAGTCTCGGCAAAATACAAACATGCATTACATGTATTGAGATACGTCGTAGAAAACAAATATGGAAATGTAAAATAACCGTAAGAACTGTCTTCAATTCAGGCATTTTTAAAACCTCATCTTTGGTTAGTGGATGCAATAGTTCCATTTGTGAATATGTTCCCCAATTTCTTCTACTTCTCGTTTTATTGATTGTATAAAAACTTGATGTGAATTTTGGCCTCGACATATTGCTGGAGGCTTATATTCACCATAATGAGATACAATATAGTAGCAAAAACCAGATACATCGTGTAATTGATATTTCATAGTATATGATTCATTGTTTAGCTTTAAATCAATGTCATTTACTTGTTCTTTAGTAAGATTATATCTTTCTTTCAGTATCTCCTTATAAAGACCATTATCGATATCATCCTCTGTTAAAATTGGATAGTTTTTGATAAGGTTAAATTTACTTTATCTCATTGGTTTGGCTTAACTGTTGAACTTTTCTTTAAAATTGATTCAAAATCGGCATATATTGTGAAAGGAACCTTCATTGTATGTTTGTAATTTTTAAATTTTATTTGCTCTCCTTTCGGAAGTAAAGTTGTTTTTACTACTTCATTTTTAGAGCAGTCTTCTGTATGTTTATTCTAATTCACTTGAGAATGAAAGAACTGAAGGCACGTATTACATATATAAGTTTTATGTTGCTTATTATTTTTTGTGCTAAAAAACAAACCCTGATAATCCAACAGTAACGTGAATTTATATCATCTTTGAAATAAAGTAAATTGATATTTTTTTCCTTTTAATTTTTGTAATTTTTAGTGGATATATTGTAGACCCATCTTCAACAGAGTATACATTTATAGATGTATCATTTTGATTTTCTATTTTTGGTTATCATCAATTTTAATACGAAATTCATATTTATCTACTACTTCATTAATACTAAGCCCCACATTCCTATATTTAGACACCCTTTGTGGATCTTTTTCTACAAAAAACAATGCCGATTTTATTACCCAAAGAAAACATTTTTGATCGTTATTTTTCACATTAATGCATGTTTTTTTATTCTTAATATATTCTGGTAGATCAATATATGATGTTCCATTCAGTGGATTATACTTACGTATTGCTAATTTAATTCCAATTATTCTTAAAGCCCATCCAGAACCTCTTTTTTGAAATTCAGATAATTGTGTAAGTAATACCTCTGTTATGATTTCATAAATCTTTGTTAATTCTCCTTCGTTTAATATTCTATGATTAAATGACTGAAATGTAAATAATTCTACTTGATTATTTTCCTGCTTGCGATACTTGGTATATAATTTAATGCTGGTTTTCAACCCTCTAAATGTTTTAAGATTATTGTGTATTATCTCAGATACCTTATTTTTTTACTGGTCTTAAAAAATGATTAGGGTCTACTAAATTAAATTTATTTTCTGTGTTATAAGTTGATATTCTACCTTTAAAAGCATTATTAACTAAGTAATGTGTATTGATTCTACTACTTCTTTTGTTTATAAATAAATTATTATAGAATGGAAATATTTCTGTTAATTCTTTTTATCTTTGGGATATAATTCATTTATATTTGCGTCTGCCAAAAGGCAAATTTGTAAAAATATTGTTTGTTGTCCCTTCTTTCACCTGCTGGCTTTTATTTCTAGTTTTTACAAATAGATTATTAGAAAGAGGGAATGTTTCTTTTAAATTATTTTTCTCTTTTTTTACAAATAGACTATTAGAAAATGGGAATGTTTCTTTTAAATCCCTTTTTTCTTGTTTTACGAATAGATTATACGATAATGGAATTTTTTTATTTTATTTATTTCTATCTTTTAGTATAATTCATTGATATTATCATAAAAAATGGTAAATTTGCAAATCTTCTTTCTCTTTGCTCGAATACATTAAATGGTAGAACAGCTGTAATTAGATCATCTTTCCTGAGAGTATGCCATGTCTAATTAAATCTTCGCTCCTTAGATTATAGCTATATTAATTTTTTTAATCGCTACCTATAATTCTTAGCTCTCGCACTGTCCTCTCACCCAACTCAACTGCAAGATTGTTCACCTCCATTTTTGATAGTTGTACTTAGAAGAAAACAAATTTAATTACATTTTAATTTTTATAGGCTATTTGGTATCGTGCTTTTTTAAAATCAAATAACACAAAGTTTTAGTTAATATTAATATCAAAAATATATTTATTAATTATTCAACTTCTTACTATGATTATATTTCTTCGTATATTCATTATAAAAAGCTTTACATTTAGTTATATTTTTGTCCTTGGTATTTTTATGAAGAAAAAATAGTTTTATAAATTTATTCTCATTACAAACTTTACATGTTTTAGTTGGATAATTATCGTGTTGAGTTTCATTTAAATTATCTAGTTCTGTACTGTGTAATTTAGAATTTTTATGCATTTTGAGAGAGGTATTATAAACATATTTTCGACATTCGCATAATACTCTCTCTTTATTTAATTAATAACGCTTTGTACCCTTTTCAATGTAGCATTTTTTTTACAGATGTTATAAAGTTTATCTTTTGTATATTCATTAAAGTAAAAATTTTCTATGTTTAATACTTCGGTACACGTTTTACATTGCTTAGACGTGGTATTATTTTCCGTTTCGTTGGCGTGCAGCGTTTCCATATTTATGTTTATTTAAAAGGATTTTTTTAATAACAAAATTTATTTCAATAGTAAAAAATAATAATGTAATAATAATCAAAATAATAAACTTAAAACAGTAAAGTAATTTATTTTTTTTTTTCCTTTTAAATAAACATAAAAATTGAATGGCTGCATGCCAAGTTTAACAACTCGTTCGAGTTGACAAAACTACAGGACCTAGAAAAAATAAAAAGTATGTTGCTACAGATTTTCAATTATATGATTCTAAGTTTGGAACATAATTAGTTGCATTCTTGATTCAAAGTTTAAAATTACTTTACCAGATTGCTGGGTAAGTCTGTTTGATAAAAATGCTTTAAAGTTAATAAATGAGAATCGAAATTTTATAACATATAAAGGCTTAAAAGAAAGGAAAAATTGTAAATCTATGCATTATCTAGAATTGTCTTAAAATATGTAAATTCTATTATTTTTAATCTACCAATCGTCATTTTTTATATTTCTCTTGATTCTGAAAGTTTTTTAATCGAATTTCAGATTTTGAGTCTTTAATTTTTTTCTTACACTTTCGTTACAAATAGCGGGAAATATTTAATGCTATTTTTCTTGCACCTTTGGTGTAAATTGGTTGTTTTTATAGCATCAAAATTTCTGCAATGCCCTTTTGTGAAATATTGCAATATTTGTGTGATTTTAGGCTTAAATTACTTGTTTTTCAATTAAAATTGCTTGTCTTTTAAACAAAAAAATTGCTGTTGCTAGAAATGTGAAAGAGTTGCTTGAAAACGATAAATTTACTTGTTTTTAGTTTATATTGCTTGATTTTTAGCATTTTTTCACTCAATTTCGGATTTTGAGTTTTCAATTTTTTCCTGTACTATCGTTACAAATAGCAAGTAAAAATTGATGCTATTTTTTGTTGTATTTGTGATTAAAATTATCATAAAAATCGTGCTGCGCCAGTATAGATCTTTTACATCTACTTAACATTCCATTTTATTATAATTTTTTGTCCTACGGTGGACTAAGTGCGGCAGGAAGAAAGGCTCACACGAGTCTGACCCTCATAAGATAATGCATCCCTTCGGAAGCGGTTCTTCGTCAAGTTGATTAAGCATGAAAAATATATTTAACTAACACTGGTCCTTTACAATTACGGCAGTGCTGTGAACCAAGGCTACAGCTGAAGGCGCATGATCCATAAACACTACTAACTCAATTATGATTAATTTCTCTAGCTACTTGTACATCATATCACTTCCGTCCCTAGACTTACCGCTGTACGCCCACACAGCCCAGAAATAACTAGCAACCAGAAAAGACTTGCAATGTTTTAACCACAGCGCCATGCCACCATGACATGAACTGTTACCTTTCTGATATGAGCTGTGGACTGGCTGCTGAAGATAAACATTCTCATAGTGAACCGTTTTCGTTTAGGTTGGGATGTTTGAGTATTGTTTGCCAGTTATTCTACAATGGGGTCTGTGACTCATAATGGTGCATGCTGCATAGTCTAGAAACTATACCTTTCTGTGTTTCTGGTTATTGTATTGTCCTATAAGACTTAAAATATACACTTTGATTACACGTTATTGAAAAATGGATTACCACTGGTTGCTGAGGCGCACATAAGTGTCCTAAGTATATTTTGCATCTATCACTCAGACCCGCGCCCTCATAAAATTTATTAATTGGCTAGCAACTTACATTAGTGAGTGCCTAAAAAAAAAAATTATTAAATTAAAATTCATACGCTCATAGGTCAAGCACGTATAAACGAGATACTATTGTATAGAAAAATAAAAGTTAAAAAAAGACCTTGTATTTTATTAATGACAAAAAAGTGAAGGAAGTTCGTAAACGAACAACAGGAGAGAAGTAATTTATTTGTTCAATGTTCTTTGCCCGTGAACATTTAACGGTTTCCCCTCAAGCAACATTTTTCCAACCAATGTAGTCCACAACAAAGGGAGTGGAAGACAATTATAACCGAAGAAAACGTAATTAGGTTCATTAGTATTTACCTCTGCCGGCTGTGAGTGTAAGCGCTGCTCTCGTCCATTGAACACTTAGACAAACCCAGGCACCTCCCAACTTACCTGCGAACAAAAAAATAATACAAAGCGGGTTTAATACAGACGATCACAAACGCCAGTAAAAATGGACAATTAAAAAGGGATACAGCCTCAAACACAGGTACAGTTAGTACGAAGCAAGTTCAGTCATTGCGAATTCTCAAATCACTGCAGTATTAAAGAAAGAAGTGAAGGATAATTTCTAGTGGCAACTTATGAACTACAGAATAAACATGTGATAACTGCGACTCACAGTTGCCACAGTTTTAATGAAACTGAAAATGGCCTCTACTCTCTTCCTCATCTTGGATAGTTTGGATTTCAACTCGAGATGGTGGACAAAGGACATCACTAGACAAGACATGTGATAGAAAAATACAATAGTAAAACCAACAATATAAATCCTCTACATATAGATTTTGGAGAGAAAAATCTTTCTAACACACACAATGCGGCAATTACTATATCATCGTTTACAAAATAGATCATTACAAAACAATTATCGAAACTCAAGACACTGGGTTATAAGCATTGTTGAATCTAGTTAAGTTAAAGTGACACTCAAACTTAAGTACTAATTATTTGAACAACTTGTAAGCAAAATATTTTGTGAATTTGAATTTTCATCTGTCTGCACAATACATAGTGCAACAAGTAAGTATTTTAAGTACGAGGACCTATTCAGACTCTAATAGAATTCTACATTACATTATGCCCGTATACACAATAATAAAAATCAAAGAATTGTAAGAAATGTTTAGCTTGTAGTGCATGCATTCAATTTTTAACAGAAAGGTTAACAGATATGCAAGATGGTGGGAGTTGTGTACTGTAGTCTACATTTTATACTTCGAATTACTATGAAGAAAATTTGTCCTGGAGCATTTCTTATGCTGCGAAAAAATTATGTAATTTTACACTAAATGTAAGTGACAGCAGTGTCTCCACTGAAATCGGCGTAGTTTATACATGTATATATGTTTTCATTTTACTCTACGTCCCAGTAAATTTACCATACAAATTTGTAAAACAACATATACTTTGTACAACTAACTTTACATAGAATTATGCAAAATTGCTATTATTATGAAGCAGAAAATAAATCGCAACATTCGTGTAATTTCTCTCCACAGCAAGTAAATTTACACAGACATCGCAATTGAAATTTCACCACTGTGTACGTGTATCATCTCACTAACAAAAAAGTAAAATCGCAGATTCCATATAAAAATGTAAAATCACCGACAATTTGTATGCGTAAATATACGCTCATAGAGACTCCAGAATATAATTCAAGTGTACACACACACACGTGGTCATTGTAAAATTACACAATTGAATATGTACAATATACTAACATTCTGTGTTCATACAACGACTATGTAGCAGTAAAAATACATAACTTAAGATTCTATACTAGTGAGTAGGTGTATTTTTATAAATACTTTAAAATGTGTACATTAACACCAACACTGTTTATTAAGCCATAATCACCTATTTTCACCAAAAACATGTAGTACTTAATAGATTTTTAAGAACATTTGTGTAAAATTACACGTACTGTAGTTGTGTTTACAAATTACACATACAAAATATAAAATTTCCAAAAATTTACATGTGTCAATTCGCACTTATTTTACCGAGCATTTCGCAGGAAAATGTTTACTTAATGTAAGTCAGAACTGTTAAAGTTGTGTAGTACAGGGCATATCCGAGACCGACCCACCACTGGTAGTGTCTGCACAACGCTGTTGTTCTCTCTGTCAAACACCGGCCACTGCAGTCTGCCATTGTCTCGAGATAAGCTGCGAGTGGAAAAGCTGAGGCTCGGCGCTGACTAGGCTCTACGTACACTAAGTTACAAGCACACACTTGAATACATTCCAAACTAAAAACAACGATCAGTCTTTAAGAGCATCATGGTCCGTCTGCTAAGTTCAAATCAGTCTCAATACCGGGCACGACGAAATACAACATGCTCTTCCCTTGCTAATATTTTTTGATAAAATATGAATAAAACGATGAATACAGAATATGACAGGACGACAAAAATCACGGTCAAGTGTCCATTCGTCACATCACAGAAGGGCGCGAGTGGCAAGGGGAACATTGTCGAGTATCTGGCATAGACTTAAGATGAGGTAGACCGCTTATTCGTCTTCTGCGCATGTACCCAACATTGACCTACCCCAATCACACAAGTGCCAAAGCCACATGGTCAACAGTGATGGACGTGTCTGTTCGTATCTTAATTTTTAAATAACAAACACTATTATATTAATAAAATACCTTTACAATTTTGAATTTAATCAAAGAGCATTACAAACTGTTTAGAGAAAGTATAAAATCATTCCTAAGCACTTGTTTACAAATCAGTTTTCTATTCTAAAATCGAAACCATGCCGTTTTCGCTAGTAGTGTTTGTAGAAAAGCAGTTCAATGTTGGGACAAGGAGATTGGTTGCGCGCAGCCAGCGAGATCGGTCTACCTCATCTTTAGTCTATGGTATCTGGTCGCCTTTACGAAAAAGAGCAGTAGAAGAGCCTGCAGCACTGCGGCTAAGCGGTTATCCGTCCATTCCATCAAGCAGAAACAATTCTCCACCCTTTCCTTTCATATTTTGCTACATAACTATTGAAATAATTTCCGAGCTGACGCAATAAATGAAAAGTTGTACACGAATTGATGTATATTAAAAATTACGTATTCGTTCGCAAACAGTGTTGAAATATTGACCAATTTAAAAAAGAAGAAAGCAGTTTTACTGGTAAAATTTAGGCACGATTTGGCAACCTAGCTGATTGCCTTTTGCAACCTATTTTGATTGGTACAAGTACTGTACGTAGTTAGCAGGGACTCTGCTTGAAACAGGCAGACACGTCAGCTGTAGACGCCCTAGTAAACTCCATACCAATCGCCTTCAATGTCCGCCCAGCCATAAGCACGACAAAAATTCCACGCCGAAGTTGGGATCCCGACAAAAGACAGAATGAGATACCAAGTAGCCTACTACTGTACAGAGAAGCTAGACAGAAGACCAGGAACAAGTAAGAGGACCCGATGGCGAACTGGTGAAGTAGCGGGGAGCGTCAACAACAGCTGGAGCCGGTCTGTGCTCGGTCTGTGAGGATGGACCTACCTCGCTCTCAGTGGCACACCTCGACCCCACGGAGCACAGGGACCTAGCTGACCTCACCTCTGACGTCGCGACGACACCTGCACATGCACGCTGGTTCGCGGCTCTCACCACGACAACTTGTCTCTTTGCAGAACATTTCGAGGCAAACAAATGTCTTGCAGTTCCTCGTCGAAAGTGCGAAGTTTCACATTCCACGCCCTTTCCTTTCGTTTTTAGTTTGATTGGTAAAGCGAATAGTGCGTGTGAGTACGCTCGCTTCACCACATATGCAGT